>CM040450.1:6836912-8201912 GCA_022749755.1 Azadirachta indica
TGTAGAATTGCTTCTTGTCTTACCATGTGAAGAGTTGCCCTTCAGTGCTTTCGTTTTTTATTTTGCTGGACCAGAGTCCTACTATTGCAATAGCAACTATGTGTGCGTTCAGGACAGATAACTTTCCTTCTTTCATGGTCTCAATGACTTCGATGTTATTGAAACAGAGTCCTTCTTTGGCAGCAGCTTCCTCAAAGAGTCATGGACCAAGGTGCATTACTCAGTTGGAGAGGCATTGTAAGCTAAAACTTTCATTATCTATCCATATCCTGAAGTCAGGTTAATGTTTGTAAGTATTATGGTCCAGGCTCTATTCAATCAACGGCAAGGAAACATAGGAATTTCGCAACAATACACAATACAAAGAATTCGTTGCAAGGTCTGTCAATTTATTACAAGAAAATCTAAGAAAAGAAAAAGATAAAATCTTTTTTTTCATTGGCAAAAAAAAATTTTCTACATTGTGCACGCTGCATTCATTTTGATGTTATCATAAATCAAGTAAGAGCCCCATGCTTGGCCGCTTCCAGGTCCGTCACCTGTTGGAAGAAAGAGACAGTAAGCCCACCAAAATTAGAAGCAAAAAAAATACACCACCATGGGAACAAACTGATCGGACCGTTTTTAAAAAATACATGCTTTGACTATTTTGATCAATACTCTAATATAAGCATTTTAAGCTTTACATACATTATCTTCCCTTTAATGTTCTAACTTGACAGTAAAAATTTTAACTTGGATGCTACTGCAAACCACAAGTATTTGAACCTGAGTTTCCTCTTTTTACATATTTATTTTCCACTGCAGGCAGAAGATTATGCAGACATTTTAGTTATTATCAATAAGTGCACACATTTAGGCAGACTCCTTCCACCAGTATAAAAAAAATCTAGTTCCAGTAATTATGTCAAGCACCAGCATGAGCAGGGAAATACGCCTCATCCAGCATCTTGCCTCTGTGACCTTATAATACACATCTAAAAAAATAGTTCCACACATTCTGCAGATAATTCTCTATTCTTGGCTAATGTGCTAGACTATATAAATAGCCCTTAGGCTTGCAGCTACCAGATATGAAAATATTCAGGTCTGTGCAGCAAACAATGAGATTTATGTATAAGCTGCATATGCATGTCAACTTACCAACAGATATGTTGATGCTAACAGTACCAAGGGTGTCACCAGCCTTCCTGAGATAGTTCCGAGCCGCAGCCCTTAAAAAAAAAAAAAGTCATTATTTAGAGATTGGAAGAAAAAACTCATATTCTGCAGATGATTGAGTAAAAGTGACAAGCAAGAGAACTTGTATATACTCCAACCCTCTCTAACACATGCATAACCTAGATCTCTTAAGTTGTACAAGTATTAAATCTCTCTTCCCCTCTTTTATATATTATTTCTCTAAAACCTATAATTTAGAAGATCATTAATGGAAATATGGATACCTGCCTTAAACCATCACTCTGGAAATTGTCTAGGTTACAGATACCTAGCCAAGTGTATCAAAAAATGGAACCCAGCTGGAATAATGATTTGAAGTATATTAAGTCAAAACAGGTTGTCGAATGCTCAGAAAGATCAACTGCTATCAAAATCAAACTCCTCAAATAAGGGTTAAAAAATTATCGAGGTTTTAATTTTTAAGAAATTTTAAATACCAGGCAACACGTGAAAGAAAAGTGGCAGCTGAATTTTTCAAAATTGCCCAAAAACCTATGACATGTTTGTTACTGTTGATCAATTTCATAGATCTGTCGTCACGAGTTGAAAAGGAATTTCCTCCCATAGGATGCATCTGAAATACAAGGAGCATGAAATGGCTCGTAGCCAGCAAGATTTGTCGAGATTAATTGCATAAATACAACACAAACCTCAATAACAGCAAAAAGCATGGAAGAAAAAAGAAGCTACCTATTGCTTTCTGATTAAAGTTCACCTGTCAAATGGAAGTGATTGCCCACCATCCATGAGCAAAATATCTCCAAGCAATATACGCAGTTTGTTTGGATGGAAATTAATCCCAGAATAGCCCACTGCACAAGCAATGCGCTCCCAATTGTGCTCTCTGCTATATGTGGTACCCTGATGATGTCATCAACAACTAATTAGACTTGCTAAAATTGAAGCATCAAAAGCATGGCCAAGTAATGATATCATGCCTTAAAAAGTGAAGATGATGCGACTGAGCGGGCAATCTTTGCTGCTTCAGCCTCACTATTTGCACCAGTCACAGCGATCTGCGGATAAAGTTAAAATTAGCTGACATCTTCAAAGTCTTCAAAACAAACAAGATCTTAAGTTTATTAAGCCCTGTAGCAATCATAAAAAGTACTAAACAGAAAATATATGCCAAAAGATTCTGAAGGTTACAACACAATTTTTTGCAGATATTTTTGGGAAGAAAACTAAAAGGAAAAATGAGTTTTGAAATTAAAACTACATTACAAAGTTATAGCTCACTCCCTAGTTTCTCATTCTTACCCGCATAATATTGCAATGCGAACTGTCATATTCAACTTCACTCTTGTCATATTCAGTGCGATTTTTGGAATGAATGCAAGACAAAGTGAAGTGACTTTGAATATGATTAGCCTTAAGAATGGACGCATGCAGTTCAAGATTATGCCCAGTAAACATAAAGATCTTTAAGTAAGAAGCAGACCTCAATTAAGCAAGCTGCTCCTTTTCCATGCCGAACTACAGATTTTGCAAGACCTTGCATAATCTGAGAAAGGAAACATGTCAAATCTTAATAGATTCAATCCAAACAATCTTAAAACCTAGCCTAAATGAATTCATAATGTCCAAGCTTCTAAACAATCAAAGATCAACTTGTGTGTAACCCTCACAACAAGTAGACCGAATCCAACAAGTTCATGAAATCCAAATAAAATAGCTCACTTCAGAAGATTTAGAAAGCATGGGCAGGTTTGCAATTACATACAAATTCAGCATATTGGAAAATATCAAGACCTCTGGCGGCAGCCAAACTTACCGCATCAAGGCATGCTTGAAGCCCTATAGCCTCTTCAGAGTTAATAGATGATATGCTGCTCGATCCAGATAACCCACTTGCCAAAGCAATGACACTATCGTTGGTGCTAGTACATCCATCAACCTGGAGCAAAAACATAAGCAAACCAACTTCATATATAAATGCAGCAATAATCCAAGAGAAGAAAGCAAACAATTTTTTATATTGATGTTGGTTTTAACATAGTAAAACATAATAAGAGGGGCTATGCACAAAATTTTCAGTATTATGAATGAAGTGAGCTGTCCAAAGACCCACAACCATAAACCTAAGATTGGAAGCCAAAGAATTTTCCATTGCACTAAATAAATGGCTAGTAAAGACAGAATCGAAACTAAGTGAAACTAATAAGAGAGGGAGACCAGGCAGCTCAACTTCCAATTTATCTCAATCAACTGTGATAATAAGACCTTCGCATGCATAAATGATAGATGTTTAAATGAAAGAAGCAAACCTAAAGTAAAGCTGCTGGTTTTCTGTGGAATTATGAAGATTTATGGTTCACAATAAATCATGAGGAATAAAGAAAAAATAAGTCCACAACCATAGAAATGGCTTTGACAAAAATTTAGTGGTAAGTAGACACATAATTTCCTAATTGGAACAGTAGCAGAATATTGGAACAAATAGCAAGAACACCAATAAGACTTGTTCCGCTTAGATATTTAAAGTTACTCGCCCCAATCAAATGGCTTGCAAAATAACCACTTATGCTTTGTGATGTCAACTGGTTTAAATTAGCATAAACAGGTCAAATATAAGCAATTAGTATACTCACAGTTATTCGATTAAAACTCTGGTTGACAGCAATCTTTACCATCTTTCTCCACACATCGGAGTCAACAAGTGCATCAGTTGTTATTACCTGGAACACACATAACAATTGAAGAATGCAAAGAAAAACATTCTTATACTCAAAACTTCCAGCAAGAACAGTATAAGAGGCATACACCAAGTGTCGTAGCCATATTTGGGTGAATCATCCCAGCACCTTTCGCCATTCCCCCAACCCGTATAACTGTCCCTCCAACCTTTCAGTTCACAAATTAAAATAAGGGCTTGCTCTCTTTCCATGGTTAAGAGTTTCATGTCTGAAGAATCTAAATCTTGCGAGATTATGTTGTTCAGAATTTGGAAACAAACTTATCTGATAAAACTATATTTTAGGCAAAGAGGCAAATTCATCATTTGACAGTGTACTAATCATAATATAATCCTAACGACTTCAAAAGCAGAGGTACAATTGTAATCTGTCAACAAAAATTGAACCATTCAACTGTAACATTAAGTAATGTAGTTTACCCAAACTTTCAAAACAAAGCTGATAATGTATTAGATCAGAGATAAACAAAATTAAATAAAAGTTGAATAACATGAATATTACTCTCTTTTTTTTCTGTTATCCTGATCACAATCCAAACAAAGTGAAGTTTATTTAATGCATATTAAGCTATATAAAATTCCTTGGTAATGTTGTTTTATTCACGAACTTTGATGATGCATTTACTGATGCTTAAAATCACATCATGCATGAAGAGATCCTCAAGAAAACTTTCACACACCTGAGACTCAACTGCCACACTCTTACTTACAAGGTCAAGTGTTGTGATAGCCACTGCCGCAGAATCTCCCCTGCACAGCCACATGATTTGGACGAGAGAAGAAAATAATAAAGAAAGAGACTAAAAGACAGAATTATTGAAGATCTGAAAGGGAAATAGCAAACAAGTGCGCCATTTAGCCAAGATACAAGTTGTGATGTCAATACCCTTCCCTAGAAGATGAAAGTGAATTAACTAGTCTTGGCAGCGAGTTTATTAGAGCATCCTGCATGCCACAGAATTATAAGACATATCAATTCTGTAAAACCATACGGCGATAAAGCAATTAAAACACTAAAATGTTTGGACAGAAAAATAGAATGCAAACTGTAAACTTTCTAGAAGGCGTATGTGCAACAACATGATCAACATAGCATATAGAACATATATACAGTACTTCTGTATACCTTCTTTATTCTTTGACCAATTACACCAGTGGATTCAATTAAAACATCCTGAGGCCTCACTTTAAGTAGCTGGAAATATAGTAATTATATTAACATGTGAACATGAATATAGCATGTACAAGACTCCCATAAAAATGAAGCTGAAAAGATCTGAAGGCACAAACAGTGGCAACAGCGTTGGCACAGTCAATAACATCCTGGTAGCCTGCATTACCCTGACAACATTAAAAGGCCAGTTAGTCATTTAATACTAGGTCAATCAGTTCAGTCTCACAATAACACCTAAGTATGAGGGTGAGTTACAGAATCACATTTCACATAATCCATCCAAAATCAGACATGGAAAAACATTAAGTTTTCATAGACTTCCAAGAGAAAAGAGTAAGCACATGGTGCATGGACAAGAAGGATAAATGAAACATCTCACTATTGTGACAGCTTACCGTAGCTGCATTGGCTTGGCCAGCATTTATTAACACTGCACGGGCCTGCAAGTAAGAAACTGAGACATTAGTGAATAATTAAACAAATTTTAAAGAATAGCATTTGGGATTTGACAGAATATAGATGAATTGTTGCACAGATTATTTTTAGTTTATTATATCACAAGAGCAATGCTTGCTGAAAGTTCATTTCTCTTTCTCAGTCTATCATTAAGGAGTCCAAAGTGTTTTGTTCCCACATACTGTTTTTGAAACAACTAACGCCATTTTGCAGTAAAACACTGGTGCAGCTGCAACCGCATTTGTAGTGAATGCACCTGGAAAGAAAAATTAAATAAATGGACAAGTTGACTTATCCTAATAAACACATTTCCTTAATGAAATATTCAAGCAGATATTTCAAGCACATGCAACTCAAAAAAGTTAAATACTTAAATTGCATAGCTTGAAGGCATATACATACACTAAATCTAAAGCACTCAGCATATACAGTTTTTCAAACCAGCAAAATGAAAGCTAACCTGCAGATAATGCATCAACATCGCAAACAAGAAGAGCAACATCAGGTCTCTCTCCTTTGGGGCGCAAACCGCCGTAAATACCTGCTGCTCTAAACCCCTCTGCTGCCGTCACTCCACCAGGAATCTACACTCCCAAGCCATTACCAAGTATTAATAACATGAATTACTTCAGATATGATGATTTACACCAACAAGTGAAATACAGTGCAGAGGTCAGCATCTGCCCAAAGGCTTCGAGCAATTTTATGTAGCAATATAGGAAATAAAATCAATAATTACACTCAACATTGCTCAAATTTCGATATGAACATTTTTTTTTAAAAGAAAATGTAGATATTCTATAATTGCAATAAATTCAATTTACTAGGTAAATTGAAAAAGAAAGAAAAAAAAGAAAAAAGAGGGAAATAAACTCAAAACAGTATAACACTGAGATTAATATGAAAGCTGCTTTTATGAGCATCAAAGTACTTTAGAAGATGAAAATAAACTAGTAGCTGACTCACTTGCTTCCATGGCCCATCAGGGAGGAGGATTGGAGCCGCCGGTATATAATTCGAAGCCTCCTTCAAACACGACGTAACGGCAAACCTTCTAAAATCTCGCTGAGACGAAGCAGTTGGGATAATAATCTGCAATTATAAAACTTTTGATGTTGAAAATTTTCCTGCTTTTAACGCGAAGTGAATCACAAAAACTGTACCGTTCAATGACTGACCTTTGGACCCAATTTTCCGGTGAGTTTAGGGAAGACGTGGTGAGTGCATGAAGACATTTTCTTATTCGGGATTTTGTTTCAGATTATCGAGGTTTAAGGATCACGTGGAAAATATGGTTAAAAAGTCCTGGCAGAAAAGCTTACAAGGGACTGGAGATAGATTTTGTTTTGATAAAATTAGTGGTGGTAAATGAGTCTGCCGATCCGACGTATGAAAATGTGGCCGATGTGAGTCACGTGTTGAGCTGGTCTAGGCTCTTACAATAGTGACGGGCAAGCCTAAGTTCACTCTGCAAATGTATAGTTTAGTTCGGCTCATGCGGGCCATGTCAGACCCGCTGGCCAGTCCACTGGCAGCAGTGGGCCAATCCAATAGTCTAAATTTTTTAAATAAAATAAAATATTTAAAATATTTAATTGTAATTTATAAATAGTAATTAGTAAATAAATGTTATTAATAAAATTTTTATTTTTCTCATTTTAAATTTTTGAAGTTTGAAAATTGATTTAAATAAACCAAGAATTATTGAAAAATGAATTCTTAGATTAAAAAAAATAAAATAAATAAGTTAAAAATAAATAACTTGATTCCATATAAAAGAAGGTATAATATCATTGCTGATACATGAAAATTAACCTTGGATTTGAGCCCAAGTTCAAGGCAAATTACTGTCTTTTTGTCTACATAATATGTAAAAAGACACAAGTAAATCAAAACCAATTATTAAAACTCAAATATTAAGCTGTGATGTGAAAGATAAAAGTAGGTTCATATCTCACCCAAAATACTATAATGTTTAACCCAAAACAATATAATGTCCTAAGCCTATTCTAGTTTACTTGAAAATATTTAGGTCTAAAATATCCATTATATATTTAGATTAATGTATAAGGAACACAAAAATCTAAAACTTTATTTTAAGTAACTTAAGGTTAATTAAAATAAATATTTCACTTTAATTGGGATTAATTAGAATAAGTATTTTATTACAAATATAAGTTTTTAAAACATCTCTTGTAAGTAGATTAAATTACACTAATTTAAATTATAGATAGAGTCTTATCTTAAAAATGTGATTTGCATTAAAATAATAGAATTGTATGGATTAGTTGTATTCGACTATAACTCCACGTCATACACTATATAAGGATTCATGTTTCCACGTTTAAGGGAAAAGAGATTCATTAGCTGAAATTCCTTAGAAAACACAACCTTGAAGAGCATCTTCTTCGCTCTTCTTTGTAGCAACGCTAGTAGCCTTTGCTTATTTTTTGACTATTTTTTCATTGTTTAAAATGGTTTTAAAGTACTTCCTAACGTCCCATTGTCTTTTCTAGATCCATTGACCCCAACTTGGTTATTTTAAACTTCAAAAACACTTTTCTGCAGCTTTGGATTCATCATATTGCAAACAAATATATTAAATATCATCACAAGACAGTCTCTTTAATATTGATCTAATTCTTTAATAATTACGATATATCAATAAAACCTTTGTGTTCCTTTATATTGTTACTATGATTATTTCGTTCTACACATTGTAAACTCATATTTTGAGTGTCGTGCTGTATTAAATATTACAAAAGTAGTAGCAGTGATAGTAGATGTCTTCAGACAAGTCCAAACTAATCTCACAAGATTGTTTTTTTAGAAAAGATGAAGAAAAATAAAAACAGATTTCTATTTTGTGCTTGACTTTAACACTTTCATAACTTTGTCATAACAGCAAGAATAAAAATGTTAAAATTTATTAAACTATGTTCTATTTTATTGTTTTGTCAAAGTTCAAGGACTAAAATGTTGCTACCCCAAATTCAAATGTTATGATATCAAAATCACTTTTTTGTTTTCAGATATGGAACTAAGTGATAATGAAGGTCTTGCCGTCAAATTCACTACCTTCTTCAAATTAAATTGTTAATCAATTAAAAACTATTACAAATAAATTTTTACATATTTAAGGATTATTTATATATATATATATATATGTCTATGTTAATCAAATTAAATTATAATAAGTATTCATTTAGTAAGTAAATTAAGATTTAATTGTTTTAAAATACTATTTATTTAAATATACAATTTCATTTGTTATGTATATTGTAAAATATTTCTCATCAGATTTTTTTTTTTAAACATGAAGTTTTTTGTTGAAAAGTAATTTAATTAGTTTTATGGCCTGTAAGCCCAGAAGTAAATATAGAAAAATTTAGGATATGGTTGATAGAGTGATATGGAAGAATTTAGGAAATGGTTAAAATTATGCATTTTAAATATTAAAACAAAAGAAAGTTTTTCTATTGTTATTGTTACACATTTGCTACAAGTAAGAGACCAGAAACTTGGATGCTTGTCTATAACCAAAAAAAAAAAAAAAGCCCTTATACTTCTGTGAAATACAAACATAATAAATAAAGTAGGAAGGTCAAATCAAGAGAAATGTTTTGGTTGTTATAGTACTCATCTTTAGATACCTATTATTTTAAATGATTATATTTAATCTTCACTAAAGAAAAATAGGATTTAACAAAATATATCCTACTTTCACCCCCACAATTAAAAAATACTTACAAAACAAAATATTATTTAAAAATATCTAATTTTAAGTTTTTTGGATAAAAATATCTTTAATACCAAAAATTATCAAAACTTAACTATTGAGTTATTATAACAATTGGAAAGTGTTTTTATAAATTTTGGGTATGCGGATATTTTTGTCCAAAATAAGCAATAAAAGGCATTTTTGACTAACTATTTGTAAAGGGAGTATTTGATTTTATGGGGTAAAAATGAGTTATTTTCAGTTCTTTCCCAAGAAAAATCTAATAGGGTAAAAATTTCAATGAAAAACATACAATCTTGATGAATCAAAATGTGATTTTCAATAAACTTTAGAAATTTTTTTGTTAAAAATCTTTACGAGTAAGATTGATATAATAATTTTATAAATTGGCCAAAAACAACAACAACAATGACAATAATAATAATGTATTAGTGATATCAATGCTCGTATATCTATGCTCAAATTGGGTAATTTTTATTTTTAAAACTAATGAGAGAAAAGTTTTTCACCAATTACCCTTAACACAAGTGGTTGGTGCCCATGCCCTCAATTCCTCTCATCTACTGTAAAGGTCAGTTTTCTCTCAACAATTTGTAGAGGTTGATTTCACTTGAATTAGGTGCAGACTTCCTATTTAATATCGATAAATTATAAATGTAATTTATAAAAAGGCACATGATGACAATTCCTTAAATGCTTCGAAATATCAACAATTCAATAAAGTTGTGCTATTGAATCATATTAATCAAGCCTAACATCATAAGAATGACCATTAATTAATTTTCGTATTTTAACTTCTAATATTCATAGAATTTGAATGACCAACTAGACAACATTTTTATTTTTAATTTATAATTTAAATTATTTAACTTTAATTATTGGCTATCTTTGGTGTTGATATTTCTGAGTTAACTTGGTGGTCTGAACCTTCTAATGAGATTGTTAGTCTTTTTTCATAAGATGAGTTGAGATTTCTTTTTTATCGGTTTGCGTGAGCCTGAGTGTTTGTTCATTTGTATCTTTTGTTGTTTTTCTTTCCAGAGACTCAGTTTCATGTCCTTCTCTCTTAGTGTTATCTTTTTTTTATTTATTTTTTATTAATTTAACTCAATAATGAGGTTTTGCTTAAAAAAAATGATTTAACTTTAATTGTATTTGATTATGATTAAAACAAATGGTCAAAACCCACCAATTTTTACATTCTTGTTTTCATTTAAATGATTTGATTTTAATTACATTTAATTCTGATTTAATTGTCAGTTTGTCATTAAGGCAACAAAACCTAATGCTATTTGGTTTGGCATAATGGTTGTTTGGTTCTATATGTTATTGCTCTAAGCTTTCGTTTGATACAAGAGATTATTTAAATGAAAAAAATAATTAAATTTAATTATTTGAGAAATTGATACAAATATATGTGATTTAAAAAGTTGTATTCAAAATAAATTGAACAAATAAATAACTAAATTTTATTATAATAATTTCTAATTTAAATTTAATTAAATTTTATATTAAATTTAAAATTAATGCTATTTGTTAAGTAATAAAAAAATTAATATCAATGAATAAATATTAAATTTTATTGTAATAATTTGTATTTTAAATTAAATTTAGAATTAATATTATTTGTTAGGTAATTAAAAAAATTGATATAAATAGACTAAATGAGTTTTTTCAATTGATATAAATGAGCCAAACGGGTTTTTTTGTATTTTATTGTTTTAGGTCAAGGATGGCCCTTTACAGACTCGAGTCAAGCACCGCTCATGGGCTTTATTTCGGCCCAACTCAATCCAACAACGTACCAGGCCAAGCTAAACCTTGTTAAATTGTATTATTACTATTTATAGGCTGGGCTGGGTTGGGTTTCGATCTATTTGGCCCATTCACAACCACTAACTTGGGGTATAAGACAACTTTGTAACAATTTCTATCATTGAATTCAGAATTATTTTCAATTTTACCCTTAAATTTATTAACAATCTTTACAAATAATTTAAATTTTTTAAAAGTCATCAACAATAACTCAATTAACAGCAAATGATCATTATCTTTAATGGTTTTTGAGAAAAAGGCAAATTTACCCTTACTGAAGTTATCATTACGTGAGAAAAGTCGAAAAAAACCCTATTTGATGAAAAAGATCGAATTACCCTTGTAAGTGTAGTAAGCAAATAATGTATACCTGAAAAAAAAAAGTAATATATTTTATATGTAGATTAAAAATAAATTAATAATCCACCTGGGAAGGTAAATTAGGCCAAATTGAATATATCAGATATTAATTTGTAATCCACTGTTAGAGTCCAACGGTTGAGAAGGAAATTTGAAATTGAAATTGAATTTGATAGTTGGAACAACCATTATATATTTGAAGCAACCACTTATTCTTCACACACATATTTAGTTAGTGAACCTCATTGTCACAAGCCATAAAACACCATAGCAACAAAATGCCTTATATGCATTATCTACATCTCTTTCAAACACAATCATCCAAGAACATGAGATCAATAGAGGTGTACTAAAGTTTCATAACAAAACATGTGAGTGTGGTTTGAGAGCATCTGTGCTAATCTCATAATCATTAAACAAGCCATATAAATTTTATTATTGTTGTCAAAAGAATATTTTTCTATAGATGGTGGAAGCCTACAATGGATGAATGTGATGCAATTACAACAAGAATGTACAGAAGGGACAACACTAAAGAACCTGTCTAAGAATTCTATGAAGACACGTACAATGGCAAAGCATTCAAAAGATGAGAGAGATGCACCAAGACCTTAAGATGCTTCTACACATCATAATCACACTATTGATAATATGCATCATTGTAACATTAAGGATTCCAATCAATTAATAGAAAATTAACCTTCTATGTAAGGACCCATTACATGTAAGCTACTGTCAGTGACATGAATCCAACTTTTTCTATATTAATATAAGAAAATGAGTTTTTGAGTTTGTATCACATTCTTGAATATACAACAAATATCTATTCTATCACCCATAACTCCTAAACTAATATTTATAAGCTGAAATATATAAAAAGATACAAAAAAAGGCAACTTACATAGTACCACATAAACCAGTGCAATGCATATCATACTTACAAAATAACATAAAAGAAGCACCCTTTGCTAGATTGTTTATGTTAAGGCATTGCAATTGATGAATAGATACTGTGTAGCAGTATGGAAGTTGTACTCCTAAACTATATTAGATTTCCATTCACAAAAGGCCACCTAAACTACCATTTACAAAAACCTGATTTTACATTCATAAAAAGCTAACTGATCTTCCATTCATAAAAAGCTAACTATACTTCCATTCACAAAAAGCTAACTATACTTCCATTTACAAGAAACTAACTGTAGAATCTCTCACTCACAAAAAGCTAACTATATATTTTGTTGTTATTGTTGTTAGTTCCAATTTATTATGATTATTTCCCGTGTATACATATGTGTAGATAATTTATAACAATAACAATTAATTTGTTAAATTATGAAATAAAATTCTCTCAAAAAAAGTCATATAAGAAAACTGAATATATAGTTACCTTATTAGTAAATGCATTAGTACCTTCGTCTTGTTTAATCTTGTTGTTGTGCTCTAACTTGACCTAACTATTGGCTCAAAACTAATATACTTATCCTTTCAGAGGCCAGAATGCACTTCCCTTGAACTGTAAGGCAATCATTTGTTGCCACCCTCTTTCTTGCTAGATTAACCCTTAAAGTGCTACTTTGACTTCCCAAGTTTCTAATGTATTCAGGGTGGTTTATTGCTTCTGGTTGTTTATGTACTATGCCTGCGACACCTAGATTGTATAGATAGTTGTGATAATATGTTGTGCTACATATTTATTAGAACTTCAAAATTAGTTTGGGTATCACCTGATGCACTGTCAGTTCTCTTGTCAGCTAGTTATGCGTGCATAACTCTAACATTATCCTATTCATCATGCAACATGATTAAAAACATATCACATGCAATATTTGCTACAAGTTATCTAGGGAGATAGGTAAAAAAAGTGTCCAAAAAAAGACACTTGAACAAGAAACTAATGAATCGTGGTGTCTTTCATGGGCAGTGGAAATGACAAACAGAATACAAAACCAAGTAATTGAGGTAAAAGGCATGCTTGAGTCATTTCACATTTAATAAATTATATATTTCAAATCTTTATGGCCTCAATAGAAATTTCTTAAAACTAATAAGCTTGGCAACAGATTGTGCAATTGTATAATACCAATCTTAAAAGGTATAACATGCATGGCAAAAGTAGATATTTGAATTCTTGTAAATCTGCCCAAATATAATATTGATGGAGAATGGTAAAGTCTTTGCTAGTTCCCATCCCACACTATAAAAATAAAAAAAAATGTAGCCAAATTTTATATATTTCAGATCTTAGCATCCACCATATAGATTTATAGTGAAACAAATGCATAAAGGTCAAAATGGATGGGGATGACAAAGAATAAAGGTCATTAGTAGTAAGCCTTGAGTCTTGCAATATTTTTAATGTTAAATCGAAGCTTCAAATGTGAGCTTAGCATAAGCACGTAAAAAACAAGAAAATTAAAGTCAAGACAAAATAAAAAGCACTAGCCTACAACTACCAACAACTGGTGTTTTATTTGAGTGAATTAATCCCAACTCTAAGAAAATGGGAACTATATTTTAAATATGTCAAAGCATCACTTGATACGTATTAAAGGACTTTACATCTATTCAACACTAATATGGAGGCACATTAACATACTTATGTACCTAAACTGTAATCATATTACATATGACAAGTATTTTATTTCAACCAGCTTTTTCCTAAACTAAGATATAGCTTCTCTGTATTGTAATGTTAATAACTAAATAGCTAACTTAACATAGACATATGCATACTCATAAACTAGTCAGATATTAAATTGCTTTGACATGTATGTTCACAAATTGATGAGTTATGTAAATAATTATGAATTTGGCCTGAGATATGCTGCTAATGTCACCCTTGCAACTGGATAGAAGATTACTGCATAGAACAAAACTAGACAATCAGAACAAATATAACTCTCTTTTTGAAAATTTAGCTGAATATGTATTATCACAAACACTGATATATGCATTGTCACAAACTTCAACTGATACATATGCATATTCAAAATCTAAGAAAGCTATCAAAGTGGGTGGGCAGGTCTTGGTTGATGTCTTATAGTGAATGCAAACTAAAAAACCCATAGAGTAGATCTTGTAAATGACAGCACATAGTAGAAAGTGCTTAGACAAGTGTATCGAACTTAATCTCAACCATATATATATTGAGTTACCAAAACAGAATAAAAAATGTATAGTTAGGGTCGGTCTTTATAATTCCTACCATATGCATACTAAGATACAAAAATAAAAAGAACAATGCATAGTATGCCAACTGCACTTCTACCATGTGCATATTCAAAGACCAATACATGAATAAGTTTTACAAGTTGTCACAATAAAACTTTACCCGATATCGCCTTATCATTTTGTTGGCATTGGTTGGATGAACTGGGTAACCTCTTTTGTTATGGCTATATTGGTCACAAACACTGTACTTCAAAGTATATCTCCTCCTGTGAGCAAGGACTTCATTAGCCTTTTTTATTCTATTTAGTTTTGGCTTGCCTAGTGGCTTTTTAACTTGTGGAAGCAGAATTTCTTCAGCATCAACCTGTTGCCATATGCTTTTGTCTGACAATGGATGAATCATACCAACATAAGCGCTCAGGTAAGTTTCTTTCTTGTAGCTTACATCCATAAAGTCACTTGTATTCCAATCACTTTAGATTGTGCATGGCAACGTATGTTTACATGGAATGCCACTGACACTGCAATGTTAACCTACCCCTCTCTACCTTTAGTCTTTGCATTCTAAATCCTTCCTTAATGGTGTGGTCTTTCAACGCAGATGTCATCTTGGCCATACTCCTAAAATACATGGTAACTCTTAATTAATCCCATCCATCTTCAACCTTATACAAATTCTTCTTGACATCTTTAAGTATATTGTTCAGGCGGTCTTCAATATTAGAATCAAAACAAAGTCCACAATCATTGTCATCAGATTCATATGTAGAGAGTAGCACATCTTTTTCTTCAGTATTGCTTGGTTTATTGCTTATACTTAGACCTTGCCTTGATTACTTTTTTTTGCCTTACTAGTAAGACCATTATTTAATTCATCATCAATGGATGAATCAAAATAAACACTATCAATGCCTTATTGTTGTGCTAATGGTTAACATATTTCTGGGCTTGGAATACTTGAGATTACGCGTCCTATATAAAGGGAATCTTATCTTCTATAAGTGATGTGTTTTGTTAGCTGTTTTGGGAGGTTGATTGTTGCTCTGTTTATGGAAAACCTCACAAGTATTTGAGGCCATGTTTTAGACTTCTATTTATATTTGTATAGGAGTTTGGGTGCTAAAGGGTGTTTATTCAGGCATGTTAAATTAACTGTTTGTAGAGGTTTTAAACCATTGAGGGGGAGGGAAGCAATCATCATACAAATGGACATTTGAGCTACCACTCGAATAATTGCCATCTAAACCACTTACCTTAAGAGCTATATAAATCTTTACATACTTGAGAAGCAATAGCCTTATCTTGTGCACGCATCTATTCTTGTTCATGTAACTAGGATTCAGAATATGTGTATTGTTGGTCTATAAACAATGTCTTTTTCTCTAGCAATTTCATTGCAAATGGAAGAACCGCACATTCCTATACCCACGATCAATGTGTGCCTTTTAAATGTCCAAAAATCTTTGTCATCAACAACCACAAAATTATTCTTATCCTATGGTTGTACGATATGTAAATTAAATTTTTCGTCAAACAAAATATTCCTTTTTAGTGCAAGGTTGGTGATACTGTTGATAACCACCAATCTATTGCACGTATCTGGATATTGCCATTTTAGATTATAGCTTAAACCCATAACATTGGCCTTCATTCGAATTTGAGAGTCCTTGCTTTCCATATTGTCCTACAAAAAGAAGATATTTTAGTGTTCTCATACTATTACATGCCAACACAACACAACACAACACAACACAATATACAACTCATTTTACAAAATCAAATACGATTACACAGTTCAAAATAAATGGAAACCCATAACAAAAAATTCATAACTCAATACAAAAATAACACCGTGTACTATAACAAAACACTCAAGCATACCCATAAGTCAGTATAAAAACCTATAAATCACAAATAAATTAAGACTCACCTTACAACGCCAAATACCATCACAAAGTTCCAACAGAATGGAAACCCATAACCAAAAAATTATAACCCAATAGAAAAACAATATTATAAAAACCCATAAATTATAATAAAAACTTGCACAACAACATTTTCTTACCATTATTTTACATTCATATAGTGTCTACTAAAACCTATAACCAAAAATCATTAACAATCAATGCAAATCACATATGCACGTTGAATATTGAACCTAAAAAGTCTCAACAAATATTTGTTTTGCAATGCGCTAAAACGGGTTTTGTGGTGTGTTTGAAGGGGAGGGAGAGAAAAGGGTAGCGGCTTAGGGTTAGGGTGGTTTTTATTATGCTGTCAGTTTTAAAAATGCTAAGGTTGTAATTGTTGTTTTAGATTTTTATAAGATGTAAGGCATGTTGATCATTGTACATATACTGTTAAATTTTAATGAACGGACGTTAAGAATTTATGGCTCATTTATATATTTTCAATCTTTTTTAACTATGATATAGCATCAGAATATTTCTTGTATCACAATAAAATACTAGTAAATTTAGAGTAGATAGTTGAAAATAATCCTAATTTTTACCGGTGATTTAGTTTTCTTATTTGATTGCTTTAAACTTTTCATTTTTTTCTTTTGATGTAGTTGGGAAAGATTCAAAATAACTATGAATAGAAAATTTGACTTATGTTTTTTTAATACCTTAATTTTTTTTATTAATTTCCTTTTTTATATATCTCTTTTTAGAAGGGATTAGAATCGACGAATCAGAAATAATTAATTAAAAATAAAAATATTATTATTTTATATAATATACATATATATATTCTTAGATAATTCCTTTCGTTCGATTTGCAATCCCTTTGTTAATAGCAGTGAGACTTTTGTTGTTTTTGACAACAGCAAAAGATTTCACTATATGTGGGGTTTTTCCTAGTATTTTATTGTTAAGTATATTTATGATTTTTTTAGTTGATTTTTCTATTCAAAAAATTGATCGAACTATTATTTATCAATTTGTATGGTCTTGGACCATTAAAATGATTTTTTTCAAGTTCAGATACTTTATTGATCCACTTACTTCTCTTATGTTAATATCAATCACTATGATTGGTGTTATGTTACCACGCAACCAGCAAGTATACGGGGTCATATAAGTAGTATGGTGGTAAAAAAGGATTGTTGTACTCACAAGGACTGAGTTTTTTAAAATTTTAAACTAAATACTGCAATTATGGTAAATCAATTTTATCTAGGCATATAATAATTGTATTAGTGAGAAAATATATAAAAAAATAAGAACAACTAAATTAATTAACAAAAATAGAAATTAGAAATTAAAGCTAATAAATTGAGTGTGTGAAATTTGATATGAAAATGGTCCTATGATCTCGATTTCATCTAACCTTCATCATGTTTCTTTTAATTTGGAATTTGCGATGCTTTAATTTTTATTACACTAATCACAGGTTCTAATTAACCTCGTTTCCTTTTTCGAGTAATGAATTAAATCCTATATATAGTTAACCCAGCCAATATCTGTATTTGACTTAATTAACTATACGTTCTTTTAGCCTAACATATTATTAACTCCTAGACAGTCATTCACCTCCCAATTACTTGGTTTTTCAATGTTAATAAGATTACCCATTTATTGAGGTCCTCTCGGACTCTCAATATGCTAAATTGTGTTTTCTAAATCCCATGAACAAATTAAATTATCCTTAGCACTCATTCATTTATGATTGATAAAATAATGCATCAAGCAACAAACTAGTAGCATTAAGAGCAAGAAAAATAGAAGTGATTAAAAAACTAATAATATTGACAAATTTTACAATTAATCAAAACATGGTGTTGTTAGGTTACATCAACATCTTAGAACATAAAAATTTAGCCTAACAAATCAATAACCAATAACAAGTTTATTATGAAATTCGTAATCCTTAAAATAATCAAGGCAAGAAAATCCGAATGAAACTTAAGACAAATGATAGGTTGAAAAGAATAAACAAGTGATGGAGAGGCTTCGACAATCAATCTTTAAGTCTTCTCCTAAAGCCTTTAAAATGATGAATTCTACCTCTTCTCTCTTTAGAATTTTTCTCTCTTGTTTTGCCCTTTCTTACTCTAAAAACTAAACTTTCCAATTTTCAATAGTGGCTAATGATTGGGAATGAATAAAACCTAGGACAACACCAAATCTAACCATCCATGGGAGATCCAATGGTCCAAAATGGGCTAAAAAAGCAAGAAAATGTTAGTTGGGTCTCGAACGACATATGCGTGGTTGAAGGTGCACTTGTGCTGCACTTAGCATGCTCTTGCCACTCCTTTTGATGCTGATGCTCCTTCAAATTTTGGATTTTTTGCAATTTAGTCCCTAATTTCTTTACATTTTGGTGTTTGTTTTGATGACTTGTCTTTTAGTCCTCGTTTTTATGCCACTAATTATCTTGGATTGACATTCTTTATATTTTTGCACAAAAACATAAAATTTGATCAAAATAACACCAGAGCTTGAGAATTTGCGCATATATTTAAGTTTGAAAATTTAAGATAAGTAAGTAAAATGCTCACTTATTAGCTAAGATTCTGGTTCTTATTTATATTAACAATTATATATCTTACAATCAAGGATATTTGAGATTTTTTGCTTATATGAGTTTTGCTAATACATCAACGTTGGGATTAGTTATAAGTGCGAATTTCAGACAAATTTATATTTTTTGAGAATTGGTTGGAATGTGTACTTGTCTATTAATAGGATTTTAGTTCACACAACTTCTTATGGTGAGCACTTGTCAAAAAACATTTGTAACTAATCGTGTAGGGGCTTTGGATTATTATTAGGAATCTTAAGTTTTCATTGGATAACGAGTAGTTTTGAATTTCGATATCTTTATCCAAATTGTTAACTTCGTCTATAAATCTTTTACATGAAAATGTAAATCATTTTTTTGATTCATATAAAGTTTTCTAAAATACAACCTTTTCGTCAGTATAAAGTATTTTAGACTATTTATACCTTACTTTTATATAAGCCCTTTTATTCATCTTTATAAAATCAAAAGATATACTTAATTTATTTGCTAAACAAGGACCTAAGAAAATTCTAAATAATCAATATTCTATATGATTAGTCCTATAATCACACTTATATAAATGCTTTTTATACAAGATCCTTAATAGAAGGAATAAGAGTATTAGCTAAACTAATTCATTTGTTTGATACATGAGTAATTGATGGAATTACAGATAGGGTTGATATTCTGAGTTCTTTTTTTATAAGGTCTAAAATATTTAGGGGGAAGTCGTCTCTCTTTTTATCCTTTATTATATTTATTTTCTCTATTAGTCTTGTTATAAGTTACTTCTTTTTCTTTTCAAATTTATGAATTTTCTTATTCCTACCTAGATAAGAAGTTTCAGAAACAAAGCCATTTTTATGATATATCTCTCTAATGAGAAAGTGGAGTTCATGCTTTGTTTTTCCATTCACTCTGATCTTTTCTATTTCCTTAATTTTGTTCAGATCCTCCTTTTTTTTCCAAAAAAAATGGAAGAAGAAGGATTTTTTCAGTGGATACCTTTTGTTCTTGTTTAGTCCCCTCCTTTAGAAAGTTGTTTCTATTTCTCCATTTGTTTCTTCCTCCATTTCTGAGGTTTCTTTCAATACTTAGTAAAAATAGATGATAACATTATGCCTAAAAAATAAATATAGGTAATAAATAAAAGAACACTAAAGCTTTAAGCTATAGAATTTGTCAATTTTGACATAAGCACAAAGTACTTATTAAATTGAATAAGTATATTAGACTTAATAGAATTCTTTTATGGTATTTAAAGTAATACCAATCCAACCTATTTTATGAATAAAATGTAACCAATTAACTAACCAACAAAACTATATGTTGCAAATAACATCTTGTTATTGTATCAAAACATATAAAGTTTGACTAATATGGCTAACATTGAACTTGGTAAAATGAAATAGTTGAATAACTGAAAAATGAGATTATTCAAGAATACACATGGAATGCTAAGATTACTTATTGAATTTCTGATAGTAGATCTATAATCAAAAGTAATTGTGATTGTTCCAAAAGATATGCTAGAGTTAGGACAATTATGGTATGAGGTCTATCCGATGCCAAATGTAGAAGCACATAATAGGTCGAAATGAATATCATGAGTTGTCCCCCTCAATAAAACTGATTTTTGCTAATACCTTCTTCTTAGTTCCTTCTTCTCTTTCGTCCATAATTCAAGCTTTGACAAGTATGAGATAAGAAGGCCCTATAGAGAATATGGTCAAAATTCCATAATGGTGTTCGACCATAATGACTGAATTGATTATCTTTATGCATAAGGATAGATTTCCTAGTATAGAAGATTGAAAAATCATCAAAAACCTCTCTTTTTCCTTTTTTGTTTTGATTTTTGGATTATTTATATGATGATTTTTTAATTTGTCGTATATAGAAATAGAAACAGATAAACTGAAAATGGCATATCTTATGTCAATGACACCAAAGGGATATTAAGTAAATGGAATTGGGATATGGATGAAATATAATGAAATAGAGCCACTTTGAGGTTCCTTATCAAAGAAGGTTGGAATGAAGTCACTAAGTAAAGAGAATTGGGATATAGATGAAATATAATGAAATAGAGCCACTTTGAGGTTCCTTATCAAAGGAGGTTGGAATGAAGTCACTACGAAGAAGTTCCAGGAGTTACAAAGGAAACTTTAAGTTCATATTGGTCATGGGTTGAGAATAGGATTGAACAATATGATAAAGAATCTCCCATAATTCCTCAGTAGCTTAGTGGTAGAGTAGTCAATTGTTAACTAAGTGGTTGTAGGTTCGAATCTTAACTAGTTGTAGATAATTTGTTTCATGTGTCTTTGTTCAATTGTAATCTATCTCATCGTATCACATTTTATTCTACAATATTTGAGAATCACCATGAATACCTCAACATAAGTTTGGGATAATCCTTTGCTCTATAGTCCTTGGGTTATTTACAATTATCCAATTAAGAATTCTTAGATATAATAGTATTAGCAAGTGCACCAAAGATACAATGATCGATTCTCCCAATAGGCCATAATTTCTTCGAGCAAAACATATTGACGAGGAATGCATTTTTATTATGCTGCTAATACTTGCTCTTTTATTCTGCCCAAGCTTGGTTAGGAAAAGTTATGGGTGTAAAACAAAAAAAAAATGTCGATTTGGGTTGGGAATACTATATTTAAATTATTAAAAACCGTTAATGTTAAATTTAAAAAAAGTAAGGCTACTCCATTTCGACAAAAAACTAACATGTAAGTTCTATAACTTTAGGTCTACTATCCAGATTGTGATTTTCTACCCCTAGAGGGAAGAGTACTTCCTAAGAGTGAAGGTTGTAGACGAGGATGGATTCGAACCCCCGACACTGTAGTTTGTAGCCAAATACACCAATCCTCTGAGTTATAGGCCCTGCCCCATCTCTACTAGATATGTTCCTAGAAGTACCCTAAAAAAAAGTAACATTTTCTCTTTGCAGCCATTTTGGGTTAAGAAGATAGGAGAGTACCTTTCTCTGTATAAGACCATGATGTATTACAAGGTGTTAAGTGGGAGAAAAGTATATCATAATTTGGGTTATGAATCAGATTACATTTTTAGCTTTCATTTTTTTTTTTGATATTGCAAATGTAATAAGAATGAGATGTGTTAAGATTTTTATCATCCTAGTGTTGAGCTATTTTTTCGCAAGACTTCTCCTATAGTATAATCACCAAGGTAAAGTTAACCACTAAGTTTGGGATTGACTGTTATGGTTCCTCTACACCTAGGACACCAAAATATCAAACCATGAATGAAAAAAGGTATATGAGAAAAGAATATTGGCGAGTGATTGTGAGGCTCTAATTCTTGATTGAGGGGGATACCAAAGGTTTCCACCCTTCCATCCTTTAGATAAATAGAGAATGAGGGTCAAGCTTTTGGCTTTCATATTGTTAAAGAGTTGAACAATGATTTTTTGTATTATCAAAAAGTTGGACAATGAAAATAAATAGAGAATGCTTGATCAAATTGTTCAGTTCATGTGGGAACAAGGTTTAAGTTTACCAGTCTATTAGGATGCCTTATCTGCATATATCATTATTGTGATATCCTAGGGAAATCTTACATCAGCGAAACACAAGATAGATTCTAGGTATATAATAAGCATGCTCTAACCCTCAGTAAACATGTTTTGGGTTAAAAAGCCGAAAAATAAAACTATGATATTTCAAGTATTACAGCTATTTCGAGTATCTTTTTGAGTGATAGTAGAGCAAACCTTAGTGAGGACATTGAGTCTCTAAGAGGGGGTGTATGTTATACCTTAGGTAAATTCCACATTGACAAAGCACGAAAGAGATATTAAGTATATAAATCAATATGCTTTAACACTCAGTAGATGCGTTTTGAGTTAAAAAACTTGAAAACAAAATTGTGACTCGTTGTGTGCCAAAAGCAAACAATATCCTTAGGGAGCTTACTTGACACCATTCATAATGATAAATGGCTTGTCTCGTCGTGATTTTCTCTTAAATTCTTAAAACTTCCATTCCTTTATCCTCACAGGGTTAGGGAACTCATCGTTGTCTCGGCTATGTTATCGAAGGCTCTAGAGAAGTCGAAATAGGAGAACACTTATCTTGGGGTGGGCTGACCACTTAGTTGCTTTCAACAGTTATTCACTGAGCACTTAACTACCCAACTTTTACAGTAGGCATGATAATTGGTACACCAAAGATACGCCAATCTTGATCCTCTTATATTAGGGAAAAATGATAACTAGTATACTAGAGGTACACCCTTTCTAGTCCTTTTGTATCAGGGAAAGGTCTTTTTAATGCTTTAATGCCTACACTGGATATGGATCGAATTTTCTCACGATGTTTTGAACCTAATTCACGTATCATTTAATAGGTGAACAGTCTAACCCTTAGCATATACTATAGCCTCATATGGCAAAGAGCTAACATCAAGGTGCCAAACCTTTTCGTAGATGTGAGCTTTTAGGGAAGATCAGTCTATTATCCCTAAAATAACTTTTATTTATTGAGTGAAAGCCCTTCTACTCAGTACTGTCGAATCACTAAGGCCAGATTTTGTCCATCCCCAATGAGAAGGTCTTGTAGTCAAGCTCACTTCTACCTTTACGTTTAAAGGTGAATCTTTATCTGGCTCAAGGAAACCCTTGCATGCCTTTGTTACATTTTAAGAGGCCTGCGCCCTATAAAAACTATCTACTTGAGACTATCCCTTGGCCTATGGGTTTTGACACAAGATTATAATTTTAGCTCTTCCAGAGTAGTATTTCACTAATAGTTCAAGCTCCCTCTTCGGCCTCCCACCTAAGTTACCAATAAAAACCCAAAGCCAATCCTTTGGAATAGTAAAGCTTTATAGGGTCTTTTAGGCCAAGTACAGGTGTTCTACATCTTTATAAACATATCTATTTCATTGAGCCTCTTTCCCAGATAATGTCATATCGTTACACTTTTTGTACAAATCGAAACTTATTCAACAAAGAATTTCGCTACCCTAGGACTGTTATAGTTATTGTGAACATTCATTGAGGGGTTATTTGTCGGCTTCCCTATCATCAAGTCACCAATTTCCTTGACCTTCTAGCACTAAGTAGGAGTTAGCCTACATATATGCTCTTACATCTTTGCAGAGACTTGTGTTTTTGGTAAATAATCACTCGGGCCTAGTCACTATAACCTCTTTTGTAAAGTTGTACTCTTTCTCCCAAAGTTATAAGGCTATTTTGCCAAGTTTCCTAGAGAAAGTTATCTTGTGCTCTTAGGTATTCTTTACTTACCCATTTGTGTCAGTTTTGAGTATACGTACTATTTTGTTGAAAGTCGTTCAAGCTTTTTCTGGGAGTATAGCTTAAGTTTCTTCAGCATTGTAGCGTTTGGTATTGAACATTAGTTGGGGGCATTTTCTCTACCCTTTTTTACCTTAAAAAAGTAGGGCACTTTACATCCTTGAATCGATAACCATCTTTCGGCTAATTCATCCTCCTTTATTCCTTGGGACCAACAAGGGGCAGTACAAGAATATTTACTTGTTGTTCGTTGACTATGTATTTCAGCCTTATTTTAGGCTCTGACTCATTCTCTAATCGACAAATATTGGGAAGGAACGCTTGAGTTTTTGGGGCATTGGATTCTTACCAATGTTTGTGCTATTCAAGTTGATATTCTTGCTTACGCTTTGTCCATTGCTGCTTGCCCAAGTGCTTTTCTTTAAGTCGAAATACTCCCTCACCGACCTTGACCCCTGTCTCACTAATTGACCTTGACTCCTATTATTTTAATGACATATCTAGTATTCAGAGTTTGTCTCAATTTGCTATCACTCTCGTGGATCGTATAGAAATAGTGCTTTACCTTTAAATGTGCAATCAACTATTTTGCCTTAACTCATTTCAAGGAGAACAAGGTTCGATGGTATTTTACCCCTAACCACAACTTTTCCGCCAATTCTTTAACACCAATTAATTCAGACCTTCGCTTAGTTTTACTTAAGCTTTATCTTGGTCATGCATAAATTACCTAGATTTGGGTCCATAAATAGTGACAAATATTTTATGAGGACTTGCTTTCGCTATAGCTTTGGTGGGTTCCTTTGACAAAGGCACTGCGCATGAGTCTCTAGCTTATTCTTCAACAGGTATAAGGTTAGAGTCTCGGTCTCCTATTATTTGAGAAATTGCGGTTTCATATTCTATTTCACTCCCTGATGGGGGTTCTTTTCACCTTTCCCTCACAATACTACTTCTTTATTAGTCACTAGGAGTATTTATCCTTGCAAGGCAGTCCTTACTAATTCATATGGGATTCCACATACTGCATGCTACTTAGGTTAAAGTGTAAACTAGTGATACTTTTGGCTACTGTACTTTCACTATCTAGGGTGTTGCACTTTACTACTTTGCCTAGCAGTACAACGCTTATATTACTCTCCCACAACCTCGTTTTCACAATTTAGACTGCTCTAATTTCGCTTACTGCTACTACAGGAGTAGTTTTGCTTTCTTTTCCTCTGGCTACTAAGATGTTTTAGTTCATCACGTTGTCTCTTAACTACCTATGGATTCAACAACAGTTCAAAAGAATGACCTATTTTGGAATCTCTGGATCTATATTCTTTTTCGAGTCCGCGAAGCATTTTGTCACTTACTACACCTTCCTTGTCTCCAGTTGCCTAGGTATCCATCATAATTATCGCCTTGTTTGTACCTTGCCCTTAACTTAACTTTAAAGCTATTAAATGAAAGGATTTTATCAATGTCCATGAATGATAAACCATAGATCAAATTGCCAAATCAGAAAAATTAGGTAATATCATATTTATATAGCTTTATATTAGCTAAGTTCACGAGTTGGAGATAAGCAGACTTAAACTACTAACATCTGGCGCAAGGTAAGTATTGCCTCTCAAGCCCCTATTGATTTTACCATGAAGGCCAACATAAACAATAACTTTCTTCCTCCCTCAAATATAACTTACAACTTTCATCGTACTGTGCTCTTTAAAGAGCAACTCTTTTCAAAATCTCAAAAATTGCTAACTTGGAATCCCATTTTAACTAAGCATTCTTGTGGTTTTAAAGGATCTGGCTATAGGAGAACTAAGAACAAAAAGCTTTCCCCCTTTTTTCTGGCCCCACTCTTTGGTCTGAAGAATGATGGTTTTAAAAATGAGTAATTACTTTTCTCTGACCTTTACTGCCTAATTGATAGTGGACAATTAATATATTCCATTGACTAAACAAGGTCATATTGTCGATCTGCGACTCCTAGATATCGAAAGCGTCCTTAGGGTGATCTCATTGTCCCTACGAGGTGGAGACAATGGGGTTAGTCCATGATTTTCTCATTTTTTGTTGTACTTTGATCAAAAGGTTAAAGGGAGATAGTGCATCAAGCTATTCGTACGGGATCCCAAATGAGAGAACCTTAAAAGAACTGCCAACTCCAACTATCGTCTATATACAATCTATACTAAATTTGACTAATCGTCCGCACTACCTCTTCTATATTCTTGACAGCCCATTGTTGTCCCATTAAAGTCTTTCAATGGCATGTTTCGATCCACTTCCTCATTAGTTAGAAAAAGTGAGCCACTAGTTCAGGTTCAAGATACTATCATTATGGCTTGCATAATTAGACATCCAACTCGTAAACTTTTTGTTGTACTATACTTTCTAAGTGTGCTTACTCCCTTTTTCTTCCTTACAATGGCAAGTATTTGTAAAATAACTTCGATGAAAATAACAGGGAAGGTGTTAAAAGACCCTTTCAACCAAATCGTAGACATTTAAAAATCCTTTTTTAAACCTACTTCTATTTTAACTCAAGAGATAGATAAACGAACACATCCCATTATACCTATCAAGGGTGTCTATAATGACTGAGGGGGTCAAAGATCAAGAAGTGAGTTATTTATCAGCCAAGCATTCTTCTTAAAGGTAGATCTAATTTGGTCCCTGTAGAAAAAAAAGGAAAAAAAATTTCATGTTCTTTCTATTAGGAAGGAAAGATTAGAAAAATCTTATTGGTTATAGCTTTCTCTAAACCTCTAATAAAAGCATGGGAAAAAAAGGTTCCAATGGTACGATCCTTTTGTTACCCCATAATGAAATGAAAGGGGTGATCTCATAGTTCTTGGTATGTAAAGATAGTTTGCTAGGTGCTCCCTTTTTTTTCCCGTGAAAATTGAACTTAAACTTGTGCTTGAGATATAGTAGTTCATTCATTGATAGGACATTTATACATTATCGAGAAGAAAAGAGCTATAGTGGTCCCCTCGCGGACTCTATAGATCCTATGAGTGAATAGAAAGCTGGTTCTACATTGGATCTCACTTAAATTGCCCTATCTATCCTCTTAAAAGGAGTTTGTTTTCAAACCCTTGGTTTGAACAATAGAATTACACCGTGCTAATATGCCTTATATGCTTTACATCTTAGAGTGTGGTGTTGATGAGTATATTAAACTATCCATATGGCTGAAAACTTTTATAGCCCAAACATAACAATACAATTATCAGGGGTGTACTTTACTACTAAACTAATATCCAGTCATGTGGGCTCTTGATAAGGTCCTAGTATGCCGAAAGCAAGAGAAATCACATCCTCTCTTTCTTTTTTACGCTCCCATATCCTTTTGTGTGGCAATATAGAGGCATAAAAGGGAGATCTTATCCACTTGTTCTAACCTAGGATATATAATAAATGCATGGGCTTGGTCTTACTTTACTGTCAAGAAATGAAAAAAGACTTTCATCTCCAAGTTTAATTCAATTAGCTTGCTTTTTTTTTGGTTTGTTAGCAATGTCAAACTAAAACACTAAATAGGCATTCAGTCTCTTTGAAAAATAAGTCCTCCAATTGCACCTTCTAGTATGGCTACCTTTTTATGATCTCACTCTAGTTACTAGCCCTGCCTCTAACACCCTCGTCCTTGTAGTTAAGGTAATGGCTTCAGGCATGGTATCCTTTTACAGTGTGATACATGATAAGTAAAAGCCTCAGGTATGAATTAACCATCACATGGTTGACCAATGATTGCTAACGATTCCAGCTTTATGTAGGTAAGTTACAACCTGTAATCCGAAGTAAGAATAGGATTTTGGAGTTAGGTCACCCTTATAGGATCCAGACCCTTTGTTCTAGACAATATAGCACATGTGTAGCCTAGGGCATAAAAGGCTTAATGACTTGACATCTTCCTCATCTTCCTTCGACTTAGTAATGGTAGTCTACTCAAGGTTCCAAACTCAATAATGGCAACTAAGCACAAGAGTTGTACTTATTGTGAGACATCACCCAACACTTTACGACACAAGTTAATGACAGCCATGCACCACCTATGTCTATATTCTTAAAGACACCCTTTTTTTTCAAGAGGATTCCCAGCATGTCAAGCCTTGGTAAGGTTCTTTACTTTACATCAAATTAAACCATATGCTCTACCGTTTGTGCTACCCCTTGTCAATTCCTTTGAGTTTCATTCTTGTGAATGTACTCCTTAAGCGGGATACTTAACGCATTAGTTACAATACTACACAGGTTGATAAACATAGCGCCTAGTTTTTATTGTTTATGGCTTAGACTACTAGGGTATCTAATCCAATCATTACCCTAGCTTTCGTATCTTCTTGTCAGTGTCGGCCTAGTAGAGTGCTTTTATAATTGATGCTTTTTCTGTTCTTTATGTATCTTATTGCTCTACCAAAAATTCCCTTTGCCCTTACTGTACTCTTGGATTAAGTCTTATGATTTGATGACAAACTTAAAAAGCCACCTACAGATGCTTTACACTTAATAATTTTACATAACACTTGCATACTTTGTATTACCCCAACTATTGGTATAAAGTTAGCTGATGTTGATTCCCTAAATATCATAATTGCTTCTTCTCTGGGAAAAGAAGTTCATGACCCATAGGCCTTCTAATTACAAATGTCATTCTTTTTTAGGCTTTTGCCCATTGCGAAAAATTCCCCACTATTATCTTCCGTAGGAGTTTGGGTCATGTCTTAGTCCTAATGTTGCTGATCATCTTCTCGGACCGACTACTGAACATCATCTTGATAACTATTGCCATACCAACTAGTTAATCAGATGTGAGCCCTTTTCTTGAATAGATTCCTCCTTTACTCCTCAACCTATGAGGTATTAGCATCCATTTCCAGCTATTGTGCTCCTTCCAAAGGCAGGATCTTATGCATTACTTACTCATCTATCACTAGAAACACTATTTACTATCCGACTTGTATGTCTTAAGCATGCTTCTAGTATTCATCCTGAGCCATGATTGAACTGTTTTGAAATTATCTTTTATTCCAAGGCATAACTTGTATCCATACGCTACATATTCGCCTAGAGTTCGCTCCTAGAAATATAGCCATCCCTACTCTCTCATGTCAATCTTATAAGCCTCTTATGTATTCTTATTCTTAATCGATCATGGTGCACTTATGGGGAAGAGGTGGGCAAGTCAAAATAGAAAAATTCATAACTCATATTGGTTTTAGGGATAATCAGGCTCAAACTGATGACTTCTACCACATCAACGTGACACTTCACCACTAACTTATATATTTTCCCTACCCTTACTAAGAAATAGAGCAAACTAGTCCTTAGGTAAAGGGTTAAGAAACCCAATGCCATTATTCTTGAACAAAATAAAGCCAGGCCTTGTTTTAGCACTATTATAGATACGAAATTAGTAGAAAAAATTAGATTCAATTGTCAATTGCTCCTAGAAATAGGATTGATTATAAATACAAACTATAGCACTTGCTTTTATCAAAACGTATAATTCTCTTGATCTAAATCAAGTAGGTTTTTTCTATGATGAAGTTTTATTCGATATGGGTAAGAGAAGCGATATTCTTAAAAATAAAGAGAAATTAGAACCAAGTCAAAATGATACGAATCAATCATTCTTCTTACGCCAAAAATTTTTACTATTTTTAAAGGAATTAGAGTTCCATTGCTTTTCATTTCCATTCAATAGTTCTTATGTCTTTCTACGCCTCTTTTAAGACCCCAAAAAATTGAAAAAAATGATTAACTACTTCATTTATGAATTTCATAGGAATTGAAATACTTGTCCAACAAAAATAAAACTTTAACTTGCTATCCTTTTTCCAAGCATGCAAATATTTGCCTTTATAGAAAAAATGATTCGTTCGAATCAAGATGAAAGTTTAACTATATTGCATTGTTAGAATGAATGTTATATATTTGAAAGAGGTTGACCTTTTTGCTTCTCTCATGATAGAATTCTTTTCCCGTCGAGCCCTCTATTTTCTTAATCCATAGAAATAAAACGTAGAATTGGTGCCAATAGTTAATCACAGAAGAAATACTTATTGAGCCGAGATCACTAACTAATACTATTCTAATACTAATAAAATAAAAAAGATTCGTCTTTTCTGCATACTTATGTATACTTTCCCCAGTTCCCTTACTACCACGAGGTTTATGCAATCGATCGGATTATATAGATATCTTCTAATACAAAATAGGTTGTCAAGAGGATCTCAAAGACCTACCAAAGCACGAAAGCCAAAATCTTTTAGAAAATAGATTACCATTCGAAAAATGCATAATCACATGAATAAAATGACACTAACTCATTAATTTGGGATCCAATTCAGGATTTTTCTTGGGAGGTATCACGAAGGAATTAGAATGTAATAATATTGATTTATATAGAGACAGAAGAAAAGCTTATCTATTGATTCAAATGTTGTACCCATGGTATAGGGATAGAGAAAGAGGAAAACTGAAGATTTACATAGTACTTTTGATTGAAAAATCAATGCAATTTATTTCATACCCTTTACTCAATGAGAAAATGGATCAAATTCTATAGGATTAAAGGTATAGGACTTCAGGAATAATGGAAGGGAATAAAATAAAAAAAAGAAGATAGACGGAAAAAATAATAAAGAAATAAAATGAACAAATTCAAACTTAAAAAGGATCTTTCTAATTATCAAACAATTAGGGGTAAAGAGATTGATTGAGAAAGATCTCTTGTACTTAATATAAGATCATGCAATTGGATTCATAGATGTTTGGTAAAAAGAATAATCTTTCCCTTTAAGAATAATAAAAGATGGAAAGTGTTTAATTGGACCTTGAAAATGTGACTAAACTAGTCCTAATTACTTTTGGGGACAAAGTGGAAAGAAGAGATTATCGAATGAGAAAAGCCAATGACCTCGAAAGACTTGAACGAGGAGCTGTATGAGGTGAAAATCTCATGTACAGTTCTATAAAGTGATAGTAAGGGCAACTTATCTGTCAACTTTTTTACTGTCACCCCAAAAACCCAAGATCTACGTCACATAAAATTGCGAGAGTACGATTAACCTCAGGTCTGAAATCACTGCTTATACAAACTCTAAATGTTGACGGAGTGAAGGATTGTTAATAAGAGCGTTTTAGAGCATTGTAGATTCTTATCCAAGACTTGCATCATTTGATGATGCCCTAAAAAACATGTGAAGTATATGACTAACCCAATAACGAAAATTTTATAAAGGGATTGTTGTAAGCTACCACGAGACAAAAGATTTGTCCAAGGTCCAATATTGAAATACTTTTAGAAGTTTTCCCCAACTTTGTCCGTGTCAATAAACAATTCAAAATGCCACGCCTTTTTAGAATAAGTCTGTGTCGAATAATAATGATTCAAAACGCTTCTTTTTATACTACTCTAGAAATCCAAGGACTCAATCATATAGATATGTAAAAATAAGATTTCCAATCCTAGCAGAAAAATAGGGGAATAGATACTTAATTAAAAAAAGAGAGTAAACAGAATTTCATACTCGATCTCATAGATACATATAAAATTGTATGGTAAGTTGTATTTAATGAAAGTCGTATGTATTCCTTAAAGGGAGATTATATCTTTTGAGATCGACCACTACATCCAAAATAAATTATTTTAGCCCTTATAAAAAGAAAACGGATTCTTGAATCTCTTTCACGCTTATGTTATGTCGAAGTATTATAGAAGAAAAAACTGCAAAGTCCAATCCAATTTATTATAATGAATTAGTTAACATGTTGGTTAACTGTATTCTAAGCATGAAAAAAAAAATCATTGGCTTATCAAATTATCTATTCAGCCTTAAGAAAGGTTCAACAAAAGACAAAAAAATCTACTATCTATTTTATGTCAAGTAATACATAGGGTAACTCCCGATATAGTAGTAAAAGCAAGACATGTGGGCAGATCAACTCATCAAGTTTCCACTGAAATAGGATCTACACAAGCAAAAGCACTTGTCGTTCATTGGTTATTAGGGGTATCCCTAAAATGTCTAGTCAAAATATGGCTTTCAGATTAAGTTCCAAATTAATAGATGTTGTCAGAGGGAGTGGCAATGCCATACGCAAAAAGGAAGAGACTAATAGAATAGCATAGGCAAATAGAGCTTTTGTACATTTTCGTTAATCCATAATAGTGCCTCTATAGATAAGTGGATTCATACATTTCAAGTAGAAAGAATCAATAGAAAAAGAAAGAGTCAGAATTGATTGATTTATTTCTCAAAACAAACGAAAAGGAAACAAAAGACAAAACATCAATCATGGATCAACAAGCTCTCTCGAGGACCTACTTTAAAATAAGAAAGAGGAATCTCATGTAAATACCATAAAATAAGGTTTGATCTTATTCATAAGAATTTTATAAATATTCTATTGCAAAAATAGAAAGTTAGAAATAATTGGGGTTCTTTTAGAGATTGTATGCAGTTACTAATTCCTGATTTGGCATGTACATAATAAAAACTTTATTCTTGATTCTACGAGAATTTTTATGAGGGCCTTTTATTTGCTTCTCTTTGATAGAAGTTTTATTTTTCCAAAATGTATTCTAAGTTTTAACCTAATTCTTTTTCTGATAATTAATTCAACCTCTGATCAAAAAGATATACTTTGGTTATATTTTATGTCTTCAATAAATTTAGTAATAAGCATAACAGCCCTATTGTTCCAATGAAGAGAAGATTCTATTATTAGCTTTTTAACAAATTTTCAAACGAATAATTTGAATGAAATCTTTCACTTTCTTATTTTACTATGTTTAACTAAATTTATTCCTCTATTCATGGAGTATATTGAATGTGTAAAAATGATTATAATAGAGTTTCTCTTATATGTATTAACATTTACTCTAGGAGAAATGTTTTCATAAGATGCTAATGATTTAACAACTATCTTTATAGCTCCAAAATGTTTTCGTTTATGCTCTTTCCTATTACTGGATATACGAAGAAGATATACAATCTAATAAGGCTACTATGAAATATTCACTCATTGGTGGGGCAAGCTTTTCAATTCAGGTTCATGGTTTTTTCTAGCTATATGGTTCATTCGAGGGCGAGATCGAGCTTCAAGAAATAGTGAATGGTGTTATCAATACATAAACGTACAACTCCCCAGTAATTTCAATTGCGCTTATATTAATCACTCTAAGAATTGGGTTCAAGCTTTTCCCAGTCTCTTCTTATCAATGGACTCTTAAAGTATAAGAAAGGGTATGGTTTGTTTGATAAATTCCTACCTCTCTATCTATCTTTAAGATGTTTAGATTTTTCAAAACTTCATATACATACATAAGCAAAATATTATCTCTATTGGGACCAGGACAAAACTTTTACTTGTTTAAATAACAGCTAAAGTCAAGTTGGGTCAAGACAACAAATCTCTTTATGATAAATAGATCTATTTTGCAATTTTGTTGTTACAAGTAAGTTCTACAAAGGATCAAACTATTGACAATACTTGAACTCTTGATGTAGATGGTATAAAGTTGATTCTCATCCTTCAAAGACTATAAGTGTAATAAGAGTATTCATTGACAAAATGATCACTCTAAGATGATCATCTCATGGTTATTGAGAACGAACTCAATCTGATGGTTACATTTCTCAATCTCTCTAACTTGCTCCAACAGAACCAAGGTCGAAAAGATTACGAAAAATTAGTCATTCACAACAGCTGATGAAGGATTCCTCAAAAGGTTAAGGATTAGTAATCCTTTTTAAAAGTTAAATGGATTCGATCTTATACATACACAAGGAAGGTAATCAAAAAAGAAAGAAGATGAGTTCTTCTTTAATTTTATCACTTAAGTGACGTGCAAGATAAAAGTCTCATGCATATTTTTGAATGAGAGAAAGAAATGAGGATTTTTGACTCTAACTCTCCTACTCCGGTCATTGCTTTTCTTTCCGTTATTTTGAAAGTAGTTCCTTTAGCTTCAGCCACTCAAATTTTCAATATTTGTTTTCATTTCTTATCAAATGAATGACATCTTCTTCTGAAAATCTTAGCTATTCTTAGCACGATATTAGGAAATCTCATTGCTATTGCTTAAACAAGCATGAAATGTATACTTGCATATTCATCTATAGGTCAAATTAGATATGTAATTATTGGAATAATTGTTGGAGACTTAAATGTTGGATATACGAGCTTGATAACTTGTATGTTATTCTATATCTCCATCAATTTAGAAACTTTTGCTTGCGTTGTCTTATTTGGTTTACATATTAAAACTAATAATATTTGAGATTATGCAGGATTAAACACAAAAAATTCTTTTTTGGCTCTATCTTTGGCTCTACCTTTAACTCTATGTCTCTTATCCCTAGGAGGGCTTTCTATACTAGCAGGTTTTTTCAAAAAACTCCATTTATTTTGTTGTGTATAATAGGCAAGCCTATATTTCTTGGTTTCAATAAGACATTTTACGAGCATTTTTTCTATCTACTATTATCTAAAAATAATTAAGTTATCAATGATTTGACGAAAGCAAGAAATAGCTACTCACATGCGAAATTACAGAAGATCCCTTTTAAGAACAAATATGTCTTTTCCTTGTGATGGAATCTGTCTTTTTCTTGGTCGACCAAAAGGAGCTAGTTCATGAGATGGCTTAACATTCATCTCTTCCACCTCATTTTGAACCACCCAATCAAACTAATTACAAATTAGATGAATAGACCCTGTATATACCAACAACAACGTGTCATTCATTTAGTATTATGAGCATACCGAATTATGTAAAAATTGGATGTCTATACGTGACAAGGGCATAAACGCATGGTAGTTGCAGTAAGTTGAATCATCTATAATTACATGTCTTCGCCTGTAAATCAGTGACGTCTTCCATCCCTCGATGTTTTTACAGTTGAAATAAATCGTGATATAGGTTTTATTGAGAAAGTGCGTGATAATTCCATTTGTTCATCTAAGTTCACCTATACGCCTAAATTAAGAATGTCTCTCTTTGCTCATAGAACATTATTGTAGCTTGGATTTTTTATACTCGAACAAAGTGACAATTGAGAGAGAGGGTGCACTTCTAAGTAGGGCATTAATGCTCTTAGCAGCATTGGCAATCATCATGTCTTAACCTCTAGATGAAAAATGTGCTCTAACCTACTTATGAAACCCAACTTCATTTTAAAAGTAGTTTGTTGCCTCCAAATGCATCATGCTTAAATTGCCCATATATTCATTAAATTTGCTCAGCTAGTACACCTTTGCAACAAGGAAGTAACCATCCATGAAAGTGTTTATCTTCCTTATTCTCATCTTATATCTTTCTTGGACATTCCTAGATATATAATGTGTATAAAAACCATGTATTACTTTTGGGAATACCATGTTGATTCCCTTTTTTGATGCTATTGTGACTATATAAAATGAACAACAGTTCCATCATTAGTCCAATGGCATCTAGGAGTTTGACTAAACACCACTCCTAAGATGCATCATCTTTTGAGTCAGTAACTCCAAGACTAGTGGATATATTTTGTCATTTCGACATATTATTGTTGCCACTAACAAAGTTCCCCTATATGTGCTCATTAAGAATGTATTGTCAATAATGTTAACGAGTCAAACAATTATGCAGAATCCCTGGATACATGCATTGAGTGACATAAAGAAATACAAAAAATGATCCTCGCCATCATTTTCTATAGCAATCACCATCCCTAGATTCTTATCCTCCTATACATGACAATACATTCTTAATGACAATAGAACAACTGACCATAATAAAATTTTACAAATATAAGAACAGAAAATGTATGACAATAGAAGTAAACGGTACCTAAACATATATACATTGCCCTCCTCAAGACTGTAGTATACACATTGCCTTATAGCAAGGGTAAAAAAGGCAGTGATATGCATATATTTTGCCTTGCTTAAGACTGTCAAAATGAGAAAAAAATGTAAGGGGAACAAATGGGAAAAAGAAAAGAAAAACAAAATACTAACATATCCATATAGTTGTAATGCCAGTTAAGTGTTGAGTGCACAACATAATTTATAGGTAAAAAATACTGACCATAATCAAATGAAAAGAAGGATTAACATATGGCATATACAACAACCAAATAAAATCGCGTAATAAAACCAATGAAAGTTTAAGGTGATTTAACATAAACTTAACTTAAAATGTTATACGAGTCATACATTATTAAAATAAGCAACAACAACTAAATCAATCAATTAGGATAGAGTAAAATTAGATTTTTGCATGTGGCACAGTTGTCCCCAATGGCATGGCACCTAGAACACCTTCTCATAACAATGTCTTCTCGTTTTGACGAAATCAGTTACTTTCTCAGTCGACCGATCAAAATGCATTATCATAAGGGTTTGATGTTCCTTTCACGCAACTCCAATGGAATCACCCAATCACTCTCCTCTCCAATAGGTTTGATTGGCTCAGTGCACGAAATGCACGAATGCATTAGTGTTGTAAAAATAGCGAGCAAATAGAGTTAATTACTAGTTACATATGTCTACACGCAGTATAAACGTGAGCGCAAGGTGATTATGAAAGTTTAAAGAGTCTACAAGAACATTTTTTTTTCCTGTAGATCCACTACATATATCCTTTCCCGATCATTCACTTAGAACTCAAATTGCGTAACAGAATCCACAGTAATGGTATGCGACAACTTTGTTTGCTTGTTAACTTTACCCTGTGCTCATGCAATTAAGTGCCCTTCTCATATAGCAGCTAACTCTCAACACTCGTAAAACCATTTTTGACCAACTGACCTAATAAAATCGACAAGTGGTATAGTGGGGAGAGATCATGCATGTCTTAACAAAGAATTTATACTCTCGACAACATTAGTGGTCAACATGTCATACTGTAGTTAAAGGAATGCAATCTAACTTATCTATGAACACCTACTTTGTTTTCTAAATATGTTACAGTGGCAAGATGCATCAACCTCATATTGTCCATAAATTCATTGAACTCACCAGTACGTTACCATGATAGTTTTAATCCTTTATTGCCGTATCTTGTATTTATAGTCTTAACGTTCCTAAAGATATGGTAAGCATAAAACCCGTGCATTGCATCTAGGAAAATTGTGGAAATTCCTGGCTTAATAGAAGTGTGTCTATCAGAAATGAAAGCAAGTCCTCCATCAAACCAATTGCATCCTGTAACTTTGAAAAGAACTATTCCCATAATGCATCATTCTCTGAATCGGCAACTCTGAAGGCAACGAGATATATTTCTTTATTTCCATCCACGGTGACTGTGACAAAGAATATTTCATGGTCCTTTTAGATTCACCCAGATTTTTTTCTTTTAGCACGTGACAATACAACGGTAGTCCATTGCACGATTCACTCGGATCTCCACGTAAAAGATTCAACGCTTCTTCTTTACTCCACTAAGTATTGGAGTATAAAAGATGAACCTATAGTCTTTTTGAATATCGTCATGGATATTCCTCAAATGTAAATCTGACTGACATCTTTAAACTCATCCTTGATAATTCGTCCGATGAGCTGAGTCGTTGCTTGTCAGTATCCATCTTGTAACTTATCATTTTGACATGTATGTCCCGTGCCAATGCGTGTAACTCGAAATAGGTAACATTTTCGTTCTTAATTGCCCGAATTCATCATTTATAACCCTTATAATGCACTTCGGTTCAAATCTCTAGGGGTTTGACTTGGAGACTTTGAACTAAAAGTGGTTCTTTAATGCCATCAATCTTACTTTATCTTGCAGTTTTTGTTTCAATTTTGATAATATGGCCACGCACACCGTAGGTGCTTTACAATTACTTGATAAAGCATCACTAGCGAATGTTGTAGGTGATGGAATTGAAGACAAATCGAACTTAGCGATTCGATGATGATAGAGCTCTCATTAGGCTACTTTTGCCTACTAGATTAGGACAAGCGTCTTATGTTACCTCGGTTTCTTGGTTATCAGCAAAATTTATGCCAGCAAAGTCCAGATGACAAGTGTAATATTGTAAGGGTTATATGACATTATGGTGAGGCAAAAAAATACCTCCTTCGATGGTGGTTGCATCATCTTCGTGGACATATTGCTCATTCTGACCAATAGGATCATCTACATGTTAATGGTGGTTACTCTTCATTTTGCACTGATGGATGAAAATAGTCTGTAACGCTTGCACTAGTGTACTAATGTGCTAGAATTGTATTAGGATTGTAGAAACTGGATTGCTAGGATGATTACTTCCCCTAAAAAACCTAAATGAGGGTATAGTTTCTCCATTGATAGTAATATGATTGTCATTTTGTGCCCTTGCTTGTTTGGTTTCCCTCACTTGTTCAATGGTCAAATATAGTGCACAATATGTTCTCATGCTCGATAAATAGTCTAAATCGTTAGAGTTCATAAATACTCTAAAGGTGAATTTATTGTTAATATTTACAGCAACCGAGGGTAATTTCCATCATTGTACACTGTCAGCAAAAATCGCCTTCGCCTTAATATTCCACTCAACAAGATAATCTCATGTGCTCTATACAAAATTTGCATAAAATCTTTGAACGAAATGTCTCAATCCACACATAATGGCATGGTCTTTTCACCAATATATACATCGCTATCTTGTAGAGTCCATTCCCATGATCCGCCGAATCAAGTATTAATCGTTAATATTACAACCATACTATACCCATATAACAACATGTTAGTTGTCAGTAAAAAAATACAAAAAGGTCAATTCAATACAAAGTAGTTTTCTATCAAGCTTAAGACTTAAGTCTCGTGCAAGCTTGAATTCTTGCTTGCTCAAGACTTAAGTTTTGAACCTTGCTTAAGACTTAAGTCTCGAGCAAGCAAGAATTCTTGCTTGCTCCAGTTTCCAATTCGTCAATCCAAATCGTCATCAACCTACGTATTTCACCATTTTCCTCATAATTCTCTCAAAATCACAGTAAATCTACCAAGTTTGACTATTATATTGTTTATTTTTACGTAAAATAACATAAAATAATATACTTTCAACTAATTAAATTGAAAAGACAAAAAATAAATCTCACCTTTGTAATTAATCTTGATTGGTTACAATTTTTATTTGCTATAATGTATAAAAATGACAAGGTTAATGGACATTTTCAGTTAGGTGTTGAAATTAAGTTTTGTTTTTAGAGAGAGAGTTTTTCGGGCGAACTTGGAGGAGAAAAAACAGAAAACAAAAATAGTAGAGTTAAGGAAATATTGATGGGGGCAATTTGGTTCGAAATTGGTTAAAGTGGTCATTTTTTAATGAGATTTTATTATACGGTCAAAATTGATTTGGGGGGGGTGGTGTGGGGGGAGGGGCGCGCGGGCTGGCTGGGGTTCAAATATGGTCTTTTTTTTGTTAAATTCCTAATATTTAATACCTTTTAAAAGTTAAGTCGAATTGACCAACTAGGTGTGTTAATAATATGGGTGAAATTACAAAGCAACTTAAAATAGTCTTGTTCTATCTTTTACATATATTATTTTAGTTTTCATTTAAAATAAAGTTCCCATCTTCTCAATAAACTCATCGTTTAAAATTTGAAAAAGAAAATAGATTTTTAATTTGCATGCTTGCCTATTCTTGAAATTGTAAAAATAATCACAAATATTTTGTAAGCTGAGAATATTGTTTGGTTTTAATTTGAGAAAATAGAAGGAAAATGAGGCAAAAATGCCGAAAAATTTTACTAGGATATTGATTTTTTAAGTGAAAAGAATATATTTTTGAGAAACATTTTTATGTTGATCAAATGATATAACTATTTAACACTTAAAAGACATTCCCTGCACCTTTATTCTAATAAAAAATTATTATGTTCTCACTGTTGAATTATTATGTTCTTTGATTTTAACAAATTTTTAATCACATGAAAATTCACACTTCTTTACAATAATCTAAACCCTTTTTTTTAATATGATGAGACGAGTGATATTGAATGCCAAACCTCTTGCATTATTATCCATAAATTTTATGAATTAAATTAATTAGTACCTACAAAATATATATTAACTCATTATACCTATTAATTTAAGTTAAATATTTTGCTTTACACAGCCATTGAAATTCTAAAAATCTTTAGCATTAACAGCTCACCCTCATTTTTGTTTTCCATGAGAAGTTATTTTGAAGAAAAATACGTAGAAAATGAGAAATCAAGTTTCTGTAGTCTTGCCCTTAAAACTAATGCTTTTTTTTTTTTTCTTAGTTCCCTTGCCTTTCCTTTGTGCTCAGTTTTCACCGACATCCCTCATTAATTTCTCTCTGCACCCATTTAAACCTTTCTGTTAAATTTACTTTAAACAAACTATAAAATTCCAGAGATGACCTTAATTAATAATCATTACCTTTGCACTTTATTTAATTTTACTTTGTACACCCAAAATTCATTTTGCTTTTAATTTTTGTTTTTTATTTCCTTTAAACTTTTTTTTTAATATTATAAATCTATTAATTTCTAACTAAATATCTACTAATATTTAATTAAAAATTTACTAAAATTTTTGTTGAGAAGATAACTAGTAATTATAATGCACTCAACATTCAGAAAAATTGCATTTAAGAGAGAAAAAACTGTTATCCAAAAATTTTTGAAAATAAGTCATACGACGTAAAAACATCCATCAAATTCAACCGCATTCCCTCCCTACTATAAACCATCCAGACTGAGTCTAGATGACTTATTTCCTTTTAGTTGCTTGCTTGCTTTCAATTTTTCTGGTTATCACTAACCTCTAAAATTTTTCTCAATATTCATTTATTCAATATATCTATCTATTTTGTTCTAATAGGTAGATATTTCGAATTTCAAACAACATGTTTTGGTCAATACACAACATATTATAAGCAATATGAAAGAAAATGCAGAAAGTAGCGTAAGAAAATTCTATTCATTTGCTCTTGAAGAATTACATTAAATATTTACGGACCACTAACTAATTAAAATGCAACATCTAATTTCTTTTCAACACCCAAAATCATTGTCAGTGAAAGCTTTGTTTTGCCGTAAAAAGAAAAGATTAAAAAGTTGCTGTCTTCTTCGACTTCATTCGCAATTGAGCTCTCATTAATTGGTCCATGCAGCACAAAAGCAACCGATAAAATTAAAGCAATACTTCCATGAAAGGGACAAAGAAATTTTCTTTATGTGTTAAAAACAATCTTTGAATTACAAAAGATTCTTGATCGAACAAATACTATGTATGTATAACAAGCTAATAAGATTTGATATTAAATTATACAATTATTTAAAATAAAATTTGAAAAACTTGCACCTAGATATTAATAGCTCGATCTGTTTAATTGTAAGAAAATCATTGTTATTTTTTTAATTACTTAATTAAAATTATATATTTAACATAATTAGTATACTCTCCACACCCAGGCCCCCCGCACATAACTTTCTGCCTCATTGCTAGCAAGCCTAGCTATAAAATATACAGCACACAAACTGTTTGCATTCAGCGACTCAAGAGGCAACTTTATCAATGAATTTTAAGAATAAAATTAATAGACTTTTTCTAACCAAATTTCCTTTAGATTTTCCTGCATTTCTTTCTCATTTTTTTTAATTTTCTCACAAACCAAAAAATGTTCTTAACTTAACAAAATATATAGTGTTGGTACTAAATTTTGTCAATCTGATTTTAACGAATAAATTTATTTTTATTATAAAAAAAGGACCTCCTTTTCCTATTTTTTCTTCTTCCTTAATACTAATCTAGTAGAATTATAATTTTAAAAACTGAATAACAAATCTTTTATTCTTAATACTAATCTAGCAGAATAAGTTGTTATTCTGGACTCTTTTACATTTTTTTTTAGGCCTTTTCAGGTTGCATTACGGGCTCTGTAAATGTTTTTCGATAAGTCTGATTTGCGTAAGAAGGACCTCGGAATGTCGGCTCCCCAGTACCTAAAGCCATACGGTTCACAGTTGAGTGACAACTTATTCAGCTAAAGCTAGCCGGCACTTTGATCATGTGTTTTTCTTTTTGTAATTTACAAGAATAGAGTAGATGTGCATATTTTTAGAAAAAGATAATATTAAACTTTTTAAATTATATCCCAATTGATGAAAGTAACGATATTACTTAAAATATGACTAAAATTAATGTAAACAGCCATGAGAGCTTCTTCTCTGTGCACCCAATCCATCTTCTGAACACCCATCTTCTCTATACACCCAATTGCACTCGGCTTCAATTTCAACAATGCTTAAGATTTAGCATCGCTTAAATATATAGAAAGTACTAGAATTTATTATTAATTATGTAACAAATTTCAACGTGTGCAAGTAAGTCTCTCTCCCCTGCATCTATTATTTTTGTTTTTGATATGTATGTATGTATGTATGTATGTATGTATATACTGAGCAATTATTTTTTCTAATTTGGAGACTTTTTTTTTTTAAGGAATAAAGAATAACTTGTTTAGGGTAAGAACAAAAGTTCTAACACTGCAGCAAGAAAAGCAGGCAGGGTCAATTTTCTGTTTTCCTAAAATTGTAGAAAACGACACAGTATTTGTTAGAGTTCGAAGTTGTCGAAATTAAATATGTGGGGCTGGCCATTTGGGTGTGTTAGGAATATGGGTGACGAGAGTGTATTTCTGTAGAGTGCTAATGAAAATAGTATTATTTTATCTTAATTAATATATAACATACGATTTTCATTTTCATTTAAAAAGTTCCCATCCGTCTTCTCAATACACCTATTATCTAAACTTTCAAAAAGAGAAATAAGATTTTATTGTCTTCCCACAATAATATATTGTTTTGTATTTTAACTAATAGGCGTGCTTAACTGCCTATTTTTAAATTACAAAAATAATCAAAAATAAAAAAGTATAATCATTCAATTATATAATCTTCGGAGCTATATACGGGTCTTTTTGTTGACGTGCTAAAATGCGAGTGATGCACGTGATTGGGATGCTCCCCATAGAAAATTAGAAGAAAACTTCCATTAATGGAATTGAACACAGAAGCAAGTGTTGGAAAATTAAGCTAAGCTTGAAAGTGAAGTGCAGCAACACGAATGAGAAACCCGTGAAATTACAATAATTCTTCCATTTAATTAACAGTTAACTTGTTGTCTTCTTCGAATTCATTCGCAGCTGACTCATAATTAATATTAACGGAAAGTGTAGGAAGAAACAACCCCATAGCAACATGTCGAATTATTAATAATTAAACAAAAGATTACGAAGCATAGGATAAGAATTATGCTTTGAATATATATATATATATATATATATATATAGAAATAAGATCATATTACTGTTACAAACAATCTTTGCCCAAAAACAGGTACTATTTCCAATTACTACAACAAGATGGCTATAAATTAACCAACCATCAGATATAACAAGAGCTAGTACCATATATATATATATATATATATATATATATATATAGCTTATGTATATTCTGAAACAAATCCAAACATGAATGTATAATCATAATACAAACTTACGCTGACGCCCGTTGCTGCTCGATTTCAGTTAACATGTTGTTGTTGTTGTTGAAAAAAGGCTTCAAGATTTCACAGTAAAACCAACGAACACCATCCACAAACAAGTTCCCATATTGATACACAACAATGGTGATAGCTGCGCAAATCCACGCAGCACATAATATGATATAACCAGCAGAGTGTGGAACGAAGGTGGAAACTAACGAGAGTGAAGCAACTGATCCCAGAACATAAGCAATAAAGCTCCAGAAATGGGTGTAATTCGCTTGATTCTGCTGTCGAGCTCGAGCATCAGCTTCAAGTGCCAAGCAGTAGGCGAGTTTGGCTACCAGAAATGACCATATATTTACCGGGTGTGTTGCCAACAAGCGGTGAGTTGAACCTTGAACGTTTGCACCCACAATTCCGATGAGAATCGAATTCAGATTCCGGAAAACGGCAGCGTTCGACATTGAGGAAATCTTGAAAAAAAAGACAAAATACAAAGTAGCTTTGATTTTGTGTGAATGAAACCTGAAACTTACTGCTTGTCTTGCAGAATGGAAAATTGGTAAGTGTTGGATAAATTTATAGGCTTTGACAGCAATGGGGTATAAAGTTGGAAGGAGGAGGCTGAGCTGGGCGGTTGAAGCTGTGTGGGACAACTGGGTGTGCAGAGTATTCTTTTTCTGAATTCTAAAGATAATATAGGCCCTAGCCCTCCTCTATTAAAAAGAAATAAAATTTTAAAATTTGAATAAAAAAAAGGTCAAAGCAAACCGAGTTTGTCATTGTGGAAATCAACAACAGGTTAATACTCTTTGGAAGCTAATTAAGTGGCAATGGGTGTATCAAGAAGGTGGGTGTGAAGACTATTTTTGGGGTAAAAATATATATTTAATTTATGTTAAATATATATTACTTTAATTATCATTTAGTATTTTTCCATCCATCTTCTCAATGCACCCACTATTTAAGATATAAAAAATTAAATTTTTACGCTATTCAATAAGTTTGTTATTAAAATTATATTCTTTATTTTTTTACTGTATCTCATTATGATATCTTTTAAAATGTATTAGATTTTCAATGACGTTTGGGTCACAATAACATACCTCAAACATAAAATAACTAGCTAAAGAAAAAAACTTTTATTTTTTTTTTTAGCTTTATACACCCACCACCCCATGTCTCTTCGAAAGATTAGGAACTTGTGAGTTTTAACGCATTTTTCCTTTAGTTCCGCTTGCCTTTTCCTTGTTCTCACACTCATTTATTCAATAAATGTATTGTTGAAATGCTTAGGTCAAATTATTAATCTGTACACCCCTTGAAATTTCAAGACTAACCTTGATCATACTTTTATTAATCTGTACACCCACCATCCATCTTTGAAAATTCACAAGCTAGCTTATTAAAACTTTTTGTGTTCATGAGAAGTGCAACCTTCAAGACAATAGAGAGACTGATAATCATGGATTTTTTGAAGGGTTGGGTTTCTAAATTTTCATATTCTGAAAAGTAGAAAACATAACTGGTTTATTTAATTATTTATAACAATTAGTTCTCCAATATTTTATTGAAATATTAAAATTATTTCTCACATTTTAAAAATTTTCACAATTTTATTTACTCTTGTAAGTTCCCCACTGTAACATATTGATTTGTATTTTAAGTCATATATTCTTGGCCAATTTTGGAATTACAAACAACATTAATTGTTTGGTTAGTAGGAAAATAGTAAAGTTATATATGCAGAAAAAATTGAAAGAAACAAATTTGGTCAAGAAAATTTCGTTAGTTTTTCTATAGTGGTCATTTATATATAGTTGTAAAACTGCATAGGGTTGTGTTAAAGAATGAGAAAAAGAAGCCGTTCCTTTCGCAATGAGATGGGTGTGGAGAGTACAAATTAGTAGTATTCACCGACTGATCAAGAAAAATCTCACGTGCGGCGCCTTTGATTGGGTCATTGGCGTCCTGAAATGTGGGACCATAATTATGTTGTGCCAATTTCTTTCAACCTAACAACAAAACGACGCAGTTTTGTTGAAAGTTCAGATTGCGGAAAGTCAACAAAATGCTAATCGTTGATACCTTTAACAAGCTAAGAGGGACTGCGGACTGACTGGGTGTGTTAAGATTATGGGTGTATATAGAAATTTAGACAGCAAATTAAAATATCTTCATTTGAAAAGTAAGCATCATCTCAATACACCCATTATTTTATTTTATTTTTTAAATTTACTATTTTTCTACAACAAATTGTTCTGTTTTTCAAGTAATATGCATGCTTGTCCATATATTATTTTAATTAGAAAAATAATCGCAAATATTTTGTAACCTGAGAATTTTAGCTATTTGGTTTTTAAGAAAATAGTAAGAAAAGGAGAAAATTTTACTAAAATATGGATTTTTTTAGTTAACAAAATGTTAAATAATTTTTAGAAACCAAATGGGACTGTCCGACTGGGTGCATTAAGAATACGGGTGTAAGGAGTAATTTTAGAGAACGAATTAAAATAGTCCTGTTCTATGTTAAATAGATATATTATCTTAGTTTTAACCTAAAAAGTTCACATATTGTCAATAAACCCATTATTTCAAATTTAAAAATATTATAGAAAAAGAAAATGAGAAATCAAGTTATTATAGTCTTGGCCTTAAAACTAATGCTATTTTCTTAGTTCCTCTGCCTTTCCTTCGTGCTCACTGACATCCCTCTTGATTAATTCTCTCTACACCCATTTATTCAATATATCTGTTGTTATAAGTTTTAGGTTTAACCTTTTATTTTGAATACCCACGAAATCGTTGCCAGTGATTTTTGTTTTGTCCTAAAAAGAAAAGACCACTAATTTGCTGTCTTCTTTGACGTCATTTGCAATTTAGCCTTCTTATCTAATTGGTTCTTGCAACAGAAAGTAACTCAGAAAATCTAATCCCAACTTCCATTAATGGTTATGGAACAACAAAATATTCTTTATCCTTCAAAAAACAATCTTCAAATTACAGTAAACAATTGCTCAATATATAATATATGCTTAAACAAAGCCAAATATGAATATGTAATCCTATATATATAGCTCAAGCTGATATAATTTCTCTGCCAATCTAAACTTGGAAAGTTGCTTGCTGCTGCTGGGTGTCGGTTAACATGTTGTTGTTGTTGTTGTTATCGCCTTTAATCAGATTCCAAATATTGTTGAAAAATGGCTTCAAGATTTCTTGGCAAAGCCAACGACAACCATCCACAACCAAGCTCCCATATTGATACACAACAATGGTGATGGCCGCACAAATCCATGCAATTGATAGTATGATATAACCGACAGAGTGTGAGACGAAGGTGGAGACCAACGACAGTGAAGAAACAGATCCGGAAACAAAAGCAACGAAGCTCCAGAAATTGGTGTAATTTGCTTGATTCATCTGTCGAGCTCGAGTCCTCATAACATCATCAGCTTCAAGTGCCAGGCAGTAGAGGAGTTTGGCCCCCAGAAATGACCATATATTTAGAGCGTGGGTTGCCAACAAGTGCTCGGTTGTGCCTTGTACATTTGCACCCACAATTCCAACAAGAACCGAATTGATATACCAGAAAATAGCAGTGTTTGCCATCGATCTGGAAATTAAACTATAATCACTACATGCATAACCAGAACAAATATATATCAAAAGCTATGTAAGAATATATAATCTTTGAAAGTATTTACCTAGACTGACCTTCGGAAGATTTTGACGTACTCGAAAGCTAATTTGGCACCTTGAAGATATTTGTTTATGCAGAGAAAAAGAAAGAGAGAAGATTAGGTCAGTTAAGTGCAAATTGAGCAAATATATATAGATAGAGAGGGGAAACCGCTTGCACATGTTGAAAAATTACTACATAAATAATGAAGTCTAGTACTTTCTATTTAATTTGCTAAATGTGGGGCTTCGCTGCGTGGGGGATTGGGTGCATCGAGAAAGTGGGTGTTGATGAGAAGATGATTGAAATTTTAATTGGGTAGTGGGTGCTGAGAGGATGGGTGTCTAGAATAATTGTTTTTTCTTCTCTTCGTTTGTGCAAGTTCATTGTAAAAAACGAAGTTCCCGAATGAATAATCTTTGGGTGGCTGAATATATTAGGGTGTGGGGAGCATTTTTTAAAGTGTGAACATAATTTTTATAGTGTTAAAATATAGAAAATTAAAACGCACTGTTTTCTCAAATACACCCATTATTCCTTCCTTCGCGGTCTCTTATTTGTTGACGGATGTGCGTTTCGCGAACAGACAACACTTCTTTGTTGGCGGTCTTATTACATTCAACCCACCAAACCAAAACGTATATACTCGTTTTATATAAGATTTGACATTGAAGTTATATAAAAGAAAATTTGAAAAACTTGTACCTACATATTAATAACTTGATCTGATTAGGAGGAAATAAGTGTTATTTTTAATTATTTAATTACAACAGTATATATTTAATATTGAAAATAAGAATATTTTATTTTTTTACTACAAAGAATACTCTCCACGTACGCCCGAATTCTTAATGCACCCAATCCCACTTGAGAGCTTCCAAAGGGCATTGACACGTTGAATATTGACACCCCATAATCCATCACTCTAAACAAAACGGCGTTGTTTCAACAATTTTTAATAGCATAAAATGGACCCTCCCTGCCTTCCCTTTGCTGTTGCACAATGAAAAACGATGCGTGGGATCAATCATGTGTCGATGAGAATTGGCCACGTCATATTCATGGTCCCACGTTCAAGATGATAAAAATGGCCCTCGTGATTTTCCATAATCAATTCGTTGACGGTATTGATTTGTATTACGTTAATTAACTAATTATAGATTAACATTAAAACACTCTCCACACCCATCTTAATGGAAACGGCTTCACTTTCTTATCTTCTTAATACACCCACCGTCAATTACCTACGACAGCTCACCGTCTTCTTCCACTTGTTCTTCCTGCCTCATCTCCTTTAATAAAAAGTTGTTTTTTAAAGGATAAAAAAAAAAAGTAATAACTAAACTCTTCTTTTAATTTTCTCTCCAAGGTAAGGAAACCAAGATAAAATTACTTTCTATAATTATTTATCATCAAACTTACGTTTTTTCTTTTACAATTTATATATTTCAACTTTTACTAATTATGTATTTCATTGCTTAAATGTAAACACTTGGATTTAATTTCATTAAATTTCAATAAATAATATGAAGGTTACATTATAATTTAACATTTATATTCAAACATTTTTTCTTTTTTTCTTTTTTTCTTTAAGAAAATTTGTAATATAAAATCAAGTCATCATGTTGGTTAAATTTAAATATTTAAACTTTGTTCATAAAAACATGAAAGGTAAATATTCATTTTAATAAAGTTCAAAATTTATTTGATACCTGTGAATATAATTTTAATAGTTTTATTTAGTTTAAAAAATTATAATATATTCTACTTTAATTAGTAAGGTTAGATTGAGTAATTTAAAGAGACTATTTTTTAATGGGCTTAGATTCGTAGAACATGTTGTTGATCAAAATTTTGCGGAAACACCTATTAATTAATTAGTTTTCACATTCATATTTACTTTATTTTTTGAAACAACAATTGAGAGTAGCTGATTTTCACACTTTCCCTTAGTTCTCAGAATCCCAGTTCATACATCCCTCTCGGATTTCTCTCCACACCCATCTCTTATCCAATATATTTGTTACATATTAACATTTTTAGGTTCAATTATTACTTTGTACACTCATCAAAATTTAAAAAATAAACCTTAATCAGTTATCATATACAGCTTTTGTACTTTTCTTATTTTGCTAGCTCTCTACACAGCCATCGTCCGTTTGCTTTATTTTTATTTTTAATTTCCTTTTAGTTGCTTGCTTCAATTTTCCTTGCTGTCATCTTCAGAAAGGAGAAAAAAAAAGAATCCCTTGTTCTCACTTCGCTCTGGAATTTCTCTCTACACCCATTTAATTTATTGAATAATATCTACGAAGAGCTCTGGAAGAATATTATTGAATATTTATGGACACCCAACGAAATGAAGCGAAAGATTTGGATTTAATTGGTCAACCATAAAAGGAAAGAATAACTTGCTTTCTTCTTTGACTTTATTTGCATTTGAGCTAGCTCTTATTGCTTTGCACTACATGCCTTAGCTACCAGAAACCCAGACAATCAAAAGCAAATTAAGCTTCCGGTAACGGAACGCGTTATTTAATTATTAACAAAAACATTATTTAATTTGTTAATACCAACATAAGATATTCAAGAATCATAGAATGGGCTTAATTATACATTTGAATATAGAGAAACGATATCACTTTTTCAAAAAGCATTTACATTACAATTTACATAGTTTCAATGCAAATAATAAATAAATAAATAAACGTGCAAGTGTTGACGTATATATCTATGTAAAACAACAGCCATGATAGCTTCTTCTGCATGCTGAAACAAAGCCAATTGCAAATATGAATGAAAAATTACTCTCAACACCCATCGTCTCTATACACCCAATCCCACTCGGCTTCCATTTCCACAATGCCTACACTTACTTTTTTTTGCAGAATAAAAAATTAAAGAATTACAACAAAAAAATCATAATTGAATCATTAAATTAAGAAGTTACCAAAAGAAAGTTGGAAAAGTTATCATCTTTATTATCCAACAATATGAAATTACAATTATTCTTCCATTTAATTAATAGGTAATCAACTTGTTGTCTTCTTTGACTCCATTTGATTGATCACTTTATCAATGGAAAAGTGTAGGCAGAAGCCCCAAAACAAAACATTTAATTATTAATAAAACAACAAGATTAGTTATCGCGAGATTTGAATTCTTTGTATATAGAATAATACTTTACATAAATTAAAATAAATCTTTGCTCAAAAACAAATATGTGTTGCATTACAATGCCTACAAAACAAGAAGAAAGGCTGAAAGACATAACTTCTATATATGATGAAACAAATTAAAGCCAAATATGAATCTTAAACCCTGTATATTCTTTTGTTCTTCTCACATGTAATTTAAACTTACACAGATGCCCATGTACGTGGCTGCTCAGTCTCAGTTAGCATGTTGTTGTTGTTGTTGCCTTTAATCCGATTCTAAATATTGTTGAAGAACGGCTCTAGGATTTCATAGTGAAGCTGACGAAAGCCATCCAGGAACAAGCTCCCATATTGATATACAACAAAGGTGATAGCTGCGCAAATCCACGCAACACATAATATGATATAACCAAAAGAGCGTGGAACGAAGGTGGAAACCAAGGAGACTGACGAAACAGATCCGAGAACAAAAACAATGAATCCCCAGAAATGGGCATTAGAATTTGCTTGATTCTGCTGTGAAGTTGGAGAGCCGATGATAACATCATTTGCTTCAAGAGCAAAGCCGTAGACGAGTGTGGCCACCAGGAATGACCATATATTTACGATGTGAGTTGCTCACAAGGGCTTAGTTACGCTTTGTATGTTTGCAACCACAATTCCGATGAGAATTGGATTTAAATACTGGAAAACGGTAGCGTTTGGCATCGAAGAAATCTGAAAAACTAAAGAAAAATACAAAGGAGGTTCGATTTTGTGTGAATGAAACATGAAACTTGTTGGTTGTGTTGCAGAGTGGAAAATGGGAATTGTTGGATGTATTTATAAGCTTTGCTAGCAATGAGGTAGAAAGTTTGAGAGAGGAATTTGAGGTGGGTGGTTGAAGCTGCGTGGGACTGGGTGTGCAGAGTATTATTTTTTTGAATTGTATAGATAATATAGGCCCTAGCGATCTTCTGTTAAAAAGAAATAAAAATTAAAAATTAAAAAGAAAATCAAAGCAAACTGAATTTGTCATTGTAGAAGTCAACAACAGGTTAATACTCTCTGGAAGCTAAGCAGCGATAGGTGTATCAAGAAGATAGGTGTGAAGTGTATTTTTTAGGGTAAAAAATATAGTTTTAATTTATGTTAAATATGTGTATATATATGTGTGTTGTCTGTGTGTGTGTGTACATATATATATATATATATATATTGGGCACATGTCTAAAGTCCAATTCATAAATAATATATTTATATAAAGGAAAAGAAATCTTATCTAAGTTCTCGTGTAATAAATTGTTCTGTATTAATTTTAACCAAGGCATACTTGGCCAATGTTGGAATTACAAATAGCCTTGTTTGGTTAGTTAGAAAATAGTAAGGTTATATATGACATAAAAATTGTAGAAAAATTTGAAAGAAAACTTGGGAAAGAAAATTCTATTGGTTTTTCTATAATGGTCATTTTTAGATAGTTGCAGAATTGCATTACAACAAATGTTTTTCCGTAAAGGTCATTTATAGTAAAACTAGTCAGAAGAGCTTGTGCAAGTATACTACATTTTTACTGATGCTAAGATACTGCCTTCTAGTACTTATTCTACAGATAAAGATGAAGTCCTGGAGATAGCGTTACAACAAATGTTTTTTGATGAGTGAGTTCACTCAGCCTACGCTTGTTCAATATCTTTGCCAGTCATCGTTTGATTTTTCATGGTGTGCAACGGTGTTTAGATTGTTGAGCTACTTTTGCTATGCTATTTTTTATGCTTTGGTTTCTTTTGTTCAGATAACTTCAGGCCAAAACACCACTGTTAACATGTTAGATTGTTGCATTCATATTTAGCCTATGTTTAATGCCGAAAGGGAACATACATCACAATTGAAGAATGCAAAGAAAAATATTCTTATAGTCAAAACTTCAAGCAAGAAGCAGTATAAGAGGCATACACCGAGCATCGTAGCCATATTTAGGCGAACATCCCAGAACCTTTCGCCATTCCCCCAACTCATATATCTATCCTTCAAACCTGTTCAGTTCACCAATTAATATAAGTGCCTGCTCTCTTTCTATGGTTAAGAGTTTCAAGTCTGAAGAATCTAAATCTTGTGAGATTATGTTGTTCAGAATTAAGAAAGAAACTTGTCTGATAAAACTATATCATTGACAAAGAGACAAATCCATCATTTGGCGGTGAACTAATCATAATATAATCCTAATGACTTCAAAACCAGAGATACAGTTGTAATATGTCAACAAAATTTAACCATTCAACTGTAACATTAAGCATTACAATATACCCAAACTTTCAAAACAAAGCTGATGATGTATTAGATCAGAGATAAACAAAACTAAATAAAAGTTAAATAACATAAATATTACTCCTTTTCTTCTGCTATCCCCATCACGATCCAAACACAGTGCAGTGTAAGTTGCATAGTAATCTATATCAAATTCCTTGGTAATGTTATTTTATTCATGAACTTTGATAATGCATTTACTAATACTTAAAATCACAGCATGTGTGTGAAGAGATCCTCAAGAAAGTTTTCACACACCTGAGACTCAACTGCCATACTCTTGCTTAGAAGGTCTTTCATTGTGATAGCCACTGCCACAGAATCTGCCCTGCACAGCTTCAAGAATGTCTAAACAATGTAGAAGAAATGAGGAGACAAAATAACCTAGGGGATCTGATTCAAAGCCACATGATTTCAACAATAGAAGCAAATAATAAACAAAGTGACTAACAGACACAAAATTATTGAAGATCTAAAGGGGAAGTAACAAAAAACTTTGTTCCTGACAAAAGAAATCACGCCATTTAGCCAAGCTACAAGTTGTGACGTGTATACCCTTCAATAGAAAATGAAAGCGAATTGACTAGTCTTGGAAAACATCCTGCATACGACAGAATTATAAACATATCAAATTCTGTAAAACTGTATGTCAATAAAGCAATTAAAACCCTAAAATGTTTGGACAGAAAAACGGAGCTGCATTGGCTTGGCCAGCATTTATTAACGCTGTATAGGCCTGCAAGGAAGGAACTGACTCATTAGTGAATAATTAAATAAATTTATAAGAATAGCGTTTACGGTTTGACAGAATATCGATAAATTGTAGCACCGATTTATTTTAGTATATTAAATCACAAGAGCAATGATTGCTGAAAGTTCATTTCTGTTTCTCAGACTATCATTAAGCAGTTCAAAGTGTTGTGTTCCCACATTCTGTTTTTGAAACATCTAACGCAATTTTGCAGTACACCGCTGGTGCAGCTGCAACCACATTTGAAGTGGATGCACCTGAAAGAAAAATTAAATAAATGGACAAGTTGACTTACCCTAATAAACACATTTCCGTAGAAATATTCAAGCAGATATTTCAAACAAATGCAACTCAAAAAAAGTTGAATACTTAAACTGCATACCTTGAAGGCATATACATACACTAAATCTAAAAGCAGTCCGCATACACATTAATGCTGTTTTTTAAACCCAGCAAAATGAAAGCTAACGTGCAGATGTCGCATCAACATAACAAATAACAAAAGCAAGATCAGGTATTTCTGTGTGCCAAAGGACAGAGACCTGATCTTACTCTTGTTATTTGTGATATTGATCCTTTGGCACGCAAGCCGCCATAAATACCTGCTGCCCTAAATCCCTCTGATGCCGTCACTCCACCAGCAATCTACACTCCCAAGCCATCACCAAAAATTAATAACATGAATCACTTCGGATCATACACCAACAGGTCAAATCTCGATGAGACGAACCAGTTGGGGTACTAATCTGCAATTAGAAAACTTTTAATGTTGAATATTTTTATGCTTTTAACGCGAAGTGAAACATAAAAGCTTGACCGCTTAATAACTGACCTTTGATGCCAATATTCGGCTGAGTGTAGCGGGGAAGTCGTTAGGAATAAATGAATTCATCTTTTCTTAGGGATTTTGACTTTCAGAATCTCGAGATTAAGCAGAAGGACAAGGATCCTGGTTTTCTTCTCTTCTCTTTTTACACGTGTTAAATAATTTGTACGTGTCAAAAGATGGTTTGACACATATTAAAAAAAAAAAGTTAAAAATCAAAGAGAAAAGAATAAAAAAAAAAAGAAAATCCTTGTCTTTAACTGAAAAAGTTGTTGGTAGCTGGCGGCTAGGGTTTTGTGAAGTGAAAGTGAGTGGTGGGAAATGGGTTGGGTCCGGCTGTTCGGTGCTCTGACAGTAGTGATAGGCCGGCTCAAGTCCACTCTATGCAGACAAGTTTTAATCCAGCCCATACAGACTAATCGGGCCTGCACTCGAGCCATCTCGCTTGGAGCAATAGGCCAATGGGCCAATCCAATAGTTCTAATCCTTTTCAAATGAAATGAAATTTTTTAAATTTTTATTTATATTTTTTTTATATTTTGAAGTTTGAAAATTGATTTAAATAAACTAAAAATTGTTGAAATGAATGACTTATTACATTAAAAATAACAATAAAATAAATAAGTTAAAAAGGAATGGCTTGATGCACCATTGGTGAAGGTATAATATCATAGAACCATATTTGTAGCTTATTTAACAAATTATATTGTAATTTTCATTTATTTCATTTAATTGTGATTAAACAAAAAAAATAAGACATTTGTATTTTTCATTTAATTTAAATAATTTAAATTTAATTGCATATAATTTTCATTAAAACAAACAGTAAAAACCAACAAATATTAATATTTTTCTGTTCATTTAGATATTTAATTTTAATTGCATTTAATTATCATTTAATTGTCAATTTGTCACGAAATCAACAAAACCTAATGCTGCTTGTTTTGGCATAATGATTGTGGAGTTCTACATATTATTGCTCTAAGCTTTTAATTGATACAAGATATTATTTAAATAAAAAAAAATTAAATTTAATTATTTAAGAAATTGATACAAACGTATGTAATTTGTATAGTTGTATTCGAAGCAAATTGAATGAATAAATCATTAAATTTTTGGTGTAATAAGTTCATAATTTGAATTTTAAAATAATACTATTTTGACTTTATTATGACAAAATTTAAGGAAAATAGATAAAATCTTTTACGTTGTGCACACTGCATTCATTTTGATGTTATCATAACTGAAGTCACAATCCCACCCTTGACCGCTTCCAGGTCCGTCGCTTGTTGCAACAAAGAGACAATAAAGTAAGAAAAAATTAGAAGCAAAAAAAATACACTGCCGTGTGAACAAACTGATCGCATTGTTTTTAAAAAGTACATGCTTCGACTATTTTGATTGATACTTTAATACAAGCCTTTTAAGCTTTGCATACATTATCTTCCCTTTAATGTTCTTACTTAACAATAAAAAAGCTAACTTGCATGCTAATGCAAACTAACACTAGTTTTTGAAGCTCGATTTCGTCTTTTTGCATTTTTATTTTCCATTATAGGCCGAAGATTATGCAGACATTTTAACAGTTAATATCAATGAGTGCACACATTTTAGCAAACTCCTTCCACCAATATTAAAAATATAGTTTCAATAATCAAGTCTAAGCTGCAGCATGAGTAGGAAAATAAGCCTCATCCAGCATCTTGCTTCTATGACCTTATATTACACATTTAAAAGATAGTTTGACACATTCTGCAGATGATTAAGTCTTATTAGCTAATGTGCTAGACCATATAAGTAGCCCTTAGGCTTACAATTACCAGATATGAAAATATTCAGGTTTGTGTAGCAAGCAACGAGATTTATTTATAAGCTACATATACATGTCAACTTACCAATAGATATGTCGATGCTAACCGTACCACAGGCTTCACCAGCCTTCCTAAGATAGTTACGAGCCGCAGCCTTTAAAAAAACATTGGTTATTTAGAAATTATAGATTGGAAAAGAAAAGTCATATTCTGCTGATGATTGAGTAAAAGTGACAAGGAAGAGAACTTGTATATCCAATCCTTTCTAACACATGCATAAGCTAGATCTCTTAAGTTGCACAAGTATTAAATACCCGTTTAGTTAAACTTTTTCATTGGTCAAAAGAATTTTTTTTAATAGTAAAAACTCTTTTCAAATTTTTTAATATCATTTGATTGACAATGAAAAAGAGTTTTTGGAAATTAAAAAAACTATTTTTCTTCTATTAGAAGAAACCCAAAATTTGGGTTTTTGGCAGTAAAACTTTCGTAACTTCTTTAAAAGATCAAATTATCTAAAATACCCTTACTTTATTCTAAAAATTTTATGTTATTTTTTTAAAATAAAATATTAAAAATTTATCTATTAAAATAATTATTTAAATTTTTCTCAAAAGCTATTTGTGACAATCAAACGATTAATAAATTTTTGTTAAAAACTCTACTCATAAAAGTTTTACGAGCAAAAACTTTAATTTACAAAGATTTATTTGAAAAGTTATACCAAACGAACCATAAATCTCTCTTCCTCTCTTTTATATATTATTTACATAAAACCTATTATTTAGAAGATAATGAATGAAAATATGGATGGCTGCCTTAAACCATCGCTCTAGAAATTTTGTCTATAATACAGATATTTAGCCGTGTATCAAAAAATGGAACTCAACTGGAATAATGATTTGAATTACATTAATTCAAAACAAGTTTTTGAATGTTCAGAAAGATCAACCGCTATTAAAGTTCTCAAATAAGGGTTAGGAAATATCGAGGTTTTAACTTTTAATAGGCTTTAAATACAAGGCAATAATCGAAAGAGAAGTGGCAGCTGAATTTTGTCAAAATTGTCCAAAAATCTATGACATGCTTGTTACTGTTAATAATTACATGAAAAGAGAAGACGTCGCCACTGAGTAGGCAATCTTTGCTACTTCTATTTGGACCAATCACAGTGATCTACGGATGGAGTTAAAATTAGCTGACATCTTCAAAGTCTTCAAAACAAACAAGATCTTAAGCTTATCAAGCCCTGTAGCAATCACAAAAAGTACTAAACAGAAAATATATGCTAAAAGATGCTGAAGGTTACAACACAAGTTTTTGCAGGTACCTTTGGGAAGAAAATAAAAGGAAAAATGAGTTCTAAAATCAAAACTACATTACAAAGTTATAGCTCACTCCTAATTTTCCCATTCTTAACTGCATAAAATAGCAATGAGAATTGTCAAAATTCAACTTTAGATCTTTTATTTTTCATAAATATAAATTATTTAGATGGTTGTTAATATGATATACAAGATTTTTTATTTTTTATTTTAGATAATTTTATATTATATAAAATATTCTTATAATTTATAATAATTTGGATTATATAATTATTTTTTATCAGCATAATAATTTAAAAATAATATTTTTAATAATATAAATTAAATATATAATTTTAGTCAAATATTATTTATTTTATATAATTTAGTATATAAATGTGCATTTACATTAGTAAGGTTGTTCTTGCATTGGCCTTGAAATCCAATGTTTGAACCCCGAGGTTAACAACTTATGTGATTGCCAAAATAGACCATGGGCTACATGTATCTCCATTTCTTGACCACTAAGGAAAAGCTTATTGAAGCCGCAATTAGCGTTTCGGCAGCCCTTGACAGGCTCAAGCTAAGCTCGATCCTTTATTGGCTTTATTTTGGCCCAGGTCAGTTTTGCCAAACCAGATTGTGAGCGGCAATCAGCCCTTGTTAACCTGTATCGTTATTTGTTTACAAGTTGGATCGTGACAGGCTCTGGCCGACTCAATCCATTCAGCATCTATAATTTGGTACAAAAGCCTGTAACAATTTATGTGATTGAATTTAAGATTATATTACCAACAACCTTTTTGTAATAGGATCACTTGACAGGCAAGAATTTATTGCAACATGACATCATCTTAAAAATATCCAACGGTTATTTATATTTTGAAAATTTTTTAAAAGTTTAGCAAACCAACGATTTTACCCTCGCCAAAACATCTCAATTCATTTTTATCTTTACCCAAAATTTTCTTAAATCAACTTGAAAAATTTACGAAAATATCTAATAGAAATTTAAAAAATATTCAACAGTAAGTTTCAATTTAAAAATTATCAAAAATTTAAAAAATGGATGATTTTACTCTTATTCATCAAAAATTTTAAAAATTGATATTTTAATTTTGTTGTTTACTGATTGTTACTTAATGTTAAATAATCAATATTGATTATTGATCAATGGACACTCAATTTTAACAGTGTTGATCAATCGTTAATCATTATTTTTTAAATTTTTAATTAGAGAGGTAAAATTATTCATTTTTAATTAAGAATTTAAAAAATATTTAACAATAACTTTAATTTCAAAAGTATCTAAAGATTTAAAAAATAGATGATTTTACCCCTTTTCATCAAAAATCTAAAAAAATTTATAATTTTAATTTTACTGTTCATCACTTGTCACTTCGCCTAATTAACATTGAGTATTGAGTGGTCGTTAGCCATCAATTTTTCAAATTTTTAATTAGAGGGGTAAAATTATTTATCTATATAAATTTGGGATGGTTTTAAAATTAAAAATTTTCTATTAGATAATTTTAAAATTTCTATTTTAATTTTAAATATTTTCATAAATTTTTTTAAAAAGTATTGTAACAAGTCAAAAATAACTTTCATGTTTGGTTAATTTTGATTAGAGAAATATTTTGGTTATGTAATCAAAACTAATGTATTAATGTAAAAGTGGTCAAAATTGATATGGTAATGTAAAAAGTGATCATTTTTTTATTATTTTTCTTTATGATATTTCAAGGCCTTTTGCGCATGCATCAAATCAAGTGGAATTAACTGCATTATATATAGAGTTATTATCATATACCTCCCCTCAGGTTTGACATAATATCACTTATAAAGTATCTTTTAAAAAATTATTACTAACCTTCCCTATTGACAAGTTATTACATAATATCTTTTAAATGACAAGTTATTACTGTCATTTAACATAAAATTCTACAATTACAAATTTATCCTAACAACTCAAATGGTGCAATAATATTTTAGTCCCTTAACTTCGAAAAACCAATAAATTAATACATAGTTTGTTCAATTTTAACAAATTAATCTCTACTATTCAAATTATTAATAAAATTTTATACAATTATTTATTTGTCATGATTTACTAAACGTAAATCTAGAAAACTTACTTGTATATGATTAAATGAGCATAAGATAGAAATTCAAAGTCTTTTAGACTCATATAAATTGCAAAATTCATTAAAATATTCGTTTGTATTCTATCTTGATGGTAAGATATGGTAAGTGTAAAAATATAATTAACCTTAAGTCATGTCTTAACTCTTAACCTTATTCTTAATTTCTATCTCTATTGTAAGGCCCAAATAATGTATTTAAAATTTTTAATACCACCAAAATTATTTTTAAATAATAAAAATTTTAATTAATTAATAAATTTTAAATTTGATAATTATATATATGAGATATATTAAATTTTATTTTCAATTTTTGAAATTATTGTTGCAGGAAAAATCTACTCGGGACACATTTTGGTGGACTTCAATACCGTTAGGTTTCTGGATTCAAATTAAGTTTTCACACCCTTTTTTTGAGTTGTAAAGAGTAAGACCCACCACATCTTTTGGATAGTACTAAATGATCCAAAAGTCATGATGTTGCAACTAGAAAACTAGCTTGGATTTGAATGAAAGAATCTACCTCTACTTTTTACTCCTTTTTATACTTGAAGAATACTTAGAAAAAGTTAAAAATATAAATTATGAGTCCACAGTGTATGTGGGAGCAAAGTAGTCCCAATACTAATGTAAAGAAACACAATGGTTTATCGGTGGATCACAATTAGATCAATATTGGACAAACTATCTTGTGGTAATATTTATTATGACCAACTACGATCTCAACGACTTTAAACTTACGGACAAGGTGTTTTCGAGGGCTCAAATAACCTAGTTTAAAGTTAATGGATGTAGAAAATATGACAAGACAATAAAGTAGTGTTCAAGGTTGACTTAGGTGACAAGAGATTGTCTAAAAATAAGCAAGGATTACGAGGGTTGTTGTGAAGAAGAGGATGCCCTGAGCTAATGAATACAAACCTTCATGGTATAATGCAGTTTGATGATCTTCTAATGTCCTCTTCTGTTGAATGTCAATAATAATGATAATGATCCCTTGAATGCAGAGTTGTATAGTCTTATATAGTGTGTGGTGTGGAGTTATAGTGAAATAAGACTAATTCATATAGCCTTAGGCTAATGCAAGTTGACTTCTTTAAGACAAGAATTTGTGTAATTTTATCCTCATAAAAAGAGTTATTTAAATAGTGGTATTTTTAATGAAACACTTTATCTAAATAATTTAACTTGTAATAAAATATTATTTTTATTAATGGTAGATTAATCAAAATAAGATTTTGGGCTAAAAAAATGACTCTAAAGCTTTTAGATTTTTTAAAAGAGAAGACCTTTGGACTTTTGTATTCTTCATACATTAGCCTAATTATATACTAGATTTTTGGATTTAAATATCCTCAAAGTGGACTAAACCTAGAACATTATATTGATTCAAGCCAAATTTGAGCATACTTTTACTTTTCACACCACGGCCTATAATTTGAGCTCTAAAGAGTGGTTTGAGTTAACTTGTGCTTTTGTATACATTACTTGGTAAAATGATATAGCTTAGGCTTAGACTTAGGTTCATGATCAACTTTCACGTATCGACAATAATGAGTTAGATAAATTGATTTTTGAGAATATTATATGTATATATGTGCATATTATTATTCATAAATTACAATTTATCATGCTTATTTACTTAAAAACTTAGTTTTGTATTCTTTATTATTCTTGTTAATTAAATTTGTAGACTTTACTCTAATATTTTATTTTGATTGGAGGGATTTTTTATTTTTATCAAGTTTTTATAATTTTATGAATTGTTATAATTATTTCATTAAAGATTCTATATTATTAAAATTAAGTATTTTTTAGGATGTTAATGGCATAAATTTTTTTTAATTTTAATTTATTATATATGATATATTAATTTGTTAAAAAAAATTTTGAGGTTCAATTTCTATTTTTATCCCTAATTTTTAATATCTTTTAATTTTGTTAAAATAATAAGGACTAATTTGTTAAAATTAGATAAATTATATCTTAAATTATTGTTTTGCTAAAGTTTAGGATGGAAATATTATTACTCCAAAATTGAATTCAAAATGACATACTGAACTTACGTTTTTTCCCTTAATTCTTTAAACTATTATAATGATTTGTAACAATATGGGAGTTTAGTGATAATTTTGGAAAAGATATATTTTACGTGATATTATACCAAACCTCAGGGGAGGTATGTGATAATAACTATTATATATATATACACACATGCAACCTAGTAAATTGATTAAAGAAAAATTGACAGGGAGTCTCTTGATGTTTACGGTAATAGATAAATACCCTGCCTGATGTTTAAGAAAAAATAGATAACTCTCACGTTTGACCAAATACATAGATACCCCCGACGTTTAAAATATATATATATCCTCTCACGTTTGGCTAAATAGATAAATACCCTTTAAATTATTATGTAATTATGAAAAATAATTATTTTACCCTTATATCTTTAGAAGGTATATTAATTGTATTAATTGACTATTTTAACATATTTATGAATACATAATAACTAATATATCCTTATGATTTACTTTTTGATAATTATAAATCCAAATATTTTTGATAAGGAAAAACTACAATTACCCTGCGATAAATAACAACTACTACAATTACCCCCCTATTTTGTTAAAAAAAAACCATAATCCCCTTGCTGTCAGTTTTCGAACAAAAAAAAGTTGAGTTTTTAGGGCAAAAGGGATATTTATTGAAATTAGCTAATGTGGGAGACAATTTGGCCAAAGCATCTGATGTAGAGGTGACAGTTTACTGTTGAATACAAAGAGAAAGAAAACTCTATCACATCTTCCCTACCATTTTCGTTCTTTGCAACTTTTGGGTAGCCACTCTCTTATCCATAAACATCGTAGATTGGCACCTTAATCTCCATCGCAAGTTGGGGCAAGAAAACCCTAGATTAATATTGCTTATGTAATCATGAAAAATAAATTGCTTTCTGAATCAAAAAGCGAAGCATTAATCATCGGTTTGTGTGTGTCTTCAGCCTTGGTTTATTGGATTCGAAGACAATTAGAAGCAACCCATAAGCATCAGTTAAAGCTCTGACTTCTATTAATTTGCAATAACGGTAAATACATATTGCAATAATAATTTATATCACTCTTTTGGGTAATATTGCTATTGTTGTGCATGTGAAATAATGGTGGATTTTGTGAGTTTTTTATTGTGAAATGTATGTGGGTATAGAAATGCTTGTGAGTATTTGATAGGAATCTGAGAAGGGGAGTTGTGTTGCTAATGTGCATGTTAGTTGCATTTTTATGTGTAGTAAGTTGTAGAAGTGTTTGTAGTTAGATTATGTGGTTTCATGTTTTGCACAGAATTGAAATACCTGTTGCTGATTGTCTTTTGCCCGTTATCTGATCCTGTTGTGCCACTATTTGTTGTTGTACATCAAATGTTAAGCCATATTTGTTTGTACTTTGGATCCAAAGAAACTTTTTTGTCATTAGAATCGTGTGGGGACAATATGTTTTAATAAAGTATTTCTTTTTCTCTATTTTAACAGTTACAGGTAGTCAAGATCTTTGTACACTTTTGCGCCATTGACCATGAACTTAGAGGATACGACATGGATCGAATCAATTTGGTGGCGTACATTAATGATATGATGAGGGACTTGTATAAACAACCAAAATTTGATGGTGAAAAACTTCAAACGCAAAGGAATCATGCTTGGGTCAAAAGAAATAATTAACTTAGGATCAAACAAGGTGTTCATGAAATTTTTAGAGATGCACCTATCATTGGGTATTGAAGAAGTGAAAATGGAGATTGATTTTTTGCTTCTAGCATCAGCTACACCTAATGAGTACACATCCCAACAAGGCTTTGTTAGATGAAATCTTTTTGGCACCCTAGACAAACCAACACAGGCCCAACAAAGCCTAGAAACACATCCTAATGCAACTGGACTTGAACGCCCAAATGATGATTTCCTTGTATCCCAGCTTACACAAGCATTGATCACACAAGAAGAAGTTGCAACAAGTGCCTCACCCCCTTAGCAGTATACCCTCATGAACTAGGGTTAGCAACTTAAGACATGACACGATTATTCGACACGAATTTGATGCCATTAAAGGGATTCGAATCTAAAAAACTTGACACAAATAATAATTGTGTCTTATTCGTGTTTGATATATAAGACACGATTATTTATTTAAGACACGGTTAATGAAACGAATAAATGAATAATCACATCTTAAACAAATAATTGTGTTTTAAACAACTATATTTTAATAAAATTAAAAAATATATAACATAAATTTATTTATAACAAATAGGTCTCAATATAAGATTTAATTATTAAATATATCTTACGTTCAATAAAATATTTTATTTTTATTATTTAAGGGGTCTTCTCGAAAATAACCAAATAAAAACCTAATATTCACAAGCAAACTTCACATTTGTTATCCATTTTGCACTATAGCCGTCGCTCTTAGCTTCTAACTCAAATTTAATCTTTCTACTCTAAACTCCAAAGCACCAATTAGCCTACGAAATCTTCTCCATTGCTACTCTTATGAAAAAAACTTCTTTATTTTTCAAATTTCATAACTATGTTTATATATTTTTTGTAATCTGTACATAAATTATTTTTATATATTTTGTAATTTGTGTTCTTCTTCCCATATAATCTGTATGTTACGTGTATTTGAAATTTAGAATTTGGAATGGAATTTAGAAGTTAGATTTTGAAATTTGGAATGGAATTTGGAAGTGTCCTGATTATTTTAAGTTCTAGGAAAACTAATTAAAATAGTTATTAATTAATAATTAATTTATAAATCAATTTTTTATTTTAGGAATATTCTTGCACAATGTGTTTTGCTATTATCCTAATCTGAGAGAGAGAGAGAGAGAGAGTTTACTATTTAATAAAAAATTCATTTGTATATATATAGGCTAACTATCCCACCAATAAGAGATTATATAGTTGCTATTTCTCTACTTGCATATAATTTATTAACTTTTTGACTTCCATTTCTCCACTTGTACGTGTATGCATTTTTTATAATTAAATCTCTCAAGCTTAATTCAACTTCTGACCTTTTTCAATCTGAAGTCTTTTTTAATTGGAGCTTCTAATGCAATAGGCCAGCTTTCTGTAATTTATTATATTTTAAAAGAAAAAAATTATTCATATATATTTTGTAATTTAATTTTTATAATGCACACATTTTTCATTATAATTTGTAAGAAATAAAAATTATATCAACCTTATTTTTATATTTTGCAGAAAAAAGATGGATTCATCTGAGACTAATATGACTGATAATTTCACAAATATTGGAAACAATGACATAGACAATATTATTCGGCTAGAGGATAATACTAATAGAAGTTTCTTAGAACACACTGGAAAACGCAAATAGAAGCTTACTTCAGAAGCTTGGACATTATTTGAGAGATTGCTAACAATTTCCAAATGGAAAACAAAGAACAAAGTGCAAAAAGTGTGGCATTGTTTACATTTGTCCAAGTACAAGTGGTAAAAGTAATATGAAAAAACACATGACTACTTGTTGATGCCGCGTAATCCTAGACAGATGCTTATTGATCAAGCTTCAGGATCTATGTTAGTTCCTGTTCCTAAATTTAATCCTAATGTATATCTTGAATTATTGTGCTTTGCTTTGGTGATGCATGATTTGCCTTTTCAATTTGTTAAGTATGAAGGTATTATAAATGTTCATAAATATTTGGAAGAACAAGTGCCAACAATAACTGGAAACACTGCAAAATCAGGTGTGTTAAAGACGTATAAAAGTGGAAAAAAAATCATTTGCATGTTGGAAGGTGTTCTTGCTAGAATATCTTTAACTTCTTATTTATAGACTTCTATTACTACATATGGTTATTTGTATTTGACAACACATTTAATTGATAAAGAATGGAAACTACAGAAAAGAGTGTTAAATTTTTACAATATTTCATCTCCATATAGTAGGATATGTGTAGCTGATAAGATATTATCATTGTTATGTGATTAGGATATTGAGAAAAAAATTACTTTCATTGACTTTAGACAATGCTTCTAGTAATGATATTTATGTTCAAATGTTAAAAGGTCAATTGAAAATAAGGACAACATTATTGTCTGATAGAGATTTTTTTCGTTGTTATGCACATATTTTTGATAGTTCAAGAGGGATTAACAAAAATTAAGAGAGAAGTGGAAAAGGTTCGCGAGAGTATGAAATATCTTAAGCGGTCGCATATGAGAAAACAAAAATTTTTGGAATGTGTTAGACAAATGTCTTTAGATAGTAAAAAAGGACTAAGGCAAGATGTTCCAACAAGATAGAATTCTACTTTTCTTATACTTGAAAGTGTTTCGTATTACAAGAATGCTTTTTGTCACTTACAATTAAGTGACTTTAATTACAAGCAATGTCCTTCTGAAGAAGAATGGGGGAAAGTAGAAAAAATTAGCAAACTCTTGTATGTTTTTTATCAAATTACTTATATTTTTTCTAGTACAAAGTATCCTACTTTAAATTTGTATTTTCTAAAAGTGTTTGCTACTTATGTAACTTTCAAGCAATTGATGGAAGGCGAGAATAACTATATGAGACACATAACCAAAAAAAATGATGGTTAAGTTTTTGAAGTATTGGTCAAACTTTTCTACCATATTGGTAATTGCTCTTGTCTTAAATCCTTGATACAAGATGTATTTTGTTAAGTTTGTATACAATAAGGTTTATGGTCAGGATTCAACACAGATTAAGTATGTTCAAGATAAATTATTTTCTTTGTTCAATGAATACATGGTTAATTCGTTTGAATCATATTCCACGACCATATCCACAATTTCTACTAAAGCTAGACATGTTGGATCAAATATGGCGTGTGATGATTTTACACTCAACAAGACCGTGGACATACTAAATGTAAAATCTATAATTTTTTCTAATAGTTCAATTATTTAGTGTTTGCTTATGACTTGTATGTAATTCCAATATAATTATATTTCATCTAGGAGTTTGATGAGTTTGAAAGTATGAATTATAGTAATTTAAATCAGAAGACTCAATTGGAGCTTTATTTGGATGAGCCACGAGTAGATAGAAATGCTAATTTGGACATTTTAGATTTTTGAAAAGGAAATGAGTTTGGTTATCCTAACCTTGCTTACATGGCTCGTGACGTCTTAAACATTTCTCTATCTGAATTAATTTTTAGCGTTGGTGGTAGAGTACTTTATCAATTTCAAAGTGCACTTAAGTCGAATATAGTAGAAGCGTTGGTTTATACAGAAGATCGGTTGTTTGGGGAGAGTGATAATAAACTTTTTGTATAATTTATTTAAATTTTTTTTTGTTGCTTATAAGTGATGATATTTATAATTTATTTTTATTATTGTTACAGAAAGCATCTGTGACTAATTAAATAATCTTACTGAAGTAATATTAAACTTGAATATCTCAAATGCTTCATCTTCAAAAAATAATACGATTCTTAGTAATTTTTAGCTGTTACTTAAAAAAAATTAATATTTGAGTTTATATTTTTTAGTTTTTAGTTGTTATTGTTATGTTACCTTTGTGATTTGAGAGAATTGAATTGAATTTATATTTTTTAGTTTTTAGTGGTTGATTTGTTATTTATGCTATTTTTTTATTTAGGAGAATTGAATTGAATTGAATTTATGTTGTTTAGTTTTTAGATGTTGATTTGTTGTTTATGTTATTTTTGTTATTTAGGAGAATTGAATTGAATTGAATTTATGTTGTTTAATTTTTAGTTGTTGTTGATTTGTTGTTATGTTGTTTTTGTTATTTGAGAAAATTGAATTGAATTGACTTTTTGTTGTTTAGTTTTTAGTAGTTGTTTATGTTGTTTTTGTTATTTAGAAGAATGGAAATTGAATTTATAATATTACTTGTTAATTATTTATACATGATAGAATATATTATTTATATTGTTATTTGTAATTTAAGAGAATTAAGATTTATGTTTTTTTACTTAGAAATTTAAATGAATGGTGTTTGGCTAAAAATAGTAAATTTTTTTTATTATTTTTGTTATAAATTAATTGTGTCTTAAAACAAATTGTATTCATGTCTTAATCGTGTCTTAAAACGAATCGTATTTGTGTTTTAAACAAATAAACGAATAATCATATTTAAACTAATCATATCTAAATAAATAGATTGTACTTGGATTTTAAAGAATTGATATGAATAATAAATAAATCGTATTCATGTCAACCGAATATTAAACGAATCATATTCGTATTGACCCAAATTTAATTCGTTTATCTGAATTGCCACCCCTAACATGAACAGCCCTACTTCGAATATCCAGAGTCATCTTACCACGTGCCTCTAACATCTCGATCATGGGATTTCTCTAAAGATCTTAATTCAGACATCTTTCAGCCATTAGAAAATTGTTTAACAGGTGCCAAAATATAAGAGTAGGAGGCTATGAGATAAATATTAGTACTCGTGTAATGGCTAATAAGTTGATGTCACGATATGGGATAACAACAAAAAAAAGGATCTTTTACTGTGCAAGGAAGAGAGCACTTGCTATGGTTGCATCAGATTTCACAAAATCTTATGCAAAGCTGAAATTCTATGCTAATATTCTTTTGATGACAAATATGGGTGCCATCGTTAAATTGCAGCAAAAAGCACAAGGTCCTCATACATTGTTCAAGAGATTCTTTGTCAGCTTCAAGGCACAATAAATAGGGTTCAGTACAACTTGTAGAGATTCATTTGGCTTAATGGAGCCTATCTTAAGACTGTTTACAATGGTGTACTCCTCAGAGCTATGACATTGGATGCAAATCAAGATATTTTCCACTGGCAGTGGCAATATGCAAAGAAGAGAACAAGTATAGTTGGACCTGGTTCCTGGAACAATTTCGCAATCATATAGATATATCAAATGGCATGACACTATCTATAATGTCAAATAGCCAAAAGGGTCTGATGGTAGCAACTTCAGCTGAATTTCTTGATGCTAAACTTAGATACTATGCATGACATGTGTATGCTAACTTTAGAAAGGAATACTCATCTGAGTTGTTTTGGCAAAAATTTTAGAAAGTTGGTAGAGCTAACAACAAAGTTGATTTTTAGAGTGTAATGGACGAAATAAAGGCTATAGATGAAAATGCTCATGAATGGTTGGCTCACAATGATCCTAAGACTTGGGCAGCCTACTCCTTTGTCCTTTCTTCAAGACTCATGACATTACCAACAACATGACTAAGAATTGGAATGGGCATTTAAATGAATTTAGAAAGAAGCCTATGCTAGAGTTGGTAGAATTCATTAGGGTGAAAATCATGTCAATGATGATTTGAAGGAGAGAAAAAGTAGAAGCATTGGCAATAAAAGTGCCTTCAAGAATTGTTAAGAAGATAATGGAGATTGATAAGATTGCTAGGAACCTGACATGTGATGAAAGCCAACAATCAAGAATTTAACGTCATTGATAATATCAATGACAGGTCTAGACACTATGTAGTTGATATGCAGAAAAGATATTATGAATGCATAGGTTAGCAACTTGGTAGGGTGCCATGCAAACATGCTTTGGGATGAATTTCAAATTTAAATGCTGATGCAGCTAACTATGTTGATTCCACCCTAACCAAAGAGGCCTATATATAAACTTATTCGGAGATTATACACCCAATACCTAATGAAAGAAATTGGCCTCTTTTAGAGAGACTTGAGATCCAACCACTTGCCAAACATGCATAGCCTGGGAAGCTAAAAAAGAATAGAAGGAGAGAGATCAATGAGGTGCCAAGGGGAAGAAGGAGATTTATTGCTAAATGTAGGACTTGTAATATCCTTGGGCATAATAAAAAAAGTTGCCCAACAATTCAGGTTAATAACAACAAATTACAGGTATTATTAACCCATAGACATGATCTGCTTAACACTAGCTTTGTTTAATATGTGTAGGGGATAAGGGTAGATCCATCATGAACTAAAAGTGCACAAAAGGGTAAGGATAAGGCCAAATCATCCATATCAGGTTAGTGGCATTCACTTTGGTATTTCAAATGTTCTTACTATGTTTTGCTATTAATTTTTACCATTAATGTGTTATCATTAGGTGTGCAACAGCTTCTCAGTCAGCAACATACACTAAACCTCCTCTAAAGAGATATAGAACTAAGGATAGTGTTCATGTCAAGGAGGCAGCTCAATCTCATCAACAGAACCCTGAAAGTTTTAGTGGCTAACATCAAATAGGTAAACTGCATGGTTCATAATGTTGTTGGTGTGTACACAAACAGAAGTTCATTTTATGTGAATGTCCGTTAGAATTATTTTCCTTTTTGGTTTCTTTAATTATTACAACAATGGTTTTTGGATGCAAGGCTGCGTACAAAATACAAGCAATGTTGGAATACATAACCAACAAATAGGATAGCAAAGTTTTTTTATTTTTTTGATTCATTGCGCACTGGCATGATTATAATGAGTAGGTTCAATATGTGCATGGTTATTGTGTTCATTTTACTTGGATAGTTTTATTGTAATTTATTACCACATAGGGCAAAGACAATGCATGCACATATACATGGCTAGTATGTACATGTACTTGTATATGCTTGGATACCATGTTTAGGCATTGTAACTTTTTGTAAATGATATATTGATTTGGGTATCATGTTGAATTTGGCTTGTATCAAAACAATGGTTACTAGTATAATATGTATTTCCCATATAATTTGCTGGTACTATTCCTTGTTGTTCTATTGCTTTTTAATATTAATTCTTCCATATTAGCAATATACATATGCATATCAAAATCAAACAAGGCCATAACATTTTTCTACATTTATTCCAATATCTTAATGATTGTAAGCATTTTGACCTCCGCATGATGAGAATTTGAATTTTCATGATCACTTAGACATTTTCTGCATGAGATTCACATGCTACATCAAATGTACAATGTTTCCTTAAAATCCTATCTAAGTAATCACCATGGACTCTACTGCTGCCTTCACCCTCTCTTCCTCGCCATCTGTATTCTTATCTTGAAGGTTTTCAGAAGTTGAAATATCCACAACATGGAGTTCAATTACAATAGAAGTATAATTTGTTTGAGTTTTTCAAAGTCTTTGATATTCGTATGCCTGCACTTTCCCTACAGTTACATGTCCTGTTTACGAATTTGATTACTCCTCCATTAATCAAAACATTAGTTTGCTTTTCTCCTATTCTCTATCATCAATCTCTTCTTTGGTTGGACACCAAAACTCAAAATATCCACAACTTGACTCACACATGCAGAAAAAGTAAAGCTTGTTAAGATTTTTTTTTTTTCCAGATATAAGAATACCTACCTTTTCCCATACTCGCACTTTTTATTTCTGAATTTCACAATTCCTCCATTTTCTTTTAATATAGGCCTGAAATATGAAGAAGGTAATTTTAATATTGTTACCATTATCTTGTGTTTCTAAGCTCTGTTTTGTGGTGGTTATGGATATTTTTCATGTTTCAATTTGTAAAACAACAGGTGATTATTGGAATGGCTGTTGTTGGATAGCTTTTGATCAGTGTTGGATGTTATGGCTTATATATAAGTTGTTTATTTTTGCCCGTTTATTGGACTGTACACCTTAACCAACGATCATTTTCTCCGTGTACAGTAAGCCAATTCAAAGTGATGTTGGTAAAGTTCTCCTAAAAATAACTATTTTTAATTTTTTTGATATATTTTTTCATTTATTTATTTATTAAATACTATTATATTATATTATCCATCAAATCAAATAAACATGATTTCAGTCATGCAACAGTATCTGAAGCACCTACAATGGTCCTAGGGGTATATATGTAAAACCCCATTTTTGGAACAAATAAGAGGGTAATCGTATCAGTTGGTATCTACCAACGGGGTAATTGTAGTTTTTCCTTTTAGTAATTAGTCTCTAAATTATTATTAATATTTTAAATAATTTTATTATCATTATATTAATTTATAACACAATCAACTAGAATAAATTTCAAATAATATTTGTATGATATGAATTATATTATTTACATTTTGAGAATATTTTTGATAAATAAATATGTCATATTAAATATTTGAAATTTATATATCAAAAATATTATAAATAATATATTCATGAAATTCAAATATCAGTTTGAATTTTTATTTTAATCGTTTGTATAATTATAATTTTGAGAATAATTATATAATTTATATATAATTATATTAATTTATAAATAAAATAACTTAAATAATTTATGCAATTTATAACCAAATATTCTTAATTTATAACACAATCAATTAAAATAAAACCACAATAATATTTGAATTATATGAATTATACTATTCATAATTTTGAGAATATTTATGTAATTTATATATAACTCTATTAATTTGTAAATAAAATAATTTGAACAATTTATATAATTTACAATCAAATATTTTCAAAAAATGTTGAATATTATTAATATAATGATAATAAAATTATTTAAAATATTAATAATAATTTGGAGATTAATTATCAAAAATATTTGAATACATAATTGTCAAAAATAAATTATAAGGGTATATTAAATATTTTGTATTAATAATTAATTTAAAATAATCAATTAATATACCTTCTGAATATATAAAGGTAAAATAATCATTTTTTATGATTGCATAGTAACTCAGGAAGGTATCTATTTTTTTCCAAATATTAGAGAGGTATCTATCTATTACCCAAAATATCAAGGGGATATCTGTCAATTTTCCTTATTCAAACATGAAACCTACTTTGGAGTGCTCCTCTATCTCTAACAACTTGATTGTGATATGTGTCCAATGTTAATCGTCTAAGACAAGATAGATGAAGGGACTAAAAGTTAGAGGGGGCAATTTTTTGGCTTCAAGCCAAGTTTTTTAAAGTCTGCCTCAAACTCAAAAAATTTTATTTAAACTCGACTCGAGCCCGAGCCCACGTTATATACTATCCAAGCCTAGTTTCAAATCCAAGCTTTAAGATCCAGATTTTTGTTTGAAAAAATATCAAATATATATATAATGAGCTAAATTTTCTGGTTTTTAGGCCCAGCCCAAATTCGACCTGGCATATATTCAGATTTTCAAATAAATATGATCGTATAATCTGGGCCAAACCCAAACTTTTTTGCCCAACCTACCAAAAATGGTGAGGGATTACAAAGATACGGAAGGAATCAGTTATGATCATATGTCAGCGAGCTAGGCTCGCCGTTGATGTGTAGACTAGGGCGAATGATTAGTGTACGGGTATTTTCATTTAGCCCAAATCACTAACCCAAGTAAAAATTTGATGGGCCTCAGTTAGGTTTTTCCAAACAATTTTAATAGTTGCTAAATCCACCCATCTTCTAATTCCTAAATAATAAAAAAGGGATATTTTCAATTTTATTCCACAAAATTATTGATAATTTTCATATATAACCTAAAATTTTAAAAATTCATCAATGCGATCTCATTTTCTGTCCAGTTACCATGAAAGGTAATAAAGTCAAGGGTAAAATTGAAATTTCGTATGCATTGGATAAATTAATGAAAAAAAAAGAAATATCAAGACTTGTAAAATGACAATTTTATCTGGTGAGAATTACATCAACTGTTAAACTTTGTCTGCTACAATGACAGAAGTTAGAAATTAAAGGAAGACAGATGGCGTATATGAGAAGTCACCCACTCTTGGCGCGCACATATCAAGTTAGCAAGACTGCAAAATCAGATTGTGTTCGTTTTTTTTTTTCACTCATTTTCGGTGTTCGTGGGTTCTCCATAGATTGCGTTACAAAAGTTGTGTTTTCTCTGTTGTTTAAGTTGGGTGTTGGCATTTGGTGAATCTATTGTTTATGTTTTCAAGATTTTTGCATGCTATTATACAAATGGGTAAATTTATTGTTTGTTAATGTTGTGACAGGGGTACTTTCATTGAAATATTGTGTTTCAAGTTATGGGTATTTTTTAGCAAGTTATCTGTATCAAAAATGGTCTATTGGATGAAGTGTTTGTTTACGAAAAGTGTGTGTTTTTGCTTAAGTAGTTGTGTTTTGAAATGGGTTTTTCCATTGCTCTTTAACGTAGCAAAATAGGTAAAAATGCTTTAAAAAATATCTATACAATGATAAAAAATGTAGTACTATCTTTATAATTCTAAAACTTGAGCCAATTAAGTTAGAAAGAGGTATGATGACATTGATAGAGGTATATGCATCATCCATACTTTCAATGACTTAAAGTGAAAAATCAAGTAATAATTCTATCTGAAAAATGCCAAAAAGAGGAAGCGCGACGCCGATTGCATCAATTTAAACAATTCGAAAGCTTGCAGGACTACATCAAAGAGTTTACGAGCGGTCAAATGTCAAGGTCAAAAACAAGAAAGGTGGCCAAGGCAAAGTGAGGGAAACCACGGCAAGTCGCAAGAGACAATTTTCGCGAGCTGCTTAGCAACAAAAATAAGGCAAAGAATGACAAAGAGAGGGATTAAGACCCTTTTGTGTTTTGAGAAATGGATATTGTTAGTTTTGTGTAACAAAGTAGGCAATTTTAGTGTAATCAGTTTATAATTTAAATTTAATTAAATTTTGCATTAAATTTACATAAGTTTGTGACAGTTGTCAGTACTCCCAGATATTTCGTAGAATTGCTTCTTGTCTTTGCTGGCACCAAGTTAAGAGTTGCCTTTCGGTGCTTTCATTTTTTATGTTACTGGACCAGAGTCCTACTGTCGCAGCAGCAACTATGCGTGAGCATAAAGTTACTTCTTCATGTTCATGACAGATAACTTTCCTTCCTTTCATGGTCACAATGACTTCGAAGTTGCTGGAACAGAGTCCTACTGTGGCTGCAGCTTCGTCAAAAAATCATGGACCAAGGTGCATTACTCAATTGGAGAGGCACTGTAAGCAAAAACTTCCATTCCATATCCTGAAGTCAGGCTAATGTTATAAATAAGTATTATAGTCCAAGCTTTGGTCAATCAACGGCAACAATGAAAACATGGGAATTTCGCAACAATACACAATACAAAGATTTCGTTGCAAGGTCTGTCAATTTATTATGAGAAAATCTGACAAAAGAAAAAGATAAAATCTTCTTTTTTTTCATGGGAAGAAAAAATCTTCTATGTTGAGCACACTGCATTCATTTTGATGTTATCATAAATCAAGTAACAGCCCCATGCTTGGCCGATTCCAGGTCCGTCGCCTGTTGGAACAAAGAGACAGACCAGTAAATATTAGAAGAAAAATACACCACCATAGGAACAAACTGATCGCACCTTTTTTAAAAAATATATGCTTCGACTATTTTGATTGATACTCTAATACAAGCATTTTAAGCTTTAAATACATTATCTTCCATTTAATGTTCTAACTTGACAGTAAAAATGTTAACTTGCATGCTAGTGCAAACTAACAGCAGTATTTGAACCTGAGTTTCCTCTTTTTACATATTTATTTTCCACTGCAGGCAGAAGATTATGCAGACATTTTAGTTAATATCAATGAGTGCACAAATTTTGGCAGACTCCTTCCACCGGTATAAAAAAAATCTAGTTTCAGTAATCAAGTCAAGCTGCAGCATGAGCAGGAAAATAGGCCTCATCCAGTATCTTGCTTCTATGACCTTAAAATACACATATAGAAAAATAGTTCCACACATTCTGCAGATAATTCTCTATTCTTGGCTAATGTGCTGGACTATATAAATAGGCCCTTAGGCTTGTAGCTACCAGATATGAAAATATTCCAGTCTGTGCAGCAAACAATGAGATTTATGTATAAGCTGCATATGAATGTCAACTTACCAACAGATATGTCGATGCTAAGAGTACCACGGGTCTCACCAGCCTTCCTGAGATAGTTACGAGCCGCAGCCCTTAAAAAAATGTCGGTTTCTTAGAGATTATAAATTGGAAGAAAGAACTCATATTCTGCAGATGATTGAGTAAAAGTGACAAGCAAGAGAACTTGTATATATACTCCAACCCTCTCTAACACATGCATAACCTAGATATCTTAAGTTGCAAAAGTATTAAATCTCTCTTCCCCTATTTTATATATTATTTCTATAAAACCTATTATTTAGAAGATCATTAATGGAAATACGGATAACTGCCTTAAACCATCACTCTGGAAATTTTGTCTATGATACAGATATCTAGCCAAGTGTATCAAAAAACGGAAACCAGCTGAAATAATGATTTGAAGTATCTTAATTCAAAACAGGTTGTTGAATGATCAGAAAGATCAACCCTATCTAACTCCTCAAACAAGGGTTAAAAAATATCGAGGCTTTAATTTTTAACAGGATTCAAATACCAGGCAACACAAGAAAGAAAAGTGGCAGCCAAATTTGTCAAAATTGCCCAAAAACCTATGACATGCTTGTTACTGTTAATAATTGCAGGAATCTGTCTTCACAAGTTGAAAAGGAATTCCTCCATAGGAAGCATTGGAAATACAAGGTGCATGACATGGCTCTTAGCCAGCAAGATTTGTTGAGACTAATTGCATAAATACAGCACAAACCTCAATAACAGGAAAAAAACATGGAAGAAAAAAGAAGCTATCTACAGTTTTCTGATTAAAAAGCCAGTCTAAAGTTCACCTGTCAATTGGAAGTGATTGCCCACCATCCATGAGCAAAATATCTCCAAGCAATATACGCAGCTCATTTGGATGGACATTAATCCCAGAGGAGCCCACTGCACAAGCAATGCGCCCCCAATTGTGCTCTCTGTCATATGTGGTACCCTGATGGTATCATCAACAACTAATTAGACTTGCTTAAATGGAAGCATCAAAAGCATGGCCAAGTAATGATATCATGCCTTAAAAAGTGAAGAAGACGCCACCAAGCGGGCAATCTTTGCTGCTTCATCCTCAGTATTTGCACCAGTCACATCGATCTGCGGATGGAGTTAAAATTAGCTGACATCTTCAAAGTCTTCAAAAAAAACAAGATCTTAAGTTTATCAAGCCCTGTAGCAATCACAAAATGTGCTAAACAGAAAATATTTGCCAAAAGATGTCGAAGGTTACAACACAATTTTTTGCAGATATTTTTTGGAAGAAAACTAAAAGGAAAATTGAGTTTTGAAATCAAAACTACATTACAAAGTTATAGCTCACTCCCTGTTTCTCATTCTTAACCCTCATAGAATTGCAATGAGAACTGTCAAAACACAACTTCACTCTTGTCATATTCAGTGCGATTTTTAGAATGAATGAAAGAGAAAGTGAGGTGACTTTGAATATGATTAGCCTTAGGAATGGACGCATACAGTTCAAGATTCTGGCCAGTAAACATAAAGATCTTTAAATAAGAAGCAGACCTCAATTAAGCAAGTCGCTCCTTTTCCATCCCGAACTACAGATTTTGCAAGACCTTGCATAACCTGAGAAAGGAAACGCGTCAAATCTTATGAGATTCAATCCAAACAATCTTTAGACCTAGCCTAAATGAATTCATAATTTCCAAGCCTCTAAACAATCAAAGATCAACTCGTGAGTAACCCTCCCAACAAGTAGGCTGAATCCAACAAATTCATGAGATCCAAATAAAATAGCTCACTTCAGAAGAGTTAGAAAGCATGGGCAGGTTTGCAATTACATATAAATTCAGCATATTGGAAAATGTCAAGATCTCTGGCAGCAGCCAAACTTACCGCATCAAGGCATGCCTGAAGTTGTATAGCCTCCTCAGAGTTAATAGAAGATATCGTGCTTGATCCAGATAACCCACTAGCCAAAGCAATGACAGTGTCATTGGTGCTAGTACATCCATCAACCTATAGCAAAATCATAAGCAAACCAATTTATATATTCATATATAAATGCAGCAATAATCCAAGAGGAGAAAGTAAACAACTTTTTATATTGATGTTGGTTTTGACATGGTAAAACACAAGAAGAGGGATTATGCAAAAAAATTTCAGTATTATGAACGAAGCAAGCTGTCCCAAGACCCACACCCATAAACTTGAGATTGGAAGCCAAAGAATTTTCCATTGCACTATATAAATGGCTAGTAAAGACAGAATCTAAACTAAGTGGAACTCATAAGAGAGGGAGACCAACCAACTCAACTTCCATTTTGTCTCAATCAACTGTGATATTAAGACCTTCGCATCCATAAATGATAGACGTTTGAATGCAAGAAGCACACCTAAAGTAAAGCTGCTGGTTTTCTGTGGAATTATGAAGATTTATGGTTCAACATAAATCATGAGAAACAAAGAAAAAAATAAGTCCACAACCAATAGAATAGCTTTGACAAAAATTTAGTGGCAAGTAAACACATAATTTCGTAATTGGAACAGTAGCAGAATTTTGGAATAAATAGCAAGAACACCAATAAGACTTGTTCCTCTTAGATATTTAAAGTTACGCTCCTCAGTCAAATGGCTTCCAAAATAACCACTTATGCTTTGTGATGTCAACTAGTTTAAATTAGCATAAACAGGTCAAATATATGCAATTAGGATACTCACAGTTATTCGATTAAAACTCCGGTTGACAGCAATCTTTACCATTTTTCTCCACACATCGGAGTCAACAAGTGCATCAGTTGTTATTACCTGGAACATACATCACAATTGAAGAATGCAAAGAAAAATATTCTTATACTCAAAACTTCAAGCAAGAAGCAGTATAAGAGAAATACACAAAGCGTCGTAGCCATATTTGGGTGAATCATCCCAGAACCTTTCGCCATTCCCCCAACCCGTATATCTGTCCCTCCAACCTGTTCAGTTCACAAATTAAAATAAGGGCCTGCTCTCTTTCTATGGTTAAGAGCTTCATGTCTGAAGAATCTAAATCTTGTGAGATCATGTCCTTCAGAATTTAGGAACAAGCTTGTCTGATAAAACTAGATTATTGGCAAAGAGGCAAATTCATCGTCTGACAGTGAACTAATCATAATATAATCCTAAAGACTTCGAAAGCAGAGGTACAATTGTAATCTGTCAACCAAAACTGAACCATTCGACTGTAACATTAAGCATTGGAATTTACCCAAACTTTCAAAATAAAGCTGATAATGTATTAGATTATAGATAAACAAAATTAAATAAAAGTTAAATAACATGAATATTACTCTTTTTTTTTTTTCTCTGGCATCCCAATCACGATCCAAACAAAGTGTGGTTTATTTAACGCGCATTAATCTATATCAAATTCCTTGGTAATGTTATTTTATTCACTAACTTTGATGATGCATTTACTGATACTTAAAATCACAGCATGTGTGTGAAGAGATCTTCAAGAAAACTTTCACACACCTGAGACTCAACTGCCACACTCTTGCTTACAAGGTCAAGCGTTGTGATGGCCACTGCTGCAGAATCTCCCCTGGACAGCCACATGATTTGGACAAGAGAAGGAAATAACAAAGAAAGAGAATAAAAGACACAGAATTATTGAAGATCTGAAGGGGAAATAACAAACAAGCGTGCCATTTAGCCAAGCTACAAGTTGTGATGTGAATACCCTTCAGTAGAAGATAAAAGTGAATTAATTAGTCTTGGCAGCGAGTTTATTATAGCATCCTGCATGCCACAGAATTATAAAACATATCAATTCTGTAAAACCGTATGTCAATAAAGCAATAGAACACTAAAATGTTTGGCCAGAAAAATATAACGCAAACTGTAAACTTTCTGGAAGGCATATGTGCAACAACATGATCAACATAGCTTATAGAACATATATACAGTACTTCTGTATACCTTCTTTATCCTTTGACCAATTACACCAGTGGATTGAATTAAAACTTTCTCAGGCCTCACTTTAAATTGCTGAAATATAGTAATTGCATTAACATGTGAACATGAATATAGCATGTACAAGGCTCCCACAAAAATGAAGTTCAAAAGATCTGAAGGCACACACCACAGCAACAGCGTTGGCACATTCAATAACATCCTGGTAGCCAGCATCACCCTGACAAAATTAGAAGGTCAGTTGGTCATTTAATACTTGATTAATCAGTTCAGTTTCTTAATAACAACCAAGTATGAGGGTGAGTTACAGAATCACATTTCACATGAACCATCCAAAATCAGACAAGGAAAAACATTAAGGTTTCATAGATTTCCATGACAAAAGGGTAAGCATATGGTGTATGGACAAGAAGGATAAGTGGAACATCTCAGTATTGTGACACAGCTTACCGTAGCTGCATTGGCTTGGCCAACATTAATTAACACTACACGGGCCTGCAAGTAAGGAACTGAGTCACTAGTGAATAATTAAACAAATTTAAAAGAATAGCATTTAGGTTCGACAGAATATCAATGAATTGTAGCACCGATTTATTTTAATTAAATCACATGAGCAATGATTGCTGAAAGTTCATTTTCTTTCTCAGACTATCATTAAGCAGTCCATATGTTGTGTTCCCACATACTGTTTTTGAAACATCTAAGGCCGTTTTGCAGTATACCACTGGTGCAGCTGCAACCAGATTTGTAGTGAATGCACCTGAAAAGAAAAATTAAATAAATGGACAAGTTGACTTATCCTAATAAAGACATTTCCTTAATGAAATATTCAAGCAGATATTTCAAACACATGCAACTCAAAAATGTTAAATACTTAAATTGCATACCTTGAAGGCATATACATACACTAAATCTAAAAGCAGTCAGCATACACAGTTTTCTAAACCAGCAAAATGAACGCTAACCTGCAGATGTTGCATCAACATCACAAACAACAAGGGCAAGATCAGGTCTCTCTCCTTTGGGACGCAAGCCGCCATAAATACCTGCTGCCCTAAAACCCTCTGCTGCCGTCACTCCACCAGGAATCTACACTCCCAAGCCATTACCAAAAATCAATAACATGAATCACTTCAGGTGATGATGACACACCAACAAGTGAAATACAGTGCAGAGGTCAGCATCTGCCTGAAGGGTTCGAGTAATTTTATGTAGCGATATAGGAAATAAAATCAATAATTACACTCAAAATTGCTCAAATTTAGTATCGGAACATTTTTTTTTTTTTAAGAAAATGTAGATATTCCATAATTGAAATGCCTAAATTCGAGAAAAACTAAGTAAATTAAAAAGAAAAAAGCAATAAACTCAAAACAGTATAACACTAAGATTGATATGACCAGTGGCGGAGCCAGGGCGAATATTGTGGCGCCAAAATGCAATGATTTAAAATGTTTGGGGGCCAAACAACAAAAATCTAATTTAAAAGGTTAAAATTGATAATTTTCACTCAAAGAAATAAAAAACTCCAAAATTTTTACGGCTGCAGGGCCCTCCCAAGGTGGCTCCGCCACTGAATATGACAGTTGCTTTTATGAAGTATGAAAGTAGTACTTTAGAAGATGAAAATAATAAAATAGCTGACTCACTTGCTTCCATGGCCCATGAGGAAGGAGAATTGGAGCGGCCGGTATACAATCCGGAGCCTCCTTCAAACTCGGAGTAACAGCAAACCTTCTAGAAACATCTCGCTGAGACGAACCAGGTGGGATAATAATCTGAAATTAGAGAAAACTTTTAATGTCGAATATTTTCCTGCTTTTAACGAGAGAAACCATCTAAAAACTATACCGTTTAATAACCGACCTTTGGAGCCAATCTTACGCGGTGAGAAATGCCCGAACTCATCTTTTATTATGGATTTTGAGTTTCAGATTTTCGGAAGAAGGAGAAGGCAAAGTGAAAATAAAAGGGGAAGAGACTCTTGTTTGGCAGGGAAAAGCTTATTGACGGCTGCAGCTAGTGTTTTGGGCCTTTTGGCCGGGTAAAAATTGTGGTACCGAATGGGCTGCATCGACACAACCCATAAAAATATAGTCCGTGCGAGTCATCTTTCGGGCTGGTTCAGACCCACACAATAACAGAGAGCCGGCTCAAGCCTACTCTGGGAGAATCTAGTCTAGCCCGGCCTATGCAGCCACGTCGGACCTGTGCTTAGACCAGCCAGCTTGCAGCGGGCGAACCCAATAGTTCTGATTTTTTTAAACAAAATGAAAATTTGAAATTTTTTAATTGTAATTTATAAATGGTAATTAGTCATGCATTGTAATTGATACTATTATTTTTATCTCTTTTTATATTTTGAAGTTTGGTAATTAATTTAAATAAACCAAAAATTATTCAAAAATAAATGACTTATTCGATTAGTAATAACAATAAAATAATAAGTTGAAAATAAATTACTTAATTCAATACACATGAAGGTACATGTTTGTAGCTTATTTAAAAAATTACATTATAATTTTTATTTTACTTCATTTCGTTTAATTGTGATTAAACAAAAAACCAAGCTACCAACATTTATATTTTTCATTTAATTTAAATGATTTAATTTTAATTGTATTTAATTGCCATTAAAACAAACTTTCAAAACCAACCACTATTTATATTTTCTTTTCTTTTAAATAATTTAATTTTAATTGCATTTAATTCTCGTTTAATTGGTCAGCAAAGCAACAAAACATAATGTTGTTTGGTTTTGGCATAATACTTCTTGAGTTCTGCATATTATTGCTTTTACGTTTTGTTTGATACAAGAGATTATTTAAATGAAAAACATTAATTAAATTTAATTATTTGAAAAATTGATACAAATGTATGTAATTTGTGTAATTGTATTCAGAGCAAATTGAAGGAATAAATAATTAAATTTTATTGTAATAATTTTATAATTTAAATTTAATTAAATTTTACAATAAATTTAAATTAATATTATTTATTAGGTAACTAAAAAAATTATATGAAAGAATAAATAATTGAATATTATTGTCATCATTTTATAATTTAAAATTTTCACTAAATTTTAAATTTAATATTGTTTGTTACGTCATTAAAATTTTGATTTAGATGGGCCGAATAGATTTTTTAAATTGATATAAATGAGCTGAATGGTTTTTTTTTTTTTTTTTTTTTGTGTTTTTATTATTTTGGGGCTAAGGATGGTCCTTTACAGGCTCGGCCCAAGCACCGATCATGGCCGTTATTCCGACCTAGCTCAGCCTGACATCATGGCCAATCAAATCAGATTGTGAACAATAATCAAACCTCGTCGAACTGTACTGTTACTGTTTATGAGTTAGGCCGTGCTAAGCTCAAGCGGACCTAGCTTATTCACCAGCTATAATTTGGGATCATTCTTAATCTTTATAATACTTAATTTATAATATTTAATAAATAAAATAAGATATAAGTAATTGTTTATATTCAAATAAATAAAATAAATGTAAATAATATTAAAAATATAATAATAAAAGTCTATTAATAAAATATAGGAAAATGTAAAGAAATTATAGGGAAATATAAAGAAAGGCCATTAAATTTAAAGTTATATTTTCAATAACTTTTTTATAATTGAATATCACTTAAAAGGTAAAAATTTTATTGTAAGATGATATCATCTTCAAAAACAATATTTTATTGTAACAGAATCTTATGATATTATCTTAAAGGAATAGAAATAATTCTCTGTACAGTGCTTCACATGCCACCACATTTTGAGTTCAATTTGATAAAGTGCAGTTCGATAATAAGGTCAATTTAAGTTTTATTTTTTTCATAATATGCAATATATTTAACATTATATTATATATATTCAAACTCTTATACAAACTCTCGTATAAAAATTTATATACTTTTAACAATTAAAATTATATCTTACCTGTACATTAATTATTATGGATTAATTAAATATATTGTATTTATATAACTGAGTTTACTTAACTCTAATCTATATTTAATGAATTTTTAAAAAAATTACAACTTCGTTCTATCGATCATTTCAAATAAAGACATGAAATTGGTAACCCTAATTTATTGATGGATTCATGTCAAATAAATTCTTATTAAATTACAATTCTTTTATGAATTGGAGAGCCCTCTCCACTTCTATTCATTCATTCTTCTTCTTTGAAGACTAATGTTTAAAACCATCCTAACAGTTGCTTGTCTTCTTCTTGTTGGCTTTAATTACCTTATCGACAACTAAAACCTTAACAGTTTCCTCATCTTAATTAAAATATAAAATAATTTCTTCTTAATTATCATAATTGAATTAAAATAGTACCTCTATTGATTGTACTCTACATTGCTTAATTGTTTGTTTTCAATTTAAAATATAATTTGATTTGAATAATTTAAATATTTTAAAAGTGTTTTCTTTAACTTAACACTAAAAACTTGATAATCAATTATGTTTAAATAAAATAAGTTAAAATTTTTAAGTTAATGCTGAAGTTTAAAATTTAAATAAGTTTTTTTAATTATGATAAACTAACATACTCTTATAATTTTTTAATATTTCAAGTCTATCTTGATCATTTATGAGGATATGCTAGAGAAGATTACTAATTTTTTATATTTATATTTAAACGTGATAAATAAAAATAAATATATTTTTTAATTTTAAATAAATATATTTAAACGTGATAAGATTACTAATTTTTTCTTGTAATCTTGTAATTTTAACAGTATTATTATTTTTTAAATATTAAATATCAAAACTATCAATATAAGATTGAAAATTTATCAAAAATCAGAAATCTTAATCGAATCAAGTTTAATATCGATCAAATATCTGCATTTAATTTGGGTAATATTTACTCTCATATCGATCAAATATCTGCATTTAATTTGGGTAATATTTACTCTCATCAGAGAGAAATTTGCCCTTACCTATAAAAAAATCTAACTGCATTGTAATACAGTAAACTACATAAAGAATAGTTAATAAATCCTACCTTTAGTGAAAGTCCTGTTTAAAATGAGAATAAATTCTTTTTAATTTACCTCTTGATTAGTTAACTTGAATGATTACTCTATTATTATTTTAATACCAAACAAAATCTTAATTTTTTCAAAATTTTAAAGGTTTAATTTTTTTACAAGACGCTACTCGAAAATTGGGAGTCTGAAGTCAAGAATTTCACATAAAAATGAGATTTTGACTTATGTACTAAATAGATAATTAATTAATTGAGTGGTGTCCAATTTCAATGCACGTATTTCATAATATATATTCAATACTTGTTTCATTGTTTGTGTCGGTTGGGTATATTCTTGCTTTCACCCTTTATTTACTAATTTAATCATTTGATTTCTTAAAGAGGCTTCATTAATTTCATGTACTTAATTAATTATTGCATTCAAAGTGTGCCCTTAATCAAGTTTAATTAGCTTAAGTATTTAAATCAATCTAATCCAGATTAAGAGGTTGGTTTCAAGTGTTAAGAAAATTATTTGTATTTATTAGTTATATATTTTAGCAATTTTTTTTTTAATAATGTTTAAAATGATTTTTAAAATGTTTCAAGGGTCATTTCAATTAATATATAATTTTGTTAACTTTAAGAACATCTTAAACAATTAATTTTAAAAATCTTTATTGATATTAATCTAATTGTTTAAATTTATTATTATTATTATTATTACTACTATTTTATTATTATTATTGTTGTTGCTAATGGACACCATATAATCACAATTATTGCAGCTTTCAGAAAAGGGGAAAAAAATCGCAATTATTGCTGGATTGGGCACTCATAGACCATGCACTAATAATTAAGCGCCAACTTTTCTTTTTGGACTATTCATAGATACTATATTTTTATTAATGTCACTCTCTATTTTAATTTTTTTTAATGTTTTAGTACATTGAATGATATTTGTTTTAAAATAATATTAGTAAACAATCTCTTCGAGTTTTATTCATACAAATTATTATGACATTATATTATTAATATTATATGTTTTATATTTTTTATAAGGGTAAAAGAAAATAAAAAAAAAAAAATATATACAACAATAATATAATATTGTTACTGTACTCTTTTTTCTAGTATTCTTTATTTTGATGTGAACATCGTTACCGACCAAAACATTAAAATAAAAATATTCTTTTTTTTCTTATTTATATTTAATTTATAACTAAATTATAGATGACTTGATTATAAACGTTAAACATGAGAAGATTGATTTGTGAATTTAGATGTATACTTCAAATTTTTTTTATAAAAAATATAAAAAAGTACATTAACTTATTTTGAAAAACATAATAAAAAAATAACTCATTCTTTCTTAAATCGATTTGATAGCGATATTTGTATTTTCAAACTCTTATACTTTTTGATTAGTTGAATTAATTAGAGCTCAGATATTTAAACTTAATTATATACTTATATCTTTTAGAATTTTTGCAAGTGATTCCTCAAATATCTAAAGAATAAAGATAGAAAACTCTTTTCATTTTGGTCTTCTAGTTGAGGGAATAAAGCCAAGGGCATCAATCAACCTTGCAAAATTAAAAATCAATATATTAATAATTAAGGATAAAGCATATTGTGTATATATATACATAATGAGGAGATTTTTTTTGCAAAAGTAAATTTATATAATTAGAATTTAATTATTTAAATTTATATAATTAGAATTTAATTATTTATAGGATGGGTTTTAATATTTTAATTAGGACATTGTAACCACTCTTATTGTCTTTATATATATATATTAGGACTCTGAAGTATTAAATCTTGTAATAATTAACAAAAATATGTATAAACATCATCATTTAATTTATATACAACAATTATTCATATTGGATTCCTTTTTTTTTTTTCCCCAAGTGATTGATGGATTTTGTTGATTATGATTGTAAATGATGGGCAATATCTAAGCCCCATATTTCAGATGTATCATTTCATATTTTTATTGGCTTTTGATTTCTCCAAACATCATATTGCTTTGTTTTCTTGTCATTCTACTATTAAAGGTAGAATGACAAGAAAACAAAGCAATATGATATATATTTATAAAATTATAAAATAATATAATATGTTATAAATTTTAAACATTTATTTTTTTATTAAAATTGAATAATTATTATAGTGATAATAATAAAGTGAAAGAAATTGAACATGTAGTATAAGTCTATCAGGCGGTCTCGTAAGAATGAGTTTATATAAATTTTCACAACATAGAACTCATTAATTGACTTTATAGAAAATAAACAATCTTATTTAGGAAGCAATAAAATTCCCTACACTTTTTAATTAATATATATTTATTATTTAATTTTTAATTACATATAAATAATCTTAATAACTCCCTCATGTAATTCTAATAATATACATTTATTTCTTAAACTTTCAAGTGTATATATATATATATATATGTTAGATTTTACACATTTTAACTCATCTCGCACACTAAATATGAAATTTACAAATTTGTCTTCCAAAATTAGTGCAAGAGGGAATCAACTCTTTAACCTTTTACTTCTACAATAAAAAACCAAATCAACCAAAATATCTCACAAAGGTTATGTTTTAGTATAACATATAAAAAATTTTATAAATTTTTTTAGTCGATCCCAATCAATTGTCAAGATCGAATAATATGCATCAATCTCTTAAACACTATATACATTTATTGTATATTACAAACTATTGAACTAATCTATATTTTTTTTCAAACTTAGTTAACATCGATTTATCAGTCATTATCACGTATGAAATATAGTCAAGTACTTAAAAGAAGGTAAAAAGAATAGCATCAAGTCTTGGCGTAGATGGGAAGATATAAAATTTGTCACTCCCCTAATGTGTAAATACATACAATATAAATGGTACAAAAAATGGTGCCTAATTTTGTCGTTATAAACAACAAAGGGCCCAATGCCACCTCCTCTATGCTTTCTTTCTCTTTGGCCGACACAATAGTGTGAATACTTGATAATATATATATCACCCTTTACTTTATTATTTTATGCTCTATTCTCTTCTCTTCTCTTCTCTTCTCTTCTCTTTTATAAAATATTTTCACAAAAATAGCAGTCCCATTCATGAATTATAGGTTAAAAATGATGTCAGTTTCATTTACTTTTTTCTTCTTTAATTAATTTCTTTGAGCAGATGAAAATATATTATTGTAATTTCTCTTATCTTTGCCATTTAGTTTACTTGTAAGGACATATATATTAAATTCTTCTGAATCTGATAACCCAATGTGTCACGGGAAGCACAGGCATATCAAAACAACAGTGAACCTAGAATCTGATTTTCTGCTCCCTTATCAAATGGTGAAGAAGAAGTAGGGTAATTTGATCATAAGAATTTCTGTAGAAGTAATATTATCAGTTTCTGTAGAAATATAACCAAATTTATGATTTTAGCCGTAAAATATTTTACAAGATAGATACTTGCATGTATGATGATATATTTTTTTGGTAAAGTCTCTTTTATTGTCAATTATTGTTCCGATTATACCAAAAATGGTATCAAAACCAACCTAAAGAAGAGGATTATGAGGTACTTAAGAAGCTATAATATAAACTTTTACAATATTCCATTTTGATAAGAGTGGATTAATCACAAGGTTATGGAGTTATATAGTTATGATGAAATCAAACACTAAGGTCCCATATGGGATACTAGATGACCCACTTTACGTAATGAATTTCAGAGGTTTTCAAACAAACAATTACTCACCCTTTGATCCAGAAAATTGACTGTATCATAATATCTGACCCACTTTGATCCTCCAGCAGGCCCTGGAAACTGATCAGGACTACCAACCTGGAAATATGAACTGGTAAAAAGCACACGATTTTGGGGTAATCCAACAATGATATATGCTTTAAAGGCAGAGACAGAAATACATGTAGCTTTCAATGAGGAAAGAGGAATTAATTTCAGCACAAAATACTGTGCAAATTTGTATAGGAAAACACATTTAAGAGCCACCCATCTACCCCTTGTAGTTAGTAGTACATGACCTCATCTTCTTTCCAGAGCTTTTCCAACCATATATATATATATATATATATATATATATATATATATATATACAACCTGCAAAGTTAACAGGTTTTCTCATAAATAATTGGAATGGAAGTAGTTGTCAATTTCTGATATATAGCTCAATTTTTTTATACATGGTTTTATAAGTTCGTTCATTTTTCATCATTTTCTTATTTTTTTACCAATTTGATGAAGAAGGCCCACTAATCTTCTTATTAGTAGCAAAATTGTACTGCCATACTCTTTCTTCCATAGCTGCCTTCTGCTCTCTGACCCTGCATTTATACTCACACAATCATTCTACTTTTCTACACAGTTGTTTTTTTTTTCTTTCTTCTTCATGGCTTTCTTTCTCTTGCTTGTTCTAAGCCTCATGATTCCTTCCACCAATGCTTATTGGCCACCTTCTCCTGGATACTGGCCAAGTTCCAAGTTCAGGTCCATGAGTTTCTACAAAGGATTCAGAAATCTTTGGGGTCCTCAGCACCAAAGAGTTGACCAAAATGCATTAACAATCTGGCTTGATAGTACCTCAGGTCTTACTGAGTACTATAATTTTTTATTTCTGGGATGAATTTCTTTTGGTTTTTATGCTTCGCTCTGAAGTGGGTTTCTGATTTTGATCTCCATTGCTTGATTTCTGATAACAGGAAGTGGATTCAAGTCAGTGAAGCCTTTCAGGTCTGGCTACTTTGGAGCATCCATTAAGCTTCAACCTGGTTACACTGCAGGAGTGATAACAGCTTTTTATGTGAGGATTAATTGAACAAACTTTTTCAATCTAGTACTTAAATTTCACACAAAATATTTTCTGGAAACAAAATTTGATCTCTTAGTATAATCAGTTGGTTAATATGATTGTATCACATGTATATGGCAGCTATCCAACGATGAAGCTCATCCAGGGCACCATGATGAAGTAGACATGGAGTTTCTTGGAACAACATTTGGGAAGCCATATACATTACAGACTAATGTTTACATTAGAGGAAGCGGGGATGGAAGAATTATTGGGAGAGAGATGAAATTTCATTTATGGTTTGATCCCACCAAAGATTTTCACCATTATGCTATTCTATGGAGTCCTAAGGAGCTCATGTAAGTAAATTAATCATTAATTATCCCTTTAATAAATTGAAAATATTGGCTTAACATGTAAATAATGTTTCTGTTGCAAAATGAAAATGAAACTTAAAAATTATATTATATTTTGAAGTTATTTTTTGTAGATATAAAAATAGTGGTAAATATTGTGTCTAATACTTAAAATTGTAATGAACTGTCTTAATTATTGTTAAGTCATATCAGGGGTTGCTATTTATGAAAAGCTTTTTGCATTTGCACATTAAAAAAAAGGAAAAAGAAAAGAAAAAATATAAATAATGGTTGGATGATATAATAATTATGCTTGAATTTTTTCTCTTTGGCTGTGAAGGGTAGTTGCTTTTGAGCTTTCAATAATTAATCACAGGATCATGCCCATGAAAAACGTGTAGAAAAAGATAGGTGCTATGATAGTCCTTCACTAAATTCAAAGAAAGCCCAAGTAATAATAATAATATTAATAATAATAAATCTACTAAAACAACTCTTTTTTTTCAATTTTTTTTTTAATTGTAATGTTTTGCAGACTTTTTGAATCAAAATGCTTAATTTTTTTCTATTATTTGTAAAAATAAAAATAATCGAGCACTATTATTAAAAATCATAAGTTTCTTTTAATTATTTGTGAGAATATAAATCGCTCGATTAAATATAAATATCAATTATTATGATATTTAACTTATAAATAATATGATGCTAAAAAAAATATAAAGAAAATCTACATCAAACGGAATGGGGATACAAAATCTATATAATAAAATTTTTGAAGGGAGATTAAATAATTAAATGTAATAGAAGCACGCAAAAAAAATATATTTATTTTGGTTATGGTAGATAAATATTTTTATTGATTTTTATCATTACAGATTCTTGGTTGATGATATTCCTATACGGAGGTATCCAAGGAAGAGTGCCGCAACATTTCCTTTAAGGCCAATGTGGGTATATGGTTCAATATGGGACGCCTCATCCTGGGCTACTGAAGATGGAAAATACAAAGCTGATTATAGATACCAGCCCTTCGTTGCTAGGTACACCAATTTCAAAGCAACTGGTTGCACCGCCTATGCTCCGGCATGGTGCCGCCCCGTCTCCGCCTCTCCATACCGCTCCGGCAGGCTGAGCCGGCAGCAGTACTGGGCTATGAGATGGGTGCAACGCCACCATTTGGTGTATAACTATTGCAGGGACCGGAAGAGAGACCATTCCTTAACACCTGAGTGTTGGAGTAGACACTAAGAGTCACACTCACTTGTATGTTCAATTGTTTTTCTATTTGTGTTTTTGGTTTTCTGGAAAAGAGTGTGTTGAGAGATGGGTGGAATGTTTGTTTATTTATTTTTGTAATGGTGTACAAAAATAGGTTACAAAATTACGAGGGGAAGAAGGGGAATAATAAATCAAGGAGAGCAGGGGGGAATTGGGATTGATCTGATATAAAATTGATGAATGAGCCAAAAGAATCGGTTCATAATTTGGCCACCCGAAAAAGAAAATAAAAGGGATGAAGCCATGTCGGTTTGTGTTATCTCTTGTCCGTCTAAATAAAAAAAAGAAAAAGCATTTGTTTTGGTTTTTTACATAAAATGTCTCTCAAAAAAGCCACGAAAATTGGGTCGCGTTGCAAGTATACACACATCAATAAATTCTTTCGATGAAGAGAAATGGAAATGGAACAAATGCTAATAATCACTCAAAAGGGTCCTTTGAGAAGTATATAAAATTGTAATTACATGAGAAAGGGCCATTGCAGACATGTGAACAAACAGTTAATATTGAAATGGTTAGAGTTTTGAATGGAAAGGAAGAAGAATATTGTAACAAAGATGATTTAATCGATTTTGAATGGAACTAGTACTAAAGATGCTTTTCTATTAAAGAATTAAATATAATATTGCAAAAGGAAAGCCAATAATGGGCGAATGAGACAGATGGGGTCGTTGATGAGCAGCTTTTGAACTTTAAATGGAAGGAAAATGTTGGAACAATGCCCAACTGACAGTTGCATGTGTATATTTATGGCTAAGCCAATGTCCAAATGTTAAAAATATTATCTCACTACTGCTGGTCAGTTCTTTTGGCAGAACTTGATGATCGAGCAATGTTTGGTTCCACTTCTGACTAGTCACCGATGCCCCTTCGTTCTTTCCTCTTTTTTGTTTTAACACATATAACATATAATATGTAAATTTATCTCTCTATTGCCATGGGGGCTGGTGCTGAAGAACTCGCCCCCACTTAACGTGAGTTGAGTCCTATCAACTTCGGCTGGTAGAGTTTTCCTATTTCGAGTATAGATTTCTGGTCCTACGTGCGGTGTAATTCTGGTTATTTCGAAAAAGGGCAAAATTTCTGAGTAGAATTGCAATGTGAAAATAAGATGGAATTCGTCAAACAATATGTTTATGTTAAACTTTTTCGCAAAGCAAGCAACAACCGACCTTAGCTCAGTTGGTAGAGCGGAGGACTGTAGTTGTAATCAAACAGACAATCCTTAGGTCGCTGGTTCGAATCCGGCAGGTCGGAATTTTATCTTTTTTGCTGTGATCACCCGGTGGTCATTAAGAAACCAATAAAATTGAATTCTATTTTTGTTTTCTGATAACCAAAAATTGAAGTTGGAACCTCTTTAATTTGCACAAATAAAGACAATTATCGACAATAAATAAATGCAAGAATTACATGATACATTCTTCTATCTTAAGTAGATACTAGCAAAGATAAATGACTTAAAAAGACTAATCTGAACATCATGTGGAGATGATACATTATCATTCACAATATTGTCTTATATAAAAACAGACGGAATCTATGGCCTCATTTTACGCGAGGAACAGGTTGATTTACCTCTTGTGCACTTGAAAAACCTGCAGAGGACAAGATAATGGAGCTTATTCCAAAACCATATTACCAATCTCATAACTATTTAATAATGGTTACTTCTTAGCTGCTATAAACACATCGGCAAAATGAATTTACCATCTTATGAGTGGCAAGTATTATAAAGTTGTAACGCATCCTCACTTAAACAGCAAAGTAAACCTTGGTTGTGGGCATGTATATACTTTGCATCACGTATAGGATGATTCTGTGATTTAAGATGCTGAACAACCGAAAAAGTTGGCAGCTCTTGCAATATCAATTCATTGGTAACTTCTTCCCCAGATGCAAATAACTGCTTCTGATTCTCTAAGTGTATAATGGTCGATTTTGGCAATCGAATATCGTTTACAATGGTACATGAAGAACCCAACTTCTGGTAACAGTTGCTGACTTTCTTCAACAGAACTCGGGATCCCTGTATCCCTTGTCCAATCATAGGGGGAGTTAATACAGGTTGCGAAGAAGCTATCTCATTGGAAATTTCAACTCTGGGACGAAATGAAGCAACAATGTCATCACTGCTTGAACAATAAGCAAGAGAAATGCAAACTCCTTGATTTTCTGTTTCAGCAACCAGATGTGACCTTCAACACAGTCAATCAAAAATTTTTGTCAGTACTCTGCCCAGCAACAACCGAATTAAGAGAAAATTTCCAAGTTATTGCTTTGCAATAACGTCAGCCTTAAAGAATAAATAAACAATAGAAACTATGTTCAAATACTCAAACAGTGTGCAAATAACTTTTCAAAATTTTCATCTACTTTTCTTCTTATAATCATTTTTTTTAACTTATCACACATCCTATCCTTACCCTACCCCTTCCCAAACACAGACACAAATCAAATCAAATCTCACCCAGGAATTGTATGAAAGGGATCAACTGTAAGAGATTTAACCAACTTGAGTATTTCCTTGGAGAGATTTCTTCAACTTATGCCACTTACACTTTAACTCACTTGAAAAAAATGATTAGTGACAACCACTTGTTCTTAATTGTCATGCAGGCAATACAAAAAAAGCCCCGGCCATCGACAATAATGAGATTTTCAAAAGTTCAAGGTATTTAATTGAGCACATTTGTGAAGCTAGTAGATATTGTTCAAAGGACTTTAATCAAGTTAAAAAAAAATTAATACGAAATACAAACAGATAGTGGAGTGAAACCAAAAGAGTCAATTAAATGAATGATACATCATGTAGCAATGACATAACACAGTCACATCCCTTCTTATGTGATGTATTACTCTGCATTTAGGAAGGAATCATAGTAGAATTTCTAATTGTAACCTAAACATCCAAAAATAGTTCTTTTAAAGAGTAGATAATGAGTTACATGTAAAACAAAGAAAAGAGAACTGCAAATGCACATAAAAGCACATATAACCTCTGACACCCACAATTTAACTAATTCTTCAGGTTCCCGCATAAAAGTTTATAATAATTCTTCCCCACATAAAAATCACAACATTTCTTAAGGTCATAGTAGCAACAAAATAAACTCTTCGTATAATCTTATGGAACTTCTAAAGGCATTTTGGTTTGACAAAATATTTCTTAATTCGGTCATCCTGCTTGAATTAGAGTTTTTGAAGAATACAATATTAACTTTGAAAAAAAGTAAAAGTCAAAATTTAAGTGTTATCCACTGAAACAAAAATTATGATGTCCCAAAAATTTAACTTCAGAAACAAGTTTTGTCTATTTGTAGATATATATTTGGAGCAACTGGCAGTCATGGGAGTTCAATTTAAATGCTTATCTAATAGCCATAAACTCTGAATATAAGAATCATTTAAATAAACTCCAATTTAACTGAGAAAATGCATTAAATTGATGAAATAGTTGCTTATATAAATATGGGATCCTCTACAAGATTCCATTTCAAAAGAAGATTATTTTCTAAGTTGGCAGACAAGGAGGTTATGATGTTGGGAATTTTGAGTACAGACTAGAAGAAGACGAAAAAGATTCCACTAATGATTACTTTTGAAAAAACATGTGCATTTATATATAACCCTATTATTAAAATGGAAATTGGCAACTCTGAGTTCTATAAGGCTATATATATATATTTTTCCTTTTTCCTCCTTATTCCACGATCATTTTCTTTCTTCCTTTTTTACACACTCTCTCTCTCTCTCTCTCTCATCATTTATTTTCTTCGTTAACTTGTGCACACTAGAAAATAGTGATATTTGATTTCAACCCAAATGACTAAATCCAATTAAAAGCTACAAATCTTCAAAATCCATAAGACCCAAACGGATTTGGTGATAAATTAAAAGACAAAAGAAACATCATGCTCAAAACACAAGACACAAGCCCACCTTTCTTCACCACCAACAAAATTCCACTCACACATGCCAACTGAAGAAGCAGATAGGAGTGTTGTAACACCAGGACGTGCAAGAGAGTGTATAGTATGAATTGGATTACATGATGGCCCATTCAATGATACCAATGGCCTCACAGTTTGACGGATATCAAAAACTAAAAGTGATCCATCCTGCAAGAAAGAAAAGTAGAAGGTCAGTACAACCTACCTAAACTCAACCGTGTTGAGAATAATAAGGGTCACACCTGTAGTCCAGCATATATATGGTGTGCATTGTTGAAATCCCATGCACATGACCAAGCAGCAGCCTGAAAATACAATGTCAATATGTAGAAAACTGAGTTGGAGATTTGTCATTAACAACAGGAATAACTTCTAGCAACAAAAATCCAATGCTTCTCCCTTCTTTCACTGAATTTCTCAAGACAATTGTTTTGGAAAAATTAACACACACATACATACAAGTAAATAAGATTTGTTAAATACTTATCAAAAATACCAAATTGCAAAGCTATTTGAATGCATGAAAGATTTGTTAAATACTTATCAAATCACAAAGGATAATATTATAACCAAAATGGCAGGAAAGAAGAATATGATTTCTGAACCAAATAGCAAGATCTTTAAAAAAAAAAAGAACTGTAATCCTGAGTTGAATTCTCACCGGAAGATCATAATTTAGAATGACATTGTTGCTTTCCATACTGTAGTAAATTAAAAAGAAACTCAATGAGAAAAATAGCAACCAGAAGTTCTTAAGTAACAGTTTCAAAATTTAGAAGTGTCACCTGAGAACTGATAATTTCTTGCCTAATGAAGCAAAAAGTGCAAGACTATGATTAAAATGGGAAAAGTGCAGATCCTTCACAGCTTTTGTACAGGAAGGAAGTAAAATATCTTCACTTTCATGTGGATGTATCAAGCTAACCTGCAATACAATGTTTGTAGAACCAATGAGAACAGTTTTTTTGTCCAAAAAAATGGTTATTGAAGCAAGCTTGTGTCAAAACCACGAAAGTTACTTTAGTAAGTAAATGTGTTCCACTTCCACCAATCCCAGGCAGCCTTCGAGCCATTAATAGAATTTGACTAGAGTCATCCGCATCAAATAAACGTGCACCATCAACCCGTAATGCTTTCTATAAAAATTAAAACACAAGGTTCAATATCTTGGGCAACAAAAGAAAGTTCAGGGGATACTGGCAAGAGAAGGAAATTCGAGATGTAATCACTTGAGCAGAATAAGCACCTGCAATTTCTTAGGATTCGCTAGGAGATATAAGATACAATTGAGATGATAGAAAGAAGAATTGCATGAAAAACAAGACAAGCCAGAGAAATAAATTTGAAAATACTGACCATATTACTGCAAATCAGCCTGTATATAGTTCAAAAGTAGACTTTCTTTACCCCTTTTCAATTGTCTCTCCATATACCTCCTTCAATGCTCTCTCTTTCTCCCATTCTTTCTATCAAAGTATGGATTTCGTTAATCTTAACACTAATTTTTAACTTTAGTTACATAAAAACAATTTACTTAAACCTTAGAAAACAAGATGTTCAAAGAATTTGGAAAAAATGACGTATAGGAATATCAAGCAAGCACAAAGTTTAGCAGCTTTGATCGTTATCAAGAGTATGCTTAGTAGTGTTGGCTTCTACTTAACTTTGAAACACAGCCGAAAAAGTATTTGATATACATTATGTTTACGGGAACCACTCACTTTTTAACTAATACTTGATCTTAAGTGATTTCCTTTCCCTTCCACACAGTTGTAGCTTCAACGTAATAGCACCTAAATGCCAAATACCCTAAATACGTTTGAAGTTCAAGTTCTTTGAGAGGTAAATAGGGGAGAATAAAATAATAAAAGGAGATCTTCGAATGATGATTGTATTATTGTTAAGAAGCAAGAGATTGCAATACATGTAAGACAAAGATGTTCGACGATGCTTCCCCATAAAAGTTTGAGGCAAAATTGGGTCCTACAGAACAAATAAGAAACTTATTATAATCATAACAAAGGAAAATGGAAAAGATAAACAAAACATGGCTATATTTTTTGACAATAATAAAGAAGATATCTTCAAAAACACATAAAAAACATCCCAAAACATATAGAGATCTATAACAGATTTCTAAAAGAAAATGAATAATACAATGCATAAATTCTTCTGATGACATGATCATTTATCTGAAAAGATGATTACCAAATGCAGATTGTTCTTGACAGCTCCCAGTAGCAGAAGCAGAAGCATATCCAGACAGCCCGTTCTGGCTATCACCTAATAAATGCTCCAAAAAATGTGCCCTCTACAAAGCCAAAATATAAGAGCTCAAGCATAACCAAAAAAGCATATCTGAAACATATCTAAGATATATATACAGTCTCTAGTTCAAACTAAAATTAAAGTTCTATATAAAATGTCACTCACAAAAATAGTTAAAGAATTTTTAGTAATCAACTTTAGTTTTTTTTTCTTTTCCCTCCTTTTTGATACTGCACTTGCATGCAACAGTTTGTTCTTAGAACTGCCTGAAAACAACAAAATAGTACAAATGAAATGTGTGGCCAAATGCCAGAAAATCTGAGAGAAGGAAAAAGGAAATACAACGTACAATGAAAGGCATGGAAAACTCGAAAGATATAACCAATATCAATTAGAACAAACCAGAGAACAAAGTCTTCAAGAAGCAAAGAACTCAAGCTATGAACATGGTCTAATTGGAATATGATACTTGAGAAATAAGCACAATGCTCAAGCAACGTGATGGTGACATATAGGACAACAAGAAACATTCCAAGATGGATAAAATTACTACAGCCAACAACGTATATTTGTATAGGAAAGCTGCAGAAAATATTTTACTTGTTCCAGAAACATGAAACAAGAAACACAATTAGAAAGCACATATAACTTAGAGTCAAGCATACTTCTTGTAGTTGGTGAACTTTCAGATGCAACTCAGCTTCTCTCTTCTGCCATTTGGCTTCTTGTTTACCCCAGCCAGCAACCTACAAGGAAAAGTATATAACTATTCGATTCGCTCAGGAGCATAAATGAGATTGAATATATCACTCCTTTAAAAATACAATACCATTTTCATTAAAAGAAAAAACATAGGCTTAAGAAACAACCATGTATGAAGAAGAGCATATTAGAAGGCATGTATGATAAAAGGATCAAGATAATTGATCTCCAACAGAAATGGAGCATTTTAACTCATAGAAGCTAATGCAACTATGAGGTACAACCACGCCACATTACTTAATCATCGAACTCCAGGTTTTGCTAGCCAGTAAAGATTCCTACCTTCTTCTCAAGAGATGCACATTTAGCCTCAAGGGAGTGAATCCTCTGCCAGAAAGAAAGGACAACATTAAAATTAGGACTCCTTAAAACAACTTCTTATAAAAACAAGCTCAGGAGATCTATAGGGTAACCTTCTGTGATTCTTCATCAACTGCAACAATCCGTGACGCAAACAATTTTCTAACATCCTTCAATGAGCATTTTTGGTTGCATTGAGGACACTAAGGAGCACAAAAGTAAATATGAGGGGGGAAAAATGATTTGTGTTGATTAGTCATGGAAATTATGACATATTTAAGTAACAAAAACTACCTTCCCTGAGCTTTGACCTTGCTGTAACCATCTTTTGATGCAAGAGAAACCATATATGTGTCCACAAGGAAGACAACTGCAGTGATCGGAAAAAGAAAACAGTTTCACTAGTGTAGCATAAAATAAACAATAATTCAATAGTTAGACGCAGCAAAATTTTTAGTACTCAAGTATTTGCATAACAGTAGAAAATTAATGATCACTTGCTGAAGTCTAGATAGGTCATCATTGCTGCATCAAAAGATGAATACTTTTATATAAAGTATACAACGAATTCATAGGATTATGATTTGATAGAAAAGGGGAAGGAAAAAGTTCTGCAAAGTCAAGGAGAAAACATCAATGCAAAACCTTATACACCCTCGTAAAACATGTAGCACTAGAATGACTGTAGACTACCATTAAAATTTTTTTATAAGCCTAGTATATTGAATCTTTCTTCACCATAAAAAGATCACATTATCACTCGTATCAGTAGATTAATACTATAGAAGGAAAGGGAAAGGGAGAAAAGGAAATGTAGCTGTTCTTTCTTCCATCTAGTTATTCTGATAGCATAAAACACAGAGTCCAAGTAGAGAAAAACCTTTTTGACATCCCTACATCTATCTAGTCATTGACATTTTTATAAAAATTACTACTGAAAGTAATCGTAATCAATTGCAGACACTTTAGAAAGATGAAAGTAAGAAATTGTAATAAACACTATCTTTTAAGACATAAGAGTGCTTTTTGAAGATGAAAATGCTAAAAGACACCAAATGTTCTCATTAAGAGAAAACATTATTCAGTCATTCTTTAATCTAAAATTAACGTGTGGAAATTCAATTTTGTGGTTTATAAATCCTGTTTATCAATTCACTAGTAAACAGAGAATAAGTTTTGGAAATGATAACGAGCTCACCCGAGACATAATTTTTCATCCCTCTTTCATTGCAAGCAATAAATCGTGTAACATTCAAATAAAGTGCGAGGATTGTAGATTCTGAAAGTGCAGACCTGATGTGATGGACGCCGCTGTTAGTCCAAGCTTCCATACAAATTGGACAAAACAATCCCTCAATTTCACTACGATTCCAGTCACTTCCTTGGGAACAATCTCCGCTCTCAATTCCACTCACTGAACAGACTTCTCCACCTCTCTCTTCTCTTCTCCGCTTCTCTCCATCTCCATCTCTCAATTGAAACGAACTTGAAACCCTAGGCGGCGATTCAGCCGCCGTAATTAACTCCTCTTCTTCTTCAGTTTCGTCTTCGTTGTCGTTTTCGGTATCATCATCCTCTCCTTCTTCGGTTTCAGTTTCTTCTTCTTCTTCATCGTCCAAGGGGAGGAACTGTTCGGCTGCGGTTTCGAGATGTTGTCCGTTGAACTGAGGAGAGCGTCGATTTGCCATCACAAAGCGGGAAAATTGTAATTTTGCTTGTGCCTTCTTATTTATTTTGATATTATTTAATGCCACCAGTCGGATTCTCGTGTCCGCGCGACCTCCCAACCATTTGACATATGTTTAAATTTGTGAGAACGCCGTTACTCGTTTTTTTTTTTGGGAAATTTACAAAAAAATTTAGTGTTTACCCTCACTTTTCTCAAATAACTACAGTTCAAAATCGTTTTAAAAAATGATCATCTCTATTTTTATGGATATAATTATTCTTAATAACTCAAATATTCTAATCCCTAATTTTATCCAATTCGATGATGCCCTCGTTCCCAAACGTTGAAAAAGGAAAAATCAAAACAATAAAGAAGCCACAAGAAATCTTTGTTTTAGATTCGAAATCCTTGATTGGCGTACATAAACATCGGTGTAGACGGTGGCGTAAGTAAGTATCTTCACTGGTTTATGATAATAACTTGTGGGGAGGAATCTGATGAAAAATCGAAGGTTACAGTATGTATTTGTTCTAATTTCTCGATTTTATAAATAAATTTGAGGTTAGATTTGTATGGAAATGTGGATTTTGTTGATTAATTATAGAAAATGTGTATTTTAGGCTGGATTTTGTTGCTGCCATCAAAGCCAAATCCTACAGAGCACTGCAACTGAAGATAATTTATGGCACTTATGTACCTGTTAGCTTTCCAGTTTGTGTGTATTCTATATGCGATGACGAATTATAAAGATGCAATGTTAGTACATTCAACCGATATTTGACTGAAAAATCTTGAAATGTCATATAATATCTTGATTATCTTTTGCCTAACTTGATAAGAGAAGTGAAAGAGTGGAGGAGATAAAAAGAAAAACATAATTGTCATGTCAAGTAGCATAAGTAGGCTGTAGAAAAAATAGAAACCACCTATGATTCTGACCTGATTGTTTTGGTTCATTGGATTTACTTTACCAATACTGCTGGTTATGAATGTTCAACGGCATTTTATTCTCACGGTTGATATTGCAAATAACATTATCTTAAGAACATATACCATGGAATGTCTAAGAATAAACTAATATTTGTCATTCCATTTTCTCAACCGATGATATCATACAATTTTTTACGACACCATTACCAAGTTGCAAAAATTATTCTTGAATTCTCTAATGCTTTTGCTAGTACTTTGGGAACTCTAAAATAGGGGAATTGATACAAGGAACAAAAGTAAGGCTAGGAACTAAGCAAGAAACAAAAACAAAAACTATTTAAAGAGTGAAGATTCCGTAGGAATAGCTTACTGTAGGAACAACTACCCAAAAAGGCAACGCGCTGCAATTTTTGTTACAAAATAACAAAACAATAGAGCAAAGTAGCAGCAAACAACATAGCCAAAACAACATAGTAGTAAATTGCTAAGCCAAAATAGGACATTAACAGCAAACAGCAGCAACAAAACAACAACAAAACAGATGCATAAGACAACATTAGCGCCAAAACAGCACAACATCAATTACAAACAGCAAAGTTAGCCGCATCAAACAACATCAAACAAAACAATACAGTAGCCAAAAATTAACAAAAAAAAGCTATTCAAACCTGAAATCATCTATCAAGGTTCCAACCTGAAAATTTAGAGCATAATACAAAGCTATTCGAACATGTTAATGAAATAGCAACAAAAAAAGGATGCACCCCATCACAACTTACACTGGCCTTGGTTCATCACTAAGGAGATGACGTATGCCTCATTCTTAGAACCACCAAGATTGCCAACTTGAATGAAAATATTAAGGCTTTGTTAGATCAACTAACTCCAGAAAAAATGGCTGAACTGATATAGTTTGCTTCAGCAAACGCTACAAAATGGTGATAGATATTTGAGTGGCATGTCTTTATACAAAAATCAGATATCCACTTTTGTCTTCATAGAAACCATTTTAGAAGGTATTGCCTTTAACCATGGATATTCTGCCTCTTTGATACCTTAATGCAGCGGAACAACCAAAGCAGTAAGAAATAATAGGTCAGGCAAGACATTAACAGAGGGAAAATAGTAGCTAAATACATGGTTCCAATAAACATAGGCAAAGAAGCAAAATTAAAGAGAATTGAAGGATGTTAAAGTTTTTTAAAAGTAAGCAGTGGCAAAGAAGGGAACATAGTTTCTAACTGTTGATTTGATGAAAATTTAGATCTTCTACACAGAAAAATATTGCAACATTATGAAAAATACTAAAGCACTATAGTTTATTAAATTGTATTGAATGGAATTCAAATAGGAAAAATCAGATTACAAGTTAATAAGCAAATGAGTAGGAAGCGTAGCAATCGGCTATTAATCGTTAATTCATAGTTCTTCATCTTCGTGATATTGTTATTCTTCAGAAAAATTAAGGATTTAGGACATAGTTAATCTATGATATTAACAACACAAAACAATACAAAGTTAAGCAATTATGGAAACAAATAAAAATAATGATAGAAATTATACTTACCTGCGCCAGAGGTGAAGATTAATTTGCCAAAAGGAAGAGCCATGGCTGATGAATCCAAGAAACTGAAAAATACTATGTTGAAGTGTATTCAGGGTTGTTAAACCCTCTATAAAACGACATTGTTTAGGATAGGAAAATTTTAATTTTTTTTATTTGTTAACTTGTAATGAATTTTTTTGTCCAACCCAAAAAAATATAAAAATGTTATTAACCCTTTTCAATATTTAATATTATAAAATAGGGGTTTTAACACATACCTACCTTGAGGTTTTGGTTGCTAACATTTAGAGAGATTGTTTGGGAATTCAAACACTTACCTCCCCTGGAGGCATCCAATTCCTTCAGTTATCAATGAAAATACACATTTGCCCTTCTTTTTGCATAGTTTTAAATAAAGACAAAACAAATGCTAAAACATTGTCAAATAACTTAGGCCCATATTGTCAAATTTTGTAGTGATATGTTTGGAACATATATATGTGATTTTAGCATCCAAATTAAAACATGACTTGTGAATGAAAATTTTCAAGTTGTCCATCAAAAGTGTTTAACTGTTATAACCATTAGAAACCAGTTAAACCATTAGAAACCAATGGCTATTTCACTTGCATTGTTAACATGTTAAATACCCCATATTCTTGTGTAAATCTAAAAACTCAAATGAGTTGTTGCCAAAGGCATACACTCATGAAACAGAAAGCTTTTTCTTTGCAATCACCAAGCAACATAAAGCTTTCCACATCATTCCTCATTATAGTAACAGAACTTCATTCCTGTAGCCATTTATTTTACCATTTGATAGGCCATCTACAAGTTTAAGGGGAGACTCAAGTAGTAGCAGAGCAAAGTCTTGGCGAAATGAAATCTATGGACATTTGATAAAATTTCAAAACAAATACTGTCTGTGCAACAAGAGGGCTACTGTTAGGTTCTCAGAGTCTACTGATAACCCGAACAAGCTGTACTATTGTTGTAGGTATGACTAATGCAAGTTTTTCAGATTTTGGTGTCCAACAGATGGTTATTTGGGATACTACTCGTGGTTTAAAGGGTATAGCACACAAGTAATGCTTGATAGACTATATTAGATACAACAACAAATAAAAGAAATGATGATCATGATGAAAGAGATGAAAGGAAGGGTGGTAAAAAATGAACATGGAATTTCGGCTGAAATGTTGTTAATTTCTAACATTATGATATGCATGCTAGCAAGTTATATTTTGTTTTTTGCATGCAACAAGTAAATAATGCACTTGGGTTAGGTCCTTATCATTGTTTTAGTATGCAATCTATATTTATGTTTAGCCTAAGCAAATTATCTATTCAAACCTAAAATGAATATTGACAAGTTACACTTGTACCTAATGCACTGCAAACTTAATGTCAATCAATATGTACTGTATGCAAGTTCTAAGCATTGTAGTAACTTTCCAGCATAAGCTATTATGATCTAATCAAAGAACAGAAAATAAGGTAACATAAGCTATTCAATTTATAAAATATACAATTTCAAATCATTTTAATGTGATTCGAGCAAAGTCTATTCCCCATTTGTCATATACAAATTGAAAGCACTATAATAAAACATTTAAGCATAATGCAATCCAACATATAACAGTTAGCTTCATAATTGGCTCCTAGCAAAATGTATTCAAACATAACAAACATAAGTTCAAACCAACACCATCATCTGATTCTATACAAAGTGTTCAAATCATAACATATAACCTGACAGGTTATGTTGCAAACCAAAAAATATTAGTCTGTGCACCATAAGCATAACATGTCATACAAGTTCAAACCAATAAATCAATAGATGTGCACCATCAGTACAGGATATCTGACAAATTCAGAACAAAAAAAATTAGTTTATGCATCAAAAGCATAACATATTTGACAAGTTTGCTGTAACAATGTACATCAACACAGTCAAAGCAACAGATGATGCACCATCTGTCTACCAAGATCATAGATGTTGTATCATCTGGGATATAAGCAAAAAAAATTCTAACTTAAATCCCTTTTGACGTTACCCTAATCAACCAGACCTTTTGGGTACAGCTTTTACTTTTTGAGCAGTTCTTCAAGCTTGTCTTAGCTGGCCTGTATAAACAAAAAGGATAAAGTTCAGTATTGTACATGTTACTGCCAATAAGTTCCAATTCCTAAAATGAAACAGATAGCTTTCTACTGTCATAGGCAAAGAACCTGACTCAATGTGAGGCTGAGTTGTCTCTTGTGTGCTTAACTGCCCTGCTTTAGACTCCTAATTCACCTGAGAAACCTAAAAAATAACATTTTTTGGCTTGCTGAGCAAGATTGCTTTAATAATCATGCATGTATACTGAAATTAAAAAATTACAAAAAATACTTAATCTCTACACCTGTTTACCACCCCGAGCTCTCTTCTTTCTCCTCTCTATCACTTGCAATTTCATGTACTTCATTATCTATCTTGCAAAATCAATCAAACTGTTTCATGCTTCACAATCCAAATCAGAACGAAAATGTCAACAGCAAGCACTTGACGTTTGAAAAAAATTATAGCTTGCTCAGAACATACATTTTTAGTTCTATTATTCCCAAAAGCACAGCATCTATCTCCATACAAGCAAACAAGAATTGAACATTATGATAATACAAATTTCAGTTCACAGAACTCATAAAACAACAACATGTGCCAATTCTAATCTGCTATCACCAAGTAATACAAACAACAAATTAAAAGAGGAACATAATCATTCCATATCATAACATGCTTCAATTCAAGCCTTTTTTAAACTATCCCATCAACTTTTAGCAGTTAGCATTATCCATATTGTATCAGTTATAACGAGCAATATGTACATTTGCATAGAATGGTATTTACAGCTTACTCAGAACATACATTTTCAGTTTGTTTTTACCAAAAACACAGCATCTATCATTAGAGAAATAAATAAAACATCAACACTCACTACTAAAAGCTCAGTTTGAAGAACCCATATGACAACAACATGCAACCAAATATAATAATCAATGCGTATCTTCTGAGAACCACCAAAATCGAAGATGTTGTTAGTCTTTTGCATTTCAAGACCCTAATCCACTAACATCACTGCGTATTATACTTCCAATCAGCTTTGAATCATAGATTTAACTCAAATGAACTGTGGTTCCACGGAATCATTGTGAATGCTATGAATCAGATTTCAACACCATCACTGTATAAAAGCAACAAAATCAATACATGTAAGTAACATCTAGATGCTTCATTTACCCTATTGAATAGTCCGAATCCTTCGATTACAGAAGCTTTGAAGCTTGATGGAAGCTTGTTAGAGACTAAAAACTACCATTTTCAGCCCAATCAAGTACAATTGATGACCTTTTCTCACAACATATATATCAACAACCATAACAACTGGCTCAAAGATTGCTTCAATTTCCCTCCATTAATCGACTCTTCTCTCCATACTACAAGAATGACGGCCGATTTGAGAAGAAATGTCCCAACGTTCTGACATTGCGTTCATTTTTGGGTTTGAAAGTTTTGGTTACAAAGGGCAAAAAACTTTTGCAAATGTTTTCTCTTACAATGTCAAAGCAACCACCACTAATGAGTAAAGTTTGTAAGAGAGGTTTTTTTCCCATAATGCCCTTCAAGTAACGGCAAGCGGACGAAATTGGATGCCTCTAGGGAAGGTAAGTGTTTGAATCCCCAAACAATCTCTCTAAGTGTTAAAAACCAAAACCTCAGAGGAGGTATGTGTTAAGACCCCTTATAAAATATTTTAGAATTTTTAATTTTGACGGTCTACATGTTTTCCCCTCAAAAATTAACAAAAAATTTGTAGCACTTATTCAATATCACTAAAACAGATAGTTTTTTGGTAGCATTCGCATAATGCTACTTTAGTTAGTAATAAACATAACATTAATAAAATGTTACAAATTAAATATGAAATGCAACGAAATAAAAAATGTTACCACTTTGAACCAAAAAATATACCATCTTTCAAGAGAATTAAAAATCTTATCAAGAGTTAAAGAGTTATGGATGAAATGTACTTCTTTTCAAGGAAATTGAAAATCTTACTAGGACATGAGAATTGAGATTTGCGCAAATTTGGTACTATCCACAAAAATTGCTTTTATTGCTTTTATTGTTTGTTGCTGTTGGAGTAGGTTTTTGCCATGCCAGTATGCATGTTTGCTACTACTGCTTGTTCAGCCTGTTATGTGTTTGGAAGGCTGATGGCAGCTGATGCCGGTTGCATGTTTGACATGTTGGTTTGCTGGTTAAGCAGGCTAGTTTGCTGTTGCTGTTGGGTAGTTTGGCATACTGGTTTGTTGTGTTTTTGTTGCTGCTATTGGATTTTTGGCGTGCTAGTGCTACTCTGTTTAGTAGGCTATTGGCAGCTGATGTTGGTTGCATGTTGTTTGCTGGTTAGGCAAGCTACTTTACTGTTGCTGTTGGGTGGTTTGGTATACTGGTTTGTTGTGTTTTTATTGCTGCTATTGAGATTTTTGACGAACCCTTTCAAGCAACGAGAGCCCTTGACAAGGAGAGGATGGCCGACGTACGATTCAGCATATGAAATAGACCCTATGCGACCAATTCCTGAGGAGAAGTGGATGGAGTATTTAGAGTGGATGAGCAGTCTAAAGGTTTACATTGAGAGCCATATCATTAGGGTGACACCGAGTTAGGTAAATGTTGTTGCTGATGAAGGACGATGGCTGGAGGATACGGTATGCAACATAACCATGTTTTCCTATATTTAGCAGGTTCAAGAACATATCTTCTTGAATTTATTTCGTTAATATTAGATTTGATCTAACAATTTCCTTAAATTGCAGCATATTGATAAGTACATGTTACTGCTAGCCCATAGACAGGGAGCATGCTCCGAACAGGTGCCCTAACGGTGGACTGTTGTGTCTACACACCTTTACGTATGTTGGCCCTATATCAAATTAAAATATAGGTGTTCATACCTAAAATTGTATCTATTGTTGTAATATTGTGCACTAACTCTGAGCTTATTTTTGGCGAATGGTTGCAGACCTATCTACGGTGTGTATGGAAAGATTATTTTAAGGGACGTCTGGCAAAAGGAAGCTTTCCCTCCGAGCATCAACATTGGGTCACATGTAGAGGGCAGAAAGAGCACTGTCCATTGCCCATAGTGGACTGTTAATAAAGTGTTCATACCCATTTGCATTAGCTCCTGTCATTAGGTTGCGTGTGCTGTATACTTTCGGAGACGACGTATCACGGTCTATGACTTGGCACCCTCAGTGCACTCCGATCGGGAGATGACCAACGTTATGAGGCCCGTGTGTGAGCTTATGCCATTTCTGCTATGTGATGCAAGTTTTTATGACGTGCAAACTGAGATCGAGTATCGTGTTGATCCGTTCGAGTTGGTTCGCCCAGTGGATGGAGTGCCTCATCAGGAAGTGTCCGGAGATTATGGGGTTTTCACATGTATATATATATATATATATATATATTACTTAGAATTAGGTAGACCTCTCAATTTTTTGTCATCATATAGGTTATTTTTTAGGAAGAGGATAGCCGTACAGTTGTGGAGGGGTCAGTTATTGTAGACAATTAGTGTAGATATATTACTGGATGGATATTTAATAACAATCATGCTCGATGCTGAATCTGTTCAAAACTAATGATTATTTAGGACTAAACTTATTTTTCCTTATTTATTTGTTGCTTCTAAAATCGAAACATTTGTTCGACCCACGTAAGAAATTTTGTATAACATTGAATCTTATGCGTATGACGCAAGCGAAACTTCCTCTTTATCTCCCACAGGTTATGGAAAAATCAAAAGAACAGTTTCGAACATGTATTTCCACTTTAGACCTAATTAAAACTATTATTATACCTAATGATCAAAACTTCCTACATTTTGTCATTCGTTTTGGAAAAATTTCAATTGCAGTTTCTATCACGTATAAAAATTTGGTTGTGAATGAAATTGCTGAGCACTACGTGATCAAAAACGTCTTATTTTTTGTCAATGGTTCTGAAAAAATCGAAACATAATTTTTATCACATTTTGCAGTTTGGTCTTGATCGAAACTGCTGTGCACTACATGATCAAAACTTCTAATATTTTGTTGCCCGCTCTGGAAAAATCAAAACTACAGTTTCAATCACGTTCAAAATTTTGGTCGTGATTGAAACTTCTGAACACTACGTGATCGAAACTTCAAATATTATTTTGTCGGCCGTTCTGGAAAAATCGAAACTCTAGTTTCGATTACGTTCAAAATTCTGGTCGTGATCAAAACTTCTCAACACTACGTGATCGAAACTTCAAATATTATTTTATCGCCCGTTCTGGAAAAATGGAAACTATAGTTTTGATCACGCTAAAAATTTAAAGGTTTTCATCATGATTAAAGGTTTACATGTGATCGAAAGTGTAAGAATACTTTGTAATCGATTTCACAAACTTGGTATCACACAGTATCTAGATTATTTCATTAACATCCCTAATTTTTAGCACGTTCGAAACTGTAATTTTATGTTTATCCCGGAAAATTCAAAAAAATTGAAAGTTTCTACAGTTTCAATCACAAGGTAAAAAGTAGTTTCGATCATATGTAATTTTAGTTTATGATCGAAACTGCAATTTCGAAATCTCGTGAATTTGAAAGAAACTGATGGTATATTAATTAATTTTATTTGTTTTAGTGGGGAAACCTGCATATGTAAACATCGTACAATGATACATACAAAATGTGTAAAAGTAATATCAGCAAAACAATAAGAGAATTCAAAATAAACAGATAACATTATATTTGTGAACGCAAATCATAAAATTCAAAAAGAACAACACATATTTCAAGTAAATAAAGTGGTACAAATAATGCAAACATTTAATGCCTCAGTTTGCATTTGATATTTTATTGATTTGGAAGTGCATAACTATAAAAATAAATAAGAAAAACTCTTACATATGCTTAAATTGAACACATGTCATTAACCATGGTGGAGAGAAATAGGATTTTTACATATGGCACGATTATGTCCAACTTGTTGACACCTGAAACAGGTTCGACGAACAACTTCCTTTCCTATAGAAAGAATTTGCTGTTTCTTAAGTCGACCAGAAGGAGGGCGTTGTCTGTGTGGATTGACATTGATTTCTTGTACTTCATTTGGGATCACCCAGTCGACATCATTCTCAACTAGATGAATAGACTCTGCATATGCATTCATCCAAGTGTTAGTAGTGTAGTAGTGTGTGCACAATGAACTGTGAGAAAAACGAATATGTCTACACGCTACAAGAGCGTGAGCACACGGGAGTTGCTGCAAGTCAAATTGTCGGTAACTACATGTCTTATCTTGTGGGTGTACAACCTCAACAACACCACGAAGTTTAACTTCAAATTCAAAACGTGACACCGGATGCATAGTAATGGAACGGGGCTTCTCTAATTCTAAATCAATCACCTTTTGAGTGGCCTCAGTCAGATAGGCATTTCTCGTTAAAGCCTCTTCCTTACGCTCGTAAAACCATCTTTGCACATGTGACCTAATATGCTCAGCTAACGCAGTAATGGGTAGCCTCCGAGCGCGTTTCAACAATGCATTCATACTCTCAACAATTGGTTGTCATTAGGTCATACCGTCGAGATGGAAAATATGCTTTTGCCCATCTATTAAGTCCAACCTCGTTTTCCAAGTAGTCAGTTGTTGCCGGATGCATCCTTCTCATATTTTGCAAATATTCATTACACTCAATTATTCGATAAGCCTTTACAGCACGAAAGTATGCAGCTAAGAATGTCTCCATTTGTTGCGATCGCATCTTGTACTTTACCTTCACATTTCCAGATATGTGATAAGAACAAAAACCACAGGTTGCCTCTGAGAATACTGTGGCTACAACCTTCTCAATGCTATTGTGCCGATCTGATATGAATACCAAATTCTCTACTGACTCAATCGCTTCTTTAAGTTTTACTAAAAACCACTCCCATGACGCATCGTTCTCTGAATCGGCAACACCAAAACCAACAGGATAAATTTTGTCATTTCCATCCAATGCAGCGGCCATGAACAATGTCCCTCTGTACATTTGCTTCGAGAACGTACCATCAATGACGAGAACAGGACGTATTGTGCTGCGAAATCCTCGAATGCATGGCCCTAGTGCCATAAAGAAATATAGGAAATGGTCATCAACATCTTTCTGAATCGCTGTTGCTGTCCCAGAATTTTTCTCTCCCAACACATGACAATTAAACGGAAGTCTCTTGAACGACTCGGATAAATCGCCACACACGAGCTTTAATGCATGTTTCTTGCTTTGCCATGACGTCATATACCTTAAGCGAACCCCATAATTATTGTAAACATCGTCACGAATATTCTTAGGAGTGTAAATTCTACTAGCATCTGTAAACTTATTCTTGATTAGTTCTCCTATTAACCAAGTCGATACTTGCCGATGGCCATCCTGCAATTCTTCGTTTTGACATGTATGGACTGAATTCATGCGAGACACTCTCCAATACGTATCATTGTTCTTCTTTGTAGCTCTAACTCGCCATTCACATCCCTCAATAATACACTTGGCCTCAAACCGATCCGTTGATGATTTGTAAACCTTGAACTGAAAATGGTTCTTTAATACCATTAAACCTAATTTGTCTCGAAGTTCTTACTTCATATTAAAAATCTGTCCCACACAAACATTACCTAATCCTGTACTTGAGGATGCTGAAGTTGTTGGCAACGTGATACAATGCATAATAGGAGGCAACCACCGAATAAATTGATTTGAAGTAGATGGAGCTATTGCTGAGCTATTAATCTGACCAGGCCTGAAATCATAACCTTCCGTTTCCTCGGAATCTTCGACTACGACATTTCTTCTTTCTTCATACTGATTGGTAGTATGATTGCCACTAATATTTAATTGATAACCATGATAATCATTATCATTATCTTCATTGTATCGAGGAGGAGAATTGCCTCCATATATGGGGGTCACATCATCAGCAAATAAATTACAATGTTGTGCAGGTATTTCATGGCCTTCACTTGGTTGGGAGTAATTATCTGCTAGGCCGTGACCTTTGTATTGAAATTCTGTGTTGTAGTGGAAATTTGGTGATGTTGCAGAAGTGTATTATTTACTTGATTACTTCCACTCAAAGACCTAAACTGGGTTGGTATTCTAAGAACTCCACTTGTTGTACCATGATTAGAAACTTGTGGCCTTATTTGTTCTCCACTACTTACATGATCCAGCGTGATGTATAATAGACAATAACCTCTTTTACTCGTCATGTACGAGCTATTAGCAGTCATAAACGCTTGAAAATCAAATTCGTTGGTAATATCTGCAGCCACCGCCTCCCTTTTAGTTCTGTACATAACGAATATATTGTCCTTATCTTAATAATATATTCGGAAGGAGTAATATCCAATGCCTTATACAACATCTGCATAAATTCATTATAAGTTATGTTTCGTTCCACGCATATGCCTCTTTGCCTCCCCCCAACATATTTTTCACCTCCATCCAATGTTTGCTCCTATAAGCCCCCGTTCACGGTAACTATCATTAATACTTCAGTCATGCCTATACAAAAACTCAACAATATTAACAATATTTTATACATAATTTTAAGTAAAGACAATTTTTCATCATTTAAGAACAATTAAAGTTACTCAAACTCTGCTTAAAAATGAGGAGGAAACGATAAATTTTATGGTGCTCCTAACAAACTTTTAAGCACGGCCCTTTACCTTTAGTTGAAAGTAACTTTCGATCACAGGCAATTTTTTCATCATGGTCGAAAGTTAGTTTCGATTATGTAAAAAATTACTCATGATCGAAAGTTAGTTTCGATCACAGGTATTTTTTCTCATGATTGAAACTAACTTTTGATCATGAAGAAAAAATTGGCCATGATCGAAACTACGTCGCAGAATTGTTTGCAACATCTCAATTTTCATTTTCTCTCTCAATCATCTATACCAAACATAATCAAACAATTTACATCAATAACAATTTTTAACACTAAAATCTCAAAATACACACAAACAACATCAATTTTTATATTTTTAACAAATTTTTTTTTTGTTTTTCAAATTAAAATTACCCACCTCCTTATACAAATGGTTGATTGATTTCCTTCAATTCAAATGATTAATTAGTCATATGTGGTAAAAAAAACTAGAGGAGAAATATATTTGTTGAGAGAATATGGAAGAAGGAAGAAAGAAAGAAGAAAAAGAGAAGAAAGAAAGAAGAAAGAGAGACGAATGAAGAGGGGGTTTTAATTTTTGGGTTAAGGGTAATTTTGTCCAAAAAAAAGTGAGATAGTCATTTTTTAAAAGGATTTTGAACAGTGGTTATTTGAGAAAAATGGGAGTAAACAGTGGGCATTTTTGATAATTTCCCTATTTTTTTCGGTTAATATTCTATTACCTCTATATTTTTATGTAATATTTTATTATTTTTTCAAATTTAATTTTATTCTTTAAGAATTTTAATTTTATTATTTATAAATTAATTAAACTAAATAATAAAAAATCGATAAAAAAATAAAAATCAAAAGATAATGAAATATTAAAAAAAATATAGAGAGATAATAAGATATTAACCAAAAAAACAAAGTGATAATAAAAATTCGTCCTTTAAATTTTATTTAACTTTAATATTAGTCACCTATTTATCTTTGATAGCATGTACCCGAACACAATTAAAAAAAAATAGATAGTGATCAAAAAAATTTAAGTGTTATTGTTATTATGAAAGGTAAACATAAATTTGTTTTATGGAAGGGAATGTGGTGAGTGATTAAGAATCTATTTGTTTTGACTTTTTTATTAGTTAAAATTTTTTTTAATAATAATTTTTTTAAAAAATTTTGGATTTCGTTAAGTTGACATTAGAGAAGAATTTTTGAAAATAAAAAAAAATTCTACCAAAGAAATACAAAATTTAACTTATGACAATAGAGTTTTTAACTTTTTTAAAAGATAAGATTATTTTAAATATAAAAATGAAAGGCAAGAAAGGAGAAAAGAGAAAATGGAAAACAAAAAGAATAAAGAAATACTTTTTCTTTGTTTGATTGAAACAAAAAATTGCATAAGGAAATAAATTCATTATATTTATTTGGAAACTCTTGTTAGGATTTATTTGATTGAAATAAGGAATTGTAGAGGAAAACAATTCATCATATTTTTTAGAAATCCTTTGTTCCATCCTATTCTAAACAACAAATAAAATTCTTATTCTTCTTAATTCTTTTACACTGTCACTTAATTCTTTCATCCAAATGCACCTTTAATGTTCTCATTAATAATTAGGTTTCTTTAAATAATTACAATTCTTTTTTATTAAATAAATACACATGCCATCACAGAAATATTTAATATAGATAAAACTGCAGTAGTAAAGAATATCGTATGACCTAAAATTACGTCTTCTTTTTCACGACATCTTATAGATTAAGTTAAAAAAGTAAAAAATGTCGTATAGTCTGAAATCAGGTCTTCTTTTCACGACATCTTTTAACAAGGAAAGAATATGCCAACTCTATTTTTGTAAGATTTTTCATCATTCTAAAGTTGATCGAAGGAACTAGAATGATGTTGTTGTCATTTTGCATTTTAGTTGGCATTCCTTGTAATAAGTATTTTATTCCTTTGATCTTTGATCAGCAACAATTTTTTTTTTATTGAATGAAGCTGAATTCGGGTAAAAAATTTCATCCGGAAAATATTTTCCTTACAAGCCTTAAAAAAAGAATTGATCATCTTTTCTTCTTCATATTTCTTGGCCTTCTCTTTTGGCGGTGGCTCATTTCAATGTCTCCCATGGATTTGCCATTTCCCTTTACCAGTTTACTAGGACTTGATATTTCTCGTTGCCAACTGAAATGATGAGATTGAAACATTTTTAGAGCTGCTTCATGAGCAGATCAAATATTTCAAAATTTTCTCCCAACTATTCCATTAAGAATCTTCAAGACCAAATCCTTTGTGACCACTTCTAGGTTCTTTCTTTCTTTCTCTCTTTTTTTTTTCCCTGACAACACCTTCATATAATAGTATTATACCACAAAATCCAAATTAAAGATGCCCAATAGTAGAAAAATAATAATTCTACATATTAATGTAGTTACGACATTTAGAATTCCATGTCTTAATAGCTATTCTTTGTTGATTCATGACCCATATATGACATTTATACTCATGGATGTTGATTCCTGATCATGGATTTGGCAGTGGCCAAACTGACCTAAAGTTGGCCGCAGTGAGTGAGACCTCTCCAAGCCACTTGCATTCACACTTATATCCTAGACCTGACCTAAAGTTGATTTTCATCTAAAAGCGAGGGCACCAAACAAATACACTGACCTGACCTGAAGTTAGTAGTGACGAGTAGGACCTAACTATGCAGCTAGCATTCACACCTATATCTAGACTTGACCTGGAATTAACAGTGGTTAGCAAGACTTGACCATGCAGCTTGCATTAATACCTATATCCCAAACCTGACTTGGAATTAGCAGTGGCAATCATCGACTTCAAGCTAGCCTCGTGAGGTATTGTTTGGAACAAAATCCGTGGTTTTATCCTGTTTTGTTTCAGAGCCCTCGGGTGGTCTTGTCTTTTATTTTAAATGCATAGCGTCACTGGCAAATCCTCTCTAGTCAGCTTTTGTTGGTTTCTGAATATCTTCCTAGAGATAGAACACTTGAGCTAGTTGGTCATCCTCTCATAGGATCTCTAGCATGTGTTAACAACCACTCCATGGCTATTTCAACACTATTTGTCTTCACCCATCTCAAAGTTTGCACTGCTCTTGCCCTTGAAGAGCCCATATCAACAATGGTGGCAATGGTATTTTCGTTTGAAGGCAAGGGAGCCAAACAAATACACTTCCTGACCTGATTTTCATATAAAGGCGGGTGCACCAAACGACTACACTGACCTGACTTGACCAACTACGATTCCGCTTTACATCTCTAACACCACAGATGAAACAAAGCAAAAACTGTAGCTTTTCATTTGCTTTCGTTTCTTATACGTTCTATTGAGTATTTGGGTTGGATGTTCGGTTGAGCAAAAATTCAATGGCATTGTTGGGTGATTGTCATTGTTAAAAAACTAGCCACTAATATCATAGCCTTGTTGCTTGGGATGCTTTTTTCAGTCCAATATTCCAACCATGACCTAAGTAATGGACTTCAAAAGTGGTGAGAAACACAGGAGTAGCCTAACTTCCTGGCAAGCCATAATATAATCATCAATTAATAGACTTAGCTTCCCATCTGCTTGAGCATCGAATGGATGTATAACTTTTGCTATAAAGTATGTATCATTCTGATCAATATGCCTTTATAAATCAGATCCAATCAAATCAGCATTCTAACGAGCATTTGGTACATTTGTATCCCTCTGCAAAGTCACATATTGTTATGAAGACTCATTTGATTACTCTTCCAAAATCATCTAGTTCCAGTAGAAAGGTTTGGAAAACGCATGCAAAATCACAATTACTAGCGTTGTAACGATATCTTAACTTCTGTGCTTGGAATATTACAAGTTCAGTTACTACATGTGCTTGGAATATCCTTACAAGGAGCCACATACTAATCTTTTCATACAGGTACTTTTTTACGCCCTTTTTTTTATCATTATAATTTTTTACGTTTCAAAATCGTTTTTTGCGGCCTTCAATCTCTCCACTATTTCTTATTATTTATTATCTTTTAAGTCCCCAGTTTGTCTCCCACTTTGACTCTCACTCTCTTTTTTGTAACGTCACCAACACAAATTTTATCATTACCAATTTATCATGCTTCTTTTTCTTGTAGTTTCCAAGCTCTCTGTTCTTTTACACTATTTTTTTGTTTTCTCATTCGTAATCTCTTGCCTTGTACCTTCTCATCCACACTAAATTTTTATGCCATTTTTATTTCTCTGCACCTAATTTTTCTCATGTTTTTCATTTCATCAATAAATACCCCACCATGCCTCTTCCTCTTTCACGGTTTCTAAGTTCTGAAGCCTTTTTTGTTTGTCCACCTTTAATGTCTTCACTATGGCTACTCTTCAGTGCTAATTCTGATAACTTTTTGTATCGCTTTCTATAAACGGCATCAACTATTGATATCAATTTTTGTAAACCTCAATAGCCAATAACAATTCCTTCTCTCCATTATAGATAATCTGCAAAACAAATAACGATAAGGAAAAAGTCAATTTTACTGGTAAAAACCTTCCAATGCTTAAGGTAGAAAAGGTTTCTTTTTTTGTAAAAATTATACAAGAAGCACAAATGAGAAGCTTAGAGAGTTGTTTTTTTGTGGTCAAAATTAATTTCATCACTTTTTCATCTATTGACCTCTCTTTTAAATTCGATTTCTTAAAGTAACAGTCGAATTCTTTATTTGTAACGAAAATACGATACTCTTTACTACTTCACATATATATACAAGATGTCGTAAAAAGAAACCTGATTTTAAGCCATATAACATTCTTTCCTCCTATTTCGGATTTATCTACAAGATATCGTGAAAAGAATACCTAATATCTAGCCATATGATAGTCTTTTCTACTTCTAATTTCTTTAAAAAAGATTGTGAAAGAAAACTTGATCTTAGGTCAATGACATTCAACTATTCAAAAAAATAATTGAGCCGATCATATACTACTAAAAAGGAAGTGACTCAAACTATATTATATTATTAAAAAAAAGCGACATAAGTTGATATCTTACTATTAAGGAAAAAAAGCTGATCTGAACATTCTTCTTAAAAGCTGGGCTAACATTACTCATGTTCTAAAATACAAGTTCATATGCTTAATAACAACAAGCTAAAGTTTCCAAAAATTAAAATTTCAAGTAAAAATTAATGACTAATTATTATTAGAAATTGGGGGCTATATTGTTATGGGATTTTTACTTGACCTAACTTGAGAGCAAGGGCTTATCTCTAGCTAACCTACACTTAGAGTTTATCTCATTCAATTTTAGCTCACCTTATCTTAGATGAGTTGATCTCATTCGACTTTAACTGAAATCATCCAAAATGAGTTCGCCTCATCCTAACTCCAACTCATCTCATCTAACTTTAGCTCAGCTCCTCTGACATAAGGATAAATAAGTAACGAACAAAAAGACAATTAATGAGAGAATAAATTGTCCATTAGTATTCTATTAAAGCTCATAAAAACGATTTCTATTACAAATGATGAATTGATAGTTACTTAAAAATATCAAATATAAATAAGAGGTCAATAGATAAAAAAGTATAAGATTTCTGAACCCGAAAGCATAAATTCTCTAAATTCTCTTTCATACTTCCCACATTATTTCTACAAGAAACTTTATTGACTTAAGCATTAAAGGATTTTCACCGGGAAAATAATGCCTCTAATCTATCTCTCTTTTTCCTTTAACGAGAAGAAAATTGTATGTTGGATATCAATAGTCAAAAATCGGTATCAACACCTTTTATTTAAAAAAAATTCCTACATTTTCTTCATCATTTATCAATATATTACTCTAGACTAAATTTTATAAATAAAATCATCTTTATACTTAAAGTCATTTTATATAACAAATCTAAAGATTTTTTTTCTAATTTTTCAGATTAAAATACATATAAAATATTAATCGAACACACAACTTAATAATTTACAAAAACTCAATGAATTACAAATATACATGGTGGTAGTGAATTATAAAATGACGTTACATGACTAGTCATCTAATATATAAACAAGACCACATGTCTGAATAGTACACAACTAATAACATTAAATGAGTGTTGATATTACATGATCGACGATATTACACGATTGTCGATTAATACTAGTGGTGAGTATTTTGCGTGTTTTAAATATACTAAAAGGGATTTATAGCTGGTTTTAAATAGACTAAAAGGGTTTTATAGCAAATTTACAGCCTATAAAGATAATCGCGTAAAATATATAAATTAAAGGATTTAAATGCAATATACTTTTTTTTTTTAAAGGGGTATAGGTTGCAAAAAATCAGACGTCTAAAACCTGGTAGACATAACGAAGAATAACAAAGGAGCGAGCGAGGTCTGCTTAGAAAGCAATGGCTCGGACCATCTCCTACGTAACCGGGTCTCAGCTTCTCTCTTTGAAACGCCGCCCAAATATTGCCATCATAGATGTCAGGTACGATCAACGAAACTCTTTTTTATATATTTTGTGTTTTTGTTCTTGGAATATTTTATTGTTGATTTTGCTGATTTGTCTGCGAATTTTAAGGGACGAGGAGAGGAGTTACGATGGGCATATAACCGGGTCTCTTCACTACGCTAGTGGTAGCTTCACTGATAAGATCTCTGATCTTGTTCAGCAAGTCAAGGGCAAAGATACCCTTGTTTTCCATTGCGCTCTAAGCCAGGTCCTTCTTCCTGCTTTCCCTTTTCATTTTGATTAATTACATTTCTTTTCTTAAAACCCTTTTGTTAAGATTTACGATATTAAAGGGTTTGCTGTTGAATTATAGTGAAACCCTTTGAATGACCAAGAATTTGAATCAGGGCAACTGGGAAAGTTGTTTATGTAATACTAAAATAATAGTAATGTTAGGGGTTTGTGGAAGTAATCTCAAAATTTTTTGGCCAGTTTGATTCCTGTCAGCTAAAGTGATGTTCTTATGCCGTATTGGTTTCTAAGATTAAGAATTTTTTGCATTGCTGAGTAACAAGGTACCAGTTAATGTCTTTTAGATTAGGATTTAACTATCAGATCAGTTGAATGTAGATGTGTGGATGCAATGTGATTTGGAGTCAAAGTATGGAATGCAAGAATTTTTGAGGAGTGAACTTTTGATACCACAACAAAATCAATTTATATGTCGATGAGTGAGCTGAAGCTAAAGTTTTGATTGCATGCAATTCCTTGTTAGTTTTAGACTTGAAAATTGGGTCCTACACATTGCTTTAAGTCGCTGAAGCATTGTGTGGCGAACAGAGTGAAGTATTTTGATCATTTATGTAACTGTTGCATCATATAGAAAGATGTTGTTCATATTGATTTGAAATCATTTTCTCACTTGAAGAACCAAAGCTAGATTGTTGTAGGTGCATTTGGTGGCAAAAGGACAGGATTTGTACACACACATATGTTATTCAAACATTAGCTATTTCTGTGATGACATATGTATTTATTTAGCGGAACAGTTAGAATATCCTAGGCTTTAATCAGATAGGTTATGGGATGGATCAGGTTTCTAAAAGATTTAATATGAAGTTCAAGGCACTAAATGAGTAGACAAAAAAGCACTATATTCATTTCTGAAATATATTATTCAAGTTATTGTATTGCGTATCTGCTTTCAAGACGTTTATATCTAATGTTGCACATATTCTTGGGTTCTAGAAGTCTATGCTTGAGCTTTCTTCTGATTTCTACTTTGCCACATACTTTTTGTTTTTGTGACACGTATTCTTCAGGCTAGAAGTCCATATGCTTGAGCTTTCTTCTGTGGCATATCTTTTTGGTTTTCTGTTTCTTTGATTTTCATCCCCGTATTCAATTTTAATAGATCTTCTTACATTCCAGCCTCTATTAGTCCAATAATCATCTTCTCTACATCACTTTAGTTGCATCCCTATAATTGTTTTCGTAATAATGTTATGCATTAATTTAACAAAGTTTGTGGAACTCAAGTATGTCCTGAAAACTTGCTCGTTTCTTTGGTTAGAAGACTTAAATATGATTGTTTTGGCACATACCATCCTAGCAAATCTGCAGCTGTCGTACTTCTTGCCCCTTGAGTACAGGAGCCAGTTGACCTAGGAAATCAGAATGACAAATTGACCTCATTTGTTAGGCACATACTAGAAAGATGACGGCAACAATGATTAATCAGATGCAATTGGGTCTTTTTAACTGTTGCAAAGTTGACTTTTTCATCAGGTGATTCCATCCTTTTGACATTTGGTATCTTTTATTTACAACTGGACTCATAAATGTAGTTCCCTCCTGGATGGATTTGCATAAGTTTCTTTTCCTGTAATCTTTAGTCCTTGTGATTTTCTTGAAATTCCATATTTTGCAACATAGCCTCAACTTCTTGGATAACATGATTTCTTAACCAAGTTCACTATGAAATTGTAATTGTTGAATTCTGCTTCATCTGCGATAGACTTGTTGCATGAATTCATATTACCCTTCTTTTACTCCCTCATTCCCATTGCTCTCCATTTTGGTCTTGTGTTCATAGAAGTCACCCTTCAGTTGAGTTATTTCCAGATACACCTATTATCTTGATGTTCATTACTAGCACAAGCCTGAAGCTTAGTTAATCAGTCTTTGATATAATCCTTAGTTGTTAGTGCTTCTTGCTTTGTGTGAATTGTGGTAAAATTTAGTGATTGCTTTCTTCCTATTTTAACTTCTATTTAAATTTTCTTCCTCTTCAAAAATTTGTCTACAATTTCAAAAGGAGTCGTACAATGTGTAAACTATTCAGTATGATTTTGTAGGTTCGTGGCCCAACTTGTGCAAAGAGGCTTGCCAATTATCTGGATGAGGTGAAAGAAGAAACCGGAATAAATAACATTTTGGTCCTGGAACGAGGCTTCAATGGCTGGGAAGCCTCTGGTAAACCTGTTTGCCGCTGCACCGATGTTCCTTGTAAGGCTGAGAGTGCACATTAGTAATTTCATAAAATCATATTACATTGTTATGTTAATAATATCCATACACTATTTATTTACACTTCTGGGATTCATATCTGACAATTCAAGATACTATTTAAGGATATGCAGTGTATAATGTATAATGTTTCTGGACTTTGGTTTCTATCAATGGTGAAATCATGTAAAACAGAGAAAATATTTATGGGCTAGATTTAAGGCATGATTGGTACTTTTGGTTTCTACTTTGAAAGTATCAACTTTTAGGAAGGAGATTTACTCACCTATTTTATTAATATTTGATATTTAATATTTTTATTTTATAATAGTTGTGCCTTCAAAATCATAGATCTAATCGTAATCCAAGGAACTTTTTTGTATTGTCTTGCGAACATTGTTTTTGGAAAACTGTTTGAAGTCTTGTTGACTCTTGCAAAATATGCTTCATGACCCGTTTGGAAGTGTTAATTGGAAGGCGGTAACGTAATTATCGTTTAATCATCAATTATAAAAAGTATTTATACGAATTATTTTATTGTTAAATAAATAAATAAAGTGGTTAGATGTGTAATTAGAAAAGTGTTATGGTATTAATGAATCATTGAAATAAATATTATATATAATTTTTTGAAATTAACTATTGTGTAAAATTGAATATGAATATAATAAATACTTGTGTATGAGGATAAGTTTTATTTTCAATATTTTTAATAAAATATAAATATTTAAAAAAATAAAATAATTATTTCACAATATTAATACATATATATCTTATAAATATTTTGAAAAATAATTGTTATTGGTTATGTATTGTAAAAAAAAAAATGAAATAAAAAAATACAGTTTTAAAAAATAATATAACATTATTAATTAAAAAATAACATAATATTGACTGCAAATGTTCAATATCACTGGTCATATATTTGTGTGTACTATTTTCACAAAAAGTATCTAATTAAGTGCAAACTAAAAAGTCAGTATAAGTGCAAATTTGATTGAAATAAGTATTTTTAAAATAAACGTCAAACACATCAATTAACTCTCTATAACTAATTAGCGCTTTTAACGAATCCTCGAGTAGCAAAAATAATATAGATTTATGTGAAAAGAAAAGAAAAAAAGCACATAAATAATAAGATTTTTGCTTTTTTTTTTTTTTTAATTTTTGGCTAGCTTACTTTATATTGGTTTGAGGTTTAGACAAATTCGTCTCATAGTCATACCAATGTTTCTTCTCGACCTTTTGACTGGATTTATATTTAAATAAATACGTAAGCATGATTGATAGTTATTAATTAAAAATATAATAAAAATATAATATTTTTTAATTATATGTAGATAAGATAAAATTGTAAAGGTCAAATGATACTTAAAGGTAAACATATATTGATAACAAAAAAATTAATTAACATTTATGAATTGAAAGGTATGAATAATTAACTAACTCTTCAAGTAGTTGTTTGAATTAATAATTAATAGATTTTTAAATCTTTGGAAAATTTTTTTATAACATTACTTAATGGATGCTCAGAATACTTCTCAAAAATTGAAATTCTTGATGCTTCTATCATTATAATTTTTTTTTCCCCTGTAAATAGTGATTAACTTCTTATGATTTTTATATAGTCATATAATAAATTTTTACTAAGGCATAGTGATATAATTTCTCTATTTTCTTAATATATATATTGAGTACAAAATATCTCATTTACACCAATTTAACGGATTAGTCCTCGTCATTTTAAAATATTTTAAAATAAAATATAATTTATAAGTAATAATTAATAAAACATTTATAATAAAAAATATTTTGACTATTCATACAGAAAATAAAAGATGCTATAATTAAGATTTTAAATTTTGTGTAAAAGTTTTTAAGTTAGGTTTTTATTTTTTGAGTTAATTTTTTTAAAGGATAAAAGATCTTTTAATCCATTAGTTTTGCTTTATTAAACTAATAAATTCTAATAATTCAAAAAAATATGTTGAAAGCTTAATTTGATAATGGAATGATTGCAAATATTTATTAGCATAAATTTTTTTTTGAATGTACATAACTTGAGGACAATGACCAAGGGACGTTATAAAAATTACGTAAAATTCCATTTAAATAGATTTAGAGTCACAATTTTGGTGCACGTGGGCATTTTTGAAACTAAAATATTTTTTATTTAAAATTTCAGAAAAAATAACTGTTGTATATGTAAAATATGATTTTATGTACTTTTTAGTTATAATAATTCAAAAAATTTTCACTTATCTAATTTATTATACAGTTTGTGCTTAGTAAGTATTGATGTCTTTCTATCACTCATTTTTTAAAAATAATTCTTTTATTGTAAGATTGAGAAATTTAGCGTGACGTTAAAATTAATAGGAGTTAAATAAATAATTTATAAATTATTGAGGGTAACAAAAATATTAGTAAAAGTTTAGGGTTCCATCAGTATTTGTCCCAAAATTTCACTTAGTCATTACAAATTTTGTACAAATGAATGTACATTATCCAATCCCATTGAACCACGTCATCAACAAGATGGTATAAATATGAGAGAACTGGCATTATATCCACATAGTCAGAAGAAGAATCGTTCGTTCATAAGTCATAACTAAAACCGAACTTAACAGAGACGCAAGAAGACGAAGACGATCTGAAGATGGTAATTTTCCTGATTCTTCATTCTATAAAAGCAATTCTTTTTTCATTTTGTTTCAAAATTTGATCGAATTTTGTTTATTTGCTGTTTTAGGTTTGTATCGCCTGTTTGTTACCGATTTTCCTGATCCCGATCGTCAATCTAATACCATTACTCTTTGATTATATAATGGTAAGCAAGACAGATTCTTTCCCCATTCTGGTTTATGTGATTAGGATAACCGTTGTTTGATTTTCAATGTTTTGTTTCGATTCCATTGAGTAATGAATTCAATTGGTTGATTTTTAGGGAAAAATTTACCCGCTGTTTGGATGGGAGTATAGGAAACCGGAGAGGGTTCCTCCTGCGTGTCCCTACAAACCTGCAGCAGCTAATAAGGAGAATAATACTAATAGGGTGAGTCAAGCTTCCACTGCCTAATTTTATGTATAGCTGTTTTCTGCTCATTTGTGTGCTTACTTTTGAATCTGGATTCTGTTGTGCTTGTCCGGAGACAATATGTTGGTCTCTTATGGGAAATTTAGTGCTTGTCATAACATAATAACTTATTTGGGTTGAGCATAATTCAACATTTTGGATGTAATGAATAGGTCTAGATTGCATTATGAGAAGCGTTGATGTTTGATGGTTTCTTGTATTTGAGATGTCTATATATAGCTTTATTCGTTGAAGAATTCTTGCTTTTTAATTGCTTCTTAGCATCTTGCTAGTGAGTGAAGGGATAAAAGATTGTCATCTATTGTTTTCAAATGATTCTTTCTATATTCTAGCGTTTTATCACATCCTTTTTGAGCAAGCAAGCCCTCAAGTGGTGGGTGTTCCATTCAACTATCTTCTTCTTGACACTTCAATTTAATGTTTTACTACACCAATTGTGGTCTGGTTTTGAGATGATGAACTAGGGCTGCCAGATAGTCTGTTTGTAGTCTGGTTTTGAGACGATGACCTATTGCTGCTAGATAGTCGGTTTAAATAGAGTTTTGAATCGGGTTGCTCATGTCTTTGGAATAGTACATTGAATTGCGGACTTTCTTATTAATAATTTTAAGAAAGTTATTTAAATTAGACCTAATGGATAAAGACCTAACAGACATAATTTCTACAAAGGAAGAACTTTGTCAAAATAAGTAAAGAAGTAGATCATATTTACCCTTAAATATTCTGGAGTTTGTCTATCTTCTGACAAGGACCTCTATGGTGGGGAGTTATTATCTTAATCTCCTGCATTTTAAGCCTTCTTTTTTACATAGGAAGATCCCTTTTCAAGTGGGTGGATTTGACTCCTTCTCAGCCAATAGCATTTTGAAGGATTTTAAAAAAGTTATTCACTTGTGGGGTAATGAAAGAATCTTTCTTTCCTTGTTATTATATTATTTTTCTATGTTTGTTCCTCTTTCATTTCTCGATTAGCCTTAAGTTTATAGAACGAAGGGCATGGTTGTTTGAAAGGGTATTGAGTTGCTCAGAATTTTTTGGTTCGAGTGCGTATAAAATAAATTTGAAGTATGCAAAAGCTTGAGTTTGCTTCTTGTTCTTAAGATATCTGCATTAAATGTAAGTTTGTTGTTCTACATCTATATTATTATCCTTTTTGTTTCTATTAGTCTTTAATATTACCATGTTCAATTGCATTTTTTTGTCTATTCTTAAGCGTCTATTACTATCCTTGTCTTCTTCAACAACTACAGAAGTCATAATGTTTTTCTGTCTTATCATATAGCTTATGTAAACTTAATGATAAGAATCATTTTCCTTTTCTAGAAAAGTTTTTTTAAAACCCCTTTTCAGGCCTGTGTATTTCTCAGGATAAAAATGCTTTTGGATAGCTCTTTATCTATTTCAAATTCTGCTTGAATATTAGCTACTGATAAAACTATAACATGTCCTATATCTGAATGCCTATATCAGATGGTGTAGGAATCTCTGGTCTTATATTAGAGATGCCCCTTGGATAGAGTCTACTTTACATACAGGGGTATTTACCCGACTAGGAGCCTTCCCTAACTCCTTTAAAATCATCCTATAAGGTTCAGATTTTCCTTCTATTTTGACAATTCTAGATTCAGATTTGGACAATAGTACCACTGTTGTATTTCACAATGTTTTATGCTTCTTTTCTTGTGGAGTTCTGGATAGAGCTTCATTTGCTAATTTCCGTGTATTAGTGATATCTATTTCATCCCCTTTAATGCCCTTTGGATAATCAAGCTTTGATTTGAACACATTTTTTTGAAATAGTTAGGTTTCGCCTGACTAAACTACTCCTTGCATTTTGACAGACTGTATATGTGACTTTAAGCAAATTCCTGTTTAAAACTATATTACTTGCTCTTTGGTCAATATCTGTTGCAAATGATTTGTATTTAAAGTTAACACATCCAAAATCGTAGGACCTACCAAATAAACTCTTAAAAGTTTAGAGAACAGTTGAAAAATATAGGAACTGAGCACAGGTTCTTGTAAAACCACATAGGCAATTAAAGAACTTATAGTGCCTTGTCTCTTATGCATATTAGCACAATATGATTTAGCCTTTTCTGGGTCGATGGCTTTATGACAATTTGCATGAGTCTTTCTATATGATTCAACTAGCCTTTTAGGCAAAAGTTGGAATGTCATATCTTACTCTGTAAGAGCTACAGTTTTCTATGTTGTTTTTATACAATAATCTGACTTGAAACTTAGCGATCATTTATTATACACAATAATTGTTGGTGTCTTTTGAAATCGTGTAGTTTTGCATATGATTCTCAATATATGCTATAGGAAATCTTTCTTTGTTCTTCGACTGAGATGAGGTTCTAGAATATCTGGAAGAGAAGACATCAATTAAGTTTTTCATTATTAAATATAAGATCAGAGGACAATTTAAATGGATCTGACTGCGATTAATGGCCTAGAATTCCTACATGTAAAACTCTCACGCTTTGAGCTCTTGCTTAAAAAGTTTCTTAATAACTTCAGCATATTCCCATTCTAGCCTATTTGCTTGTTTTATTTCAACCACAATTTAAAAAATTCAAGATCTTGTTGAGATGTCACATAAAGTAGTAATCTAGCAGAGGGATTATGTTCTGCTTGAAGATCTGTTCTAGCTTTTCTTCTAATGTTATTATGAAGTTCTTTTAATTGGTTTTTTGTTTCCATTTGTTACCTAAAATGTCTCGGAACCAATGGACTTAGTAAAAAAGACAAATGTAATAATAACCAATTTACAGTAAACAGAAAAGCAATTGAATTTAGTAGGAATAACCATAATATGAATACAGATTTAGAAAAGAAAACTTCCATTCAATCTAGAATGATATCTAACGAGAACAAAAAGCATACTCAAGCTTTTGCATGCTTCAAACATAGTTTACAAACAACGAAAGAAAAATACTCTAAACAACTTTGATGCCCTTTCTAACAACCAAGCTCCTTATATAGGCCAATGCTGATTGTGAAGTCAAAATGGGACCAAGAAAGAAAAATAATATGTTACACAAAGAAAGATTCTTTCATTATTGCATGAGAATAACTTTTTACATAAAAGACTGGGACTTGTTTCTTGTAAAAGGTCATTGTCTATATCTGGAGTGCAATTGTCCCTCTTTAAAAGGTGCTTTTCCCTGGTGAAAGAACACTTCAAGTTCAGGAACCTGAGAAAAGTTCCCACCAAAGAAGTCCTTATTAGAAGATAGACTTTCTGTAGAATCTTTGAGGGAGATATTATATACTGCATTACTTCTTTTGATATTCTCTTGGTAGAAACTAAGTCTATTAGGTCATCCATTGAGTTTGATATATTTAAACTTTTAGAATTATTAATCAGAAAAGGCCTGAAATTTGCAAGGTTTAGATCTTCAAAGTCATGCTTTGGCCATCAACATCACACTTTTCTGAAAGAATTTAGGAATCCTGGTGTAATTTGAAGATTCTGAAGTCAAACCATATTGCAGTTTTAAGGTTAATGGAATTTCATATGGTGCATTTACAAAAAAAAAAAAGGTAACTGTTCATCCATCTCCAGGTTATGATCTCTATAGATTTTAAATGATTTTTTGACCTCTTTTGATAAAATTTCATCGAATGATCCCTGACAATAAAAACAATTTTAAACCAGTTAGGAAAAGCATTGTTGAAAATAAGTAGCTGGACTCTTTTCTGAGCTCCATAGAAAACTAGATTAGCAGGAGAATATTATTTGGAAGGAAAAAAAAAATGCATATTTATAGTTTCTTGCAAAGAAGAAGCAACCTTTTGGAAGAATAATTAGCTGAAGGATATTATTGGAAGAACAAGCCTATTTATAGTTGTTGCCAAAAAGAAGTCTATTTATAGTTGTTCGCAAAAAGGAACAGGCTATTTACAATTGTTGGCAAAGAAAAATAAAAAGAAATATGAAAAGATAGTTAAGGAAAATTCATAAGCAAAAATTTTGGAAAAATTTGGGGATGGAACTTATTTTTTGGTGTTAAAGAGAAAAGGGGAAGGTACTAGTATGGGAAATTGCATCTGGTAAGACAGTCCTTGTCAAATATGGACAAAAGTTAATTTTAGGGTTGAAGAGAAAAAGGGAGGTAATGACTTAGGACTAAAGAGAATGGTTTAATGATTCTGAATCCAAAGAATCAGAATAGGTCCTTGGCCCTACTAAAGATACTTGATATGATTTATGATGGTTATATTTTGGTATAGGTTATAAAGATAAACAACATATGTGTGGATGGAACTTGATTCTTCTTTCTTTCTTTGTGCTTTCTTGAAGCTGGCTGAACGTTACTCTTAGTAGCATTTCTTGAGTGATTTTTTGAACCTTCGACTTATCTTATTTTATTTTCCCCTAAACCAGTGACAAACTAAACTGAATTTTCTTATTCCTATTCAGATGGATATAATCACTAAGTAGTTATAAGTTGCAGCATTTCCTGTGTCCCACTTCAGGGGATATGCTTTTGTTTGCTGTTGCAATTATTTTATTACTTACCAATATTTGGGATTGAATGTGCTTCAAGACTTGAGACTGACCATGCACGTTATATGATCATGAAGCTAAGAATCAATGGAACTTTTTATGTGATTTCACGAGCTAGGTTGAAGTGTCCAAACTTGTGGAAGTAGAGATAAGGATGTGATGTAATGCAGGGCTATTGTCATAGTCATTGCATTCATGAATTATCACTTTTTCTCTTTGGTTGAGGACAGTGATGGTTCTGTTTCCTTTATGGCTATTATAATCTGCATACGCAAATGTTGTGTGATTCTGCGTGTTCTTTTTACACAGTTTACTCTGCATGTTTTGTTACAGAAACCGCCTAATGATAATAGAGTACCATTTTCTTACAGGTGGAGGCAGAAGCCGATCCTTGTTCGCCGGAGTCTGTATCCAAAGTGGCAGGAGCAGTTGATGATAAGCAGGACTGAAATTGGACCACTCTTTTGTACACGAACATCAAATATAATGTGGTGAGCATTCTCTATTATGAGGCTATCGGGGGCCTAAATGTATGTTGGAAGTCTTATAATGAGTTCATATGTCTGACTATGTAACTTAACATTGTGTTTCAAGCCGAAACCTTGGATGTGAGAATTCTTATTTTTCCAGTAAAATATGTTCCTCCTGAGAAGAGCACACCAATGGCACCAACACAGTTTAGTTTCTGTCTGAATATAATATATATATATATATATATGTATAATTCAACATTTTCTTCAAATTCCTCATCAATAACTCATACCTATAAAATGTTTGGTAGGAGATGGGAAGTCTATGACACACTGGTTGGCAGGTTAGGTATTTTCATGCATATAAATGGTGACAATTATTGATCAGGATTGCCACAACCCACTTTCTTTGAGAACAAGTTAGTTAAAGCATGTGATAATGCCAAAGCTAGGTCTATCTGAAAATCTTGGTGACAATTATTCTTTCTGAAGAGAATAGTGATTATTAGCTTTACTTTTTTACTTTATGGGAATTAATCAATGTCTATTCTCATCTTTCGTTCAACTTGGCTAGTTTAAGACTTCTGGTTGTATCAGTGTCACCTAACAGATTTGGAGTTACTGTTAACATGTTCATAATATTAACTAAATTCCACCTGCATTACTTGTCCAATGTTATGATCTTATCGTTTATACTTTTGAATATAGAGTTATCAAGATCATGCAAGTAGAGGTTAGTCGTACCATAGGTGTCTTGTTGTGCTGATCTGGTCTGTGAAACTAAAGTTCAATCATGTTTCATGTAGTACTCAATTTTTAGAAGTCTATGTGGCCTAATTTTGTAAACCCATTAAATTTATATTATGTGATTTTGGTCTTTTTATTTAATTAAAATTTTTTAAAATGTTATTAAATTTGGCTTTCCTCCTCCTCCTCCTCCTCCTCCTACTACTACTACTACTACTACTATTATTATGTGTATTGTTAATTTTTTTTTCTCAATTTTAAAATTATATGCGTGTTGTTTCGACCTGCTATTTCCCCCCATACGTTTGCCACCTCTAATGTTCGGTTCATCTGTAGTTAGAAATTGAATCACATACAACCGCACCACTGATTAGAATGGCCAAAACTCTTGTATCTTTTTTTTTTTTTTCCCTGTAAAAATTTAATGAATGGCAATAAAGGATGATCAGGTTTTATTTAAGGAAGTTGGCAAAACTTGTAGATCATATTGATATTTCACATAGGTATGTAGTAAACGAAACAATGCCAAAGAAGGTTTGGTGATGATCGGCAAGAGTCTGATGATGACAAATGATGAATGTGAAAATGAAACTAAACTACTTGACAGCCAACACGACTCACAATTCATTGGTGTCTTATTACTTGACAGCCAAGGGAAACTCAACTAGGATTCTCAATGCCAACTGTAGTGTCAATTTAAGTTTAGGTCAATTTCAAATTTCAACTTCTCTCGTACAATTTTCAAGTTGGATATCATCAGTTCACATCGGTTGAACCTTTGAACTGAATTCATGCAACTCTTTAGTTCATTTTTAATGGTTTTTTTTTTTTAATATTTCACAATTATATGTACAATTTATAAATATTAGATTCTAACTTGTTAACAGTTAAAATTGTTGTGAGTCTAATATTGTCTGCAGAAGTTTGCGTTAAATTTAGGAGAAGAGAAATTTATTCTATAATCAACGAAAGTTTACATTAATTTGAATAAAATTTGTTTCTAATTAAGATGAAATTTATCTCAATGTAATCGTGGGTACTTTAAACCCTGTAAGCACTTTACCAGAATATTTTTAATCAGAAAGAAAGAAAGAAAATATCTGAATGAATGTATCTGTCTATTTAGAATCTAGAGTATCGTCGTCCACTCACTGGTTTTGAGGTGTCCCTAACCCTAAAGCAGTAAGTTCCAAAATTATTGTGAGAGGAATTATTAATAAATAAAGCTCAACTTGGGTGAATAATGGTCCCTCAGTATCAGAAAGCACTTTCAAAGAATCTTATATTAAAATCACTTCCTATTTCATCGCTTTTAATATAAGCTACAGAGGTAAGAGAGCAGGCGGCACGATTGTTAGGTCAACAGCACTCACCGCCCAAGGAAGTTCTAAATATTAAATTAAATTAAATTAAATTAAATTTATTTATTTATTTAACTTGGTTGGCATGTGAATGGAAGGATGATTCAACAAGTGGAGTCCATCGTTTTCAACTAGTCGTTGTTAGCAAAGCTATTTATTTCTTTGTTAGAGTCAATAAATTTATTTTTTTTATGTTGATTTGTACTAGCTTTCCACGTGTAAAATTGGATTTACCATAGCTCCTAATTGCGTAGGACCCGTTTGGTAGAAGTTCTAAGGATGTCTTGTTGTAAATGAAACTTTACAATGAACTTTCTTTTTACTTTTTCTTATAATAATTTTGATCATATTGGTTCTACATAAACTTTTATATTTTTCATCATTAGACGAATTTCATTTCACTTTGAATTAAAGTGTTTCGAAGTATATTAGCCATAAATTTGTCAATCACTTTTTAATTAAAGTGGTTAATATTCCTACCTTTTAAAGCAAAGAATTTCAACTTCTCACAAATATTAAAAAATAAGAGCATAAAAGTTTAATTTTTTTCAAATATAAAATAAAGATTATTTTCTTCCACTAAAAAATAGAAGTTTAATTTCTCTCAAATATTAAAGGGTAGGAGTTTAATTTCTTAAAAATATAAAGTGGAGGTTATTTTCTTCTAAAAAATTAGCGGAGTCAAATTTTACTTAAATTAAACATAGATTTTTAAGAGATAATAAATTAAATCTAATTAAAACTCTTGATTTTTGATAAGTTTTTAATATAATATTTATAGATTTTATTTTAGTGAAAACTGAAATTAAAAAAAAAAAAAAAGGCGGGTGCCTTCCTCTTATGTAAAGAAGGCAAATTTGCTTCACTATTTATAGCCTAAACGCACAATAGTAAAGAGAGTACATGTATGCAGCAAAAATGTAAATACCCACTAACTAATTCAAAATTTTGATGAAAGCACTTGCCTACCTTTTGGTGACACACATCAATTTATATCCATCTTTAGAAACTCTGTAGTCCACTAAAGAAAATTAAACAAAAAAAATATTGTAAATCGTCATGGATTTGACGTTTGCATGAGATCACAAATTCTTTAAATAGATACAAAATAAAAAATAATATTACTAATTTATGCAAATTATTGTCAATGGATTGGTGATGAGAAAGCAAATACTTACTCCATGTATATCCTTAGTTGCTTTCATAATATATACATCATGATATCTCTCCTTTAATAATTAATAATTAAATGTAAGACTCTATTTGTGTCTTTATCGTAAAATTAAAAAAATTGTATATATAATTATTTGTATTGACCATTATTGTGTTCATCAAATCCTCAAATGTGTTCTTATAAATAGATAGGAATACGTGGACTCATTTTTTATCGTTAGTTTTGTTGTTGTCTATGAGACACCCTATATTTTGATCTATTCCTTGAAAGCTATAGATAGTAATTTAAGTACAACTGTTGGGTTATCTATAGTTATTGTTACAGTTTAGTTTTATATTATAGTTTTTTTTTTTTTAAGTAACAGACGAGATAAACTTCATTTCATCCAAATAAAATATTACACTTATAAGTCTAGACCCATATCATCTACATATTTTAGAGATCAAATATAGCATATAACCATATAAATTATAAGACTTATTAAAAGTACATAGAGAAAATAAATATAACATTTTTATATTTTGTGTTATTAACAAAAAGATAATTTTAAATTACCGCTCTATCAGAATATTTTTTATATCTATTATTCTTTAATCTTCATTGTTTGAGTTGATTTCTTGGTTGATATTATAACAAACCATCAAATTTAATAACAAATTTAAATATTATCTTCTAAAAACATAACTCGAGTAATTTGAGATACATTTAATGTTTACAAATTATCCTGAATTTAAATAATAATATGAGATAAAATTTTGATATTTTATAAGTGATATTTTTTTTAAGTCTATCCTAATTTTTTTAAAAAAATTAAATTTAACTATAAAATTTGGACAATGGACCAACACTTTGAGGTTTATCAGTATGATTAAAATTTTGAGAAGAGTTTGATGGCTACAACATTTTTAATCATACCTATGTAGAGAAAAGGACAATAGGTACATGTGCAAGAAAAGGACAATACGTACATGTGCACAAATATATAATATATATATATATATATGTTACCCAAAGCATACCTTTAAGTCACTTTCAAGATTCCTAATTATATAAGACATTAATAATATTATATTTTTCTTTTATTGTTAACTTAATGTATATCTATTTAAGATTCAAACCCCACCTCATCCATTTAATTTTTCATTAATTTATCAAATTATTAGTACCTATCAACATTGATTACATGATCTTCATTGTCACTTATTTTTTAAATCGTATAACAACTATGATATAGTAAGTGGAGTATTTTTACCTTTTTTTTATTAAATATACTAATATATTATAATAATTGCATTATAATTTTGTCCGAAATTTTTTCTTTTAAATGAAACGAAAGACTGTATCATGTTATTTATATATTCATTGTTAAAATTATTTTAAAATTTTTTTTAAGTGAAATATCGTATTTTATTATTCATAGATCCAATCAATTTAATTTTTAAAATTCTTTATATTATATTAAGTCAGGTGTATATTAGGAGTACTTCCAAATTATTCTAGATTGAAGTTTAATTTAAATATCTATTTTTTCTTTAATTCTTCCACCATACAATGGGTAAGTATGACTTTGAGATCAAGTTTGAATGAAGTATAAATTGGTTATCAATTCTAGTTTTTAATCAAAAAGAAAAATTTTTCGTATTATATTAGGTCTGATATTTATCTTTATCACTTTAAATTATACTCAATTAAAATATAACTTGAATAGTATTTAGCTAGATTATTTTGGAGGTCAAATATAATAAAATTAAGCGAGAATGTTCATTACCCTACTTTTTCAGTTAATATTTCATTATTTCCTTATATTTTTTCTAATATCCTATCACCCCTTAATTTTTTATTTTCGATTTTGCCCTTTAATTCAATTGATTTACAAAATAATAAAATTGAAAATATTTGAAATATTGAAGGATAAAATTAGAATTTAAGGGAGTGATGGGATATTAAAGAAAATATAAGGAGTAATAGGGTATTAGCTCAAAAAATTAAGGGGGTAATGAGCATTCTCCCATAAAATTAATATCAATTTACAATCAAATTTAATTAATATATGTTATAGGGCGAAAATAGGCTAAACATGTGGTTGTAAGTAAATCCACGACGCTTTAATTAGTACTTATGAGACAATCTACTCATGTCGAAACCCATCTCACTAGAGATTTCTGTTGAGGCAGGAAACAACCTCAAATAGTTTAAAAGATATTCACATGAAGAGTGTCACATGATTTATAACTAATAGTCTACATAAAAAGAATGAAGTAGTAGATTCCACTCTAAAATAATTTCAAAAGTTAAGTAATTTGGTTTACAAAAATATGAAAAAGATTTCCTATATTTTTAGGTCACCTAAAGGGACCATCTGACGTTACCTAATTAGAAAGACAATTCAGCTCCTAAGAGGCTTAAAATAGGCCCTACTTGACGCTATCAGTGTTTGGAGGGCATAAATGAAAGCGAATAAGCTTCCACTACATATACGTAAAAGATAAGATAATCTCTTACCCGAATTAAATCATACCACATGGCATATAATTTTAGATAAGGTCATGAAGACTAATCCCAACTTAACATGTGTACTTAGTTTTGGCTCCAAAATAAAGTTTTAAATGATAAAAATGTGGGAAGGCAAAATATAGAGAAATCAGGGCAACACTTTTCTACCAATCACAAAATAAGAAGGGTGAGATATATAAAGGCACTTGTCTTAAGGTAAGGAGGCCCTTCTCTTAGTTTTTGGCTCATTTTACTCTCTCTCACTAAAAAGACAAGTTATTTTTCACTTTAGAACATAAAAAGAAGACATTGTTTGCTCGTAAGTTTTGCTAAGACAACCTTAAAACACTCATTGTAGATACTTTTTTAAAGATTTATTCATTGTTATTGTCTCCTTAGAGGCTCGTCTTGCCCCTTTTTCATGTATCTTGTGTGCATTTTAGTTGACTTTCCTATTTCTACATGAATTTGCCATGTATTCACAATTTTGAACTGTTAAAGTCAAGTTTTAAATTCACTCTGTCAAAGTATTGACTTGAGCGTCAGAGTAGACTCCCTGGGAAACCTCCGACGTCCCTCCTTTGATCGTGTTCTTTATCGTAAATAACTTTATTTAGTTCTGGTATAAGGCTAGTAAAGGATACGAGGTGAGGATGGTTCATGGTAGCTTGGCTTGTGGCTTAGAGAAGCGTGAAAAATCATCTTGGGGGAACTCCTTAGGGCTAAGATGAAGTCAAAACAAGTGTGGAACGTGGAGCTCAGATTATTGACTGGATATTTATCTCCGGCTTGGATACTAGGTCACTTGGTATCCCACCTCACCAAGGTTGATATTCATGGACTCAATATGTGTGGGCAAATAAGTAGAAAGCTTTGCATAGATCATACGACAAACAAAAGATAGAGAATATATCAAGCCAAAATAGGGGCATTCAACAAAAATACCCTAAAGCAACAATCAACCTAATAGAGTTTAAACCATAAGTTCAAGTTCAAAATAAACCAAGATAACATCCATGTCCATACATATCAGAAAAATGAAAAAAGAAAGTTCAGTTTGTTAAGAAGAATCATAAAACCAGCAGTTAGGTCCTAGGTCAGATCAGGCATTGCCATTCCTCCATATCTGGGATCCTTTATCATTTCTGTCCTCTATGTCACCTTACTCTTGGTCTAAATAAGGTAGGGACACCTCTAGGTTTAGTGAGTGATCCATAGTGAATTGTCAAGAACTTCTTGCAACATCAGCTGGGTTCTGATCCTTGTCAAACTTGACCATCAATTCATCCCGGTCGAACTTAAACTCTATGTAGTGCAAGTGCAAGTCCAAGTCAGGAAATTTCTTGGCGACTTTGTACTGAACATAGCGATATCGTTAAGGTGGTTGAACCTTGCTTCAGCCTTCAACTTGTCCATACTCACTTGGAGTTCATTGGCCCTATGTGCCTAAGCCTTGAAAATTGAGTTCGAACTTATCCCACCTTATCTCGTGCCCCTTCTAGTTGATCTTTCAGCTTACAAATTTGATCATCCTTGTCCTTAACCTTCTGGGAAAGTCAGGATACTTGAGCTTCTAGCCTAACAGAACGACCAACTGAGATCGATCCTTCTTTGAGCTTGTCACTAAATTGTGACATGAGCAAGAATCCCTAATTCAAAGAGAAAGAAGAAGGAAAATGAGTTAAAACTTTAAATCTCAATCCTAGAATGAAAAGTGAAGCATAATTCTCTACCTGTAAGAATAACTGAGATGTTATATCAACTGCCTAGCTAGGGCTTGACCTCGCCAGCTAGTTTCCTTTCTCTAAATTTGAAAGCTCCAGAATCTGCTTTAAAGTTGGAAGTGATCAAGTAATGTAGGTGAAATGACTACCGAAGATGCCTTTAAGATCTGCAGCCAGCTGGGCATCTATCCTGAACCTTTAACCTTTTTGGCTCACTTGAACCTGGTAAGGAGACCACCTAAGGTAGCAATGACCTTCTCAGATCTACTCGAGCTCGCTGTAACTTTATGACATAGTAGACCAGCTACTTTGGCTCTCCTATCCTTCACCAAGTTAAAAAAGGCGCAGTCAGTCTTGTTCCCTTTAGTCATCTTCTTTGTGGTCGAGCTCGGAGTAAAAAGCTTACCACTTGAGGGATCTACATCACTTGGGAGAAGAAAAATGGTCAGGATGAGAAAGTTCACATTTAAGAAAGTAAAGAATGAACGCTAAGTCAACAAGGATACTACTTGAGGAAATAGGTAGAATCAATTCCACCTTAGCAAGGCGTTCCTCATTGACTATATCATTTTGAGATAGGTTGGCCGTCGTATACTCCTTTACACTCTTGATATCAGTGTCCTGTGACAGATTACGAGTCCATCTCTCTATACAATGCTAAGGTCAGCTGGATAAAAGGAGAAGCAAGTTAAAGTTTCAGCAAATGAGAAAATTAATCAAGTTTCAAAAATCTTACTTGCCTACTTAAATGAGTAGAGATAGAATATGTCTAGCCATCCTCAGTCACTGTATACCCTTAATCACCGGAGGCCACGAACCAAAAATCATACTAAGCCTTGTTAGCGGTGTTTAGGTTCACTTGGAGGACTAATTGATGTTGGCCAGTGCATGTTCTTAAGTAGTAAAGGCTTAATTTGTTTGGAGTTGTGGTCAGGGTAAAGATGTTGTGAACATTCTCAATATTAGAGTTGACGCGCAACACTTCTTTCTAAAGAATATAAAGCCCAGCTAAATTTTACCAAGCTATAAAGCTCAACTGGGTAGGGACCATTCCTAACGCATTCAATATTTGCACGAAAAATGACTACATTGAGAGCCAGAGATTATACTCAAAGGACAGGCGGTGAATTACCACCTTACTAGGATCAGGCCGACTTGATTTGAAATCTCGCTTGAGAAGAGACAGCTTCACGGATGGGGGAATGTTATAGGTCTTTTTTAAGTTGGGCAAGTATCTTCTCCGTCACTGAGGTTCCTTCGTAATTCAAGAAGAAAGTCTGATTACTACCTCCTTTAGAACTTTCCTCGGTCACCCTGAAACGACCACAGCTAACATGAACCTTGTAGAGTTTACTTCGACTTATTAAAGTAATGAATGGTTCAACATTTTCAAGAGCATGGTTTTTCGAATGAAAAGACATACAATAGCAAACAAGTTATAAAGAGTCAATAAAAATCAACTGTAGCAAACTATAGGCAAATTGCACGAACTTGCAAACCTATTCCGACTAATAGATGATTTATGAGCCCATGACATGTAAAAGGTAACAAAAAAGCCAAAAAAAAAACCACAATGCCAAGGATAAAGGATATAAGCTTACCTATTGAGTTTTCCAGCAACGAAGTTCGACAAAAATCGTAAGAGGTAGAGGGAATGGTGTTTGAGGGGTGTTGAGATTGTAAGACGATGATAAATCAATGTTTTGTCCTAATATTTTGTTATGTTTATGTCCTTTATTCATGTATTTTATCTTAAAATTTTATTACTTTGAGTTTCTTTTTATCATTTATAGGAATTATTGTAAAAAGCCTAAAAATAAACCCAAGATGCTGGAAAGCCCATATTTGCTGAACATAGTCTGTATTTTCTAGCATAACTTTGTCTTCAATACTTGTATTTGGGTGATACAAAATAATTTGAAAATTAGACATAATGATTTACAACCCTACATCTAAAAAAGAAAGCAAATGTTGATGTTTTAAAGGTCAAAATTCCAGTTGGAAAAGAGACAACTAGAAGACAGATTTTCCTTGACATGTGGGAGTGAATTTTGAATAAATTATTGACCAAATAAGTAAAAGAGATTCCTTGGGAGGGGTTGCTTGGCTGAGAACAAATTAGGGAAGGATTTGATAAATAAGAGGATTTTCTAAAGAGTGAGTTTTTCATTGGAGGGAGAGAATTGCTGGATTAAAGAGGAAGACATTCTTACTGGGTAGAATTATCATCTTCTTCAGAACTTGGTGGTGAACCTTCAAAAAAAGAAGTTTTCTTTAAATTTGTTTATTTTCCAAATATGTTTAGAACTTTTGTAATTAGATTCATGACTTTGAATTTAAGAATGGAAGTGTAAACATATTTTGGGAGTTTGGCTTTGTTATTGAAATGAAATTGAATATTTTATGAATTGTGATTAATTGGAGGTTAAGATTATTTCTTATTCATTGATTTGTATAATTTTGATTATTTATTGTGGATTTGCTATATATTATTTGTGATTGAAATTAATTTGAGAATTAAGGTGTTAGAAACATAATCTTACTTTAATTAAACTCTTTTGAATAAGTATTTAAATTGAATCCATTGAATTAGTTTGATTTAAATGGTTAAATAATTTCCTTATGACAATACAATTAATTAAGTAGAATCCTCATATTAAGAATATATTTAATTAATTGTAAATGAGAATTACCATGATCATTGGAATTCTCTACCCTTAGTGGAAAAGCCAATAATCTAAATTACATAATAGTTGTTTAATTCACTTAATATTTCAATACAAGATTAGATAACTAGCCAACTCCCATATAATTTCATTTAATTCAACACAATTTCATTGTTTCAAGTTCTCGTAATTTATCTATTTAATCACTTCATTTGAAATAATTTGAAATTGTCATTTGATTGCATTAGAGTATTTATAATTTTATGTTTGCTTAAATTAGTAATTAACAGAAAATAATAAGGATTTAAACTATTACAATTCTGTGAGAGATCGATCTCAGAGTGAACTTATCATCATCTATTAACGAGTCGTGCACTTGTGAACATGTAAAATTTGCACATCAGATAGCAAGATTTGATTCAAGAGAGTGTAAAAAAAGCAAGATTTGTCCTTTTTTGGTCGTTGGTGATGGGAAAACTCGGCTGAAGAGGGCAACGTTGTTTGTTGAAATCTAAGAGACAAAGGCATGTGATAGAGAAAGAAAACGAAGGATTAGGGATTATAGAGGAGAGGATGTGGTCTCAAAATGAAAAAAGGAAATATTTAAGTTCCCATTGACTTACGAGCCCTACGCGAAAAAATTAAAAAATGAAGAAAAATTTAGGAATGTAAAGGGGCATGATCCTTCCCTCACATTAGATAGGTAAGAGCCAATTTTGGTAGTGGTGGGTCTCTATTAAGAAGACACAAAAAGAAAGAGATGAAGTTATAAGAAAGTTGTATGATTTGGGGAAATAATAAAAAAAAATTTAAATTAGCCCCTATTGTATTTTGATCGAGTCTTAGTCAAATGTCTGTTAACCCTTTATCTTATTCCATTTACATCCAGCATCATTGCGCTCAATCCCCTGCTCCTTTATGAATGGGCTAAAAAGAAAGAAGGGAAAATTAAATTAAAGGAAGTGTTCTTTTGAAAATCCAAGGGTTATAAGTGGGGAGCTGAGCCCTATCATTATCCTTCATTAAATTTTAGAGTTCCAAGGTTTGTATATATTAAAGAAAGAAGAGAAAAATTAAAACTACGAGGCCTATATTCTAATAAAGTTTTTACGTGTGCACTTTGGTTACTTCAATTTGAGCTAAGGAAGGACAATGTCCTAGCTCATGAGGGATTATCACCTAATTTCATTTTGAATCAGGTGGAAATTTTGCCAAGCTCTATCAACGTAAGAGAGAGCTAAACAAGTTAAGAAAGTTATTCGCCATAAGTATTATTCACCATAAATGTATATTCTCTGCTATCTCGAATTACCTTGAGAAGGTGTCGAGATATGCAAACACCCCAAAGTAGTAAAGATAAGACCACCAAAGAGAAGGGAATGTGACGTGATATAGGCAAGGAATGCATAGAAGCTTCCAATGCCTTCGCCATCTCCTCAGCCATTGAAAGCTAGGGGAAAATAAGTTAGCAGCTATGGGACGATTCGCTTATGTCAAAATGTACCTTATGAGAGATCTTTGCTGAAGCGGGAAATAATTTCAAGTAGTTTAAAAGGTATTCATATGAAGAGTGTCACATGGTCTATAACTAATAGTCCACATAAAGATAAGAAAAGAGTGGATTTTCACTCTGAAATAATGCCAAAAGTTAAGAGATTAGGTCTCCAAAAAAATGAAAAAAAAGGTTTCTTATATTTACAGGTCACTTGAGGGGATCACCCGATGCCACCTAAAACAGTCATCTAATTGAGAAAATAGTTTAGCTTTTAGGAGGTTAAAAATAAGCCCCACCTAACGCTGTTAGTGTTTGGAGGGCACAATTAAAAGTTAATGTACTTTTATCATATGTATATAAAGGATAAGGTAATATTCTACTCGAATTAAATTATGTCACGTGGCAGGTAATCTTGTATAAGGTCATGAATATCAATTCTAGTTTACCACGTGTCCTTAGTTTTGGTTTTAAGATAAGATTTTAAATAGTAAAAATGTGGGATGACAAAACATGAAGAAATTAGGGCAACACTTTTTAACTAATCACAAATTAAGAAATGTGAGATATATAGAGACACTTATCTTAAGGTAAAGAGGTCATTCTCTTAGTTTTTAGCTCAATTTACTCTCTTTTATTAAAAATAAAAGTTACTTTACACTTTCTCATTCTAGAAAATAAGAAGAAGACTTTGTTCGCTCGTAGGTTTTCTCAAGATAATTTTAAAACACTCATTATATATGCTTTTTTAGAGATTTATTCATTATTATTGTCCCCTGAAAGGCCCCATGGTGTTTCTTTTTTCATGTATCTTGTGTGCACTTTAGTTGACTTTCTCATTTATTCACTGTTATTGTTTCTGACGTCCCCTCTTTGATCGTATTCTTTGTTGTAGGTAGTTTAATTCAATTTTGGTTCGAGACCAATAAGGAATACGAGGTGAGGACGATTCATGATAGCTTGGCTTGCAGTTTAGAAAAGCATGAAAACCATCTTGGGAGAACTCCTTGGGAATAAGAAGAAGTCAGAATGGGTGCAGAATGCTGAGTTCAGACTATTGACTGCGCATTTATTTTCAACTTGAATATTAAGTCACCTAAAATTACACTTCGTTAGAGTTGATATTTTTCCGCATCAACAATATCTAATTCGTATAATATATATTAAAGTCACCTCAAAATCAAACCTAAGTAATTATTTCGAGATCAAACAAAACAAAGTCTAATTTTTATTTATATCCCCAAATCTATGCTAATCAAGACTACCTAATTGAAAATTGTCAAAAAAAAAAAAACAATATGCAAAGAAAATGCTTAAAATTCAATTAAAAAATAAATTTTCAAGCCAAAATGTAACTTTTACCCTACGGTAGACAAGAGTTCACCGCATAAAAAAAAAAAAACTTGAATTTTTCAGGAAGCGAAGCACGTGATGGGACCATCCAAACAATAGGACACGTGATGGCGGCTGATAGCTGTATCCGAACCCACGAGCGTGTCTCACGATTTGATACTTTAATTACCCGACACGATATTTTGCAGCAATTTATCACGATATCAGAATTTTTTGTTCCCATGTGTCCGTATATGATATAATAAAACCATTGAAATTGGACCGACAATTTTCGATTTAAGAATTTCCAATAATGTTGGACAGTAACGGTGCCACGGCATCATGTTTGGGATGGTCTTGACATTTTACATAAGATGATATTTATTTAAACAAAAATAAATAAAATAAAATCAAACCCACTTTCTTTTAATTTGGATCATGAATGTTTTAGTACATATTAAATTTGTATTGCCCATAAATAAAATAATAAATTATCACAGACTTTGTTTAACTGTGTCATCATATTAATTTTCTTTTATTTTAAAATTAACGATATTTTTAATTAGAAAAATTAAAAGGTTTGTTTTAAATTATTGATTTAGTCTCATAAGTATTGTTTTGAGTGATAGAAATATTAAAGATTTATAAATTAATAAAACTTTGTTTTATATTTATATAAAATATTTGACTGATTTTTCACAAATAAATAATTTATGACATTTTAATAGATAAAACAACGAGTCAATTTTTTTTTAATTCATTATATCTTTTCGTTCAAACTTAAATGTATCATTTTTATTAACATTTTTTTAATATTAAAATTATAAATATAATGTTAATAAGAGTATTTTAAATATATTATATTATGTGTATTTTTACGTACAAATAATTATGACATTCAAATAATATATAAAATTTATATAGTCAAATTTCTTTTAATTTGCGGTGCTCTTTTGTTTACACACTTAAATTTATTACATTTTTATTCACATTTTTTTAAAACTTTAAATATATAATAATATATTTATAGAAATATTGTGAATATATTATATCACATGTTTTTTTAAAAATAAATTAGTTATGGTATTTAATAATATATAAATTTTTGACTCAAATTTCTTTTGATTCTTTGTTCTTTTTGTTCATATTTAGTTTTATATTAAAAATAAATCTATATAAAATAATATTAAAATACTAAATATACATAGTAGAACATTAATAAGAGTGCTCACTGCTCAAATAAAATTTTGACTTTATATAATTAGTGGTGGTCAATTTAGACTAGGTCCACTAGGAGGACTATGGCATCTTGTTACACAATTTTTCTTATTTTAAAGTATTTTTATGGTTTTTGAGTTATTCTTGAATTATTTCTTATACTTTTTGAAAATGACATTTAAGTTTATCTATTTTTCATTTATATCAAATTAGTCCTTATCCATTTTAGTTAACAAAAATTTGATAGTCACATATGCTTAGAGCATCAATTCCTAAATTACAAAATCTTTCTTAATAAAATTGAATAAATTCATGTGATTTATAATTTATTAAATTTATATTTTGAAATTGTATCAGTTAAGTCTTTATTAATAAATCTATTGGGCATTAATTTTTTAAAAATTTTGGTCACAAAAAAATAGTTAATTTTAATGAATAAAAGTAAATTTTATTTTCTAATTTCACAGATATCTTAAATTGAATATTGTATTATCTCATTTACTTCATTAGCAAAGAATGTGTTAATGGCAAAATTTTATTATTGTATATGTACATGTATGAATACTAAAATGTTAATCAACAAATATAATTTGTACATATAGGGAAGCAACTTAATCACTTTGGATATAACATATTCAAGACAATGCAAATTCAAAAAATAGTGAGAGATAATAAACTAAAATATAGTGGACAAACAAAAGAAGACTGTGAACGATGTTAAATCGATAGTGGTGTCTAATATGAAGATAATTTGCATTCTCTCCACTAAAATATCTTTTATATTAGTTAATGAGATTGCCTATAATAAGAATAGGTTTAGAACCACTAATAAAGATTACTGACAAAAACGCTCAAATTACCAAAACAATTTTGAAAGAGAAAATTTAGAGTGATTTTAGTAGAATTTTAACTATATATAAGCAAGAGAAGGGAGAAAGTGGCTTGCCAGTCAGGTAGATGTGTTAATGACCCAATATGATAACATATTCACATTTCTCCTAACATATTAATTTGTTGCCGTTCATATGACCTCAATAAAACGCTAATCAAACTTACAAACATTTTTCATTTCTCACTTGATATTGATAAAGAAGTAGAGATTATATCATATTACCTTTTGTCATATTACAACATTAAATGTAGGTGGTTGTTAATTAGTGATATTCAATTGGATGGCAACTTTTATATTGAGATGACAATATTTATGCTTCACAAAGTATTAGGCATTCACACAACAAAGATAACATTCTTATTTAGTTTACTTGTAATGATATAAATGAAACTAAATCATCATTGTTCATTTTATGGTGACAACATATGAAGGAGTTTTGGACGTACATTGCTTCTCATAGAGTTGTATGCAACTATTACATGGTAGAGAAGTATATTTTTAGATAACACTTGTCATGTTAAAATATTGGCATAACAACATGCAAAGTTAAAGTTGAATAATGATAATGAGTTGACTTATTATAACTAGAAGCAAAATTAATTAACATTTTACAAACGTGATACTATTGTTGAAAATTTTAATATCGCCCAAGATTATGTAAAAGAAAAATATTAAATAAATAATAAATAAAAAATAGATGGAGAAAAACAACAATCATATAAAATAAATTTTACATAAAAATCTCCTATATTGAAGGAAACCATGAGTTATTAAAGATGAAGAGAGCAAAATTTTACTATGTGGATAGTTGTCACAATAATCATACTTTGAGTAAATTTTTTCTTAACATCCAAAACACAACAACATTTAATTTTGAATAAATCTCATTGTTTTACTTACAAGAATTTATCTAACTTGGAGATTAGTGCCTAATTTTAATAGACCTTATTTAGTCACTCTCATAAAAAGCTATATATTTTCAAAGATGTCAAGTGATACAAGTAATATGTACCTCTTTTTATGTAATGAATGATAACATACTTTTCTGGGAATAACATTTATTTTTCTTATGCAATTTGAATTTTACATTGAACAAATTAAATTTTACAAGGAAATTACCTTATTTTTATAATAATTCTTCAAAATAAGAAAATTATTAATAAGAATTTGACTAAAAAACCTCTTGAAATTTGGAATAATTTCTTGTTCAAAAATAAATTATATATCTAACAATTGTATAATATAACAATATAATATAACAAAGAAAAAAAATATGAGTGGACATTCAACATATGCCATGAGTAATAGCTAACTTAGCTTATGACACGGGAGTGTCCAAACACAAAACATCAAAGGTAGAACTCAATTGCCAGTAAGCCAAGATCTTTATCCTAATTTACTGAGCATTATAGATACTGTCATCAGGGTAGATTCATAATTTAATCTATATTTATTAAGGTAAGATGTCATAGCAATGCTAGTACCACTTGAAAGATAAAAAAGTAAACTTTTCAACAAATTTTATGATGCTCAAATTGGAGTTACCTATAAGGAGCTATGACTAATTTTTCACAGGATGTTCACTACTAAAATAGCACGAATTTAAATATTCCTCAATATAAATTCAATATATTTTATTTAAATGTTTTAAGTATGAGTTAAATTATGAGTTAGATGTTTTATGTATAAGTTGAATTGTGGTGTATTCTATTTAATGTTTTAGGTAGGAGTTGACATGATTTTAGATAGAAGTTTTGCTAACTTCAAAATCAAAGTCCTAGCTATTTTTAAGTAGATGTTGTAATAAATTCCTAACTATTTTTTAGAAACTATATAAGTCCTAAAACTTGTAATTCATGAAGATATTGAGTTTAATACAATTTTAGTGAAAACTAAGTATTTCTTTTAATTCTATATCTCTTTGGTTAATTCCATTAAGTGATGAGTTTTTACAATTTCTGTATCTTTTGTTAACAATTTTAGGATGATGATATCTGTAATTGTTGTTATACATAGGTAGTAAGCTTATTTACCTAATTATTAGTGACTGTCTAATTATCTTAGCAAGTTTTGGTATCGAACTTGCAATCTCAAAAAGTTATACTGTTAGCTTGCTAACCATTTATTATTCAATAATAAATAAAATTTATTGCTATATATATCATCAACACATGTTACCCAACCTTAAGAAAGCCTCCACAATATGCCATGACAATATATACCTCTTAAATATATAAAAGATATATAAGTCAATCAAATTATGCCACTATGATAAGCTATCATAAATTCATTAAGGTATGTCATTAGCCATACAATCTCAAGAGATGCCTCAAGGATATATGCTAAGGTGAAATGTTTTCTATACAACCGAGAAGGTATTTGGAAGTTCATTAAGGAATGCCACCTTGTGTAGCTCTATCAAATTTTATGATATCCTCACAATAATTACCTCTAAGGTAATAAAATGACTTATTATATCAGTAACGTTCAGTGAAAGGATGAGTTGGTTGACACCTCAAAGAATAAGAGACATAACCATAGTGTGTTCAAATACTAGTCATCTCTTTTCAATGATGTTAGGAAAAAAGAGTTAACCATGATGTGCTTATCATCACTCAACAAGTCAGTTGTTTGTAGTAATTGGTAGTGTTATTGAGGCCGTAGGAAAGATCATTAGTTTGTGAAAAGGGGAACGTGTTGGTGTGTGTAGGTGATGCCTCTAATACAACCTCGACATATGGATTTGGTGGATGAGATACATTCTCTCTTCTTGTGCCTATATATGGTGAGGTTTGTCATATATAAGTATACTTTTTCCTTTCTTAGTAAAACTTTAAATGATATGACTCTGATTTTTCTCGCTCTAAATTTTATGAATCATTTTGGATACATTTGCTTGATTTGATTGTCGGAGTGTTAATGCTGTTAAATTCTATTGACAACTTTAACTTATTTTTTGAAGAAAAAAAGTTTATTAGGTAATATCACAAAAATTATGAAGTTTCTTAGTCTCACTTTTTGGGCTTTCTTTAATAACACTAAGGAAGGTTTTTATTTATTTTTTCTTTATGGAGAAAAAAACTTGTTCTTAACATTCTCATTCTCTATTGATGATCTCATACTATATGTAATTATTTCTCCATTTTCTCTATGTCTTAAGTCGTATTTATGGTGTTTATTAAGTTATTTTGTTAGATACATTATATTAAGTTAAATGTATTGTGAGTGTGCTTGCTACATAAGTATAAATTGCGTTTGGTGACTGTATGTTCATGTACACGTATTTGTACTGTTGCAAAATTTTAACATCAATGAGTTACTTTTGCATAATTACAAGGAGTACTCTAATAATAATTCTTTATGAATTTTTTAAAATGACAAAATTACCTTTACATGTTAAATATTTGTTAATGCATGTATACAACATTACTATAGAGACTAATTTAGTACATTTTATAAACTTCTGGAGAAAAACATTATTGTTGGTAATTACAAGGATTAATTTGATAATAATTCTTAAAAATTTATTAATAATTTTAATTTCTCGTGCCTACGCTAATCAGTCACGGATCCGTTTAATTTTTCTTTACTTGCAAGCCAGCGATTTCATCATTGTCGAAAATACACTGTAGTCTCACAAGTCGATATATCGTGTCCGAGATTTTGAATTTTGGCACAAATAATATGAGAAATTGAAAAAATAAATTAACGGTTAATAACAAGTTTATCCCTGAATAACAGTAAGGACATAGTTTTATCAATTTTGACAAATTTATACGTACCAATCAGGGACGTAAATGGAAATATAAATAGATAAAGTGGGGGACTGATTTGTTATAATTATCAAAATATATCCTCATTTGTTGTTTACAAACATTTAGGGATGAAAGTGTTATTATTCCATAAATTAACACCGACGACAAAACAAGAACAGGTGAAGCCAAGCAAAGACAGAAGCAATAACAGTGACTCTTTGTATCTGTCAAATTCTGCTTCTCTGTACAGCAGCAACAGAAGGAGAAAAAAGAAAAATATAACCAAGAGAGAAGAACAGGGCAAGAACAATCTGACTGAAAACTGAATAACAATCGACCTAGGAGAATTGGAGATGGGTATTCTGTACGACGACGTTGTGATCATCAGACAACCGGACAAAGAAGGAGACCCGACTGTGATAACCATCAACTGTCCTGATAAAACTGGTCTTGGTTGTGATTTGTGTCGTCTCATTCTCTTGTTTGGTCTTAGCATTGGTAGAGGAGGTAAGCTCAAATGTGTATATTGTCTTTGACAAGTAATTCTCTGTTTGTTTGGTGGGAAAATATGGGAATAGATTTTGAATTTGGGATTTTACATCTTCTTTTGCCTATTTGGAAGGAAGAAACAGCTTGTTGAAAGTGTTAAAGTTTATCATCTTTTCCTTTTCTCCTTATTTTGCTGTCCTTTCTCAGCAACCAACCAGAGCCTGATATTTTTACCCAATCATAACTATTGTAGAACGAGTGATGGGTATCTGTGATTGATCTTCAAATTTGATAAACGGGTGATGGGTATTTTTAACTTTTCATTAATTTTGAGTAAGAATGATAAAGGAGGTGAGATTTTGATTTAATTTCGAACCAACTGATATATGTGAAATTTTTGTGCTGAAGATGTATCAACGGATGGGAAATGGTGTTACTTAGTGTTTTGGGTGATTGGAGATTCTCAAACTAGATGGAGTTTGTTGAAGAAGAGACTTGTGGGTGCATGCCCTTCTTGTACTTCAGCTTCTGAGATTTTCTACTACCGGTCAGAAATTCAATCACCAAAACCTCCTGATGTGTTTCTCTTGAAGCTTTGTTCTTATGATCGAAAAGGCCTTTTACATGGTATTTCCTTTTTCTTTTCTTTCGATCTGTAGTCTAGGATTGAGTTTTATGTTCTGGGTACCTAAGTTTGTTTGTCTTGATGATTTACAATTGGAGAGATCTTTTGGTTTCTTTTGTTTGTGCATGTTATTTTGATGTTGAATTCGGGTTCTGGTTTGCTAATTTATAAGTTTCATTGTGTGTTTTTGTTGTCTTCTAATTCTTTGATTCATATTGTTTGATTGTTATGAGAAAAATGAAAAGGAGAATTTGGAATCTTTCACTGGCCCTTTCTACCCCTTTAATTTATTGATGGATTCCAGGTTTTCAGATGCTTTCTTATTCTGTGAATAGAATGAAGAAATTATATTCCTCCTCCCCTTTTGCTCATTTGTACATATGGAATCATCTGTCTTTCCTCTTTCCTCTTTTTGTGTGGTTTAGTAGACAATTTTGATACTATGACAATAGAAGAACTATGTCCATCAATTGATTTTTGTGGGAATCTTTATCCTATTTCTTTTGCAGATGTAACTGGGGTTCTTTGTGAACTTGAGCTCACAATAAAGAAAGTGAAGGTATCAACCACCCCGGATGGAAGAGTGATGGACTTATTCTTCATCACAGACACGAGGTTTTAGCTTTTTTATATATTTCCTCAAGCTCACAGTATATTTTATATTCTTGCAATTTCTGACATCTAGGTTTGTTTTCATGAACATAGCTACAGCTGCAATGTTAGTATGGTTACACGTCATGTTTCACTGACTGCCAGTGATACAATTCTTTGGAATGACTGCAACTATGTGAAATAGCTTCCATGTACAAATTCAACACATATTTAATTTAAATTAGATGTATTAATAGTCTCCAAATATAATAATGATTTAGGGTGACCAACCAACTGTTCAATTGACTACCATTCACAAGCACCTATCTCATGCTAATGGATATTCTCTCTGGTCAAAATCTTTTGTTTGGAAAAGTTAATCATATTGTGGCAACATTCATCAAAAAATTAATTTGGCCACTCATGATTGAGCTTGCTCCATTGGGAATCTCTGAAGTGTGATTTATTGGGCAGATAGTAAGCCAAGTGTTTCTTAAATTACTATAATGTCTACATTTCATTTGCTTCTTTCCTTTATCTGTATATTTGGGATATAAGAGAATGTTATTGGCTTTTATTTGGAGAAGTGCATTTTTATTTTTCAATTTCATTTTTTTTTTAAATATTGGTAGGTTCTTTCAGGTAGTAAAAAGATATTTTGTATCATGGTATTTACCCATGCAGAGATTCAGATATAGCCCCAGGAGATCCGCAGAGATTTTCTTCTGTAGAATTGAGTTCGTGTGGATCTTTTTCCCCCAAAAAACTAATATACGTCATCTGAATTTTGTGTCTTTGTCAGGGAACTTCTACATACAAGGAAGAGACAGGAGGATACATATGAGCGCTTAAAAGCCATTATGGGGAATACCTTAATAAGCTGTGATATAGAATTGGTAGGCACTGGTATTGCTGCTTGTTCTCAGGCATCTCCATTTCTTCCATTTGCCATCACTGAAGACATGTTCCACTTAGAAATGCCTGATGAACTCCCAAGTGGCTCACTCACTTCCAACAATATTTCTGTCACAATGGACAACTCGCTGAGTCCCAGTCACACTCTCATTCAAATTATCTGCCAGGATCATAAAGGTCTTCTTTATGACATAATGAGAACTCTAAAGGATTACAATATTCAGGTAAATGAACTAATATGATACTTCAAAATGCAGTAAATTTAAGAAACTTGCATCTTTTATTTTACGGATCGTAGAAGGATGTCTTTACCAAAGGAAAGATTTTGTTCGATGTTATTATTTCTTGACGCATCTGCAATCCCAATTAACTTGCATTTGGCAGTATTTTTAAATCCACGCACCCACATATGCGTGTGTGCACAAGCACATGCACACATATATTTTTGGTTGGCTTGAAATTTGTTTTTAAAGCCATCAACCTGCATATATGGTAGGAATTAAAAGATTGCTATTAGTTTTCCTCTTAATTGACCTGGTTATTAGAAAGATTTATTCTTTCTGTGCTCATATATTTGGCATGGTTTACTTCCAAGAATGTCGATTGCATTCTGCATGTTCAGAAACTCAGAAAATGTTTACAGAAGATGAAATTCAGTTTCATGATACTAACATGTAAATTTTATCATTTTAGCAGATTTCATATGGACGCTTTACTACAAAACAAAGAGGAAACTGTGAGATTGACTTGTTTATCATGCAAGTTGATGGGAAAAAGATAGTTGATCCGAGCAAGCAGAATGCATTATCCTCTCGTCTTCAGATGGAAGTGTTTCAGCCTCTTAGAGTAGCTGTAGTCAGCAGGGGTCCTGATACAGAGCTTCTGGTTGCAAATCCCGTGGAGTTATCTGGCAAGGGCAGACCTCTTGTGTTTCATGATATCACCCTTGCTCTCAAGATGCTTGACATTTGCATCTTTTTGGTATGTACTTGTTTGCTTACTACACGACTCAAACAACACTTTGGCTATATTTACATGATGCTTCGTCCTATCTTAGATGCATTTTTATGATTAAAATGGACAGTGAATTGCTGGAATTATGAAATTGACAAGGCATTATGAGTTCATGTTTAATTATAAATTTTTTCATATTTATACTGTTAAAATAAATGTAGAACACTCTGCAAGTATGTCGTAATTCCAGTAATGGAGCCCAACTCTTGAGATAAGTAGTGGGATTATTGTCATGGATGACTAAGTAGTGGGATTGTCATCATGGATGATTCTATTTATATTGTTGTACTTTCTTTCTGTTCAGTGGCATGCATCACACAATTACCTTGACCTTTCTTATGTATTATGTATACCGTGTATACTTTTATTTGTAAGAATTTGCATTGAAGGAATTCAATTTAAACAATAAATATTTTATCCTTTTCTCTAAGTGGTAAATATAATGATGGTTGCATGTTTTTCAGGCTGAGATTGGAAGGCATGTGATGGGAGATAGAGAATGGGAAGTTTATAGAGTCCTACTTGATGAAGGTGATGGATTGTCTGTCCCAAGAAGCAAGATTAAGGAATTAGTTTGGAAAAAGTTGATGGGTTGGGAGTGATCTGAATGCAGCTATAATTTGCTTGGATGGCCATGCCCACTGTTCAATATCGTCTTTCCTACTGAGGTCCTCAGCCCACCCACTTCACATATTGGCATTCGCTCGAATGACCTTTTCCAGTGTTCAATATCATTTGTCCTACTGTGGTATGCATTAGATGTAAATGACAAGTTGTATTGCTAGAAATGCCAAGATTTGCGCCTGCTCACTTTAAGTATCAGCGTTCCAGAGACTAACGTTTACCGTAAGGATGATGAATTGGTAACAAGAAGATGTAGAAAGAGTGAAACTCCCTGAAGGCATCAAATGCTTGACAAATACAGCACGAAGGTACCTGGCGATGTTGATCCATTTCATACATGTTTTGATAAATCTAAAATGTCTTTTGCTGATGGACAGTTGGGGTTCATTTGGGGTACACATTGCAATCAAGCAATACCTTCAACTGCCTTGTTATTTCCCTGTACATATATTTAGTACATAAAACATGTTGTAGATAGAAGGGTTTTGTATCCAACATCAGTTGTCCTAAACATCTAGTTGTACAGAGCACCTGTGTGTATTTATTGTCATAATAGTTGCGTTGCACTATACAAACGTAACACTTGAACCATTAGATTTGCACTCCATGCAATACAAGGGCTCATAAAAGTGGGGGATTCTCCTGCTTAAACTGTAACTTACTCTCAAATGAGTTATTTACGGCACCTGTACAAGACAACATCTACAGTAACTTAGCATGACACTCGTCTGCATTGCTTTGGACGATAGCTATCAAGATTGCAGGTCAGTCAAAAATACAACAGCCATATTGTTTCTACCGCCCAATTCTTTCAATTTTCTGTCAGATATTTCAGCGATTTCTCAGAATTACATATTACATTCTAATTTCTCCAGTTTTGTATTAGAATTTGGAAAAATAATTAAAATCAGAAACCTGAAATATCTAACAGATATTTATCAAAGTTTGAAAGACTGAAATGATACAATTGCTTCATTGTAGTTTTGTCCACTACTGCTGTGTCTTTTTCAATTGAACTGATATCTTTGGATAGACAAAAGCTTAGTGCTGGAGTACAGGAAAGAAGATATGTTTTAGGACCTTATTGTTCTTGATTTGCACACATTTTGACAAAATGAAAAGGAGATGTTTTGGTATAAGAAATATCTGGTCACATCAGAAGGGTCTTTGTTTCAAATGATTTATGAGTTGAAGATATTATGTATTTATCTTATAAATTGTCCTACCAGTTTCCTTCCTCATGAACATGACTCGCGAGAAATGAAATCGGTAAATATTAGCTTCCGAGTAAATATTAGTATTTATCAAATACTTTTAACTATTATATTTTTAGATCTTATGTTGTTGACTATCAAGTGGAGAGCAAAGCAATGCATTGAAATTCTCTTGAACTATTTTTCCATAAACTCTCACCATAGTCTAAACAAAGCTCATAGTAATACTACAATTACTCTAACCCAGTGAAAGTAAAAAAGAGAACTTGAATTTTAAAGTTATCTGTGTGAATATTACAATGTAGAATTGCTGATTTTCCATATACCTGGTTGCAAACTTTGCTTCTTATAGCTTCCAGTATATACCCAATTTATGCAATATGCCTGCTACTACTCCCCAGAAGGTAATTTCAGCAAATATCACATACAGCAGAGTCCCTAGTCTCTCAGACTTCCAGACGTTAATAAATACATGATTTTGGATCCAATTAACCTGAGATAATTGTTGGTTTCGCATAAAGTTAAATATCATTTGAAGAAGGAAATTTTTCTAAAAGAACCACTTTTTAGTTCCCAAATTTACAAATGACCACTATTCAAAATCTTATTAAAAAATGACTAACTCAATGTATTTTGCACAAAAATATCTCTATAACTAATTTTAACAAAAAAATTACTCTTCAGTTGATACAGTGACATTACAGTATTTTTGAAAATTTCAATTTGTTACAGTATTTTTGAGTTTAAAAGTCTACTTAAACTCAAAAGTTATTGTAACAATGGGAAACTATAAAGTTATTTAGCAATTCAAATATACTGTAATGGTATTTTTTTTTTTTTTAGATTGTTTTTGGGAGTATTTTTGTTCAAATAGTATTGAGTTGATCATTTTTAAATAAATTTTAAATAGTGATTAAATTTGAATTATAGAGGCAAAATGTGGTTATAATTGAAAATTTTCTGAAGAAGAAATCAAATTATGCAGATGATATGTTTTATTGAAATTTGACCATAAAAAGAAAAGATAACATTACTCACAAGTGTGTTATCAGGGTCCTTGTAATACCACCCATTTACAAATCCTGCAAGAATGCCTTGTGCCCCGAGTACAAAAACCAGCATTGCATTCATTCCTATCCATTCCAGGAATAAAAACGGTGTCCGCAATGCCCAAACATCAATCTGTTGATTAATTCATACAGAAGGGAAGGTTCCTTGCATTAGTTAGCTAAGATCCACAGTAAGCTTCAATGTGTAATTGGGTCAGTCGGTAGATGTTATACCAGAATATAGAATGCCGAAAATACAAGACCAGCAGCACCAGCTGTGAAACAAACATAGCTGAAGCTGTAAAGCTGCTTGTTAATAGGAATAGCTGCAGAAAACGAAGCAAGACAGAGATTAAGATTTAGTTTTAGCAAGCTAGAGCCAGAGGATCCAGACAAATGATGAAGAAGAGTAACTCACCATCTGTAAAATGGAGAATGATGGCTATGATAAGTAAGACAATAGCCATTGAGACCCATTGCTTTAGCCTTTCAGAGTGACCCTGGAAAAAAGGACCGGTAGCTGTTTGAATTATAACTGCATATTCCTAACCAACACAAGTACAATACTTATGTAACATCATGAACTTCTGACCTTGAAATGAATCAAAACATGTCCATAATGGATACCGATGGTTCCGGAGAGAATAGCAGAGATTGTACTAGACACCCAAAAAAGAAGAGAAGCAGTTAATTCCGTGTTTGGCTTCTAGCAACTATGAAATTGACAAATGCAGATGACTGAACAAACCTCAATAATCCTTCTGGTTCAAATGGAGCATGACACCAAGCCGGAGCATCCTTGCGCGGAGGACCAGAATTTGGAGAACTAAGAGTGCAAGCCTACAATACAATTTTATGATAATGGTGACTTTTACAATGGTATGTAGCCAAGTTGAAGCAGTAGTCAGGACTAAGACTAACCTTTAAGCGTGACCAAACCGGGCTAGTGTACAGATGATTTATGCCCCAAACCTGTCGATCAACATAACCAACAGCATTGCAGGCAGGTCCTAAGTGCCCTCTCATCCCACATTTAACCTGAGATTAACAGCATATGTCTCCATCAGCGTCAGTATCAGCATCCGTACTATTGGCCTATGCTGCTACAGTTGATATGCATTGAGCTTTAAACTGAAGCACATACCGTATACCTCTTTGCTCCATGATGGCGTACAACAAAACTCCAATCTGGAACATATAACGAATAGGTAGTGATCATGTAAATGAGAAATGCCACGAACCCTCCAATCCTGAATTCCAGATTACACCGTTAAATACAAATATCACAGACGGAAAAGGACTTATCACTTATGCAAGTCAATTTGTAACAAGAAGGCTGTTGTGCTTTACCATTGCCATCGATATGCTGTAAAAATTGAAATATTCCCGGGTTCCAGGACAGTTGGTCTCCTCTTTGTTGTCAAAGTTTCAATTAGAGCTACAACAAAGTACACCAGTGCTATTCTCTGCTTATAGATATAACAATACGTGTCAATTTTTGACCATATGAAGAACTAATTACTTAGCTTAAGGTTGAAGGAAGGAGGACCTGGAGAATTCCACACCATCTGATAAACTTCATGTCAACTCCATACGCGAGATCGTCAGGGGCGTGAGAGTATCCTCCTGCAACGGTGAATTGTGGATATCCATCAACCCGTGTATATATAAATATGAAAATAATGCTATAGATACAAATTCTTTTACAAACTATTGGATATAAATTCACTGGCATAATAGTATTGAGTGATGTAATAGCAAAACTTACACAACTAATAAAAATAAATAAGGTACATTATGTGATAACTAATACTATCATATCAAGATCAATTTGAATCTCATAATTTATATAGATAATAAGAAAAGATCAATGGTCCCCTAAAATTATACATATTATTATATTATTATACACGGTTAGATTTATGACACTATAATTAATATACATGTCAAATTAAATTAATACACTATAATTAATATACATGTCAAATTTAATTTTAACCATAAAAAAGTATAAATTCAACAGTTTATAAATGATATAACAATATATATAATTTTAAGAAGCTATCAATCCGTTTTCATATATAATGAGTTGATATACATGTTTGTATACATTGTTTTGACGTATTACTATATCTCTAAGATTGTTATCGTTCACTTATAACAATGCTAAGACTCTTATCAATCTCTATGAGAAATGAGTAGTTTATTTAGTATTTTTCTAATCAATAATGTTAATCTTATAAAATTGAAATATAAAATTTTGTATTAATTGATAGAATATTAATTACTAACTATTGGTTAGGTAGTTTTTTATATTTTTTGTTACTATCAAATGTGAAAATTGTGTATATGCAATTTATAAATTGGTGCTATCGCAGATCAAATATTACATTATTAAAGATTAATATTTGGTATCCTAACTTTATAAATTTAGTTAAGAACAACTATTTAGTAAGATGTAACTCACCTTTGGTCCTCAACCTATATTGGGGTGTTCAATTATATCATATAATCTGACAAATTTTCTTATTGAAAAAAGAATTTTCTTTAGAAATAGAATTTGATGTATGACAAAATTATTTTTTTTAAATATAAATAAACTATTAAGAAGTTTTATTTTTGTTTTAGTTAAAAATTAAATACATAAATTAGAACTATTCTAATTAATTTTTTTTTAATTCGTAACTTCTAATATAAAGATTTTGAATACATATCATGTATAGGCATTAAAAGCCTTATTTTATTTACTTATTTATACATGATATCATTTTATAAAACAATTGTCTATAAATCAAATATATTAATATTCTCTCTCCTAGAAACAATTGTTAGTGTTTAAAATTTAATTTAAAGTTGTCATATCATACCAGTTATTTATTTTATTATTTTTTGTGAAAAATTCAATGTGTATAAGAAATAAAAATTTAGGAAAATGTTAAATTACTATTTATATACTTACCTTGTAATAGAATTCCCCAAAAGAGAAGCTTGAGAGTCCTTATAATTATCTTCTTAATTGCATCATTTATCTTCGGAATTTTCTGAAACAATTAATAATTAATTAAGATACACGTTAGTCTTCATAATTTTTAGAAAATAAAAATATCATAATTTCAAACAAGCTTTTTTTTTTAATTAATAAAATTTAAAATTTATTAAAATAATAAAAAAATTGGGCCACCCCGGGAAAACCGTTGAAAGTTTGAACCTTAATACGATTCTCATATGTTTAATAATCAATACATTATTTCATTATTAATTTAATCAAATTTTGTTATTAAATAATTAATTAAGATGCGGAAGATGACCGTTTCATTCATCCAAATTAAAATTTTTTGTTTGGACATAACGAAAAGAAACAATTACTATAAACAAATATTGTTCCCATAAACAAAACAAAAAAAAAAAATAAAAAAAAATAGAAATTGAAAAATGGTACCTTGAGAGCAAGTGCAATCGCTACACCAACAATGAAGAGAAAAAATGGCATCACAAAGTCTGCTAACGTGCATCCATTCCACGGCGAGTGATCGATTCTCGAGTATGCTCCTCCAGCATCGTCTACTAATATCATCAACTACGTACAATCGTGTATGTATTAAAAGTAACTTTCTATATTCTCTTATGATAATCATACTAATAGAGTTTGTAGAGACAATATAGAAATGTGCTAGTACTAGTACTTACCACAATAGTGAGACCTCTGAATGCATCAAGGGTTGCAACTCTCTTGCTTCTCTGCTGAAGCTGTAGTGCTTCAACAGACTCATCATTCGGTTGAAGTACAGATGCATTAGTTTTGTTTTCATCATCATTATCATCTTTACGACGATGATATTCTTCGTGGACAAGAGAAGTATGCCCTAATCCTTCTTCAACTCTCTTAGGATCTGCAGATTCAGCCATAACATGAACTATAGATATATAGAAAAGGTTTGTTGTGGTTGATAGTAACAGAAGTATGAAGAGGAAGAGAGAAATAAGTAAGAATGTGAAACTATGAGACGGCCGGCAATAATACTTGGTTGGAAATATTAATGTAGTATAGGGATGTATAACTAATCCGAAAGTGAGTTACATAAATAGAAATTCATGGTGATTATCCGGACAAATGAAGACTACAAAAACCATACATTATATATATCCAAGATTTCAACGTCTATGACGCTTTCAAGTATACCCTAATTCGATGGTCAATCTTTTCGACAATTAATTCTTACGTAATTATTAGGAGAATGACTTCAATCTTAAACTGGTTATGTAGAATAATGATGTCTATAAACTGACATAAGAGCTTTCTATAAATATATATGGGATGGTTTAATTTGTTGATTAATCACGGAATTATGAATATAATTTTTTAATTAATTACTGCAATTATTAATACTGTAATTTTGTATGAATGTATCTATTAATGGGTAACGGGTCAAAGTTTAATTAGATGGATTATTACTAGTGAAAATGATATGATAGGTTAATTAATTATCCTAGAATATCAACAGGTACGCTGTCTCTTTGATCATTACTTTGAAATTAGAAAAATCAAAGCTGGAATCTGATACTCAGTTTTTTTTTCCTTCTATATGAAGTGGATCGTTAATTTATGAAAAAGAGCCTCAGCAAGAATTCAAATTAACCCTTTATCTTATTGTATTAATATCAATGTAATATTTATTTATTTATAAACAAATAAGAATATTAAAAATTCGGTTAACTGTCAGATACAACATAGAATATTCAGTTGCTACATTGAGAAAAGAAAAACAAGTACTACATTAGTTGTTGTTGTCGCCGGCTCTCTCTTTCTCTCTGTCTCTCTTTATGTATGTATGTATATATATATATATATATATATATGTATATATATCAGTTTTAAATACAAGTCGTGTCCCCTCGCTAATAAATCTATTGAGCTGAGAGATAGGGAAAGACAATTAATAGTGAATAATGACAATAAGGTATTCCCAGGCCAATGTATCAGGATCCACTCGTGGTGGCTTTGGTTTCAAAGATCTATTTATTTTCATGTGATATATTTAAAAATGAATGATTAAAATTATATTTTAATAAATTTTAGTAATTTATCATTATAATTTATAATAGTTAAAGGTAAAAATTATTATTTTTTTTTAACATTTCTTATTAACCCACCTAAAACCACTGTTAACTGCCATGCCTATACCACCACTGTCACTATTGACTACCATCTAATGTCACCCATTTGGGATATTATAAATATCGTTAAATTCTTGTTGAATACTTTACATAATGGTACTATTTTTATCATTACTAAGCAATTATTTGTCGTAAATTTTAAATTGAATTTTTTAGTGCCAAAAATTTAACATCAAATTTATATCAAATGATTGCTCAAATAGTAATAATAATAGTATCATTACATTAAGCATTTAATAAGGATTTCAATAATATTTATAATGACCTCTACAAATAATAATTGGCTATGATTGGAGGTGATGACAAAGAATGGATGACAATGGCTTTAGTGTTTGACATGAATTATTTAATTAATCATAAAAAATAATAATTTTTATCTTTAATAGCAATAGATTATAATGGTAAATTAGTAAAATTTATTAAATGCAATCTTAACTGTTTTTAAATATATCATGTGTCAATGAATTATTAAAACTTAAGGAGGGAAGTGACTAGGAAGGGATCCTTATCCATCTCTAATATGCTTTAATTATAGTTTAGTCTATAACCTTAACAAGAATTGTTAATTTTAAGAAAAAAAATAATTTTACCCTTACAGAACTAAAAAATTGTTCATGTATAAAAATAATTTTACAAACATATTTGAGTATTTTGATCTTGCTAACCAATATTTAATTTGCTTCTTTATTGAACCAAAACTGAGTATTATTAGATGATATTTTTAGAGACATTGAGAGATAATTCATGTAAGAAAAGGAAAGTTAGAGCCATGAGAAAATAATTGTTAAAGATTGTTGAGAAGAAAAATAGACAAAAATAAAAGAAAAGTAGAAATTAAGCTTTGAATGTTGGTGTAAATTATAAAATTAAACTAAGGTTGTGTTTCTTGAAAGAATTGAGAGGAGAATAAAAAGAAGTTGAAGCGGAAATGAGGATTGAATTATTTGGTTGTTCAAAAGAGAATGGAAGATGATTCTTTAGGAATTGTTATTCCCTTAAATGGGAGAATTATGATTGTAACGAGTTTTTTTCTCTACCCTTTTCTACATTTTTTTTTTTAAGATAACTTGATTTTAAATTAATTATTTAAAATAAATTATCATAAATAATATTTTAATTATTTATAATTTTAAAATATTAAAAATTACTTAAATATTAGTTTATAATAATTATTATAACGTTTATTTTAGTTTCTAAATTCAATATCGTCATGTCATAAATGTATTTAGAAGTTAAATTTATAGTTATTAATAATGTAATGTTTATTTGTTTTCCTAAATTCAATATAATCTTATTATAATTATATTTATTATTATTTTTATCTATCGTTCTTATTATGTATACAACACATTTTTTTTTCTCTATATCAATTTATTAATTTTTAAGGGAAATTAACACATCCCCAAAGTTTGGCCTTTTAACACCTAAAACAAATGTTTGGAAAGGAAATATATACGTTTCCTGAAACTATTTAACTTAATCCAATTATAATAAAAAGTTTTAATTGTCCATCATTTTTTAATTTTTGAATAAGACAAAAGTTGTATTGTAATTATTTATAATTTTATAGGCAATTTTAACTTTATTCACTAATTTATTAATAATCTTCACAAATAACTTTAATTTTTTAAAAATAATCAGTAGTGTCCTTAAAAATACTAATATGACACATTTATCCTTACTGTTGTTAATACTTTACATGCAAAGACAAAATTGACCATGTACGGTAAAAAATAAAATTTACTCCATATATAATTAATAATTTATGTTTTTTGAGAAAAATAAAGTACTTATATATATTAAAATTAATTTGAATTTTTTCTCTTAAAAAAGTAAATAAAATAAACTTGAATTAAATTATATATCAAAATAAATCATACATAAATTATTATTAATTAATTAATTAAAGATAGTTAATTAATTGAGATTACTATTATATCATATATTGAGTATATTTAAATTTTTTACCTTTTTTATATATCAAATATCAAATTATTAATTAGCACTTTTATAAATATCAATTTATTTATTATTTTTAATTAGGTAGTTAATTAAATAATTAATTTATATATGGTTATTTTGAAATATAATTTAATTCAAGTTTGTTTATTTATTTTTAAAAGAAAATTGTAATTAAATAATTTATTTTTCTCAATAAAATATAAATTATTAATTATATATATAGAGTAAACTTTTTTTTTACTACATAGGGTTATTTCTGTTTTTGCATCTAGAGTATTAACAACAATAAAAATAAAAAATAAATGTATTATTTTAATATTTTTAGAGATAACAATAATTATTTTTAAAGGTTAAAATTATTTGTAAAAATTATCAATAAATTAGTAAATAAACTTAAAAATTACCCTATTTATATTATGGTACTAACGAGGCAACAAGTGTTCTTTTGCATATTATAAAAAGAAAAAGTAAGAAAAAGCACAAAGGAAGCAAAAAAGTACTCACTTTCCCGTCTTGTTAGTATCAATAATTATTCTGTTCTTCGAAAGCTATTATTGTATTAATAACACCTGAAAAGTGTAATTAACTTGCGTGAAAAATAATGGAAAAAAATTTATTGGTGCAATTAAAAAATTCAACCAATTTAATCAGAAAATCATGTATGAGACAGTTTGGTAAATTCAAATAGTCATGCATCATCTAGACACTTTATTCAATTATGTCAGTTCAAAAATGAAGCACCAAAGCATAGTAGCCAATGTGTCTAATGAGAAGAGAAAGTCCAAAACAGCATCATCCAATGAGTTCTATATTTATCCCAAACCATCTTTTAACTTTTTTGTAGTAGCACCATTCAGAAAAATCAGACTCCAGTCTTCAAAAGTTGCCTAAAAGAGAAAAATAACTTAAATGTGTGAAATTTGGAAAAGTAAAACAAAATAAGAAAAAGGCTGCAATACCCTTTAAAATCAAAATCAGACGCAAGTACTCACCTAATTCCTTATGTTTATATAACAAAATAATAAGACAAAAGTTGTGTTGTAGTTCCTTATGTTTATATTTTAAATTGTTCTATCTCTCTTTCTGTATATCATAATCTCTAGCCTATAATGTTCGAGGAAACACAAAAGCGGAAAGTGGTATCATGATTTTATGATAATACCCCTAAATTAAACAGCAACATAATAGACTTGGATAGCTTTAGCCTTTAGGGGAGGTATGTGTTACTTTCTCTGAACATTTTCTCTAAATATTAACAAGCTAAACTTTACGGGAGGTATGTGTCAATGGCCCTTAATTTTTAATTTTTTTATGGGGTTTTAATACATACCTCCGCTGAAGTTTCAGATTTTAACACTTAAATAAAAAGTTTAAGGAAAGATACACTTACGTCCCCTAAATTATTAGTTGATCATCTAATTTTATTTATATGACTATAATATCCTTAATTACTTCAAAGTAAAGTATAAGAAATTTAATTTGTATGTAATCAAAAATAATTTTAATTTATATTTATTTAAAAATTAGAAATTTAATTAATGACAATTTAATTTGTGATTTTAACACTTAAATGAAAATTTTAAGAAAAGACACACTTACCTCCCTTGGACTATCAATTAACCATGTATTTTCACTTAAAATGACTATAATACCCTTAATTGATTCAAAATAAAGTTTAAAAAACTCAATTTTAATTTATTTGATGTTCAAAAAATTAAAATAATTAAAATTTTGATTAATGACAATTATAATTTATATTCACTAAATATTTATTTAAATTAAAAATTTATTTAATGATATTTAAAATTAGCAATTTAGTCATGTTGATTTTTTTTTATTTTTTCGTCATTGCATAGTTTCATCAAATTTTTTGTGTAAACCCAAAAGTTTACATTTGTTTTACGAGTCATAAAATTAATATTGAAATGTAGATTTAATATGAATGTGTATGACATAAATCTTATATTAAAGTATTTTTATAAAAAGAGTGAGATTGATAAGATTATGAAATTGTTTAGTGAAATAAAAAAAATATAGTTTATTATTGGAGAATTTGTAAAAGAGGAGAGTAAGAAAGGCGGCGACTTTGTATATTGGGATTTGAGATTTGGATAAATATAATATATGAATAAAAATTAAATTCCTATTTTAAGTAAATATTCAATAAATGTAAACTAAAATTATCAAGTTAAATTATCATTAATTAAATTCTTAATTTCAATAAATATTAAATACACATAAACTAAATTGTTAAATTAAATTGTCATTAATTAAATTTCTAATTTTTAAATAAATATAAATTAAAAATATTTTTGATTACATACAAATTGAACTCCTTATACTTTACTTTGAAACAATTAAGGGTATTATAGTCATATAAATAAAATTGGGTAGTCAACTAATGGTCTAGAGGATATAAGTGTGTTTTTCCTTAAATCTTTCATTTAAGTGTTAAAATCTGAAACTTCAGGAAAATTATGTGTTAAAACCCTTTTTTTTTATACTTCATATTTGCTGGATATACTACTAATTATATTTTATTAGATAATTGTGATTTTAATATGCGGGCTAATTATGCAGTGAATTATAATTAATCTTATTGTTATTATTTTTTATCTATTTTAAAATTTCAAATGATAACATAAAGATTAAACATTTAATTTAAGATTTGTTCTATAGGTTTGTAACTCTACCCACAAGTGTAGTTTGGATGGTTTGAGGCATGCTTTAGGTTTCTACGCTATTTTGATTTAAATAATAATAAAAAGTAAAGATTTTGTGTTTTAGATAATGTTGATAACAGATTTTGTTATCTATCTAATGTCAATGAGTGAATATTTTAGATTGTAGAAAAAAGTCCTACTTTTTTCTCTTTTCGTTTTATATATACTTATTTTTCCTTCACCTCCTAGGAATTCTAATTTTAATAAAATTTTAAAGGATAATGCCTCATACATTCTCCTTATTTGCGTAATATCCCATCACCACATTTTGTTTTTAAAAATACCCATCACCTTCCTTCATGTTACTTCATTTACTGAAAATGTTAGTGATATGAGGATAATAAAGTAATTTACTCATAAAAAATAATATGATTTTCTTTTGTAATTTATAAATAATAAAAAATTATTTTATTAATAATAAAAATATAATTTAATATTAAAAATTACAATTACAATCTAAAATATTATAATTATAGTAAATTTTGTCTTTTACTATTATAAAAATGAAAAAATTATTACTACTAAAAAAATAGATATTATTGACGTCGAATTAGTGTCAATGATATACTTTATTGACACACCTTTAAGGTAACGTAGTAGTTCCAGTCAGTAATTTCTGACACTAAATAGAGTAGTACGGTAAAAATATAAGTGTTTAGTGTGCCAAATATATCAATAGCATATTAAAACTATAGTATCAAAACTTTATGTTATTAAAAAGATATCTATAATTTTTGATTCCATAGTATTTAAAAACAATATTTATAATATTAAAGTAGGTTCAAATTTGTATGATATTACTAGTTATTTGCTGATACAATATTAGTATCAACCAATAATTTTTATATTAAAAAATAAAAATTTGCTTGTATTGTTAATAATAATGACTCTGTTTTGTTTTTCAATTTAAAAATTATTGATATCAATATATAATATCAATACTCATAATATCATTTTTAATACCAATATACAATATCAATACAAGTTATAAGTATTCAACAATAAAATACTACGTTAATAGCAATATATACACTATAATTTACAAACATTTATTAATAAAATACCTTAATATCGCAATCTTTATCAATAACATAAGTATCGGATATGATCGGTTGTACATAAGTTAACAACAATACATAGATGATTTATTTTAAAAAAATTAAAATCCTAAAATGCTAAATTATCAAGTGCAGTATATGACCAACATTTCTAACAATCATATTCAGTGCAATACATATTAACATTTCATTTGCTAACTTCATCAATTGCCAACGATAACTACAATACCAACTTATCAACTACAGAGCTATCAATTCACCAATTCACCAATTCACAAATTTACAAACCAACCTCATCCAAAGTGTAAATCAACCTAATCAGTGACCTAATAGCTATCCTTTAGTCCCTTCAAACTTCTTCACTTTTAGGCACAAAAGTAACAAAGTATTTCATCGAGCACCAATTACTAATGAAAAAATACAACAATTTATAAAACTTAAACAGAATATATCTCTTGTTCATTACTAGTAATCAGCTCTGCAACATATGAAACCCATTTTTCACGGACTTTTGTGATATCATCTTCAATATATTCATTGACTTCTTTGAACTTCAACACAATATACAATATAAAAAATTTTAATTAAATACTAACATAAGAAATTTACTTAATTTTCAAAAACTAAAATACTAACTTAATATAAAAGCTAAAATTCACATTATCTTTTAGGATGTTAACATCCCTCACTATGTCTTACATGTACTTCATCACAAAATACCAACATTCAACACTACTAGGTTGTTTTGGACACTACAAATTGCACAACAGTCAGTATACTGACCAAAATGCTAAATAAATTTCATACTATAAGTTTGATTCATTTATCTTGATTGCAATTCATTATAAATTCACCTTTTTAGATATTTTTTGGCTCGCAAAAATTTTATACCCACTGAATAATAATTACTAACTAGTCAAAAAACTTGTAACATAAAATATGACCATCCATGTAATCAATTAATGTAAATAAGTTCAGAGTTTAGAAACTATACTTAGCCACAATGTCTTGGATTTCGTCAGATGATTTGCCACCTAGTGAATATAGATAATATACAATGAATGTTAACAAATTGATTGCCAATAATACTTAATGATTATTACAAAAAGATAATACAGTATGTCATCAGTAGCTCATTAATTAAAAAGTATATCAACATTTGAATTTTTTAGATTAAAGAGGCATCATACCCTGGGTTGTAAGGCATTAATGTAATTTAGCCTGGTTGTGCATTAGCTAGACTTTAAGAAATGTAATGGGATCTGTCAATTTGACTTTTGGTGGCATTAATGCGACCACCACTGGATTGTTTGGTAAGATTGACAAAGCGAATTGGAAAGCCAAATACATCATCAACCATCTTATCTTGTAAGTGCCTGCAATGATAAATGAACGTAGTTTTAGCTATTTATAATGATGATGCAATATAATAACTTTTACAGTGCATTATTTGCTCACTAATTTAAAAGTTCTACCTTAGTTTCCTTGCCTTAGAATTTGGTTATGAATCTGTTGTGCTTGGCCAAGTAGACTATTTGGCTAAGATATACTTTGGTATAATATTACATCTGTCTCATATTTGGTCATTTGTGATATTTTCATGGAAGTTAGGGAGCTTTAATGCCAAATTTTGTGGATATTAAACAACAATTGGAAGATGCTATGTGAAACCCACCTGACTTGGGATTTCCATATTCAACCCTAGGCATAAAAATGGGAGATTCTCTTTTTCATTGTATCTAATTGTCTACAATGTTGCAGAGAAGTTCTCTTTATATTTTTATTTTATATGTTTTTCAATGTACTTAGGTTCAGAATTAAAATTCTGGTCAAACCATTATTAATATGTCAGATCAAGTGTTGTTTTATGTGGTTTACCATTAAATCATAAAATCAATGGTGGAACGCTTTTTGGCTTGCTAGGAAATTGATTTTCTTCTTGGTTGTATAAAAGTTACTTGCTTTTTGAGTTGTTCCTTTTGGTCCTTACTTATCGATAAAGGTTGCATTTTTCTTAACACCCTTCCACAAAGGTTCTAAATTTCCTTGTAGAATCTTCTTGTAAATATTATCCCCTTTCCCCTTCTTTTGAACATTTGATAAGAATTGATACTCCAATTTAGAGATCTAGATTGGTATTTAGGTATTGTATACGTCAGCAGCACTCCTAAGGGCTTGATACTTTTTTAATACATTTTATAAGAAGTATTAAAATTTTACTTTTCATTTTACTAGAACTCCTAATTGTTTTTATATGGTTTTTTGTTTTAGTTTCACTCTGTAATTGGTGTGGCACCTGGAAAGGAGATAACGTCTGCAGTAGTCGTAGAAAAACTCATTATTGTTTCACTCTGTAGTCAGTTTTGACCAATTCTTAATTCTTTTTGTTGATGACCTATATCCTTGCTGATAGTGTAATCAATCCTTTCTGTCTTTTCTTCTTTTGGGTTTTCCAGGTCGTGCACTGACGATTAGATCATAAAATTGTCAATGGCTGAACCTTTCTTCTCCATCATTTGATTCTAACCCTGGAAATGGTGAAAATACTTCAGCTGAAAGGCAAAAAGGCTAGTAAAATAATAGCGTCCCAAGAGTGTTTAGATGAAATATTTCTAAACCTAGTTCTACATATGCTAGAATGTATATTGACATGATATATTTGCTAGTTTATAAGTTACGAAACTATCACCATGTATACTTAAAAACATTGGTTATTAAACTTGTTGGAACTATTCACTAACCAGCCTGAGTATAATTATGGTGAAAGCGAGTTTCTGTTTTTGAGTTAGACTCTAGCTTTCAAATTTTTGTGCTTTGGATTGTAGATTTGCATGTGCTATGTTTATCTATACCTCAGTCTTCGTTGGATTGTTGTGGCTTTAGCTCAATGAACTTTGTTCATAATGAGGGTTGTGCGAATTTAATTGCTGATTCAAATTTTGATCTCCATACAGTTGCAAGCAACAGTTAATGGCCAGAATATGAGATGATCAATGAGGATGAAAGTGAAAATGACACAGAAATGTCAAAGGATAATGGACATACAAAATCATTGGTATCTAAGACAGGGGTGGATGATACAATGAAGTCATTGTTGGGCATTTTTGAGGTTTTGACTGCATTGCTAATATAACTAGAAGTTGCGAGTACTTGCTGAAACCTGTTGAGTGTTTGTCATTGATAAACAGGGAGATGGTGACCGGCAGAGTTGGGCAACTTTCCAAGAGCGTATAGACAAAGCCCTTGAACAAGTATTAAGGTAATGAGATACTTATTGCCTTGAAGGTTGCAAATTCACATACATATTACATAACATTTAGAAATGAAAATTCAGTTGCAGCCAATAATTCTGCAAGAGAACTTTGGTATAGTTAAAGCGAAATGAAGATAAAATTTCTAATTTTAGTTGTGCAAGCAGTTGGGCCTGGCTACTCCATATGTTGTATGTGTTCTTCTGATGGCTATGGGTGCCTTCATATGGAGGATGCAATACGAGACCAAGGATGCCAAGTGGGTATTTGTATTGGCTTCTAGGCCTTCTTATTTTACACTAAATAAATACTCAGATGATGCAAATTTCTATTTACATGCTCCTAAGTCTATGTAACCTGAGAAGAGACAGCCTTTGTATACTTGATATCAATAGCAAGCAATTGAAATATAAAGTTTATAAAGGTTAGAATTCGAATTTCTATTTGTGGATGTCGGGCCAAATCAAATCTAAGAATTTTGAATATTTCTTTCTTGCATGACATACAAATATCATGTTGGTTAAATATACAAATGTCAGTGCTAATGTTAGTTGTGATATGCTGGTGATTTCTATAAATATGTGTCCTGTAGGATGATTTTTATTTTATCTTTTACAAAATTACAGGTATTGCAGAAATGCCAGTGCTCAGGCTCTATGGCCTATATCATGTTGTCGGCCATCTAAAGCTGATATTCCTAAATGCAGCTACTGCAGTGGTCCTCGATGTTTTGAAACTCAAATCTTTTCTGAAATTTAAACGGAAAAAAAGAAGGGAGAAAAAGGCCTTTGATGCCAAGCTGTCAATTGATGTTTAATTTTGTTCGGTGGTTTTAGGTATTTCCTCAGCTGCTTTATTACTTTAGCGTAAAGAATGATATGGACTCTATTGATTGGGCAACTATAGTTGTATACACCTGTGAAGCCTCTCGTGAGGCTAGTGTGAGTTACAAAGAGGAATTTGTTTGGGTTCAACATTCTTTGCAATCTGTTAATGTAGCTTGATGGCTAACTGTTTGCCATTGTTGTTGGGGAAGAGGGGTTCACACTTTGAAGAAGGAAGATTTTTCCTTCGTATAATTTTGTTTGGTTCATGTTTCGCTAGTAGATAGAATGAAAAGAGAAGTTGTATGTAGCTTGCCTCTCATTTTATCTGTCAATTTTGGTGTTGATACTGATTTTTACCATCAACTTACATAAGAAAAAACAAAGAAATTTGCAGGCAGAACAATTTGGGTCTTTATTATTTTTATGAATTTACGGCACAAAGCAAATAGTTGAGATCAAATTTAGATAGCAGTCTATTACCAGACCAAAATTGGCTAATGTAAAATAACAAGATGATATATTTTATGAGTAAAGCAGTCAAAGATCAAACATTAAAAAGCTCTGTGAATCTATTTTGGACTAGCAAATGAAGCTGTAAGCATAAACATGTGGCACTGCATTGGAAGAATAGCGTTGGGAAATTGAGAATTAATGAAACCGTGTTGGAGATGATGAAATATTAGTAGGTATATTTAATCACAAAATTGGGTTGAGAAGTAAATGCCTAAAAGAAGCTTTTACCCTCTCATTGAGAGAGGACTTAGAATAATTTCTCTCTTATATTTTGTGAAGATAAAATATGAGTTTCGAAGATTGGAACAGAGCATGGTTCAGGAAACACGACATTTGGAACACAAACCCGTAGACAAAGATTTCGATTTGGTGGAAAAGGTGATATTTGAAAGACAAAATGATGTTAAAGGAGATTCATAGACAAGACACTGGTAACGTTCCCAAAAACAGTTATATTTGTGCCCAAGACAACCATATTCTTTAAAGTGCTGGCACTAATAACTGGCAGCAGACTGCCAAATGCTAGGCCAGAGCCTGAAGAAGAAGACTGAAGGCCAACCACCGAATGCCAACTTTTTTGTGGTACTGGTAGGTTTGCAGTAGGAAATTCCATCCTCATCCCAACCACTCTTTGAAACTATAACAGCATAACCTGTGGGAATGTTGCTCTTCTCAATTCAAACTTGATCAGAAGAATCTGGAGGGACACAAGAATAAATGTTCTGCTACACGAAGATACAAGATTAGGGTTTAATTTACTTTGCTCTGGATGTGTCTTGTATTTATGGATTCAAAACGTATTGACATTTTGAAAGAATTAACCTGGGAAAACTACAGCGCAAGTGTCCTGAGATTCTGGTGGCGCATGAGCTGTTATGTTCCGAACTTGCACATTGCTGCTGTATTATGTGAAGACAATCATGGTATATTATCAATTCATCATTTCATTTAGAACCCTACCCTTCTAATCATGATTCAGAAATATGTAAAATGAGCCAACCCAAAGTACCTGCAATTTACAGGATGAATGTTCCAAGCAAGGGAATTTAAGAGCTTAAAAGCCTACACAGAAGAAAAAGCTTACAGATAATTAAAAGTGGAAATGAAGAGATATCATGTCTGTTTTCACCACGTCATGTAAGTTTTGTCCATTAATCACCTGGCACTCCTTTTATTGTTGTTTTGTACATTAAATATGTTGGAATTCAAAGTAAAAAATTATTATTACAAAACAAATATTTTTGCAATATTTTATTTTGAAAAATATAGTAATAAATATTTTTAAATTTTTCTACTCAAATTAACATGATGTGAAAATTTTATACTCAGCATATTTCTATATTTTTAATATTTCTAATGAATAAATAAATAATTTTTTAAAGTTCTGGTGGTTAATAAATAGTTTTTAAGATTGATTTCGGAGAGAAAATTTGTGGATTTTAGTTTTTTTGTAAATTCAACTAATTAATTTTTATTACTAAGATTATGTGATTTAAATAAATAAATTAATTTATATATTAAATTTTCTTTTTTGAGTTAAAAATTAATAACTAATTTTAACTTATATTAAATTCATTGTGATTTCTCCTTGATAAAAAAATAATAATAATAAGAAGAAGAGGAAGAGATGATGAAGAAGAAGAATAATGAAGGGAAAGAAATAGAGGACGATAAGGAATAAGAAAAAATAAATTAATATTTATAAAAATATAATTTTATCTTTTTATTTGTTAAAAATAAAGATAAAAAAATAAAAAATAGGTGTAGGAGTAATATGTAGCTTTTTATATAAATTTAGGATTACATTAAAGATTACTAATATTGTAAAGGTTAAATTAAAAAAATTTAGGATCAATAGTATATAGAAACCTATGTGACATTGACCGAAATAATTTAGGGTTAAGTGATGATTTTCAAAAAATTTAACAACCTTTTTATCCAATCGTGAGATTGATATTTTTTAAAATATTAGGGATTAAAATGAAATTACTAATATGTCGCTTATCTATCAAACAAATATTAACATGTTATTAGTCCTTTATGCTATGTGATACATTATATCTACTACAATTTATAATTTAACAAATATGTTAATTCCTTATTCATATAGTTTAGTAATTAATTTTTAAATGATTATTATTTAAATAATTTTAAATAAAATAAACAAATTATTGCATTGTACATTCGTTTACTTGTTGATCTAATATCATTGTGAGAATAATCGGGCAACTTAATTTTGAAGTATTATCGATCTCATTTCAAGCCCTTAAAAATGCTTACATCATGCAACAATTTATTATATTATCTAAAATTAAAAATCTAACCGTGAAAAAATAGGGTTGAAAATCTAAAATCCTTAAAATATGTCTAATGTGTATTTTAATCTCAATATTTTAAAAATTATTTATATAACTTTAAATCCGTTTGATAGATCATATTAAAAATAAATATTGTCCTCATTTGCCATTGAAATTATAATTATATTTCTGTATAGATTGAAAATTTGGAATTTAACAATGCCGATAACAACATATTTTGAGTATGTCAACAGCACTAAATGAGAATTGAATAATTTCCTACACTAAAATGTGCATTCAACAATATTTTAGAAACCCATTAATCCTGACATTAAAAATCGAGAACATAAATTAATACATAAAACAAATAAATAAATTTGAAATTGTTGTGAAAGAGTTAAGAAGAATTTATTTTACTATCTTTAACTATTTTTCAGTAAAAAAAACTAAGTTGCATAACATAATATAATTAAATTTATAGACATTTACTATAATTTTTAGAATTCTTATTATAAGCTTATTATTCTAATAAAAAAGACAATTATATTTTATATTTTCTTAAACTTCATTATATTACAAGCATTACACAATTTTTTAAACTTCTTTATAATTATTAAATAAAAAACCCAAATTCCTCATGACCAATATCAGTTTAAATTTCATATCTCTTGTACCAATTCAAAAGATTTTACAAGTTAAACTAACTAGTATCACATGTAATAATCACACATATCACAACACTTTTAACCCTAAAATTTACTAAATATCTTTATTCTATTATTGGAACTTACAACACTGTCAAATACAAATTTACTGAACAACTGTTTTTCTTAATGGCTAACTATTTCTTAAACACAACAACAAAAGATCATTGGCAATCACAACTGGTCCTAAAAATGAACAGCTTTGTACCCATCACTGTTAGTCACAAATGTCTCTCTAATTCGGATGAGTCTACTTACTACATTTTTCATGTTAACCCTCTTCTCTGGTAAATCCACAGTACAATCCATAGCCAAGCTGAAGATCAGTGAAACACATTGTTCCCTTGCTGCGAAGAAATGTTTTTCTTCTTTCTCTAGCAAACCTGGGTCTGTAACTTCAGAGATTGAACAATGTAATAATGAGTCACTAACCCAACTCCTCAAACTCATTTCCTCACCAAAAATTTCATCTGTTGGCTTCTTCTTTGTAAACGTTTCCATTAGCAAAATACCATAGCTGTAAACATCACCTTTTCTTGATACCTTCCCTTCTCTACCATACTCTACAAATGATATCAATTTCATAGTTACATGAATTAGTCAACTTTGACAAGAGAATGAAAAATCAATGACAGAGAAAATTGGAAAAGGACATATGGTTTCCAAGGTTTTGTCAAATATGTACTTTAGTAATTTGGTACATTTAACGCTAATATTGATTTTAGTAATTGTAGTAGAAATGTAAGTAAACTATCCAAACTGCTAAAAAATTTTAAATGAATGTGCAGTGAGATTTTTGAAACCAATGAGATTAAAGAATTCATTTGGCCAAACCATAGAGTGCATATGTCCTCTTCGCAAAGAAATTGGTAAGTTCTAATGGGTTGTGATAATAATAATGTTAGAATTAAAATTAGATTTATTTAGTTTTCTAGGTTTACTCTTATTTCTATTTTAAGTATGATTAGTCTTTTCCTAGTTTATTAAAGTTTCTAAGTTTATGAAGATTCTTAATTTATGATGTTTTAAGGACTCTTAAATTAATAAGAATTTCTAATTTATATTTTTTTATTATTTCAGCTTATATAAAGACATGTTTATGTACTTAATTTATAATTTAAAAGAGTTCAATATAATTTCATTTTCTTCAACATGATGTCAGAGCGAGTTTGATCTTAATTTTGAGAGTTGACTTAGAAAAATTTTGATAATGATGATCTGTTACCTTATGATGTGATTATTGAGAATAATTGAGTTCTCTACTAAAAAAAATTCTGGAAACTTTAATTCAAGGTATGGTATTGTTGTTTGGGCATACTGTTCCCAGGTACTGAGCCGAGTACTGTTCAAGAATTCCTAATATGGCTGCCCCTTCATCTACCCCACTTTGCCTATGGAAAGGCAGTATAGGCATTATTAGTTTTCTTTGCTTAAGGAAGGACCTACAAGTATTCATCGCCTAAGTAAGGCATTATAAGTATTCTTTGCCTAAAAAATAGCACAATTAGTATTTTGCACCTAAAAAAAGACAGTCAATATTTTTTACTTAAAAATAAGGCACAGTCAATATCTTTCATCTAAAAAAAATAGACACAGTCAGTATTGGTTGCCTTTTGAAGGTACAAGTGGTTTTATCCTATTTTTCGATCGCACTACTACTGTTTTGGGATTTTCTTCTCAATTCGTATTATCTTTCAAATTCAAGCTTGCTTTACTATCTTGAGTTTGAAGGGAGCGTTAGAATTGAAATTAAACTTATTTAGTTTTCTAGGTTTAGTCTTATTTCTAGTTTAAGTATTATTAGTCTTTTTCTAGTTTGTTAAAGATTTCTAAGTTTATAATGATTCCTACTTTATGTTGTTTTGAGAATTTCTAAGTTAATAAGAATTCCTATTTTATGTTGTTTTATTATTTCAGCTTATATAAAAATATGTCTATGTACTTAATTTATAATTTAAGAGAGTTCAATATAATTTTATTTTTTTCAACAAATACATTATGAGATAGTAAGATAGGCTTAGCATTAAACATCGTGCATACTTGAAACTTTGAAATGGAGTTCAGTTTATCTAAAGAAAGAAGGAAAAAAGAGAGAGTTTAACAAAAATGACCTGGTGCCATATAACCAATTGTGGCAAGTGTCTGCGTTTGTCTCATAGACTCTTCTTTGCCCAAGAGTTTCGCAATGCCAAAATCACTCAAATGTGCAACCATGCTTTCGTCTATCAGTACGTTGCTGGGCTTTATGTCACAATGAACAACAGGGATTGAATAACCAAAGTGAAGATATTCCAAAGCTGATGCAACATCTATCATTACATTCAATCTCTGCAAAATGTCAAGAAAGCAGTTGTCAGAATGCAACCACTTCTCCAAGCTCCCATTTGACATGTATCCCAATACCAGTGCTTTGAAGTCATTGTTCGAACAACAGCTGATGATTTTGACTAGGTTTCGATGACGAATACTGCCCATCACTTCACATTCAGCTTCAAAACTCTTAACTGCTCCATCAAATTCCATGTGGAACACCTTAACTGCAATATCCATCCCACTTGGAAGTACTCCTTTGTAAACTGTGCCGAAACTCCCAGCACCAAGCTGGTTGTCTTCGTTAAATCCATTTGTTGCGTGCAACAGTTCATGGTAAGAAATTCTTCTCCATGCTGCTTGTGGATACATTTCAGCATCTTTATTTAAGCCCCTTTTTTGACGTCTTCTTGATATGTGGTTGGCAGTAAGGACAACTATTATTGTTAATGCAATAATAATGCTCAGTGGCAAAACAGTAAGCAGAACAACAGTCTTTGATATTTTGTGAGTTCTGGTTTTGCATGGTACTAGTTGAAGCTTCGGAGAACCACATAATGCATAATTTCCCGTGAATGAGTCAGCTGAGAAGTTTGGAAAAACTCCTCCAGTAGGAATTTCTCCTTCTAGATGATTGAAAGACAGATTTAGATATTTGAGGTACATGAGTGCTTCCAAGGATTTGGGGATAATTCCAGAGAGATTATTATTGGACAAATCCAAGAATTCCAAGCTTGTCAAGTCACCAAATGATTTAGGAATTTGACCTTGCAACCTATTATACCTTAAAGAGAGATGCTACAGATTTTTTAGGCCTCCGATGCTGGTTGGGATGTTACCTCACAGCCGATTCATCGATAAATCTAAATCAATCACAACCTTCAGATTTCCAATTTCTGATGGAACATACCCACTCAGAGAATTTGATGACCAGTTTAAGTGCAGGATAACCTTAAGATTCCACAGAGTTGGGGGCATGGAAATTAATTCATTGGAGCCTAAGGAGAGAGTTCTCAGAGATGTGAGATTACCTAAGCATGCAGGTATTCTTCCAGAAAGCTTGTTATCATTCAAGTACAAGTCAGCCAACCTATCCAAATGACAAAGATCTTCTGGCATGGATCCTTCGAGTTTGTTGTTTTGGAGATACAAACCTTGAAGTTTCTGTAATCTGCCGAGTGTATCGGGAATTAGTCCTGTCAGCTCATTGTTTCCTAGTCTCACAACTGTCAAGTTGTTTAAGTTGCCAATTTCTTTCGGAATGCTACCTCTGATTTTGCAATAATCAATGGAAAGACTTTCCATAGAAATAGAAAAATTCCCAATGGAACTTGGAAAGATCCCATTTATTGGATTTGCTGTTAACTGTACTATTTTTAAATTTCTGCAACTTGTCAAAGACGATAGAAAGATTAAATCTGGAGTAGAAGATGTCAAATGATTATAAGGTAAGCTGAGCAATTCAAGGCTTCTTAAGTTGCCAAATGTGGTCGGAATAAAGCCAGAAAATGAGTTGTATCCAAAGTCAAGAACGGAGAGCTTGGAAATATTCGTAATGGAGCTTGGAATTGTCCCACTGAAATTGTTACTCGACAAGAAAAGCGCCTCAAGATTTGGAAGACCAAGGTCTATGCTTGATGGAAGAATTCCTGGGAGGTTATTACCAGTAAGTGCTAGTTGTTTCATTGTTGAAATGTTGAAGATTGACGTTGGGACGAATCCAACTAAATTGCTGGATTGAAGGCCGAGACCCTCTAGATTAGGAAGATTACCAATTTCATATGGAATCTCACCTGCAAAAATAGCAAAAAATGAAGGACAGTGATTTTGTATAATATCATTACACAAGAATCCTCTCTTGTGGACATTCATATTTCTTTAGAATCCAAATGAAGGACTCTTTTTTACAAATAATTGCTAAAAGAAAAAATATTAACTACACTCTTTATGTATAAGAGTTTCACAATCAATTCATGTTAATTAAGAGTTTTTTGCCTTTTGGTAATTCATTGTCCAAAGAATTCTGGAAGAGGACTCTGTATATATAACGGAATATTTAATTATTTCAGACAAAATCATTCATATACAATGATTGTAGATAATCTGAAATAAATAACTAGATAAAAGTATATGACAGAGAGAAGTTTATATGTATGGTACCTATAAAGTTGTTATAGCCAAGAAATAGATGCCTGACAGAAGTCAAGTTCCCTATATCCCTCGGTATGTTGCCTTGGAACTGATTAAATGACAATGAAACATCCTGCAGCTCCTTACATTTCCACAACTTGGATGGAATTGGACCAGAAAGCTGATTGTTAGATATGAATAAACCTTCGAAAACAGGAAGATTTTGACACATGTTGTCCAGAAGACCACCACTCAGGCTATTATTAGAAAGATCAATGTTGGTTAAAGAAGAAATATTGAAGATCTGTGAAGCAATGGACCCTGTTAGGGCATTATTTGGCAGCAATAACAACTCCAGCTTTGAAAGATTCCCCAGCTCCTGTGGAATTTTTCCTACAAAGTGGGTAATAGAAAAAGAATGAAGTTCAAGGTAAAATCTGTAAAGCGTTACATTCAATATTGTTACTTTAAAATGGGATATGTGTATTTATTGGTTAAATTGGTTATCTTCTTTGAATAGTACAAGAAATTTTGGGATTGAATCCTGCTGACATTTTAGAGTTGGAACGAAGTTTGATTTATGTGTATACAACTATGGATTTAAGAATTCTTATACAATATTATAAATATGTATACTAAGCTGGAGTTTTACATACCTTGGAGTTTGTTGTAGCCAAGATATATATCCTTAAGCTCAGTCAAGTTTCCAATTTCTCTCGGAATGGCTCCCGTGAAATAATTCAGTGATAAGGACAAGGATTGCATCTGTTGGCAATTTGATAATGTGGATGGTATTTCACCGTCAAACATGTTTCCAGATAAAAAAAGGAATTTCAAGCTCGGAAGATAGTTGAAAATATTTGCTGGGAGTTGACCAGAAAGTCCATTATTATATCAATTACAAATAATGAAGGCATGTTGAACGTGATGAAAGGGAAGAAACCTGAGAGCTGGTTATCACTGCAATCTACTATTTCCAATGAAGATATGTTGAAAATGGGGGATGGCATGGTTCCTGAAAGTTGGTTACTACTAAGATCAAGTTCTTGCAGTAAAGAAATGTTGGCCAGGGTTTCTGGGATATTCCCAACAAAGTTGTTTCCCTTCAAAAGTAAGTGTTGAAGTTCTGTTAAGGATCCAAACCATGATGGAATCTCTATGTTGAAGTTATTGAACATGAAATCAATGTATTTCAGTCGACGTAAATGACCCAACTCTTCAGGCAGAAGCCCACAGAAACTGTTGTTTCTGATGGCTAGGATTTCCAGAAATGACAAATTTCCTAGCTGAAGAGGGATGGTGCCTGTAAGACCAAAGTAGGACATATTCAGGGCTGTAACTCTATGGTGGCGGACACTGCAAGTGACACCAATCCATCTACAAACAGAAGAAGTTGTAGACCAATTTTTGGCCAATAAATTGCTGGGATCATGTGTTATATGAGCCTTCAGGGCAAGAACGGCATATTGGTCTGTGGTAATGTTGGTTACTGCTGCCACAACTGAGGTAAACATCAAAAAATGAACCAAGGGAAACATGATAACAATGATGAAACAAATGTTTCTCTCCATGAGAGAAAGTAGGTTGGAGAACATTGACTTATGAGTATACACGCTGTGGTAATACAAGGACAAGCAATTGATACATGGGTGTATATGAACATGAAAAATTGGCATAATTTCCAAGAAACTTTGAACAAAGTTACACTGGATAAGGCCTCCAAATATAAAATAGTTTCATAAAATTAAAAAACTCAGCATTCTTTGTCATTGACAAAAAAGAAAAATACAAATTTGACTTTTGTTATCTCTCACCACTTCCTGCTTGCCATCTCTTACTGGCTACTACTTTCTTGATTAGTAGTTTAGTTTTCAGGGTTTTTAAATTAGATCCCCACTATTTTTCAAAACTAGCAAAATCCATAGGTTTCTATAAACCATCACTGACTTGAGTCCTTGACCAAATTCTTTTGATGCGGTAGGGGCAATAAAAAATGACAATAGAAATGAATTAATTTCTAATGTTTAATCAATGGTAACAAGATTTTTACACTAAACTTGCTGCTTCAAATTCCCATGGAGCTAATAAACTACACTTTCTCAAGTGATTTCCAATGCGAACTACTGTTAAAGGCTGATTGAATTACTACAAATTTTTGGAAACCCATTCCTCGCAAGAACTATTCTACAACAATTCTATCAAAAATTCTGTTTTGAAAATCCGAAATGCTTAGTTTAGAGATATATTCACATCTACAGCTGAGCCCTAGCAATATATAAACGCAGAAAAATTATCAATAGATTATGCAGATTACATGCTTGAATAAATGCAAAAATGAAAAATGCATTTACTAGCAGAAACAATGAGTACGTCACCTTCAAGTAGATCGAAGGAATGCCGCCGACGAAAGCCTCGTCGGAAACCGGGGCCGCTTCCATCGAACGGAAACCCCAGTTCAAATTTAATGATGTGGGTTGCAAATGTTTTTAACCGTTGGGTATTTTGAATTTACCAAAATTACTCAAGAGTTCAGGAGCATGTATCTCTTGACGCGGGAAGGAGGGTAAAATGGTCAATTAAAAAGGGTCGAGTTCCGGTCTAATAGAATCTGAAAGAAAATTAGGTGATAGGTTTTTTCAAACTTCTAATTAAAAATTAAATCATCATGATCTCACTTTGCTTATTTAATCTTGAACACTATTTTTAAATAATAAAAAAAAAGAAGAAAATACTAAAAAATAAAAGTAATATTATCGCAAGTCAACTTAAAATTGTTGTTGGATAGTCTATTCAAATTTTAAATTTGGTAATTTTTTTTTTTACTTTTTTAAGGAAATGTCGTTGTAGAAAATTCAAGAACTTAATAATTTTATACTTCTTCTTAAATAAGTTTTTAGTACCAGTGTGAATTGCATTAATTTTGATAAAGAAATTTTATTAATAAAGTAATTTTATCACTTTTAATATGACTTAGGTTTGGTTGGGTATAAAAATGTGATAATTTTTAAATTAAAATTGTTGTTGGGGTTTGCAAACAAGCAAACCCATAATAAGTCGGACACAAATTTTAGTATTTAAATTTACTTAATTTAACATGATTAATAATGATATTGGTTTAATGTCATTAGTTTATTAGTCGAGTTGTGTCCAGTTTGATATTTGTTAGAGATAGTGCCATGAAATCATATGGTTTGTACGCTTTCTAAAGTAAATAAAATTGTTGTTTATTTATACTTATGCACATATTTGATATCAATTATGGCAGAAAAACCCTAGTTTATTTATATAACCATAATTTTAATATATATAAGTGTTGTATATATAAGATGATTTTATGGATAATAAAATAAAATAGTCTGTAACAAATTAATTAAAGTTGGATTTTTAATTAAATATTACTGGTGTGGTTAACTAACAATGTGATAGTTTTATTCGAATTATTGATGTACCAATATTACAGTGGAGACATTTTATGTATACTATTATATAAGACTGGACAAAATATAATTTGAATTCTTATATAAGTTTCATTACTAATTGAGAATTCAAATAATTTCTATAAATGATCATATGCAGATCAATATTAATTCAAAGTAGTAATAAACTTCTATTTATGTCATAGTCTTTTAAGTCATTTATTAAAGTTTTTTCTAAAACAAACTCAACACTTGTATCTTAGAAATTTAATAAGATAAATAGTTGTGAATGTGACCTATAGATATGGAATCCATTTTTTCTTGTTGAAAGTCAGAAAAAAGGCTTCCTTAAATATTAATTCTGCAACTGAACAGTTTGAACGCTTAATTTATAAACTAGTTTATAAATTAACTGTTCATTGGATAATTAATGGAATTTAAGGATAGAAAAGTAATTAAAGGGGTAAAATAGACAACTAACCTAGTTCTAATTATAAATTGTTTATAGAGCGTTAAACTACATGTAGTGATTATATTTATGAACTACTCAAAATTTTCTGAATAAAATATGTTTATAATTTTAAGAGTTTAAATTTAGATTTTTAGTTGAATAATACTAGAATTAATAGATTAGATTACTTGATTAAAGAGTTTAATTAATCATTTAAATTTATTGGAGCTTGAAATTGTAGATCCATGGATTCCTAATACCAACTCTTAAATCATTGCGGTAAATAATATAATAGATAAAATTATTACATTTAATTTACATGTCCAAAAAAAATAGTTTTGTGGAATACTTATTTTAATTTGGATTAAATTAATTAATTAAAAATTAATTAATTGGTAAGGTATTTTAGGAAAAATATTTTTTCATTAATATCAAATAATTTAATTTAGCAAATTAAATGGATAATTTTCTTAAGAAATTATCCTCTTTATTTTTTTTAAATATTAATTTTGAATTAATAAGAATATCAATTTCATTAGGAGATATTTTCCAAATTTAATTAATTAATATAATTAAAAAATTGTTTTAGTTGAAAAGGGGTTATTTACAAGAAACAAAAAGAGAAGAAAACCCCTAAGTTTTCTGTTTATGCATTGAGGAAATAAAAAAGAGAGTTTCACCTTTTTCTTAAAAAGATATAGTAAAGAAGCCTACTTTTCTCTTTATTTTTACTGAAAAATGATTAGTTTGGAAACTATTGATAAAGGAAAACATGCAAAAAGATAATGAAGAGGTTTCAAGAGATATTTTCTTCTTCTTCTTGATATTTATTTATATTAAAACTATATACTCATATATTTTTGAAATTATACTGAGTAATTTTCCGTTGTTTACTTTATAATATCGTAACATTATTCTGAACCTGACAACTATTTCTCTTTAATTTGATTTTTAATTGTAAAAATGTGAAAAAAAAGGTCTTTCACTTAGTTGAAATTATATTGAGTGTTTGGATTGACCAAACATTTGTAAGGGTCGTAGGATACCATAAATCTTAGGTTGTTTGAGTATTTAGACCTTGTAAGGTTTAAGAGGTATTCGAAAATCTTCTTTGTTGTAATTTGAAATTTTGTGATATCAATACTTGGTTGTTTAGTGAAATCTTCAATTAGAATAAATGTGGGTCGAGTGTTTGTCGAATCACTATAAATCTCGATGTGCTTACTCTCCTTAATCTCTTTATCTTTTAATTTTGCACATTATTGATATTGTGGTTGTGTTGGAATTTTAATTTGTAGTAGTTAAATTTTCAGAAACCCAAGTTACCTCTCTTCTTGGGTTGCTTTGTAGTACTTCAATTTGTATCATTCTCGGTAGGCTTCAATATTATTGGGCTTTTGAATTTAAATTAAGCTTTCGTACTTGTTTTGAATTGCAAGAAGTAATGCCCACCGCATCCTTTGTGTCTTACCTAGTGGTTCGAGAGTTATAATGTTGTAACTTTAAGAGACTGACTTGAATTTGAACAAAGGAATCTGCTATTGCCATTGTTTAACTCTACTATTGCTATTATCATACTTGAAAATACTTAGAAAATACATAGAACACAAATTATAAGTCTATGGTGTGTGTGAGATTAGAAAATACATATAACACAAATTATGAGTCTACAGTATGTAGAGAAGCAAGCTAGTCACAATACTAATGCAAAGGAACACAATAATTTAATAGAAAATTGCAATTATGAGAAATCAGATCAATATTAAAGAGACTGGTTTACGATGGTATTCAATATGTTCGTTTGGGATTTAACATGTCTAAGGTTGCAGAAAAGGCATTTTTGAAGTCTAAAATAATTAGGTTGAGGTCAATAAATGTAAGAAAAGTAATAGGATGCTAAGGAGTATTGTAAGGCCAAGCTAGATGGTAGAAAAATAGTCAGAAAATTAGCAAAGGTTGCTAGCGTTGTCATGAAGAAGATGATGCTCCTCAAGGACGCATTCTTTAAGGAATTTAAGCTAATGAAAGTCTCTTATGAACATGGAATCAGGCAATCTTACGTGGAATTGTAATAGAATATGACTACCTTATGCAATTCTATTTTAATACAAGTCACCTATCTAAGATAAAAGTTTATCTATAATTTGAATTAGTATAATTTAATCATATTTAAAAGAGGTGTTTAAAAACTCATACTTATAATAAAACACTCATTCTAAATAATCTTATTTGAAATAAAATATTTATTTTAATTAATTTTAAGTTAATTAAAATAAGATTTTGAATTTTTGTGTTTGTTATGCATTAGCTTAATATAATGGATCTTTTGGACCTAAGTACCCCTTAAGTGGACTAGGCCTAAGGCATTTTTTTGGAAAAATACCAATTCTCCCCTAATTTTTGACACTTTTATCACTTATCTTTCTGATATTTCAAAACTACATTTTACCTCTTTCATCAAAATTGGGAAGTTAAATGTTAGTATTTTTGTTATTTTACATATTTATCCATAACCAAATTAAATTTGTATTGGGTCTAAACAATAATCCAGCCCAACTTAATTTTTTAAAGAATAAAGATAATTGTTTATATGCATAAGAGTTTAAACCTTAGACATTAAACTCAAAAGTTTAATTCTTTACTACTAAATTAACTTATCAATTATATATATGCACCATGTTATATATTATATATATTACATGGATGATTATATAAATAATAACTCTAAAAACCTAAAACAATAATGAAAACAAAATTTAGTAAAAAAGAAAAAATATTTAAAATTTTTGTAAAACTAATGCAAAAATTATCAAAAGCAAAGAACTTCTTTTTATTAAGACTATACTTGTTTTTAAATTTTAAATTTTAAACTTTTAAAATAATTATTGAATAATATGCTTTTAGATTATAACAATTTACAAATTAATCTTATTCATGATTAGTTTTCGTAACATCTCTAATTTTAAAAAATTTCAGTAGAATTTCTTTATAATGTAATATATGCCAAATATGTACTCTTGCAAACTTTAAAATTTTATTCGAAATACTCTCAATAAAATTGAACACCACTATTTCATTTCATTACTTAACAAAATATAACCAATTCTAGGGTTTCTAAAACCAAATACAAACATAGAAAACACATTAAAACTATATATTATGAACTCCTATACCATATTACAGATAGTTCAAAAAGTAGTAATATTCATGTCCTAGAGTATTATTTGTCTTTTACTTACAAAATCTCCAGCGTTGTCTAAACCTAAAAGGTAAGAATGAGTTAATGTCCAATAGATATTTATATACAAAAGCAGTTTAAAATTTTCAATAAACAACCTTACACATATAAAATACACCTTGATTTCCAACAATGAGTGTAATAGAATATCGAGTGAAAAATATAAATTTTAATATGCATATAAACGACGCAAAACACATTATTCTGTTATTTAAAAATAATTTTCATTAATTTTTTTTGCGTGCTTTAGGGCATTATTCCGAAGAAGTACAACCCTAAAAATTGGTTATATATACTTTAGAGGCATTATTTCTAAGAATTGTCATCTCTTAAAAAATAACCTTTAGAGATATTATTTATAAGGATAGTTACTCTAACAGAAACGTACTTGAGGGATGTTATTTTTAGGGATCGTTACCCCAAACACTGGTGTCATATCACAATAATAATCATGGCCATTACATTTTTATTTACCAATTCATTTCATATCCATATTTATTTATCACAATAATTTTCATAAATATTCAAAACACAGTATTTAATAAAAATCATTCATCTTTAATAACACAACACATGTTGATACTTTCATTGTCTTTAAAAAATAGCATTCATACAAAAGCATTATTAAACCCAATTAAAAAAACAACTAATTAATTAAATCAACACGTAATATTATTTAACCTTCAAATCAAATACATACCTAATTACATAAAATTGCATTTAATTTTTAAATTCACAAAACACCAAATTTCATAAATATTCATTTAATCATAAATAACATAAAACACAAATTTTCATAAAAATTCATCATTTAATTATAATAAAATATTCTACTTTTCAATTTTAAAAATAAAATCTATCAATTGCATATAAATATCTACCTAATAAACCCGTGACAATTCTATGTCTCTGATTATTTCTCCTCCTTGTAATCACCTCCTAATATTACTTTAACAAATAATAATAAATAATGATCCAATAATAATAAATATAATTCAAACTTAGTTATCTAATATATATATATATATATATGTATATATATCTAAACTTAAACATATATCATCCTAACAATTAAAAATTTTACAACTAAATTGTATATAATAATTTATAAAAAGATTTAAACCAAAATAGCATGAGATCATAATTTCTAACTGGTTTTAAGATTTTTTTTTCTTCTTTTCTTTTCTTTTCTTTTCTTCTCCTTTTCTCTCGGTTCTGTCTTTGGTTTCTCAATTTAGTCTAATGCCTTTTAATAATTAAAAAGGCAAAGATTTTATATACATGATCCCACCGCCTATAACTTCCATCTTTTCCCCACCATTTGGCTTTCTTTTATTAGTCTACATACTCAAACACAATTAATTAATCTTTGTTTCTTTCATCTCATTGTTGCCACATGTCTCTTCTTCTCTTTCTTTTCCTCTTTCCACCAACTTAAGCAATTGAAGAGGAGGCATTTTTGGAATCTTAAATTCATACAAATCCCTTAACTCTACATTTTTCATTTTTCGGCTATAATAAAATCTTATTATTCAAAACTTCTATTCTTATAAAATATAAACATATTTTTCCATAATTACATAACTTATTTCAAATAATGTACTTATTTTCTAAATGCTATATATACGTGTTTCCCCCTTAATAATGAAAAAAATCGGGTATTATAGTTTTTATAAAATATTGTGTTCATGCATTATTTTTACAAGAAATTTAGATTTTTTATTTTTATTTGATTTTATTGTAAAAATATTTTAAAAAATGAAAAAATAAATTTATTGTATTATGAATTTATTTTTTTATTGTTAGTAATTTTTTAATTTGAAATTACTTTTCATTACATATTTTTATTATAATTATTTGTTTGAGTTTTTTGCAATTGATATTTATTTAATTATCTATCTCAGATATGCTCACAATAAATAATATGGTGTACATAATTGATAATTACTTTTGGTTTAGTCTAATGATTAAAATTTGAATTTTTGATATTGAGGTCCAAGGTTTAAGCCCCATAACCACAAATATTTTGTTTTTTTCTTTTTGTAAAATAAAGTTAGGCCAAGTTATAGTTTAGGCCCATTTTTGCTTCTAGGGGCAATAAAGTTATTTGTCCTCAAAAAGTGAAATGTTAGTGTCAAAGTTATAACAAGAAGGGGGTAAAATTTAGTTTTAAAATATCATGGAGATAAGTGGTAAAATTGCCAAAATCATGAAGATCATTGTTAATTTTTCATTATATTAATTTGGGCCAAACCTAAATTTATATTTACTTTCCATACCACAACTTATAATTTGAGTTTTAAAGAGTGGCTTGAGCCTACTTGTGTTTTTATACATTACCTAAATGAAACGATGTAGTTAATCAAAGATATTAATTAAATTTTACTAATTAATTAAATTTTATAAAATAATATTATCAAATCTTAAGTAAAACCTTTAGTATCATAAATTTTTAAACATATAATAATGTTTTATATTGATAAATCAATTAAAGTTGTCAAATAAGCTAACTCTTATAACCCAAGCTATTTTGTGGGTATATTTGTTGACTAGTTTTATATAGCAAAAAATAATAATATCTTATTTAGATTAATTGAAAGCTTTTCTATTTTTCTCATTTTCATAATTTTAACTTTAAAATCATATAACCATACGAACTTTTGAAAAGTATTAAAAACACATGCTTTGATAAAAAAAAAAAAAGAAGAAATTTTGAGCTTTTAAGTATAAATCATTTATCAATTTAAAAACACATTACAAATAATAAATCACTTAATATATGTGTCTTTAATTCTTCAAGTCTTCTCTTTAGTTTACTTTTAGGGCTTTCAATTTTGCACTTCATATATGCCTTAATTTTGGATATCCTTTTGATGATCAATTTGATCCTAAAACTTCATGCTAAATGCTACGAATATCACTAAGAATACTACAAGAAAAATTTAGTTAATCAAAAATATTAACGTTTGTTATCATCAAAACAGTAGCTTATGAACCTTAGACTTAACAATCTCTCCCTTTTTGATGATGACAAAACAAGATATGAAATAATCACAGTTAATGTCTTATTTAAATGAAAAATATTTTATTTCAATTAACTTTTTTTAAAGTAATTTATTCTATTACGTATAAAAGTTGTTTTTAATTTTTTAAATAAAATAATAATATGAGTTATTAAATTTTATTTGTATACAACTAAAGTTTTAAGAAATACATATATATCATTGAAAGTTATATAATTGTGAAAATTTAATTGATATAATTGTAATATTATAAAAATAAATATTTATTATTAAAAAGTATAAGGTTTGCACAATATTTTTTAACAGATTCCAAACGGCTTTTTATCAGGCATATATTCATTTCTAAAACTTGAGAGCGGTATTTGTGTACTTCATCAAACTATAGATTCTTTTTTTCAAATTTTAAGAGGTATGTGTCGATGGTTTGTGAATATTATTATTGTGTCAACGACTCCTACTTAATATTCATATAATTTTAACATTTGTTTCTACAAACTCCACATGTGATCAGAAGTATTTTCAAACTTTAATGGTAAGTTAATATAGTTGTAAATAATATTAATGCCAATGTTTGCAATTAATACATTTGAGTTATTATTAAATACCTCCTCTAAGGTTTAACATAATATCACTTGGAAAACATATGTCTAATAACTACCACTAACCTCTTTTATCGTTATCCCACTATTAAGGCTATCTAACAAAAATTATTGCAATTACAAATTTGTCCATAACAACTAAAATTAAGGAAAAAATGACAAAGAAACCAAAAAATTGAAAACTGACATATATTTTTAGGTTTTAAATCTTTGTAAAAGAACATAGATTGTTATCAATTATAACACCCTGAATCAGACAGTCACAAAAGTGACTCCAAGCTAAGGTGCTACAAAAATTTTCAAGCTTTCAAAATAAAATACTACCTCAAAGAAATAATGCTCTAATACCAAGTTTGTAACACCCATAATTCTGTAATCAAAATTTTGGTAGAATTTTCTCTATTAGGGGTGGAGCACCTATAGGGCTTGAGAGGTCTTAATCCCCTCAGACCCACAAATTTTTAAAATTTTTTTATTATAATATTTATATTTTAGACATATTTCTTAGATTTATAAACAATTTTGTCCCTATATTTGAAAAGTTGTCAATTTACCCCTTAATTTATTTAAGAATGTTACTTGACTAACTTTACCTTTTAACCATTGGCTTGCCCAGTTATTTAGTTTTGGTTTTGGCCCTGTTCTTTACAATATAAACACATACCAAATATACATTACTTCAAATTTTAAAATTTTATTCTAAATACTCTCAATAAAATTCAACACCAACTACTTCATCTAATTTTTCAATAAAATAATACCAACATTAAAATCTATGACACTCAAATACTAACTACACAATTATATTATAATAATACAATACAATATATATTTACACAATTGTAATCATACTACTCCAAATATCTATTTACTGTCAGAGGTTCCAAAGTAAAAAAATCATCTTCTTGGAGAATCACCTGTCTATTAAATAGCTTGTTTTTAGCATTATCTAAAATCTGAAAAGTAAAAGTGAGTTCATGCCTAGTATATTTATATACAAAGACAATTTTAATAAAAATTTAAAATAAACAATTTTCATATAAAATATTTTTCGATTCCCAACATTCATAAAATATAATAAACATTTATTTCTTTATTTTATCCAAGTTCAATTTGTTAACTCTATGTATAGTATTATGGCATTATTTTTAGGGACCACCGCCCATAAGTGGCCATACATGTTTTTAAGGCGTTATTTTCAAGGATCGTCATTCATAACTAAACATATTTTTGAGTCACTATTTCCAAGGACCATCGTCCATAATCAGATATACTTTTAGGGCACTATTCCTAAAGATTGTCACTAAAATTTCATCTTTATGGGCATTCACCGTAGGACTAAAATCACATCCAAAGTAACCTATGTTGCCATCAACTATGGCCATCACATTTTCATTTATCAATTCATTTCATGTCCATATTTATATTATCATAAACATTTTCATAAAAATCATTCATTTATAAAAACATAGAAACAAGACATTTTCACAAAAATCACCAATTTATAGAAACACAACAAGTGTTGACATATATTTCTTACTATATTTGTAAAGATAATATTCATCTGAAAGTTTTTATATAAATTTGGTTCAGAAACAATTGACTAGATCAGCAAGTGAAAATTCAGGAATTTCATAAATATTCATAAAAAATTTAAATGTAATAAAACATCCTACTTTTAGTTTTAAAACTGAAATCCGTAAATGCATATAAATACCTACGTGAATACTATATGTCAATCTCTAAACTTCTATTAATTTATCCTGTACCTTCAAATTATTCCCTAATATCAATTTTACAATAATAATAAATAATATCCACAACTTAATTATCTAAATATATACATATATATACACATATAAAAAATTAAACATATATCATCCTACCAGTTAAAATTCTACAATTAAATTATATACAATAATTTACTAAAATATTTAGAACCAAAATATCATAGGATCATAAATTCCAACTAGATTTAGGAAATTCTTTTTTTTTTCCCTTCTTTTCTTTTCTCTTTTTCTCCTTCTCCTTTCTTCCTTTCTCTTTCTTCCTTCTTTTCTCTTTTCTCTTTTCTCGGCTGACTTTCATTTCAAAGTTTGTTTTAATGCTTTTAATAAGCAAAAGACAAAAATTATATATATATATACACACGCACACATATACAAACACACACATGATTCCACCACCTTCAAGCTTTTATTTTCTTCCACCACTTGGTTGCCTTTTATATGTCTAACATTCAAGCAAATTAATTTCTCTTTCCTTCTTCCTTCTCTTTCAGCTTGTCTCTTTGTTTTTTTTTTTTTCCTTTTTCCTTTTCACCCACGTAAGTAAAATGAGGGAAAAAACACTTTGGATTCTTAACTTCACTCAAACCATTTTAACTCTACATTTTCATTTTTTACCCGTAATAAAATTTTATTAGCTAAAAATTCTACTCTTATAAAAATATAAACATGATCATACATAATCAAATAATCTATTACAAAAATAATTATACTTATCTTCTAAATTATATGTGCTTGTATGTGTTTTGATTAACAATAAAATTATGTTATTACATCAATTCCCTCCCCTCTCAATATCATCACAGTAGCACTTTAAAAAATGACCGTTGGCACAATCTACATGTATTGTATCACAATAGTTATAATCAAAGTGGCCATAAAATGCCTAGCTCTTAGTTCTAAAGCACACACAACATACTCATATTACATACAGCTTTTGTTTTTCATCTTACTAAGTATAAACAATGTCTTCATATAATGGATGTACCAACATCAATGGAGATATCATCAAGACAAAGAACAAAGTATGCATTTATGGAGAGAAGGTTAGCATAAGAGTTTCAAAGGCAACAAAAAATCTAAACAATGTCTACTTTGATTGTCAATGTAGAAAGTGTAAGTTCTTTGAATGGTGGGCACCAATAAATAACAAATACATTCCTAAGTATGTAGAAAATATGAATGATGTTATGCCTTGGAATGATATGGTAAACAATTTGAAGATGATTGTCAATACTATGCAAAATCTTTTGCAAGATAAGAGGAAGATGCATGCTAGTATACAGTTCTTGGTGAATATGAATATCCTATTGTTTTGTATCTTAATGTGCAACCTGATAATAAGCTTTTTCTTTAGCAAATAAACTATTGATGTAATGTGGTCAATCTATGCAATGAAGAAATTTATAATGTTTTTGATACATGCATGATGCATAAGGCTATTAAAGACATATCTCACAAAAATCTCAAAAGTAGTATATATATATTACATAACATTTGTTAAGCAACAATCCAAAAAATGTACAGATGAATTGAATCAAGTGTATATGGCCATGTAATCTATTTCAAAGTTTAATATAATCATCCAAAATAACAACCAATTGATACTACGCAAAAGCTAACCATAAGTCTATGATAAAAGATTCTAGAAACAAAATCAAACACACACATTGGATCTAATTCCATGTTTGCAATCTACCTATACTATCTGGTATTTATTTCTTTAGTAATAAATTGTTGCTATACATCATTAATCTAAAAAATCAAAAAATCAAAGTAGCTTTTGCAAGTTTTATCCCTATGTAGCTTGAGTAGAATCCCCTGGTTATATAATAATATACATTAGCGTAGAAAATTGCATTATTAAGGACTGCAACCTAGTTATAAGTTTTAAAATTACCTATACTTAGTATTTGAGATGCTGTGTTTGAGAGATAGTATCATACGCTTGGCTAGTAGATGCTTCACTTTTATAAGTTACTTGTGGTTTGCTATTGGATGCTTCACCTTGGTATAGCTACCTCGATACACAAAAATAGTTTTTATTGGTATAATATTAAAAAATAATACATGATTTTAATTGATAAATATGAAATCCTAAATAAAACCAAAACATATAAATATAGAATCCAAGATAGAAGGCAAAGCACTACTTATGCATTAGCCTTCTATGATTTGCTCCTGAGCACTTGAGATTAGGTTCTTCTTTATGCCCCAACTTTCGCAGTAACCATACCTGAAGCTGATGCTTCTTTTACCTATTGTTGATTCACCTATCTCTCTCTTTTGCTTAATCTTGGTCTACCAATCTTTTTCTTCACAATTGGTGGTTGGAATGTTTCCATATTTTTAACTTCAGTCCATGAAAGTTCATCTTGCATTTGCTTGATTGCTGATACATATGTCATGCAATATGCATTTTGAGTCAGTGATTGATCAATGTAGTCAACAACATTGGCTTTGAGATGATTGATGCACTTTAGTGCATGCCTGCAAGGTCACTGATTGATTTGCCATGCACTACAACCATAAGTTTTGCATATAAGCTTGACAACATAGTGCCTAAAACCATCAAGTACCTCAAGTTCTTGCTTTAAACCATCTATAATGTTGAGACACCTGCTAATTCTTTGTTCATCATATAGTTTTTTCTTGATAACAGATGGGATATTAGAAGGAAATGTAATTCCTTTCTTGAACCTCTTATTCCGTTTCTTCATAAGCTGCAATCTGATCTCCTCCGACATGGTTAAGATAAGTAATCTCCTAAATTTGTTTTATTCAATTGTCGAATGAATCAACACTGTTGTTGGTGTTATGGTCGCAGTTAATTGTTAGATCAAAAGCTTGCTTAGACCAATGATTTGGAAAAATCTTCATCAACCAGTCATGAGCTTACTTATTGTAGGGCTTCAATTCATCTATTGCAATCTTAAAATCTATTTCATTGCAAGTATTTGCAACTTTTTCAACAAAATACCTAGAAACTTGGGCTTGAAGTTGGCATATATATGCTTAATCAAAATCTATTTGAGGTATCAGGAAAATGGTCTATCATTGCTTGCAAGACTCATTTTCACCTATCTAAAATAAAAAAAACTACGCTAAACCATTTGCACAATTAATTTGTTAATACAAATTCTTTGTAAACCAGCCCTAGTTACTGTAATTTTCTCCTTGAAAAATGTCTAAAGCCACTGGATATATACCATTGTTCGCATCAATAGATATGGATGTTAACATGGCATTTTCATAAGCTCTTTTTTAATATGTTCCATCTAAACCAATAAAAGGCTTATAACCACTCATATACCATACTCTTTCGGCTTCAAAGCATAGAAAAAATCTCTTAAAATATGGTTTTTTTAATTGGAACAGGTTTAACAATCTTAATAAGGGCCACAAAACCTGGATTAAAATTTAAAATCATGTTGCCATAACTATACAATTTTGAGTAGTTGAGATCATGGCTCTTACCTACAAAGTTTAGGGCTTTTATACCACCTTGATACAACCTAATATTAGGACATTCAACCTTATACTTCGTCCTAAGCTCTTCTGTAATGACCGCAACTAGAATGTTAGGTGTTGCTATAACCATTGCCATAAACTTCTCAATAATCCATCTAGATGTGGCTTCAATAACATTAGCTAACCTACCATATATGTGTGTGAGATTGTATAACTTTATTTGGAATGCCAAAGCACCAAGGATGGATGATGCATGCACCCTCTAAGGACAAGCCATCCCTTCACAAATAAAAGAAACCTTTACGTTCTCATTTTTAACTCTAACCAAGTTAAAACCCTCTAGTGATTCACATCAGCAAAAACAACCCCTCTAGCCAACTTAATCTTTTCCTTCATTGCCTAACATTGAGCATTTTCCATAATCATTTGAGTGTACCTAGCAACTGCATCATTTTCATTTTCACTATCACTAGTAGTAACACTATCATTGCTACCATTTAACATTTGACCACTGTCTATCACTCTTACATAAAACCTTACTAGAATCACCCTCAACAACCTCAATGGAAGCCTAACTATATTCATTGACTAACCTACCAATATCCCTTCTATTTGACTCACCAACAAAACATTTACTTGACCCATCATCAACCCCTTTACCTAACCCACCATTAGGCTTTTTTAAGTTAACATTAAAGTTAAAAATTCCTTAAACTAAACTTTTCCCAGCAATAGGTGAATTTGCTTGCCCCACCTCAGATTAATTGCATAATCACAGCCAACTACTAAGTCATCTTCATCAGCTTCCCCACCCACCATTCGTACTATTTTAACTTTAACTTTCTCCTAACTCATCATACTACTTAAACATATCATCCAATTGCCTTGCATTCCTTATCTCTCTCTTCTCATTCCATCCTAGATGCACTATACTTACCGCACACTCCTGCCCTAGTTTTAAACATATATCAGCCGAAATGTCTTTAACTCTACTAATCAAATGCTTTAAGCCAAAATGTTTACTGTTTAGTATCAATATATCTTAAATCTAAATCAGTCCCACATATGTTGACAACAACTCGAAATATGGACATGTTTTTAATCTGGCATTTATTTTGTAAATATACATTACCATTACTTTAAAAGCATAAATACATAAAACCATTATAAATAAGTAACAATACAAATTCACACCATCACATATAACCATATACTAAACCATCGATTTTTAATATGAACTTCACATTTTTTCAGTGCTATTCCACTGATAACATCCGTGATATACAGAATAGAAAAACCAATATTAAAAAGACTATCCATCATTTCAACACTTTAACCACCATAAAACATAAAAGGCTAACATTAAAAAAACCTAGCATGTGTATTCAAAACAAACAACCATTACAGTATAGATTATTTTTTATTCTAAGGTCGATTAAAGTATGCATGTTATTTCTTTTCCTGATTTTAACACAGTAACATTCATAAAATGTAAAAACCAAGTATGCATATTTTTTTTTGGTTTTTCCTAATTTCAACACATTAACCTTCATAAAACATAAAAACCAACCATTAATCTTTCCCTTATAGCAAATGCAAAAACTGAACACATGCATCATTCAAAACAAACATTGATTTACCATGGTGGTATTTTGTTCTATACTTAATTAAAGCATGCATGTTATTATTGATCCATGATTTAGTTTAATATGAAAAAAAAATATAAAAAAAAGCTTATTTGCACTTGGGTTTGTAGCTTTCTTTTTCATTTAATAAAAAAAAACCCACACAAAATGCACACAAACTTCCTATACACGCCTCTGCTTCATTGGTACAAAATGGGAGTAGCTTCGTAGATCTCTTTTATAACATGCAATGGTTTCTATTTCCTCATGACTTGATGGTTCTGAAATTAGATCACAGTTAGAGCTTTAGAGATGACGTTTTTTTCCTTTATTTCGTGAAAAGAGGGTACAAGTGATACTATAAAATAGTTAGATATTTTAGTTAAAATTAAATTTAAAATAAGTATACGTTGAACTTACGTTTTACTCTTCACTATGTTAAACTACGTTAATGATGGGATAACAGTAGGCGAGGTTAATGACAAATTTTGGATAGATGTTTTCCAAATGATATTATGTTAAGCCTAAGAGGAGGTTTGTGATAATAACTCATTACATTCATATTATTTTGGCTTAAACTTTAATTGCATCTCATGTCTTGTTGAAATTAAAATTTTATTTACAAAAACAAGTGTTGTAGTGGAATTTCTTAAGTTACATGTTGAATCTTTGATTGATTAAATGCTTGAATAGGCCCAGAATGTGCCAGTGGGCTTTAATAATACTAGGTCTCTAGATTTGCTTTGAGCTTTTGCACTTCATTTGAGTTGCAAGGAGGACTGCTCACCACGTCTCTTAGATCTCGCCTAGTAGTTTAAAAGTCGTGATGTTGCAATCTTATGAAACTGACTGACTTGGCTGGAGGGATTTGCTACCATTGTTATTGTGCCTACAATTCTTACTAAATCACGAGACCCAAATTATGAGTTTATTAGGTATATGAGAGTGAGATAGCTCTAGTACCAATGCAAAGGAATAAAATAATTTAAGGATAAGTTACAATTACAATAAAACCTTATCAATATCGAATGAACTTACTAGTTGCGATATTCAATATATTTGTTTGTGACCTAATAGATCTAAGTCTATAGGAAAGATATTTTTGGAGCCAAAAACATAACCAAGTTGATGCCTACATATGCAGAAAAGATGTAAGGACACTAACGCAATGCCTAAGATTGATTTTTTTAACAAAAAGAAGTTGGAAAATAAGATTACTGGTCTAACATTAGGGAAAAGAAGATGTTGTCTTAAAATCATCTTCTTAAGAATGTTAGACTAATGATTTTCTCTAGCTTCTCTGATGTCTTGGTCATGGAATAATGATCACTTATATGGTATGTGATGTATAATTATAGCGGAACATAACTAACTTGTGTAATCTTATTTTAATACAAATAGTCTTTCTAAAACTAGTCTTTATTGATGAATTGAATTATATGTAATTTATTTCTAACTAGAATGGACTTCTAAAGATTTATATTTGTACTAAAGTACTTATTTTAATTAATCATAAGTTAATCAAAACAAGGTTATTAGGCCTGAAATAGACTCTAAAGTTTGGGTTTTTATGTTTCTTATACATTAACCTAGTTACATAATAAATCTTTTGAGTTTAAGTTCCTCTAAATGATTACAATAAGGCCATTATGTTGATTTAAACCAGACCTGAGCCTATTTTTACCTTCTATACGACAACCCACAATTTAAGCTCCAAAAAGTAGTTTGAATCCACTTGTGTATTTTTTATACATTATCTTGACAAAACGACATACGGTTGTTAAAATTATAATTTTGCTCAAATAATTCAAGAAGATTGTTAACTACATCTGTAAATAACTCAAAATGGTTTGAGTATACTAGTGTTTTTTTACACATAACCCTGATCTTTAATATAAGTTATCACTTCATCCCAAATAACGCAAAACGGCTGTTAACTTTAGTGAAATTTGTTAAAATTATAATTTTGCCCTTACTTTAATTGTCACTATTTGTGCAAGATTAAATTAAATTCATATTTGTAGTATTTTACTATTTAAATAAGGAAAAATATCTGTTATTCCTCAATTTTTTTGGTCTTTTTACTTAGCTCCCCCAAAGTATTTAGAAAACACCCTATTACCCTTGGCTTTTAAATGTTTTCAATTTTGTCCTAATTTTTATTAGATTACAAAATAATATAAAATTTGAAGTTGGTGTTTGGAAATTAAAAGAAAAACAATAATTTACATACCAATGCCCCAATTGCATGTTTATATGTCCAATATTTAAAAGATAACTCATTTGGTAATATATATTTAATAAATATTGTTAAAAAATAAAATTATTTTTTTTTGAATTATTTTACTAATTTAAAAGAATTTTATAATTTAAAATAGTTATAATTTAATAAATATAATTGTTCAGATTCAGTAATAATTATTTTATGTAAAGGTTAAATATAATTTTGAATTATTATATTTAAATCATTGAATTGTTATTAAATAATAACAATTAAATGCAAAAATCCAATACATTATTTTTTATAATTTTTATATTTTTTTAAAATAAAATAAACATGCTTGTAATAAAAATTTATTTTATTAAAACTTGCAAATTATAATTTTTTAAGGAAACAATGGGTTGTAATTCTTGTTTAAAGGCAATAATGAATTTATTCAATTTTTACTTGGTTTTCCTACATAACAATGCGTCACGTTTAATAAATTGGGCAAAAATATAATTGGCTATCTTTTAGTAGGCAGAAATAATATTATGGACAAAAATGTTAAAATTGGAAAAATTATATCTAAATTTATTGTTTGGTCAAAGTTCAAGGACTAAAATATTATTGTTCTTAAATTATTTTTTTATAAATTTAAATCTTAAATTAACTTTTTTATTTTATAAATTCTTGTAAAATTCTCGTTTTACACATGACAGTGTTAAAGTTAATGGTTATCTTGAGGGTGTCGTGCTTCGATTTTAATAACTACTGACATAATATATTGGATGCCTATAGTTGTCTTCACCCACTTGAGCTTAAAAGGTTGTTATAGCAGTACATGTTGTAGCCAAGATGTTGTGTAGTGGTTCACCTTAGATGGGTGCTAGTAGTATTTTATCTTAAACTTGTGATTTTTTTGTGGTAACTAATTATGTATTATCCTCTATTTTTGTATTGGCAGAAATCAGCTCACTTGTTCCAATAGACTTAAAACTTCCACTATAAAAGTGTTAGGCCCTGTGCACAATCATAGGCGGTATATAATATAATCGTTTGTCTCTTCTCAACTGTAAGGTTTGACGATTAACTTGGCAGGTTCTCATGAATATTTGCTCCATTTCTTCAGAATTTCGCTCATCTTGTAATTCGAAATTCTAGAATTCTCTAATTCAACCTATTCGTCTAAAGGAATTCCTTGTGCTTTCATTGTCATCCCTCCATTGCATAGCTTAACTAAAAAGGATGTCTTTCATGTTGCTTTAATGAGTTTGCTAAATGCTCTAAGATTTAAGTTCTTGAGCAAGACACTGTATTTAGGTAGCATGTTGTTCACACATATCTAGACAAGCCCATCCTAATCTTTTTCCTCATGACACTCCAAGATCAAGTTGCAAAAGTGTTTCATGAAATCTTAAAGCAGCTATGAGTACTATTGCTTAATAGTATAAAGTTAACGTAGTGTCACATTCTTTTCACTTTAGAAATATTTTTAGCAGAACTTTGATGCCAAATCCCTCCATGATTTTATGGATCTTGGTGGTAGGGAAACATACTAGGAATATGCTCGGCATATCAAGGATTTATAGAATTCTCTAAGGCATAAGTTCTTGTTTTGAGCATGTATACTAAGAGCATCCATGAAGCAAGTAGTGTGCTCGTTAGAGTTGCGCTTCTTGCCACCGAACAACATAAACTCTAGAGTTATATAGCTTTCTGGATAAGGTTTATGCATGATCTATTTCGGATAAGGGGTAATGGGATATATTCTACCTTACATATTATTAGACTCTGCATGTACTGCTTCAAGAAGGATATCAAATTTGTGTGCATGGTACAGAGTTTGGCTTCTACTATCGGTTGATTGGTGGAAGTTCCTAGTGTTATTTTATATGGTATCATTCATCCTTTTGCCCTTCGATGAAGAGGCGAGATTGGAGTATTTGTAGCCATCATAACTCGCACATCTTTCATCTCTTTACATATGTCATGTATTACATACATGATAATAGTGGTGTTAATATAATCAGCAATCCTCTTGTTGAGCATTGTTGACTGGTAGGGAAGATATTTATGGCAACATAGTAGAAAATTCGGTATGATTTCTACCATTGGTTTAGTTGTTGCTCTTCATTATTTCCATGTCTTGTAAGATCTCAGCCAAACTCCTCAGTGGAGTCACCAAACTATTGCAGGGAAAATTTACTCAATCTATCTGTTGAGTCTTAAATGCCACTAAGTCACCTAATGGGGGTGAATTAGGGTTTTAACAAATATTAACACCAAATTTGAATTTCTACCCAGTAACACAACACAGGATATATAGTATGTAAAAGAAGATAAAGTTGAGAGATTAAACACTAGATTTACAGTAGTTCAGCGATTAAACCCGTCCTATATCTACTCTTTCAAACTTCACTTGAAGATTTCAACAAAAACAAGTCTTGAATCCACAAGACTTTTTAATTACAACCTAGGGTTTTGGCACCCAATAACCTTATACAACTATTTGCACTTTATAAACACAAATTAATTTCACAAACGTGAAAGACATACTTTTTTCACCTTTTACAATAAAAAACTGAAATCAAACAAGAACAACAAACTTACAAAAAAGCCTCCTCAATGGTAGATGATGAAATTAAATGTTCCTTGAGGAATTTGATGTATGTATGATAATTTGGAGTTCAAGAATAAAATTGATGATGTTTAGCTTAGGGTTTCTCAAAATGTATTCAAAGCATGTGTGTTATAAGAAAGAAGTTCCAAATTTATATATGTGTCAAAAACTAGCCGTTATAGGCTTTAAAACAATTAATGTCAAAAAAATAGGTCGACCGATTTGGCCATGTTGGTAAACCAGATTAAAGATGAAAAGGGAAAAATTGAAAACCCAAGAGTTTGGTTAATATGTTTGGCAAGGTTGGTTAATCAGGCACTATTCATAATCACTGTTTATAGGTTTGAAAATTTTGTACTTTAGTCCATTTTCAAGGTTTGAAAATCTTACAATTTGGTCTAATTCCCAAATTTCAAACTTTTGCATTTGGGTCTAGTTTTCAAGTTCTAAAATTTTGTGATTTGATCCATTTTTCGAAATTCAAAACTTTTGTTTATAAAAATCTCTCAAACTTGCCATAAATATTATATACACTTACATTTATGAGTATGTAAGTACAAATACAAAATGAAATACTATACTTGTGTCTTGAATCCTCACTTTGAGCTTCATGTTCTTTTTTATGTCTTGGATTAGACGGCATATTTTATAATCATTAAAATCTAGGTTTGTGTGACCTAAAATCAACAATTACCCTACTTTTAATGATGACAAAATAGTTAAACCGTGTAGGGATTTGTTTGAGGAAGATAAGCAAAACTCCCCCTATAAACTTGAGCAAAACCTCATCTACGAAAATAACTTACAAATACAAGCATAAAGAGAAGCACTTTTATTTTTTGCTTATTTTAACTGCACCACAACTCCAATCAATAATATCCAAATATTTCAGACAATCAAGCTAAAATTACTTATAATTCATCATAAGGTGTTTTCATAAAAGGAATTACATATTTTTCTCCCTCTTTGGGATTATAAAAAATAGTATATGCTATATAAAGAGCATGATGCTAACAATTAGGGTAGGATTATACATAAGCCATAACAAGAAATTCATACCAAGAAACATATCTAAGAAATTCATATAATCCATAAACCATGAAGATTAAACTCATCCATAAAACATAACATCAAATATAGCCAAGTCAAATATACAAAAACGACAAATAATCCATAATAAAACCATAACAAAGACAAACGAAATGATATAAAAACATGACATGTTTTTAAGACTTGTTTTTAAGACTTTAAGGATTGGAAGGCCTGGAGGAGGAAGAATGATGGCGAAGATAATGAAGAATTTGGGCATATCGGCTTGCATGGCTTTTTGACGAGTGTTTATGGTGGCTATGGAATGCTTAAGTCCACTAAATCTAGCATCCATCTCAATCCTCATCTCATCAATTTGACCTTGAAGAGATGTCATAATCATGCTATCCATATATGGCTTTTCATCTTCTTCATTATGGCTAACATATTCCTGTGCTTTATAGGAAACTTCACTAAGCATTGTTTTTCAAACCCATCTCTCATCATTAGTTCTTCTATACCTTATTCTCTCAATGTTGGTGAAATAAAATATATCATTCTTGGGTATCTCAATTGGGTCCTTATTGTTAAGTGGTACCATATAGTGTTTAAAGATCAAGCTAAGGAATTATACATAATAGAGAGTGAATTTTCGGTACCTAGCGAGCTTAGCCATGTTATGGATAACTATATAACTTAAGTTAACACAACTACTGACTTTGGAGGCAATAGAGAAGGAATTTATCCATGTGACCTACATTCACTAAATGTCCTACTTTTGAAAGAACAATGATGGAGATAATATGTAGCAAAATTTTGCTTTTCAAAGAAAGCTTGAGAGTTTGATAAGTATAACCCAAATTCGGCTTTAACTCCTCATCAACTACAACATGAAGTATATCCTTCATTGATTTCCTCAAATAACCACTAAAATCATTAAATGCAAAATGCTTTTGCATAAAATTCGAAACTTTAAGAATGTTACCTAAGGTTTTGCAATCCATGTTGATTTTCACTGTTTTTACTTTGGAGAAAATGAAAGGCTTTTTGGCATCAAATGCGATATTATTTTAAACAACCTCATTAATCTAAGATATAATAGCTTCCTAAGTTCAAAGAGATGCTCTTATTTTTTATAAACAAATAATTCATTGAGATTAAAAGCCTCTAACAAACTAGAATCAATCAATCTACCTGTATTGATAGGCCTTTTAGCAAAATTGGATCCAAAATTCTTAGACAATGCTAGGAAATAAAACAAAAAATTATCAAACCTTGCTTTTGTCCTTATTTCGTTTGATTCCATAATTAGTGCCTTTCTTCTCCCTCTTTTGGATGAACAAGCCATTGTTGATGCAAAATAATGCCTAATTTGAAGGATTATAAAAGGTTAGGGTTAAGGATTTGATTTGAAAATTTTTGGTTTTGAAGTGAAATAGACAAATTAAGCAAAAGAAAAAGTGTTTTTGATCATCAAAAGATGTATTTAATGTGAAATTGGAATAATTTTGGCTAGAAAATGGTAGATTTTGAGAGAGAGAAAGCTTAAGAGTATAATAATCATGTCTTAAGCTTTTAGTGAGAGAGAGAAAACAGAGAAGAATGAAGGGAGGTGGTCAATAAAAGCCTTTACAAAGGCCAAAAAAATAGCAAATCAGTCAACCACGAGGGAGGCGGAATGTTGCCTCTTTTGAGTCATTCAACCAACTAATTCAATTCGATCGACCACAAGAGAGACAGAATGTTGCCTCTCTTGGGTTGGTCAACCGTGAGAGAGGCTCAATGTTGTCTCCTTCATGTTGATAGATCAATTTGAATGGCTTGGTCGATTGAGTTTTTGGTTTTTCAGGGTTTTTATGGTTTTTCAAATTTTTAGGCTTTTTCATCTAATCTTGGTCCTAGATGATTTATATTTGGTTAAGATAAATTGAAACATTAATCATAAAGTGATTATGTTCCATTTTAAGCCATTTGAATGCAAATTGCACAATGCAAGAATCATCACACCAAAAACAAAAAAAATTATGAAGTGTTTAGGTAATTTATGCAATGCAAAACTTGTCATTCATTTATTAAAAATCAAAAATTGTGAGCTCGACCCCCAATGTTGTTGCATACCTTGTATGTCCTACAAGTCATCAAATATGGCATTCAAATTTTACAACCAAACAATTTAAGATAAGGCAAATAAATTACTTAAGCTAAACAGTTCAAGATAAAGCTCTTTCATTACAAACATATAAAAAAGGGTAAGTGTTAGGATTGGCAAATTTTATGGTTTAAGCTAGGTTTTTAAAAGCCTGAACTTGACCCGATTTAGATCATTAAAACCCAAGCTTGGGTTGGTTTGCGCCTAAGCCAAAAATTCAGACTTTTAAAACCTATTATGATAGTAAAAATTGGGGAATTTGCGATTTTGGAAATTTGAATTCTCTATTCTTCTACAAATTTTTACATAAATGATGAATGGTACCAATTCTTCATCATCATCATCATGTCCATTAATTGATTCCAACATTAAATTAAATTGTTGTAATCTCTTGCACATGCACAATAAATTAGTAGGTATTACTCTTACATTACAGTCATGTTATTCGAAGTCAAAATTAATGGAATCAATATCTAATTTTTTTGACTTTATTGGATTACAATTTCTAAATTATTGAATGAAACATGATTTTGTATATTTGCTTATATTAGCTTGCAAATATTTTTAACAAATTAGTATTTCTATAAACAACATATTCAAAGGATAGTATTTACTAATTAATTATAAAAATCTATTAAACAAATCTATTAACCAAAAATAAAATAAGAACCTAAAAATGAAAGCAAAATATGCAATAATTTTAAACCTGTCAACCATCACAATTAAAAAAAAGCACATTATCACAAAAAAAAATAACAGTAACTGAATAACAATCACAATAACTAAAACATCTCATTTTCCAAAAAATGTTTTTTTGTTACTTGTTGCTAAATCCAAGAGCTTGATGATGGTAGAGTTCCTTCATCATCATTCATTACTTCCACACTAGTAAATATTTCTTTTTCTGGAATTCCACCTAAAAAAACAATACAAGATCAAATACAAGTTTTAATAAAATATTCAAATACAATTTTAAAAAATTTATTAAAATAATTTCATATTTTGAATAGGAGCCTATATCCAATTTTGAGTATACATTAAGGTTTCCAATGTGTTTGGATAAAATCTGATATGATTTGAACTCAAACATCTACCTCTAGTACTAAAAGTAAACTTTGAGGCAATAATAGATATTGGAATAGTTAAAATACCCTTAACTATCTCAGTTAAAGTAGAATACTTAACCTTATGTATCTAAGAAATTCAAATACATTAACAGTGAAACCATAAATAAAATAATAATGTGAATTTATTTAAATCATGATATATAAGTAAAATAAAATAAAATAATAATACCAAGTGTAGTAAGTACCTTCCACCAAGACAAAATATCAAAATTTAAAGTCCTCTTAACAAGGTCTTCCTCTAGCTAACTATCTAACTCAACTTTGGATTTTGTAGGAAGACTATGTCAAGTTATATATGCATCAAAGTCATTTAAATCCCCATAGCTTTCCAATGATTGCAAAGATGTACCCCCAATTGATGAATCAAACACTCTTTATTCTGTTGTAGTCTCCGAGTCATAATGCTTGACTAAGTCATCATAAAGACTACGTACCCTTTGTAAATGCTCTAAAACATTATCTCCATAAATTTTTGGAAAATAAAAATCAACCAACATCATCTTATACCTAGGGTCAAGAACAACTGCTACAACCAACAGCCCATGAATATCACTCTAATATTTTTTAAACTTGGCAATTATTTTACTGGCCATGCTTATATTGTAGACCATTCATTGATTGATAACCTCATTTTACAAATCAATGGGAAAAAAAGATTAGTTGTTGGGTATTTTATACCTGAAAACATTTCCGTTAATTTATAAAATGACTTCAAATGCAACACCATAATTGATGCCAACTCCCATTCAGCCTCATTAGGTAAACTTTTGTATTGTGATTCACACTACTTCAAATGAGTGAAAATATTTTTATATATCACTATTACTTCAACTATGGAATATGTGGAATTCTGTTTAGTCAGATAATCAAGTGTCAATGCTTTACCTACCTTTACATGTATTTGATGTGCAACATTGGCAAAAGTTTCTATCCTCTTTGGCATGACAATAAAATAACTCACACTCTCTCTAATTTTTCCAATCCTTCATTCAATTACTTGCATTCAATCTTTCACAATCAAATTTAATATGTATGCAACATACCTTATTGAAACAATTTTCCATCAAAAATCAAACTACTAGTTGAAAACTTCAATAACAACTTCTCAACTATAATATTATTGGTAGAATAATTGTCTAAAGTAATTGTTGACAACTTTCTATCAGTATTTCAATCAAATAAACATCTCACAAACTCATTGCAATGTGATTAAGTATTATGTAGGCACGACAAATAAATTAAGTTGAAAAATATGAAGTAAACAAAATTAGTATTTTATTAAATAATACAATATAAAAAAACTAAGTTATAAATAATATGATATAAAGAAATTAAGTTATAAGTTTAAAAATATTACCTGAAAATCCCAATGTAATTTCTAAGAGTTGTCAATAAAGTACGCTGTAACAACTTTATGCCTCTTTTTCTAATTGCTCGAAGTCCTTATATCAATAGTAATTGCCACTTTAGTTTCAACGTTCTCCAACTATCTCATCATCTTATTTTTCTCAACTTTAAACAATTTAAAAATCTCACTTTTGAAAGTATTTCTACTCATGGGATCAATCAAAGAGTTAATATACCTCATCATTTTTTGAAAGCCTACATACTTTACAAAGCGAAGAGGTAACTCACACATTATAATCATTTTGATAATTTTTTCTTGAGCAACACTTTTATCAAACATTTCATGTTTATTAACACCATCTTTTACTTCATTGTTTTGATGCTTTTGAGGGCATGATTCTATATGTCTCTTCAAATGCGTAATCCCGAAATTATGTGGTGCTTTCAGCTCACTACCATAGTAATTGCATCTCCCCATTTACTTCTCATTAACAATTATCTTTGCAAAATGCTCACAAACTTTTGATTTTATATTTTTTGTTTGTGTGTCATCCTTTTGCTTTCTTTTTGAACCATGTATAACATCTACAGAATGAATTTCAGCTTTCTAAATATGAACATTACTTGTGCTTCTATCATCATCACCATCACTATCACCGAATAAGTTTAGTAAAATAATATCTTGATAATCTTGAGTACTTGACATTGTTTACCTGCATTAAATGAAGTAATGCATTAAATGAAGTAATTAATATCTATTTAATAGGTAAAAGAGAATTACTATTATGGAGCTATCTATAAAGACAAATAAATAGCAATATACACATAATATGTGCACTATGAAAAACAAGATCAAAATATATCAGCTATTAATCAACAACATAACATTCAATAGAAAAATTCTAGAAAATGTAATCAGATGCAAATCAAACTGCTCCAAAAGTTCAAAAGCAATTATAGTCAAATGTCCTCCTATTTAGATTATTGTTGAACTACATAAATACTATTGCAGTTGTCAAATATAAATTATATCATATAATCAGTTTATAACTTACTAAACAAAAATTAACATTTGTTAAGATCCTCAAGTGAAAGTAACTACCAACCAAATTATTGATAAGAAACTAAATTACAATTACTGAGACCACTTTATATCCAAATGAACTTATTACTATCAAAGTCTCTCTATTAAACTGCCACAACATAAATTTACTATCATAAAAGCTAAATGACCTAATAAGCTATGTTCTTCATCTAAGCAACTAATAAAAAAACTAAACTAAACATAATGTGCGAGATGCAAATAAGAAAGACATAATAACTGTAATTAGCAATAATATTAATCTAACAGAAATTGTTGTTTATATGTTATTAGTTGTACCTCATTTGTTATTCTCTCTTTTTAAACAACCAATAGTGAAGGAAGTAAATAGATGAAGAAGCAATTGAATTGAAAGTAATAGAAGTACAAAAAATCGCTCCAGAAAAAAAGAACAGTTGATTTTTGAGAGATAAATATGACTATTCTATACAAGTTGGTGGCTGAAGGTGACCAACAATGGCTGAAGGTGGGTTGTTCTTAAGATCAATGATAGCTGCAAATGGGAGCTACGATGTTGACACTTTATGGGTTAATGTTTAGATAAATTAGGGCTTTAGATTTTAAGAATTCTAATTTTGAATTTAAATACTAGGCTTACTCAAATTCTAAATGTAAGCCCAAACCTAGACCCAAGCTAGATTCGAGCTTTAAAATAGAAGCCTATACCCGACCTAGAATGTATTTAAGGCCAGGTAACTTTTCTCGTGTTAGGCCACACTCAGGTGTTTTTGCCACCTTTAGTAAAAGTGAAAGGCATTGGTCATAGAGGTGTATGTAACATACAAACTTTCATTTAAAATACATGTGGACAAGAAAAATGTAGACGTAATAGGACATATATGATACAAAATTACATGTAGAAAACTGCACATTCAAGAACATAAAAAAATCATTTATATATTTAATGACACAAATATCACTAAACAAATGTATAGCTTAATGCATGATTCTTAACATCTCATGTTCATGCCTAATGGTTGTAAATCTATCTTCCCCAAAGGGTTTAGTGAATATATTTGCGAGTTGTTTCTCTGTAGGATTTGATTCCATGGAGATGTCACCTTTTTGAACATGTTCTTTAAAGATATGATGCTTAATTCAACGTGCTTAGCCCTAGAGTGATAAACAGGGTTCTTGGATAGATTTATGGTGTTCATGTTATCGCACATGATAGAGGAATGAGTAAGAACAATGCTGTAATCTCTAAGTGTGTGTTACATCTAATGTGTTTATGCACAACAATTACCAAAGGCAAGGTATTCCGCTCGGCAATGGAAATAACAACTCAAGTTTGCTTTTTACTAAACCATGAGACTAATGAATTTCCTAGAAAATGACACGTGCCACTGGTGCTTTTCCTATCAACTTTGCTTATAACATAGTCTGCATCAGAGCAACTAATCAATTTAAAATCTGTTCCTTTAGGATAATATCGGCATAAGTTTATTTTGCCATGCAAGTATTTGAAAATGTGTTTAATGGCAACTAAGTGAGACTTCTTGGGACATGATTGAAAACGTGCACATAAGCATATGCTAAACAAGATATCAGCCTTATTGGTAGTTAAGTACAATAAGGATCTGATCGTACCTTTATATATCTTTATGTTCGCATTAATTCCTTTTTTGTCTTTATCAAGCTTGAGTGTTGAATTCATAGAAGTTGGTGCATTCTTTGAAAACTTTATTCCAAATATGTTGAATAAGTCCTTGATGTACTTATATTGGTTGATAAAGATTCTATTCTTAAGTTGATTAATTTAAAGACTAAGAAAGAACTTCAATTATCCCATCATGCTTATTTCGAACTCTTTTCTCATGTAATTTGAAAACTCTTCACACAAGGAATTATTATTAGCACCAAATATAATATCATTAACATAAATTTGAACTATAAGTAAGCCATGGCCTTTATGTTTAATGAATGTGTTATCTACCTTGCCATGCTAAAACCATTGTCTAAAATAAACTTGCTATGCCTTTCATACTCAGCTTGGGGAGCTTATTTCAACCCATACAAGGCTTTAGTCAATTTGTACACACGATTTGGAAAATTTTTATTTTGAGAACCTAGAGATTGTTCAACATAAACCTACTATATTATTTAGCCTTTTGAAAAAACACTTTTAACGTCCTTTTGGTACAAAATAAATTCTTTACAACATGCAAATGCAAACAATATCCTAATGAACTCTAGTCTAGCTACAGGTGCAAATGTCTCATCAAAGTTAATCTCTACTTCTTTGTTGTACCATTTGGCCATTAATCTAGCCTTATTCCTAATAACCACACCGAATTCATCCATCTTGTTTCTAAACACTCATTTAGTTCTAATGACAGATTAATGTTCTAGTTTAAGGACTAATCTGTACACTTTGTTTCTCTCAAATTGGTTTAACTCCTCTTGCATGGCCGTTATCCAATTTTCATCTTTTTTAACTTCAAGAAAAGTTTTAGGTTTAATTTGGTATATAAATGCAAGGTTGTTACATATGTTCCTAATGGATACTCTAGTCTTAATGCCATGATATGAATCGCCAATAATTAAATCATGTGGATGAGATTTAGCAAACCTCCACTCTTTAGGAAGTGCTTGAGCATCATGTTCTTCAATTTTTGGTATTTGTTCCTCACTTGTTGAATTTCTTTGTCCTTGTTGTCTGGAGTCTTTGGATTTGTCTTTCTTTGACTTCTCAAGTTGCATACTTTCCATTTCCTTGTCAAGTTCATTATCAACAACTTTCTTGATAGAGAAAGGGTTAGGTTCATCAAAAGTAACATGAATAAATTCCTCAATAACTAATGTGCGTTTGTTAAACACTTTATAAGCTTTGCTAGTCAAGGAATAACAGAGAAAAATCCCAATATCCATTTTTGAATCAAATTTACTTAAGTTATCCTTAGTGTTTAAGATAAAACATTTAGAGCTAAAAACTCTAAAGTAACTAATGTTGGGTTTTCTATTATTCCAAAGCACATAGGGTGTTTTATCGTGAATAGGTCTAATTGAAACAGAGTTTAACACATAACACGCAATGTTGATGGCCTAGGCCCAAAAATATTGGGATAAAAAGTTTTCATGCAACATAGTCCTAATTATTTCTTGAATCGACCTATTCTTTCTCTTAACAACATCATTTTGTTTAGGAGTTCTGGAAGATGAGAATTGATGTGAAATGCCATGCTTATCACAAAACTTTTGAAAGATATGGTTTTCGAATTCACCACCGTGATCACTACGTGTGCATATAATTTTAGTGTTCTTTTCTTTTTTGACCATTTTAGCAAACTAGGTAAAAGCCCAAATGGCCTTATCTTTGGATGCAAAAAATAAAACTCATGTAAACCTTGAGAAATCATCCACAATAATAAAGGCATAGTGTTTGCCACCAAGACTTATGATTCTTGATGGTCCAAATAAGTCCATGTAAAGGAGTTTTGAGGTTTGAAAGTTGAAATACGTATTTTTGATTTAAAAGAGCTTTCTGCTTGTTTTCTGAGCTGGCATGCTTCACAAATTTTTCCTTCACAAAATCAATTTTCGGAAGGCCATTCTTTGACACTTTTTGAAATCAAATCCATGCTCACATGACCTTCAATGTTATAGCCAACTACTTTCATTCAATGTGGAAAATTATCACCATTCAAAGCACAATCAATGTCAATGTTATATACATTGCCACATCTAACAGCTACAAACACAATGCTATCATCACACATATTCTTAATAATGCAAGATGTGGGTTCAAAGATAACTTTGTACCTTTTATCACATAATTTATTGACACTTAAAAGATTATGTTTTAGATTACTAATTAATAAAACATTTTAAATTAAGATGGTACCTTTACTACCTACGTTGTCGGAGCCTATGATTTTCCTTTTAGCGTTTTCAGCAAATGTGACATACCCTCCATCTTCCTTTTTGGTAAAGCTTAAAAGAAAAGAGATGTTGCCTATCATATGCCTTGAACAACTATTATGGAGAAACAATTTCTTGCCCTTCGGTACCTGCAAATGAGAATCAAATTACTTCACACAATTAGGCTCAAATTACTTACAATTCATCATAAGGATTTTCTTAAAAAGAATTAGATATTTTTCTCCTGCTTTGGCATTATAAAAAACAATAAATGCATATAAAGAGCATGATGCTAACAATTAGGGTAGGATCATACATAAACCATAACAAGAAATTTATACCAAGAAATATATCCAAGAAATTCATGCAATCCATAAACCATGAAGATAAAGCTCACCCATTAAACATTACATGAAATATAGCCAAACCAAATCCATAAAAAGTACAAATAATCCATAATAAAACCATAACAAAGACAAAGGAAAATGATATGAAAACATGACATGTTTCAAGATCGTGTTTCTAAGATTCTAAGATCGTTCTTCTAGATGCCTTGAATGTTGGAATAATGCCTCCTTATATAGTGTGTGATGTATAATTGTAGTAGAATATAACTAGTTTATACAATCTTATTTTAATACAAGTTAACTTCTTAAAACAAATGTTTATCTAGGAATTAAATTAGTGTAATTTAATTCTAATTAAAAGAAATGTTCAAAAATATATATTTTTTATCCAATACCTATTTTAATTAAGTCTATTTATAACAAATACCTTATCTTAATTAGACTTAAGTTAATTAAAATAAGGTTTATGGCTAAAATAAACTTTCAAATTTTGCATTTTTATGTTCTTTATATGTTAATCTAATTACATAATGAATCATTTAAACTTATATTTCTCCCAAGTGGACTAGATTAAGATTATTTATTATATTAATTTAGACCAGACTTAAACCTACTCTTACCTTACACACCATAGCCCACAATTTAAGTCCCAAAAATTGGCATGAGTCTATTTATATATTTTTAATACATTACCTTAAAAAAAAAAAAAAAGGTGGCTTCTACTTGGGCTTATACTCGGGCCGAAAGTCAATTTTTATGTATCAACAATAGTACGTTTTCAAAAAATTTTATTAAAATAATAAATTAAAAAATTATAATTTTCATATTTTTTTAATATATAATTTTCATATTTTCAGTCCTTAGTAAAATTATTATTGTGTTTAATAATAGAAAATTAAATTTTTATAATTAAAGGAATTATCTTAATTTATTATTTTTTTAAAATTTTGGGATGAACATGATAATAGCCTAATAAGTTAATTGAGAGATGTTAAATTTAATGATGATATCTGTCTAGTTCTTCAAACTTAAGGGATATTTATTAACTTTTAAACTTTGAAGATATCTTTCATTTCTCCAAATATAGAGGGTATATGTCAATTTTCTGATAAAATAATTTACTATATTAAAGATCTTATCCAGAAGTTAGAATAAAAAATAATTATATTTAGCAAAATATTTACAATTGAATTTAAAAAATAAAAATAAATAAAAAAGAGCAGAGGCGTTGACGGATTTAGTGAAGAAAAAAATTAGTTAAAATAAATAGTAGAATTAAGACAAATATAGATCAAACAATCAAAGAATAGAAAAACACAAATAGGCTTAAAAATTTTAGACCAAAATCACCTGTCAAAGCATTAATCTTACACCCTAATTTTTTCTTTCTTTTTTTCAAACAAAAAAAGAGTTAACAATACAACAATAATTTCATAACATATTGGTATTCACAAATAATCCATAATATGATCATAAACTATTAAACATTTATTAAAGATTAGGGAAGAAATTAGGGCACAAATGTTACTGTTACAAAGATTATTACCTTTGTTGATAGTGCACTCCATCAAATTTGAGCTCCATGGATATTCCCTTGACTCCTATCAGTCGTCCTTTACCTGTAAAGTTGGTTTTTAAACTGATACAATGATGAATATTTTTCTCTAAAACTTGTTCAATTATTTATACGAAACCTTCTATATCTAAACCTGAAATGATTTTAAATGTAAAAGTAATTGTAGAATAGCACAAAAACCAACGAAAATTATTATAACTATCATAAATTTAAACATGAGTAGACGGTGATTTACATGTTACAAGTTTAGTAAGACTTTAACTAATCTAATCTTGTATAGCACACCCAAAAGTCTTGTTCATTAAAGACATATTTACTTTCTAAATTATGTAATCAAGGTCCCCGTTCATTCTCATTCTCCACCCATAGATGGGGTGGAGATGTCCAGGCTTTAGGCCGAGGATTCCCGTGGACCCTTGACCTGTTATTTACCCTATTTGATCTACACTAAATAAAAAAAAAAAAAAGTTGCAATTATTTCGACTCAAACAGAGAACTTGAAAAAATGTATACAATTATCTTACTAATACACGATTATGATTTATTCACCAAAATATGTAAACGAAATGTATTTAGTTTATATTATTATTATTATTAATATAAAATAATTATATAATCTAACAATACTTAAATATTATTTTTAATTTCAATTATATATTGGTAATTATATAATTATTAAATATAAACATTTTAAATTATAAAATATATATAATATAAAAAATTTTCAAAAAATAAAGATTATATTGATAAAATATTAAGTATTAGGAAAACATATTTAAAATGATAAATTTAGTAACTTGATTACATATTTAATTTTTTTAATAAAATTGGTCGTTAAAAATAAAATAATTGATAACAATCATTAATTTAATTTTCAATACAACTTCACATATAATGCAAACTACTAATTGAAAGAGAAATTTTATCTTAAAAATATAGCACTATAATTTATTATTATAAATTTTGTAGCTTGTATGTAACTTTTAGACATAATATAATATTTATCTAAATTAATAAGAAAATTCATATATTATTGTATGATTACCCAAACACATTTATACAAATTGACTTAATTATTTATATTTGTTAATATATTATATATAATAGAAAATTTTTAAAATAAAGAGTATATTGATAAAAATTCTAAGTATCACAAAAACATATTTAAAATATTAAATTTATTGACTTGATTATATGCTTAAAGTATTTAACAAAAATTAGCTAACATAATTATCAATTTTTAATTTTTCATTAAAAATATATCATTAATTTTAATTTTTTATCAAATATCACAATACAAATTAGATCTTTACATCTTTTTAATAATAAATTAATTAATTATTTATATGTAAATCACCATTTCACATATCATCGAAACAATATAATAAAAATAAATATCTGATTCTTTCTTAAATTGATTATTAAAAATAAGATTAATGATAACAACCATCAATTTGATTGAGGTAATTTATATAAAATATTATAGCTAATAAATTTTTGTCAACACAAAATATCAAATTTGATTTATACATTTATTATAATGTTTTTACTAACCTATATAAATAGAAAAACAAATAACTGTATTAGTAAATAATGATATAATTTTTACAAAACTAATAAAGTTACAAAAATGTATTAAATCACTTTTAGAAAGAAATATAAAAAGAAAATCTCAGTGTTTTTTTATTTTTGATAAGTTTACATAAAAGTATTTTGTTTGATAAAAGGAAAAATGAAATTTAAAGAGAAAAGGGAAATTTTTAAAACTTTATTTGTTTTATTAATCTTATATTACTACATTACAACATATTAATTCATTAATTACAAATTAATTATTTTGTTTGACAGTAATTTATTATTTTATTTTATCAAAATTTAAAGTTCAAAATTAATTATTAAAAAAATTTTAATTTTAATAATTGTTAATTATTTTAGCTAATTTCTTTATTGTGAAAATGATTTAAAAAGAATTTTAAAATTGATTAAATTGAAAATTTTGTAAATATTTATTGAGAACTTAATTCGTTAAAATAAAAAAAATAAACCTTTTTGAAAACTTGTTTTGACTAAAATAAAAAATTATAAAATTTTTATAATTATTTATCAAATAAAATGAATACTTACATAATTATTCACATAAATTTGAATTTATATTTGGAGAATGGGGGATAGGACAAGAAAATAAGCCAATCCCAGTTCCTGACCCAGTTTTAAAATGGAGATGAAAATTCATTGTCAAATTTTTGGAAAAACCCTTCCCAATCCTCATTTTAAAAAAATTGCCATTTCTAGTAATGAGAGATCAAATCTCTTACCTAAAATTACGAATAATCTAAAATCTAGCTCTCATATTTTGTCGACTTTAATAGAAACAAAAATATGTTCCACTATTAATACCAAGTTAAAGATTTTGAGAAAAAACTTTTATTTGTGTGATATTATAATACAAATTCAACTACGAGAGAGAGAGAGGGAGAGATTGTTAAAGGCTTATGTTGTGGCTTTTTCTATATATATATATATATTACAAGGACAGGTAGTATGAGTCATACACAACTTTTTTTTTTTTTTGCCTTAAAAATTTTCTTTGCCATGATAATTAATAATCATATTGTCAAGTGGGCTTTGCATAGCATTGACCTTATTATAAACTTGATTTATTTGGTCTCCAAAAGGACAAGTAAGCCCGACAATGAAGACAAGACAATCATACAAGTTAGAGAATCCATTCTCATAGTCTTATTCGTCTCCGGATCAAAAACAAATTAAGATGCATTAATTACATATGCATTTGTATTTTAAAATTCTCTTCGAAAATTGACTAAAATCACAATTTCAAATTTTCTTACCCACGAAAAAAGGAGAGTGATTTTAGTTCCAATTTGTGTAAGATCGGACAAAATCTTCTCAACTCCCTATGTGTTTTAAGATCTTCATTACCAATTTACTCTACTAGATACCTGCTGATCGGTACCAGTTTAAAGATTAAAAATGGTGATGTCTGAGTTCAAGAGCTTTGGGTTGCATTTACTTGGTAGCAGATGGTTCATGGTTTTCTCTACCTTACTAGTCATGTCTGTAAACGGTTCATCTTACATGTTTGGTCTATACTCCAACGACATAAAATCAGCATTACACTATGATCAAACTACACTCAATCTGGTAAGCTTCTTCAAGGACTTGGGCGGCAATCTTGGAGTCTTAGCAGGACTGACCTACGAGATTGTGCCGCCTTGGATTGTTCTGCTAATCGGCTCAATCATGAACTTCTTTGGCTACTTCATGATGTGGTTGACTGTTTCTGATCGCTTAGCCAATTCCAAAACCCATGTTTGGCAAATGTGTTTGTACATGTTGATTGCTGCAAATTCACAGTCATTTCCTAATACTGGAGCTTTAGTCACTTGTGTTAAGAATTTCCCAGAAAGCAGAGGGATTGTTATAGGCCTTTTGAAGGGTCTTATTGGTCTTAGTGGTGCAATAATTACACAAATCTACCATGCTTTACATGGAGATAACACTAAGGCTCTTATTCTGCTCCTTGCTTGGCTTCCTACCATTGTTCCTATTGTTTTTCTTTCAACAATTCGGATTGTGAAGGTTTTCAGACAAGCAAAAGAGCTCAAAGTTTTCTACAATTTCCTCTATATTTTGCTGGGCTTAGCTGCTTTTATATTGGTGACAATTATCCTTCAGAACAAGCTCAGATTCAGAAGAAGTGAGTATGTTGCAAGTGCTTCAGTTGTTATTCTTTTACTATTTATCCCACTTGCTGTAATCATAAAAGAAGAATTCAGTATCTGGAAGAGCAAGAAACATCCCTGGAATGATCATAATCAACTTAAGACTATGACTCAAAGTGCACCAGGAGCTTCAGGATCAGAAGCAAAACAAAATTTCCTGACAATTTTTGGCTTAAGAAACATATTCAAGCAACCAGACAGAGGCGAGGACTACGCTATATTACAAGCAATTTTCAGCATTGATATGCTAATTTTGTTCACTGCAACAACCTGTAGCGTTGGCGGAGCATTAGCGGCCATCGACAACCTGGGTCAGATTGGCAAGTCGTTAGGCTATCCGACTCACAGCATCGCCAGTTTCATATCACTTGTCAGCATATGGAATTTCCTGGGCCGAGTTCTCTCAGGTTTCGCCTCTGAAATTTTATTAGCCAAGTACAAGTTCCCTCGTACCCTCTTACTAACTCTTGTTATCGTTTTCTCTTGCGTTGGCCATCTTTTCATTGCCTTTGGCGTCCCAAATTCCCTTTACTTTTCTTCAATAATCATCGGATTTTGCCTCGGAGCAGAATTGTCATTACTCGTTGCAATCATATCAGAAATATTCGGCCTCAAACATTACTCTACACTGTACAATGTAGGCTCAGTTTCAAGCCCAGTTGGGTCATATATTTTCAATGTGAGAGTAGCTGGTCGTTTGTATGATACAGAAGCTATGAAACAAGTGAAGGCTTCTCGGGCTGGGGAAGTTGCAGGAAAAGGCGGCCTGAATTGCGTTGGCGTTCAGTGTTACAAATTGGCTTTTATCATAATCTCAGCAGCAACACTTTTTGGTTCTCTTGTTTCATACGTTTTAGTGCTCAGAACCAAAACGTTTTACCAGGGCGATGTTTACAAGAAGTTCAGGAATGAAGCCATTGATACAGAGAACGAAATGGAAGCTAAAGCCAACGCTACCGGCACCGCCGCTGTCGTCGAGTCCGCCTCCGACAACACCATTGATGTCAACCAACAGAAATTCACTGATAGTAAGTGAGAATATTAATTTAAGAGTAATGCTGGCTTTATCAAGTAACGCTATATCCAAAAATTTTTACATCATGTTATATTTATGTAAATTCAAATAATTTATTATGCTATTTTACTATTTAATCTAATAAATAATATTGAGATAATAAAAACTAAAATATTACTAAAAAAATTATAGTACTATTGTTAATTTTATTATCCTCGTTTGTTTTTATGGTATGATGTGAAATCAAACCACAATGTTTTTAAATATAACAACAATAGTGCAATTTGATGATTGATATATATATATATATAAATTTTGTATTTTACTTTTTGCCTAATATTAGAACTTAAGCTCTTAACAATTTTGTCTCTTTCAAACGCCATATCTCTTATAGTAATATCAAGGATATAAATTTCTATAAAAGTTTACAAACTATTATCACTACAAAACAATTAAAAAAAAACACACTAATTAGAAGACAATTTTCATATTTTAAGATGGTTTATTAAAAAATTATCTTTAATTATAAATAAAATAGGACTATTGTGTAAAATGGTCTTATAAAATACATATTCAAATAATAGTTTTAATAAAACCGAGTTTAATTCTAAGAGATAGAATTTTAGAAAATAATTTTAATAAAACTGGTAGAATTTTAGAGAATAATTTTAATAAAACTAACTTTAATTTTAAAAAGTAAAAATCAATTTTTAAATTATTTTCTAAAATATATATTTAGAGGACAGTTTTATTAAAACTAAATTCGATTCTAAAAAATAGAAAACAATTTTTATACCGTCTTGGTTTACTCTAAAAATGAGATCGTTTTGGGCTACACTAATTTTGATATAGTAATGACATCAAAACTACATCGTTTTTGACATAAACAATTAAATAAGAATATGACAACTTTAATATTTTACTCTCAAACTTCCCTTTTATTTGTGGACGGTTGCCTCTATTTTGCATAGGGGTAGGCACAGTCAATTCAATCCGAGTTTCGCCAAGCCTAAATCAGATTGAAAATTTTCGAGTTTCATATTTCTTAAACTGAATCGAACATAATGAAAACATAGAATTGAACTGAAACTGAACTAATAGATTTGGTTCGGTTCGATGTTAAGTATAAAATTACATCGTTTAATTTTAATTTCTTTAAATTTAATTTTCATTTTAAATATATAAAATTACAAAATCATGTCATTTACTTTGAAATATTATTTTGATTTGATTCGAGTTTTTAGTATTAGAACTAAAATCAAATCGAGAATTTAGGTTTTCTAAAAATCAAAATCAAACTAGATCAAATGACATGTGAAACCCCACAGGTTTGGTCCAATTTCGACTCGGTTTGGTTCGAGTTTTGAGTTAAAAATTTTTTTGCCCTCTCCCAATTTTGCCTTGCACTAATAGCTCTTAATTTTGATAAGTATACGTGATTTTTTTTCACATGTGAACAATTATGGGTATGAGATTAGAAAGACTTAATTATGAATAGATTGGTCAAAATGAGAGTATTTGTTTACAAATAAATAAGCTCTTTTGGAGAAGTGTTGCTAATTATATAATTTTAAAATATGTGGATATTTACCTATTTGTGTGCGTTTGATTGGAAACAGGGGAGGGAATTGCGATTGTGGTTGGTGTGTGTAATAAAGGTGTAAGGAATATTTGCTCGTGAAAATATTTGTGAGTATGGTGTGTGTATGTTGCTAGCTGATCGAAGATTTTTTGTTAAATCTTTCGACAAAAAATTTTTTTAATTTGATATGGTTGTGGCTTTTTTCAGTTAACAGTAAGTTTAAATCGTTGTGACTTAACTAGATTTTTTATATTTTTCTTGATTATTAATGACATAATATGATTTAATAATTTTGTTGATAAGATCATTTTATATAAATTGATATAAAAATATTATATTGTTGCAAGGTATCTTACATAACTTATTTTATTTTATATCTAACAACAAATTTATTAACATTATTAATAAATTAAAAAACTTCAATCATTTTTTACTTGTATTTTAAAATATAATTTATTTTTAAAGAATATGCTAATTATCCCTAACTTTGAAGAATTAACCACTTACCTTTCTAATTTTCAAAAATTACCAATAACCCTATGCTATTAGAATTGGACTGTGAACTATAATATTTTTTTATTATTTTACCTCTAACAAATTTAATTTTGTACTAGGCAAAAACCTTAGCCTACCCCAATTTTATTTTTCTTAAAAGAAAAATATAATATTTGTGATTATGGAAGTTTGAAGTTTGGCCTTATTATCAAGAATTAAATCTTTAACCATTAAGCCTAATTAGTCATTATTTAATAATATAAACAGCATGTTACACATACGTTAGATGGATTAGTAAATAAATAATGATTCCAAAAAACTTAGAATAATAATGAGAATTATTTAATAAAAAATAAATTTATGTTGTAATATATCCCCTAACTTTTGAAAAAAAAGCAACAGGTACCCCATAAGTTTTAAAAGTGTGCTAGATACCTCTCGAATTTTGAGAAAATAGAAAGATACCCCCTTGTACTAAACTATTATCAATTTGACCTATTAAGATATGCCTATTTTAGTCCTTAAGCTTAAGTTAAATAATAAAATAAGACATAAATGTTTTGTAATTAACAATTTAGTTCTTAGTATTTACAACATATTAGGTACTAAAATGTTAAGCTTAAAAAAATCTCGCTTTCACATGTCGTGAACTCATAATTTGAGTCTCGTATCATATTGAGTATCATAATAGTAGTGTCAACAATGACAGCATCTCCCTCCAGTTAGCCTAATCGGTCTCCCAAGATTACAACATCATGACCCTTGGGTCATCAAGTGAGACAAAATAGACGTAGTTGCTTCACTCCCACAGCTCAGAAAAGGTGTAAATGCTTAACCAAATTCAAAGGTCCAACAATATCAAAGCTCACCAAACATACTCCAATGCATATTTGAGCATACAACCAATCAAAATTCGTTAGTGCTGGAGTAAATTTTCAATACGACAAGCTTATAATGATTTTTCCTTTTTTATAGTTTCTAATGTGATAAAGTTCCAAAACCTTTACAGTCAGAGGTCATGTATATTAATGTTTTAAGTCATGTATATTAATGTTTTAAGTATTTCATTGAGAGATATTATTCTTTTGTGGAGAAAGCTTGAGAAAATTGTTTGCCATTTCAGATATCTACTAATACAGTCAAGCTTTAAAGTATAAGGATTCCTATAGTTTAGATTATTATGTGTTTTTTGTCTAAAATATAAGGCACATAATTAGCAAAAATTCAAATCATTAAGAGCATAAATCATATTGTATTCCCTTTTTTCCCTTAAGGGTGGAAAAGAAATCCTTTAAAATTGAGAAAATTTCTTGTGCATACTTTCTTCCTCATTAAGAATTAGGGGAATTTTGCACTTTTTTATTATTGATTAGAACCCAATGAAAATCCTAGCAAATTTCTTATTTTAGTATTAAATGCAAACTTTCTTGTATCTTATTCAAAGTAAACTTTTCATAACAAGTATAAAAGTGTTATTTAGCCCAAACATTTAGCCTTAAGAGTAGTACAAAGCTTTCACTTATTGCAAGTCATATATTCTAAAATTTTGTTATTAACATGTTATATTTCTATGTAACCCGCAAACATATGGGGTCATATAAGTAGTATAGTAGTAAGAAGGGGTTGTCGTACACAAAAGGACTAAATTTTTTAATATTAAATTGAGTATTGCAATTATGGTAGATTAATTTTATCTAGATACTCAATAATTCCATCAGTAAGGAAATATAAAGAAAATTATAAAGAAACAACTATATTAATTAACAAAAAAAAGTCAAAAAATTAAGCTAGTAGAGAGACTTAGTTGTCAAGTCTTCTTCCAAAGGCTTCAAGCTTGATCAATTCTTCTCCTTCTCTCTCTAGAAATCCTCTTCTTTTTTCTTCTTTCTTTTTTTCTCTCTTTAAAAACTCAACTTTCCCTTTCTTGGCTCTCTTATTTCTATCTTTGAAGCATTATTTCAATTTGATTCGAGTTTTTCATCGAAACACCTCGATATGTATAAAATAAAACTAAAATGCTAAAAAAGAAAAATAAATACCCAAAAAAGACTAAATAACGCTAAATATACTATTTAATTATGAATAAATTAAACATAATCATATAACAAAATGGAGATATCATTTAGCAATATCTAGAGCTTTTGCCAACATGTCTATTAAATTATCTACACAAAATACTTTCTCAATCTTGACATTTTCACTTGAGATTTTATCTTTGATGAAATACAATCTTACATCAATGGTTTTATCCTTTCATGAAAAAGTTGCTTGTTGCTTAGTTGAATAAAGGGCTATCATAAAATATGACAACCATCTGTTGTTGCAAGCCTACTCTAAAAGCTAATCCCTTAAACTACTTAACTTCTTTTGTTGCTTCTATGGCAACAATGTATTCAAATCCTGCCGTTAACAAGGCAATTATCAATTGCAAAAAAACCTTCCAACTAAAAACATAGTCAAAATTTTGTATAAGTCCTCTTCTCGTATAGCTCACTAGAGCCTCCACATAGAAGCAGTTTTAATCGCCTATTATGCATGCAATCTCTCACCCCAAACTCTTACATTTCCTCTTTATCTTCCCAAATTAACAAATTCTTTTCTCTCTCTTTTATTATTTCTTTTTCATTTTCTATCACGCCTTTAACTCTCATCACCTATATCATTAACTCACCAATACCTACCTCTTCAACCTTTCTCCCATCTCTACCCTGACTACTAAATTGTCCTTTTCTCTATCCCTACCCTTTTCTATCCTCTCTTGCTGCTCAACAAACTTTTTTCAGTCTCTCTTTCTTAGTGATGATTTAGATGGATCAATAGCTATATTAGAAGCTTACACTAAAATATTGGAGAAATAAAGGTGGCGTACTATTTGGTCAATAAAGTTTTATCTAATAAACTCATTAATTGAGAAGGCTTTAGATTCATGATCCAGCAGATGTAGAAAACTATTAATGACTTGAAGGTGTAAACCCTTATGGGAACAAATTCATTTTCCACTTCTCTTCTAGCATTGAGCGTAAAAGAGTTTTTAATAATGGTCTATGGAGTTTTAACAAGGCATCGCTTGTCCTCGAAAACCCATGTGGACTTGGTGATAAATCCAACCTTAGGTTCACTTATGCTTTATTTTGGAACCAAATTCATAACATCTCTTTCATTAATATAAACAAGTAGCACTATATTTAGGAAATTTCATAAGTGAAGTTGAAGATATTAATCTAGGGCCAACAGGAGACTGCTTGGGAAAGTACCTTAAAGTATGAGTTAAAATTGATATAACAAGGCCACTTAAGAAGTGCTAAGAGTTAGATTTTAGAAACAAAACAAACCCACAATTCTCCCCCTATTATATGAAAGAGTTCCAGAATTCTGCTTCAATTGTACGCATGTTAGTTATACTCTCAGAGAATGTTCAAATTTGATAAATGTTGCAGTATTAGAGTTAAGCACTCAAAAATTTAATTATGGGCCATAGATGTAAGCTATCATAAGATGTGAAAGAGGTAAACACCAAAAGCAAAGAAGTGAAAAGAAGAGCAAAAGCAACAAGCAGCCATGTAACAGTAGACCAAAGCCACCACCAACATCTCTAAATTATTCTAGCATAAACCTGGTGGAAAACGTACAAGAAAAGAAACAAAAAGAGGCAACATCATCAAAGAATTGCAATCATGAGTTATCAACACATAAAACTCTTGTAATAGACATTAATGCTTCATCTGCAAAGATAACATTGAATATGCCCAAGCAAGATTGATAAATGAGTAGTTTACTCACTTATTTTATATTTTCAAACTTAAATATGTATGCATATCCTTAAGTTTTCGTGTTGTTTTGATGAAATTTTATGTTTTTGTGCAGAAAGGTAGAAAATCGTAGCTGAGATAATGAACAACACAAAGATGAGGTCAAAAAGGGCAAGTCATCAAAGACGAGGACCAAGCTACAAGAAAATGTGGACCAATATGCAAAACAAGTCGCATATGAGCATGTTAGACAAAAAAAGTCGCGCACGCGCCCCCCCAACTACTGCCCTTAGGCCAAATTTTGGATTGCTTGTGGCACGTGCACGTCAAGCCTTAGCGCACTCACGACATAGACCCCAAGTAACATTTAAGTCATTATTTGGACTAATTTTGACCGTTGAATAAGGGATGTGTGGCTAGATTTAGTAGTATCCTAAGTTTTTATCATTTGGAGAAGGACATTTATCATATCCAAGAATAGAAATAGGGAGTTTTAGAGTGAGAATCGAGAGTTTTCTAAAGAGAAAGAGGAGGAGAAATCTTCAAGTTTCTTGGAGGAAATTGGGAAATCACTTAAAGAATTAAAAAATCAAAGCCTCAATCTTCCTAGTTCATCTATTTAACTCTTAACTTTTCTTAAATTACAATTGGTTTGTTATCTTTTGTCATATTTTATTAAATGTTGAATTTCAAGAATATATTGATATTAAATATTGATATGCTAAGCTAAATTTTCTATTATAGGGTCTTGATGTAACCTAATTGATTTATGTTTTGAGTGATCTGGAATTGTTAACATAAGTATATTTCATTTCATTTATGTTTTCTTGTACTTAATGCTTTTAATTTGTTGGAAAATGAATTAATTGAATTATTATGAATGAGTGAATGTTTGGGAAAGACTAATTTATTCATTAGGCTAAGAAAGCGTAATTTATAATTATTGAAAGTCCACGAAGATCTTATTGTCTAAATAATCAAATTAACATCAAAGAACTTAAGAGACTAGGAGGTAACCAATCCTTTGGTTGTTAATAAGTAGTAAAATTAAAAGAACATTTGATTAATTTAGTCCAATAGAGATGTCGACTAGATTAATTAGACATGAGACTTGGTTTGACACTCGGGAGAGGTAACCAAGTTGATTTGAAACTAGTGATTAGTGAAATTGAAATAGAGAGTATTAACAATTCTATATTAGGATAATTATTTCAATAACTAGGTGAACTCAAGACCCTAAAATTATTTTCATATCATATTTACATACTAGCTCAATTACCTTGTTTCTTGTTTATTTTTGCCTTGTTTTACATTAGCAAAAGTTAGTTAATATTGTCTTCATATCTCCATTTCTTAAACCTACATTGAGATACTATAATCATAGTACTTAATTAAAAAATTCATAAAACTTAGTTTTTATAGGTATGACAACTACTTTTTACTAAAATACTATTTGTATGACCTCATATACTTGTAGGTTGCCAAGTTCGTATCAAAGATATATCTTAAGACATTGAAGTATCTTCAATTAGAGCCCACATTTTGAACTCCAAAGTCTAAACCAAAAGCAATATCAAGTCTCCTTGCGAAGCCCACGAAGGCCCACCACAAGTCTTCCTTATAAAGCCAAGCTTATCAAAGCATTAAAAAAAGGCTTCAAAGCTCGAGATAGGAATGCCCTCAATTGCATAAAAGCCCAATTATCAACCAATAAAAATCTAAAGAAGAGTTATGCTGGAATAGAAATAGGAGAACCTAAGTCAAAGAAGCATAAATCTTCCCTTCATTACCACTTCAGCAATGCCAGTGACATACACCCAAGTACAAAATTGGATCGTTGATCTACCAAAATTTTTACTATCCTAGTACAGATCACATGTGACAACTCAACGGCAATGGCTAGTTTCCAACCCCGCCCAGAACCATGAAGCTCTTATGTTGGAATGTTCTCAGATTGGTGAACACCTATAACATTCAGGGCCCTAAAATATGTTCCCCAGATCAATTGCCTCAATATTGTTTTTTGTGTGAGACTAATTAAACTAGAAGAAAATGAAAAGTTTACATCCTTATCTTGGCTATATAAGTTATTTCTCTATTAATTGCAATGCTTATAAATGAGGGCTAGCTTTGCTATAGTCATCTGATATAGAGATCAATATGTTATCTTATGGAGATTACTATATTGACTCTCTTGTCAAATTTGAGGGTCACAATGATTAGAGATTTATAGGAGTTTATGAGAATCTAGATAGAGCACAAAAAAGGCACTCATATGAATTACTCAAGCGATTGTCAACACTCTCTTCTCTACCTTAGCTATGCAAAAAAGACTTTAATAAGATTTTGTGAGTTAACAAAAAGTATGGAGGTCTAACTAGAAGCCTAAAGACTATCTAAGGCTTTAGAAATACTCTGAATGATATAGTCTTAAAGATAACAAATGGAATACATGCTCGTGTACTTGGTCTAACCGTCATTCCCATTACAACTTAGTGTTGAGCAACTTGATAGATTCCTATGCTCTCAGTCATAGAGAGACAATTTTGTTGAGGTGATGACCACCCCACCTTAAAGTTTAGAGATTAGACCACCTTTCAATATGCATGGAAATGTTCAAGAGAAAGAAATTTAGCAAAACTAAGAAGGAAAGAAAGACTTTCAAATTCCATTTTGAGGAGTTTTGGAATTCTTATAAAGATTGTAAGAAGATTATGAAAGCAAGTTGGTGAAAGTTTCCTAAGCAAGACTCTCGAGAGCTAATACTTCTCCTTCAAAGTATGGTAGTAGAAACTCAACAGAAGCTGATACAATAGAGTTAGGATAAATTCAGCGATAGGAAAAGGCAAACAAAGTTCTTATAGTCTAAATTATCCTCTCTCTACAAGACCCCAAATAACTCTATAAGCGCTCATAAGCTGACAGAAATGGAGATAGAACTAGACAATTTACTTAAGAATGAAGAGATTTGCTGGATGCAAAGATCTAGAGTTAATTGGATCAAAAATTGCGATAGAAACACAAAAATTTTTCATGATGAAGCCTCAACAAGAAGAAAAAGGTATATGATTAAAGGGATTGTAAACCAAAACAGCTTTTTAGTAGAGGAGCCTAGTGCAGTTGAAGATGCCATATGCTCTTATTTTTCCAATCTTTTTAACTCCTCTAATCCTATAAATGATTGTATTGACAACTGTATTCTCATGTGAACAAAAGAGTTTATGACACCATGAATGATTTTCTCAATGCAGACTTCACAAGAGAAGAAATAAAGTCAGTTCTATTCCAAATGAGCCCTTGTAAAGCCCTAGGTCCTGATGGTCTTTCTGCATCATTCTTTTAGAAGCACTATCATTGAAGAAGCTGTATGCAAAGTATGTTTTCAAGTTCTTAATGGTGGTAAAGAACTCTCCAATCTGAACAAAACATACTTACCACTAGTTCCCAAAATCAAACATCCAAAAAAAGTGGTTGACTGTAGGCCTGTAAATCTCTGCAATGTCATATATAAAATTATCTCAAAGGTTATAGCAAACAAATTAAAATATATATTAAACAAGATCATCTTGCCGAATTAGAGTGCTTTTATTCCTCAAAGATTGATTACGGACAACATCATTATTGGTTTGAATGTCTTTACAAGCTCAAAACTAAAAGATCGGGAGGTAAAGGACTAATTGCTCTAAAAGTGGACATCAGTAAGGCGTGTAACAAAATTGAATGGACTTTCTTGCAAAGTGCTCAGACTTGGATTCTCAGAAAGGTGGGTAAATCTAACCATACAATGCATAACCTCCCTATCCTTTTCAGTTCTAGTCAACAAAAAAGCAAAAGGAAATATTGTTCCGCAAAGGGGCTTAAGGTAAGGTTGTCCTCTCTCACCTTATCTTTTCATTATATATGTAGAAATTTTATCAACTGCCTTCTCAAAAGCCGAGCACTCAAACTTAATCCAGTAGATATTAATTCGGCTCTCGTGGGCCATCAATTTCTCACCTCTTTTTTTTTATAAATGACAGTTTGATTTTCAGCAAAGCAACTCTGGTAGAATGCTATCAATTGAAGCAAATTATTGATAGGTACTCTGAAGCTTCTGGTCAACTCTTGAATTATAAGAAATCCTCTAAAATTGTCAGCCCAAACATAAGCCCTTACATCGTTCAAGACATCACAAAAGTGTTTAATCTGAAGATGCTTTCTTGGCAATGAACCTACCTAGGATTGCCATCTATGCTGAAAGAGAAAAATAAAATTGCTTTCTTACAATCAAGGAACGGATATGCAACAAATTGCAAAGCTGGAAAGCTAATTTGTTCTCATGTCGGAGGAAAAGAGATTATTCTCAAGGCTGTTGCACAATATATCCTTACATATGTAATGAGTGTTTTTAAGCTTCCGTCAAGAATTTGTAAAGATATTCAAAGACTTTTTTCCAACTATTGGTAGGGTTCTTCATCAAAATGAAGCAAAGGGATGCATTGGCTGCCTTGGCATAATATATGTCAACTTAAAGCAGTTCGAGGAATGGGATTTAGAAACCTGTCTGCTTTCAACCAAACTCTTTTAGCAAAATGATGTTGAAGACTCATCACTCAGCCAAATTCTCTAGTGTCTAGAGTATTAAAAGCTAAATATTATCCTTATGGCAACTTCATACGTTCCAGATTGGGTAGTGACCCATCATATGTATGGCACAGTCGATTATGGGAAAAAAAAATTCATTGTAGCCGGATGCATGTGGCGAATAGGAAATGGGAAAAATAGCTCCATTTATAAATATAATTGGATTCGCAGGCCCATCACATTTAAACCTGTTTCGCCCTCAGGTTCAACAAAAATATCTAGATGGTGGAAGCAAATATGGAGTTTGAATACTTCTCTTAAAACTAAAATATTCTTCTTGAGGGCCCTGAAGGAAGTCTTTCCCACGTAACAAAACATGTTTCTTAGAAAGGTAGCAAGTGAGCAGATCTGTCTAACCTATAGCAACTGCCAGGATGATTCTTTTCATGCATTAATTAGCTGCAACCAAGCTAAAAAGGTTGGAAATGTTCTCCCTTTTATCATCTAATTAAAAATCAAAATTCCAAAACTTTCTATAATCTAGCAGTTGAACTCAAGGTCTCCTCTAAATTAGATATAGAGCTTTTTACCTTAGTTTCCTAGTCTATTTAGACTTCCAGAAATAAATTCATTCATAAGGGGCACAAATTAAACCCTTTGATAACCTTTGGAAGAGTAGAGAATATTTCTCAAGCATTCAAAAATTCCACATATCCAAGCTTACAATCTGTACATCCTAGCTCTAGGCTACTGACTCTTAACTAGACTCCCTTATCTATAGATTTCTATAAACTAATACTGATGCTGCAGTTAATGCTTCAGAAGGTAAGTTGGTTGGGGGCTATCATCAGAAATCATGAAGGAAAGATAACGGCTACCTTTGTTAAAGCAGACACTTTTATTGGTGATGTGAAATATGCTAAGGCTGAGGCAATGCTTAAGGGTGTTAAGCTAGTCATAGAGTGTGGAATTAGGCCTTTGGAAGTAGAGTCCAATGCTCTAAATGTCATTAATTTAGTCACAGGACAAGCCTCTAACAGAAAGGAGATTCAATAGCTAATTACAGAGATTTTATCTTTGGTCTCTGGAAATTGCATTTGTAATTTCAATCCAATCCTTGGTGTTTCTAATTTGGCAGCTCATAATCTTGCAAAACTAGCTTTGTCTTATAAGGGAGCTTGTATCTAGTTGGAAGACTTGTCACATGATGTTCTTTGTTTGCTATAATCCTTCTTTGGTCTGTTTATGAATTATTTACATTTTTCTTCAACATAGCCACATAAACTCAACACAAAACCTATTTGTGACTTTATTTTATCAAGATTACCTACATAGTTTAAATCCAAATAACTAGTCACCTGTCCTTTATTTGTGTCTTTTCTTCCAAATACTAGACCATACTCTTTATTACCATTTAGATACATCATTATCCATTCTATTACATTGCAATGTACCCTGCTAAGATCTTTAATAAACCTACATACCACTCTCGCTAAGTGTATGTCCTAGTTTTAAGCACATCATTGCATATATTAAGCAACCTAGCTGTGACACTTGCATAAGGAACATTCTGCATCAATTTCTTAGCAACATCTGTGACAAGAGCTTATGAGTGAAAGAGTTTAAAATATTACGCAAAAGGTACTTTGACAAACTTAGCATTCACCGTCCTAAATCTTTGCAATATTTCACCATATACTGCTCTAGATTCAGGACTATATTTTTTCCCGTCACTGATAATCTATATTCTAGTTATCATTTTTGTTGCTCCATAGATCTTTCATCTCAAACTCTTGGCATAGTTGTTCCTTTAAAACACAATTCTTTTCTTGTCTTTGCATGCTATAAGTATGTCATCTATATAGACCTTCTTTTCAAAGGTTTCACCTTTAAGTAAACACAATTGTCAAAGGAGCTTTGTTATAGCCTTGATTGAGCATGAACTAATATGTTCATTATTTTGCATATATCTTTGTCATATAACTTAGTCTTGCTAATTAGTTCTTAAATTTTGTAGTTTCTCTTTTTTAAGGTTTTTATAAACAAAGATGAAGAAATGAGCTTCAAAGATGTAGTCTTAAAGACTTTCTTGTTTCATAATAATTAAGGTAGTTTTTAGTGAGAAGAAGAAAGCTTATTGTGAAAACCACCATTGAAGATTTATTTTGACAAGAGAAAAATAAGTTCATTTCTTGAGAGATGAGGAAAAATAAGTCAAATTTAAAGTGCAATCCTAATAAAGACAAGATTGATGCAAATGTTATTTTGAAAGAAGAAAACCATGCCGAATTGCCCATAACTACCGGTGTATAAAGAGAGAACATCTTTATCTTCAAAAGACACTAAATGCTCAAAAGGAAGAAACAAGGCAAGAAGGAGTTCGAAGGAAGCCAAGCTCTAAAAGGTTGTTTTCTTCATCTATCTTTATGTTCTTTTATTGTATTTTATTTGTTTTTATTATGTTCTTCAGTAGCTAAACTTTCTTTGTTAAAGTTAAGGATGAAACCTTAATTAGATCTTCCATATTTTTATGTTTATTTAAAATACTTTTAGATTTAATTATATTGATTTTAAAAAGTACAATGCGGGTTAACTAAAATGTGCAATCCAATATCTATCCCAAACAATTTCAAATCCTCTAAAACAAAATATAACAAATTTGAGACAAAATTTCTATAATCAATATATAAATTATCATAATTCAAAACTTAAATGTGTGCGAGCAAGTATGTGAACCAAATATAAGGGAAAAGGCTCTACTTTTACGCCTAATACCCCATTATCCCTCTATATTTCTTTTAATACCTCATTAGCCTCCATTCCAGCTCCCTCCCCCCCCTCTCCCTTCAAGTTTCAATTTTGTCTTTTAGTAACTTAAATATTTTCAGTTTTGGTGTTTAGCAATTTAAACATGTGTTTTGAACCGATCTTTTTAAAAAATCGCAAAATAAATTTATTTTGTAATTCAAACCTAAAACTTAAAAAGAAAAGTAACAATATCTCTGAAAACAAATGGTTTAATATTTAATAAATAATCCTTTTGAAAATATAAATAATAAATTCTATTAACAATAATTTTTTCTCATGTAAAAAATTTATAATTTAAAATTAGTTTTATAACCATTAAAATTTTAAAATAATTTGAATTCAAAACTATTATTATCATTAAAGTAGAAATGTTTAAAATTGAATATAAAATTAATAACGATTTCAAAATAACTTTATTTTTATAACAAATTACATTAATTATTTTAACAATTATTAAAAAATATTATAAGTTTTCAAAATTATTATCAATAACAATGATCTCAAAATAATTTTAATTTTACAACAAATTAGAATCATTTAAAAATATTATAAATTTATTCAAATTTAAAATTAATAACAATAAAAGGATAATAATTTTAAATAATTGTTTAAAATAAATCTAAGTTATTGTAAAAATAAAAATTATTTTGAAATTATTTATTATGATAATATTTTTATATAATTGTTAAAGAAAGTAAATGTAATTTATTTTAAAAAATTATTTCAAAATTATTAATAATAATAATAATTTTAAAATTTTATAATATTTTTAAACAATTGTTAAAGAAAATAAATTTGATTTATTACAAAACAATTGTTCTCAAATTATTTATTAATGATAACAATTTTAAAATTTTATAATATTTTTGAATAATTTAAAGAAAATAAATCTAATTCATTATAAAAATAAAATTATTATGAAATCATTGATAATTTTAAATTCAATTTTAAAAAACTTATAATTTAGTGATAATAATGATTTGAAATTCGAATTAATTAAAAATTTTAATGATTATATAACTATTTTTAAATATAAATTTTTATATTAAAAAATTATTATTAATAGAATTTATTGAATATATTTTCAAAAGTGTTATGTATTAAAGATTGGATAATTACTTACTAAAGTATATGTAATGCAATGGCAAAAGTATTGGCTCATTTTTCGAAGTCTCGAGTTCAAATCCATTCCATGTAACTTTATTTTGCAATTTGAATAAACCAATTTAAATCATTAGTTCAATTCATTCATATTTAAATTATTAAAAGATAAAACCAAAAAAATTTAAGGCTCAATGGGATAAGCAGGGGTATCAAGTTTTCTCCTTTAAATATAAATAAAGAGTAAATGAGAGAAATCAAACGTAATGATTTTTATGTAGTTCGGTAAACTATAGCCTATGTCCATGCCTACAACCCAACCTACTTAAGAATTTCGCTAATTGTACTTTCAAACTCAAAGTAAACAATTACAAGTCTAAGTGGATTTTACATGTATCATTCAAACCTTACACAAGAAGTCTTCACACAGTTGCCTTTTAAATCTTTACAAATTTATAAATGTCACTTAAATCTATACAAACATGTTTGTTCCCTTACACTCACACAAAAAGAATTACCCAAAAATAAAGAAGCTTGATAAAATAATTTTATCCAGAATGTAAACACTTTTCAAAAAATGATACAAATGGAAGTTAGAATGCGTAATGAATTAGATACATAGTTTATAAATGTAAGCTCAAAATATTTGTATGCACTTGTAAAATATGTTCCTAATTTTTCATGATATGCAAAAATTAATTCCAAATGAATTTTGGTTAGTATTTTTAGTAGAAAATAAAAAGAAAATTTCTCAAAATAGTTCTGACTAGATTTCAGTTTACGTAAATAGTCTCATGTAAAAATTTATCAATCTAGTCTAATATATATTTTTTAGACAAAAATACTCCCAATAACCCACTTCATTATTTTAACAAAATTCATATTTTTTCCCTTTTTTTCACTCCCTATTTTTTATCAAATCAAATTCCCAACTTTGCTTTCTCCCCAATACCACTTCTTTGGTGGCGGTGGCTTCAACGACGAAGATAGTGACACACACTGCAGCAAGGAGTTGACGGTGGCTTACGAAAAGGATTTCTAATCGGCAAGTTTCTCATGGTTTTCTTTGTATTTTTCAACACAAAATGACAGAGAATATGATTTGTGATGTTTGTAAAATAAATAAGAACGTTTAACATGTATTTAAGATATATTTTATGATGAAATCATTGAGTTTATTTTGAAAAAATTATGGATGAATTTGGGGTGAAATGAGTATGTTTTGGGGCTAGCAAAAATTTTAGATTCTATCAATAACTTCTTTTTTTAATAGATATATTGACACTATAATATATGCCATTAAAGCAATCATCAATGGCATATATTATTTTTCCATGTAATCTATCGTACAATGAAATTTACAACATTGACTCTATGTTGTTACCAGTATTTGACTTTTCACAACTCATATATCAATGATATATAAATTTTACCATTTCAATTTTTCAACAATATTTTTTCGAAATTATTGAAAATCATTTTCGTCTTAGAATTTGATTCTACTACAATTATGAATTTAAAATCACACTATCTTAACATCAAACATATCTCATACATGGAATTTTGACTATATATCTATAAAAATAAAACTCATTGACAAAATATTAAATTATATTATAGCGTCTAATTATACACAATGTTTTCCACATTTACAAAATGTTTGCAACGACTAATTCATAGGTTAAGTGAATGGAATAAGTCGCCATTAAACTCATGCGTTAGAATGCAGCTAAGCTTTTGTCTTTAGATTCTCTATAAATATGGTCATATCTATTAATTTTAGCATAGATTTTAAAGGTTCTGTTCAATCATCTTTTGATTTGGAATCCAAAACCCAAATTTGGCCAATAATACATTGCATGCATTTTTGTTATAATACGACTAGCGTATAAAATAAGGGTTAGCTTAACCTGTCATGTACACTTTTTACAAAGGAATTTTTCATGCATATTGAAAGTGTGTCGAAAAAGGTATAAAATAATGGTTTCAAAGATTCATTTATACTAAAATTTTGATGTTGAAAGTTTTAAATAAAAACCAAAGGTGTTATCTTGAAATCCAATGCCAAAAAGATAAATTTATAAGAATATCTATTATTTTGTTTGTGGCTTTAAAACTACTATATATATGTGTGTGTGTGATAGATTGAATTTTATAATCTTATTGATTGAATTATGAATTTTAATAAACTCAATAGTAAATTCAATCTCAACTGTAGGAAGTATATAAATCCAACAATTTATAAATAATGTAAGAATATGTATAATTTTAGAGTCTGTTGATTTATTCTTATATATATGCGGCAGAATTAGTAACTTTTTTTTTTTTACACAAAATCTTACATTAATTGTAAACTGTTGGATATAAGCACATCCAACGGTTAAGATTATATCTAACATATATATACATACATATATATATATATAGGGCCAGAATCAGCAACCTTTTTTTTAACATAAAATCTTACATCAATTGTAAATCGTTGGATATAAACACATTCAATAATTGAATTGCATTTGATCATATAATTAATGTATAATTAATATATACATAATTAATGTATATATTAGATGTAATCTCAACCATTGATGTATAGATATCCAACAATTTACAATTGATGTAAGATTTTGTATAAAACAAAATAGGCTATTGATCCTACCCCGTACATGAGGCTCTTTTTTTACACAAATTTTTATATCATTTGTAAACCCTCGGATTTAAGTACATCTAATAGTTGTAATTAAATCTAATGGTTTATTAATCTGATAGTAATTAATGCATAATTAATGCACCATAATTAATGTATATGTCAGATTCAATCTTAATCATTGGATGTGCTTAAATCTAACAGCCTACAAATAATATAAAAATTTATATAAAAAAAGGCCCCTATGCCATCCATATATATATATATATAATTTATGTATTAATTATATATTTTAAATTTAATCTCAATTGTTAGAGGTATTTAAATCTAAGTATTAAAGTTTGATGTAAAAATATTTGTAAGAATATAAGGCTATTGACCTGTCTATATAGATTAATGGCCTATATATATATATATATATATGGGGTAAAATCAATAGCCTTCCTTTTTTTCACACAATTTTTTATATCAATTGTAAGTCATTAGATGTATACACATCTAATGATTGATATTACATACAATTATATAATTAATATATAGCTCAAATTCAATATCAACTGTTGGATGTATCTAAATCCAACGGCTTACAAATGATATAAAAAATTGTGCAGCCAAAAAAGAATCATATATATATATATATATATATATGTGGGATCGTTAGCCCCCTATTTTTATACACATATTTAGATCATTTATAGATAATTTGATATAGGCACCTTCAATAGTTAAAATTTAATCTGACTATATAATTAATATATTAATTATAATACATTAATTACATATGTTAAATTTAATATTATTGTGTATAGATCCAATAATTTACAAATAATATAACTATATGAGTAAAAATATGGGGCATATGTATATATATATATATATCAACTAATTAATTCTTAAATATTTTAATTTTATAAAATAAGATGCGAAATACTTAAAATTAGATAGACTTTAATAAATTTAACCCCTTTTAAATTTTCTAAGCCGCAATTTAAAAAAAAAAAATCACCATTCAACTAGTAACAGAGTGATAAGGAGCTCATATCATAAACTCACGTGTTTAAAGTAACACTCTCTCAATTATATTATGTGGGTAGATTTTGGTAGTTTGCAAACATATATTAGGGCAAACTGCAAAAAGTGAATATATATAGTTACTAAGGTGAACTATGAAAAGTGAATATGTAAGCTCTTAGTAGACTTTTAACTTGGTTGTAATATTAGTACTTAAAAAAAAAATTAAAAATTTTTTCTAAAACATATTAGTATCTTCTCAAAGTAGGTTTCCAATCTAAAATTTACTTTTAAAGGTTTTACACACACGGTAGGTATGGTTCAATGATTCTTTCAAAATTGGTAGAAAAGTGAAAAGTTAGGCAATAATTCTATAATATAATTAGAATCTAGATTGTGTTTGAATTGATCATGATGTGAGATATTTTTTTGACTTTGTTAGGCTAAAAGCTTGTCAAGTATATATATAATTATATTTTATTCAAGTATATCTCTAATCATCTTGCTTGTTATTTATTTATATCAATTGAGTTTTGTCACTTTCACTCAAATATGCCCTTTTGAACATAGTATATATTGTATTCATATGCCTGTTGTAGTGACGCCATTTGTGATCTCAATCTAATAACTAAATGACGTCAATTTTACTGGCTCAAAATTTGAAATTAAACACTAACCTTTTATTGATTTATTTTGTAATAAATGCTAGAAATATAACTAAATTTTTTAGTTTAATTAAGATGTAGCGATTCAAATTTTTTGATAATTATATCTCTTAAAAAAAGTTTAATTATTTTTTTAAAGAAACCAAAAAAATTATTAGTAGAAGAGAGAAAAAATAAATAAATCATTTTTGTATTTAAATATTTTATGTAGCTAAAATTTTAATTTTGAAATAATTTTTTTCAAAAATTATGTACTATAAAATAAACTGTGTTCAAGTTGATCTAAAATACTGTGGTAAGTGGGCAATTGGGCAAGTCATTTTCTCAAAAATGTCTTTTTTTCAGAATCACTGCATTATATTTGTATTCATACCTGTTGCAGTGACGCCATTTATGATCTCATAACTGACTGAATATTTGGAATAAAACACTTTTAATATTCTTATCAGAGAATATAACAAGACTTGCCTAAGTTTATGTACCATACAACCTCAATTTTTAATAATTCTATATAATATGATGTTTTTCTTTGTTTTGAAAGTAATGAGAATATAAATTTATTTGATAACACTAATTTTTAGTAAAATTAATATGTTTTATTATTGATGTTTAATAACTAATATTTTTATGTCATAATAATTATAACTTTGAAATCATCATATTTAAACACTAAACGAGGCTTTAATTTTGTTGGTGTATATAAATAAATATACATATATATATTAATATTACAAAATTATATAATTTATCAACATTATAGTCAGACATTTACAGAGGTTAAAATAAGTGTAATTTAGTGCCACGTATCCGTCAAATCTGAGTCCAATTTATGTAGAGTTAGCTCTTTAAGGAAAAAGTCTACACCAACGCTGCTATAACATAATTTAATATTAAGACTAAAGTTTTAATTCTCTAAATTATATAATGATGTCACCATAATTATTATAAAAATTTATACATACAACAATACTATTAAAAATGAGAAAATAACTGTAACTAACAAACATGCAATAATTAAAAGGATGGCACAAATTAAATTAAAACAATTAATATATCAAATAAGTATCTAAACTGAATTCAATTACCTATGATTTTTTGGATGCGTATACGAACATTAAACTTAGGTTATATATCTTCATATCCTACCAAACAATAATATCTTTATCAACTCAAACCTGAACTTTCATAGATATTGTAATAAATTGACCAGCTAATCAACATATGAATTTACATAACAAGTTGCATATATAGCATAATATATTTATAGTTATCTAATCTCAAAAATTAAAGATAATAATTGTCAAATTAATAAAGTTTTAACCATTATATTTTTAAATAACAATATAACGATTAATCATACCATTCCTTTACGGACAAAATTTGAGAAATTTTGTGCAAATTTAATACCGAAACAAAATTATTATGATTATACATAAATCGGTGCAAATTTACAAAAAAAATTTTCCATTTCTCAAATTCGTGTATTACTCAATAATTGTAAGTTCTAGAATTAGTAATTTTTAAATTTAATATATATATATATGTGTGTGTGTGTGTGCGTGTGTGTGTGGGCTTTATACTTTATTGCTAAATTATTATGTAAATAAATAAATATTCTAACTTTTCTTTCTCCAATCACATCTTAAAGAGCTATGAATTTAGTCAAATCTATGCCCAGTGAACAATGAAGAAGAACTGAGAGCCAAAGAAAGAAAATGCCAATTTATATGGCTTACAGTGAAAAAGAACATGATCATAGAGATGATGTTCCTGAAAAATGGAAATTACATATGAAATTATTTAATGATTTGTCTTGTCACTTTCCTGCGTCATATAATTGCCCATGTGTTTCAAAATGAAACTTTCATGGATTCAGTTTCCCCATTATCTTTTCCTTCCTCTGAAGGAACCTCACCGCCCACTCCCAAAAGCACTTCCTGCGGAAAAGCACTTGCTAGTTTTTCAACTGTCAAGTCAATGTGAAACTCCCAGACAAGCCTTATATATATCTATGTTTACCCTCCATCTCCCTTATCAAATCATTAATATTCATAGACAGTTTCATTGTTTGTCCAGCAATTGAGAGCAGCAAAAATGGTGGTAGCTGATTCCAGGGGCGGTGCTGTGTTCAGAGACATGAAGGGTTTTGTGGCTCGTGTGATCACCTCACGGTGGTTCATGGTGTTTGCTTCAGTGCTGATGATGGGAGTCGCTGGTGCTACCTACTTGTTTGGTTTATACTCGACTGATATCAAAACATCATTAGGCTATGACCAGAGCACTCTCAATCTGCTGAGCTTCTCCAAAGATGTTGGTGCAAATATTGGGGTGTTATCAGGGCTGATCAATGAAGTTACGCCCCCATGGGTGGTTCTGTTGATAGGTTCAGTCATGAATTTCTTCGGATATTTCATGATATGGCTTGCAGTCACTGGTCGCATTGCCAAGCCTAAAGTATGGCAGATGTGTGTCTATATATGTATTGGGGCAAATTCACAGTCTTTTGCCAATACTGGAGCTTTGGTTACTTGTGTGAAGAACTTCCCGGAAAGCCGAGGCAGTGTTTTAGGCCTGCTGAAGGGTTTTGTGGGTCTTAGTGGTGCTATTTTGACACAAGTGTACCATGCTTTCTATGGAGACAACTCAAAGGCTCTTATCTTGCTTATTGCTTGGCTTCCTGCTGCTGTTTCCTTTGTGTTTCTTCGAACTATGAGGATTATGAAGCCTGTTCGGCAGGCAAATGAGACCAAGCTTTTCTATAAACTGCTCTATATCTCTCTGGTCCTTGCTGGTTTTCTCATGGTTATAATCATCTTTCAGAACAAATTCAAGTTCACCAGAATTGAGTATGGTGTCAGCGCTGCAGTTGTTCTTATACTACTTTCTCTTCCTATAGTTATTGTCATCCAGGAAGAATACACTCTCTGGAAAAGCAAGAGACAAGCCTTGAATAATCTTCCTCAGCTGGAAGTTGTGACTGAAAACCCAACTACAGTTGCATTAGCTCAACAAGCATCCTCTCCAGAGCCAAATGATCATCTTCCGCAACCCACCGAAGCTCCAGCAAATTCAGAGAAGCATGATTCTTGCACACACAACATTTTCAAGCCACCAAGCAGAGGTGAAGACTACACAATACTGCAAGCACTTTTCAGCATGGACATGCTGATTCTTTTCATTGCAACAACCTGTGGCGTCGGTGGAACATTAACAGCTATAGACAACTTAGGTCAGATCGGCAGCTCATTAGGCTATCCAACTCACAGCATCACCACATTTGTCTCACTAGTCAGCATCTGGAATTACCTCGGACGAGCTGCTTCGGGTTACTCGTCCGAGTACCTCTTAAAACAGCACAAAATCCCACGTCCTCTACTTCTCACTTTCGTGCTTCTCTTCTCCTGCGTTGGCCATCTTCTGATTGCCTTCGGCGTCCCAAATTCTCTCTACTTTGCTTCTGTTATCATCGGCTTCTGCTTCGGAGCTCAATGGCCATTACTCTTCGCTATCATATCAGAAATCTTTGGCCTCAAGTACTACTCAACATTGTACAACTTCGGAGCTTTTGCTAGCCCAGTTGGCTCATACATTCTGAACGTGAAAGTAGCTGGCCATTTATACGATAAAGAAGCTTTGAAGCAAATGGAAGCTCTGGGACGAAGAAGACAACCAGGAGAAGACTTGAAATGCACTGGGGTTCAATGCTACAAATTGGCTTTCATAATAATGACTGTGGTAACATTATTTGGGTGCCTCGTTTCAATCATTCTGGTATTCAGGACCAAAAAGTTTTACCAGAGTGATATCTACAGAAAATTCAGAGAGGAAGCAAAGTCTTCAGAGATTGATATGGCTCCCACTACTAGTTCTGCAAATGGAGTAGTCCCCTTGAAGGATCCCGATTCAAGAGCTCCCTCCTCCACCACTGCCGCCGCCACCCCCGCAAAAGCAAACACCACTAGTAATTAATTAGCATTTAGTTTATGATTAATTAGTTCATTATGTCACCTGTAATTTAAGCTGTAACTTAGTTAAGCCTGCAACTTCTTGTAATAAAATGATGATGAATCAGATATACAAATGTCTCTGCAAATAAGCTTCCGTTAACAGTTAATACGGATGACGTATTTTTTATTTGTTTCTTTTGATCATTAAAATTGAATGAGAAAACGATAAAAATAGTCCAGTCTTTGTCTCTGTCTTAATCCCCATTTTTGTTGTTTTGCAATTTAAATATTGATACAATATTATAAACAAATTAATTCATAATACAATGATTTATTATAATAAATTGATGTAATGATTTATCATAATAAATTATTGTAGATAAACATTGGGTGGTTTATAAATTCGGCACGCATATTAGACATAGGATAATACTACATATAATTTAGTATAAATTAAATTAATTGAGTTCAGTTTAATTATATTCTAAGAGTTGATACAACATATAAACCAATACAATAGGAGTCCAAGGCTTAGTTTAGTATTTGAAGTATTAAAGTAACATAACCTTAATGTCACGATTATTCTTCTATGAAAGTCCAGCAACATGTTTAACAGTAGACAGCCCCATAATTTTTTTTTTAAGTTTTTATTATAATATTTATATTTCAAACTCACTTTTTAGATTTACATATAATTTATAAATTTATCAATTTATCTTTCACTTTATTAATTATTAAAATATTAATTGACTAATTTTACCTTTTAAACATTTTAATCTCCACAATTATCTGTTTTTGACTCCACCCTTGATATTTAGCATGTTAGTCAAGATTAAATTAAAAACTTTATCCTTTTTTGCTTTTTATATGAAGTCTTAATATAGTTCAACTTGAGTCATTTAGATGCTTTAAAGTATTTATTTTCTAACTAAGCAATGACAAATTTGGTAATAATATTTAAATTAAACAAATTAAAATTTTTAACTTGGCAGTGAAATTTGAAATCTAAATGCATTTTCTAATTGTAAACAACTAAAATACCCTATAAAATTTATTTATTTCTTAATATATAATGTTTATTTTAATTATTTATAAGAATATGATAAGTACAATTAATAGCTTCCAGATACTTATATCTAAATGTGATAAATAAAAAATAAATATATTATTTAGAATTATTTAGATTTATATGTTCAAATTTATTCATATTTTAAGTAAAAGAAAAAAGAAACAAGCCCTTAGTTTATATAAAACTCATTTAATACAAATATTTGGTCATAATTTTTTTCTACACTGACAGAGAGTTGGACTATACTCTATAAAAATATAATCTAACATAGATTTTATAACACAGTTTCGACCCCCCGGGGGTCATGCATGCATTGTACATTTTCTTTCATTTTTATAATAATTTATTTTGTAAGTTTTATTAATGATTCAAAAATTCTAAAAAATGCCACTGTCTAGTTACCGTAGCTTCCATCTGTCTGTGCTCCCCGTTAAGGTTATTGTTGGCCTCTTTCAAATCCTCATTAAGAATCTATTTGTTATATAACTTCTTAAATAAAACGTCTTAGAATAGATTTTTTTGTAAGTATAATTTTTATAATCAGTATTTTTAATAAAAATTTGTTAATTATTTAATTATTAAAAAAATAATTTTATGAAAAAATTTATAATTATTTTAATAAATAAATTTTTAAAGTTATGTTATAAGAAAATAATATAAATTCTTTTAAAATAAAATAAAATTATTTTAAACAATTTAATTATTTAAAAAATTTTAAAAAAATTCTACCATCAAAAATTAAAACTTGGATCTCATTTAATAGAAAAAATATAACTTTTTTTTAATTCCTCGAACGAACTTCTCTTAAATGTCAATCAAATAATGATAAAAAAAAATTGAAAAATAATTTTTAACTTTAGAAAGTGTCCTTTTAGCTACAATGCGACCAATAAAACCACTTACCAATAAAGCCACTGGTTGTCAAGAAATAAGACTTAGAACTTTCAAACACCATGGAGTCCGACTGTCAAATATCGGTGAGTGGGACTGCCCTACTACCACCTTTCTAAAATGCGACCGACAAGAAGAAGAATAGTGGTGGTGGTATACTTCCATTAGTTGTCGTTTGATGATAATGTTCATTTTGATATAGTTTTCCACGTAGACTATTTATTAGTAAAATTTTTTATAAATAAAATTTTTAACAAAGTTTATTAATCATTTAACTATTATAAATAACTTTAAAAAAAATTAAGTAATTATTTTAATAAATAAAATTTTTAATGTTTTATTTTAAAGAAATAATATAAAATCTTTAAAATAAAATAAAAATATTTTAGATGAAAAATGACTTTTTCTAATTCCCAAAATTTTTTTTGCAATACTAATTAAATATCATCCAAAAATTTAAAAATAATTTATTATTAGAAAAACTCTTTTGATTAAGAAAAAAGTCACACTAAACAAGCACTAAATCTAAAACTTTGTTCTAAATATGTTGAAAAATTATAAGTTTATCATAGATAATTTTTATACGGATGTCTAAGATTGTGAAAAAAGGATTTCAATTGAGATATCCAAATTAACATTGCTTATCAGCAATTGGTGGCTATTGACAACTGAGCAGTAGTCGACGGTAGAGGCAGTAGTGTTGCGGTAGCTAGAGACAGTTTTTATTTTTTTTACCAATTAAATTAAAATAATATCAATTGATATAAAAATAAAAAATATTATAACTATAATGTATTACAACTCTATAAGCATATTACAATATTCAACTTAATAAACTACAATATAATCTAATATAATATAACATAATTCATTTATTTTTAATATAGTCTAATAAATGTTATTAAACATATCATAGCCACCAAGGTTAGTAATTTAGTGGTAACCACACTCTCTTTACATGTGTTAATGAGACAGGAAATCAAGGCTGATTTTACCTTGATTTACTCTATCAATTTACTTAATTATTTATTTTTCTTTCCTTTCTTTTCCTTTGATTTGTTTCCATATTCATTGTAATTAATTGTATAATATTTCTTACCTTTCTTATTACTCTGTAAAGCCTATATAAAAGCTACCTTTGTACTTTCAATTCAAGAAATAAAAAACATATTTCTTTACATGGTATCAGAGCTGAGTTTTTTGACCTTAGTTTCTTGATTCTTTTTGTTCATTCAATTTTCGTTTTCTTTGGCTTCAGGTTTTGTGACTTTCTTAACTTATTTTTTTGCCTTTGTTTCAACCTCTTCACTGTCCGCCATCAACAGCTATGCGTGTGTCTCACGAGCCACCATCTAGTAGCCGCGCATGCATCTCACGCGCCATCACATTTGACGTCCGTTTGCTACACCACCCAACCTTACAGCATTAAAATGTATCGGCCGTCCTGTCGGTGCTCTTAATTCCCAATCACTCGCCATCGATTGCTACCACAAAGAAACCCGTTTTGCCGCTACTATTTCTCGCCAATCCTGCTCATCACCGATGAGTGTAGTGTCACAACCACCAATACTCGACTCAGAAGCAACCGGCCATCATCTCTGTGGCATTCATTTCCAATTTTCGACCATATTCAGTCTTGGTCAAAGTTTGGTCAACTCAGCATCTTCTCCTCTTCGATCCAACCGTTTTTTGACAAGTGGGTCATCACCACCAATCCTATTCGCTTCCCCAACGTCCATTTAATGTTTCTTTGGTCACTATTATTATTTTCCAGCCACCGATTAGCTAATAGAATTCGCGTTCAATTCCGTACATTGGTAATTTTGTTTCTGGCTACTATCTTGTGTTTAATTTTATTATAAATAAATTAGATATTTCTCACCCTATTCACATTCAACTAGATGGGTATAATTATGTATTGTGGGCTCAAGATATGTCTAGCTTTCTCAAGGGACGACGACTATGGCGCTATGTCACTGGTCATAATACTGAACCTGTTAAAATAGAAACTAAGACTGGTGAGAAGTTTGCTGATCGATTGGAAGAATGGGATAGCAAAATCATCAGATTATTATTTGGTTTCGAAATACTTCTGTTCCATCTATTCACTTACAGTTTGGAAGATTTGACACAGTCAAAGCATTGTGAGATTTCCTTGCCTATCGCTATACTGCCACTGATTTGTCACATCAGTATTAGATTCTTTGCAAACTTCATCAGATGCATCAAGAATCCAGCTAAACTATCTCTGACTTTCACTCTCATATGCAGTTTTTATGGGACCAATTATCACTCGCAAAGCCTAAATAGACAAACTCTGAAGGTGCAAAGAAATTTGCAGTTTATAGGGACCAGCAATGATTGATGATGTTTCTTATGGCCTTACGAGATACTTTTGAGCCTACTCGAGCCTCACATCTTCACTAGAAATCACAACCTACTCTTAATGAGGTAATTGACATGCTTGTCTCAGAAGAAACTCGTCTTACACCACTCCATCCACTTCGTACTGATACTGCTTTGGCTACTCCATCATTCTCTCAAGATACTCATACCTGTAAGTATTGTCATGAGGCTGGACACTCGGTTCTTAATTGTCCTACTAGTAGATGTAAGATTTTTTAAAAAATTAGTCCCAAGCATTTTTTGAAATATTGTCCAAGTAAAGGGAAACTAAAGCATACTCCTTAACTATCTGCTGCTGTTGCTAATGACTACTTTACCTTCATATCTCTTACCATACAGGATTTAGCATCTCTACTTCATCAACTTTTACAATAATCTGGTAATCCTTCCATTACTGCTTTATCAGTTCCCTCAGGTACATCTTCTTGGTATTTTGATTTTGCTTATTGTAACCATATGACTGCAGATTTTACTCTATTTTCTTCTAAGTCCACTTCACCCACTTTACCTGTTATTCAGACTGCCAATGAATCCACAATGCATATTAGTCATTTAGGTCATGCCTCTTCATCCCACCTCTCATCACCCGATACTTTTGTTATTCCTAAACTTACCCTCAATCTTTTGTCTATTGGTCAATTATGTGATCTTAGTCTTCAGGTTCTTTTCACTGTTTCCGGTTGTTATATGGAGATTTGAAGATAGGTCAAACGCTTAGGACTGGCCGTAAAATTGGACGTCTATTTGAACTCATTAGTCTCCATCTTTAATTCAGTTATCTCTTTGATTCCCGACTTGCTGCGTCTACAACTTCAGTTCCTTCTTTAAGTCTTTAGCATTCTCGTCTGAGTCATATGTCACATAATCATCTTCGTTCATTAGTTTCTACTAGTATTTTGGGAACTGTATCACAAGATCATATTGATTTTGTATCCTATCGTCTAGAAAAATAGACTAATCTTCTTTTTTATCACAATAATTTTATTTCTTATGCTCCATTTGATTTAATTCATTCTGATATTTAGAGTCCCTTACCTACTATTATGATGGGAGACTCTAAGTATATTATTATTTTTATAGATGATTATTCTTGTTATACTTAAATTTATCTTATGAAGTACATATCTAAGTTGGTTAAAATCTATCATGATTTTGCTAAAATGATTCAAACTCAATTTTCTTGTTCTATTAAAGTTTTTCATACTGATAATGTTATGGAATACAAGGACTCCGAGTTTTTACAACTTCTTTAAAACAACGGAACTCTTTGTCATAGATCTTGTCCTGACACTTCTCAACAAAATGGTAGAGTAGAACGCAAACGCAAGCATATTCTTAAAACAGTTTGTGCTCTCTTTATTTCTGCCTTTTGTTCAGAATGTTTTTGGGGGGAAGTCGCTCTTACGACTGTCTATAATGTAAATCGAATACTTTCCCCTCTTATTGTTAATCAATCTCTATATGAACGGTTATATAGGACTCCCCCTAATTATAATCTTTTCAAAGTTTTTGGTTGTGTTTGTTTTGTTCTTCTTCAACTTCATAAGTACACAAAATTAGAACTTAAACTCGTTTCTATTGTTTTTTAGGGTACGGAATCGAACATAAAGGTTATAGGTGTTGGGATCCTGTGTCCAATAGGTTTCGTATATCTTGTCATGTGGTTTTTTAAGAACACAAAATATTTTCTTCTCTGTCCAACTTTCGTTCTAAGTCTCACATTACTCCTTTCTTTACTAATAATTTATAAATTTGTTTTCTGATACAGATTCCTTTCAAAAGCCTCCTGCAGATATGTCCAATACACAATCATCTACTCTTGAGCTAACAACTTTGTCTTCTGGATCTACACCTGACAGCACTATCATTTCTTCTCCATCCACTAATATTCCTCCCCCATTTTGTCACTCTACTCGAGCAAGAAAACTTCTTATTAAACTTTGAGATTATTATTGTTTTTCCACTACTTTTTTATTATATGAGCTTCAATTTTATTTTAAGGCTAGTTCTAACCCTGCTTGGCAACAAGCAATAGCAGAAGAATTACAGGCTCTCGAAAAATCACATACATGGGATTTGGTTGATTTTCCACCCAACAAGTCAGCAATTGGTTATAAGTGAGTTTATAAAATCAAAATTAAAGCTGATGGTTTAGTTGAACATTACAAAGCCAGACTTGTTTCTAAAGGATTTAATCAGAATATGGTATTAACTATGAAGAAACCTTTGCACCTATTGCTCGCATAACCTTTGTCCAAAGCCTTCTGGCAATAACTGTTGTCTGCCGATGGACATTATTCCAGATGGATGTCAAAAATGTTTTTCTCAATGGTGATCTTGCAGAAGAAGTCTATATGAAGCCTTCTCTAGGATATTCACATCCTTTCCACAAAATTTGCTAACTTCGGCGAGCCTTATATAGTCTCAAACAGGCTCCTAGGGCTTGGTTTGCCAAATTTAGTAACACTATTTAGCAACTTGGTTTCCATTCCAACTTTCACGACACAGCTCCCTTTATTCGACATACAGATCATGGTTACATTCTTCTGTTGCTTTATGTGGATGATATGATCATTATTAGGGATAATGGTGATGGCATAACTACTCTTAAGACTTCCCTTCAACAGCACTTTGAGATTAAGGATCTTGGTCATTTGAATTATTTTCTTGGATTAGAGGTGCTCTCTTATTCTAATGGTTATTATCTTACTCAAACTAAATATGCATCCAATGTTCTTGCTCAAGCTGGTTTGACAAATACTAAAGTTACTTTTACTCCGCTTAAACCAAATGCCAAGTTTACACCACTAAATAGGGTTCTACTTAATGATGCTACTCTTTACTGGCAATTGGTTGGCAGCTTAGACTATCTCACAGTCACTCGTCCTGTCATCTCTAATGTTGTTCATGTTATAAGCCAATACATGTCTGCTCTTCGCTCTACTCACTATGCAACTATTCTTCACATTCTCAGATATATCAAAGGCACCCTTTTTCATGGACTTCATTTCTCTGCTCATTCGTCTCTAGAGTTACATGCCTTTTCCTATGCTGATTGGGCTAATGATCCGACTAATTGACACTCTACCGTAGGACTTTGTCTTTTTTCAGAGGATTCTCTCATCTCTTAGTGATGTAAGAAATAGACTGTTGTTGCGAGATATAGTACAAAAGTTGAATACCGTGCTCTTGCAGATACTGCAGAAGAAATTACTTAGATTCGTTGGTTACTTAGTGATATATGTGTTCATCAATCCGATCCTACTTCTTTGGCCTGTGATAATTGTACCGCTATTCAAATCACTCGTAATGATGTTTTTCATGAACACACCAAACACATTGAAGTTGATTGTCATTTTATTCGGCAACATATCATTCGAGGCACTATTACTCTTCACTCAGTTTCTTCTTCCAATCAACCAGCAAATATGTTCACAAAATGCCATCCTCCTAGTCATTTTTATTATCTAGTTGTCAAATTCAAATTAACTTATATTAAACCATCTTGAGTTTGAAGGGGGCTGTTAATGATACAGCAAATCAAGGTTGATTTTATCTTGATTTGCTATATCAATTTACTTAATTATTTATTTTTCTTTCTTTTCTTTTCCTTTGATTTGTTTCCATATTTATTGTAATTAATTATATAATATTTCTTACCTTTCTTGTTACTCTGTAACCCCTATATAAAAGCTACCTTTGTACTTTTTAATTCAAAAAATATAAAATATATTTTTTCACAACATAGAGAAAGTGTATTCGAGTTCTACTAAATACAGGGTTCTCTCATGATGTCCTTTTAATCTGAGAGTACATTTCACGCAAATTATATAAAGATGTTTCTAATATCACTAAATTATATAATTATAATATTAAAAAAATATATCATGAAAAATGATAAGTAAGTACTACTAAAAATTAATGTTATCGAATCTACCTTTTTAGCTCTATTTTCGAAACACAACAAAAGTATCACACTATGAAACGAAGTTTACGCGGGATGTGTTGGACCTTGTTTTATGGGAATTCAATCTATTTATTTATTAAAATTAAAAGAAAGAAAATGGAGTCATTGAATTTGTTAGATGTTGTAGTGGATTTTCCTCAGCAGTATGAAGAAAAAGGTGCGCCCACAATTCCTTTTATCAAAGGACTTGGCCACCACCAATATAAGCAACAATAAAAGCTGAAGTCAACAAAGCAATCTCCCTCACAGTCTCATGTTATGTGATGCTTGAATTTCATAGGCCCACTTAGCTTCTTAGCAATCGTTTTCTTCTTTATTGGAATTAATTGAATTACATATCCGAAATGTTGGTTGTACACGGTAAGATATGACCATTCCTTACTTATCCTTAAGAAATAATAATAACTTTGACACATTTTAGAACTGATAGTAAATCTACAAATATATATAAAATGAGATTTAATTTTTTATATATTATAACTAAATGCGAGATAAATTTTTTCTAATAAAATAGTTTAATTGATTTAATTTCTCAATACAAAATCATAAAATTTTAGTTTTATTATAAGATAGTTTAGATGTATGTGTAATTTAGAGAGAAACTCGCGAGAGTTCAAAACTCAAGTTTTGCGGGGAAAACCCAAACCTAATTATTCAACTCATATAATAAAAGAGAATTTAAATTGAAATAAAGAACTTATTGAAGTTATTAAAATTAGATTGAACATTAATATCTAAGATCGACCGGGCTAATAGTCACCAAAACATAATTAGGTTTTATTTGATACTAAAGTGCTGTGATTTTGACATGAAAATATATCAAATATAAATAGATCATTAATAATTGGGTTCCATTCAAACTTAGTGTTACTAAATTTCAACTTTATTTTCAAAATACAATAAAAACATCACATATCCCGAACGAAACCCTAATTTACTTTTACTAAACATATATATAAATACATATATATATATATATATATGGGACTCCCTACCCACTTATTGTGGCATTATGATATGTTTGCTTTTGTTTCTTGCTTTATTGCAAAGACAAAGCAGGCAGGTGAGTAACTGTTGCAATTTGACCACAAAGAAAATAACAAGACCACACTACACTACTCTTTGAAAGTAATAGCTGTACGTATTGTATCCATCCACGTTTTTTGTGGTTATGAAAAGACTACGATCGTTCGAGAGTTTGTGTTATGCATGTTAAAGAGGAAGGTACCGTCACTAGAAAAAGAAATCCCACATTCTATGGAGAAGAATTAATTCATTAATTTTTGAAATTTATATATATACTATTATTGTCCTTCTGCTTTTGCAATCATAAAGATAAAGATAGCAGGTTATTAAAGAAATTCATTGTGATTTTGTTATGTAATTGTTTGTAGCTATCTCTCTTGCAAATCCATATATAGATACCAAATTTTTAGGTCCAAGTATGATGTATCACCATCATTATCATCTATCATTTACCTTTTATCATTATCCTTTATCATTTATCATTTATCAGTTATCAATAATTGAACTTGCAAACTAAAAGTTGTTCTTTCCATTCGCGCGTAAGTACCTTTTTGGTTTTTTGGGTTTAAAGTTATATGAATATAGTTCATCAAGTCATTTAAAATATTTTTTAATTTTTTTAATTTAATATTAAAAATTTAGTAATTATATTGCAATAAAACTAAGTTTATTTTTAAATTATATTTAACATCTAAATTATAGTTTATTGTAATTTTATTTTAAATTATTTAATATAATTAATTATTTAGTCAAATAATTACTTTTAATAAATTATCATATTGGTTTAATTATTTAAAAAATAATTTATTAATATTATTTTAAAATAAATTCATAATTATTATATTAATATTTATTGTAGTTTATAATTAAATTCAACATTATTTTATTAAAATATTAATTTGTAATTATTATGTAATTTTTATTTTAATTAAAATTTTAAAAACCACATTCTTTATATATTTCATTCTCTACATTAATTTATTAGTTTATAACTTATATTATACTTCATACCTATTTGATAATTATAATTTTCATGAAAAGAGAAATAATTATTGATGTAATTTTTACTTTTATGTTTTGTAATTTTTATAATGGTAAAATGACTATCAAACCAAAACAAAAAACAAAATCACAAGAATGGTCCAAGTACTCAAGTTTTTTAGCTCTTATTTTCAAATAAATTCAATTAATAACTTATAGGTTCGTAACCTAGTGAATTAGAATTAAGTTTATTATCAAAGTTAAGCTGGTTTTTTGATATTATAATGTTTGTGAGTATTTTTATTATTTTTGTACTTATCTTTTTGTTTTTTATTATATTAAAAATTCATATTTTTCTTTTCACTTTTTAGTTTATCGTTATAAATTGTTAAAGAAGTTAACACTTTAAATATTAAAATTTTAAAATAAATTATATTAAAAAACAATATTAGTAGGCATTTTATTAAGAACTACAATTATTAATTATAGATGCATTAATTACATGATCAGATACAATATCAACTGTTAGATATGTATAAATTCAACGGCCTATAATTGATGTAAAAAAAAAAAAGTTATTGATTTTACCTATATATATAGTATCTTCAATTATAAGTGTCCATTTAATTTGACTTTTTTGTTAATCAAAAAGGTTTTTTTTAATAATAAAAACTCTTTTTAAATTTTTTTAATGTCATTAAGTTGGTATAGGAGAACAATTTTTGAAAATTAAAAAAGTTATTTTTCTTTTACTGAAACAAGCCTAAATTTTGGACTTTTTAATAATGCTTCTCCAAGTTTTCTTAGAAGGTAAAATTGCTTAAAACACTCTTATTTTTTTTTAAAAATTTATATTATTTATTTAAAATAGAATATTAAAAATTTGTTTATTAAAGTAATTACTCAAGTTTTCTAAAAAATTATTTATAATAACCAAACGACTAATAAACTTATAATAAGGTCACCTTCACAACCTTCTCGCTTCTACCCATATAGTAAGGTAGGGCAGCTTGCTTAAGGTTGCTTAATTGCTTCTTAGCCCAGTGCTCATGACATGCTATAGAACCTCCACCGTGTCAGGGGACCAACAAAGGCATCGCTAGTGGCATAGGAGCCGACTAGACATCAGCAGCTTTGTGCCGCACTTGAATGATCAAAATATTTGGTTCTACATGTTCCACCACTTCTTTGTTCATTTCCAATACTGATCGTAAAATACCATGAGCAATAGGACTGGTCCAGGTAAATATAATGCGTTCCTTGATTGGATAAGTCATTTTTTGAGGAAAAACTATGCGTTTTTAAAAGCTTTACTCCAAAAACTATACCAAACAAACCCTAAACCCTTTTAATCTAACTTGCTGCTAATATTTTAATTTTCTTTTCTTTTCTTATTTTTGTCAACAGTAATTTTGAAAATTTTGGCATGAATAAAAATTTGCTTAATTTGAAAAGTCTTTTAGGTCTGGCAAAATGCCACATTTAGTTTGTAGCATATATTAATTTAGTTCAATTTTATTTTATTTACAAATTGAAAATATTTATTTTGTTGAGAGTTTTATGTTGTAAATAAATTGAAATATAAAGAAAAATTCGGAAAGTTGAGCTCATGCGAGCTCACATGCAAGGCCAATGCAAACACATAATAGTTGCGCCGGGCCGATCCAAGCCTACTTTAGAAAAGAACAGTCTGACATGGTCTATAAAACTTGACCCATGCAAGTCATGCTGAGCTCATGCTTGGGCCATCCCAATAATTACAAATTTTTTTAAATAGTATAAAATTGTGTAAAAATTTTTCTATTATTAATTATAATAGCAAAGAGTAAAATTTTAATAATGATATAATTAATAGAGTAAAATTTTAAATAGTAAAATTTTACTATTAGTTGCTTGTGTTTTCATCCTTTAGCATATAGGATGATGTTGATGTTATAGAGTACTTGAACAAAATATCAGTTGTGGATTTTATCTGACTTATTTGAATACAATGAGAAAGGAAAAGTTGTGGATTTGATTTTAAACAAAAATGTCTAATAGTCTATGCTTTTAAGTCTAAATACCCCATTAGCCTTTTAAATTTTAATTAATAAACTATCATTTCTTAGTTGATATTCAAAAACTAACTTTTAATCGTAACGAAAATGACGATAAGAGAGTGATAGAGTATTGATTAAAGTTTAGAGAATGATAGGATATTAGACCTAAACATAGAAAGAGTATCGAGCATTTTTCCTTATTTTAATTTCAAACATTTGAAGTAGTATTAATATTGGACAAGGATAAATTTTGGTCAAATTATGAAAGTTTTTTTTAAGTAAAATTAGATGAAATCCCTTCTTTGATGATGGAAATCAAGAGCTTAGACTTGTTGGGTCGAAAAGGTTAGGGATTTTGTTAGTGATAGTGACAACAAGGTTGATGTTGAAGATGTAAAAAAGTAAAATGCTTATGTTTTGTATAATTCCCTTCTCATTAACGGTTGACTAACGTTGTCTTTACAAACGATGGAAGATATAAGTGAGTCTTTTTCCAAATTCTTTTATAAATTGATAATTGCTTAAAGCTCAGGGGAAGCTTTTAAAAACACCCCTTAAAGATTTTAAATGAATATTAGTATCCCCATAAAATAATACTGGCCCATTTTCCATTTTGCGGTGCATTTTAATAAATAAGATTAAGGCCCATTACGATTCAGTGCATGAAAATATGGGCTTTTCCCGCTTAATAAACAAATAATAATTAAGCAAATAATAATATTATTGTTATATTTATTTTGTTTATATATTTTAAATACAACTGTTATATTTATTACAATGGGCCCTTTACAAATACTTTTAAAACTATTAAAACTAATAATACATGGAAAGGAAAAAAAAAATCTTTTTAACAGAGAAATGACCGCCTTGATTTATGTATTTAAATTTTCTTTTACATTACTAAAAACAATTAGAACTAAGAAATTGGCACAATTCAAAAGCCCTACCACTTATCCCTAAAATAAAAAAGGGGTAATTAATATGATTCATCTTTTTAAACAGGAGTAATTTTGAAATTATTATTAAATAAATTTATCCAAACATTCGAAACAAAGTACTTGAATCAATTTATTATTTAACTGCAACTTATTCATATGAGACTATCAAATTTTTGGTATTAGATTAAAAAGAAAAGCAAGTTAAAAACAACCCTTAAAGTTAATTGTGTTAATAGTTAATCAAGGGGTCTAATTGTCATAATTGAAAGATTAATGAGTTAAGTAGTTATTTTTTTAATAGTGGTTCATTTCAGTATAATATGCTAAAAACTTAGGAACCTAAATGCAAAATTTCCCAATAGGATTGTGATGTGTAAGTGCAACAACTATATATTTAAAGCATATTGAACATTATTCTTTTCAATTATCTTATCTCTTTAAGCCAACAAAACAAAATTGAAAATGACATCTAAATCCATTACATCTATTTTTAATAATCAAGTGTTGAATTACAATAATATCCCATCACATTACAATTAGTTAAAAGTCATGGGCAAGTTTAAAGTCAATGCAGTTGACTTGGAACACCCCAATTGTCAAATTGTTAACTGTTTCAATTTGTCTTACTCTCTTAAATGACTTTTGTGATAAAAATTAAAAATTAAAAAAAAAAGTTAGACATGCATACACAAATACTTAACAACTTTCATATACAATAATATTACCCTTTTCAAATTTCTATCTCAATTTTTTCTGAAAAAAATTTATCTCATGTATTAATTAGTATTATAAGGGATTAAAATTCTAAAGAAACATTTGTTTTTATACAGAAGGTCTAAGTGATATGTTCGTTCCTTTATTTAAAATATAAATATAAGCATTAAATTATTTTTAATTTAAAAAAAATCTGTAAATCGTTATTTTTACATTTGCCTTGTATAATTTTAAATATTAAGTAAATAGTAAAATATATTACAAAAATATTTTTTATTTATATACATACAAAGAAATGAGGTTATTGTGAATTTTGTTATAATTTATAATGTTATATGAAAAGTAAATATATCTATTTTTTAATTGGTAAGATAATATTAATAAATCTAAATTTAAATTAACAGTAAAAGAAATATATCACAAATATTTAATAACAATATGTTAATTAAAATCTTGATGAACGAATGTGAATGAGAGAGAGTGCTCCAAAAAATACACCAATATTTTTAGGAAGAAGAAAAAGTTATAGGTTTCATATAATTAATTATATAAATAAATTAATTAGATAAAAATATTTATAGAAAGGGGTTTAGTTAAATTATTCAAACTTTTTAGGTTTAGCCAAAAAATAAAAAGGATTTGTTTGATTTGTGATTCGAAAACATTTTCGTAAATTTGGATATGACTAAAAAATTTGAGTTGTATATTTAATATTTTCTAATATTTGAAAATATATTTGATATAAAAGTTAAAAATAATTTTTAAATTTAGAAAAGCTTAAAAATTATGTTTGATATAATATATCAAAATAATTAAAATAAGGATATTCATTTGGTTAAAACTACTTCTAAAAATAGATTATATTAAAGTTTTAGTAATATTGGATGATATAAATTACTTCAAACTATTTTTTCAGTATATTTACACATATTAGATGATATATTAAAAATTAATTTAAAATTAATTTAAAATTTACTTCTTAATTTCATTATGATGAAATTGTAAGAAATATAATATGTAATTGACAAACATCTATTTCATTTATGTGAGTAATTTGTCATTTATTTAAAAATAAAAAATTCAACTTTAATCTCTTTAAATGTTGGAGAAAATTAGGTGATATTATTATGCGATACAACTAGCAACCATAGTCTCTTTCAATCTCATTTCTCTTTAATTCGAAATTTTCAAAGTCGTCTCTCATTAAAAACACATTTTTATTGGATGCAAAAATCATAATATATAACAAAATGTAGATTATATCACAAAAAACATAACATTCATAAAAATAAAAAATAAAAAATTGAAAAAATATGGATATAGTTATTTTTCTAAATATAATATAAAGAACTTGTAAATAAAATAGTTAAAATTTTACAATTTAAATCCTATAAAAAAATTATAAGCAAAAGAGTTTTAAAAGTATAAAATATAATTAAGAAAAAAATAAGAAACTATATTTGAATTTGATTAAGATGCAGTAAAGTTGAAAAAAATGACTTTTTAATTTTTTTAATTTTATACTAAGTTTTAAAATCCTATTTAAAAATTAATTTTTTATAAATTCAACTAATTTTAGTTAAATGTCTATTTTAAGAATTCTTAGTATTTTTTATTTTTAAAACATGAAATGGATCCTAAAATTTTTTAATATTTTTTAATATTTTTTATTAAGCAAAAAGTATCTTATTACAATTTTATAGATGTTAGTTTAGTTTAATTGATAAGATCTCTTAGAATTAGGGATATATAGAATCACACTTATAATTTTAATAAAAAGGGACTTGCAAATATATATATATATATACATATATATATTAAGTGGAGAAAATAAGCTTTTAAAAAGCATTAGAATTTTAAGAATAGATAAAGTATACATAAGTTCTCTCATTCCTTAATTTTATAGAATTTAATGTTTAAAAATCAAGTCAAAGTGGAATATTGAATATTATAAAACAATCACCAACCCTCTTCTAACAATTAATTAATTGAATCAATGATCAAAAATTTGCTTTTATTAAAAATTGAAGTTATAATAATATGATTAATATCTCTATTTATACTAAAATTTGTCTTTTTGCTAAAATTTGTCTTTTTGTGAAAGAATTTGAATCATATATGTTCTAAAAAAAGAATTTCGATCATATATATACAAATTGAATTCAAGATAATTTATTTAGAAGCTCCTAATCATAATAATATAACCTTTATTATATTAATGTTTAGCCACATATATCATACACTTATAATTTTTAATATTATATTATTAAATTTAAATATTGATTAATAACAAATTATAAATATTATTAGTTCCATATAATGAAATTTTTATTAAAAATGTTACATTATTAATTATTAAATAAATTAAATAAAATTAATACATATTTGCACGAGAGCTTGAATTTAATTAAATAATTATAGCTTTTGTTTATTAATATATAAAATTTATCTAATTATTTATATAATTAAATAATGTTAAGTTATCGAGGAGAATCTAAGTATTTGGTCCATCAGGCAAATTTATACCTTAATTAAATTCCGAAACTACCTCTGATTCTTAAATTTTGGATTTAAACGGAAGATATTTGTTAAATTAATATTGAAAAGATCAAAATAAATACTAAGAAAAAACATTTATTTTCGTTTACCCGACGGATGTAAAATATGGGTCGCACTTTTGCCCATTCTTCAATCAAAAGCCACGTGTTTAACAAATAAGTCAAAAGAAAATAAGTCTGAACCGTGTTTCATAAGACTGTTCAAAAAAAAAATTATTCATTTTAGATAAGGAATAAAACCTCTTGGTCCCTAGCGTTTTAATATTTTAAATTATTCATTTAATCACACTAAAATTCTTTTTCGTTGTCTTTTGACAATATTTATAATCAAATTTCTATCGAAATTTACATAAATATTATTACAATTTTGTCTAGAATATCTAAATATAGATATTATTATAACTTTGCACACAATGTTTGCATTTAGATTAATTTTTATACAATACATTAGATTTATTCAAAGTTTATAGAAAAATTAGAGCTACTAGGCTCAAAATCTAGTAGTATTATCACTAATACTATATCAATTGAGTCATTAAGTCATGGACTAGTTGGAGAAATTACTTTAAAATGACCAAAATATCTTTTATCATCAAGTTTTATGTTCTTATGTTTCGGTAGCTTTTTCGATAGAGATGACAAAATTCTACATGAATATAGAATCTCTTGGGTCTCTGCTTTAATAGAATAAATTTAAGATAATCTGATAGAGAATGAGAGAAGATTAATTCTCATAATATTAATGGGGATGAAGAATGGTTTGATACTCCATCACCTAACCTCGCTCATTTCCCAAATATATATATATTATATAATATGTTATTTTTAAAATAAAAATATATATGTAGACAATATTTAATTGAAAAAAATTGTATAATTCATAATATGTTTGTCTTATTAAATAATTAAATTTATACTTTGTGTAGAGTTATTGTATATAAATAATATTATGATATATTAATGATATTTTTAGTTAATATTTAATATAAATAAATAAGAAAATAAGAAAGATCAGTAAGGATAGAAATTGTATTTCTCAAACGGGGTTTCTTCATCCCTATTCTAATAAATTTATTAAAAAATAAGATAAGGAATACAGAATCAAAATGAAAATGGAATGAAGAATGGAAAATGTCTCCCCACCTCTGTACTTTTCAATATCATTGCATAAAGGACATATTTTGAAACAAACGGACAAAATATGTCCTTCTCTAGAAATCATGTAACCTTGCGGATCCGAAAGTTATTAGTCGTTTAAATTAATTATAAAGAAAAAAAAGGATATTTATAAAAAGTATTATATGAATATTATGCAATCATTTATTTATTTATGTTTTTTAATGCTTTTTCTTTCCTTAATTATCCCCACTTTCGTCACTCCCAATTTCTCTCTCTCTCTTTCTCTCTCCAAATTTATCTCTCTCCCTAGCCAGTATTCGTCTCTTCCTGTCATCGGATTAAGCGCTGGAAAAATCATCGCCGTCAGATCAGCTGACCGGCATTCCGGTGATCTGGCCGCAGATGACTTCCCTTTCCGATCAACCTACGTTAACATTTATCACGAAATCGGTATAATTCTTCTCTAATTTCAATTTCAGATTTGCTCCAATTTAACAACCGGTAGAAAATCCGATCAACATGTCATTCAATTGCTTGTCTCTGTTATTCCATGCTCGGTGATCCATCAAAGCGCATAGTAACTAGCCAATCTCTTTAATTTGTATCCTTTTTAAAAGTAACGGTCAGGTGCTAGCTTCGAAAATTAGGGTTTCTTCCTACTTCAATGCTTAAGAAGATCATGAAAGGAGGGCGGAAGCCCTCCAAATCGGATACTAACGATCCGTCTCTTTATGGATTCGGGCAGCCTACGGGCCGGAACCCTATGGCAAATGTGGTAGTAAATCATGCATCTCGTGCTGGGCCGGGACTCTCCAGCCCCACCGCAGGTGGGTCCGGCGCAGCGGCGACTCCGCCACCCATGGGTAGCATTGAACCGCTGCCGCTGTTTCGGGACGTGGCCGTATCAGAGCGACAGAATTTGTTTTTGCGAAAGCTGCAAGTGTGTTGCTTTCAATTGGATTTCTCAGACACTCTGAAAAGTGTTCGTGAGAAGGAAATCAAGAGACAGACGTTATTGGAGCTGGTCGATTTTATTCAATCTGGGTCTGGTAAAATCACGGAGACTTGCCAAGAGGAAATGATTAAAATGATTTCGATTAACATTTTCCGGTGTTTGCCTCCTGCTTCTCATGAGAATACTGGCCAAGAAAATGCTGACCCAGAAGAGGAGGAGCCATATTTGGAACCATCTTGGCCTCATTTGCAGCTTGTTTATGAGTTGCTTTTGAGATACGTAGTGTCTTCAGATACAGATACTAAGATTGCCAAGCGGTATATCGATCATTCATTTGTGTTAAAATTGCTCGATTTGTTTGATTCTGAAGATCCTAGAGAAAGAGAATATTTAAAAACGATATTGCATCGGATTTATGGCAAGTTTATGGTACACAGGCCCTTTATTAGAAAAGCAATTAACAATATATTCTATCGGTTTATATATGAGACTGAGAGGCACAGTGGGATTGGTGAGCTTTTAGAGATTCTTGGGAGTATAATTAACGGGTTTGCATTGCCAATGAAAGAGGAGCATAAGTTGTTTCTTGTTCGGGCTCTTATACCACTACATAAGCCAAAACCTGTTGCTATGTACCATCAGCAGCTTTCTTACTGTATTACTCAGTTTGTTGAAAAGGATTACAAGCTGGCCGACACAGTCATTAGGGGGTTGTTGAAGTATTGGCCTGTGACAAATTGTCAAAAGGAAGTTCTCTTTCTTGGAGAACTTGAAGAAGTGCTGGAAGCGACACAGGCAGCTGAGTTTCAGCGCTGCATGGTGCCACTTTTTAGACAGATTGCCCGCTGCCTTAATAGCTCCCATTTTCAGGTTCGGGAGTAATTTAAGTTTAAGAGCTTTTATTACGTTTGCACATCCACAATTCTAATTCTGGATAGTTTTTGCATAAAATTGCTTTTAGTCTTTGGAGATTATTTATTGCAAATTGTGGGGTTTTGCTAAATATAACTTATTAGGATGACAATTGTAAAAATTTATGCTTATAGTTTTTCTGCTCTAGTTCGTTTGAGACAAATGTTTGTTGGTAATTCTTCCCACTTTTGGTTCTGTAGATATTGTATCCTTTCTTTTCCCCTTCTTTGTGTTTGCAGGATGAGTTTTTATTAATGCGTTGTTTGTATATCATTTTTGCTTTATTATACTTAAATTAAATCTTTTTGTGGCATGTTAAAGGGTTTATTTACTCATGTATGTAAGTGGTGGGGCTGGCGAAAGGTTATGGAGTGTCAAATATTGCATTCTCTTGAATTTTGATAATGCTCATGAATGCATCATGAATAAATTTCCTTTGAAGTTCACTTTTATCTGCTTTGTGCTTAGTAGAATGAGATTTTATCAGAATGGGGAGAACAACTCCTTTTGATTGAGATCTCTTCTCGCTGTGGGTATTTGTTTTCCTTGATAACTTTAGTTTTTCTTGCCTTCCACAGTTCCTTCCTTAAGGTTTCCTTGCATTGCCAATGATTATGATTGTGATTCATCATCAATCAATCTGAATTTTACAATGACATTTATCATTATATCTTTGTGAGTTGTCTATGCTTATTAATTTTATACAGTCATAACATATCTGAGTGTTTTGGGGGTTGATTTGATAATCAATGAACCAGATTTTGGTTTGCATTAGAATTTGAATACTGTCAAATGGCACTGTTGCAATGTCTGACCAAAATTGGTAGCCTAGTCATTTTGTTCTGGGGGTTGAGTTGGTTTCTAGATATCCCTTGTTCTAAGTCTATCTCGTATGATGAGTTGGACACAATACGTGCAGCTATTAATTTGGCACTGGTAAGCTTGGTAGGTGAAGTAGTCTAGTGCATATGACTGTTAATTTGATGTTTTAATGTAAGATCATATTTGTGCCAATTTTGATAGTCTCCAAGTTTTCACATGTGTTGTGCTGTTGTGGTTTATTTGGGACAAAGGTATATTGGTGATTCATCCCTTTGTTTGGTCTGTGAATATTTGTATTTTTAATTATTTTGTTCTGTTTGCTAGCACCTGCTTTTTTGCTTCTTCCATCTGTTGTTTCTATGTCCTTTCTTTTTTCTCTGCCATAATTATACTTTGACTCTTTCTCTTGGCTGCATGTTGAAATGCATATTACCTTTATGTATATAGCTGATGGGGTCGATTGAGGGTTATGAAGCATGCAAATGGGTTACATTCCCTGGTTATTGACAATGTGCACGCATACATAATAAATGAATGTTTCTTTTGAGTTTCTTCTTTTATGTGTTTCAAACATTTTTCCTTTTCTGCTTTCTGTCTGCTCAACATTTCATGTGCTCCTCTCATCTGATCTTCATCATCTACAATATTGCAGCTCATTTGCATTTTAGTCCATGGAGTTACCCGTTTTATTTTTCTCTTTTGTTGCTTAATCAACTAATGTTACACTTGATACAGATATGGAGTGAAACATGTATTTTTGGGTTTAACCCGATTATTATAAATGAATTCAAGTTTTGAGATTATTTTCATGGTAGTTCTGTGAGTCTTCACATGCTTAATAATGGTTCTAGATAATCCTGAGATAAGCAAGCTTTTTGGATTCTGATTTGATAGTTGAGGGGCCGGGATAAGTTTCGAATGCTCAATTTAATCCGCTATCTAAACATTTTGTTTCAGCAATCTGTGACCATTTTAAGTAGCCTATCTATTTGTGAGCTTTTAATAGACCTCTTTGAAAGCCAATATCATATGATGAGTTGGATATAAGATGTCAAATATGACAGCTATTAATCTTACACTGTTGTGGATGGGATAATGAATAGTGCCTTGTTAACTGGTGTGTGATTGGTCTTAGATTTTATACGTTCTATCTTCTTGCTTTGGTCAAGGTTAATTTTTTCAGCTCCTTGAGGTGGTTTTTTAAAGTTTCTTTCAACCTTCAACTTCTCTTGTTCTTCTTTGCATGTTCCAACTTAGTTTTGGTGCCCTTCATAATTGTTCTTCTTTCCTTTATTCTTGCCTTTTGCATTTTAAAGTTCCAATTTCACCTATTTACCTTTCTGTGTAGATCTTTTTCATTTTTCCTTGAGTGCCTATGTTGAGCATGTTTAAATTGTAATTTCCTCTGAACAAATATTCAATATGTGAATGTTTACATTTTGTTCTTTTCTCCTTTGTATTTCAGTGTACTGGCCATTATGAGACATTTGAAGCACATTTTTTACTGTGATTGTTAGCTTAAATTTTTCAAATTTCTTTTAGCCTGATTAATATGATGATATTTTTCAGTATTCACCAAATTGTACCTCAAATACTATCACATCTTTTATTTTTTGGTTTTATGTGCTGTTAGTATGGGCTGGAAAGAGTATGAAGCAAATAATTTTACTGGCGGGCTCCGTCAGTGTTTAATGATAGGCTTTGGCAATTTGTTGTTTCTCTGTGGTATTAGTTAGTGGTATGCCAGTTATGAAATCCATTTGTTCTTGAGTTAGATTCTTGGTGTCTATTTTGCATTTGCTGAAATTTGAAAATTAGATATGAAATCAGATTTGTTCCTTTGAAGCTAGTATTTTGTTTAATGCAGTGTTGCCTTTGAGTGAGAAAAAGTGTCTGGATCTTCTTTGCAATCATTGGTTGGGAAAGGAATGATAATAAGATATACACTTTGCATTGCAAATGACGGTTAGAAAACTTTATATGGGGAAGACTTACGGTATATCTGGTGGTTAGCACTGTTCTTATAACATGATATGTTTCAGTACTGCATGTCTTCTGTTTGTAATCTTCTTCACACATAATTATGTGTTATGTATTGCACATTGCAGGAGGGCTTCCTATGAATGAGAGGTATTTACGGATCAGATTTTTCTGATAAGAATGTAATGAATTATATTTTCTATTTATCAGCATTTTAGGACTGTTGGGGCTGTGGCATTATCTTTTTTATTTTATTTTTTAATATTTGGAACGAACTATTTTTTTCTTTAAAGTTTTTTCTCAGTCAGTTTGCATTGCAGGTTGCCGAACGAGCCCTTTTTCTGTGGAATAATGAGCACATTGTGAGCTTAATTGCCCAAAACCGAAATGTCATACTACCTATAATTTTTGAGGCGTTAGAGAAGAATATTCAGTCTCACTGGAACCAGGCAGTTCACGGGCTGACTGTCAATATTCGGAAAATGTTCCACGAAATGGATACGGAATTGTTTGAGGATTGCCAGAATCAGTACGCAGAGAAACAATCCAGGGCTAAGGAAGTAGAAGAACAACGGGAGTTGACGTGGAAGAGACTGGCGGATGTGGCAGCACAGAGAGGGGGAGAGGATATGGTTACAGTGTAACTGATTGCTCGGAGTCAGATATCCATTCCACCATAAAAACACGGATGGATTAGGACAAATCAAAATGGCGCTCCTCCCTGTCTTGGTGGTATTCTATTATTTTTTTTTTTTGGTTCTTAAATTTTCTTCTCTTTTTATCTTTTTTTTTTTTTTAATCTCATTGAAGATATAAGAGAAATGCGGCATAAATGTAATTTAACTAGCATTGAATCTATTAGTAACGTGCTGCCGATTAAAGAAAGATTTGTGAAGAATCTGTTGTATTTTTTCTTTGTTCGTTGATATTTGTTCCTGCTATACAGAAAAAGGGTATTTTGAGTCAGTTTGTAGTCATAAAATTAGACCCCTTTTTTCTTTTTAAAATTTTTTCTCTTCTTTTATAATTTTAAATTATGGGGATTAAGATTTTTGTATGTATTGAATAGTTGCCAAAATATTTGTGGTACAGAGTTGATGATATGATTTGAGAGGTAGTAGGATTCAGCATATCGGAGGGTTGATTTTCTGTATTCGAATTCTTGCTGATAACATTTTCATTTAGGAAACTTTGTATTTGTAATCTTTCTGGTTATTTCATTGTTTCGTTCAATTATTACAAACACACACAAGACTAAATGACAATAAACTTCAACTACAAACATTGAGATCAAGTTTATATATTAGCATACTGATGAACGGAGGGACAGAGAGTTTGTGTAGTGCAAGCCAAAACTTCTAGTTCGACTGGGAATTTTCCTTCGTTATTGGTGGTTCATCTAAATGATACAATAAAATGTTGTTATATCATCTGAATGATCATATGCAGACTGCACTGATAAAGTTACTTTTTATAACACAAGTTTTAGAAATGAGATGTTAGGAACTTCAGATCCAGATGAGAATTCCATTGCAGCACATAAATATGATAAAGATAACAAACAAATACTACAATACGTGTAATCATGTATCTCAATTTAATTAAAGTGGTTGGTAATTTTATTCTCTAAATAGAAAGTTAGGTATTCAACTCCTTTAAATGTAAAGTGAAAGTTATTGTCCTCTTAAAAGATGTGGAAGTAGATTTTGTTCACATAAAACCTAAATTTTTAGGCAGTGTCAGATGTATATTCGATCAAAACTACTTATTTCTAATAGATTTTTAACATAATACTGGATTTTTAATATTAAAAAAAAGGACAAAATATTATAAAAAAAAAGTGTGGATTTGGTAGTTACAAAAATTCTTTTTTGAAAGTGGAGGGAGAGAGAACTGGCAGATGCGGACGAGATTGATAACATTTTATAAAGTTGGCTATGTTGTATATAATGGATTAATATATGTATTCAATTTATATTGCAAAATTTAAAATATTTTGTATTAAAATTGAAAATTCTAATACAAAATTTGAAACAAATATAAAAGGAGACGCATGGACTACATTAATTTTAAAAATAATATGGAGATTTTTTTGTGTGGAAAACTTATGAAAATATTCATAAAAAGAAAATGTGAAGAATATTCAACAATAACTCATAATTTCAAAACTTTTTAAAAATTGAAAAATGAATGACTTTATCCATATTCTGAAAATATTGAATTAGTAGTGAATGACAATCAGATCCACAGTTATTGATGATTGGATTAGTCGTGAGTGACGATCGAATCAACAGTGAATGGTGATTTGGTTGAGATTCATTGTCTATTTATTAATAGTGAATGTCGATTTTTTCAAAATTAGTGCAAAATTCACATGTTTAACAAATTTCTTTGATACCTACACATTGAAATAAGTGCAATAAGTCGAGTTAACAATATATTTTAATTATTAATTTCAATTTATAAAACATAAAGCAATAGTCAAAGCTCACTCTCATATATTGATCTCGTTCTGATAGTGAACTTAGCTAGATTTATCTCAAGTCAGTCATATAACATAAGCAAAAATGCTTTATATTAATGTTCTTCAACACATCAAAGCTATTTGACTCTCTGTCTACATATGTCTCAATGTCGTTCGATGACTTTATCCACGACCCTTCATAATGAGTAATTATTGAAACATTGTCATTTTCCCCCCTTTTTTTTTTCGTAAATTTTTCATTTTTTTTATCGGTTTGCTAAACCAAATCTAAGTGCTTGATTTTATTTGGTTATCAAGTTATAAATGATATATTAGAGTCAAAATTAAAAAATTCAATTATCTGATTCAGTTTTTATTTAGAAAAACTGAATATTCAACTAAAAAATTTAGAGTTTTACAATATTTATGACATAATAATCTATGGCATTTATTTATTGAAACTCTTTGTGCAAATTTTATTAAATTTGAATTGCAAAAATTTAATTAAATTAATTCCATTTTAAATTTGGAAAAAATTAAAATATCTAAAAAATAAAAAAAATAATAGAGAATAAAAATAAAAAAAAGGAAAAACCGAATTGAAACTATCGGTTCAATTTTAAAATAATAGTAGATTAAGTAAATTATATATTTAAATAAATTACAAGTTTTAAAATAATAAAAAAGTAAGATATAAATTTAATAAGTACCACATTTACTATTTATTTATTAAATTAGAATTAGAAAATAAAACACACATTAACTATGCAACTATAAAAATCAAAATCAATTATGATTCAAATATAGTAAATTAGAATTATATATTTACGTATTAAATACAAAAATTTTGAATAAAAATAAAAATTTGAAATTTTTTGTAACTATTAATTTAAATTTTAAATATTTTACTTATAATATTAAAAAAATTGTAAATAGAAAAAAAAAAGATGTAAACAATATTTTAATTATAGTTCAAACCTTAAATTCAATTGATTATTCAATTCAATTGTTGAACAATTTTTTGTTACAATAGTATGTATATGGCAGAAATTTAGAGACCTAACTTTCTAATGCTAATAAATACTCAGCTATAACTCAAGTGTGAGATTAAATGTAAGGACTATTAAATATAACATTTATAACACCCTTGCTTATATTACACCACTTTCAATTATATCTCACTTTGGTAAAATTTAAAAAATATAATTGTTGCGTGTGATAGATGATGTTGAGTTTGTCTAGTATTGCCTCATTATAGACCTTGCTAGTAAAAACCTGATGAGATAAAACATGGTCAAAGGTAAAACGAGTACAACACGTCATTTACGAGTATATTTCTCATACTCCTCACAAAGATTATGTTTCCCCTGAAAAAATTCTCCCCCTTGAGATGACATGTTTTAGTTTGATAATTTATAAAGCCAAGCATGCCAATATTTTACACCAACTCTCAAAAATTGATGTGGACAATGATTTAGTGAAGAGATCAAAGAAATTTTAAGTGGAGCGTATTTGTTTAACGTCAATTTTGTTGCTCTGCTAAAGCTTATGAGTGTGGAAAAACTTTGGTGAAATATGTTTTGTTCTTTCGCATTTAATATATATCCTCCTATTAGTTGAGTGATACAAGAAACATTGTCTTCTTATTGTATAGTTAGAACATCTATGGTAGAAAATAGGTTGCATGTACTGTAAATCTGATGGATAATAAATCACAGCCATATACATTTGCCACTTGCTTCAAGGAAAGCTGGAATCTTATAGTGATTAGAAGAGGTGGCTAAAAAGAGTTTATTTTGTATACTGCTATAAATTGGCTGTATTATTATATGTGAAAATATATCCTCTTTATGAATAAACTTTATAAGGATCGGAAAGATAATTGACATCTATAAAACCAACATGTCTTAGGTCTCGAGTTGGTTCATTGGAATAAGATAATCCTATATCTATTAATCCCATATCTACCATTCCATGAAGGTAACGGAAATTATGTTTGATGCTAGTCCAATGTCATCGAGTAGGCTTAAAATTAATCTAGATAAATAAATTCACAGAGAATGCTATATTTAGTATAGTATATTGTCGCAAATATAATAAAGCACTAATGACGTTAAGATATAGTACTTATGGACCAAGTATCTCTTCCTTTTCTTCTTTAGGTCAAAAAGGATCCTTTTTAGGATCAAGAGATAAAATAACTATAGGAGTGCTTAATGGATGAGCTTTATCCTATTAAATCGTTTTAAAATCTTTTCAATATAAGCATATTGATGGATATATATTGACTTATGCTCAATTTGTATTCAAAGACAATATTTGGTTTTCCCCAGATTTTTCATTTCAATACTTTTTTCAAGTATTCAACAAGTTTTAAGAGCTCTTCAGGAGTTCCAGTTAAATTTATGTCATCTACATATATTGCTACAATGAAAAATCTAGATTTCAATTTCTTTATGAATACACATAGGCATATAGGATTATTAACGTAACTTTCTCCTATCAAATATTTGCTCAAGTGATTATACCATATGTGCCTAGATTACAAGGATCTTTGTAACTTGATTGAATACAAATTATGATTTGTTGTTTTATATGCTTAAAGTATTTTAAATCCTTCAGAGATTTTCGTATAAATATCATATAAGTAAGTTGTAACTACATTCATATGAAGAAAATAAAGTCTTTCTAAGACTGCCAAATTTATGAAAATCGACACATACTTATATCCATTACTAGAGCACATATTTCATCAAAGTTAATACTAGGTCTCTTTGAGAAAATTTGAGCAATGAGTCGTGCTTTATATCTTATATTCTCATTGTTTTTGTTAAGTTTTCTTACAAATACCCATTTGTATTCAATGGGTTTGACATCTTCAAGCGTTTGGACTATAACCCTAAATACTCTATGTTTGGTAAGAGAAGACACTTCAGCCACAATGTAGTATTTGACTCAAAAGATGAATTACCACAAGAGAAGGATAAGGACAAGATGAGTGACTATAATTTGGCAACAACAATGATGTGCCAAATTATTATGAGTATGATGATGATGTTGCTATTGTGAGGTATGATAAGAATAATGGGGGATTTCAACACACATAGACAATGATAGTAATATAGAGCTGAAGCAAAGACATACATTTTACACAGTTTATGATTTTAGAAATGTGTTGAAGGTGTTTGCAATCTAAAACAGATTTAAGCTTAAGAGGCTCAAGAATGGGAAGGCAAGAGTGACTTGCAAGTGTGCAGCAGAATATTACACTTGGAGGATCCATGCAAGCACAAGATAAGGCAAGTTATGCTTTCAAATTAAGACCTATAATCCAACACATAAACCTAGCCTAGTGTTTGACAACTATGAGGCCAATTTAGCATGGATTGCAGCAAAGTTTCTACATTTGTTTAAAGTAAACCTAAATTTAGATGTCAAGGTGATTGCAAATGACCTTCTTAGAAAGTACAAGTTACATGCCCCGTATTAAACTTTACAGAGCAAGATGCAAGGCTCTAAAGCTTCTTGGGGTCGATTATAAGGCCTTATACCATAGGCAAGTATGTGGCGGCCATATAACATTCTAATCCTAATTTTATTGCTGATTTTAAAACGGAGTGGAAGCTAGGTGATGACAAGCTAACTTTCAAAAGATTTTTTATTTGCTTTGATGCACAAAGGATAAGTTATTTTGATAGGTGTAGACCGTTCATCAGATTGGATGTTGCCATTTAAGGGGTTCATGTAAGAGAGTATTACTTGCAATTGTAGCAATAGATAATAATTATAAAGTATACCCCCTAACAATGGCTATTGTAGAGAATAAGAACCAATGCTTATGGGCTTATTTTCTTGAGAATTTGTATGATCAGTTTGGTGTCAATGTTGGTAAGGGCTTGTGCATTGATGGATCGACAAAATGGGGTGTTGATTGCATTGGAGAAAGTTTTTCCTTACGCTGATAGCAGATATTACTGAAAACACATATATGCTAACTTTAGGCAACAATTTTCTAATGCAATATTTGAACAACTTATTTTGGGCAACTTGTAAAAGTGGTAGCAATGCTGATTGTATTACTTATATGGACAAAGTAAAAAAGATAAATAAAGCAGCACATAAATGGCTAACTAACATTCTAATGGCTCATTGGTGTAAGCACTAGTTTTCTCCTTAGGTTAAAACAACTCATATAACAAAACAACATGATAAAAAGCTTCAATAGTTGGATCAATATGTACAGAAGGTTATTAGTTGATCTTATAATTGAGGAAATAAGAAGAAAAATAATGAAGTTGATACATTAGAGGTTAGAATTCAAAACATCTTGTTGGTGTATTTTAATGATTTGTTTATTGAGCTAAGTATCTAAGCACATATAAAATGTGTGCTATTTTGTCTTGACAGTTATATGGTAGTACAAAAATGGGATAGTAACTTGCCACCAGTGGTTATGAAGAGGATTGTGAATCTCAAAGAGAAAGCTAGAGGTATTAGCTGGTGTTTTATGAGAATGATTTGTATAAGGTACTTACAAATAACGAATATAGCAATACAGTGAATTCAAAGAGCAAGCAATGTGATTGTGGAGATTGGCAAATTTCAGGCCTTCTTTATGTGCATGCTATATATTGCATAGTCACCATCAGAGCAGATGTAAAGAATTATGTTCATTATTACCTGACTAGAGATGTATACTTACAGACATACAAATATCATATCACCTCGAGCTCATCTAAGAATAGATGGCCATTTATTCTTTATAATGAATTAGAACCAATTAAGGTGAAGAAGTAGCCTGGTAGGCCAAAGAATAGCTGTAATAGAGAACCAGATGAAGAAGAAAAGAAGAAGAGGAGTTACTTGGTTAGATGTACATTGTGCTAACAATAGAGGCACAATAAGAGGATATGCAAGAAAGTGAAAGGTAAAATTGGAAAGAAAAAGGGCAACTCTAAGATGCTGATATATATGCCATTTGGTTCAATAGACATCTTATATTTTTTGATTGTGTATTTTACTAACTTCCCCAACCCTAATTGTGTCAGGTTTCACAAGACAAATATGATGATGGTAAAGGCTCTTTGATAATAGTTCCAATTAGTCATTGTAGCTAAGTGATGACTTCTTTTGGTACAAGGCTAGCTAGATTTCATTGGTAAACTAGTTGATTTTAAAAAGAATTTTAAAGTTTCTAACATAAAGATTTGCAAACTCATGCAGTTATCACCAGTTTGTGAATGCAACTTCAACAACCTTTTAGCAATTTCAATGTATTTCAGCTAACAACAATACATAGATGGCTCATTAGTAGATTAGAAGCACGCAAGATAATGATTGTATAGGAACTTGAGGTGATATCACATCCGTAACTAGTATGCTATAGATGTGCATCATCTTTCGTTTGCACAACAAATCTGAGATATCTGTAATATTTTTTTTTGGTAAACTTACTATTTGTGAACAAATTATTGATCTGATATGGTTAATGAATTACCTGTCTTATTTTTGTGATACTTGCGATTAATGGATATAGCTAGAACATAATTTTCCATATGTGTCTTGGCAAATTTTTGTTTCCTAATTACTGTTTTGATTTCTAGGTTGTGCTTAATTACTTTGGATAAGTTTGTAATGCAAGTGTGTATGTTAAGGATTGCTTTGTAGATGTGCTTCCTTGTTATTGGTTATGCTTGATTTATACATTTGAAAATGTGTTACGTTTTGAGTACTCTGATTTGTTGATTATAGATAAAGATTGGTTTATAGTTGTTCCTTTATTGTAAGCCATGATTTGCTAGTAAAAAGATAAATGTAGTTTATTTGCTGTAAATTACATACAAAGGTCATATTTGGTGTGTAAATCATAATTAGGACATTTGTTCGTATATTGTTGGATTAATGCATTACATCAAGAATAAATATCTAATTACATTATTTAGCTTGTAGCATGCATTAATAGATAACAGCAACATATGATGAATGTTATTAGTGTTAGAATAAACAGTGACTTAGGCCTAGTTCCATGATCAGTTTCATACATTGCTTTTTTCAGTTGTGCACTTAACTTACAACTTTTTGGATACACTCAATCTTCTCCAACACTTGATTAAGTTGGTTATCCTAATTCCATATGCCATAAAGTCATGATCTACATTCAAAATTAGTGTCACTTGGACACCAAAACCTAAAATAGTTACATGTATCATATCTACAACAATAGTACAATTTATTAGGATTGTTGTATGACTCATTGATTCGCAGGGTACACTTCTCATTACATGTGCAATATTTGTTCTCAAATTTTATCAAATCTTTATTCACATGTTTCTTCTATTGGTTCATCTTGTGAATGTCTGAATTTCTACTTGTATTTGAACTACTTAAGGCCATAAATATGATGTTTGCTCTTGTGTTACAAGACTGACTTCCTTTAAGATGAAATTGCTTGAATTTGGTTGCTGCTTTTATGATGCTTGTCAATTTGTTTGTTAGAAACTAACTGTATTGGATTGAGAATAAGTCATGTTAGGGCATGGGAATTAGCAGATTATTATGATGGAAAGGACTAGAATATTTATTTGATTTGGCTACCATGTATGCTAGCACTTATATACTTGTTTAAATTCAAAGACTGTACCTATAAATTGATGAAAATATAGTTGTAGCATTCCAATGGTCTTGTGGAGGAAATTAGTGCCACAATTATAAATTTCATACACATAAAAGGGCAAAAAATGTCTTTATAGTCTAGGCATTTCATGCTTGATGTGAAAACTTATTGGAATTCTACTTATTTGATGTTGAAATCTTATGTTATTTATAGTGATGCAATTACTAATTTTGATAATAAAAAATTGGGTAATGTTGTTATCTCTTGTAGTGATTGGAATATAACATTTGCTTTTATGAACTTTTAGAAATATTTTATGAGGTTATATTATCATGTTTACATGTTTTTTTTTCTACTACATGTTATGTTTGGAATCATATAAATAATATTAGTTATACTTTAGCTAGTTATAGCGATATTGATGAGTTTAAAACTATTTGTCTTGTTATGAAAGAGAAATTCCAAAAATCCTAGAAGGATATTCCAAACTTGTTTGAATATGCGACAGTAATAGATCCCTAAATAAACTTTTTTGGTGCAATTAAATTAGTGTCAAAATATTTGAATGTTAGACTTGATATAGATAACTTGTATTTTGAAAAGTCTTTAAATGATATTTACCTTTAATATCATAATCTAGTCGAAATAAATACACTAATTGATGATTATAGTGATAAACATGTAATTAATACTCCTTCATGAAAAATTTTGAATACTGATAATAGTAAATTGGTCGTAATTTTGGTTCTTCTACTAGCTCTCATGAATTAGAGAAATATATTTATACGAATTATGGTAAAACATTGAGTCTTAAAGAAAAAAGAAAATTTAATGTTTTATGATGGTGGAAAGCAAATGAAAGGGTTTTTCCTGTACTATCCACCATGGCTCATAATCTACTAACTCATTTGATGTCTACTATCGCATCAAAATATGCTTTTAGTACAGGGAACAAGGTACTAGACGAACGTAGATCAAGATTGCCACTAGATGAATATTCCTTGATTGGCTTGAAAGAGTGGAATGATGTGTAAGAAAGAGTTTAAAACTGCCTGGATGAAATAGAAATGGAAAACAATACCATAAATGTTTCTGTCGATGACAAGTAGTTTGTTTAATATTTTTAATTATTATATAAAATAATAAAATGGATGAAGAGCAAATTATAGATGGTTTAGTAGGTGCTAACCTAGTTGGGATATATTGTAACTGTAGTGATGCAACTTCACCTATTTGGTTGTTGGTTTGTTGTTGTTTGGCTTAGTATATTGGTTGTTGGGTTTACATATTATTGCTCTTTCTTTATATTATTGCTCTAAAGTTTTGTTTGATACAAGAGATTATTTAAATTAAAAAAATATTTTATAAATTATTTGAGAAATTGATGCAAAGGAAGTTTTTTTTTTTTAAATCAGAATTGCATATTATTAATAGGATGAGGAGGAAAGGAGATCATTCTTAGATTTTTAATACAAACATATTGCAGATGAAAAACGCATTAAGCTGTAGAGATTTTGCTGCAAAGTAAAAGGAGAACATTAAACCGCAGATTTTAGCAGCAAATTGTAGAATTCAATAGCAAGTTGTAGCATCTTTTAGCAGAAAACTAGAAGCAATAGCCTCAAAATAGCATAATAGAAGCAAAAAAATCAATAAGACCAGCTACAATTCACAACAAGCAGCAATAGCAAAGGATGCATTCCAACCAAAGATAGGAGACTAGAGGGTGTATTTAAAAAAAAAAAATGGTCATAACAAAAACAGAAATAAAGAGTATCTCTTAGCAGAAGAGAATGCAATAACAAAAGACTCCCAACAGTATAAAGAGCAGTAGTAAAGAGCTTTAACGTCAGTAGCAGAAGACAAATATAGCATGAAGTGGCAAGAGTTCAACAATTGCAGCGGTATGTCACACCTTGCGTGAACAGTGTGCGTGAACAGTGACCGTGCCGAGACTTGGTGAGCGAAGCACTTGCGCGAGGAAAAATCCGGAACAAGCGAGCGCGTGAGCTTTGGTAAGATAATTTGTCGGCAGAACAGACTAAGCGGGTAATGAAGCATTTGAACTAAAGATTCATGTATTCTTCCTTATTAACATTGTTGTACATAAAATTCAATGTTAGTCTAACTAGCCTAACTTCTAGAATGGTGGCTCAATTAGCTCAAGTTCTAGAATTGTGTAGATAGCACTACAATTTTAACCATTGTATAGATATTTTCTAAATTATTCTAGAAGGCTAATCCTAACCCTCGAAAGTGTATTGTGAGGTGCAATCTTGACCGTCCATTGTATGTAAGCTTTCTTATAAATAGATGATACCTCATTTGGCTAAACCAAGCAATTAAGCAATAAACTTGAGTTGTGTAAAGTACTCTTCACTCAAACGCTTTGTTTTCTCTTTTCTCTCTTTATTTACAAGGTTCCGATTTAACGCGTTGCGGGTGTCGAAGGCTTGCTTAGCGAGCAGAGTTGTTAAGCTCCGCACAGTCAAAGCGAGTGAAGAGAGTGAGGCCGTGACAGGTAGTTAGAAACAACTGAAATCATTGTGCATTTTAGATTGCAACAAAACCAACATCAGAGTTGAAACAACAAAGATGCCCACAACAACAGAGTTGAAATTAAAAAAAAAATGTAGCAACATGGGACTTTGAACCATAAAACCAACAAATAGCAAGGAGAAAATTGTAGCAACACAGAAGCAAATAAAGACAAAATCCCCGCAGGTTAAATAGTACATAGTCAATAGCAAACAACATAGCAAAGCAGTCGTAGCAGCTGATTTGTAAACCTGCAAATTTCCAGCAATCTAACACCCAGCAGCAACCTTGAACAACACGGCTGTAGTATTAAAAAATAGCGCAGTAGCGAACGTAACAAAAGCATGGAAAAAAAAAGAGGATAACAAGCTAAACAGACAGAGCAACAAGGCATGCCAGTAAGCATAAACCCAAGAAAAAGCAAAAAAAATTCCAATAGCATAGTAAAGTAGCAAGGATATGGTTATAAAAAGCGAAAATGAGGAATTGCCCATGAATTGAGCATTAAGTCCCTACGTATTTGTTGGGGAGGTAAGTTCCACCAAATAAAAGAGTCACAATTAAGTCCCAAGTTTGCTATTGTGTCAGCCACCTTGTTTCCTTCATAATAGATATGTGAAATATGAAACTCCATTTGCTAAAGTACTGATAAAAAATTAATCCAATCAATGCATAAGGACCATGAAAGGCAATAATTTAGTGATGTGCCAACCTCTTGTCTAAGCTTCCTCAGTGGGTAGTATAACAGCCATAAACTCTATAAAAAAAAAAAAAGAATTCTGTCCCAATAGCATTAAGAAGCCACCCAAAAAGGAACCATGATGGTCTCTGAAAACTCCCCCACAAGCTGCTAGTCCTGGATTATTTTTTAACAGTCCATCTATATTAACTTCGATCTAGCCAACAATTGGAGGCTTCCAAAACACTGAAAGCATAGAAGGCACTTTTCCAAATTTTGGATCAGTACCCAACCGTAAGAAAATCAATAAATCATTAAAATGAGCCACATATATTTGCAGTAAGCTATTGCACGAGCAGCACTAGAATGAGTGTTTTGAAACCTTAGAAGATTTTTGTTTTTCCAAATTATATAAATGGCACAGCAACAAGTAACCAGCCACATGTTTCATAGTTAAGTAGGAAAATGTTTGCTTTCCAAAACCATCCAAAATTGGAGCCAGTCATTATTCATGCGAAGTCTAGTATGGAAAATAGTAGCCAACCATTGCCACAAAGATTGAGAATATAAGCAGTTACAAAATAAATGATCAATAGTTTCCATATTATTTAAGTTGGAACATAATAAACAAACTGAAGTTATAGGAATACCACATTTCCGAAGCTTATCATCTGTAGGAAGCTTGCCGTCCTTCAAAGAAGAGTTGAAAACTTACGCGGAATAAACTGTTGCCAAATGAGAGAAGCCTAAGAGTTATTTGGCAATTTTAAGCGACAAAATTCATAATTACCGTTAAGAGAAAAAGAGCCATTACTCGAATGAGTCCAAACCAATCTATCTGGTGCCAGAGTTCTCAGAAGGACAGTTGGTGCAATTTCACTACAAATTTGTGGATAGCCCTCCAGTAGAATTTAGAATGTTCCACCTAGAGTCTTTAATGATGTCCGCGACTTTAGTAACCAAAGATGATGAGATTGAAGGGAATATAGAGATTTGTAGTTTGTTTATGATTGATTTTGATAACCAATTATCCAGCCAAAAGCAAACTAAATTCCCATTTCCTATAATCCTTTTTGTTCCTTCTTTGAGTCTAGATAAGACTTCTTTAATCTCCATCCAAATTGAAGACAGAGAGTAGCGAGAGGAGTGAGAGCTGATGTTAAAGTGAAACCTATTCTTGAAAAATAAACTCCAATTGGATGAAGATGAGAGAATTTTCCAAGAAAGACAAAGTAGAGCAGAATCGTTTAAAGTTTTAAAATCTCTTAGACCTAAACCTCCTTCACTATATGGAAGACAGACCTTTCGCCAAGGGACTGTGATAAGTTTATAAGTGTGATAATTGCCTGACCAGATGAAATTCCGATACCAAGCATTAAGCATCTTGATTAATGAAGTAGGCCAATTGTAGATAGAAAAGCTATGAAGAAGAGTAGATTAAATAAGTGTCTGAACAAGCTGAGTATGTCCTACCAAAGATAAGAGTTTCCCTTGCCAACCTTCTAATCTAACTCGTACTTTATCAGCCAAAGCTTGAAGATAAATTTGTTTAGGCTTGCTGTAGAAAATTGGAACACCTAAATAAATGAATGGAAGGAAGCCTTCTTGAAAATTTAAGATATCCTTTACTACGGAAGACCTGTGAGAAGTTGACTTACCCAAGAATAATTTACTTTTTCCTATGCTAATTAGTTGTCCCGAAGCAGAATCATACTCCTCCAAAAACACTTTTAAATTCCTTAGTGATCTAAAGTCACTTCTGCAAAAAATCATGACATTATCAGTATAAAGGACATGAGAGGCAGCTGCGCAACCATGTGGAGAAGAAATTGGTTTATTTGGGCCAATGGAGATTAAATGTGAAATTCCTCTGCTAAGTACATCTTCTGCGATGAAAAAAAGAAGTGGAGAGAGTGGATCTCCTTGTCTGACGCCCCTGTCGCAAGAGAAAAAACCTTTATTAGTACTATTAACTAAAATCGAGAGCTTTGCAGATTTTAAGATTTGTGTTCATTCATTGGATAAAGGTTTGATGAAATCCAAACGAGTGAAGAACTTGCAAGAGGAAGTTCTATTTAAGCGTATCAAAAGCATTCACAATATCAAGTTTAATAGCTACATTGCCTCCATAGGATTTCCTGTCAAGAATATTAATGCATTCAGAGACCATCCTAATGCACTCCAAGATTTGACGACCTTGGATGGATGCCACTTGCAACAACGAAACAATTTTGTCGACAATCAGACTTAGTCTAGTAGCTAAGAATTTTGTGATGACTTTGAAGCAAAAATTCGCCATGACAATTGGTCAAAATTGAGATATAGATGTAGCTCCTTCTATTTTGGGAATTAAAGTGACAAAAGAGGTGTTGATATTGTTGTAAGTGGTACCTATCTTGAAAAATAAGTTTGATAAAAACAACTCGAAAAACCATCAGGACCAGGGGCATTAGCTTGGTCTTAAGGAAAAAACAACCTTATTAATCTCTAAATCAGAAGGAATGAAGGTTAGAAAATTATTTTTCTCCATTGAAATTACATTAAGGATAAGATAGAGTAGGGAAAAGGAAACCAAACTAGAACCATCATTCAAATCTGCATCATAAGTCTTATAAAGCTTTTGATAATACTCAACTATATGATTAGAAAGCAAGGTGGGATCAGAGATCACATTTCCACTTATCTGAAGTGTGAAAATTCTAGATTGAGAGGCACGAGCTTTGGCATAAGTATGAAAAAATTTCGTACAACGATCACCTTCTGTTAGCCATTTTACTCTTGCTTTATCTATCCAGAACAAGTCTTGATTTTGAGCTGCTCTTTGAACCTTGAAGTTAGTGTCAACCTCTTCTTGGAAACATCATTTAGGAACAACAAGAATAGAAGTGGTTTCTTGGATAGAAGATAGAATATTGCGAGCACACTGAACCTCATCATCTATATTACTGAAAGTTTGATGAAGCCATTCTTTAAGAGCGAATTTAACAGCCTTAAGTTTCTGTGAGAAAAAAAACATGGGGCATCCAAAAATATTTTGAGAATGCCAAACTTTATCAACCAAATCCTTGAACTCATCGTGTTTGGTCCATATAGTGAGAAAACAAAAAGGTTTTGGACCTTGGTGAAGATGTCTATAACAATTTACAACCAAAGGGCTGTGATCTGAAATTGTCCTCAGAAGAACCAAATACTGACTAATTGGCCAAACGTTTAGCCAATTAGTAGAGCATAGAACCCTATACCAAGTCTTTTGTTAGGCCAAGTAAATGGAAGGCTACTGAAATCCATATGTAACAGATTACAATTATCAATCATAGTACAAATATCTGCACAAGAAAACTGAGAAGGAAGATTACCACCTATCTTTTCACGAGCTCTTATTATAGCATTAAAGTCTCCCAAAACCAGCCAAAGAAAAGGTGATGAATAACTTTCCAAGTGATGCCAAAGTGTACGACAAATTGTATGTGCAGTAAAAGCATAGACAAAAGAAATAATGCAATCTGAACCATCCACGCAACCTTGCACTATAATTTGTTGAGGAGAACTAGACAGAATTGTGGGACTAGAATACTTGTCATCGTATAGAACCCATAAATTTGGAATTAAATTCCCGTGCCCTTTGTAATTAGCTAGAGCAAGATAGTGAGATTTCTAATTTACTATTTCCCCCTTGTTAGTCCCAGGCGTACTATATTTTCCCCCTGTTAGATTAAAATGTCCAAAAAACCCCCTGACGTTAGGAATCTTCAGTTATGCTGGTAGAAAAAAGTGATATTTTACTAGATTACCCTTAACAAAGCTGACATGGAAGAGGCAACTGGTGAGAATAAATTCCAACATGTTCAGAATATTATTAATGGCATTTTATTATTTAATAAGAATTGAGATTGGTGTTCAAAGGAGGAGGTTTTGTGACTGATGAAATATGTAGCCGTTGGGATGAATAACGGTCAAAAAACAGTAAAAAGAAATTGCTTATATAGGTAAGCCATTTGTCCCCGAAATGTATTACAAATCAATATCAAGTTGCTCAATTCCTTCGTCTATAGATCCACTTAATAGCTTCAAAATGTCCAAAAAAGATTCATTACATAGAAGTAGTGGTCTGCAATTAAATGGTGGAATTATAAAATTTAAGAACAGAAAATGAAAATATGGTGAAAGGGCAGGGATTCGAATTTCTGAAACCAAGAAGAATCCCAATAAACTCTATTTTCTTTTGCTGCCAAAGCCAAGTTGCAACTACTTTGAATTCTGGTGTCTAAGTAGGAAGGAGATTAATGATAGAGTAAGTGAACAAATACAAATATCACACTTTAATCAAGTAAATGGTAAAGTTATTATATTTTTCAATAAGGCATGTAATTATGGTGAAAAGGCAGGCATTAAGATATTAGAGACTATAAAAAATCCAAACAAACTATACTTTTTGTGCAACCAAACACCTAGTTGTGGTTATTTCACATTCTAAGAACCTGCAAGAGAAAAGTATACTAAAAGAAGTAGCAAAGGAAATTATGGGAACTCAACAAGGATTTCAAGTGAAGATGACATATGTGATAATCCATTTTCAGGTAACCAATACAGCTTAACAGCTCCACAACATAAAGACTTAATGCCTCAACAACCCGAAGTCAAAATAGAAATAATCCTTAAAACATTGTTGCAAATTAAAAAAATGCTGATGGCATGCCTTGTATTACTATGCATCTGCATAATAATGTTGTTATAGAAATGATGATATAGTATAGTAGAATGTAATAAGAAATGAAACGAAAAATTCTTAATTGATTATATATTTTGCACCAAAAGTATTAGGTGAACTATCTGAATACAAAGGCAAGTTACTTCACTAAACTTGTCAATAAAAAATATATATTTTTACAAAATGATGCATAATACTGACGATTCAATATATATACTGGCAATTTTGTATATGTATGCATTGTGTTCACAACCATAGCAAACTACAGCTTAAATTGTGCATGTAAAAAGAACACAAATTCCATGTATATATAAGCCGTGTATCAATTCCCAGCCAGTGCCAAAAAACCAAAAAATGGACAAAAAGTAAGTGAAATGTATATATATGTTATGTCTTCATCGACTAGTTATGTTGAACTTCAAATATATCATCACCATTGTATATTGATTCTGCCTTTGTATCCATACACCATTATTGAATATTATACACCATTGCATACATAATCAACAACCATGCATATGTTAATAAGTAACATTATTGAATATTATAAAGGCGTAAATGCAATTCTAGAAGCATGACACATACCTTTTTTGGAAGTTTAATATGCATTGGATCACACTTAATCCCCTCCACCTATATGGTTTGAGGACTAAGATTGAGTTGAGGCCTGTAAATTGAAATCATACCTAGTTCTAACCTTTCTGAGTGAAAGTTCTGTGTTGCATGCATTAGGGGAAGTCCTTATTATTTATCATAAATACATACTTGCTATTAGCAAGGCAAAACGAGTTTTAGGATGGAAGTATTCAGAGCAAAACAAAATCTGTATTTGTGGTATTTCTAACGTGGACTTGCGTTTGCTTATTGAAGATTAAGGACTTGGCCTTAAGGTCTACACATGAGTGATTTGATGTTAATATCATAGTAATATAATAATATTATGTAATTAACAAATTTGTCTCAACTGTGCATATATGCACTAACTTGTTCTGTTGAGCAACTTTTGCTATTATGTCCTAGTATGTTGAAAATGTCACACCTGAAAGTGAATCTTCTTCTACTTAGAGGCACCTCATTAGGTTCTTTGATTCTCTTCTTCTTTGGCCTTCCAAGTTGTGCACGTCTTGGAGATGGGCTAATATCAGATTTGTTAACTACAGGCCAGTTGATTTCATCAAGGATAGGGTGTATGGTTTCAGAGTAGGTTAGCAGATGATTCTTTTGTAAGTAAGAAGTCCATGTAATCAGCAGGGTCAGCATTGATCTACAAAATGCATGCTAATGCATGTTTGCATGGCAACCCACTTATTTGTCACCCAAAGCATTCACATGAATAATCTTGTAAATCAACAACATAGTGCCTGCTGATTGCCTATAAATGTCTCTACCACCTCAAATTCATTGTTGCTGGCTTTCAAAACCATAAGATGCCTTGCAACGCTGCCCATCTTTATAATTTTCTTGGCAACTCTTGGAGGCAATTTTGTTTCCGATGCCTCTCCTTTTTCCCTTCTTCTAACCATCCTCCTTATAAGTTTGATTTGAATAAACTCCATGTAATGCTCTGGATTCTTATTTTAAACAAAATGCATAAGTTGGATATATCAATTTTATATCATATGAGAATATAAAAGTTTAGAATTTATAAGGTATATATATTTATTTTTATTTTATTTTTCAAAAGATTTTATTTGGATGAATATGTTATGATTTTAAAAGAATAAAATTATTGGATAATATAAATTTTGTTGTGAGTGAAAGGTATTAAAAAAGAAATTGAAGGATTTGATTGAAATTTGAAAGGTCAGGTATCATTTCATTTTAACTGATTTAGAGATGTTACTAGTGGGTAGCACGTGTACATGGTAAATCTAGTAAAATATATATATATATATAGATATATATATAATCTTTTCTTTCACAATTGGAAACTAAGGGTAGGAAACGAAATCAAGAAGAAAAGGAAAGAAAGGAAAAAGAAAGGAGGTTTGGTTTGAATTTTATATTTTAGATGATTAATTTTAATTTTAAATATTAGTATATTATTTCATTTACTTGTAGAAAAATTAAACTGTTAGTATATAGATATATGTTTATATATATATATATATACACACACACACATATATTTTAGGTAACTAAATTTGAATTTTTGAATCATCACTCATTATTATTTGTTAAATAGGTATTAAAAGGTGATTGAGAGGAGAAGGACAAACTAACAGAGGTATAAAAATTATCACGCATATGTCAGGTAGATATTTATATGTATTTGGTGGATGGTTTCAAAACTGAAAAGTATGGTGTTTAATTACAGTTAATGTTTTGATAAATGCGTATAAAATTCCTAAATCACCATGTATTGATCCAATTAATTTCTTTTCGAATCAGATTTAAATAGTAATTTTCATAAAAACGTTAAATTTACAAATATAGTGAGAAAATTGTATCGATATATGTTGTATTCTTTTAAGGTTGTATGGAAATGTTGTTAAATGAATTGATAAATGAAAAAGTGTTGACCATAGTTGTTGTTGTGATGTGGCACCAGTGTTTGGGGTGACGGTTCTTAGGAATAATGTCCCTAAAAATCGTTTTTGATGGGATGACGATCCCTGTGATTTATGCCCTTAAAGTATGTATGGCTAGTTTTTGAGACGACATTCTTTCGGAATAATGCTCATAAAATATGCAAGCACAAAATTTATGAAAATTTTTTTTATGAAATTATGTGTTTTACGTTGTTTATACGAATATTGAAATTAAAATTTTGATTTAATATGCTTCCATACTCTTTGTTGGAAATTAAGAAGTATTTTATATTCAAATTTGTTTATTATAAATTTTAAAACTGTCTTTATACATAAATATCTATTAAGCATTAACTCATCCGTACTTTTAAGTTAAGGCAATATTGAAGATTTATAAGTAGAAGATAAGGGATACTTCAGGACCACGATTTTACTACTTTTGAAAAATATGTGTAATTATAGGAGCAGGATTTTACAATGTATGATTTTAATGTAATTCTCATGCTTGTACTTGGATTTTAAAGGTCATAGAACCGATTATAGGTTGTTAAGTAATAAAATGAAGCAGATAGTGTTTAATTTTATTAGAAGTGTTTAGAGTGAAATTTTAAAACTCACAAGATTACATATTTGACATATATTATATTATAGTAGAAATTCTATTGAAATTCCTTATAATTAGGGATGTTACAAAAGTTGGTATCAAAGTTAAGGGTTAGGATTCTGTAAACGTCTTTTATGATAGTGGGAAAGTTTTAGAGACATTTTATCTTGTTGTTACCTGCACTTTATTATTCTATATGAATTTTAATTGTAATATATTTAGTCTTATAGTATGGGAAAGACCGAGTACGACAAATGGACTTGTATGAATAGGAATGAGCAGTGTGCTCTAGGTGGTATTCTTGTAAAAGACTTGTGAAGGATGTATGCTAATAGGATAAGAGAAAAATTGGCAAGAACTATTATGCATTATTCAGATATTGATCTAAGTGCGGATACTCATGAAGATATGAAGTATGAGGTATTGATGGGTCTAAAGGTTTATGGTAAGGGAGTGAATCAGAATAAACTCATGACAAGATGTTTATACTATGTTAGAAGATTTCTAAATACTTATAGGGCTGAAAAGCGCTAGATGAAAAAGTTAAAAAAAATTAGTGAGAAGAAATCAGTAATACTAGATCCTTTTCTTGTTAGGATGGAGAAACTTTTTGAGCCTGTTATTATTGAAAACACTTATACAAAGTAGTGGTGAGCTGGCGTAGGAAGGATAAACTAGATAATGACTAACCTTTTATATGTATATAATGTTTTTGTTTATACTTATATAGGGTAACTTAACTTTTGCTATCCTTTAAGTACCCTTTGTTGGTTTTGTTGTAAAAAATTATAAATTTATATGATCAATGTATGAATGACTTTTGTTTTACTTTTATTATTGAGACTTATTCATTTTGTGTTACTTTACTTTGACTGTTGTAACATGAAATCTATCATTTCAGTAGTTTGATAATAGAGAAACAAAGATATCTTTTTCACAAAGAAGGGAAAAGTTTGGAGAATTTTGCTAGACAATGCGAGAATTTGATGTTGCTCTTCATAGGATCACGAGTAATTCACAAAACCAGGTTAATGGTAATAGAGGTTAGAATATTTCAGCATTGAGTGAATTTAAGAAATTCAATCCTCCAACATCTAACGAAAAGTCTAGTCTATTAATTGCTAAGAAATGCGTATAACAAATTAACCAAATTCTGAATGCTATGCAACCACCCAAAGAGATTTGGTTTAAACTTGCAACATTTCAATTAATTGAGCAGGCAAATCATTGGTTGAATACTGTTAAGATTACAAAACAGGAAGAAGAATAGACGTGAGATGCTTTCAAAGAAGTTTTTATAAATATTTTCCTGAGGTATTTCATGATCCCATGTTAGATGAATTTATTCATCTAACTTAGGGAAATATGTCAGTGGCATAATATAAGGCAAGGTTTGAAACACTAAGCCAGTTTACTACTTCAATGATTTCAAAGGAGAAAGATAAGATTAAGCGGTTTGTAAAAGATTTAAGGCCGTCACTTCGATACGAACTTATAGTGTTGAACTTTCAAAACTATTTAGCAGTGGTTGAACGAACTTTGATAATAAAATAAGATGAGGAATAAATCAAGCAAATAGTGGAATCAAAGAATAGAAGTTCTGACTAGAAACTTTCTAGGTGGGGAGAGAAGAGACAAATGAAAAATCAGTTTCCAATTCATGATAACCAAGGTATCTGTAAGATACCAAGTGTGTGTTTTGAGTGTGGGCAACAAAGTCATCACTGAAATATATGTTAGCATTTAAGGTTGACATAAGGCCAAACAACTAGATATATTCAGGGAAGTACCCAAGATGACCAGAGGTCTCGTATGCCTCTATGTATATGTTTTGAAAGTTGAGAACGTGGCCATTATTAAAACCAGTGTCTACGTTTGATGCAGACACCAAGTCAAATGACTAGCTCATATTAGGGGAATACTCATTTAGTAGCACAACAAAGTCATGAGCAATTATGTTAGAGATCCCAAATATCATAAAGGCGAGAAAGACCTAAAGTTTAAGGTAGGGCTTATATTATCACTCAAGATATGGATCAACCAGATCATGCTGTAGTAGAAGGTATTTTTCTTTTATTCAATACTTAGGCTAGAACATTATTTAATTCTAGTGCTACGCATTCATTTATTTCAATAGAACTTGTATCTTTTTTGGGTATAAAGACTAAACCTTTAGAACATAAGTTGTTAATTCAGACACCTATTAGAGGTAGAATAAATTTGGATAAGATGTGTCTAGGTAGAGTAAATTTGGATAGGATGTGTCATGATTGTTAAATTGATGTAGGGGTTATAAAGTCACATTTGAGTTATTTGTGATGAAAATGGTGTATTATGATGTGATACTAGGTAGGATTAGTTGTCATCTTTCCATGCCATTATAGATTGTCAAAGAAAAAAAGTAACTATCAATCTTCCTAATGGTGACAAGTTTCATATTGTTGGAAGTATGGGGACCAATCATTATCATACCTATATTGGGTATAATGAACAAAAAGATTATTTAGGATAGGTGGCGAGTGTAATGAGTTTTGATGCTAATGATTCCATAACTCTAACTGTTCCAGTAATTAGTGAGTTCCAAGATGTATTTCTTGATGATTTACTTGGATTATCCCCTAAGAAGGAAGTGGATTTTACTATTAAGATATATCCTAGAATTTCACCAATTTTAGTAACCCCTTATATGACGGCACCAGCTGAAGTACAGGAGTTAAAGATTCAGTTGCAAAAGTTAGTAGATAAAAGTTTTATTCAACCTAATACTTCTGCTTGGAGAGCACCGATTTTATTTTCTAAAAAAAAAGGACAGGAGTTTGAGATTATGTATGGACTACAGGCAATTGAACCTGGTGACAATAAAGAACAAATATCCTTCATCTAGAATTGATGGCTTGTTTGATCAACTGCATGGCTTTAGATACTTATCGAAGATCGACCTTCGATCTAGTTACCACCAATTGAGAGTTAAAGATGAAGATATCTTAAAGATGGCTTTTCATACAAGATATGGCATTTTGAGTTCGTAGTGATGCCATTTGGTTTAACCAATGCTCCTTTAGCATTTATGCATCTAATGCATATAATTTTTTACCCTTATCTTGATCAGTTTGTGATGGTGTTTATCGACGATATTTTAATATATACTAAGTTAGAGGAGGAACATAAGCAATACTTACTCATTACTTTGCAAGTGTTGAAGGAGCACCATTTATATGTAAAACAGAGTAAATGCGAGTTCTGGATGACTGAGGTTAAATTTCTTGTACATGTGGTGTCAAACGAAGGTATTGTTGTAGATCCTGCAAAGGTAAAGGCAGTGTTTAATTTGAATAGGTCAAAAAATGTATCAAAGATTAGAAGTTTTCTGGGTCTAATAGGATATTACTATAATTTATGAAAGATTTTTCTCAAATAATAGCACTTTTAATTCAATCAACTAGAAAAAAGCTGAGAAATTTGAAGTATTCTCAGATCATAAAAGTTTTTGATATCTTTTTACCTAATAAGATCTTAACTTAAGGTAGATAAGGTGGATGGAGTACTTAGAAAATTATGATTTTACCTTGCCTTATCATCCCGATAAAGCTAATGTGGTAGCAGATGCTTTGAGTAGGAAATCTCAGGGAATGTTGGCAAGATTGTCTTACCATAGGTGGAAAATGTGTAATAATTTAAAAGATTTTGATTTGAAGATTAATGAATCAAGAGGTCAACCCTTCTTATTCAATGTAATAACCCAACCTACCATCCTTTAGAAGGTGATTACTGCTCAACAAAGTGATCATAAAGCTAAGTCAGTGTAAGCCAAGTTAGAGAATGGTAAGGCCTTAGAGGGGTGGTCTATAGATTCGTGTGTTGGTTTAAAGTTTGCTGGTAAACTTTTTGTACCATCAGAGAAGTCACTTAGAAAAGATATGCTCAACGATGCTCATAAGTTTAAATTTACTATACATCCTGGTAATACAAAGATGTACCAAAACCTATGTAGATATTTCTAGTAGAATGGATGAAGAAGGATGTGAGGGAATTTATGGCTAAATGTTCGACATGCCAACAAGTGAAAGCAGAATATCAGAAACCAATAGGGTCACTTCAGTGGCTAAATGAAAATAGGAACATGTGACTATGGATTTTGTGAGAAGACTACCCAAAACCCGAAAGAATCATGAAAGTTTATGGATAATTGTGGACAGATTAATGAAATCTGCTCACTTTTTACCTGTCAAATCTACTGATTCACTAAAATCCTTAGTAAATTGTATGTTTAGGAGATAGTAAGATTGCACGGTGTGCTTTTATCAATTGTATCTGATAGAGATGTAAGATTTACATCGAAATTTTGGAGAAGTTTGCAAAAAGTTATAGGCACTCAGTTGAATTTTAGTAGAGCCTATCATCCTTAGATAAATGGTCAATCCAAGAGAATTATTCAAATATTATAGGATATGCTCAGATCTTGTGCTTTAGATTTTCAAGGCTCTTGGGCTGAACATTTACCTTTAATTGAATTTTCTTACAACAATAGCTACCAAACTAGTCTTAGAATAGCTCTTTTTGAGGCATTATAGGGTAGGCCATGTCGATCTCCTATTTGTAGGACAAAAATTGGTGAGATATCAATTATAGGACCTGAATTGGTAAGAGAAACTACTGAGAAAGTAAAGGTCATTAGACAATGACTTCTTATAACTTAAAGCCATTAGAAGAGTTACGCAGATCATAAATGAAGACCATTGGAATTTAAAGTGGGTGATCATGTTTTCCTAAAGGTTAAACCTTATACTAGAATAACCAGGTTCGGGAAGAGTGGGAAGCTTGCTTCAAGGTTGATTGGTCCTTTTGAGATTTTAGAACGAATTGGTCAAATATCTTATATATTAGCCTTATCTCCCCAGCTATCACAAATCCACGATGTTTATCATGCCTCAATGCTTAAGAAGTATCAGTCAGATTTTTCACATATCTTATAATGAAAAGACCTTATATTGAACGAGGATGTTTCTTATAAAGAAAAGTTTGTTCAAATCCTTGATTATAAAGAACAAGTTCTTCGCAAAAAGATTATCCAATTGGTGAAGGTTTTGTGGCGATATCATAGAATGGAGGAAGTTACATGGTAGCTTGAAGATCAAATGCAATCCCAATATCCAGAATTATTTTCATCGGGTATGTAAATTTCGAGGACGAAATTTCTTTTCAGGTGGGGACGTTGTAATGCTCCGAATTCTTATTTTGATCGGAATACATATGTTGGATATGTCGATTTTATATCATATGAGAATATAAAAATTTAGAATTTGTAAGGTAGATATATTTATTTTTATTTTTATTTTTCAAGAGATTTTATTAAGATGAATATGTTTTGATTTCAAAAAAATAAATTATAGGGTAATATAAGTTTTGTTATGGGTGAAAGGTATAAAAAAAGAAGTTGAAGGATTTGATTAAAATTTAGAAGGCCAAGTGTTATTTCATTTTAATTGATTCAGGGATGTTACCAGTGGGCCGCACGTGTACATGGTAGGTGTTATAAAATATTTATATACATATATATATATATAATAAATAAAAGGAATGGTTTATTAGGGTGGTAAACTTATATATATATATATATATATATATATATATATAACCTTTACTTTCACAATTGGAAACTAAGGGAAGGAAATGAATTGCTTTTTGAATTGAATTTAAATAGTAATTTTTATATGAACATTAAATTTACAAATACAGTGAGAAAATTATATCAACATATGTTGTATTTTTTTAAGGTTGTATAGAAATGTTGTGAAATGAATTGATAAATGAGAAAGTAATGGTCATAGTTGTTGTTGTGACGTGGCACCGGTGTTTGGGGCAACGGTCCCTGAGAATAATGCCCCTAAAGGTCACTTCTGTTGGGGTGATAGTCCCTAAAAGTAATACCCCTAAAGATCGTTTTCAATGGAATGACAATCTCTAAGAATAATGTCCTAAAGTATGTATGGCCACTTTTAGGGACGACGGTCCTTTGGAACAACATCCATAAAGTACAAAAGCACAAAATTTATGAAAAATTTTTTATGGAATTATGTGTTTTACATTGTTTATATAAATATTAAAATTAAAATTTTGATTTAATATGCTTCCATACTCTTTGTTGGAAATTAAGGAGTATTTTTATATTCAAATTTGTTTATTGTAAATTTTAAAACTGTTTTTACATATAAATATCTAATGGACATTACCTCATCCCTACTTTTCAGGTTTAGGTAATGCTGGAGATTTGTAAGTAGAAGACAAAGGATACTCCAAGATCAAGATTTTGTTACTTTTGAAAACTATATGTAATTATAGGAGTAAGATTTTACAATGTATGGCTTTAATATAATTCTTATGCTTGTAATTAGATTTTAGAAGTCACAGAACCAATTATAAGTTATTAAGTAATGAAATAAAGTAGTTAGTGTTTAATTTTATTAAAAGTATTTAGAGTGAAAGTTTAAAACTTACAGGATTACATATTTAACGTATATTATATTATAACAAAAATTCTGTCAAAATTTCTTAAAATTAAGGGTGTTATACTCCAGGAGGTCTGACATTGGCTTTGATCTAAACTCTATAAGAAATCCATTTCAACTTTCGGTCATATTGTTGATGATTTCATCTGTCTTAAAAAAAGGGCTGAAATTATGACATGCCCACATGGTTAGATCACTATCAACTAACTAGTGGTGTGCCCCTTCATTAGTTGCCAAAATCTCATCCATTGCAAGCTTAAAGTCGACTTGATTGGTTGCTCTATCAGCCCTCCAAGATATTTCTCTAAGAACTTCTAATGAATACTTCTTCCTAAAGTTCGTGAAAATATGTCCTACACAATACCTGGTTTCGGCTTCTGGGAATACTGTGGCAATTGCAGCAATGAAGTCTTTTTGTCTATCTGACATCAATCATAATGTGATTCTCTCCCTTATCTCCAAAAGCTCTTTAAGCAACTCCAGGAACTAAATCAAACTCTCTTTATTCTCCCTCTTACATATGCAGACAGCTAGAGAAAGGATGCCATTGTTAGCATCCAATGTCACAACTGTTAACAAGACTCATTTGTAATAACATCTCAAATGAGCTCCATCTAACCCAATAAACCTTTTGCATCCCTTGCAAGCAATTTTTTATGCCTTAAAGATGAAAAACCTCTTAAAAACTGTAATTGGACCATGCACATCTTGTTGAATTTTGACTATTGCCCCTTTGTTTATTAAGAGTAGTATATTGGCATAACTATTTAGTTTTGCATACGACTTACAAAAATCTAATGAAGCCAACCTCAGTACCCTCTTCTTGGCAGCATATAGCTTTCTCTTTGTTGTTGCAGTGCCATACTTATTTCTAAGCTCTTGTGCTAATGCAAACGTTCCAATACTAGGATTATTCTTGATGACAGAATAAAGTTTGTCCCTACGACTTGTGACTTCTGAATTTCTCACTACTTTATCACATTTATGATAATCTTCAAACATTGTCCTCACCATGAAGGTTACTCTGTCCACCAGCATTGAAGCATGTATCCTCTATAAACAATTAGGCAAAGCACATACAACAATTATTCTTGTTTTTTTTATTTTTAATTCTATTTAACACAACTCTCTCTAGGATAACATATTCCCTTAAACAACTTCTAAATGCATGAACTGAGTTAAGAGTTTGCCCAACATGTAACTCCATATATTCTCTATCTACATTTGCTTTGAACAACCTGTGCCTGACATCTCTACCCATTCTGTAAAGCGCACCAAACTCACCCTCACCTTCAGCATCACTATCAACGCTGCATCTTTATTAGCTCTATCACTATGCTCTGACAAATTAATCATCCTCTTCAGAATTAGATGAATCTGTCAGATCCAAAGAAGCATCACTGTCCGACTCTATCGTACCTCCAAATTCTTGCTCACTTCAGTTAAAGCTGTCCACACTATATTGATCATTACCATCAAAGTCATCATCAACTTTCTCTTTGTCATAATCAATAAAAACTTTATTGGCAGCTGGCTTTTCCAAACTAGCATTAGGCACTGGAACCCTACCAAACAAAGTAGATTCACATATAGTAGTATAGTCAAAGTCATCACCACTAATATTGTCTTCATCAAAGACACCACCAATATCAATACCACCAGCATTATCATAGGTACTCTGTTGTCATTATACTGTTGAAATAGCCTATGGATTGTTGAAAGTATATCTTCATCGACTTCATTTGGTAAACTCTATGCTGAATATGTAGGAACTGTATGGGAAGATAATGATAGATCTTACACTTTAGGTAGAGGGTTTAGTGGTTCTAGTTCTTGGGTATTTTCAGCTTGTGTCAATTGGAAAATGGGCACATCTTGGTATGGGCTTGTTGTTGCATTTGGGTCAGATGAGTTGTGTGGGCTATCTAGCCCTCTTTGAGCTTGTGAGGAGTTTATTCTCACAAAATTGTCAGTAAAGGGGAGGCACTGTAAAAGAAATAAGGGAATTTCCAAATTCACTTCTTCCACTCCATTTGCCAAATGTAACTTCAATAAGTCCATAAATTATTTGTCTAATTTAATGAATAACTTCTCCCCTGAACAAGGCAGTATACCTTTGCACATGGAATTCTCATCATTATATTTTCTCCTTTGAAACAAATCCTCATCATATCATTAATACACGTTACCAAACTCACTCGACCTATGTCATATCCTCCTAGTTCATGATGAACCTCATAAAAATCCACAAATATTTTAACTACCCTCATCTGCAATATACAAAAAAATACATTACTATTTTTTAACCTCTGACAAAGTTCCATGAATGAAAATCCAAAAATTCCAGTAAACCATCACACATATGCATTACACACAAGTAAGCAAAAGGACAAGTCACGCCAAAGTATGCTTATTTGATATGGAACTGAGTAGGATACAACTAATAGGATTTCAACATCAAACATGTACCCAAACATATATGCATCAAATAATCATCAAACATGTGCTACAAACACATGCACGTACAAACCCATTCACATCCCCTGTTTCTTAAATTCACGCCCACAAAAATTGATATATGAGTATATATATGCATTAACCACTTTGCATAAACAAATACACACACGGGTGCACATCTCATGATCAAATACACAATAGTAATGTATGTTTTTGGGTTGTGAAAATGCACTAACCTTTTGGTTACTCAGTTGAAAATTTAAACCATAACTTTATTGTGCGAAAACTTTTAACCCACGATACTGAATCAATCAAAAATTTTGCACGGCTTTAGACTTGCACTTTAGATCTAAGATTTTTTTGGTTCGATGAAGATAGAATTTTAGTGGTGAGAAGCAGTTGTCTAGAAGGTGCAAGCACACTGAGTTCGGTGAAGTAACTATGACAATCCAATAGTTAGTATGTACGCACGAAAAAGGAGGGAAATTTTTTTCTCTATATTTTTTTATTCACACTTAACAACGCATGTCACATCTTACTCAGTTTTAAATTAGAGTTTGTCCACACGTTAGCTCATACACAATCAAAAAGACAAATATACCCTTAAAATTTTTATTTCTGCCGTAATCGTTATGACATTAAGAGGTTTTTAAACATTTTAATCCAATGGAGGGGAAATGGTAAATTACCGTTTCCAAAGAACTTCAGAAATTGAATCAAAAGGAACCATAGGTTCAACAATACAAAGAAAATTTGGATTATAGAGTCGATAAAGAACAGATAACTCTGACTTGCTATTAGGGTTGCCAATGCCCCTGATATTCTAGTATATTACGTTCGTGGAAAGTTTTTTTCCCGGCGACCTGTAGTGAGGATAGCTTAAGGTCAAGCTGTATTGGATTTCTTTTTGTTAATTTTTATGGTGACTGGTTGAAAATCATCATGACTACTAGAATCACAATCATCTGAGTTAGAGATTGTTAGGCCATTGATAGTCTTTAACTCTACAATATTCTCTACAGTTTGTAGTTGAAGCATACGCAATTCTTCGTCTATTTTTGAATTGTCCCCTGAATTAGAAGAATCATTAAGGTGAAAGTTAGATAAATCAACTGTGATACTTACCTCCTTTGCAGAGATTGGTAGCTTAGTCCTCTCTGGTGGATTAATCACTTCGGTTTGGGTAGAAACTTCCTTATTTTGCAGTATAGGCACTTCCTTATTTGTTTCAACTATAATTGGAAGAGTCATTGCTGGAGACTTATTAACTGGCTCCACCTCAACCATATTTTTAGGCACCCTTTTTGCATCTGAAACATCATATTTACCTTCTTCTTTATCCAAAGAAATGGATTCTCTATTTGAAGTTGCTAAAGCAGAAGGAAATGTTTTGGAACTTGTTTCTGAATCTTTCGGAGTAGGTAATTTTGATGTATTTGTTTGCAAAATTGGGATCCTCTCTAATTCTCTATTAACAGATTGTTTGTTCAAATCCTTCATTACCTGTTTGTAAACTTGCTTTAGGACTAGTTCTGAATTCTTTTTCTCTATCACAGAAATTTTTTCTTTCGTATTTCTACAATCTAACACTGAATGACCAAAACGAAGGCAGCCGAAACATTAAAACCATAATCTGGCAGTTCAATTGTAAACCAATCTGAAAGCGGATTCTTAAGGTCAACTTCAAGAAGAATTCTAGCATAATAATCGAATTTCTCTTCTCTCGTTACTCTATCAATTTGTAAAGGAATACATACTCCTTTTGCAAATGACACTAACATTTTAGGATGCCAGTACTCTTAGACTTAGACCACAAATCCGAATCCATAGTTGGGTATGGGATTGGATTTTAGGATCAAAAGGATCAAACTTAGGCTACCATTTGTATAATCAAAATCCCTTTGGGAAGCTTGCAAACTCCACCACTCCAAGCTTGGCACATATTTGACTCTGTTGAGAAACGAATGTCAAAGAAACCACGTGCCAATGGAGTCGTCTTCCAAGTCTTCCCTAAAAAATTCTACACTTCATTTAGCTTCATCGGTTTAGAACCTGGGCGAAGGAGGATTTGGCCTATAAGGTTGGTTCGACAAAGAGAAAGCTCTCGGCTATGCAATTCTGGATCAATTTTAATGATTTTAGCATCACCTCTTTGAATAGGTGAAGGAAGATCATTAGAGAGTTGTGATAGATCCTTTGATTCCGAAACGAGAGATGAAAAAGTAGGACGTTGATGAGCCAACTTCTTCGGAACAATAACTGATTTAGAGAAATTAATTAGCTGATTCGAATTTTTCTGCTTAGATCTGTTCATGTTTGCCTCCATTTCCACAACCATTGCGTCGATAACGAGCGGAATCTCCATCGCAGGCGACTGTTGAACTGGAGACTCCAATTTCCATTCAATGACCTTTCAGCAAATACTTAGAAGGCAATAAATAATTCGTCAAATCTCCTTGGATCTGCAGAGATGTTAAAAGCTAAGCTGCAGATAAGCTTGGAAGTGATGAGGACTGGAAAGGGGGTTGATCGGCGGTGGTGACGTTGGCGGTAGAGGTGGGAATGCCTTTGCTGCCTAAGAGGAAACTTATTGTAGCTTTGGAGGAAAGTTGCCCAGACGTCAAAGGTTCTTTGTTCTCCAATGCAAATCAAATTTAAATTGTGCAATTGTATTCAAAGTAAATGAATAAAGAAATTTTTACTGTAATCATTTTATAATTTAAATTTAATTAAACTTTACAGTTATAATTTGTTAGTAATTAAGAAATTGATATAAATGGATCAAATTACTGTTCATGAGTCGGCCATGTTGGGCTCGGGCCAAACATGGCATATGGGCTTTTTTTCTGGCTAGCCCAACTCCAAATTATTATGTAGGGGGCCAGGTTATGAATAATAACCAGACCATGTCGGGACTACCATTACTGTTTACAAGCTGAGTTGTGTCAGATTTGAGCTAGCATAGCCCATTTGTCACCTCTACTTAAAAAGGATAAATATTAATTTAAAAAATTTAATATAAATACAAAAAAATAATATGCCAACAAATAATAATAAGAATATATATATTTACTTATCATCTTTATTTTATGATGTGAAAGATCTAGTTATATGTCAACCATAGAATATACTAATAAGAAGATTTGTATAATGACAACCATATTAAATACAAACTACATAATTATAATAATATGGTAACATAAAATATTTAACTATTGATATAAGATTGTTAAATATTTCACGTACCAAACTCATGTTGATAGCATATTATAACTATTTTAGCTTAAATTTTAAATAGAAAAAATAAAAAAGTTAGAAATAATTTTTAATTATAGTTCAAACTTTAAATGCGCAACTTTCTTTTAATTAATTATACAATTCAATTGTTAAATGATTTTTCATTGCAATAGCATGTAGATATAATAGAAATTTAGATAATAACTTTCTAATTTTAATAAATACTCACTTATAACTTAAGTGTGAGACTAAACGTGAAAGGATGTTAAATCTAACATTTATAACAAAATTCAAATTACAAAACATTTATTAAAAAAAAAAAAGAAAAAGTTGATGATGAGTAGGTGAGCCGGATTGGCTGTCGCTGGCCCAAGTCCATATAGGCCATTCGGGCTGTAATAGACCCGGTGGAGCCCGGACAATTGCCACCTTTATAAATTTTTTGTTTTAACTAATAAATTATTAAAAAAAAATGGGAAAAGAAGCAAAACCTCGTAAACGAAACCCAAAAAAACAACTTCGGAAATCTCGACTGAAAGCTTCCCCAGCCACAACCAGAAAGCTGTATGAGGATATGACCTAACCTTATCTAATACCAATTCAAAGCTCACACTGCTCAGCTTCGTTCATTCATCAATCAAGAATGTCTAAGAAAGGCGGAGGAGCTGCGCTGCAAAAGGATGCTCCTTGGAGGCAATCCACCGTTAAACCCGTCCCCAAAATCCACCACTCTCCTGTCCTTCGTGTTTCCCAAAACCCTTACTCCGATTGTGCCCTTTCTGTTATGAAGGTTTCTGTTAATTTTAACTTTTCTTTCTCATTCATTCTTATTTATATGCATAAATTGAATGTGGGTTTTGTTTTTGTTTCAATTTTGATTGGTTGCAGCACCCTAATCCAGTTGAAAGTGGGTTGGCTACTGACGCCATTCTCGAAGGTGCTGGGCCTGATTGCATTGTCCCTGGCCAAATTAAACCTGTTCGATTACTCGGTCTTAAGGTTTTTCTTCTTTTTCTTGTCTTTAAAAATCGTTTTTTTCTCCTGTAATTTTCATTGTTTCTGGGTTTAATTTCATTAGTTGCCCAATTTATGAGTGAGTAACCCTCTGCATTTTGCAAAACTCTGTTAGTTTTATGTTCTAGAAGGTATAACATGGGCTGAAAAAAGAATGACTTTACTGTTTCCCTTTTCAAAATTTTTCCACCTCTGTGGATAACAGATGAGAATGCGTGATTTCTTTGTATTTTTTCATCATGTTACTTTAAAAGAACTGCATAAGTTTTTAGAAGGCTGCAGCTGCTTCTGATTTTCTTTGAAGAGTATATTTGGTTAACCTGTGTATACAACCGGTTTTTCCATTGTCTATTGTTGTGTTATAAACTTGGCAAAACATTATTGCACATATGTTTTTTTTTTTGTTATAGAGGTATCTGGCTGTGCTCTTAACCTTGCTTCCATATTTCCTGTTGCTATCATTGTAAGTCTTTTCTGCTTTGCACATAACAGGTTTGGCCAATTGAGGTGGACCTGAAATTCTTAGAACCAGTTGGAAAAGAACTTAAGAACTTGGGAAAGGTATATTTATTTTCTTTCTTTATGAACATTTTTGCTGGAACTTTTGCTTAATTACTTTGTTTTCTAAGTAAATTTGATATTTGTTAAATATTTGGATTTCTGGAATGAAGATTGTGTGACTATGTAATTTTCAACAAAATTAAATCCATATGAGACTATTAAAGGCTTCTACAGTGGTTCTAAATCTTGTAACTCTAAAAATGGAATACTACTGAGGAGATAAAAGGTAAGAGTACACCAGAATTAAACAAAATCACCACTAGACGACATGCTCAAGACTACAGAGTCCCTATTGAATGTTTTAGAGACAATGAATTTATTGAAACTTCTTTGTGCAATGGAAATTTTTATCTGCATGATTAGCCCATACTGCTTTCTTAGACGAGATCTGTTGGGTCGGTGTAAGCAGTAATTATTCTTCTTTTGGTAGTTTTTAATTGTTGGTGGTATATAAACCTTTTGGAATAGCAAATGGTTGATGAGTATGATTTTTAAAATTGGCAAATGTATTTTTATATAGAAGAGTACATAATGTAAAAACCAAGCTGATGGTTTATATTACATAAGTTACACAGCTATAATCAGACTTTTGTAATAATAGGTTTGCTTTGCCCTTTTCCTGACTCCACCAAAGAGAAGAGAAAGAATGGAAGTAGAGACAAAAAATTATGCATTAATAAATCATAAAGGCTCTTTTCTTGAGCCACGCAACAAGATATTCTTCATACGAGCTTGGTAGAAATACAATCCATCATTATAGGCTGTATATTGGTAGGATTTTGTTTTATGCATGTATAATTTAGTTGGTTCGAATAATCTTCCAAGTCCCTGGTGAAACATCAAACATAATCAATCACACATACATGTACACGCTTGCTTGTTTAATTATGAATAGAAAGATTGAATATCATAAATCTAGTACTCATCACTGTCTCTCTCTAAGACTGGATATAAAACACTCAGGATATGCTTGAATTGATGAATATCGTATGATGTCCTGGATCTGATAATAATTAGGATATTTTTGTTCCTCTTTTCTTGTTTTTAGTTTCTAGAAAGATGTATATTGTAAGAAAAATTCTATGCTTCAAAAAAATAGCTTGCAATATTCATATCTTGTGGAGTTTCTTGATCAATTTCATTGTTTCTATTTGTGCAGTTCATGGATGATGCTGTCAACCTCATGAATAAATCTTTTATCGATCGGTAGTGGCACAAGTCTTTTAGTTTTGAAGAGAAACAGAGCTGCAGAAGTATTCATACCAATTTTTCTATGTAATGCCTAGCTGAGAATCAGCTGTAGATAACATTTTGTTGTAGCTAATACTTCTATATCTAATGATGTGTGGGTCAAAAGCTGAATTTGATAAATGGATGATTGTGATCCTTCAGTATTTTGGCTCATAAATTTTGTGGACTTTATACTTTGAGAGAGGTCTTTTATTTTTGTACTTTCTTGAAATTGGATGAATCTATTTTGATGAAAGTGTGGAGTTTTTATTTTTAATAATTCTGGGAATACAAACGCTCTGATATTGTATGATAGTGTTACTTGATGTAATTAATAAGAATAAATAGTGTCTATTATGTGACAATCAATTTTCTCATATAATATCAGTTTGTATGGAAAGTTTTGATCTCTAGCACTATTTTTTTTGTTCTCTTAGTTGTTCTGGAAGTTTTGCTTAGCAGTATTGTTAATGAAATGGACTATTAAGGATTTTTAACCAATTGACTGCCTTTGGGTACAGTATTATTGCTTTGTTTTAGGATATGTTTGGTATTACTGACTTTTTCTTAACCTGAAAGTTAAAAGGGTTTTGGTAAATATCAATTTGTATCAATTTAATTACTTTTATACTAATTTTAATATTTAGTGTTTTCATCTTATTGTAGAAGTTAAAAATGGTTGATATTTAGTGCTTTCATCTTACTAAAAAAGTCATGAGTCCAATCTCAACATTCTCTCAATCTTCTCCACTGAAAGAAAGATACCCGGATCCAAAATATACTCTCAATTTTCTCAAACAGAAGCAAGGTGAAAGAGAAACCATTTCACAGGATGATCTTTTACTGGTAATGAACAGAGGACCCACTGCTACTTAACTTCTTTCCAGGAGAAAACATATAATTAGTGGGATGATGACGCTGCCTGATCAGTTGAGGTAAGAATAGATCTACAAGAAGATTCAATTTCTGGTTTTCTGCCTAAAACTCTATCGTATCCTTTCATCTCTTTTTATCATAATCAATCAATTATTATACAAAAATATTGCCCTCTGATGTTTTTTTAATCAGCAGAGACGATGGATGGCTATCTACATCTCCTACCAAAGCAGTTGTAGAAGAAGCAAAAGACAACATCTGGTCATAAGACCAAGACAAAACAAGATGATGTAAAGAAGAGTGCAAGAACACAATCCATATCAAGGTACCAAAATGGAAAATATTAATGCATTACACCATCCAAAACCTTATTTGATTATGCAAGCAGCAAGTGGTGGAGTTCCAACACTACAACTATGGATGCCATGTAAGAATTTCTGGTCAATGTTTCTTTTGCTTTTTTTTTTCATCCACTCTTTTTGCCACCTTGTTCTTTCTATAAGAACACTTAGAACTTCTCTTCACCAATCTGCAACAAACAATGTTTTATCAAGCAGCCTTGCAAGGAGAAAATTTGTGAAAGGGGCCTTGGCAAGAGGAAGAAGATGAGTTACTCACAACATTTGTAACCTTTTTGGGGGAACGAAAATGGGATTACATAGCTAGAGTTTCTGGTATGCATCACAATGACGAAAACAAGAGGATTGATTTTCTGTTTTATGAGATAAAAGTTTCTTAAACCAAAAGTTAATAGTTTACTTGCAGGTCTGAAGAGGAGTGGGAAGAGTTGCAGGTTGCGATGGCTGAACTATCTTCGTCAGAATATTAGGCACGGGCATATAAGCACAGAAGAGGAGCAGATCATCATTCAACTGCATGAGCAATGGGGTAACAAGTAAGATTCTTTTCATCTTTTATTATGTAAAATTTATTTGCATAGTTCCAAGTTTTAATCAGGATTTTTCTGTACTATGTTGCACTGCAGGTGGGCAAGAATTGCAAGAAGATTGCCTGGAAGAACTGATAATAAGAACAAAAACTATTGGAGTACTCATCTAAGAAAGAAAATGCAAGCTCAAGAACAAGGTTGAAGCACAGTTTTCTTCAGGTTTTCTCTACAATTATAAACAGGTTATTCCTCTCTATTAACAAATATCATTTTTTTACTCAGACAACTTTCAATAAGGAGGAAGCAATGCCAAACAAGATTTCTTGTTTCAAAGAGTTGATTTCAACCTGCAAAAATATGAAGTTGATGATGAACAAAAGCCTGTGGAGGATACTTTTGGAAGCGATAACGACTCATTTGATGTTCATGGGTTTTCAAGCTCCGGATTTGTAAGTTCACCATACGAAATCCGGTTATTAGATTGGATGTCAGAATTATCAGAAGATCCAAGTAAAACAGGAGAGAGTGAGGATTCTACTAATACAGGAAGGATTTCAGAGGATAATAACAATAATATATGGGAGTGGACAGGCTCAATCTGGGATACATGAATTGATTTTGAAATGTGAATGAATACAAAGAGTCTCCAGGCTATAAAACAACACTAATTAGCATAAAATTGTATAAATCAAAGTTCTTATCCACATTAATTCTTTCTGCCAAGTGTATATTTTTGCTCTCTTTTCATGCAAAAATTAACTCTAAATCTTAATTATTTAAGTTTATTGATTAACTATACTACAAATGATAATATATAGCTATTTTAAGAACATATTTTATTAGATCATTTTCTACTTAATTTTAAATGTAAAATTGAAAAAAGTTTTTGATAACACTAATTTCTAATAGAATTTAAGTAGAGATTTATTACTCACTTTTTCGGAGGATATATTTATCACTCAATTTTTTATTAATATTATTTAACATTTAATGTCTACACCTCACTGCAATTACAATAAATATATCCTCCAAATCTCTATTCATTTTGGCCCATAAATTATCAATAATAACGGTGAAGTATCTATTTCCTTTGATCAATAATATGCATTTTAGAACCGCATACATATAGAAGAACAATTTAAATGATTCTCTTAATTTTAAAAGTATTGTTGAAAAAGATATTTGATAATATTGTTTTTAGTAAGACTCACTCGTATTTTTTTACTAATATTTAACACATGTTATTTATGTATCATAAAACCTCAATCTTAACCAATAAAAATGTAATAAATCTGCACATAGTCCGGCCTATGGTTCACCATTGGAAACTCTGAAGTATCCTTTGTTCAACGATGTACATCTTTGCCGAGAATATGCAAGAACAACTTAATATCATCTGCATAGTTGTGGTTATACTACATAACAAATTTTTATACATATTTTAGGGTATGTTTCATATTGAAGTTTTAAGATTCTGAAGTCATAATTATTGCAAAATAAAAGTGTAATAAGTCAAACATTAATGAAAAAAGTGCATAAGTTCTTACTAAAATTTGCATTATCATATACTTTTTTTAGTTTTACTTTTAAAATTAAGTGGAGTTAATAATACTAAATATACCCTTAAAGTTATTTTTAGGTATAATGTATTTTTTTTTAATTTTTATCTAAAATTTTAATAAAAAAAAGTGTAAAAGATTATGAATTGATTTATACAAGTAAACATATAAAATTTTTTTTTTTTTAATTTTTTTGTAAGTGAGATTTGAATCATTGTTTTTTCTTACCATTTTAAATATTTTATATATATATATTTTCTTGATAACCAAAAAAATAATAACATTATCTATCACCGTTATCATCTTCATCTGAACTCGAGGAAGTCATTGTTATCATCATTACTTATTTTCAAACATGCAACTTCAGAAGTTCAAAGTATAGGAACATGGAATCAGAAATATTATCATATTTATGATGGCGCTTTGAATAAGTGTATCTTTTGTTCACTTTTATTAATAAACGTTTTTGTACAACTCATAATGATAAATCTTGATACCAATCTTAATTTGAATGATAAGGTATAATATTACTAAGTACAAATAGTTCAAACATAAAACCTAATTTTAAAATTATAATTAGGGCAAAAATTTAAATTATTATTTAATATTTTAATACATTTAAAGTATATTTAAAATAGGCACGGTCTCTGTTTAATTTTTAAAATACAATAGTTAAACTTGTTGGATAGACATTTTTTACATAAAAGTTAATATGTTATCATTTATCTTTCCATTTACAAGTTCATGTTCTCTCTCAATCTTTTATCTATACTTGATATTTAGTAATTCTGTTTTATAGTATTTAATAGTATATTTCTAATAACTATTATTAACTATGGTAATATTATGAGATCATTTATTCAGTTCTTTTTATATATTTATGAGAATATATTTTCTCATAAATTAGAATTTACCCATTTCTGAATGAAGCAAGTATCTGAATTAGATTTTAATTAATCTTGATTAGAAAGACACTAACTCTCAATATTTATAAATCTTTAATGTCTAATAACATTCAAAGTTGTCCATCAAGTATGGCATCTCTTATAATCTTCAATGGACAAATTAAGAGTTGGTTGGTTGAGTTTAATAAACAAATACAAGATAATATCCAATTGGCAAGTGGATCAAGATGTGGGGCAGCAAGAGTAAGCAAAAATCAAAGCCTAATATATGTACTTAACTGGCTTTAGTTAACTATTAGAAATGAACCACTTGCTTTAAAGGGAAAGATACATGTATCACATCCTAAATCTTTTAATTCACTTTCTTGGATTCTTTTCTATGAACATGAATTTATTATTACCAAAACCTACCACTATAACTCTATTTATCTCTTTGTCCATGTATGTACTTGTATTTTTCTTTTTCCTTCTGGGTTTTTGATCAAAGAGATAACGAAGATATAAAGTGAATAGGAACTACTTGAGAACTACATCATCTTCTTCTGTCCATATATGTATATGGGAAAATATTTTTCAATTGGTGCCTTAAATTAATTAAAAATAATTTCTTTAATATTTAATAATACTTTTCTTTTTGGAATGCATGTTGTTGATTAGTGGATTTGTTCAAATACAATAACTTATGTTATCTATTATTTTAATATTATATATATAATTTATTAATATTAGAATCCGATATTTATGACTCACCTCAAAAATTTATTCCCACTGTAACATTTTTTGGAAAGAATAAAATTCATATAACATTGGTGAAATGAAAATTTACATTATTAGTAAGAATGAAATCCTATCAAAATAAGACTCGCATTTGAGAAAAAGATCTAAATTATTAGTGGGAATTTCATTCCTATCAAATTGGACTCAAAGCCGTACTCTCAAATTTGAGGGCATAAGTTCTTTATCCACCAGTCATTATGGCTCCACTATCTTATATCGTTTATAATTAAAAAAATAAAAAAATAATAAAGTATAGCTTATGGTAATGTTGGATTTCTAAGTATAGTTTAAACCCTAGGTTAATAAATGTTGTCTTTTGAGATTTTATTGCTTAATGTTCTTGTCATAACATGGAGGTTGTAGTATACAAGAATAAAAAGCAAGATAAAGCAATGAAAAGGGAAAACACAGAAGGTGGAAGTGATTTATTGCATCCTGAACCAAATCCATCTTCTCCATCGTCATTGGGTCCTCTGCTCCACATTCCCAAATTGTTGTCCCTGCTCAAATCATTCATATTTTTTATCATATTATCAACCTTTCTAGTAAGGAAAGCTTCAGGCAAATTTCACTTGAGATATTGAGTAAAACAAGAAAAGGGCAATTTGAGCCAAGTTTGTGAACCATGTTCTGGTTTTGTTAGGTTTATTTACATCAAACTTTTAAAATTACTACCATCTTTTACTTAACAGTTAATATTACTTAATACAATTTTATTTATACTCAGATGATTAGTGATTAAAAATCATTACCCATTAGTTCAAAATTTACTTTAAAATATACTTCAAACTGTTGTGGTTTTAAATTTAAAAGGCATAATAACTACTAACTAATATTTATTACTTACTAACAAATTTAAATATTGATACCTAATAGTATAGTATTTGGGAATTCCTCTAAGATTTGACAAATATATTCTTTAATTATATTGGTTTTCATTATACTTAAATAGATTAGCTTAATCCATAAATTTTTTTAAAAATAAAGGTAATCCGGCACATTTTAACTCTTCAAGAGTAAAGTTTTCCTCGGGGGTTTATATGTCTTTTGGTTAATAATTTTATCAAATAGCAATTATGGGCTTAAATGTAATTGATGACGTGAGTGGGGAGAAGTAATAATTAAAAAAGTTGATGGGTTGAAATAAAATATAGAAAAAGAAAAAGGAAAAATGGAAAGAGACAAAGCAAAAGCGAGATAAAAAGAAACAAAAGGAGAGAGAGAGAAAAAAACAGGGTAAAATAGAATACCTTCCACCAACGCCAAGAACTCCAGCATGCCAAGTGAGTTGCTCAATAAGCTCGGCAGATTTGGGCTCAACACTGTAGGCTTTCTCATACTTGACTTCAACTCCTTCACCAGATGCCACAAAAAATGCACCATTCACCATTACATCCCCTTCTGATCTCCAGTTCCAGTCCCTCCATTGCCCTTCTGCTGTGTCCACCCTCTTTGTTACCTGCCTCCATTAACAAATATACATTGTTAAACAACAGTTTTAGGGTTTTACAAAGGTCCCCATAACTTGTTTCAATTTTCTAGTGAGACCCACCTCGAAAAGCACTTAATTTTCGGTCATTAGGGAGTACTAGTCCCATGATTTCTACTGCCCAATTACAATCAAGCATAAAAAATAGTTTAAAAGTAAAAAGTTTTCGGTATATGACCATTTTTTCTATATTACTAATAGAGAAAGTTTTAAGTGAAACGAAACTATCAAGTAGTTGATTCGTTGGTCAGAATTTTAATAGGATTATAGAAGAAAAAAGTTTTAGTAAAATAAACGTATCAAGGAGTTAATTCGTTGGTAAGATCATAGAAGGCAGATGTGATTATACCTCTTTGGCATTGCGATTAGAAGGGGCAGTGTAGCGATTGCCTTGGCTGTTAATGGTAGGGTTTCCACTACCACCGATAGCATACATTTCCCACTCTGTAAAATCATTGTTCACAACATGAATGTAGCCGCGCCTACACCTCGGCATTCTCTGAACAAGCTTCTCCCCAAAATGGTTAAACGCTATTGTTACCTGCATCCCTGAGTCAGGCAAGTAGTCATCGCTGTGACCTAGCAACATCACCTCATTGTGATGAGAGAAAAAGTTGTTTGATATTGTGATTCCTGTACATCCCATCACTGCATCTATCAGACCGTCCTTACAGTGAGACAGTGAGCAATGATCTATCCATATATCCTTTGACCCAAAGATGGAGATCCCATCACCGTCTGATTTTGTTCTGTACCCATAATGTGTTGGACTTGAACGTACATTAGCATTACCTGTACAGTACAGAGACCAACTTTTAACTCTGAGATCTGGCTTGGTTGAAGAGATACTTAAAAATGAACGTAAATTTCTTACCTGACTCAACGCAGTGGTGAATATGAATGTTGTGTATGATTACATTGCTAATATACTGCAAAGTAATGCAGCCGCCACCCGTAATATGTACATTTGCCCCACGACCGTCGAGAGTTTTATAGCTGTTGAAAATAAGCTCTTGTGAGAGCTTTATAAGCATGTTACTAGGGAACACAATCCAGAGAGGCTCAGACTGTATTACAGCATATCTCAGTGTGCCTGGTCTAGGATTCACAGCATCATCGTCGGACGAATCAGTGACAATGTAATATTCACCACCTTTGCCGCCCATTGCGTACTGACCAAACCCAATAGCACAATCGGCGAGCCTCTGACGGTTGTTGGGCCAGTCAGGGTCACACTTCCAACAGTCGTCTATGGGGTTGCCTGTAAAGCATGTTGTATCATCTTTCTCAGAAATCTGTAGCATCTGCCTCCTTGTTACAGAAGCATTCACTCTCCTGCATGCATTGTAAAGGAGGAAAATGTAATTAAACACATTCAAAAACTCTTATAAGGGGACTGGATCCCCTGTAATCTAGAGTTCAGAGCTTCGGAGTGACCCGGAAACAGAATCACAAAGCAATGGAGCCGGAGGCAGTAAAAGTGAAAGGACATTATACCTGTGAACAGCTTGAGCTACTAGTTCAGGGCTGGGATGAGAACCCGGAAGAGTGAAGTTGAGCATTACTGCTCTACCAAGCGGAAAACATGAGATCAGAAGAGAGATGAGGACAATGCAGGTTCTCTGCAACATTGTTTCTGAGCAAAATTAACAGTGCTCGGCCTAGCTGGGCTGTTTGACTCTAGTAGGAAGTATATTGGGTATTTTTCTACTGAACCTGATACAATTAATGCATTTTTTTGGACAAATTGATAATTATTTTTTTTGTAATAAAGAGTGAAAAAGAAGAAAAAAGAAATTGTATCTGCTCTGTTTCTCACTGAAGCGTGCTGCAGTAGCGTTTACTGTTAGTAATATATGTGCTTTGATTTATAATCATGGAGATAATGGACTTTTGGAATTCACTGGATGAAAAAGCAACGGAAGAGAGAATATTCTGTCTCCACTCCGAGAATCCGCCTAATCTCGAGGAAAAACGGTCCTCTACGTTTTCCTTGAAAACGCAGGAGGGACTAGGGAGTTTTTAGTCATTCAAAAAATAGGTTAATCAATGTAGAATTTTTTGAATATTATCATTTCAATATATTATATCGTAAATTTATTACTAAATAAAAATCGAAATATGTAATAAATCTAGTGTCGTCAGAATTAATATGAGCTAACTCGACCTAAATATGCATAAAATTAACAACTATGATGAACTCACTACCTGCATAGTTACTTGAATTCAAAATTTAGAATTTATTCTTTATATATATATATATATATATATAAAAGAGTAAATATTTTTATATATTAAAGTGATCCATTCTTAAAAAAAGTAAAATTTTAAGTTAAATTATAATTGAATTTTTTTCTAAATATTATATAATTACATATATAATCTATTGATATTATATCAAAAATAATAAGAGTTAAAATATATTTTAATATAATTGTGACAATTCAAACTCCTTCTTTAAAAAAAATTATATATTTTAATAATAAATTATGAGCGAATGAAGTACATTTTGATTGAGTGGATCATGGACTATTTTAGTAAAATTTTAATTACAATTTAATATTGGGTATCTAAAAGAAAGCATGCATAAAATTAATAATACCATAGTTATATAGTTCTATGAGACTTGATTAAGTTTGGTAATGATTATGTTGTAACATTTAAATTTAACTTTATAATTATTTACTATTGTACGCATAATACATTAGATTATATTTTAAAATATGCAAATATTTTCATGAGGTAACAATTGTGTGTATATAAAGTTCGTATTTGGTAGACAACATAACCAAATAATGAATACATATGCCTGGTCTTTGATTGGTGATGATGTGTCGGAATGTGATTGGGCCGCTCAAAAAGTTTATTGAACATGAGCAGGTAGACGTTGACATTAGGGGAAGCTCCATAGTATTATATGAATATTCCTATTATGCACACATCCGAACTTGGCCAAGTGCAAAAGTTATGCTGCAAAGGGTTAAATTAAAAATTTTGAAAATTTTTAGGGGTTAAAGTGAAAAATATTATACTTTTAGAAATTAAACTAATAATGTATAGTAATTTGTTTGAAATTTTCTTAGGCATCATGGGTCAGGACCGCTGTAAACCTTGAAGTGACAAAGCTCCTATATTAAAAGAAAGATTGAAGTAATGCTTGAAATTGAGATTTTATGATTTTATAATAACATAATTATTTCTTTTAAGTTAAAGTTTTAAATGTTAAATGTTAGTAAAAATAATAATTTTTTAGGTATGACCCGAAAATTTGTGACACACTTAACACTTACATATTTTAAGTTATTATATTTAATATCGATAACAGTAGTCTAAAAAATTATATATATATATATATATTTTCATACTAGTAATTTTATACTTCTCAATTTATATTTTAGAATTTATATTCAAAATGATATAGAAACTAATTCGTTACTATCATATCATTTTACACGTTAATTAATAGTTCAAGACAATTAAATTTAATCATTTTATACGATTACAAATCAACACTCCCATCACTTGAAGAAAAAGATCTTAAGATATATGTTAAAAAAAACTAATTTTAATCTTTTCACATGTAAATGTTATGACGGCGGGGGTGAGTGTATCTTTTTATGGTTTAGACAATTATCCGAAATAAAGTTGGAAGCTTGAAGAAGAGAGATCCTCCAATATATATAGAGAAGAAAAGAGGAAAAAGGCACATCAATTTAAGAAACGGCAAATTGGGGACGAAGTGTAGATTCTCTCCGGCGAATCCGGGAATAATATAATATATATTAAGAGAGAGTGCTCTATCGATCTTCTGCTCCTTTTGATGAACATGGAGGGGACAACATGTAGACATCTAATTTAAAGCAAAAGATTACTTCTTAGTTCTTATTATTACCCACCTTACAAAAATTTCTACTTTATCATCCTCTTTCCTTTTCCTGTTTTGGGTAATGACTCATTCTTATAACTCCTCTTCCCTTGATCTTGTTTCTATATTTGAATCTTCAACAGTCAATTAAAGAATTTATAAACAAATTATTAGAAATTTAGTAATAAATATTCACTTTTTTTTTTCAAGAAAGAAAAGAGATTCTAATTTTTACAGTATCGTCGAAAAAATTTATCTTGTATATAGATAGATTTTGTCAAAATTACATACAAAAGACTTTTTTAGGTGGCGTTAAAACTATATCTATTTCAAGTTTCAATTTTTGGTAATGTTTAACTATAATATCATTGCACATGTAATTATGTAGAGAGAGATTGAATCTCCCTCACATCAACTTTGAAAATATATTATTTTTCAATTTATGTATATATGAAATTAGACTATTAAGGATGTGAAAATGTAAAAAATAATAAAATAATAGTTTTCAGTAAATTTCGAGTTGTTCAAAATATTTTAATTTTTATTTACTAATTTGATAAAAATAAAGATTTTTTTAGTATGCTATAATAATTATTTACAACTGTATTATAATGTAACTCTATCTGCAATCTTAACAGTTTACATACCATGGATGTAGTCTTTGCAAAACTGACGTACAAAAATATTTGTGTTAGAAAAATGTTGTTGATATTGAAAAGCGAGGACTCTGTTCATGTTTCTTTCCCTTCACAACATGTAAAGTAGAATACACCACAGAGTAGACTACAAAAGAAAAAAAGATAAGAAGGTTTGAAAATTCACGCTCTGCTAGCTGTGGGTCCCATATCCTTTTTTTTTTTTATCAAGAACTTCACTGCTTTGATATGCTTAAAGCAATATATATGTAGGACCAAAGTAATAATTTAGATATAACTTCCCTCTTCAATTAACAATCGAATGCGACAAGGCTTCATACAATTTCAACATTGTTTTATGACTTCCCAACATATTTAATTGTATTTTACTATTATACAATCTTATCTAAATATTTAAAATAATTAAAATAAGTGTAATTCTAATACGTCACTTACAAAAGTCTATGCTCAATTTTAATAAAATTTATCTACATTTAGAACTCTTTTCTTTAAAAAAAAGGAAGCAAATACTTACAAATAGAATTTGAACCCTCTTTTATAATATTCTCATCACTTATAAGATTAGTTATATCTAATGGTTATGTAAATGAATTTAAATAATTATTTTAATTTTTATTGATCAGGAAATTTGAATACAAGACAATAAGATCAAATTTCCTTTAACAATGTTAAACTGTTATTAATTTACTCAAAAGTTTAAGACTTAGGTAAAAATTTAGACAATAATACTTAAGAGTTATTTGTGGATCATAATATATACACATTAAGTGAAATGTATTTACTATGTAAATGACTTAGTGATATAATAGTAAGATTTATGGATATTTTATTAACTTTGTTATAGAAAAAACCTATTAACAGAATCTTGTAATAAAGTGAAGATATTTAATTTTGACATTTTATAATTAAAGATCTTGAGATAAAATCTTAATACAATAACCTTTAGCATAGAAAATTACAAAAGAATATTCTATTTTCTTTTACCTTTTCTTTTAAGCTTTCTTTTTCATATTTTTCCTACAATTGAGTTATATTATGTATGAAAAGATTGAGACCATCCTATAAATTAACAAAAGGAATAATTTCTCAATCACATAATATCTTAAATTGTTGTTTTATGAATAATTTAAGAAAATAATTTAATTAGTTTTTTTAATAATGATTAAAGATTTAAAGAATCAATTCTCACTTTTTCACGTTAATTTTAATCTATAGAAAAATTTTAGTGGAATTAAAGTAAGTACTATTGATCACTCTTTTTGAAAATTTATTTTCATTTTTATTTCTTAAAAACGAAAAAAAAAATTGTTCAACTGTTGTTTTTCAAAAATTAATTATGAAACACAAAAAATGAATTTTACACTTTTTAATTATAAAATAAAAACAGTTTTTAACTTTTTTATATATTTGAAAAATAACATGTAAACTATTATATAACTATATTATTAAGATTAATGTATTATTAAATATTAGAATTGTATAGAAATTAAATAGCATAAATTTTAAAATTAAAAAAATTAAGATAAAAATATTATTAAATTTATTTTTTTACCGTTTATAAAATTTAAATCAATTAAATTACTTCATGTAATAAAAAAAAAATCTATTATATAACACTAATAATTGAAATTACTAAAATTTTATTCTGTAAAATATTTCAATTTGTAAAATTATTATCGAACATATTCTTCAACTTTAAAAATTAAATTAAACACATTATTTTTATTTTTATTTTACAAAAATAGTACTTACAAAATAATACCGATAGTATTCTAAATAATTCGATGAATTACTTCTTTTTAATTAATTGATTCGGTGAATTTCCTTTTTATAATTAATTAAATAATTCGATGAATTTCTTTTTTTTTAATTAAAATGATTCTATGAATTTCGAAATAACAATTATTATCGAAGCATCTATAATTTTGCTAGGAAGCCTATCATGAACACATCCACTGTAACAGTATTACATTTGAAAAAGAAATTGGCCAATCAGCTGAAATTATTTGAGAAAATACGTGGGACCACAACTCACATTCACCTCAGGATGAGACCCACATAAAGATGCTACTTTTGACTGTTTATAAATTGCGGGTCCCATATCTTTGACAAAAAAATAACAATACTCCTCCCTCCATGTTCTTCTAAGTGGGGTCATCTTCACCACACTTTTTGCCTTTTTGCGCTATTTTTATAATTGTTTTTCTAAAATATTATTTTATTTTAATTTATAAAAAATTCAAATATGAATAATTTTGAGGTGATTAATTTTGCAAGCAAAGTCAAAGAAATACCAGTTGCTTTTCTGTTTTGTTTTTCCGTTTTGTAAGTGTAATCTTATACAAAACGTGATGACATTATTGGCCTATTTACTAATGTAATGTTAAGATTAAAATTTTATTTAAGCTTAGATAACGAGTAATAATCTTATCTATTTTCTAAATTTACTTATATTGTAAGATATTTACTCTCATATTTTGAAAAGTTATTTATCATTATATAAAAGAATAATCCCTGCTTGAACAGATATAATTTGAACTAATTTACAATTTTTTACGGCATTTGAAGAGATTCAAATACATTTATTCTCATATTTCGAATATAAAGAAAAAAAATCTTGAGAATCCAAACTCATTTACTCTTATATTGGGTATCCATTCTCATATAAAAGAGAATTTTTCCAAGATACTTGGACACATATAAGCTTAGGGAATCAAATTGAAGGATTTAAGTCCCACCATCAAGTTGAAGCCTTGATTTCTATAAATAACTTTAATCTTCATATGAGAAAAATTATCACTTATCTCGAAATATTTTTAATCTTTATATATATGAAAAATTATCACTTTTCCTCCTATATAAGGTTTGAAGTATTATCACTTGAATGGGATACCATCTTTTGTAAATGACATAACAATAACTTAATATATACTAGGAAAGGTAGTGAATCCAAGTGAAGCCATAATTTTTTTAAAAAAAAAAAGTAAAAGCGTGAAAAATAGCAATTTTTACTGAGACAACTTAGTTTATATTTGTATTTAACATTTAATAATTTTATTAAATAACAATTGTAACTTCAAAATTGTAACATTTTAATATCAAATAAAATGAACTAAGATACAACAATACCAGATGTAACTCCGAACTCTTTTGAAAATTCTCATGAGAAAATAAGAAGTTTCAAAATGGAGTACAAAGCTATTGGATCATAGTAGTAGGATCTAAAAATCTGTTTAGTTAAAAATATGAGAATAAACTAAATAGTTTTTACTTTTATTATTAATTAATTAGAAAATTCACTATCAAACTAATACCTAAAAAAATCAAATTTTAAATAGAGAGTTTTGCTTAATTAATATAGGCAAACTTAATATCAGATTACTGCTTATCAGAATTGACTACAATGTATATAGGTTATGATTACTTTTTTTCATATTTTATGTCACCTATTTTAACTTTTTTGCATTATATACTTTCAAATTTTAAAGTTCTAAATTTTCTATTAAAAATTTTAATTTTTATCTAATATATTTTAAATTTTATATTGCCGAAAAAATATCAAATATGTTGTTATGATAGCTATGTCCTTGCTTCAAATGTAAAAAGTAGATGTTTTAACAGTGAAGCGTGAGTGGAGTGAACATGATTTTCGACCAATATTCTGGTAGACATGAAAATAATTAATTAAATATAAAGTTATGGAAAGAATAACTAGTGTTTGGGAAATATGGGCCAAGAAGATTTTACTACACTTTTTTTTAACCTTTTTCAAATATAATTAAGGGCTAAAGTGTATTTTCGAAGAGTAAAATATTTGAGTTAATTAGAAAGATTGCGGAGTTTAAGGAGAATGTACAATAATGTAATTTATGGATAAGCCTGCGCAGGCTTTGGTTAATTAGTCATGGTTCATGGACAATTATTCAACGTTTTTGGTTTGCCCACACTTTCTCGAAACCAGCATGCATGCATATTCTTGGTGTTTGAATAAGTTACTCGGTAAATTATTATATATGTATATATATATATTGTTGACTTAAAGAATTTAGTTCGCATAGAAAGAATGTGGCCTTCCTTTAATTTATTTTCTCACTTAATGGACTTCTCGCTACTTGAACTTTTTTAAGTTGAACTTTTTATTTTAAACTTGAAAAATCTCAATCAAACATTTACCCCTTAATCCTTTGCAATAAAACATGAGATACAAAAAACGTGTAAATCGAAGAGCCTAATAAAGAAGATAAGGCTTGAGAGTATAATCGAATTTAGTTATTATCAAACTTAGTTTTATTCAGTTCTAAACCGATAGGTTCATTTCGAATTCGGATTTGGGTTTGGTTTTTAACCAAACTTGAACAATAAATCAAACTTAAAGAAAATGAATATTTATAAGTCCCTAAAATTTATAAAAATTTTAAATAAAGATAAAATTTATAAAAATTTACATAAGAAATGATAAATTCTTGTAAATTTTATAAAGTTTTTCTTTATTTGTAATTTTAAATAATTTTAGAATGTTATATAAAAATATTTCTTAAAATAAAAATTGCAATTGATAAGAAGCTGGAACCGAATGGTATCCTTTGCAAATATTGTAAAATAATTCAAAATATTCATATCCTATTTATATCCTATAAAAATATTATATACTTTTATTATATCCTGTCTATATTTTATACGGATATTATACATCCTTATGATATCATATCCATATCTTTTTTTTTTTTACAATTTATTATACTATTAATCTTGTCTTTGAGTCTCATATTTTCTTGGGTTCTCAACTGCTAGACCCTTATTTCCACCACTAGATCACGTCGGGCTTGACAAAGAAAAGAGCTCTTTTTACTATTAGGCTTGATCTAGTCAAGAAAATATAATAAGCTCCAAGTTATCAATTTCTCAATTAGAATTTCATTAAAATTAAAATTTTAAGAGACCTAAAATGAAAGGAATATAAGCAAAGGAAAAGTAAAGACAAGGTGGTTTTCTTCCACGGACAAACAAATTCTATTAGTTAATTTTAAAGAACAAAAATTTAGTATCAACAATTAGCATCGTCAATAGGAAAAAGAAAAAAAGTCAATTTGTTAAATTAACTATTTTATTTTTATTTTATTTTTACCTTCTTACAAAATTCAAAAGAGTTGAAATTGTGCTTTTCAAACCATTGCTCTTAACTTCGAGAAGAAATTATTACAAAAAGAAAATTTTATGGTGAAACAAGATGTATGTATTTATTTTTATTTGTATTTCATGCATGATTTAAAATATCTTATCTTTAATTTGATGATTATCACAAATGTACATTTATTGGGTTATAAGACAATTAATGGATACAAATATATGTTTGCATTTAATTTGTTGTTATTTTCAATTCTAAATATTGTTCAGCTTGCCATCCAACCAAAGACTGAATGGTGAAAAGAACACACTTCCTCAAAAGAGTCAATGATAAGTATCTAACAATATTGTGAGATTTCTTAACATATTAAAGTAAGGATAGACCCCTTTTAATTTAAGGGTAAATGTCTCAACGTATATGTTTGTGTAAAGTGTAATACAACTATCATACCTAAACTCTTGATAAATATGTTGTGTGTAAGTGTATGTGTGTGTGTATATGTATATATATATATATATATATTGTAATATAATATTAAAAAATAATATTTTAAAAAAAAAAACTGCTCAGCTTCAATAAAAAAATAATATTAAAAAATATATAGTTTAGCTTGAATAAAAAAGAGTATTATTAAAAAATTTTAATAATACTGATCAGTGTAATATCAGCTAGGATCAGTATAAAATATCATTCAAATTTAGTTATGAATATCATTCAAATTTAGAGATAAATATTAGTTAAGTATGATATAGAATATGATACGAGTCTAATTATAACTATTATTAGAGTCGGTTGAAAGCTAAATATCATTCAAGTCTAAGTTTAATTTGAATATCATTAAGATACAGTATTAAATTATCATTAAAGTCTTTATTTATTGATTATTTACCTTTTTGGTATGAGTTTCTGATATTTATATTTTATACTAAATTGTCTGAACCTTTAATATTAGATCCAAATGGTTTATTAAAATAATTCTTACATGACCAATAATTTTTAACTATCTGTAATATAGCCTTAAAAAATTTATATTTACTTTTTTTAAGCACACTATACTTATGCATTAAATTAAAGATACTATTATTTTTAATTCATTATAATGTTAATATGAATTTGAATTATCTCTCTAGTTTTTTTTTCTATAATTGTATAATTATTTTGCATACGAGTATGAGGAGAATTCTAGATTTTCTCCTGTTATTAACGTAATACTCACTACTCCCCTATTATATCACTAACATCCCAAGTCATCCCTGATGTTATCTCAATAAGTTGAAAATCTAATTTTTGTGAGTAATTATATTTTTACCCTTAAAGTGTCACCTACAAAATCAATTTTATTTAGGGGTCCAAAAAAGTAGTAAAGTTATGAAAATCCCCTATTTTTGGACAAAAATATAGTATAATATTTAATTATATTATTTGATTTGAAATATTATCATTTTAAATACTAATATTTTTGACACATGAATATTGATTTTAGGTCCTAGCCTATGTCCAAGTCAAAATTACGCCGTTCCACCTAATTATGTATAAAAAGGCATAAGTAAACGCAAGCTATCTTTGGGACTCAAGTTGTGGTCTATGGTGTGAAAGGTAAAACTAGGCTTAAGTCTTACCCAAATCAATATAATATCCTAAACCTAACTTACTTAACGGTACTTAGACCCAAATGACTCGTTATATAATTAGGCTAATACATAAGGAACATAAAAATCTAAACAGTTATTTCCCTTTTAAAGTACAAAACCATATTTTAATTAGCTTAAGGTTAATTGAAATAAGTATTTTATTCCAATTAGTACTAATTAGAATAAACATTTTATTACAAGTACGAGTTTTAAACACTTCTCTTTTAAATAGAATTAAATTACTCTAATTTAATTTCTAAATAAAATTTCAACTTAAGAAGGTGACTTGCATTAAAATAAGATTTTATGAGCTAAGCTATGTCCTACTATAACTCCACATCACATATTATATAAGATTGCATGATTCCACGTTCCAGGGGTAAGGAGATTTCCTTAGCTAAAAACTCCCTAAAATAATGTACTTAAAGGGCCTCTTCTTCTTCACAGCAACACTCTTGATTTTTGCATACTTTTCAACTATTTCTTGTCGCATAAATTAACCTTAAACAGCACCCTAACATCTTGTTGTTATTTCTGCATTCATTGATCTCAACCTGGTTATTTTTTACTTCAAAAACAACTTTTCTGCAGCCTTAGTTCGTCAATTACAAGTAAATGTATTGAATACCATTGCAAAACGGTCTATTCAATATTGATATAATTCTTCTACAATTGTGATTTTCCATTAAACCATTGTTAAATAGAACTAGCTTGCTCTTACATACGTTGTGGATTCATAATTTGTATTTTGTGCTTTTCTAAATATTTTTTAGATATGGTAGCAATGGTAGCAGATATTTTGGATAAGTCTAAACCAATCTTCTAAGGTTACAATATCACAACTCTCAGGCCACCAATTAAAACTCAAAGGAAGTGGTACGCCTTACTCTCTACAACTCAAGAAAGAGATGCAAAAGCTCAATTAGAATCTAAAGGCCTAATGGTACCAAAGCCCACCAAGAGCGAGCTAAGGCTTATTTTGGAGATCCACCAATCACGGTTTAGCATGTGGATCGAGTAGATTTTGTTGTAATAAATATTTTATCTTAAAGGTTTTCCTTTAAAAGTTGAAATATAGACATTGTGAAAGAATATTGGAAAGAAATTAGTCAAATAACATTATGTAATATAAAAATGATAACTTTTTTTTTTTTGTTTTTGGGGGCAATGTGAGGAAGTAATGTCCAATGGTCAAAAACCATTGTATTTACTTGCTATTCTATCCTCATTCTCTTCATAATCCCATTCTTCCATTTTGAAAACAATGCTTTCTCCTTATTCTCTACACAATCCCATCCTTCCAACACAAAAGCACAAATGAAGCAATATAATAAGCATCATTCAACCCTTCAAGAATGCAAACGAATAAAGGAATAACGAAATTTAGGAACAAATTATATAGATCTTGAAAGAAGGCTAATAATCTTTTCATTTCTTAGATGTAGAACCTAGGTTATGGATACCTAGGTTATGAATCTTTTTCTTTAAGAGCCATGTAGTCATTATCTCAACCAAAATATGCTAGTAGACTATATGTTGAACAAAAATAGTGTAAACCTAAGTGATGTAATGGTGGAATTATCAAGTGTAAGAATAAATATTGTCAATGTGGTGTCAAGGCTTGGGTTAAAATATTGAAGAGTTCAAAAAATCTAAATAAACTATACTTCTATTGTAAGCAACAAGAAGGTTATGGCTTTTTTAGTTTTTAAAACCAACCAAGTAGAAGATACATAGTAATGTGAGAGAGATGGCAACATCAAGCATCATTTCTAGTAATGGAAGCCTAATTACATCATTCGTAAATCAACAAGATTAAGTGAATGATAAACTTGGAAGAGCACCAATGCCGAATGAAAATGCTAAAAAGATGATAATGGTAATAATAGTGTTGTTATGTTTTGTATAATAAGACTGTGGAAGATATCAAATTCCACTTTTACATAAAAAATGTAATTGTATTCAAAATGCATAATGTTTAATACAATATATTTGTAGGTTTAATATTTAGATATCAAATGTAATCAATCAAAATGCCTAAAGCCAATTATGCATACTATTTGATACATGATTACCAATCGAAACAACAAAATATTTATTTGATATGTATGCTATCACATGTATTTCATGTCCAACAAATCCAAAACAGCAAAAATAATTCCAAGAATAATTGCATTATTCATCATTGCTACCGTTTCTTGCACTTAATACTAAAAGGAAAAAAAAGATTTTGAATGTATTTACATAGTACACAATTGAAGTGAAACGAATAAGTAAAATAGTTAAAACTAATTTTAGTTTTTTATGCAGGGCAATTAAGGTGTAGCTTGAATTTCCAACTTCTTGTACCCAAAACATAATCAATACTAGTAATCTAACCAAGAAATTTGATTTTAGTCTTCATTACATATATGAAATGAGAAGAAAATATACATATCTTTGTAGGTGGACAACTTCTTCTATTATGACCGAGTTGGTTGCATTTAGTACTCATAGTGGTGAATCTTCTCTTTTCATGTGAAGGCTTTTTTGGGTCTTTTCTTCGATTGTATTTTGGCCTAATAGTCTTACTAATTATTTATGGCGACTTTAAATCTAATAGGTCTATTCTTGGCCAAAGCAGCTTGTTAGGTAGTGGATTAATTGTCAATGAGTATGTGGCTAAATAAATCTCTAATTTACTTATGATCTTATTAATGTAATTAGTTGGGTTAAGGTCAAAGTGCATGATAGAGGCTAATGTATGCTTGTATGGCAACCTACTCAACTGCTAACTTAAATAGTCACATGTTGACTTATTAAGGTCCACAATGGCACGTATTTCACTGCATTTGACAACCAGCAACTTCCTTACAGCCTTAACATGTTAATCTTTTCTTTAAACTCTTAAAGGCAGGTTGGTAGGCCACTTTGAACACTTTTCTCACCTTTGAATCATCATTTTCATTAACTTTATTCAAATGAACTCTAACATCTCAGTACTTGGATTCTTCTTGTGCTTATTAAGAAAATCGTTCCATAATTAGGTCATATTATTTGAGCAAGTGTATGGTTCATGGTTTAGCAATCATTTATACGCAAGGGTCTCAATTTCCTTTATTTTATCCATTATATAATCGAAGTATAATTTTTTTGTTACCCAAGAGCTTTCCAAAAAATAATCCCCCAAGAGTTCAAAAATAAACAATTTCTTGAAATTTGCATATATGTGCCTAGCACAATACCTAAGTTAACCAAAAATATAAAAACAACTAAATAAATTTAGTTAAGTACTAATAAAAAATTTAAATAGTTGATAACTAAAATCAATAACTCAATCATATATTCAAAATATAACAATCATTAAATAAAACAAAGAAAGTATTAAATCATATAATATTGGAAAAAAATTAAAACTCATATAATTGTCCATTGACTAGCACATGTATTTGTTAACTCTGACTCATATAAAATTTCTCCTTGATAATGAATAGCAATTTCTCCTTTGATCAAGGCACAATCGCATTGTTTGTCATCTAATTTGTGTCAAGTTTCAATAGTCTCCAATACATTGTGTATAGTTGATATTAAACTAACTTGGTCAATATCAAATTTCCCTACTTCAATTTTCATGCCACAAAACATAACAATAGTGTTGACTTGCGTAATATTCATCTTGTCAAGAACATACAACCATCAATATCCATCTTGCCAATAACAACACAAAATATCAATGGCAAACAACGATTTCTCTATCGATAACAACACATAAACTTTCTCTGTTTATCCATGTTTCCAACATTCTACACGCAACCAAAAAACAACAAAAACATCAAACACATCTAAACAACAATTATAAACCAAAAATAGCATGATATATACACAAACACTCATCCAAAGAATAATAACCAAAAATTTACACCATTTTTAACATCAATACCTAAAATTTATCATTATAAATCTAATCAAAAGAAAAAAAAATTCCAATCCCATCTTAACCCACATCCAAACATCAACCATTATAACATGAAATCACAACACATCTCCAAAAAAGATTGTACAACAAACAATGACAATGATTACAATACTAAATAAAAAAAATAAACATAACTATAACAATAATACCACCAGAAACTAAACATCTTCAAATACACAATTAAAAAAATATTTCAAGAATAATAACATTAAATAAACAATACATATAACAAGTTTTACTAAAATATTATCTTCTCAAGACTAGTTAAAATACGTTCCAATACTTACTTGTCAATCATTCTTTATAAAGTTCTTTATAAAGTTCTTTAAAATATAGGAGTTATTTTTTATCCTCGTTTGGTTAAAATAATTCAATTTTATTTATGGAAAATTGACAAATAACTCCCTAAAGTTCGAGGATATAGACAGATACCCTCCTCAAGTTTGAAGAAAAATAGATACCTACCTTAAGTTTGGCCAAATAGACACATACCTCCTTAGTGTTAACTGTCTGTTAGTTTGTCGTTAAAGTTTGGAGGGTAATTTAGTAACTTTTAAAAAATTAAAATAAAAAAAATACAAATCCTTCTATTTTCTCAAAGCCATCTAGGATCACCTTAATCCATTTTATCAACTATCAAAAGAACTTCCAGTATCTTTTATCTGTGCAAGTTTTGGCGTAAAAACTTCTACCAGTGATGGCGACGACTGCGATGTTCAAGGGTTTGAATGTTGCAACGGTGGTTTCCAAGTTGGTTAGATGAGCATTTCAAGTCATTAAAGTGGTTGGAAATATGGTTCAAGCTGAACAACTAAAACCCATTCTCATTTTTTATTTTTTTTAAAAGTTGGAAATATGCATTCTTGATGTATTATTATAAGGATGATTGTATAAAAAAAAAAGGTTTTGAACTTATGATTGCATTTGTACTTTAATTGTTAAATATGGCTTAGGGTTTTGAATGCTATTTTGGGGGTTTTTTGTTTTAAATGGATAAATGTGAATATGGATAATATTATGTGAAAATGTGATTGCGGTGCAGATAACTCGCTTACATGTTGGTTTTTTGGTTTATATTGCATGTTGGTTATTTCAGGGTTTGTAATTTGGGTTGGGTTGTGTTAGAACTTAGGTTTTTGTTTTAGGTGATCGTTTTTGTGGATTTTTATTCACAAACTAGTATTGATACATTATTGTGTGCTGCTGGTTTCTTATATTGTGCATTGAATCTATATTACTGTGTTGTTGCATGTTGGTGGTTTTGATATTTTTGTGTTAAAGCTTGTTAATGTGTTAATGATTGATTTTAAATCATTGTTCTATAATGTTTGGGTTTGGCTTTGTTTCTTTGTTTTGCTCTTATAGTGATTCTGCAATTCACTTCTAGTCTCTATGGTCTTCTTTTTGCTTAGTTTTTTGTGCTATTTTTTTTTAATCTGTTCCATGATTTGTTTAGCTTCTTAGCGCTTCTTTTTCTTTGTTTTTCTTAGACTATATTTTTATTTTAATGGATTTGCTCTAAGCGTTTGCTTGGAGTTTTTGTTTAAAAAAAAAGTTTACAATTTCACCAAAAATTTTATACGTTACCTCTTTCTGTACTTTGTAAATATAGTTCAAGTTTAGAATCTATCATTAGTTATTAGAGAGTATAATTGGCCTATTCTTTGATTGTTTTTATTGTTCTCTTCTTATTGAACTTTTACATGTACAATTTTTCTAATTAAATGCAAGTGTTAACATTAAAAAAATATCAACCAAATATAGAGTAGCTAAATGAATGCAAGTGTTTACAAAAATCAACCTATCTTTTCATGTATTTTCTTCTTCAAATTAAGTCATAACTTGGAAATGTATAGCATAAGATGTAGGCATACATGGACTTGAAAATACAAGAACAAAAAGCGCACCAAACTACTATTGATACATTGATTTTATTCTAGTTTAAAAAGAAAGTGACTAAGGCTATTGAAAGAAAGAAATTCTAGTTTTGAAAACAAAATCGAAGAAAACATCAAAGAGTTTGAAACACAATCACATTTGCAAAACAAGTTTAAAGAATGAAAGCAACAATGACATGCCTTAGCTTCCCTTTATTCTCTTGTTTCTATGCGCTAATCCAATCTCTTTAAATTCCCACCAAAACTAAAGTCCAATCGGCCTGTTTCCTTTAATTTCACCTATTCAAGTCTTATCTTTAATTAATTGATTAGTTAACTAATTTTAACATTTTTATCCTACTTTGTTGACTAAATAAAAGGTAGAAATGATAAAGGAAAGTTTTTTTTGTTAAATAAAAGAAAAATAATAATAAATTGGATCTTTAAAAAGTACCTAATTCAGAAGACATTTTTTAATTTTTTTTTAAAATTTGGTCCATTAATTTTTTAAACTTTTATTTAAGATTTTTTTCATAATAATGTTAAGATGAAAACAAAAAATTTTGCACATCTTATATGAGAAAGAGGGGAAAAAAACGAAATAATTTCATAAGAAAAGAAGCCAACCGAATAATAAATTGGATTTTGGCTGTAAGATTTTGGATTTTGCATTTTTTATGATTTATTTTTAGAAAAAAAAATATTGTTCTTGATTGGAATTTAGGGAGTGTATGTGACATTATTTGGAGACTTTTAACTTCTATGTTAACCCTATACTGACAATATAAAGACTTTGTGCATAATTATTTCAAGAAAGAAGCATTTAGGAGAACATATTTAGGAATTAACAACCTTATACTTGACATTATTATGTGGTGTGATGTTGGCAGGTCTACGAAAATAAGGAAAAGGGAGCCTAGTAAGGAAGAAAAACGCTTATTTGGGTTTTATACTCAAGTGTAGTTATTGTATATGTACTAGATACAATGAAAGATCATGCAAGTAAAACCTTAACCAGTAAAGTAATAACACAAAAAGAAAGGTTTAAGTGGTATTTTATATCTAATTAATTTTTATATGTTATTGTTTCAACTCATTACAATCACTTGTAAGTTATGAAATTTTATAGCAATTGTTGATTAATTGACATGTCATTTTCTTTATTGTGTTTGTAAAAAAATACTAACTATAGACATATAAGTGGTAGCTCAGGTTAGGGACCTAGGCAGAGAGGCAACAGTTCGGTTCAACATCATGTAATAAACACTACTCAGTGACGACAAATTCAAACTAAGATACGAGATGGATGTGACCAGAGGCTTACACAATTTTCAACTCAACCTTTATTTTCTGCTGTTAGACATTTGAGTTACCTTCACATGCATGACTCAAGGCCTTATTCGTAACCATAATGATTTCCTATCTTGGGGTTATTTTGCAATATTTTTTGGTAGAAAAAGCTTTTGTTCGGTTGTTCCTTTTTTGAGAAATAAAAGCATGTTTCTACAAGGTTGTTTTGTAACTATAACAGTCTATGATACAAACATATTTACTTAGATGTTTATACTACTTTAATGCTTATTTTGCTAATGATGAAACCCTTTTTTTGATGATGAAATTGTAATTGTTGGATGCATATATATTTATTCTTATACTTGATGTTTATACATAATGAAGTTTGGCAGGTTATTTTTATTTTGCTGACTTTTGTTTTATATTAGGCATACTGCAATTTAACTTGAAAATAGAAGTTTGGCATGTTTTAAAATTGAATTATTATGTTTGGATAATGAAATTTTGTACTTTTTGAATTTAATTATTGTTGGATGATGAAGTTTGACAGGTTTTTGTAGCAATTTTATGCTTTATGAATTTTTTTTGGAGTTTGTAAATTTTTGTTTTGAGGTGGCTAGATAAATGTATGGATGTAAGCATTTTCCTAACTTTGTTATTGAGTTTGGAATTGGCTAAATTGAGTTAAGTTTCATGTATGTTTAGTACATACATTTCATGTTTAATGCAAAAATTTACCATTTTAGCCAAGCATTTCATGTTTGAGTTAGCTAACTAAGTTGAGATATAATTATCATTTCGTTATTTCAAAATTACAGGGTTATATTAGTTATTGTTATTAGCGTTTAAATGGTCAATTCATGGGTCTTTTAAATGTGTAGGGTCAAAAAGGTCATTTTATATAGAAAAAATGGATTTTACTAACAAATAGTTAACACTAAAAGGGTATGTATTTATTTGGCCAAACTTAAGAAGCGTATTTATTTTTTTTAAAACTTCAGAGGGGTATCTGTCAATTTCCCTTTATTTATTACTTGTATTTTAAAAATTTATTTCTAAGTTGTTGAAAATTAGTTCTACAATATATTAAGGGGCAAAGGCCTTTTTAGTCCCTAACGATTTGCCTAATACACTAATAAGTCCTATTAATTATATAAATGTCCTAAAAAGTCCTAATTTATTAACTTTTCCAGTTTATTTGCATGGAAAAAAGGGTAAATTGGTATATTTATACAATTTAATGACAAGGCAGCAAACTCATTAATTAGTTTACATGTCATTGGACATGTGTCATTATGTCATTTGTCAATTATTTTACCCAATTCTTCTTTTATTCCCGCTACTCATGATTCCCATTTATTTTGCATTAATTAAAAATAAAATAATTAAGTCAACTAAATAAAATAAACCTAAACTATGTAAGTCAAATATTCAGAGCACTGAAAAACCAAAAACCTACGTTGAACAAAGTTCTAAGACATGGCTTCGACAGCCATATTTGTATGAGTGCAACAAAGTTTTGAGATGGTGAGTTCCATAGCTATTTTTACAACGAGTGCAACGATGAGTGAGACATTTACTCTGTCAATAGTGTAACTATGACTGTGGGCAAGCTTTGAACAAAAAGAAGGTCAGTATTCATCATTTTGCTAATTTATTTCGTGTTCTAATTTATGTTTGTTGAGGTTTTGAGTTTAATGGGTGTTATTTTGTGAACTTGTATGTTTTTTTTAATTATTTTGGCATAGATTCTTAGTAGGTTTAATAGACATTTTGAGTAGATATATTTGAAGGTTAGGATTCCATTTTGCGAGGAGCATTCATCATTTTGGTGAGATTGTTATTGTGTATAATTACATGGATTTGCATGTTGCTTTTAATATTATACCCATATTTTTATTAGTTGTGCATGTTGTATTTTGCATAAAAAATGGTGGGCTTTTTTCAATAAATGATGTTAGTTTTGTATTGGGTATATAGCTAAGATTCATGTTAGTGATTTCTATCATAGGTATATGGTAAAGGCTCAATATTTTGGATTATTCATGGTAGAGTAATTTTGGATAATGAGAACTAATGTGTTTTGTGTGTTTTATAACTCAAAGAACTAATTATCTTTTAGTATTGGATGCATAAAATGATGTCATTAAATGTTCAAATTGGCATGAAATGTTTATATTATGACATTACATATTGCAAATATACTATTGAAGAAAACAGAATGATGTAACACTTTCTATTAGGGTGATGAGACTTAACCTAGCCTACTCACACATGACACAGGCCACAAGCCTAAACTTTGAAATTAAATAAGAACCTATTTACCAATTTATCAAACATTTTCATCTTCGCATAAAAAAGAATACCAACCTTCCTCTCCATCACAAAAGCATCAGCATCAACAATCACAACAAAACACACCATCTTTATTGCAACAACAACATCATTCTTTACCATCACCACGACAGTAACAGCAAGATTTTGCACCATTGTTGGAGTAGATTCCATCACTTAACAATATCCATATATTAATGATTTAGGGGATTTTGAAGTTGATAAGGCTTATTGGTCTAATGATGATGTTGAAGAAGGTGTAGAGATAGACAATGAGGATGATATTGGTAAATCTATAGGTGGTATAAATGATAATATTAAAGTGGTTAGTTAGACCAAAAATGTTAATGATGCTGAAAATATCAAAGATAGTGAAGACAGTGATAGAACTGACAAGTTGTCTAATTATAAATCTGATAATAATGGTCAACCATTGTTATCCTCATCTAAAAACGAAGACTCAGTTAGTAAAATGGTAACATGTATTGGGAGAAATCAATTTATAGACGATCCTAATGGAGCGATTAACTTGCAAATAGGTTTAAAGTTTGAAAATGTTGAGCAATTTAGAAAAGCTATGACAAAATACTGTGTAAAACAAGGGTTTGACTTGAAAAGGATAAAAAACGAGGAAATAAGATTTAGAGCAAAGTATGCAGTAGCATATTGCCCTTGGTTCATATACACTTCACTTGTTAAAAGTGGCACAGTTTTTACTATACGAAATTTGAATGATGAACATACTTGTAACAGAATATGTGTTAGTAGAAAGGCTTCTTACACTTAGATTGCATTAGAGTTCCAAAATGCTTTGAAGAATAACCCTCAGATGCCACCTAAGGCAATTAATGATAACCTGAGAACAAGGTTTGGGGTGCATGTGAGGAAGAAGAAAATTTACAAGGCCAAGAGAAGAGCATTGGAAAATGCAGCTGAAGACCATGCTTCTTCTTATCAAACTCTTAGAGATTATGCTGAGCTACTTAGGAAGTATAACCCATGAGTTCTTATAAAGATGAAGTTTTCTACTGTTTTGGGACATAGGCCAGTCAAATTTCAGAGGTTTATGTTCAGTTTTCTAGCTTTAAGGGATGAATGCTATTTAAAGAGGTCGTATGGGGGAATTTTATTGTCAGTTGTTGCATTAGATGCTAACAATGGGATTTTTCTCCTTGGTGTGTGTGTTTGTGAGTCAGAATGTACTGAAACATGGAATTAGTTCTTGAATATACTATACAAATGGTTGGGGATAGAAAACAATCATTGTATAACATTTATGATAGATAGGCAAAAAGAAATAGAGATTGCTTTAGATAATTTTTGGCCAGGGGCAATAGTTAAACATTCTGCACGACACATATTTGCAAATCTGAGGAAACAATATCCTAATGTAATATACAGGATGTTATTCTGGCAGGCAGAAAGATCAACTACTAAAAAAGACTAAAAGACAATAATAGATGAGATTAAGGTAGCCAAACCTATTTGTTAGGGCGCATATGTCTATCTTATAAAAATAGACAAAAGAAAATAGGCAAGACATGATGCAAATAAAGTTTTACAACCATGTAAATAAGAGCAAAAACTTACACATAAGGATGAAGACACTCAATTACAGCATCTATATGATCCACTAAGTATGCCGAGTGAACCGATTACAAGAGCTAGAGCCAAGGTATTGCTAATTATCTTAAACGGACTAATTAAAAAGATGTGAGATTTAAATGCAATTCAAGATACCTGACGTGAAGAATTAGTCTCGGTGAACATCATTCAAGTGATCGAAGTGCAAGAAGATTAATATGGAAATGTCCGAAAATTGTAGTCCATTTTTGTAATTTTAAAATCTTAAATGATGTAATCACTTACATCATCATACATGTATAACGTCATTACTTACATCAAAATATGTACGACATCATTGTTTATGTAATATACATATGACGTCATTGTTTATATCTTTATGTTTAAAATTTGTATTTCCAAAAGTCATAAAATTTGTATTTACTTAGTCAAATTGTTAGGTAGGATTGTTGGTCTAAATTTTGACATTTTCTCTTTGTATTTACCTATAAAAGGCTTTCATTTTTCAAATAAAAGAAGTAATTTGAGTATTGAGTTATTTCTTACAAGTTCTTGTTCTTGAACTGTTCAAGTTTAATTTTTTGTAACGTTCAAAATAACTAAACTTATCACCTAAATTCTTAAGTGTTTTCTTAAGGATTTTTGGTGTGACATTTGAGCAATCATAATCTTAGTTCTTATCTAGATAGGTATCGAGTTAAGACTCAATAAACTTGCATCTTGAGAAAATCTTGGGGTTTATTATTAGATTTAGTGTTGGGTTTCGTCACGTTATTGGCGAAATTCGTATCATTTGGTATCAGAGCTTTGGTTCCAAAGCAAGTTTAAGTTACCCTTTTACATTTTTATTATTCCTTTACTTCTTCAATTAGAATTCTGAAAAAAATATAGAAAAAAAATATTGTGGCCAAATTCTTTCTAGACTAGTCTAGTTCAAATATTGTGTTTTACTTCATTTAATTTATTTTGAATTCATATTTTCATTCTTAGTTCCTGTTAAAAAAACAAATAGAGAGAAATAAAAAGAAAAAAAAAAGAGAATCGTTGTTATGCATTTTATTCATAATTTTTTGTAGTATTAACCTAATATTCCTTACCCTTGATCAAATATTGTTATTGCTAGCATCAATTTCTTAAGAATTGTTTAATGAATCTTGTGATTTGTTTTGGTTACTTCTCATCTTGAATTGTCACTTAAATTGTGATTAAGAGAGTGTGAGTGTGACAACATTTGAAGTGCTCTAACACGAGAGTGAGTGAACTTTTATTGAGTGAAACATGTGAGGGAGTGCTGGTGAGGGAGTGCTGGTGAGGTTTCTAACCTTATTTTGCAGATTCTAAATATGTCACACAATCGAGAATAAAACTCAACCTTAGAGGTACAATTACAAACATTGTTGGGAGAGAAGAGACAGATGATGAGGCTGAGTTAGAACCAATTCATAAGAGAATAGATAGGTTGGAAGAAGAGCCATTAAGAGGGTAACCTCAAACTCTTCTATTAGACAACCATCTAAGTAAGTGCAACCAAAGGTACAATGAGATAACATTGAAAATGATGAGGAGTTAGATGAACTACCGATAAATCGGGGTAGGACTTTGCATGGTTATGGGAATAGAGAATTTAGATTGGGTAGACCTAAATTGGATGATGTTTTAGAAAGCATTAAGGTGAAAATAGAGATCGTTTATTTAGAGTAGAAGAAGAGAATAGAGATGGTCTTCGATTGTCACAACTACTCCGAAATTAAAAAAGTAAAACTTGCAGCAATTGAATTTACTGATTATGCTATTATTTGGTGGGATCAATTGTTGAAGGATAGGAGAAGAAATCAAGAACGTCTTGTTGAGACATAGGACGAGATGAAGACAATAATGAAAAAACGTTTCATTCCAAGCTATTAACTTCAGCAGTTGTTCAACAAATTGCAGTATCTAACTAAAGGATTCAAGAGCGTAAATGAATACTACAAAGAGATGAAGGTTGCTATAATCCGAGTAAATATAGAAAAGGATAGAGAAGCTACCATGACTAAGTTCTTACATGGTTTAAATCGTGAGATCGGAGACGTGGTGAAGATACAACATTATGTAGAGTTGACAGATATGATACACCAAGCCATTAAAGTTGAGCAACAATTGAAGAGAAGAAACATGGCTAGGAGGGGAGCAAGCAAGACTGTTACAAACTTATAGAGATCAGCTCCTAAACTAGAGGAATTTCTATTAACAAAGTCTAGGGCTGAACCCTCTAAAGATGGCAAACAAGTTGCGCTGCAAAAACAAGATAATATTGAATCTACCACTTCTAGAAATCGTGACATTAAGTGTTTTAAATGTCAAAGCAGAGATCATATAGCTAGCCAATGCCTAAATGAAAAGGTAATGGTAATCAATGCTCAAGGAGAGATTAAGTCAAAAGAAAAAAAAGAAGATAAAATAGAAGATATACCACCTCTTGAAGACACCTACGAAGGGCAATATGCTGTAAAAGGAGAATTATTAGTGGTAAGACGAGCTCTTAGCACACAGGTTAAGAAAGAAGAAAATAATCAGCGGAAAAACTTGTTTCATACTCTGTGTTTCATCAGCAACAAAGTTTGCAGCGTTACAATTGATGGAGAAAGTTGCACCAACATGGCCAGCATTGAATTAATGGAGAAATTGTTGTTACCTACCATGAAACATCCACATTGTACCAGTTTCAATGGCTAAACAATTGCAGAGAAATCAAGGTAACAAAACAAGTGTTGGTGGCATTTTTCATTGACAAGTATGAGGATGAGGTACTTTGTGACATGATACTTATGCATGCATGTCATATCCTATTATGTACACCATAGCAGTACGATCGACGAGTCACACATGACGATTTTACCAATAAATACTCTTTGACCATCAAAAAGCAACCTATATCACTTGTACAATTGACTCCAAAACAAGTTCTTGAAAACCAATTAAAGATGCAGAAAACGACTGAAAAGAGACAAGAAAAAGAAAAAGGCAAAAATATGAAAGAGAGTGAGAGAAAAAATGAGAGAGTTTTAACATTAGTGTGCAAAAAAGAGGAAAACTATAATTTTATTGCCAAAAAAAGTAAGATCAAGAGAGCTTCACTTTCAAAACAGCACCTTATAATAATTATGTGCAAGGAGGCCTTTTTATGTACTAACATTCTTACTGGATCTTTGTCAAGCAATATTATGTTTCTTTTGCAGGAATTTGAGGATGTCTTTCCTAAATAAGTGCCTACTATTTTACCTCCAATTTAAGGAATTCAACAATTCGAAAAATTGAACATTAAATTGATTTTATACCCAGTGCAACAATTCCGAACTGACCAACCTATAAAAGTAACCCTGAAGGGACGAAGAAACTTCAACGAAAAGTTAACAAGCTGATGAAGAAATGGTATGTTAGAGAAAGCATGAGTCCTTGTGCAGTTCTGGTGCTACTAGTATATAAGAAAGATAAGACATGGAGGATGTGTGTTGATTTCTGAGCTATCAACAATATTACGATGAAATATCAACATCTTATTCCTCGATTTGATGATATGTTAGATGAATTGTATGAATCATGTGTGTTTTCTAAAATTGATCTTAAGAGTGGATACCATCAAATTAGGATGAAAAAAGGCGATGAGTGGAAAACTAAATTTAAAACGAAATATGATTTATACAAATAGTTAGTTATGCCTTTTGGGCTAACTAATGCACTTAGTGCTTTCATGAGACTTATGAACCACGTTTTACATGTTTTCATTAGCAAATTCGTAATAGTCTACTTTAATGATATCTTGATTTATAACAAAAGTTTGGACGATCATGTTGAATATTTAAAACTTATTTTAAAGGTTTTAAGGAAAGAAAGGTTATTTGCTAATCTTAAGAAATATACATTTTGCACGGATAAACTTATATTTCTTGGTTTTGTTATAAGTGCTAAAGGGATTGAGATCGATAAGGAAAAAGTCAAAGCAATTCAAGAATGGCCAACGCCGACTTCGACGAATCAAGTAAGAAACTTTTATAAATTGACTAGTTTTTATCGACACTTTGTCCGAGATTTTAATAGTATAGATGCACTCTTAACCAAAGTCATCAAAAAGAACATTTCATTTAAATGGAGAAAGGAGCAAGAAAAGGCATTCAAACTCATCAAAGAAAAATTGACTAATGCACCTTTACTTGTTTTATCTAACTTTACTAAAACATTTAAGATTGAGTGTGATGCTTCAAGTATAGGAATTAGAGGTGTATTGATGCAAGAAGGAAGACCGATTGCATACTTTAGTCAAAAACTAAGTGAGGCGGCTTTAAACTATCCCACTTACGACAAAGAATTATATGCATTGGTTTAAACTCTAAAACCTTGGCAGCATTATCTTTGACCCAAAGAGTTTATGATTCATACGGATTATGAATCTTTGAAACATTTAAAGTCGTAGCACAAATTAAGCAGACATCATATCAAATGGGTGAAGTTCATTAAGACATTTCCTTATTTGATCAAATACAAATAAGGCAAAGAAAATATAGTTACTGATGCACTATCACGCAGGTACGCTTTACTTTCAACCCTTGATGTTAAATTACTTGGATTTGAGTACATTAAGGAGCTGTATGCAACGAATTCTGATTTTTGTGACTTATTTAAGAATTGCACTAAGGGAGCATGTAAGAAGTTCTATTGCATGATGGTTTCCTATTTCGAGAAAATAAATTATGCGTTCCATATTCATCCCTACGTGAGTTACTTGTTTGAGAAGCACATGGTGGTGGTTTGATGGGTCACTTTGACATAGCTAAAACTTTAGACATATTACATGAGCATTTCTTTTGGCTGTACATCAAACGTGATGTAAAAAGGGTTTATGCAAGATGCATTACTTGTAAGCAAGTTAAGTTTAAGCAGCAACCACATAAATTGTATACACCACTTCTTATTCGTAGTGCACCTTAGATTGATATTTTTATGAATTTTGTTTTGAGATTACCTAGGACAAAGAGGGAGAGAGATTCAGTTTTAGTGGTTGTTGATAAGTTTTCTAAGATAGCGCACTTTATTGCATGTTATAAAACTGATGATGCATCACATATACCTGATTTGTTTTTCAAAAAGGTTGTTAGGTTGCATGGAATGCCCGAAACTATTGTCTCAGATCGAGACACAAAGTTTTTGAATTACTTTTGGAAGACATTGTGGGGAAAGTTAGTCACTAAATTATTATTTTCTACTACTTTATTAAGTGTAATACATAGATGGTCAAACCAAAGTAATAAATAGAACTTTGTCTACTTTATTACGTGCTATCATACAAAAGAACTTAAAAACTTGGGAAGATTGCTTGCCGCATGTCGAATTTGTTATAATCATTGTGTTCATTCTACCACTAAGTTTTCACCTTTTGAAATTATCTATGATTTTAATTTACTAACTCCTTTAGATTTAACTCTTTTACGTATAAGTGAGCGCATTAATTTAGATGATAAGAAGAAAACTGATTTCATTAAGCAAATTCATGAGAAAGCAAAGCAACACATAAAATAGTGAACGAAACAATATACCAACAAGCCAATAAGAGATGTACGAAGATTGTCTTTGAACCAGAATATTGGGTTTTTTCACATATGAGGAAGGAACGTTTTTCCAAGTAAAAATTAAACTTTTACTGAGGGGAGATGGCTTATTTCCAGTAGCGGAATACATTAATAACAATACCTACAACCTTGAACTACTAGGTGAGTATAGGGTTAGTACAACATTTAATGTTTTTGACTTATCTCCTTTTAATGTAAGTAGCAATTTGAGGACAAAATCTTTTCAAGAGGGGGAGAATGATGCAAATAAAGTTGTACAACTACACAAACAAAAGGAAAAACTCACACATAAGGATGGAGACACTCAATTGGAATATCTATATGATCCGCTAAGCGTGCCGAGTAAACCAATTACAAGAGCTAAAGTCAAGGCATTGCAAATTACCTTAAATGGACTAATTAAAAAGATATGGGATTCAAATGCGATTCAAGATACACGACATGAAGAATTAAGTTTAGTGAATATCATTCTAGCGATCGGAGTGCAAGAAGATTAATATGGAAATGTCTGAAAATTGTAGTCCATTTGTATAATTTTAAAATCTTAAATAATTTAATCATTTACATCATACATGTATGATGTCATTGCTTACATCAAAATACATACGATATCATTGCTTATATAATACATCTATGACGTTGATGTCATTGTTTACATCTTTATGTTTGAAATTTGTATTTTCTAAAGTCATCAAGTTTGTATTTACTTTGTCAAATTGTTAGGCAAGATTGTAAGCCTAACTTTTGACATTTTCACTTAAGTAGGCTTTCATTTTTTAAATGAGAGAAGCAATTTGAGTGTTGAGTTATTCCTTATAAGTTCTTGTTCTTGAACTCTTCAAGTTTAATTTCTTTTGGCGTTCAAAATAAGCAAATTTATCACTTAAATTTTTAAGTGTTTTTTTAAGGATTCTTTGTGTAGTCTTTGAGCAATTATAGTTTGAGTTCTTATTTAAATAGGTATCGGGTCAAAACTCAATAAACTCGTGTCTTGGGAAAATTTTAGAGTTCGTCACTATATTTGGTGTTAGGTTTCGTACGTTATTGGCGAGGTCCGTATCAAGACACGCTTTTGAGCATCATGTTAAATGTGATCATGTGACTAATAATATAACTTAATCATGGAACAATTGGTTAAATGATTCAGAGACAAGCCTGTAATGTGTTTGTTAGAGTTTATTTGAAAGAAAATTATGAAACGGTTGTGAAAGCGGCTGCGATAATCAAAGAAGTGGACTGGTAAACTTCCACCAAATGTGAAGAGGAAATTAGATGTATCTAGGAGGGAGGGTAGGTTTATGAAGGTGATAAAGGCAAACAAATTCAAATTTGAGGTAATGGATGAGTTGTACACCACCTTCATAGTTGATTTACAGTATAAAACTTGCAATTGTAGTGCATACCAGATTAGCAGGATTCCATGCAAGCATGTTGTGCCTTGTATTGCAATGAAACATGAAGATGTAGCTAATTATATAGACCCATCATTGACAATTAAGGCATATCAGACCACATATGCACATACAATTACCCCTCTACCTGATAAGTCAAGATGGCCTACTGTTGATGGCCCTAAAATTGACCCTCCAGTGAAGAAAGCTAGAGTTGATAGACCAAAGCTTAGAACAAGAGAGGTTGGGGAAGATGAAACAAATAAGAAAGCAACAGTGAGATGTGGAAATTGACAAGAGTTTGGGCATAATAAAATGGCTTGCAAAATTGATCCTTACTCTATCGAGGTAACTTATGTGTTGCTGTAGTTTGTGTTAATTTAGAAACACTATTTCAATTCAGATTGGAACTTACCCAGGTTTTCCAAACAGCTTTTGAAACTTATGGTAATGCTAAAACTTTGCAATCTCAAAAGATTTCACATCCTTCTTAAGCATACAGTAAGCATTTATATTTTCTCATTGTCTTTGGCAATAACATAACTAGCAAATACAAGTAATAATTGACATTCTTTAGGTTGTAGGAACTATACAAGCTTTTAGAACTCATGGTCATGCACAAGCTTCACATTCTCAGAGCACATCACAGCCTCTCCGAGCTCAAAGTAAGTATTAGTGTGTCTTTATATGTCTTTGGACTAACATAACTTATAAGCTAACCAACGTTGATATGTTTGTGGGAATTGTGAGTCAATTTTTATATCAACCAGTTCAAAACAGTGTTTCATCGAGACATGCTCAGCTGTTGGCATCATTTATAGGCTCCTCAAGGTAACATCAGCCTTCATCAAGCCAAAATCAACCCTCTTCAAGTAGTAAACAAGCATGAATAATTATGGGTATGTAACATTTGTTTGAAGTTAATAAAATTTGGTTAAATTGTGTGCTAAAATATTACATTTGTACTTTTGATTTATGATAGGAAGCGTGCATATGAATATGATGGACTTATTGGACGACAACAATTGTATTGAAGTAGAGTTAAATTTCGTAACATTATGCAATTATTATACTGATATTTATGGCCATTCTGTATGTATTATATATGTTGTCATTAGAATGTCAAAATAGTCTTTGGTTTCTCTTGCTGGTTCGAAAGTTTACTCGGATGATTCTACAAATTTTTTTTTTCTGTCTAGCAAAGATTGTCATTTGTTCCTTCGCTCTAGCTGCTGCTGTTTTTTAAATTTTTTGTTGTTTACTAGTACTACTGCAACCTTGCTGTTGCTGTTTCTGTTGCTGTTAGGAGCTAGTTGTTTCTGCTTTTGTTGTTGCTATTACCTCTGCTATTTTGATAAAGAAAACCTTGCCTCTACTATTTCAGTGCTGCTGTTACGCTGTACTGCTCTTGTTGTTTGCCTATTAATGGCTGCAAATAATGTAGCTAAGAAAACTGCAGATTAAAATGGTTTTAGATAACCATATTTGGCTTCTCTTTTGTTCTTTCCCTCCCTCTTTTTCTAATTAATAAAATAATTCTCTTTGGCTTAAGAAAAAAAAATTAATTTTTATGGTTTTAAAAATGGACGATATTAATTTGCTCATATTTAATTTCTTTTTCAATACCAATTTTGCATTTAGTTTTCAATGTTCAGACAAGTTAATTATATAGTTTACAATCTGTTAACTGTTATAAATATTGAGTTGAGGATTAATTATTAATAACATGCATGCATCGTGCTTCAATAAATTTGATTTGACTTAATCTCCATCAATAAATTAATTAAATTTGTATCTACTAATTTTTAATTCATTTTCTGTCATGGAACAGCTTTAATTAAATGTAATTTTTAATGTAAATTAAAATTATATTTTCCTTGATTTTGATGGCCAAAATAGAAAGTTTACAGAGATAATAAAATGACCCCAATTACTAAGGAAGAATTTTAAGTTTATTACATTGCTAGATAATGATTGTTAAGCATGTTGTAGATTAATATAGTATAAAGTTAATGCAAAGCAAGACGAGCATTGATTTCATTATGGAAGACTATAGTGCTTAATCATACATCCATGAGTAGCTTTAATAAGTTCGGTTCATTGAAAATTGACGGCCCTGCTATGTAAATCCATTTTGAGTCCATTCAAACAAAATAAAATCTTCTTGTGCATAACCCCGCTTTGCAAATTCAGTGATCATACTTGTCTAGGAAACAAAGCTTCTCTTTGGCATTTTTCTAAACACTTGGTAACCTTCTTCAATCTTACCCACAGCTAGCACAAAAATGAATAAGTGCATTGTTCAAAGTGATAGAATTTGTTATAGTTTCAACTCAAAATATCTGTACAATATATATATATATATATATGTATACACTTTCCTAAATTCGAATCCCTTAATTCAGCACAAGTTGATAACACTTTCAATGGTTTGCCACAAGATCTGCACTAGCTTTTTTCACCTCTTTAAACAAAGACAATGCTTTCTTACACTTCTCATTCTGAGCACACCTTAAAATCAAGATTGTTCGTGAAACAACAATTCTTTTCGGTTTTTTATCATAAACTCGTATTACCACATCATCCCCTTTAAGCAAAGAATTCTAACTCAAATGTTCCTCTCCTGCACATTGTCGAACACATGATGTGCGTGCCCAATCCCATCATCACTTCCTCTCGTCACATACAAATTTGACATATTTAATCTTTACAAACACGTTTAAGCAATACTTATTTAATAAAACTCTCAGATGAACCTGCTCTCCCTCTTTAAAAAAGTTGCAACTGGCACACATTCTTAAAAGAAGCCAATGCGTGAACTCATTAGGTTGTCTCTTTCTCTACAACTGAACCAATTTTTTTTGAACATAATTTGATTTTGTTCTTGTTGTTACAGATATGTCCCATGAGTTTAACATTGATGGGATTTTGTTGATGATTGAAACAAAATTGTGCTTAGTTCTGTCCTATGAGTTTCAGGTTTATGGAAATTTATTTTTGGAATTTTATATTTTCCAGAAAACAATAAGGGAAATTTATCCATTTAATCTGTTATGGGTATTTTGGGGATTTAACACTTTCGTAAGGACAAAATAGAAAAAAAAAAATCATTTATCTATTTGTACTTTTAAATTTTAAAATGTCTGACGTGTTAATTTTGAATTTATACTTGCTGATGTGGACAAGTTTTTTCACATTAGGCGCCAACTTAGCTGTGCTTTAGAAATGAATTTATGGGTATAATAGTAATTGTTCATTTTCCACCCAAATAAACGGTAAAAGTTAAACAGAGTAGGACTTTTTAGGACATTTGTATAATTAACGGAACTTATTAGAGTATTAGGCAAAACGTTAGGGACTAAAAGGGTCTTTACCCTATACCAGGATATATCTGGTATAGTTTTGTATAAGTATGTATCTATAAAGAGTAATAATTAGATTTTTATTCATTCTCCAAAATGCATTCATGGTCTCAAAGTAGGCTTACTTCCTAAAATCAATAACCTATTTACAATCTAGTTTATCTAACTTATTTGCCAGATTATAAGAGATTTTAGGTGTAACTGAAAAGTGACCTTTTTTGTGGCATTACAAAGTCTAATAACCTAGTTTCAACACAATATTCTAGAAATAATCACTCATCGCAAATCACATCACATCGACTAAATGGACATAATCGCCTACAATGGTCTTAGTCCGTAAAGCTTTTTATTAGACGAAAAGAAGAGATGGGTTATTTGACAAGCTCTAAAACAGCCCCATCAGAAGATAATCCAGGATTTCTGTTATAGTATTTAGAAAATTTCATAATTGTGACATGGCTAGTGAATTCGAAGGAACCGAAAATTGAACAGACTTTTCTTTTTTTTTATCAACTACAAAAGAATTATGGGATGCAGTAAGTGAAGCCTACACATATGTAAGCAACACAATACAAGCATATGAGATTAACACAAAAATTTGAGAGACCAAGCAAGGAAATCAAAGTGTAACCAAGTATTATAACATCCTAAAAGACTTGTGGCATGAACTAGACGACTCCTAGATGAAGATTCTTTTTGGGACATTTCTTCTAGTTCATTACCCGTATCTTTACTAAATTTCAATACAATGGACAAAACACTACTTAGCCAACCATTGCCTGTGCCTTTACTACATTTAATCATGGGAGGAGCAATACTACTTGAATAACCTTGTACTAAACTTTGTGTATACTCAAGGAGGAAGAAAGATCAAGGTAGGGAAAATTAGCACTTTACAACTCATCAAGCATCACATCCGAGTGTATATACCTTGGACAAAACAAGTATTCTAACTTCTAAAACTGTTTATTATAATTTTACGATAGAAAATACCTTCAATGATTATTTAAATGTCCCAATAGATATTAGGAAAGATACTTAAGCTTGTCCTAAGCATCCTACGACTAAATATGTTTCATATTATAGGCTTTCTCCTCTATGATGGCTTTTACTGTTAATCTCTCTGATGTTGCAATTCCAAAGGATATACAAGAGGCTTTGGCTACTCTAGAGTGGAAACAAACTATTTTGGATGAAACAAGAGCATCTGAGAAGAACAAGACATGACAACTTGTGGATGCACAAAAAAGTAAAAAACTTATGGACTATGAATGGGTATTCATTTTGCAATATAAGGTAGGTAGATCCACTAAGAGATACATAGTCAGACTGGTTACAAAAGACTTATACAAACTTACATGATTGACTACCAAGATACATTTGCACCAGTCGCAAAATTGAATACAATTAAAAGTTCTCTTATCCTTAGTAGCCAACTTGAATTTGCCTTTATAACAGTTAGACATTAAAAATGCTTTTCTAAATAGTGAATTATGATAAAAAGTCTATATGGCCTTGCTTCTAGGTTTTGAAAGAAAAATATGGAAGTGAAAAGGTGTGTAGGCTAGAACAATCACTCTACAAATTAAAACAATCACTACGAGCTTGGTTTGACAGATTTGCTTAGTTTGTTAAAAGCTGTAAGTATTCACAAAGTCAAGCAAATCATACTCTCTTTTACAATCATTCTAATGATGGTAAACTTGCTTTTATTAATAGTCTATGTGGACGACATAAATCTTACTAGAGATAACTTAGTCGAATTAAAAAGATTAAAGAATTTTCTGGCTAAGGAATTGAGATCAAAGATTTAGAGATTTTAAGGTACTTCTTGGGAATAGAGTTTGCTAAATCAAAGGAAGGTATCTTTGTGTCATAAAGGGAGTATACATTAGCCATGCTCAAAGAAATTGGATTGCTAGGTTGTAAACTTGTCGAAACTCCAATTGATCCTTCTTAACAAATTAAGGTCGCTTAAAGAAAAAGTAATTATGTTGACAAAGAACATTATTAGAAGCTTGTAGGAAAATTGATTTATCTTTCTTATAGTAGGCTAGATATAGCATATTCAGTAAGTGTTGTGAGCTAATTTATGCACTTTCCAAATTAATAGCAACTTGAGACCATTTTTTTTTTTTTGAGGTTAAGTTAAGTTGGTTAAAATAAGTGTCATAGGTTTTAGTTGTAGGACTCATTCTTGTTTCAAATTCTAATAACACAAAAAATGTTTTGTCCACAGCCACATGTAAGCAAGTAAAAATACGTAATTGACTTAAAAAATTGACACTTTTAGTTAACGGAGATAATGTCAGCGAAACTTAGGGTATTAGTTATACAACATAGAGGTATCAGGATATTATATGAAACAATAAGGGGAGAATCGAAAATTCTCCCTACTTGTATATCAATTAGTGCTAAAAACTAAAATAAAATTTCATTGGTTATGAGCATGAAAAAAATTATGCTTTATTGTTTCTAGTTAAATTATGAAGAATAAATATCATTTAAAATGATTGTGTATATTAAGTTGAAATTGGTCCCATTTTGTTAAAGAAAATTTATCTTTTAAATAAATAAAATATAATATACACTAGCCAAATTAGTGTTAATTATAGTTTGGTATGTATTCTCTTCTAATTTTTTTTTATATTTGGTTCTAGCAGTAATTATGGCCTATGTGACAAAAAGAACTGTACCTCTGTGGTCAATCATGTATCACAAGGTACCAACATCTAGTTTAGAAGGACAAATGAAGCAAACAACGTTGTGTAGCCCTACATACAAGACGAGGAACTCTTAAATGGGTTTAAAAGGCCTAAAGGGTAGCATTCACAATACATAACCACGCATACAAGAGGAAGAAATCTCACGTGGGTTTGGAAGGACTCAAAGGCAGCATTCATATAATTCATTAAACTTTCTAAATGGGCCAAATTACAATAAATGAGTTGAATGCATGACAAAAATTCAAGTGGGCTGGAAGAAAAAGAATAGAATAGCCCTATACTACTAAATTCTAATGCCGCGTGGATAATTCAGACTTTTGAAGATTCCTTCTTTTACATATAATTAGTTTCCTAATTTATTTAGGATTTTTTATTTTCTTGTTAAACAAAAACTGTTATTACTAATTAGATTAAGGATTAAAGTTTTTCTTTTTAATTTAGGATTTCTATTCCCACTTAAGTTAGGATTTTTATTCCTACTAAACTTTGGATTTCTATTTTTATTTTATTTAGGATTTATATTAGTCTATTTATATAAGGCTAACATTATGTTGGAATTCAAAACATTGGTTCTTAAAACATTGTTTTTAATGAGAAATAAATTTTTTCTTTGGTTCTTTTAAAAAATCTGTAAACTTATCGAGAATTATAGTCTTATAGTGTTTAATGACCAGACTTATCACTATGATTCTTGAGTGATTCTTGAGATTCTTTGTGTAGCGTCTTGAATAATCATAATCTTAGTTCTTATTTTACTAAATAACGGGCTAAGGTTTAACAAACTTGCATTTTGGAAATATTGGGGTTAAGTATCATGTTTGGTATCGGGTTTTGTCATGTCATTGGTAAAGTATATGTCATTAGGTTTTGTCACATTGCTGGCGAGGTTCTTATCAGTTGGTATCAAAGCTTTGGTTCTAAGGCAAGTTTAATTTGTTTTTTAATTGCTTTATCTTTCCTATTTTAAAATTCAAAAAATGAAAAAAATTGGCTCGCCGAATTCTTCTTCGTTTCTTTTTGTTTGAATCTTTTTAAATTAGATTTGAGGACAAATTTTCATCAAAAAGGGGAGAATGATGCAAACAAGGTTGGGCAGCCCCGCATACAAGAGAGGAGGAACTTTCACGTGGGCTTGAAGGGCCTAAAAGGTAGCATTCACAATACACAACCATCCACACAAGAGAAAGAACTCTCACATAGGCTTAGAGGGACTCAAGGGCAACATTCACATAATCTATTAAGCATTACAAGTAGGCTAAATTACAAAAGATAGGCTAAATGCATAACAAGAATTCAAGTGGGCTATAAAAAGAAGAATAAAATAGTCCTGTGCTACTAAATCTTAATGCCGTATAGATAGTTTTAACTTTTGAAGATTCCTTATTTTACATACAATTAGTTTTCTAGTTTGTTTAGGATTTTTATTTTCTTGTTAAACAAAAATTGTTATTCCTAATTAGATTAGGGATTATAGTTTTTCTCTTTAATTTAAAATGTTTATTCTTACCTAAATTAGAATTTCTATTCCTACCTAAGTTAGGATTTCTATTGTAACTTAACTTTATATTTTTTTTTCTATTTTATTTAGAATTTATATTAGCCTATTCATATAAGGCTAAAATTGTGTAGCAATTCAGAACATTGATTTTCAAAATATTGTTTTAATGAGAAATAAATTCTTTCTTTGATTCTTTTAAAGAATTTGTGAACTTATCAAGAATTATATTCTTATGGCGTTCAATGATCAGACTTATCATCTTAATCTTGAGTGGTTCTTAAGATTCTTGGTGTGTCATCTTGAAGAATCATAATTTTAGTCCTTATCTTACTAAGTAACAGGTCAAAACTCAATAAACTTATGTCTTAAAAATCTTAGAGTTCAGTATCACGTTTGGTATTGGGTTTTATCACATCGTTGGCAAGGTTCATATCATTAGGTTTTGTCACATCGTTAGCAAGGTTCATATCAACAAATGATAATGTATCACCAAGATAATGACATATAGTCCAAAAGAACAAAATCATATACCATCAAGGTACTGACATCTAGTCCAAAACGACACACAGTTATTTACCATCAAAGTACTAACATCAACTCCAGAAAGACGCACAATCATGTGCCACTAAGGTAGCGACATCTAGTCTAAAAGAACATAATCATATACCTCTAAGGTACCGATATTTGGTCTAAAAGACACACAGTCTGTACCGCCAAAATATCAACGTCTAGTGAAAAAGGACAGAATTATGTACTGCCAAAATAGCAACATCCTATCAAACATCTAGTTTAAAAGGATAAAAAGTAATATACCTTTGTAATAACAATGTCAACTCCAAAATAACAAATATAATATACCTCTTTGACCAACATCTAGTATAAATAAGGTGAAACACAAAAATTCTACGAGATATCAACATTTAGTATGAACAAGGCAAAACACAATATCTATGAGATACCTATCCATTCTAAACAAGGAAAAACAGAAAAATTTGTAAAAGTACCAACCTATAGCCTAAACAGCGTAAACCATGAAAATTTACATATTGCCAATATCTAAGCTAACAATGAGAAAATACAAGAGCTAAAATTCAACTTACAAAATAATAAGTTATGTTCAACATAGAGCAATTCCTATAGGGCTTGAAAATTCGATAGAATAGAATCAATCTCACTCAGTAAAACAAAATTGAACATCTAAAAATGCTAAGTTCTTCAACAATAGAGGAGAAAATTAAAAACTTGTACATTAAATAGATAAGATATACTATAAATCCAAATAGTTCTCATTCAAAGACAAACCAAATGATAAATAAATATCTATGAAACAAGCATAAAAAGACATATCTTAATCCTAAAATAAAAGTGAAAAATAAGAATTCTAAGGATTTTATACATGAAAGTTTCAAGAACGCACTCCAAGGATATTCAAAGTAAGTTTTATATTTCTCTTTTTACCTCCCCACCAATAGTTTCCTCATCCTCGTTACTATCTGACTCTTCAACTTAAGCATTCTTTACAATCTGAAGTGTGCCATCCATCTACCTCAAGTCCTTCATTAGGATAATGCTAAACTGTTGTTTACACAAGGAAGCAAAACATCATTTCATTTTAAGAATTCAAAAGGACGTGCTTACTCATTTTAGGTTCAGATAACTCAAAGAAAACCCTATAAGGGAATTAGGATTCCAAAAGTTAGAGTTTCACCAATTAGAAAAATTTTCCAACTATTGCAACTAAAGGACTCCTGTTAGACCTCATGTCTTTGAACTTGATCTTGTTTTGGACTTCTTACTCTATTGGATCTTTTTTTCTATCATAGGGCCACACAGGTCAGGTTTAGTGAAGAAAAGAGTTTTTTTAACTATTAGACATAACCAGTCAAAAGAAATAGAGTAAGCCCTAAGTTGCCGAATTCTCAATCAAAAATTTCATTAAAATTAGAATTCTAAAAGCCCTAATCAAAAGAGGAAAAGAAATTATATATAAATAAAGGAAAAGTAAAGACATGAGACTCTCTTTTTTCACATACAAACAAATTTTATTAGTTGATTTAGAGAACAAAAATCTAGTCTCAACTAATATCTAAACTTTAACTTTATATAACCCTTTTTATTTTGTTGTTACCTCTCTCTATTTTTAAGTGTGTACTTAGAATAATATTACTACATGATTTATCTTTTTATTTTTTTTCATCAATCTTCGTTAATTTAAATAACATATTCATAATTTTTCTTTACTAATAAGATTAAGTAAATGAAAAAAAAATCACATATCATTCAAAAAATAATGTACATATTAATAAAATTTATTAGAAAATATTACTCTCTTTATAAATTATTTTGTTCACATAATTAAAATGTTATATATCAAAACTTTTATAGAATATAAGTACAAAAATAAATATAATGTTTTAAAAAGGATATATATCAAAATATAAAATTTTAAATTTTATAAAAAAAATAGTTTAACATTTATATTATATAAGACTTTAAGAAAAAATTATATTATTTAGATTAAGATATTAGTCAAATTTTAATTTCAGCCATATTTAAACTTTATATTAGAAACATAAACATCACTTTAGTCTTGAAAAGTAGTATTTAAAAGTATAAAAAAATTTTAAAAAATATATCATATTTTATATTTTCTTTGGTGATAAAATAAAGAGAAATAATAAGGAGATTATCTCTCAATTCTTTATCTTCTAAATTGCCTTTGGCAAAATATTATTTTTAAAAATTATAAAAATATCATTTTGAAAACAATGTTCTAACTAATGGAGGAAATATATTATTAGTATTACTTTTGAAAATGAGTAAAATAATTATTTTGAGAAATAATTATAATTAATTTTAACAACTCCTGACATAGTGAAAACCACAAAAGGTAGTTTTAAACATTTTATTTTAAACTTAAAAAACAATATTTTTTGTTTTTGATCATAAACCTTAAAAAAACATGCAAACAAAAATACATTTTACTATTTTCTGTTTTCGAAAATGAAAAACAGTTTTTGAAAATATAATGAAACAACCTCAACTTTTAGGTTTTTGGCTCTAATATGATAATGATAATAAGACAACCAAAAAAATTCAAGAAACAGATAATCAAAGAGAAGAAGAACGTTTACAGCTTCCTCTTTCATTTTATTCAACATTAACACTTCATAGAAATTACACGAAACTTTTCATTGCTTCCTAACACATCGACTGATCGATATCACATTCAAACTTTATTAAAGACTTAAAAGCAGTTAATCATTTGAGCAATATATTACAAGTTACTTTTCGTTCTGAAACAGCAGCTTGATCTAGGCAAATTAAGCCCTAATTAATTATGCTTCTTATTGACAAGACTAATCGCCGCTCCTGGCCCTTTCGCAAATTCTGGCCTGGGAATGGTATGGTGATTGTTTAGATCAGGCTGATCACCGATATCTTTGCCCTTGCTAGCCTGCTGATCATCGCTGCTAGGGTCTATTGCTTCAACCATCGCCATTCTTCTGTTCATGGCGCAAGCCAATTCCGCCATTAAAAGGATTAGAAGAAAGCAGAAAAGTTTTGACTTCATGGCCTTTACAATTTGAAACACAAGTTGAATGAAAATGCTCAGCTGCTTGCTATTTATATATTGGAGGAGGTGAGCAACCCACTAGTAACTTAGCGCTAGTGGTATATAAAGTTCTTACCTTTATTTGCTGAGATAAGCGTTTGAGTTTTCACAATTAGGTTAGTGTAAATTTCTTTTAAATAGAGGTAGATTTTGTTCGGATTAGACGTCATTTTCTTCGACGGTATTAAAATTGTATCTATCTTGACTCTTGATAAACTTTTGTAAACTATGTTAGACTTGTATCTATCTCTATTCTCAACTTTTATCAAAATTTTTGATCTTATATTGATAGATTGTTGTATATGTAACTATATAATATTGAAAAAAATATCTATTAGTAGCAGGAACTGGGTGGAAAGCTTTGAAAAGTCTGAAATGGGCTTTGCAATAAGGTCAGATAAATCATAATGGTAATAGTATTAATAATTGTCCATTTTGTGCGGTTAGTTAGCAAATTGATATTTTTCTATGATAGACAATTGACGGTGCCTCCCCAAATGGGAAATTACCACCTTGCTATGGAAATGGGCCACTTAATTCCATTATCAACGTAGGTGTAAAAGAGATAGAGAAGGAAGCATTAATTAGACAAATTGATGATAAAAAATTATCAATTGAAATGATTATGAAGAGAAAATGGGAAATCTTATCAGTAATTGGACGTTTTATAATGAAGAAGATATTAGACTAGCAAAAAAAAAATATCTTGATTTACTTTTAAAATATCTTTTAAAGTTATTGCGTTTTAACTGTTAAATTATTTATAATGTAATTTAATAGTTAATTCAAAGTAAAAATTATTTATAAAATTTGTTAAAAATTTACACTTTTTTTATAAATATATCGTACAACGCTGTTTAATAATATAATTTTTTTAAAAAAATAATCTTCTTAAAATATTACATAAATAGAAGTTAAAATGTTCTCAATTTCAATAAAGAAATTTGGATTCCATATATCTTATTTTGCTTCTCCAAGGCATGTTTATTAATAATTAAACAAATAAATCGATTTTAGTATCATTACTAATCATAATGATGAGTTGTTAATAATATATATTCATTAATTTATTTATTTGAATTTAAAATATTTTGAGTCTAATATCTTAAACTGTTTGATTCAACATATTAATGCAGTCATAAGGAATTTGTTAACATGAATTTGAAATTTATTTCAGTTATACTAATATATTTCAGTTATACTAATAATGGATGTGATAAACCTATCATGCTCTAAAGGTCTAACTCATAAAACTAAAGTAATTAGTGAATTTTGAGTTTTTTATTTTAATTAAAATTATGAAGGTATTATTAATTTAATTTTATATAATTATTACTCTATATGTTGTTAATTCTTTTTAATTTTTAAAACTTTTTTAAATATTCTAATTTGTTACTTATATTCTTACGTAGCTCACCTGCTATCTATTAGGTTATTGTGTTTAAAATATGAGCTACCCAAATTTAAAATAAACTCACATATAATACCTATTTACAAGAAAAACTATTTTTCTTGTTGATCAACTCCATCATTCTGTTCCATGTTGATCCAATTCAACCCATTAGTCTCTATTATTCAAAGAACAGTTAATAACATTGGAAGTTATAAATTAATAAAATAAAATAATTATATATGTGAAATACAGCAAGTTGTTGCTCTAAATGTATGTGTGTGTATATATATATATATATATATATATGTGCGTGTGTGTATGTATTATATATCAAAGAAAGGGTTATTTCTACATATTTTCCCTGAGATTTGTAAAAATCATAATTTAATAGAAAGTTTGTGTACAAACTTCTCATACAAACATTAAATTTATCAAAACACCCTAAAATCTCTTTTTTTTAAAATTGCAAAATGAGATTATTTGATTGGATTCAAACTATAACCTGACTTTAGTGAAAAAGACCAAATAGTTTAACCACTGCACCAAACATATTTTAATGATATATTTTTCAATTCATGACAAATAACCCTTTTGAAAATACATATATAATAATTTATGTAATAATTAAAATTATTTTGTTATTATGAAACATATAATTCAAAAATAATTTTATATCATTAAAATTCTATTTAATAACTTGACTTTAAAATTATTATTATCATTAAATTATAAATTTTTAAAACTACTATCATTACTTAGATTTTTTAAATAAAATAATTTATTTTATTTAACAATTATTTAAAGAAAAATGTTTTAAAATTATTAGTGCTAATAATAATTTTAGAAAAATTTTATTTTATAATAATTTAAATTTATTTTCTTTAATAATTATTTAAAAATAATTTTATTATTATTATTTGATAATAATTTAAATTCAAGTTATTATATATAATTTTTTTGAATTATAAGTTCGATAATAACAAAATAAATTTAATTATTATGAAAATTATTATATATGTATTTTTAAAAAGGTTATTTACTAAGGGTTGAAAAATATATTATTAAAATATATTTAGTGTAATGGTTAAGATATTGGCCTTTTTCACTAAGGTCATAAGTTTGAATTCAATCATAGTAATCTTATTTTATAATTTAAAAAAAAAAAATGAATTTGAAGTCATTTGGAAAAATAGGGGAGATTTTTGTTTCTTTCTACAAACTTTTTATCAAACTGAAATTTTCATAAACTTTAAGGCAGGTACGCGAAAATACTCCTCGTAGAAAAAGAAAAGGTTGGATTTCAATTTGCCGCTGAACAGTAGCAACAAAAATCTTCGACCCACCTTTGAATTTATTTTAAGGCATCAAACCTTCAATCAGTTTTTTACTATAAATGGTTAACCGCTGTACCTTGATTTACAGCTGTACTCGGTTTGAATATTTTAAATTTTATTAGCTGCCTTCCTCTTCTCTTGCTTTGGAAGATATATTCACATTATATATTCTCGAATTTTCTTGGATGCTTGTTGCTTGCTTACATCCACTTTAAATTGCTTCCAACATCATTAAAACATGTGCCTTTGTTAACTTTTCAAACATTCAAAACTGATAATTTGAGTGCATCAAATGGGTTATCAAATATACATTAAGATTAGAGATTGCATAAATGTTACTAGAGGTCCTATTTTTGACATCCAATGAGTCATTTTTTTTTTAAAAAAAAGTTTAATGAAAGTGAAATTTTATCCATAAAACATCAATTTCTTACTCTTTATTATTTATTTATATAAATTCGAGATATTTGAAACAGTTTTCTAACATGTTTAAAATTACTCAAATTATATCGAAGAACATATCATTAATCATATAATTTATATTAATTTAAATATAAATTTATTTGTAATTATTATTTTAAGATAAGTAAGTTAAGGATAAAATAAAGTTTTGAATTATTATTAACAAATGGGTCGTAATTTTTTAAAGAAAAATTTTAAGTAAGAAATTTCACATATAAAACACAAAACTCTTATTTTTTATCATTATTCGAATTTAAAATATTTTGTAAGCAGCAAACGCATCTAAAATCATCGGAACTATACCCAAAAATATATTATCTACCATATAATTCATGTGAATTTAAATAAAAATTTACTTGTAGTTATTATTTTGAAATAAGTAAGTTAAAATAAACTCTTGAATTATTAACAACGAATGGCCAGTTTGTAGCGCCTGGCTTTTTGCATGCAATCACCTGCTCTGTATGCTTACATTAGGTGGATATATGGTTTATTTGAATTAAAATATGATTTATTTGCATAGACAGTTTATTTGAATTGAAATAAATAAAAACTAATGAGAATTTCTTTCTTTCTATTACCCTATACTTCATGGGTAGTATTTGCCAATTTTCCTTTCTTTTTTTTATCTTTCAAAAATAAATTACGTTTCAACAAAAAAAAAAAAAGTAACATTAAACCGAATTTTTTTCATCACAACTACTCTCATCTTATCATGTAATTATCTAAAATTAAAATTTATTTATTTTAATTCAAATAAATTGAACACAGAAATCAATAGATATAAAATTCAATTTCACTCACAATCAAATAATTAATTTTAAGAATAATATAAGATCTTCAATTTCTAGTATTTAGTCAATAATGGAACGAAAAAAGAAATAAAGTGGAAAAAATTAATACTATTTTAGGTCTTGGGCATAAAAAATTTTCTTAGAAATCAACCATTCTTTTTTTTTTTAATGTTTTATTTTTATACAAAAGTGATCATTTCTATGCAAGGAATAACTTTGTTAATTTTTTTCATTTTATCCCTTTGAAATTTAAAGTAATAGTAAATTGAAAAGCATTCATAATTCATTGTCATTGTCACCTAATCTTCGTGTGTCGTGTTTCTTTGAATAATCTATTCGTCACGTCTTACATAATGTTTACTATTTCCACCGTCCATTTTTTTGAATTTCTTGTCAAATAAAGGTTAGAAGTTGGACCATATGACCTCATAATTCCACATTTGAAGAAGAGCAGAATCCAAGTCAAAAACTTAAGTGGGAATATAAATCAATATCGTTAATTAATACTCTAGAGACCTTAACAATATTATTCTCGTGGTTAATTACCAACCCAAAAATGTTGTATCTCTACAAATCAATATTTATATATCCTATTTTGATTGTACATATTGGTATGTATATATTAATATCAACATAATTAAAACGAGATAATTAAGATATTATCAATCTGATATCGATAATAATTTATTTAATCAATTACATTAATAGTCTTCTTCAAGAGATTTAAGAATTCTTAAAGGTCCAAAAAAATCTGAAAGATTCAAAGTTAGGAAAAAAATTTCGAAAAATATTTAAAAAGTTGAAAAATACGAATAAAAATTTATAGAGATTTAAAAAATTGGTGTTAGAAATTTTAAAACTCAAATAGTAAAAAAAGAAATACATTTTAAACTATGAACTTAAAAAATTTTATTTAAAATATACGTTTTAAACTTTTTAATTATATATATTTTTAGAAAATATCAATTTGATTAAAGTTAAATATGAAAGTTGATGTTAGGTCAAGATCATGGAGTCATTGACAATGTTTAGGCTCAAATTATACATAATAGGAATGACCTTTCTAGAATCCAACTATGGCCACAGTTCCCTAAAAATGTATAACAATTTCGTATTGTTTTCTATTTGCATATGAGACTTGTGGTTTATTTTCACCTCCCTGTTCTTTCTAGGTAATTAGGTGAGAATAAGTGTGAATACATCTTCACTAACAGCTAAAAGTTCATTTGAAAACTTAATTTAATTATCACGTTTTAAAAGGGAAATTTTTTGATAAGTCGATACATTTTGCAAAAATGTTAATTTATCCATCAGTTTCTCATATTAGTCAATTCGGTCCTTATTTTTTCAAGAAATATTAGGAAAGTTTTTTTTTTAATATTACAAATTTCATATACAATATGTTAATATTACGTCAAAAATTTATTGGGAATCAAAAGTTTTAATTAAATCTAGTTAGTATTATTAACATAAATCTGTATTCTACTTAAGGTAAAATTTATTTTGACTTTTTTAAAAGGAAAACGACTTTCACTTAACATTTGAGAGAAATTGAACTCTAAATCTCTTCTATTTAAAAATTAAGAATACTAATCACTTTAAATAAAAGTAATTGACAATATTAAAAAAATCTATTAACTAGCAATTCATCTAATTTTTTCATGAATATTTATTTATAGTTGTACTTGAAAACAAGAATAAAATGATGATAACATTATTATTAGTAACATCGCTGCTACTAAATTAATTGGATGTTCTCCTTTTAAGAATAGAGTAAGATAAAAATATTTTTACTAAAATTTCACTAAAAATCATGGTAAATAAGTCATTTTGCACTGAAAATGATCACAATAGATTATAAACATGTATATAATTTGCTTTTACCATTCAACAACTACATTGAACATTAATTAAAATGACTTTGGTTTATACGTATTATGGTTATTTTTGCATCAATTATTTTTTTCAACTTATAACCGAAAATTTTAGAAAAAGTTTACACAAAATTACACTGACATATTGTAGTCAATTGAAAAGTTGGTGATATGAGAAAAAATAAGGATGTTAAATGACTAATACTGAAAAAGGACTCAGCTAAAGAAACATTGTTCAAAAGTGTAAGGACTTCTTTAAAATTGTCAAGTATACTCGTTTTGCAACATTGCCAAGTGTCACTGTGATTCGCACTTTTGCTTTCTAAAATAATAAGACAAAATCTTTGTTAGGTAATCAATTGTGGCATATGCTGTTGTCCACAAAGACAACCTGGAATCTTGTGTAAATTCATTCTTATTTCAAATTGCTTCCTAGAAACTAGGTAGAAATTCATCTCTTCTTTCTGTTTCCATAGTTGTACCCTAACCCCCTATTCAAATATCTATATATATAAATAACTACCATTCATTATCATCTCTGATATATCACCAGCTTTCTCAAAACATGAGGATTCAAAGCAAACCCATCTCTTTCTTCTCTGGTTTTCTCATCTTTCTACTCATTTTCTCACACTCAAAATCACTCAGAGCTCAAGAAGTTGGTAATGTTGCTAACAATTTATTGCAGAAGCTGAGAGATAATATTTAATTTATTTACAAATTCTGCAACTGAGATTTGGTTTTATGGATATTGCAGAGGATGAGAGAGAGTTTGATTACTCAGAAGGTGGGGAGAAGGGGCCAAAACACTGGGGAGACATTAAGAAAGAATGGGCAGCTTGTAAAAATGGAAGAATGCAGTCTCCCATTGATATGTCTAATGATAGAGTTGAAGTAATTCTCAAATCAACAGAGCTTCAGAAGAGTTACAGGCCTTGGAATTGTACTGTCAAAAATAGAGGCCACGATATCTCGGTAATTCTATTCAGATTATCTTTATATATACTGAGAGGTTTTTTATTGAGATTTTGTAAATTTATTTTAACAGAATTGATAATGAATATGCAGGTTCAGTGGTGGAATTACAGTGCAGGAACGATTGAGATGAATGGGACTGAGTACTTTCTTGATCAAGCCCATTGGCACTCACCTTCGGAGCATACCATCAATGGCAGAAGGTAGATTCATAAACATATTTGATTTGAGTGAAACGGCGTCGTTGTTGCGTTGAAACTCTAGTATTTGACGAACTCCTCATGTGAATACTTTTTCAATCCCACATTATAAAGAGCTCCTTCTATGAAATTTGAAATTCGAAATCTGGAAAAGATTCAACAACTAATTGATTTTTTGTAATATAATCGATGTATTAGGTATGACTTGGAGTTGCATATGGTTCATAAAAGTCTGAAGAACAAAATTACAGTAATTGGCCTCCTCTACAAGATTGGTCCCCCGGATCCCTTCCTCTCTAAGGTAAAACATTTTAAATACATTTAATTAATTAATTAATTAACTAACTAATTAAGATTAGTGATTATTAATTAATTAATAATATAATATGAGCAGTTGATAGAGAACATAATGTCAATGGCGGATCAATTGGAAGAAAGAAACATGGGAATGATTGATCCAAAAGAGATAAGAATGGAAGGCAACAGGTATTACAGATACATGGGCTCACTCACTGTTCCTCCTTGCACTGAAGGTGTTATTTGGACTATCAACAAAAGGGTAATTAATTCTTAATTAAACCTGATTATCACTAATTAATTAGCTTAATTAATTAATTATTAAATAAACTATTATTTTCATTTTTTATTTTGAGCAGATTGGGACTGTTTCTCGGGACCAAATTAAGGCACTTCGAGTGGCCGTCCACGATGTAAGTATTAATTAAGTAATTAATATATAAATCAGACTGTATTATAGTTATTTTCAATAATTATATATATATATATATATATGTGATGAAATTTCATTAATATATATAATTAAATATAATGCAGTATGCGGAGATGAATGCACGACCATTGCAGCCAATCAATCAAAGAGGAATTGAACTCTATGACCCAAGCACAATTGACGTACCCAATTAATATTATTTTTTACTTTTATTATTATTATTATTTATTCTATGATTCCATTCATTTTCTAAAATGGAACATTGACTATGAGTGGTTCTTTTTTTTTTTTTTTTTTCTCTCATTGTACACCCCACGATTGGGCATTTATTTATTCAATAAACGACAAATACCCCATTCCTTTTTTCTTATATGATAATATATTTTTTTTTTATTTTTTTAAATATAAATAGATATGCAATCCATTAACATAATTATTATAAATTTCTTTTAGGCATAGTTCAGAGTGATCTAAAATATTTTTTTTTTTTTTATGTTCTTCGAGTGATCTGGGGTGCATTTAATGTTTTCAAACCATCCTGAATTAAGTATTTTTTTTTTTTTTTTTAATATATAAATAAATATACAATCTATTAACATAATTATTAGAAATTTTTTTTAAGTATAGTTCAAATAATTTAGAATATGTTTGATATTTTTAATTATTTTGAATTAGGTATTTCGTGAGCAAAGCTTTTCACTCTCATTTAAAATATTTTAAAAAATTAATAATAGTTAAAAATCCACTAAGAATATGGATATATATACATATATATATATATATTTATGACGCACTGTAAATATTTATACATAATACTATTTCTACTCTCAAATTAAAGATGAATGTACCCACAAATATATGCACACGATGGGGGAGAACATTTCATTCTCTCTCTCTTTTTTCTTTTTTTTTCTTTTTTTTTTTTTTTTTTTTTTTGGGTGCGGCTAAGAGTTTAACAATGTGGTTGCGGGAATAAATTTTTTTATATATTGGGATATTCATTAAAAGCCACATCAAAATCAAAACATAAATAACAAGAAAGGAAAACAATCTCTAAATTTATCAGGATATCCCAAAGTAAAGTAGAACTTTATTTTTATGGAGAAGGACCCTTTTACACTGAATCAGAATGTGCCAAAATCAACGCAAGATTGAGCTAACCAGTTTACAAGCAAGATAGTCAAAGAATAAAGGAATAAATAAACCCAATTTATCCCTCCATTTTTCAAGTGAATTGTTCCCATATGAGAGGAATCTGTTAATGGTGATTTAAACCTTGAAGTAGATCTTGTATTTTCATGAAATTTTGTAGTAGTCATTCGCTCATAACACCGTATCAGAAATCCTCGAAGAGCATGAGGTAGACCCTCCCCGTGTCTGCTTTGTATTGTATGAATTACATTTTAGACATTTGTGGGCAACGATGTGAAAATGCACCTCCGATGATTCCCCACAGTCATTACACAAAATCCAAACCTAATGAATCATAGCACCGAAATGAAATATTAACAAATCTTAAAAACTCCCTGGTCGAAGAAAGTTATATATTCAACTGTTAAATTCTTACCATCTTATTGAGATACACTTGAGGCATGGGTGTCCATGCAACCTGGATTTTGTTTTACAAAACAGTTTAGCTAAAAACTGACATTCTGATATGGGTACACCAAACATTTAATTGCTTCAAAACATTATCTGCTATCATAGACATACCTCTTGATCGAGTTTTTCCCACACACGGGACATATCACAATAGGATTTTGAGCAAACAGGGCAAGCATACCTGCAAGAACTTTATTACTACAGAACCTAGCTGCTACAGGATTACATAAAAAAAAAACGAATAAGGTAATTATTCTAAAACAAGTGTTTGAGATAGAAATGATAACACCCTCACTGCGCTTAAGAAGCTTACTGGTAATGCTGCTTCATCTCTTTCACACATTCCAAATGAATAGTGTGTCCACAACGCAAAACAGTGATGTCTTTGGTAGTATCAAATAGGAACTGGGCGACCGAATAAAATAGTCAACATTTCACCCATTAAAACCTTTTGCATCATCATAGTTAAGCTTCCATCTTAGAAATTTACCTCAAAGCAAACAGGGCAATTGTGGTGCATTGCTCTTTCCACACAACTGTGTGAATCCTTCAACAACTTTGAATAGCAGCAACCTAAAAAGGAATAATGACACCGACAACCAAATTATTGATGAAAGCATCGAACAAAGGACCAAAAGATGAATACTCAAAGTTTGCAGTCTTACCGCATTTATGACAGTGGAAAAAGTTCTCCTCTCCACCAGTTCTGCAATACCAAATGCGGAGAAATTAGATAAAATGCTTATGACAAAGTATATTTATATGGAGGACCAACAATGGAGGAGCAAATAATGGAAAAACACAAATAAAATGAATAGAAAACTGGTAGTTTTGGAATGAATTTAACCTGCATATGCCACATTCATTGCAATGATACTGCTTCTTCGAAACCTAGCAAAACAAAATGGTTTATCAAATTAGAAAGATGTATTAATAGATCAGGCCTGGAATTTCAAGAAAACTTCGAACTAAAGGGCTTACATCATCATCGAAGAACTTGCATTTCGAGCAAAAGTATTGCCCCATGCAAACACCACAATTAATACAGTGTTGCTGAACCTGATGGGAAGAAATAAAAACCAAACTTAGTCATAAACTTTATTCTTTTAGTTTCAACTGCTGCATTCGACATTAATGTATCTAATATTGGAAAGAACGCTCAAGGAAACTTACATCTTGCTCAGTCTCACAAAGGGAACAGATAATCTGATTGACGAACAGAAGGCACAAACAATTCTACGTTAGTGTTATGTGATGTAAGTATCAAAAAGAAAAGGACTAAGAGAACAAATTCAAGGCTAGAAATACTATCTCCAAAGAAATCAAATATAAAATAATGATACGTTTTGATGCTAGTAAACTTACAAATAGTGTTTGCAATCATGAAATCCATAATCATAAGTTCAAAAGAGAGCTAACCCTTTTCAATTCATGGCGAGGAAGGTCGTGACGATTAGGAGGATCAACATCCATAGAATTCTGAGAACCATAAAAAGTAAAATAAACTACTCAGTGACTGAATTTTTTAAGCTCTAAAAGCTTAAATATGTAATACAGAAATTCAATTGATTGAAGAAAAGAAAGATGAACCTTTGATTCGTTATGGCAATGTCTGCAATCAAATATCTCATCACAACATGGGGTTCTAATTTTGCATCTCCTTCTATAATGGGAGCACCTTAATCATATAGCAAAAACAAAATACAAGACAAATTAATTTTGCATAAACGTAAATTGCAACTGATTGTTTCAGTATGAAGGAATTGATAAATACCCGAAATTCCCCAAACCCAACTCCGTTAGAGACTCATTAGACGCCATCTTTTGCTCGAAATCGCTCTCTGTTCTCTTCAACTTCAATCGAATGTGTTCCTGAAACCAGCAGCTCCGTAGGTTACAGGATAAGTATTTGCCCATGGGGGCTGCAATTGATAAAAGTGAGAAGAAAATACTCGAGATATACAAAGTAAGGCGTCAGATTCTTGTAAAATTAAATATTAGTCCCTGATACAGCAGGACCAATAACCAACGAACGGAGACTAAATTGTTCAAAATTAAACAAACCATGTACTAAATTGTTATTTCACTAAAGTTAAGTAGCACAAATGTTATTATGCCGTTGATTATATATTAATGCTATGAAGCGACACGCTAGCGCCCACCGGCCTACCCTAATAATTAGACTCGCGAAAAAGAAATATCATTATAAAATATGGAGAGAAAAGGGATTTCAGTCCAAACGACGCCGGTTTGAGCAGTATGAAATATCCATAAAGGCCTAACGTGGACGGACAGTGCAATCTTACCGGATGTAACGGAGGAACAGTGCAGGGAACCAGTTCGCCGTTATAACAAGTACTGTTTTGGTTTCGGAGAAGAACAGTGACGAGATATTTATAAGTATCTTGGTGGGCAGGAAAGGCGCGTACGAAAGTCAAGATGTTTGACTTTTAGTCACGGATAATAACCTCTTCATCCTACACTTTTAAGAAATAACAAACCAACACATATTATTTTCATTTTAACAATTGAGTCCGAGGTCTCCTTTTAATTCTACAAGCTACTTCGTGATGGGGATATTCAGAATTCAATCCAATCGGACTAATCTACTCAATTCGATCAGATTTGATCTATTTTTTAATGAATTTAAAATATATTTCTAATGAATTAACTATTTTTGGATTCAAAAATTTTAAATATGTTTATAATGAATTAAATCATTGATTCACATTATGGATCCATAAGAATCAGATTTAATTTGTTAAAAATAATAAAATAATTTTTAAATAAAATATTATTTTAAAATATATAAAATTATAAAATACTTACGATAAACTTATTAACTCACTAATCTTAATTCAATAGTCCTTAGTAACACTGTAGGCCCAATTTAGTTATTAATATTAAAAAAATAAAATAAAAAACAAAAAGAAAGAAAGAGAAATAAGCGTTAACCTAATGCCCTAATCCTTCTATTGTCGCCCCTGACACTCTTCTCTTTAACTTATTATCAAAGATTATATTTGTATTGTGATATGAAATAAGCTTGTGGTTAAAAGAAAGAAACATCTAATTGATTTAATTGTATACAAATTTTTAATATAAACTATTAAATTAAAATGATTCATTTGAAAAATTATATATAATTAATATTGTCAAATTTGCTATCAATTTTTTATAACAAAAAATTTATTATTAAAAATTGTTAAAATTTTTTACAACATAAAATTTTCTTAATTAATTGTAAAAGTTTTTACAACATAATTTTTATTATCAATTGTAAAAAATTAACAGCAATTTTGATAATATTAATCATTCATAATTTTTGAAAGAAACTAATTTAGTTACATGGTCTACTTAAAAAAATTTGTATAATCAAATATTGAAAAAAAAAAATACTAAATCCGAAAGGAAAAAGAATTAAACATTAAAATATTAATATAACTTTCAAATTAAATTTTATAATAAAATTATATTAATTATTATAAAATAAACATAAAGACAATATGATCATTTTATATTTTTTAATAGTGAAGGAGTAAAATAATTAATTTATATTAAGAATAGTCACCTGGGGGATATCACGAAATTAGAGGGTATCTTTATATTTAACAGTTGTGAGTATCTAATATATGCTAATAAAAGTTGGGGTGAAGTATGGTATCTCTGTATAAAAATATAAATTATATATATACATTTAACTAGACTTTTTCTCTTCAATGTTTTTCTCTTTCTCAAATTTATTATTGAATTTATTTTTTAAACGATCCATATTTTTTATTTATGATATACTTATTTTTTCTTATTAAAAAAAATTTGATAGCAACATTGTGTGAAAGAGTTATAAATTTTAATAATTTATTTTTATAAACTTATGGTGATTATTTTTGTTACTTTTCTTTTTATGTAACTTTAATTAAAACAAATTTTTATTAAAAATCTAACTATAATTATTTATATATATTTTTTTTTATATCTATTTTAAATGAGTATATTTGTTTATAAGTTCATATAATACATATACTATTTTCTCAAATATTTTCGTTAATTAAATATACTCAATATTAAAATTAAATATTCTGAGTTTATTTGGATCGGATTATATTTGAAAATATTTTCTTAATGGATCAGATTGAATCAAATTCTATTATATAGTAGATCAGATTAAATTGAAAAAAATTCAATCTGTCCAGTAATAGATCTGATACGAATTTGTTCGAATCCACCTAATTTGATCAGTTGAACACCCTTACCAACTACTGGGACTGAAACGTTATATTTGGGAATATCAGCTCTTAAGTTGTCATTTTATTAAAGTTAAGATATGAAATGTTATTAATACCTTTCTTTTAATTTTCCTGAAGGAGGCTGTTGAAATTTCAATTAGGTTAAGCCGACATGAGGTGGAAAGTTGGGACAAGTATCTTTTATGACAGAATTTGTCGGACAATTAGATTGAATTGAATCTATACTTACGTGGCATGGGTCCCACGTTATCATTTTTACTTCGCTTTTTATTTTATTATTTTTTTAATTATAATTCACATGCTTCGTCGCGAAATTCTGGTGAAAGATGCAGTGTACTCCGGTTTAGCTTAATCTTTATAGTAATAATAAAAAATGATACAGTTTGGTAAATTTTAACAAATTAGTCCCTGTCGTCCTTCGTTTTTATACCTTGCTTTTGACATGAGGGGCAAACGGATAGTGCCCCCCATGGTATCCTCGCTTGACCTATTTATATTTTGTTTCATACTTAATTTTTAAAAGTTTGTATGATCCAATTCATTAGATTTCGTATCTAAAATTTTTTTCTTAGTTTAAAATTTTAAAAAAAATTTAATTAATTACTTATATTTTTTGTATTATTTCATTAGATTCTGTACTTATAATGTGATTTTGGTTCAAATTCATATGAGTTTACATATTGCACTAACATGTTATTTTTTGTGCTAAACTTATGTCATACTACGACAATCTAGTTCATTTTTTGTCTTTACTTTTACTAACATACTAGATATTAAAATGTTAATATTGAACAAATTATGTATACTTTGTTATTTTATGAAAGTTCAAGTACAAGAAAATGTTCTTAATGTTTTTTTTTGCATCTACAATTTTCAAGTGGCATAATTAATTGGAGAATTACTATTTTTATATTTACAATTCAATTATGACCATGTAAATTTAAAATTAACTTGTTTTAAAACTTTTAGACAAAATGTCTTCATGACCAAAATTATCAAAATTATCTTTTCACAAAAATGCTCGAAAGTACTATAAAACAACATATTTAAAAGTATTACAACACAATATGCTTGAAAGTACTATAACAACTTGAAAGTAACTTTCTAATTGAATGTGTTATAACATACTCAAAATTGCTATAACTCCAAAGTTATACAGCATGTTTTAAATCAATAATAAAGTATTTTCATTTAAATCTTGTAAAAATAATTAAAAAAAGAATACATTTTTATTAAGGTATTAAAATTAAAATTTGAGTATAAAATAGGATCAATTTTAGAAAAATTTGTAATAAACAAATTTCGATATTTTATATGTATTCTCTCTCCGTAGACTTTTGTCAAGAGACAAATCCCTCAATCATACAAATCTATTAAAAACTATATCAAAAATTAATTTCTTCTTATTATTAGGACCATAAAAATCTTTGTTAATTCATCAAAACAACGGTTTCTTTATTAATAAAGTTTGAACTCTCTTTGACCAAAAACCGACATCCACCAAATTGGGCAAGTTTCAATCGTTGGGCTATTTTTTATGGTAATTTGGGCTAGCCAGCGGGCTCATAACAGTAGAATAATAAAAATAAATTAATTTTTGAAATAAAATTTTATTATATCGTAGAAGCTAATTTTTTTAATTTTAAAAGGTAAATGTTATATTTCAAAATTTTATGTGTAATTAATATTGTAAAAAATAATAAATTTTAAAAAAAATTAAGGGTCAAAATGTTATTATAACTTTCAAATTTAAACGTTATTAGTTAGAAAATAAAAATAACGACAATGTAGTCATTTCACATGTTTTTTAAAAATTGAAGAGTAAAATGATTTATTTACATTAGAAATAGTTATCTAAAGAGTATTTTGACATTTGTATTAAAATTAGAAGGTATTTTCATATTTTTTAAAAAGTTAGATATATTTGACAAAGACAATAAATTTTCAGAGTATTTACCATTTCTTTAAAAATTAAAGGTAAAGTATAATATTCTTAAATAATAAATAGTCTTTATTATAACCTCCACCTATTTGAATGTAAAATTTATCTTTTTAAATAATTGTTAGTATTCTACACTAAAGAAATTAGTGATCTATTTATTTCTATATATAGTTTAAAGTTTCAAAATAAAAATTATATTGTTAATTAATTTATTAGATTAAAAATTATAGTACAATAAATTACAACTTCACAACATTCACCATTTTATTTATTGAATTATAATTATAAATAAATATTTCATCACATACAAGCTTCTATGAACAATTTTTTTTATTTAAAATACTTATAAAAGTTAAATTAGAATTTTTTTCTCAAAATTATATCACTATATATTTTATTCTTCCTTCATTTTAATTATCATGTAAATTAAAAATATATTTTAATTTATGAAATAATTAAAGATGCATTAAAAAAGATATATATGATATAAATAAAATTTAAAATTATTATAAATGCAGTTTAATTAATATTTTTTTTTATTTTTAGTTATTTTGCTTAGGAACAACTGTAAAAACTTTAATATGCTGGCATTATATTGTAAAAGTAGAATAATAAAAATAAATTAATTTTTGAAATAAAATTGTATTGTATTGTAACAGGTAATTTTTTAATTTTAAAGGATAAATGTTAATTTCAAAAATTATGTATAATTAATATTGCAAAAAATAATAAATTTAAAGAAAAAATAGTTAAGGGTCAAAATATTATTATAGCTTTTAAATTTAAATATTATTAGTTATAAGATAAAAATAAAACCAACATGGTCACTTCATATTTCTTTTTAAAATTGAAGGGTGAAATAGTTTATTTATAGTAAGAATAGTTATCTCAAGAGTATTTTCATATTTGTATTAAAGTTAAAAAGTATCTTTATATTTTTGAAAAAGCCAAATATATTTAGTAAGGACAATAAATCTTAAGAGTATTTATCATTTCTCAAAAGTTAGAGGTAAAGTACAATATTTCTTAATAATAAATAGTCTTTAGTATTTTACCCGAAAGAAATTAGTCATCTATTTATTTCTATATATAGTTTAATTTTTCAAAATAAATTAAAAATTATATTATTGATTAATATATTAGATTGAAAATTATAGTAGAGTGAATTACAACTTCACAACATTCACCATTCATTTATTAAATTAGAATTATAAATAAATATTTCATCGCATACAAACTTCTATCAACAAATTTCTTTTATTTAAAAAAACCTGTAAAAGTTAACTTAGAATATTTTTTTCAAAGTTATATCACTATATATTTTATTCTTCCTTCATTTGATTATCATGTAAATTAAAAAATATATTTTTTTAATTTATGAAATAATTGAGGTTGCATCAAAAAGATAATATGATATAAATAAAATTTAAAATTATTTTAAATACGGTTTAATTAATATTTATTTATTTTTAGTTATTTCACTTGGGAATAATTATAAAAACTTTAATATGCTGGTATTTTCAACTTCACCAAAATTATAATTAAAATATAACAATTATCATTATAGTTAAATATTAAACACAACACTAAATAATTAATAATTTATTATAATTGATAACTAATTTTACCTGTTAAGAAAACATGGGAAACAAGTAAGCTTGTAAATTTAAAAACATGATAAGATATCAAATAAAATAAGTGAATTTTATAAGGAAAACATTTTAAAAACTGTTAATGGACAAGCTTATTTGGACGATGGACTGGTTTAGTGGGTCCATGGGCTACAGTTATGGGCCATACTTGACTCTTAGGTCATAAGTCTGGCCCTAAAGCCCAGCTCGACATGGATTAAGAGTCTGCTGTGTTTAAACCACTCTTCTGATATCTTTCCAAAGAACATATGTTAATTTAGGAGTGGCAATTTGAATTAATATATCATATTTATGTCCGTATCAAATAAAAATATAATACATTTTAAGTTAATATGAAATTAACCCATTAAATAATTGTGTCATCTATTTAATATATTTTAAAATATTTATAATATTATTTGTCCAATTACTACTAAATTATATTATAAAAAATATTTAATATTTGGAAGAATGATAATTAGACCTTTGTTTTTTAAAATAAATGTTAAATAGTAACCCAAAACAAAAATATTTACTAATAAGATCTCTTCTAATAGAATTTTCTGTCTTTATTATAGTTGGACTAAAATAACATAACTACCCTTTATTTTTTGTTACACAATGACCCAATTCCCTATAAATCCTAAATAGAGATATAATGACCAATATACCCTGCTTGATTATGTTGATACCACTATGCACTGTAAGAGCAAAAATGTAATTTTATGAATTTAAAAAAATATAAGCAAAATGCACAAAAATAAAGAATAATTAATATATTTTTTGATTTTAAAAAAAAATGATTAACAGTGTAAAAAAACTTTTTAATATAAATCAAATAAACCCAAAACGCACTTTTAAGAAATTAGTACTGAAGAAGAAACTAGGAAACTTCATTAAATAATGATACATATCCTTTTTTTTTTTTAAAAAAAAGTCATATTTTCTAGCAATTTTCACCTGGGGGAATTTTTTAACTGAGCACGAATATTGTATCCACCTCCACGAGTTTCCATCATGTACTAATTAAAACTTTTATATCATAGAGACAAAATAAAAAAATAAAAAAATAAAAAAATAAAATCATATCAATCGATCACATGTTTAACGCAGGGTCGAAACTAGGGTGAATGTTTAGTGGGGAATGTAATTTAGAGGAGCTAAAACAATAAAATTACAAATTTAAAAGCGTAAAATTAATATATTTTTTTTATTCAAAAACTTAAAAATTTTGATGGGACTGTAGGGTCCAGGGCCCTGCAGGCCCAACATGGCTTCGCCACTATTTTAAGGTATTTAAAACAAGATAACTTAATAGTAAAAAAAGTTTAATTGTGTCCAGTTCACAACTACGACAAAAGAAATGTCAAGGCATGAGTTTGCATGAGTTTGTGCTTAACTCTTATTTTAGACCCAAAAAGTTGAATGATCAACATACAAGTTGGATTTAAACTTTTTTTTTAAATAATTTTAAAATAAATAAAGTAAACAACAACCCTATAATATCCAAGAAAAACTAAATTCAGCGATTTTCACTAAGTTTAATCAATAAATTAATATTTTAAAAAAATCTATAATTTAGAACTAATAGGATACAATATAATAATTTTTGAAAATATCCACTTTTTACATTAACAATTCATTTTTAACTACGTAACAAATGTTTATTTACAATTGATCAATTTCAGAACTTTTGAATGAAAATGCCTTCATAGTTAAAATTATCAAATTTTTGAATATATTTTGTTACAATAATTTTAGAGTTTATTGTGATACAACAGATTCAAAAATATTATAGTACTTAAAAATTATTGTAATAACTTGAAAGTAATTTTTTAATTTATTGTCTCATTATAATTCGAAAGTTAATATAACAAATCAAAAGTATTATAATAATTCGAAAATAATTGTTAAGTTCATTATCTTATAATAACTCGAAAGTTATTATAGTAATTTAAAAATTATCGTAATAACTCGAAAGTAATTTTTATGTTTTATTAATTTTTATGATAGGAGTATTTTAATTCAAATAATGTGAACCGGGTGAGTTTTAATTAAATTTTGTTGATGTAATTATAACTGAATTACTGGGATAAAAAGCGGTCATTTCAGTTAAATCTCTAAATTACATCAAATTAATCATTTAAAAATTTACCACAAACACATGAAAGAGCCTAACAAACTTTCTCACTAAGAGAACACGACACTTGAGGTTCTCCGCTACCGACTCCACACCATGTGAAACACATAAAATAGAGGTGGTCTTTATCCTTTCACACGACGATGTCTTGTAATAAAAGACATTTAATCGAAACCGCCGCTCCATTTGCAAGAAGGAGGTGGGACCCAGAATCTTCTTTGATGATCCTGTAGGACATGGAAAACGACATTGACATTTGACAAGACGATTACTGTTTCCAACCCAATTGCATTTTAATTAATTTTTTCGTCCTAAACAAATCAGTGGGTATCATCCCTTCATTGATGCCAAATTCCCAGTACAATCCATGGGCCACCTTTAAAAATATATCCTGAATTTTAATGTTAGATGAATGATTGTAACATATATTTATACGTAGCTAGAGTTGGTATAGTTTTTATTTATTTATTTATTTATTTGTATGTACGATTTGAAAATTTTGAAAAAGATTTGATAAAAAATATTATTAATTAATTATTTAACTTTTTTCTAAATTTGTTGTCCCTATAAAATGTTTTAAAGAGTATCTTTTAATTGCAGTGATTGTTAGAAACTTATTTTACAAGTATTTTTTTTTTGTCAATTACGTAAAAAAAAAAAAAAATCGGTGGGTAAGATGAGTATTTGTATCGTTTTAATCAAGCTCAAATAAAATATCATTGATTAGTTATCAAAGTTTTTTCTAAATATGTTGTCGCTATAAACTGTTTTAAGGGTATTTTATGTTGCAGTAATTATTAGAAACTTATTTTACAATTATTTTTCTATCAATTAAGTTAAAAAAAAAATCCATTGCTAGGAGGGGTATTTTTGTCATTTTAATAAAATTCAATTGCAGTCCAGCTCTCGAGTCTGTTTAATAAGACTTATTTTTCAATTATAAGAAATAAAATTTATTATATGTGAGATTTATCGTATTTGATTGTGATTAAATTTTTCTTTAAATTAGGTGAAAATATTCGAATAATACCATATAAAATTTAATTATAAATTTTTAATAAAATTTTGAAATAAAATTATTAATTTGTACATACATATAATATTAAAAAATATATATATTTATCTTTTATCCGAATATTACTGGCAATATATTTCAAAATTATCTGAAAACTACAATAATTGTTAAAGTCTCATCATGGTTACTATCGCCAATAACTTCGGAGATAATGTAATCCTAACGACATAAAATGTGCGTATTGAAACGGTGTCATATCTCTTGTCTGTAATCGTTATATATCATAGGGATTACATACCATCTGAAACTTAAAAAGATAAGCTGCTACTACAAATGGCTTGCGACAACGTTCGTTCGTTGCATACCTCGATCTACTACTATTATTGAAGTAGCATTTTCTACTGCAATTTCAGCAGCAAAAGTTGTCGAATCCCACAAATACTTGCTGTGAACTTTAGAAATTACCGAACCCCCGACATTTATATATTTAGTCATAACGGTGTTGTTGAAACTTCCAATCAATATTCATTTTCTCAATAATTCTTTGTAATTACAAAATAAATTTTAAAATATATAGTACTCACGAGATATTACCCAAATATTAGGTAGTTGACGAATAATAAATAACCATATAGTTTTTATTTGAACTCATTTGAAATGACAAAATTACCCTCGACCATTACTGAATATTAAGACAAAACTTGCTAGATATCGAACATGAAATTAACATGGGAGCGTTATGGCATGTGGGTGGCGGATCAATTTTTTTTATTTTAGAGGAGAAGAAGTAATTTCAGTGGGCATCAACATGTGCAATTGAAACCACAGAGAAAAAGGCAAAGATGATGATTGGCATTAAGGGAATATGTCTAAAAACGAAAGAAAGCAAGAAATTTATAAGTAGCTGGACAAGAGGCCATCGGCAAGAGTGTTGTGTAGCGTGTTCTTATCGTTGGTTGGTGAAAAAAGTGGGTGTTAGTATTACTCTTTTCTATCTTTATCGTTTGGAAACAATCAGACCTCAAAATTGGCGTAGAAACGGGAAGAAGGACAAGAATGATGGGTCCAATATAAAAGGTGACTATCTCTGTCTGTCTATCTATAAAGCATGGCCTGCTATTTGCAGTCGTATAGACATATATGGTCCAGAATTTTCACGTGCTCTGCTCTTCTATATGTCATAATTGACACCAGGAAGAGGAATCTTTCGGTGCAATACGAAACCCTTATTTCATTTTGTTTATATACATTGAATGATTGAGGAGAATGTTCAAGATGCAGAACAAACTGTTGTGCTAAATCATTAATAATTAATGCTTAATATTCATAAAAATTTATATTAAATTCGGATAGGATAAAATCGATTGCCACCTATTTTTAAAAGATTAGTCTCACATTAGTCGGTTTTAATAAAATACCGACCACTCTTACTTAAAACAAAGGTTCGCTGTATATTTTAATTTTTAATTTTTAATTTAACATCTAGCGAAGAGGACATACTCATTTATTTCCACTTTTCAGGCCTCGAATGACGCATGCATGAGTGCTAAGGTGACCCCATTTCATGATTTAAATTAACGCATAGCAGCATATTATAGCCCAAAATTAGGGTTTGTATTATTGCCAATACCACCTAATTTTGTAGTTTACCACCTTGGCAGATTCACAACACGTCAATATAAAACAGTGGATGATTATGATCAACTTAAGGAGAAAAGGGTAAAATAAAAGAAGAAAATATACAGGAGAATTAAATATGAGAATAGCAAAATGAAACCAGACATCAAATCATACAACCAAGAGCAGAATAACACAGGACGTCACACCTGGGTTGGGTTCCATAATCACATCATCACACGATACATACAAGCTTCTAGGTCCAGTGGGCGTTTCATGATGATGGTGATGAAAACAGATCAACGGCCATAAATTAAACACAAATTTTAAAACCCTCAAAACAAATTAAATACAGCATCCGTGCAGTGCCAAATTGTCTTAATTAGTATTCAGTGGTCGGGAGCTGCTCATGGGTGCTGCTGATGAAGAAGAAGTCGTAAACCAGCCCAGCGAGACCACCGCCGATCAGAGGTCCGACCCAGTAGACCCAGTGGTTGTCCCAGCTCCAGCTCACCAAAGCTGGTCCGAATGAAACTGCTGGGTTCATCGATGCTCCATCGAAAGCTCCACCGGCCAAGATGTTTGCGCCCACAATGAAACCAATCGCAATCGGTGCAATCACTCCCAAACTACCCTTCTTTGGGTCAACGGCTGTAGCGTAAACTGTGTACACCAAACCGAAGGTCATAACGATTTCGAAAACGACCGCGTTCCATACACCAACTCCGGTTGAGAGAGCAAAAGCCGATGTGGTCTGCGTCGTACCGTATTAAACCACCATAATTAGTCACAAACTAAATGCAATAACTAAGTTTAAAGAATTCATGAATACATATAACAGACTTACCAAGCCGTTGGTAGAGAACTTGAGAAGCAGGCAAGCAACTGTGGATCCAAGTAGCTGGGCAATCCAGTAGAGGATGCCACGAAGGAGGGTGATGTTACCGCCAACGAAGGCGCCAAAGGTAACAGCAGGGTTGACGTGGCCTCCGGAAATGTTGGCGCCAACGGCGACAGCAACGAAAAGACCGAAAGCGTGGGCGATAGAAGCAGCAACAAGGCCGGCAGGAGTGGTGGCACCATTGTCAGTGAGCTTGTTGAAGGCCATGCCGGAGCCTTCACCGGCGAAGACAAAGATTAGGGTTGAGATGAACTCTGCTAGTGCAGCCTTGAGGGCATCTGGGTGGGTGGCCTCATGAGGCTGGCCGATAGCAATGTTTCTGATCGGCATGGTTCAGACGTCTGATCAAGATCAAACGATGGAGAAAGAGAGAGAAGCTTCTAGCTCAGAGCCACCTGTGGAGTGTTATTACTAGTGCGAGAACAGGTCTGCACTACTCAACTTTGAGCTCGCTCTTATATTCCAAGCGTGTAGTTTACAAAAACCGGCTTTTCCGGTTCCCGGTAATGATTATTTAAAGGTGATTGGTAATACGAAGTGGATTAGCTATTGATGGTTTGTTTTGTTCATGGTTTACGTATTAATTGGCTTAAGCGGAGCTACCAGTCGTCACTGTTCATACAGCGACACGATTCACCCTTAAATGCCTACATGAGAGACACGTGTCACATGGCTAAGGGACACGTAACGTGCGGCTGAAGTAGATTTTGTCCGCTCTTTTTGGCCTCTCGAAACATCGAATAGTTTTGAACAGCAACAATTTTCCGAGAGATTTTTAACAGTGATTAAATTAAAAATTTATTTTTTAAAATAATTATTATCTAAAATATTTTTTTTAAAAATTATTTATTTAAATTAAAATATTTTTATAAAAAAAATTTTAAAAATAATTATATATTTTTTTAATAAAAATATTTTTATTTAAAAAAATTAAAAAAATTATTTTTATAACAAATTTTATACGGTAAATATTACTAAAAATTAGTCTAAGATTTAGCCGCTTTGATTAAATTTTTTTAATTTTTCCGGTTATGGAATTTAAATATTGTAAATGTAGCAGGAGGAGAACTACCGTGTCCCAGATCCACAATAGGTTTTGCTAGGAATGAATTTCGTGTTGACACGTGGCTTTTATGTCACGAACCAATTTGATTTGATACAATTATTCAAGATCAAATTATTATTTATTTGTTAAAATAATAAAATTATCGTATAAATTCTATGAATCACATTAAATGTTCCCGTAGATTATTAAATAAATTAAATTATTTTGTAAAAATAAATTTAAATCATAAAATAGGTTATAACTTTTTCATAACAATCTCAATCAGTATTAAGGTTGGTAAGCCACTGGGAGTGACGGAGTAATTGTTAGATTAAGGGCTGATATACGCCATTTTGTGATACACAGGCAGCAACGGTTGTGCCGTGAAACACAGGAATACATCTCTTGAATGAATTGAAGATTATCATTATCCCTACCCACAGAAATTATTGAAAAAACATGGAGTAATATAATATTATATAGTTGTATATTTTCCTTTTATGACGTGGAATAGCTTAGTTCAGCTCTTATAGTTGAAGGGAATCTTTGAAATATTAAAATGAGATTATTTAAATTTATGATAATCACTAGTGGCACAATTTAACTTGATTAAATTTCTTAATTAATCGTTTAGAGATTTAGTAATACTAATATATAAGATTATGAACTCGATTTATGAAATTTAAGTTGCATTTACAATTATTTATTTATATTTAGTTTTGAAAATATAGATAAAATATTTGGTAAATTTTTAGTTTGTCACCACACAAAATAAAATTTTAATATATAATATATAAAATACTAAAATATTATTAATAATTTTATAAATTACGAAATTTACCAAATGTTAAAAATTAACATATTAGGATAATTTTAAACAAAATCTTAAGAGTATGTTTAATAATGTGATTTTAAGATTATTCGTCTATGAATGTTGTGTGATGAAACATTAAATGTCAAGCATAAAAAAGAAGATGATTTATAAATAGTAGCTATCACATAAAATTTAATATCGTATCATTAATTTTTATATGAAAAATGATTGTTGAGCCGTTAAAATATGGTCTAATATACATCTTAATTTCAATAGTTCGAAAATTATCTATTTAATTTCTCATATGATAAATAGGTTGTACGTATTTGGCTCCTCTCTGTTACTTATTTCTCAAAATTAATTATCTTACTGTATATATTAAAAAATTTGAAGTCTAATGAAATAGATAATGACCTACTCTGAGCATGTCATATGTTTTAAATAGGAGTTAAATAAGTAATGTTTAAATTATTGAAAATAAAATACAAATTTTAAAACTTAAAACACTCACAAGTGTTTTTCCCTTTTTTATATTTATTGTAAATAATAAAAATAATTATGAAAATGTGATTAAGGTGACCTTCTTAACTTTTGATTACTTTTTGGAAGAAGTGATTTGCCAATGTGAAGACATGCATATTGCTGATGATTAATTAATTACCGATTTTATTGATAGTAACAAGCCTTATGAATTCTTTTCTATTTTCTAGCACTCAAGCTCTTATCAAATGGATAGATGATTAATTAATTAATTAATTAGGTAGTAAAAGATTAAGGGGAGGACATATTTGAAAGTGACTTTAATACTGCCTAATACATGAAATTATTAACAAATTACTTAAAGTTGCTTTTAATTTTATTTAGTCTTGTGGACTATGTCAATGGAAGCAATTGAAAATAATTATTTGCTTAAAGTTAAGAATAGATGATCCAAGGGTTTGAGAGCAATTTCTTATCTTATCATTGATAAGGGTATCTCGGGGAATTAAAATAATAAAGTTTTATCTTTTGGGCCCTTGATTTCTAGTGATATTTTAACAGTAGACAATTTCCTATTCTTTTACTCTAAGGTCTTTGATAATATATTAGGTTAACAAGAATAGTGAAATGGTACATTTATGTGCTATCATATGATCATATTTTTATATAAACTGCTTAAAATAATTATCAATTTATACAATTTGTTTACTAACATTTTTCAACAAGGTTTCATTTAGTATCATAGTACTTTTAATATGCTTTGATAGCAAAATTAAAATATTACTTAATAACACTAACTTTTAATAGGATATACTCATTTTTCATTAATATTTAACACTTAATATTTTCATCTCACAACAATTATGATTTTAAACTTGGTACATCTCAATAGCAAACGAAGTTTAAGAGTCACCTTAACGTTTTATCTTTTATGTTTCTGTCTTAATAGTTAATAATTAACTATTTAGACCTAACACTAGGACCTTAAAAAAAATATTGTAAAAATTATATCCTTTATTAAATTAAATATTTTGAAAATAAAAGGATTTGGGTATTATCACCCCTATAAATAATTCATGTGCCAACTGCATTTTGCTTTTTTGTTGTCAATTCAAAACAATTCAAGGATGACATCCTAAAATTTATTATATAAAAGGTAAAAAAAATATACGGGGATAATGTTATAGATAAAGTTAAGAACTAGCCATCTCTTTAATATTTATTTATTTATTTTGCGTGTCCAAACAAGGAGCTAAAGATGGCTCTTATCCAAGGCATATTCTTCTGCTACAATTGTCACATATGATTATTTTAGTACATAAAACTCGTGAAGTTGTGGTTGGTATAGCTTTGCCTTAATGGCAATTAGTATACAAGGGTCCCTCTCAAATGACCTAATTATACTAATTAAACAATAATTATTGCTTATGACAACTAATCTTATAATTTGAATATTTGAGGAGGGCTTTTATGTTGATAAGAACCAAAAATTGAATTATACAAATTTTTAAATTGCATTTTATATTTAAAAAAAAAGTTTGAATTCTGGTTAAACAACCCTCGTGTTTTTTAGTCAATGATTATCTCATATAATATAATTAAGAATATTTATTTATATGTAGTTGATGATGTAATTAATACATAATTTTTTGATATCTTTTAAAATAGAGGTATTATAATTTTTAAAATAATATAAGGTTTATAATATTTGAATAATATGTCACTTATTGATCACTGTTAAGTAACTATCATACTAAAATTAAAAGTAAAATTATAGGATAGTGACTGTATACATATATAATAAATGGACGACTGGATTTCTTTCAACTATATCCAACAAGCTTTATGATAACACGATTGAGTATCACTACTCTAAAAGTCGATCCTTACTCCATGATGTTTATTGCAATTGCTTGTTAGAGATTATAGCTATTATATGAAGTTGTAAGTGTAACATTATTGAATTTTTAGTCCACAATTATTATAAATTGAAATTATTATCTAGGAAGTATATATAGATAGGAAATAATTGATAAATATTAGCTGGTAACTGAAAGTGAAAATTTATGAAACATTTTAATTATTGTACTTTTAACATTAAATAAAATTACGATAATTATAAAGGTCAATTTGAGATTGCTGTAAATTATAAAATATCTGTTTCTAAAAAAAATAAATTAAATATTTGATAAATTTTATTTTCTAAAGTATTACAAATTTTAAAAACAGACTATATGCTTTAAATTTCAAAGAAATATTGGAAAATAAAACTTTATACGGTTTTTAATAGCAAATAGTAATTTTTAGATTAATGTAATGAATGAATTACATTAAGTTAAAATTTATAGAAAAAGAAAAATTGAAATGTAATGAATGGATTGCAAACTATTTTTTTAAAAATAAATTTAAATTCGTAAATTTGAATAATGTATATCTTTTTTTAATATATGCGTTAAGTTTACTTGTATGTTTAGGTAAGTATATTTAACAATAAATAATATTTTAACATATTTATCCTTATAAATATCATTGTTAAGTTACCATATGATACAAAATTTTTTTTATTATGAAAATAATATGCTTATTTGAAGTTCATTTATTTTGAAAGTTTTACACAAAATAAAAAGTTAGAAAATTATTTTTTTAAAAAAATATCTAATTTAATCTTGTTAGAGTTTAAGAATGCGTCTAGCAATATTTTGCAAAATACTATGTCATAAAAATAAGAATTATAAAACATGTCTTGTAGAAATATTTCTAATAGTTGAATTCAATAATTTTCTTTATCAAATATCAATTAATAATTAATATTTTAAGTTAATTAATTGACTTGATTAATCTTAATTATTCAAAGAAAAAAAATTTTAATTCATAAAGAGAGAGTTACTTTTACTTTTATCATTGTCCCTTATTGATTGATGATTGCTTACTTTCATCACCACTTATTTCACCTTTTTTTCTTTTTCTTTTTTTTTTCCTTCTTTCTTAGTTGGCAAAACCAGAAATGGAAAGATAAGAGGCGGGTCATCAATAATGTTGGTATGTACTTAAAAATAAAATTTATCTAAAATATTAAAAATACAATTTTATAAAAATCAATTAGTAAACAAGACAATACAATCTTTTTTTTTTTTTAGTTAAGGTTTTTTATCATTAGGACTTTAATAGAGACAATTTTGGAATAGCTCTACCAACGCTACACACGACTATATTTTATTCCATAATTTTTTAGTAATTAATCTTTTTTAAATCTTTTACACATAGAGACAAAAATGGTTTTGTATTTGCATTTCATTTATTTAGTTTTTTTATTTAAATATTTTATTATATATTATTTTATTTACATGCAAGTTGATGTTTCTAAAATATGCTATTAAATATTAAAAGAATATGAAAATATAAAATTTTCTATAAATTTCTTGATACATGGTATAACAATATTGTATACATTTTGTATTTTTTTATTAGAACAACAAAAGTTCAAAAAAAATATAAATTATATAGTAATAATATAAAACTATTATATCGTTGTTTCACCTAATATTTTTAATAAAAAAATTATATTACTGTATAATTAGTGTATGGTCCATAACAAACAAGAATTTTTTAATATAATTTATAGGTCATAATTTACTTTAAATTAATTGTTGGATTGTATTTTAAACAATTTAGTAATTTAAGTGCACCATTGTATTATATAATCGTTGCATTATAGTCCTAACCAAAAATAAATTAATTAATATTTAATTGTATCCAACTTAGTTAAAACACAAACAAAATCACTCAATTGAACTAATTCGTGAATTTTCTAATTTTTTTATTTTTATTTTTGAATGGAAGAAAATAACGAATTCCAAAAGAAGTGGTCACTCACACACATGTAATAAGTGACAACTTGGATGTCAATTAGTGAATGGGAAAGGCATGTGAGAATGTGGGGGCACATTTGGTAGTACAAAATTGGAAAGGAAATGGAAGTTGGTAGAGTGACAGGCTGTCATGTCTGATTGGTTGAAGTCATAATATGTAGCAAACCAGTGATTGACAGCTGTAAGTCATTCATTTGCAGTAGTGGTGGGGTCCACTTATGGCTCCCTCTGGCCCCTTCCCCGTTTCCCATTATCCCCGTGATTACAACCGCCCCTTCGTACTCATCTTCATCCTGGGGATAGTTTGATTCTTTGGATTATAAAATCCGTAAATAATATTTTTATCCTTAAATTTTGATAAAATAATAAAATAAAATATAATTTATTAAATAAAATAATTTTGCCTTTTTTACAGGTAGGAGTAACAAAAATTTTTGCGGTTTTCGCTTCACTTAAGGTAGGATGAAAATTATTTTTTTACCTAAATAGGAAAACAAGTTGAGAACAGAGATAATATCTTATTTCAATTTTAATTTTAATTTTTTATTAGAGACTAGAAATATGTATTGGCACCTAATTCGTTCCGCTTCCTTACTAATTTCTATTTTTCAAACTATAATAATTTCCTAAAATGCAAAAACTAAAAATCTAAGCGTAAATAGAAGAAACAAAGAAATCCTAATCAATATATATCTTTAAGTCCTTCACTTCATTTAGCACCATTGTCGTTGATCTATTGTGTCATTGTTGCTAACCAACACTTTGGTTGTCACTAGGTGCAAAGCTAGGATTAACAGTTTGGAGAGGGGTCAAAATGTAATGATTCAACGTTTGTAGGGGTCAAAGTAATAAACATATAATTTAAATTGCTAAATTAATAATTTTTGCATATAAAATTTCAAATTTTTATTAGGGTCTGAATGGGCTAGAGCCACTGAAAGTCTTTACGTAGCTCCGCGACTGTCACCGACATCATCTCTAGTATCAAAATTTATTATTCGTTACAGGAGCATAATGTCAAAAATAGATAATTAGGGGAGTAAAATGTTTAAAAAGTAAAGTTAGTTAATTAGTTTGTTAATATTTTAAAATAATTAATAAATTAAGAGATAAATGGATAACTTTATAAAGTACAGAGGCTAAACTATGTATAAATCTAAAGAATTGATCTAAAATATAAAGACCATAATAAAATTTTTAAAAGATTAGGAGGCCTAAGCCCACTAAAACTTATTGGCGCTTTGCCACTAATTAGCTACTTTAAATGCCATTATCAATCAAAGTTGTTCTACTACTATCACTACTTATAAACACTATCTCGATTTTCAACTCTCTATCTGATTATAACATTAACTTTCTTTGTTGCTCAATACTTAAAACTTCATGAGAATCCTAATATGAAGCTCACCAATAGCTACCAATCTTGCATCACCAGTCACCCAAATTACTATTTAAATTGTCATTTAAATTATTGATGTTGTCTGGTTTACATTTGTTGATTCGTGTTCTTGTCTAATTTTTAAACTTATACCATTAATTTTTAACTTTTGATTTAATTTAAAATTTTAACTTGTCTAATATAGAGATTGGCATGTATTATCAAAAAAGTAAGACAAAAAATAAGGAAGAAAATTATTAATGCAAGTATTATGAAACAAAAATGGGTTGGGATGAAAAGAGGCTCGAGAACAGGGATGGACATCCTGGGTCTGCCCCACCTTGTTGCTATCCCCATAAGTAGGGATACTAAAAAAAGTTGTAGTTAGGGACTAATTTGTTGAAATTATGTTCTAATTTATTATTTCAAGAAGGATAAAAGTTGAAAATAATATTGTCTTATTAATAAAATCATTTGTTTTTACTGTATTGAAGAAAGAATCCACAATAAAAAATAAATTAATTACATGTTTGATAAATTTCATTTTTAGAAATGCTTTGAGTTTTAAAAGTAATTTACATACTTTTGGTAAAATTTAATATTAATACAAATGATTATTATGTATATTCTGAGACTATGTGCCCATTTGATTTGATATTTTTATTAGTTAAAAAAAATTTTTTAATAGTAAAAATTTTTTTCAAACTTTTAAATGTTGTTTAGCTGATAATGAAGAAAGATTTTTGAGAATTAGAAAAGTGGTTTTCCTTTTATTAGAAGAAGTGAAAATTTAAACTTTTGGCTATAAAGATTTTTCAATTTTTTTAAAAAGTGAAATTATAAAATATCCTTACTTTATTTTAAAATTTTAACGTTATTTTTTAAAAATAAAATATTAAAAACTTGTCTATTAAGATAATTATTAAAATATTTTCATAACTTATTTATGAAAATCAAATAATTAATAAACTTTTCTTAAATATTCTACTTATAAAAATTCTACTGGTAAAAAATTTATTCTAAAAGTTCTACTTGAAAAGTTATATAAAATGAAGTTCAAGAGATTGTAGTTTGGCTTTTTAAGTAGAGTTTTTAAAAATAAAACTTTTAATAATCAAGTTTTTTTAAAAGAGCTTTTGAGAAAAAAATTTTGATCATTTAGTTGCCAATTAAAAAAATCCTTTCATAATAGTAAATTGTTTAGCTACAGAATTTTAAAAGTGCTTTTGTATAATTAAATTATTAAAAGAGATATATCAAAGAATTTATTTAATAATCATAACATATATATAAATTGCTTCTCACTTCGGGTCAATTAGCAATAATTTTTCTGTGGATTTTCAGAAATCTCTTTCATGTAACAAGGTATAGGACTCTTTAAATGTAAGACCTATTGCTCATGCAATTTGGGATCCTCATGTAAGACCTATATCCAAAAGTGTTTTGCTTTCTTGTCAAAAATGATTCTATCTTTTCTGTATCCGCAATTCAATATAGATGGATATATACTACCATAACATATATATGCCTCTCTTACTGTCATTTTTCTCATGCAATCTGTTGGAATACTCGAACGATCAATTCTTTTTTTCGTCTTTTCTTATGCCTTTTCGAATGAAAACAAAAACAATATTTTGTTTCCACCAAGCTAAAAATAAAAAAGTAGAATATGTCGATGTCTCTAGTAAACTAAAATTATCGTTTAATAGCTATTTTGCTTCAATCTATCTTATCCAAAACAAAAATTGAAGATTTATTTACGATTCGAAATAGGCTTTTCTATCTTTATCCATGGATCATTTACTTTTACTTAAAAAAATTAGAAGTACTTAAAAAATTGGAAGTATTGATCTAATTCAAAAAAAATTATGCTTCATAATTTCATAATCCAAATTTACAATTGCGAACTGACCCTTGCATTGCTGTTGCTCGTCAATAAAATGAGTGCTATATTTTAAAATTATACTTAACATTGTTCAAAATTAAAGTAGCTTATAAACTAGTTTAAAAAATAAATAGAACATCAAAATTAAAGAAAAAAATAAAAAAATAGTCTATTTGTTCCTATATGTTTTAAAACCAATTATTTAGGACAGCGGTATTAATATTAACAATTTAGTCTTTTTTTTTTTTGTTTCATATTAATTACTAGAGACTACAACAATGAAATTTTAATATTATATTTGATAATATTATTTATTTGAAGTTTATGGATGATAGTGTTATTATCCTAATTTTTACCACTTATGCAGGAAGAAGAAAATACGAGCAGAGAGAAGAAAACACTCATAAAGATGGGAAAGCCACGAGGGGAAAGCAAAATTATTACACTCTATTTTCAATTGTGTATATTATATATTAAAAAAATATTAAAAACAAAAATATTGACTAAAAATTATTTATGAATACACAAAATTAATTTATTGTTATAACTTCACAAGTTAATTAATGTTCTTGATGAATAATTTAACTTTTATCAATAAAATCTTTTGAAATTATGCTTGGCAAAAAAGTTCAAGCTTTGGCTTGATCTTAAATATAGAATAGGTTGGTCCAATTTTTTTTTTTTTTTAACTAAAGTATAGATTGGGCCGAACCCGAGTCCAGGTCAAATTTGGGTCAATCAAGACTTAAAGAGTTTAAAACCAAGTCGGACCGGACCGAGTCAAAACTTGGCCAAAAAAATAAAATTTTCAATAAAAGCTTAGTTATAAGGTCCAAACCTTTGACCTATCTCAAGCTCGGGTTTTTGCCAAGGCTAATTGAAATCAACATCATATAAACTAAATTTTAATAAACAAAACAAATAAAGATAAATTAATTACTTATAAACTTACATATAAAAAATGAACTAACATTGTAGAGTTTTTGCACATATGATGGTTAATGATGATTGTAACTACAATAACATAAAAGACAATTAAATAAGATTTTGTTTTTTATTATAGGTATGAAAGAGATATGAAAATAATATTGTGTTATTTTTAACATTACACAAGTTTTAAAAAAGTTCAAAAAGCTCTACAAAAAGAAACCCATCCTATAGAGCTTTTTTAGCTTTTCTAGTCTATCAAAAACCATTTTCAATAACAAGCAAACAACATAAAAAAATTGAAAAGGGTTTTAACATTAAAAAAAATTCTAATTAAAAAGTTAAACTAAATGGGCACTAATTTTAGGTATATATAATATAAAAAAGGATTAATGGCTCATTTTCGTTACACAAATTTTTATATTATTTGTAAACTGTTGGATATAAATATCCAACGGTTAAGATTGAATACAATATATACATTAATTATAGTATATTAATTATACATTAATTACATAATTAGATTTAATTTTAATCGTTAAATATACCTATATCCAACAACTCATAAATGATGTAAAAATATGTATAAAAAAATTGGCCCCTAATCCTTCTTTAATATATGGATCAGGATCCAGTCCTGATCTCCTCCTTTCTTAACTTTTAAAAAGATGTTGACATGTGTTAATATTTAAAATAGAAGGTTAAAATTTGATTTTAATAAAATTTACCCATTAACTATTATAATTTATTACAGTTAAAAATAAAAATTATTATTTTTCATGTAACCACCAAAAGCTATCATTGACTGTCATTGGTAGCCATTATCAACTGCCACACTGACCGCTAACTAACATCATCTGTTTGGTTTATCGTGAATATAATTGAAATTCATCTTAATGCTTAATAAAATAGTATTATCTGTATTATTGTTAAAACAACCATTCATTGTAGATATGAAATTAAACATTTGAAACTCAAAAATTTAATTTCAGATCTATGACAAATGGTTGCTCATATAGTGATAGAGATAGTACCATTGGGTAGAGTATTCAAGAAGAATTTCAATGATATTTATGATGATATTATCTAATCAATCAACAAAACCAATAGTTAACATATATAAGGTATGAATTAACCATCACTTAACTTTGATTTTTTTTAATATACCGTTGAATCTACATATTTTTAATGAATAAAATTAAAGTTAATATATATAATTAATATAAAATTTAACACACACTTATTATTAAATAGTTAGTTGATACCTTCTAGAATTGAATCACACAAGGGGGAGAAATGATTTCTTACTATTTTACCAAAACTACATTTTTAAGGTCCAAATTTTTTTTATGAGAACATGTACAATAGACGTCTTTTTCAACATAAATAATTAAAAGAAAATATAGTCTTTATCTGTGGATTAGAAAATTTTTTTTTAAGCAATTGTAATTTAATAGGAACTTCTTATTATAGGGTTATTTGTTTTTTTGAGTAAAATTTGAGTATAATTATTCAAATATTTAAGAGTTGTTTATTTTTTAACTATATCTAAATATTTGTTAAAAATATCTGAACATAATTAATTTAAAAATTTTGAATTAAATTTGAATGGACAAATATCTAAATAATTTAATATTTTTATTTTTCAAAAATACTTTTATCTTATTAATTTATTTATTAATAAAATTAAAATTTTTATTAAATATTTTTAACTTATCTCTTCTCTATTGTAATCTCCTCTACTTATCTTTTCTTTTTATTTTATATTTTAATTATTATAATCAATTTGTATATTTACATAATTACAATTACGTTACAACATGATTTATTATTTTTATTTCATTTTTATATTATCGATTAAAAATTATTTTTTAAAAAAATTATATGTCAAATAAATAAATACTGTACGTATTAATATAATTTATTATTTTTTTTTATCTATTATTACGTTAATATAATTAAAATTATTATAAATATAAGTATATTATTTAAGAAGATATATATATTAAAATATAAATTTTTAAATTTTTTATTTTATTAAAATAAATAATTTAATAATTTTTTTAAATATTTTAAAATAAAAAATAAATATATAATTTAAATTTAAATTTTAATTATGTGTAGAAATTGGGGAAAAAAAAAAAACGCTACCTACGGAAAAAAAAGGCTAAAAATGCAGGGCAAAAAGAGTCATTATTCACGTAAGACAGAATCGTGGGGCCAGCAGATGATATCACTTGTCTTCTCTTAATGCGTCAACATCAGCAATTAATGGTTTCAAATTCGAACATCACCATCATTATTTTATGAGCAACATACATACAAGACAACAAGAATAAAATGATATTTTCATTTTTATTTATTTTATTTTTATCTTATTTTTCCTCCAAGCATCCAATTAAATGTCATTTTCTAAATTATTTAGATTTGGTAACTTTTTAATTATCAGAATTATTTAAACTTTATTCTTTAATTTATTGATATATTTTAGATATATTATTAATTTATTAAAAATTATTACTCTACCTCAAATAAGAATAAAATTATTATTTTATTCTTATTTTTAATTAAAAATAAAAAGAAAGAATACAGTTTTAGTCCTCAAAGTTTGACAGAATAATAAATTATAACATACTTCCATGAATTATAATATTTTAGGTCTTATATTACATTTATCATCATCTACTAAAATTTTTGAAGTTATAATTCATTTTTTCTCCCAAATATTAAAAAATTATAATTTCATAGCACTTAATAATTTCAAGGAAGCACACTTTTTGGCCATTTCTTGTTAGAAAAAATGCATCAACTTCTCCTACTATTTTCTTTCCTTACTGTCAACCAAATTCCTTATTCAAGTTTCAAAGGCTTTTTCTCGTTGTTACTAATTCTTACCATTTCAATTATTGTTTCTCCTCATAATCATTAATAAAAACTATCTCAAAAATAGATTATCGAAAATATGATCCTAAACTCATGACATAAGGCTTTAATTCGTCATTTTCAGAAATAAATAATAATAAAGATTGTGGGGTTTACTTGGCAATTATTGTGGCTTTTATCAACAGTTTTTTAGATATAACTTGAAAAAAATTTGCGTTTGAAAAAAGAAAAAAAAGCGATGCAGGTGGTCATGACACAAAAAGTGAAACAGGGAGAAAAATTAAAAAAAATAGAAAAATGAAAGATGAAAATGAAGGTGGTGATAGTGATGATATTTTTGGAGATGGGAAGGGAAGAAAGATGGTAATAAAGGTGGTAGATTATAGTTTTTATGTTAATATTTTATATTAAAGATGAATAATAATACATATTTATTTAAATCCAATCAATAGGGTTAAATTTATATTTTATCACTATTTAATAAATTGATGTAACAATAGCCAAAGTTTAGGGACTAAAACGATGTTATCTCTTATTTTTAATTAAAAGAAGGGTACAATATTCATTTTATTATTATTTGAAAGTCAAGTAATGACTTTTAATAACTTGATGGTATATTTAATGTATGTCAATAAACTATGAGGTAAAATTGAAAATAACCCTAATTATAAAAAGTTAAATCATTGCAACAAAGTAAGTAACGGTGAATCTTAGTTAAAAATTAAATGTCAAGTAAATCTCTAAATCGAAAATATTTTTCTATTACAATAAGTAATGAAGGGGTATAATGGTCTTTGAAAATTAGATTAAAAAATAAAAAAATATTATGTGTTGGATTCATGAGTATAGCAATCTTTGCAACTTAAAAATAAAAATTAAAAATATTTAGTCATTTATATTTTTCCACCTAAGAAAATCTTCTTTAAGATTAAAAAGAGCAAAAATAATAATAATAATAATAATAATAATAATAATAATAATAATAATAATAATAATAATAATAATAATAAAAGGGAAATTAAAAACCCCAAATTAAGAGCTGCCACCACTATTCAACTATTTCGCAAACACCATCAACCATTTCGCAAACACCATCAACCATGCCCATACGCCTCAGAATATGCCAGTCATTAAGATTATTTCATTGTTTGTAGTCTCAAATCACTGAAAAATTTGAATGATTTGGAACCCACTGCTACTGTCAAGAAATTTCTTCACTGTTGCCTTGAATCATCGCCTCTTGAACCGCATCAACACCGCTAGCACCACCGTCGGTCCTAAGTCGAGAAAGATTTTGGTATAATTAAGTCAATATAGATATGCTGCTAATGAAGCAGAAAGATTTTGGTAAATGGTTGTTGAAAGCTTATTTTACACCTTAACTTTCGATTTTAGTTGAGGTTAACTTCCGACTTCTTAGGCTTTCAGTATGGTGTTTGTAGGATTTAATAGGTAAAGTTTTATATTTGCTTTCATTTTTTTTGGCAACCAAACGGGAAAAAGGCGTTCGTTGATGTTTGGAAATAACAGATATTGTTAGTACATGTTAGATTACGTGTGGGTTTGTGATCTAGAGATGTTTTGTTTAGGTAAGGTGTAATTTATGTAATTTAGTATTTGATAGTTATTTATTTATAGCAATAATGGAAGCTTCTAAGATAATAAAATTTGGGATTTTTATATACGTGAATAAAAATACTGGAGCTAGATGCTTGAGGAGAATCCATTAAGGTGGCCTTGTTGGGGTTGGGTTGTCTGAGTCGAAGTTAGGGTTAATGGTTTGGGTGAGGTCTAAAATGCAATGATTCAAAGTCTACAAGGACCAAAATAATAAAAATATAATTTGAAGGACTAAATTAATATTCTTTATTCATATATTTAAAATTTTTCTTAGTCTTATAAGGGCCTCCTGTCACGTGCCGGAAATTTATGAAATTCTAATTCCGTGCAGTACTTAGACTAGCTGTTGTGCACTGCCTAAATAAGCCCTTTTTAATCCAGGATCAATTTATGTTTGGGTGTATTTGCAATATCACTGTAAAGTATGTCAATTTGATGCTAAATATGAGAGCAAATATGGAGAAAAAAGAAGAAAACGTGAGACCACAATTGGAAGAGAAAAATGGGCCTTCTTTTTTCATTACACAATACTATACAATATATATTTATAAATAGAGGGACATGATTTAATTTAGACAAGTACTATCAATAGCCAAGATAAATCCATGTATAATTATTTACATAAAATACACAAATATCCTACCTATAACCACTATATCTATTTTGAGCCTATTAGATCACAAGTCTAAGGAAGCCAAGTCTGATTTCGAAGTTGCCTCATGTGCTGTCCACCTTGCTTCTCCCTTGTGTTTGGTGTGCTTAGCCTAAATGATGCTTAAGGTGGTTGCTTCCAAGGGTTGCTGTTATGCTCAACCTTGGTTGCTATGGTAGAAAGTTGGGCATGCTCTTAACATGCTTCGCTCAGCCCCGCACACCTTCAGTCTCCCCCATTCTACTCTTGGTTCACTGTTCGTGTAGGTACTACTCATTCGCGTGTGTACCCTCTCGACCAAAAGTGTAGGCGAGTTAAGAACTTAAGCGCACTTGTTCTGTGAGTTGCGTGCTCTCGTGCTCTTGTGCTTTGGGCGGTTCCACTTCTAAACTGGCGGTACGTGACACTTCGCTATTATCGGTTGTGCTCTTAGCCAATGTTGCAACATACTAGAGGATGCTCTTCTAGCATGTTTAGATATAGTTGAGGTAGAGTTTGTTCGGAATTATCTATTAGAATGTTGTTATAAAGATTTGTATTAAGGTTATAAGTTGAGAAATTGATGTTGTTTTTCATGGATAGTGACCGTTTTTGTTTTTGGGATTTTGAATTGGTTTTTTAGATAACATAAAAGGATGAAATTTCTCAATTAAGGTTAAATTACATATTTGCCCCATAAATATATAAAATTAGAAATATTTGCGTAATTGTATGTGTTAAGTAGAGATGCAAAAATTTTAGCAATTTCTGCTTCGTGTTGTGGAGGATGAAGACTATTTTTTTCACTTAAACAAGGAAACGAGTTAAGGATACAAATAATATCTTATTCCATTTTTAATGTTGTGTTGGAGACTAAAATTACGTATTAGCATCTAACTCCTTCCGCTTCCTTATTAGTTTTTTCTTTTTAATTTTTCAAACTATACATAATTTCCTAAATTCAAAAATACGAAAGTCTACACATAATAAAAAGAAATAAGAAATCCTAAATTAAGCCAAGTCTATAGAGGGGAATATCTTCAAATCCTTCACTTCATGCGGCCCCATTGCCTTCGGTCTATCGCTAATTTACAGCCTCTTCCACCATGCATCGTTGCTAGCCGAAACTCAATTGGTTGTAACTAAAACCATGTAGGGTATCAAACTCTCCACTTACATATGTCTCAATGTCATTTGATGATTTTATTCATGATGCTTTATAGTGAATAACAATAGAAACATAGTCATCCATAATTTGTGTCCATAAGTATAATCAATACTAAATAACATATGAACTAAATTAAAGATTGAAAATTTTGGTAATAGATGAATTTGGTGACATAAAAATTAAAAATAGATGTATAAATTAGTAAAACTATGAAAACTAATATTACGATAATTGATGAACAAAGAAAAGGAGCAAGATAGGGCGGGGAAAGACTCAATCTCGCTATGCAATATTTTAAATCAGTTTTGTGATTTTGTGGACTTAATTGCATAATGTGTCCAAATTTCAGCCTTATTATAATTTCGTAATCTTATTTTTTTGGGTATTATGCATGATTTTCCATTTTATGTGCTCAAATCATAATTTATGATAAATATGATATGGGGTCTGCTTATAAATATTATAAAATTTTTGGACCATAACAGTATTTCGAACTCTAAACCTGTGGACATTGTTTTGCAATATTGCTGGATGAATTTGGGTTTCGGTCGAATTTTACTGTTATGGGTGTCGATTATATTCTTCATGAGTTGCTCAATGATAATTTACACACTTTTTGAAAAGGGCTAAAATTGTCCATTTATTAATTTTTGAATAGTTTTAAAATTAAAAATTATTATCAGATATTTTTTAATTTTTTTAATTTTGGATATTTTCATAAATTCTACTATGTATCTACACATATTCTTGTCACCAAACACTCAGTCGGCAACTTCTAAACACAAGAGCTTGAATGCTTGGTACGATCTCTTACTATTTTACCAAAACTACGTTTTTGAAAAAGGTCCAAAATTTCTTGATGAGAACATGTACAATAGAGGTCGTTTTCAACACAAATAATTTTAAAAAAAAAAAAAATACAATCTTTATCTTATGGATTAGAAATTCAAATTTAATAGCGACTTCCCCCGTCAAAGAATTATTCACATAAGACAGAATCGCGGGGCCAGCAGCATGATATCACATTAATTTCTTTTCTTAAAGGTATTATTATTTAAGCAAACATGCATACACTACAAGACAACAAGAATAATATTATATTTTCATTAATTTTAATTTTAATTTTTATTTATTTTATTTTTATCTTATTTTCCCTCCTGTGATCCTATTAAATGTCATTTTCTCCATTATTTAGTTTAATTTTGTAACTTTATAAATTTATCTTTCATTAATTATAAAAAGTTAAGTCATAAAAGAAACTAATCAACGTTTACACTTAACAACTGAGTAAGCCATGTTTGATTTGAAGTATGAAAGGAAAGGAAAGGAAAGGAAAGGAATGGGAAAGGGCAAAAAAAATATTTTATTTAGTTGAAACAAGGAATTATAAAGAAAAAAATATTATATATTTTTTTAAAAAAATGTCTGCCTATTTAAAAATTAGTTATATTCCTTAATAGAATTGTAATTATAGATTAATTTTTATTTTGAAATATAGTTTAATTTGTTTTTAAATTTTGAATATTTAAGTATTAACATATTTACAAATTTATTGTCATAAATTCGAAATTAAAAATTACAAGAGCAATAAAACTTAATTTTAACCATAAAAATTAGTTATATTTTACTAGATTATTAACATGCATATTATGAATTAAAAGTACACTCCTAGATATCTATCAACCAGTCTAATTTATAAAATAAATTAATTTAATTTTTCATGAATATATCTAAAATAAACAAAGAAATTGCATCTATCTAAAATAAAACAAGAAAGAAAAAATAAGAAAGAAAGTTTCAACACATAAACTAGAGAAAAGCGACAACGCTACAAGAATGTAAATGCAAAGAAATCTCCTACTCCAAAGGGTTACTTTAATATATAGTCGACCGTTTTGATCTCATTGGCCCTTCCCTTTAAAAAATTATAATTGCTCTTAATCAAACACCAAACTTCAGAAAATTTAAACATTTACTTTACCACTGGACCACTATAATTATTTTTAAAATTATTTAAATGAAATATATTTAATGTCTATTATTAAAAATATTTTTTTGAATTATTATTATTGAAATTATAAAATTATTATATATATAAAATATAAAATAAATAAAATAATTTATAATTTATAATTTAACAATAATTTTACCTTTAATATTTATTTAAATCTATTATTTTTATTATTATTATTTTCTTTATAATTGTTTGAAGGAACAGCAATTCTATTTTAATATTATCATTTTTAAATTCTAATAATATAAATTTAGTTACAAAAATAATTATTTTTTTTTATTAAAAATAAATTTTTTAAAAATTTTCAAAAAATTTATTTAATTTTTGCAAATAATTGTTTTTATTCGACGATAAGTCAATAATTTAAATTATATATGACTAATTATAATATTAAATCTTAATTTTTTTCAATTATAAAATTATTATATATACATATATATAAAAATATAAAAAATTTTTAAAAATAAAGAGCATATTTACAAAAATTCTTAGTACCACAAAAACAATGCTTAAAGTTAGTAAGACAATAAAAATAAAAAAATTTGTACATAATATTAACAATCATCTAAGTAAGTCAAGTTTATATAACCATTCTTATTTGCAATGGATAATAAGTGATAGTGAGAAGAAGATGGAGAGGTAGGAGTGGCTCACTTTATTTTTAGATATAGGGGTTTTTTTCTTTTATATATTTACAAAATAATTAATATTATGGATATCTAAAATTATTATTTTACATATTATCAAAATGATATAATAGAAATAAATATTTAATCTTTTAATAAATTAATTGTTAAAAAAAATTGACAATAATCATTAATTTGACTGATACAATTTATATAAAATATTACAATTAATAAAAATTTTGTTAAAATAAAATATCAAATTTAATTGATACATTTACTATAATTTTTTATTAACCTATATAAATAGAAAAAATAAATACGTGTAGTAGTAAATTATGATTTATTTTTTAATAGAATTGATAAAATTAGATAAAATATATTAAATCAATTTTAGAGTTTTTATTTTTGTATAATTTTACAAAAAAATAGTTTGAGGATAGTTAAGGGACAAGATGAGGGTTTTCTTTAGATCTAAGATTTTCTTTTATATATATATAATTAAGAATTTAAGATTTTTAAAAACTATAGTCATAATTCATAAAAGAACCTAATTGATTAGATTGAAAAGTTATAAGTTTTGTTTGAAGAACTTAATTGACAAAAATAAAAGTATAAAACTTATATAATCATTTGTTAAATAATATGGAAACAACTTTAATTTAACAAAATAATTTTTGGGGATCTAGGACGAATAAGGAAAAGAGGGCCATTCCTTCCTTGACTAGTTTTCAAAGTGAATTCATCCCTGAACCTGATTCAGATGCCTGAATTCAAAAATATTAGTATCAATCCTTGCCTTGAATGGGGTCATGCCTTAGTCCTATGGAAAAAATTGCCAACCCTACTCACTATTGACTCCCTCATCACCAGTCACCATTCTTTCTCCCATCACAACCATCCAACTTTAGAAACTAGGCAACATAATACAAAATACAAAATACAAAATATCAGCAATCAAACTGAAAATATTCTATAGTTTCTTTAAATAATGTTTTCAAAATTAACTGATGATATGCAAATAAATGGTGGAATGATTAAGTGTAGAGATAGATTATATTGCTGTGGTAAAAGAGTTAGGGTAAGTTAAGGATATCTAAAAGTAGCAAAAATCATAATGAGTTATATGTTTTTTGTTGTAGGATTCACTATGTGGGTATTTTAGGTTCTGGAAGCTATCACAAGAGTAATAGAATGATTATGGATACATAGTGAATAGAAGTAGCTGCAACAATTCAAGAAACGAGAACAAGGATGGTAATATAGGGATAGCAAGCATCCAACGTTGAAAAGAAGTTGAACAAAATTATAATACAACTACTAATGATGTTGATATTGCTATGTATTTATGTATAGGCACTATTAATACATAAGGATGTAGAAGATAACAACATCAAAGCATTAAAGCAGTGACAACTTTTTTGTAACCAAAATTTGTGTGCATTTACTTTTCCAAAATAAATGTAGTTTGAAGCAACCATGACAAAGTAATTCTAGTTTCGTACATGTTTGTCAACAAAAATAAAATAAAGCCACCTCTTAAAATATGCATGCATTGTCTTCAACTATTCTCATCTCTTACCAAAGTAACCTTGTTGAACACAGCTTTTTGCATATAAATCAATTTCTCAAATCCTAACAAGTTACATGGCTAATGTATCATCAAAAAATATACCACCATCTATGACATAATTTTACAAAAGCCAAAGAAATCTTCTGTGTGCATTGATTTTTGAGCATTTGTGTCTTTTGCTACATAAACCAAAATAAATCTGTTTACACAACTTCTAGCATTAACCAACACTGCACATACACAAGATGAACTCATTTAAGAGAAATGTAAATAATTACACTTGCTAGCCAAATAATGGAGCTATAAGTAATTTATAAGCATTAAAAAACATAGTTTTCAATAAATTGCTAAGTGTTGCTGCCTGTAGCTATACCACCTTTACCTTACCACTAGCATCTCTTCTTTGCCTTCTAGGTTTATCATGAACTATAGGACTTGCATAGTTTATGCTTCCCCTTGGACCTGTTCATTTATACATGTTCAATATATTATTAATGATAGTAAGTAATTATGCACATAAAGTTACTGAAACAGATGCTGAAGGTGCTATATTTGTGGAAGGTAAAATGCCTGAAAAGTACCTCAAGTAAGAAATTTTTAGCATATAAGAAAACAATTTTTAATTACCAATGCGACAAATTATCATTTACCTTCCTGACTGGATAACCTTTCTTTTTATGGCCTAATTACTTCTAGTAACCACATTTTAAAGTATATCGCATCATCTTATGGAGGTTGTTCTTGCTACTATTTCTTTCAACAGATCTTTATTCTTCTAACTTAGACTACTCTAATAGGTGGTTTCAACTGAGGCATGTGACTTTTAGGCCAATTTACCCAATCTAGTAATGGCCGTAGAGTATGTGTGAGTAAGTGGAGAGGTAAGTTTGTTTTCTTAAAGAGCAATGTACATGATCAGCAGGATCAACAACATAGTGCATGATGCAAGCTAAAGTATGCTTGCATAGGATTCCGCTTACTTGCCATTCTCCACACTCATAATAGATGTTCGCAAGGTCTACAACATAATTTCTTTTTCTGTCTATGACTTGATCCAGCACTTAAATTTAGTTGGGCTTATTTTAACGACAATCAATTTCCTACAGCCTTTGCAATTTTCTTCAACTTCATGCGCACCTTTGGTGGCACTATATCCCAATTAACTACCTTTTCCCTTCTTTGTATGAATCCTTTCATGATATTTAAATAAATGAACTCAAATATATCAATTAGTAGATATCTTCGATGATCATTTAGTACCTCATTCTGTGATTCTATTATATTATTTGTCACGTGGTTAAACTTGAAGAATTCATCAAACAAGTGGCAGGTTTATACTGAAGGTTCATTCTTCATTAACCAACGGTATGCTTTTTCATCCTTGGCCTTTATAGCATCCATAATTATGTTGAAATCAAGCTGATTGGTTGTTCTCGCTATTTGCCAAAATTATTATCTTAAATTTTCACTAGAAAGTCTTTTTAGAAATTAGCTAAAACGTTTTTGGCACAATACTAAATCTTAGCCCCTTTAAAATGCTGATCACATGCAACTATTAGTCCTTTTTATCTATTGAACATAATTATCAAAGCAAACCTATATGCAAAACCCATGTACTCCTTTAACAATAAAAATAACTAACCATAATTGTCCTTGTTTTCCACTATATATTGTAATGGCCAATGGATATATTTCATTGTTAGCATTCATATTGACAGCCAATAGTAGTAAGTCTCTACACTTCGTTTTCAAGTGACAACCATCAACTCCAATAAATCTTTTGCAACCTTCTATGAACCCTTTAGGCAGGGCATCATAACTAATAAAGATACGTTTAATGTGAGCTTTGTAACCTGCCTAATCTTGTTGTATCTTTATTGTTGCACCATTATTCCTTAAAAGTAATACATTAGCATAATCTTATAGAATTTTATACAACTGAATGTAGTCTCCATTTGCAACACATAAAGCTAGTTTTTCTCTTTTTCTTATAAAGCCTTTTTCTAGTTGTCACAGTACTAAACCTAACTCTTAGTAGATCTACCATAATTCAAGTCCCGATGGTAGGATTGCTTTTAATTTTTTGGAATAACTTTTTGACAACTTATTTGTTAGTTACCTTACGATTCTTTACTATACCTAAACAAGAATAAGCCTCTTTTATACTTTTTATCGAGAAAATTTAACCACCAACCAAAATCGAGGCGTGAATTCTCCATGTGCAGGAACTCTTCAGTTTACATAGTGTTATTACACTATCCTTATCATTTTCCTTCTTATCCATATAAAAGCACTCTTAGATGGCATAATCTTTGAGCACACTTATGAACTCATCAATTTTCTTGAACATCTATGCTTCTTTTAGGTCAATTTGTCTTTCCTCATTGTGTATGAATAATTTGCCTCTAATGTCTTTAGCCATGTTTACAACATGTGTGACTTCATCAGTATCATTACCTGATTATTCAACATCTTCATCATTGCTCTTATAACTTAACAACTTATCTTCATTATCATCAGAAGAAACATCAGGGAAATACTCTGCATCTACATCGTTATCTGACTTAATAATATCACCTATGTCATTATCTATCTAGTATATCGAGTCAAAACTGTTGGCATTATAAGCTCTATCATCATCTAAAATATCTTGAATTGAAACTGTTATTTCAATTTTTGAAGGTGGATACAACTCTCAATTTGTGTACATGTGTTTGATGCCTTATTGAAATGATAAAAATAACCCGTTTATAGCTACAATCACTTGTTCATTCAGTTTAAAATCCCATTCTTTATTTGCTAGTTCAATTTCTGGTTCAGAGAGTATTGATGGATTTCAACTGGTATTGAAACAACAAGAATTGAATTTTTATTTGTGGGACTCATTGGTGGGGGCTAATTATGCATTTAAGTAACTTGGGAAATAGGTTCTTCAAATGAGGAGGGGTTAGTTGTTTATAGTCTATCAGGTTAGATAGATTTAAAGGGTAATAACTCTATTTCAAGCCTCAATCTCTCAAATCCCTTTTCTTTTACTAGGTTTACAAGAGTAATAAACTCAATATCTATTTTCAACTCTTTTCTTTCACTAGACGATGGAGTAATGACTGTCATCATAAAGTTTTCATCATGGAACTTATGTCATTTGTGCATCATTTCCTTGACATCATTGATAATAGCTACCAAGCTCAGTCGATCCAATTCTACATATTATAATCTAGCTCATCCCTATAATATTGGACTATTTAATACATCAAGTAATTCATGTTAACCTTATTAACACATAATGAGGAACATAAACAGCATTTTATATGGCCCATACCATAAGGATAAGGATGAATAGTGATACCATGCTAAAAGGGCCAAATATGAATCATCATCTCAGTGCATAACAAAAGCATTAATAGAGATCAAATGATAACAAAAAGTCATTAAAGACAAAAATGCATAATACCCAACCAAATAGTACCAAACATCTCGCATTAATACTCAAGTGTAAAATAGTGCTAGCAACCAATATAGAACATTGTTCAAATGTTTTCTCGCAACATGCATTTAAACCTATTTATGAACATCGTGATAAAAATGGCTTCTAGAAGATGAAAAAGGAGGACGAAATATAATTATATTCTTATGACAAAAAAGCCAGATTTCACTTAAATACACAAATACCGCAGTGTAAATCGAATCTAGTTGTATATTTGAAAATGCATGTTTGCAATTGATACTAGATAGTATCAAACAAACAACCACAACCATGTAAATCCATCATAAAAAAATTATGATACAGAGAAACAACAATGTGCCTCAAAGACTACCTTTGCCATACCCACAAACTAACCTAAAACCCATACATACTTAACCCACCAAAAAAAAAAAAATCCATGTAGTTTTCAAACTAAAATATAAACACAATAAAGAATGTATTACAAATTGATACAAAAAAAAATAAAAAACTAAAAAATTATGTGCTTTCTGTTTTTAGTATACTTTCATTCTTTATGTTATTCGGGTCATAAACATATCCCAAACCTACACAAGGTTAACCCACAGAAGAACAATACCCCTATGGTTTCCAAATAAAAATAGAAATACAATCAAAACATATATTACAAATAGATAGAAGCATCAATAAAAAACCAAAAACTATATGCATTTTGTTTTCTATGAAATCATGTATTATCAAAGCTTTTTGGGTATTATGTTATCGACCAAAAGTTAGCTTCCAAGTAGTTAGACATGCCCTAAGTTACTCTCCTTCATGCAATAGGTGACCTTTCCACTGTTAATGATGTGAAGCATTGACTTTGAGAAAAAAAAAGGCACGTTTAATGATTTTTTTGCCTTTTCCCTCTAGTGTTTTTAGGGGAAAATTCCCTTTACCCTCTTGAAGTTTCACCTAATTATATATTTTTCCTTCCAGGATCATGTTTTTTAAGGTAATTACGTGTGTACCCTTGATGATTAATTTGTTTGACTATAATGTAGATTTTAAAAGATGTTAGTGGGCCCAGGTTACAAACATATCAAACAAATTGAGTTATTTAAAATGTAAAATATTCAATGATAATTTTCTTCCTCAATGCCATAAGCAAAAATACAAATATATATATATTTTTGAGCTATTAAAAAAAAAAAGAGTTGCAAAGTTTAAAACCAAACTTAAAGCAACTTTAAAATTGTAAAAAATGGTCATTACATGTAAACATAATACTCGGCTTACACATTATGTTTCCACTTCAAACAATTTTGAAGTATAATTTTCATCACCGAAATTCTTAGAGCTTGCATGCTTGTAGTGGGTTGAATAGAGTCAAAGAACAAAGAGGCAGAAAATGTCAATGTCAAGTGAAGCCATGAATATCAATGGAGATTAGTGATTTTAAAAAATATATATTGTGAGTATAGGAAGAAGGCTAGGATAAGGATATTGAAAAGTAAAAAAAATCCTAATAAACTTTACTATTCTTGCATGTAGGAGCCACGATGCAGGTTTTTATGCAAGGTGCAGACAATTGCGATATAAATGGAGGGCTTATAAAGTTTACAAATAAGATATGTAGGTACGGTGAAAAGGCTGGAATCAAAATATCAAAAATTGAAAAAAAATCCTAGAAAATTATATTTCTTTTGCCAACAAAACAAGTGCAGGTATTCACAATCTAGAAACCAAAGAAAGAGGAATAAAACCTTAATGCATATATAAATGAAGCAATGAGAAAAACTACAATGCTACAAGAGCATAAATACAAAGAAATGTCCTACTGCAAAAAGTTACTTTAATATATACTCGACCCGTTTTGACCTTATTGACTTTTCGATTCAAAAAATTGTAATTGCTAGAACAATAAATTTTAGAAAATATAAATTGTTACTTTACCACTGCACCACTACCATTATCCTTAAAATTACATGAACGAAATATATTTATGTACATTATAAAATATTATTTTTAAATTATCATTATTGAAATTTATAATTTAAGAATAATTTTATCTTCAATATTTATTTAAATATATTTTTATTATTATTATTTTCTTTATAATTGTTTGAAAGAACGATAATTCTATTTTAATATTATCATTTTTATTCTAATAATATAAATTTAAAAAAAATTAACAGATACCCTTTGATATTTGGGGTAATAGACAGATATCCCTATAACGTTTGGAAAAAAAAAAAAGATATCTTTTCACGTTTATCCAAATAAAAAGATATCTCTTAAGTTACTATGCAATTATGGAAAATAACTATTTTGCCTTTATATTTTAAAAAGTACATTAATGATCATTTTAACTCAGTTATGAATACATAATAAGTAATATACCCTTATGATTTATTTTTTGATAATTATGTATTTAAATATTTTTGATAATTAGTCTGTAAATTATTATTAATATTTTAAATAATTTATTATCATTATATTAATAATATTCATTATTTTTTGAAAATATTTGATTGTAAATTATATAAATTATTCAAATTATTTTATTTATAAATAATAGAGTTACGTGTAAATTATATAAATATTCTCAAAATTATTAATAATATAATTCATATAATTTAAATATTATTTGGGTTTTATTTAATTGATTGTGTTATAAATTAAGAATATTTGGTTATAAATTATATAAATTATTTAAGTTATTTTATTTATAAATTAATATAATTATGTATAAATTATATAATTATTCTCAAAATTATAAATTATACAAACAATTAAAATAATCTAAACTAATATTTTTGAATTTTATGAATATATTATTTATAATATTTTCGATATATAAATTTCAAATATTCAATATAACATTTATTTATCAAAAATATTCTCAAAATATAAATAATATTATTCATATCATAGAAATATTATTTGAAACTTATTTTAGTTGATTGTGTTATAAATTAATATAATGATAATAAAATTTTTAAAATGTAATAATAATTTAGAGACTAATTATCAAAAAATTTGAATATATAATTATCAAAAAATAAATTATAAGGGTAGATTAGTTATTAGGTATTAATAATTAGGTTATAATGGTCAATTAATATGTATTTTAAATATATAAGGGTAAAATAATTATTTTTTATGATTGCATAATAATTCAAGGGGTATGTCTATTTTGCCAAACGTGAGTAGGGGTATTTACTTTTTTTCAAATATCAGGGGGTATTTATCTATTACCCAAAACATTAAGAGGTATCTGTCAATTTTCTTAAATTTAATTACAAATATAATTATTTTTCTGTTGTTAAAAATAAATAATTATTTTTATTTAACAATAAGTCAATAATTTAAATTATATATGGGTAATTATAACTATTTAAATCTTAATAATTTTCAATTACAAAATTATTATATATATAATATAAAATTTTCAAAAATAAAGATTATATTTACGAAAATTCTAAGTATCACAAAAACAATGGCAAAAGTTAGTAAAACAATAAAAATAAAAAATCTTGTAAATAATCATCCAAGTTATTCAAGTTTACAAAACGATTCTCACTTGTAATGGATAATAAGTAATTGTGAGGAGAAGATGGAGAGTTGGGAGTGGCTCACTTTATTTTTAGATATAGGGTTTTCTCTTTATACATATTTACAAAATAATTAATATTATGGATATATAAAATCACCATTTCACATATTATCAAAATAATATAATAGAAATAAATATTTGATTTTTTTTATAAATTAATTGTTAAAAATAATAATTGAAAATAATCATCAATTTGATTGATGCAATTTATATAAAATATTACAATTGATAAAAATGTTATTAAAACAACATATAAAATTTGACTGATACATTTACTATATTTTTTTATTAACCTATATAGATAGACAAATAAATATGGATAATAATAAATTATGATCTAATTTTTAATAGAATTAATAAAATTAGAGAAGATATATTAAATTAATCTTAGAGTTTTTTATTTTTTGATAATTTTACAAAAAAAAAATTTTGAGGGTGGTTGGGAGCGAAGATGATGGTTTTCTTTAGATCTAGGATTTTTTTTATATAGATAATTAAGAATTTAAGATTTTTAAAAAATATAATCATAATTCATAAAAGGACCTAATTGATTAGATTGGAAAATTATAATTTTTTTTAAAGAACTTAATGACAAAAATAAAAATATAAAACTTATATAATAATTTGTATAATAATTTGAAAACAAGCATAATTTAACAAAAAAATTTTCAAATTTTTTTTGGGAAGCCATGATGGGTCAGTGAATGTTGGTCATCCCTGTCCTTGACATGTTTTCTAAGTTAGGATGAAATTCGTCTTGAACCTGGTTAGGATCCCCGAATTCAGAAATATTAGTCCCGATCCTCACTGTGAATGGGGTCGTGCTCTCGACCCTATGGAAAAAATTGCCAGCCCTACTGACCATTGACTCCCTCATCACCAATCACCATTCTCTCTTTTATCACAGACAATATAATATAAATTTCAAAATATCAGCAATTAAATCGAAAATATTCAACAACTTGTTTAAATAATGTCTTCAAGATCAACTGATAATATATAAATAAATGGTGGAATGATTAAGTACAAAGATAGATTATGTTGCTGTGGTAAAAGAGCTAGAGTATGAAAGTGATAAAAATCCTAATAAGTTACATTTTTTTGGTTTGTAGGATTTATCATATGGTTATTTTAGGTTCTGGAAGCTAACATAAGAGGAATACAATGGTTATGGATACATTATGGACAGAAGTACCTGCAACAATTGAAGAAACCAAAATGAGGATGGTAATAAACTGGTAGCAAGTGTCTACTTTGGGTCGAGCATTGGTGGATTGCAAGCATTAACCAACATTGAAAAGAAGCTGAACACAATTATACTACAACTGCTAATGATGTTGATGCTGCTATGTATTTATGTATAGGCACTATTAAGATTGCTACAAGCAGTAACACTTAGCAATTTATTAAAATGCGTATTTTTGATGCTATAGATTGCTTATAACTCCATTATTTGGCTGGCAAGTGTAATTATTTACATTTCTCTTAAATGAGCTCTTCTTATGTATATGCAATGTTGGTTAATACTAGAAGCTATATAACCAAGATTATTTTGGTTAGGTAACAGAAGACACAAATGCTCAAAAATCAATGCACACAGAAAGATTTCTTTGGTTTGTACAAAATTATGTCATACTTGGTGGTATATTTTTTGATTACACACTGGCCACGTAACTTGTTAGAATTTGAGAAATTAATTTATATGTGTAAGAGTTGTGTTTAGTAAGGTTACTTTGGCAAGAGGTGAGGATAGTTGAAGACAATGCATGCAAATTTTGGAAGGTGGCTTTACTTTATTTTTGTCAACAAACATGTATAAAACTATAATTGCTTTGTTATGATTCCTTCAAACTACATGTATTTTGTGAAACTAAATGCACACTGATTTTGGTTACCAAAAAAGTTGTCACTACTCAAATGCTTTGATGCTATTGTCTTTTGCATCTTTATGTCTTTACCTCACCACCAATATCTCTTTTTTGCCTTTTAGGTTTATCATGAACTATACCACTTGCATTGTTTATGTTTCCCCTTGGACCTATTCAAATATACATGTTAAATGTATCATTAATGATAGTAAGTAATATAGCGCATACAATTAATAATCAGATGCTTCAACTTTCCCTTTTCTTGGGGCTGAAATAGATGTTGAAGGTGCTGCATTTGTGGAGGGTACAATTGATGCTTGAAAAGTACCTCAAGTAAAGAATTTTTAGCATATAAGAAAACAATTTTTAATTACCAACAGTGACAAATTATCATTTGCCTTCCTGACTAGACAACCTTTCTTGTTATAGCCTAATTACTTGTAGTGGTCATATCTCAAAGTATATCGCATCATCTTATGGAGTTTGTTCTTGCTACTCTTTATTTCAATGAATCTTTGTTCTTCCAACTTGGACTACTCTAATAGGTGGTTCCAATTGAGGCATGTGACTTTTAAGGAAATTTACCTAATCTGGTAATGGCCGTAGAGTGTATGAGTTAGTGGAGAGGTAAGTTTGTTTTCTTAAAGAGCAATGTACATAATCAGCAAGATCAACAACACAGTGTATAATGCAAGCTAAAGTATGCTTGCATGGGATTTCGCTTACTTGCCATCCTCCACACTTACAATTAATGTTCACAAGGTCCACAACATAATGTTGTTTTTTGTCCAAGACCTGATCCAGCACTTTAAATTGAGTTGGGCTTGCTTTAACAACAATTAATTTCCTGCAGCCTTTGCAATTTTTCCTAACTTCATGCGCACCTTTGGTGGCACTACATCCAATTAACTACCTTTTCCTTCTTTATATGAATCTTTTCATGATATTTAAATAGATGAACTTAAGTTGATCAATCAATGACTTCCTTCGATGATCATTTAGTATCTCATTCTATAATTATATTATTTGTCACGTAGTCAAATAATATAATCATTTAGTATCTCATTGTTGAAGAATTCATCGAACGAGTGACAACTCCATGCTGAAGATTTTTTTTTTTTATCAACCATTGGTATGCTTTTTTCATCCTTGGCTTTTATAGCATCTATATACTGAAATCAAGCTAATTGGTTGCTTTTATGGTTTGCTAGAATTTCTGTCTCAAACTTTCACCAAATCTTTTTAGAAATTAGCTAAAACGTTTATGACACAATATTGATTCTTGGCCCCTTTAAAATGTTGATCACATGTAACTATCAGTCCTTTTTGTCTATTTAACATAATTAGTCAAAGCAAACTTATATGTAACACTTACGTGCTCCTTTAATAATAGAAATAACCAACCCTAACTGTCTTTATTTTCTATTATATACTGTCACAACCATTAGATATATTCCATTGTTAGCATTTATACTGACAACTGACAGTAGTACCCCTCCAAACTTGGTTTTCAAGTAACAACTGTCAATTTTAGTAAATCTTCCACATCCTTCTATGAATCTTTTATGCAGTGCATCATAATTAACAAAGATAAATTTAAAGTAAGGTTTACAACCTACCCAATCTCGTTGTATCTTGACTATTGCACCATTGTTCCTTAGAAGAAACACATTGACATAATCTTGTAGAATTTTATATGACTAAATGTAGTCTCTATTTGCAACATGGAAGGCTAGTTTTTTTTTCCCCCATAAAGCCTTTTTCTAGTTGTCGTAGTACCAAACTTAGCTCTTAGTAGATATACTATAGTTGAAGTCTTAATGCCAGGATTGCTTTTAATACTTTAGAACTACTTGTCGAAACCTCATTTGTTGGCTACCTCACGATTCTTCACTATACTTAGACAAGGAAAAACCTCTTTTATACTTTTTATCATGAAATATCGACCATCAATCAAAACCGAGGCATGAATTCTCCACGTATAGGTACTCTTCAGTTCATATACTTTTCTCACTCTATCTTTATCATTTTTCTTCTTATCTATATAAAAGCACTTTTGGATGACATAATCTTTGAGAACACTTATGAACTTATCAACTTTCTTGAACATCTGTCCTTTTTCTAGGTTAATTTGTCTTTCCCTATTGTGTATGAATAATTTGCCTCTAATGTCTTTAGCTATGTTCACCATACATGTGACTTCATCTGTATTAATATTTGATTATTCAACATCTTCATCATTGCTCTCATAAATTAGCAACTTATCTTCATCATCACCAGAAGAAACATAACATCAGGACATACTTTACATCTGCATCATTATTTGACTCAATAATATCACTGGTGTCATTATTTGTCCAGTTTATCAAGTCCACACTATTGGCATTATCAGCTCCATCATCATCTGAATTATCTTGAACTGAATCTGTGTGCATGTGTTTAGTGCCTTTTTGAAATGATGCAAATAACCTGTCTATATCTGCAATAACTTCTTTATTCAATTCATAATCCCATTCTTCATTTGTTGATTCAGTTTTTGGTTTTGAAGAGTGTTGATGGATTTCAACAAGTATTGAAACAACAGGAATTGAATTCTTATATATGGGAGTCCTTGGTGGGGGCTGACTGTGCGTTTAAGTAACTTGGGAAACATGTTCTTCAAATGATGAGTGGCTAGTTGCTTATGGTTTGTTAGGTTGGATGGATTTAATAACTCCATTTAAAGCCTCAATCTCTCAAATCTCTCTTCTTTTACAAGTTTACAAGAGCAATAAACTCAATATCTATTTTTAACTCTTTTCTTTCACTAGACCATGGAATGATGGCTGTGATCCAAAATTTTTCATCATGGAAATTATGTCGTTTAAGTACCATTTCTATGAGTCATTGATAACAACTACAAGCTCAGTTGATCCAATTTTGCATACCCATAATCTAACTCATCCCTACGATATTGGATGTTAAATAGATCAAGTCATCCATGTTAACCCAATTAATACACAATGATAACATAATCACCACTCCTTAAGGCCTATACCTTAAGGATAATGATGAACAGTGATACCATGCAAAAGGGGCCAAATAGAGTCATCATCTTAGCACATAACAAAAGCATTAATAAAGATCAAACCATAACAAAAAATTATTAAGGAAAAAAAAAAAATACCCAACCAAATAGTACCAAACATCTTGCATTAATACTTAAGTGTAAATAGTGCTAGCAACCAGTATAGAACATTGTTCAAATGTTTTCATGCAACTTGCATTTAAACCTATTTATGAACGTTGTGACAAAAATGGCTTCTAGAAGATGCAAAAAGAGGACGAATTATAATTATATTGATCTTAAGACGAAATATAATTATATTCTTATGACAAAAAGCTAGATTTCACTTAAATATACAAATACCCATGTGTAAACTGAATCTAGTTACATATTTGAAAATGAATCTTCACAATTAATACTAGACAGTACCAAACAAACAACCACAACATGTAAATTCATTATTAAAAAAATTATGATACAGAGAGACAACAACGTGCCTTAAAGACTACCTTTGTCATACCTACACACTAACCCAAAATCCACGCAAACTTAACCCACAAAAAAAAATTCACGTGATTTTCAAACCAAAATACAAACACAATAAACCGATACAAAAAAAAATAAAAAACCCAAAAAGTTACGTGCATTTTGTTTCTAGTGTATCTTTCATTCTTTACGCTATTCGTATTATAAAAATACCCTAAGCCTACACAAGCTTAACCCACAGAAAAACAATACCTTTATGGGTTTCCAAACAAAAAGATAAATACAATCAAAACACATGTTACAAATGGATAGAAATATAAATAAAAAACAAAACACTACGTGCATTTTGTTTTCAAAGAAATCTTACATTAGCAAAACTCTTTGGGTATCTAGTAAGTTACCTTTCGTTATTCTCCTTTGTGCAACAACTCACATTTTTGTTGAAAATGATGTGAAGGATTATTTTGACAAAAAAAATAATGGTGCGTTTGATTTTTTTTTTTTTGCCTTTTCCCTCTAGTTTTTTAGGAAGAAAATTCCCTTTACCTCCTCTCCCTGAGGTTTCACTTAACTACCTATTTTCCTTTGAGGTTTCAAAAAAGCCCTTTACCCCTTCACCCTTACCTTAGTCTATGTTAGGATCAATTTTTTTAGGGGTAATTACAATTAATTTATCTTCAGGTTACAGACTTAACAAACGGATTAAGTTATTTACAATGTAAAATATTCAATGGTAATTTTAGCAAGTCCAATCCTCAATATAGTAAGTAAAAATACAAATCTATATATTTTTTTGAACTAAAAAATAACGAGTTAAAACAGTCAAAAACCAATAGCAACTTTCAAATGTTTAAAAATGTTCATTACATATAAAAAGGCAATAGTTAAACATGGAAACATAATACTTTGTACATGCCATACACATTCTGTTTCAGCTTCAAACAATTTTGAAGTATAATTTTGATCACCAAAATTCTCAGAGTTGCATGCTTGCAGTGGGTTCAATAGAGTCAAAGAACAAAAGGGAAGAAAATGTCATTGTCAAGTGAAGCCATGAATATCAATACAAGATTAGTGATTTTCAAAAATAAATATTTTGAGTATAGGAAGAAGGTTGGGGTAAGGATATTGAAAAGTAAAAAAAGTCCTAATAAACTTTACTATTTTTGCTTGCAAGAGTCGGGATGCGAGTTTTTCCAATTTTGGAAGCCGTCATAAGAGGAGTTTTTGCACAGTGCTGACAATTGCAATATAAATAGAGGGCTTATAAAGTTTACAAATAGGATATGTGGGTTTGGTGAAAAGGCCGAAATTAGAATATCAAAAATTGAAAAAATTTCAAGAAAATTATATTTCTTTTATCAGCAAAATAGGTGCGTGTATTTCACATACTAGAAGCCAAAGAAAGAGGAATACAACCTTAATGCATGTATAAGTGAAGCAAGGAGTCAAGAATGGAAACAAAATTCCAACACAAATCCCATCATTGAAGTGGAAGACAAAGCAAGGAGGAATATAAATGTGACTTCAATTGAATAGAAAATGTTAGTGAAAATTGAGAGTAAAATAACTGTGATTTATTGGATGTTATCTATAATTATACTTTTTGTTATCTATATGTCTATGTTACTGATCAGGACCAATGGCCAAACAATACATAGACATACGCAATGGCATCAATAGAACATTTATACCATAGAGGAAATAAGAAGTATGCATTGAGGATAATTATCATTTCATGTTCTGATATAATGTATATTCTTTGTAGTTTACAATATGCAAAATCTTACAAAAGGCGTAAAATTTTTTGAAGTTTCCAACAATATGCATGTGCATGCATTGTCTCCAAGACATTCTTAAGTTTGTAATTACATAAGATGTGAGTTTGGACACAACTCCCATGCACATAATGTTATTAAAGCAACTAACTCAAAAAGGTCAACATTAAAAGAAAAGAAAGAAACAAAAATGGTGATTAAACCATATCTGTTTGTATAATCTAAGACAATAGTATATGGCAAAAAACTTGTCTGCTTGCTACTATATCAATCATGTCCTGCAAAATAAGACAAATAAAAATATATTATTAATTAAAAGTATATAAAAATATCATATCAATTGAACCACTAGTTGTTGTGCATAAAATAAACGAAAGCCTTATGTTAGCATATATTGGATTTAGTTGTTGGCTCTATTACTCTTGGATTTAGAAGCACTTCTCATTCTTCTCATTCTCCACCTTTCTTGTGCTTGCTCTATTGTCCAGCAACAATGACTTTGCAACATTTATCTATTAAGTAGTAAATTAAAAAAAAAAAGAAGTGTGCATGATTGTATACCCGATGTTGATATTGGAACTGATGAGGAAGAACCTTGTTGGGTAGGACCAAATTTATGCCCTCTTCTAGCTTGAGTTGATGGATTAGCTATTAAGGGTGTGGGAATAGATGCTGAAGATGCTTGAAGCGAAGAAGTAAAAATATAATTAAATATAGTGATGGCAACCATGAATACATACTATTATACAAAAACAGATGCTATATTCTTTTTTTAATGGTTAGCCTTTTTTATTATGGCCAAGATTGTTGCAATTGCCACATCTTAAAGTATATTTTCTTTTTCAAGCAAGACGTACATCTGACTTTTAGATTCTGCTCACTCTAGGTCTTCCAACCTTAGGTTGCATGATAGGAGGCTTCATTTAAGGTAAGTCAATGTTGGGCCAGTTAATTGGTTTGGCAATGAGTGGATCATGTATGTATATTTCCATAAATTTGAACCTCTATTCAGGCAGATATCAACAAAATCTACTAGATCCTAGTTGGTTTGTGTTATGCAGGCTATTGCATCCTTACAAAGCAAGCTACTCACTTTCCAAGCACCACAATCACAACTTCTTTTTTTAAGATCAACAATATAATGCCTCTTAGTATTACATACATGATCAATGACCGCAAACTCTTTAGTGGTAGCTTTAATAACTACTAAATGCCTTGAAATCTTGGTAATCTTGTTAAGCTTCTTTTAAACTCTTGAGGGCAATTTGGTATCCCATTGCTGAGCATTTTCTTTTCTTCTAATCAACCTTTTCATCATTTTAAATTAGATAAACTCCATCAACTCAATGATCAGTTTCCTTCTGTACTCAGATAACACAGAATTCTAGGATTCAGTCATCTTATTAGTGACATGATTTGTCTTAAAGAAAAAATGGAATGCATGGCAAGATTAATTTGCTGGCTCATTATCCATTAACCATTTATATTCATTTGGATCTTTCTGTTATGCTGTTCATTGCAATATCAAAGTTTATTTTGTTTGCAGTCTTTGCTACCTTCTGAAATAATAGTCTAAATGTTTCAGCTGAGTATAAATTACAAAAATTAGCAAAAATATGCCAAGCACAATATATGACCATGGCATCTAGTTATTGATAGCTGCAATAAGCCTTTTTTGTCTATATGACATAATGGTAATCATCATGCCCTTAAGTATGCCTAGATGCTCCTTAAGTAAACTTAGAAAAAAGCTCTAACTTTCTTTATTTTCTCCTTAATAAATGTAGAAAGATAATGAAAAAAATCCCATTATTAGCATCCATAACAACAGCTGAAAGCAACACTCAACCATAGCCCGTCCTGAGATGACAACCATCAACACTAATAAAACTCCTACAGCCTTGCATAAATCCTTTTTGCATAGCACCATAACTCATAAATAGTCTTCGAAAACATGTCTCTCCAGTAACAAACACATGTTAATCTTTACTGTTACTTTATTCTTTACGAGCAAAATATTGGCATAATCTAGCAATCTTGCATATGAATTTTCAAAGTTAGTAGCAAGCATGTTGAAAACCCTTTTCTTGGCTTTGTATAACCTCTTTTTCGTAGTTTTAGTAACCTAATGCGTAACTTTCTTGTATGACTTCAATGTTAATTCTAGGATCGTTCTTTATAGTGCTGAACCATTTTTTAGCCACCCAAGAGTTGTTGATCTCTGGATTCTTGAGTAGCCCTCTACATCAATAACAATAAATTCCTCTTTCCTCATTGTTGTAATCAGTGAAATTATCATTATCATTAGGTATATCAGCATACATAAGATTATTGGCTTTTCCCATTTCATTACCATCATTGCTTGAATATGGTGGAATTATGTTTTCATCACTGGTCCAGTTACTTGTATCAACATTATTAGCATTATCAAAACCATATAATGCCTTATCATCACTTGAAACCTTGGTACTACTATATTCTTGAAGGTCTACATTTATTGCAAATTCAGCATTTTGCACTATTGCTTAATCAGCATTTTGGTCTTCTTCTTGCATATTCTTTAAACTAAATGCTTTGTACTTTCTATTCACAGCAGCAAAATCTACCTCATTAGGATCTTGCATCCATTCCCATACTGTCTTTGGTGGAGTATTTGATGTGTTGTGGTTAAGATTAGATGGTTATGCATATTCATAGGTAACTTGAGAGAGTGGAGCATTAAATATATAGAGGTTGGTTGGTTCATTGTAGGTTTGCTAGTATAGTTGATCAGTAGATGATGGTTTAGTATATGGTTACGAGTTGAGATATCAAGATAGCGTGATCCATTATCTGGTTATTGGTTAGACAATTCAAGAGATGACAATTTAACATATGTTTGCAGCTGAGGATGATTTGGGGAAGATTGAAGTACTTCTATTGCATCTACACCCTCTTCACCATCATAATTTTACCACTGAACATGATTCTTCGAACGAGGCTTATTCGTGATAATGGTTGCAAATTCATCACAACTTTAACATAATCGAATGCTTTACTCAGCACACTATTAATCACATTAAAAAATTCTTGGTCAATCTTTAAAACTACTTTCTTTCTTGTCCAGGTTGCAATGACTTTGAAAATCAATTCTTCGTTAGCATAGTTGTTCTTATGATATACTTCTTGCATTATATCATTTATTGTATTAACTAGACTAATCCGATCGATGTCACACCAATTAACATCAATTTTTTCCTCGCAAACTAAAGCTAACATGTGGATTCGATCTATTGTCATGCTTTTGCACTCTGGCTATATAAACACAAAAGAAACAAACATTTCAATCATTTACCTAAAAGAAACAAACATGTGAAGGCAAAACCATTACTTTTCAATACCAACCCAATAAAGTCAATTCGGTTTTATATTGCACAAACAATAAAGTAGTACTTAAAGTACACAGCACATACATAAGCCATGCAATACAAAACCCATTTTAACACTCTCGTTAGTTTACAAAAATAATACCCATTTTCTCTCTATTATAGAGATCAAGAAATATAAATACAAATATAAAATGAGATAACTAATGTTTAAAAACCTATTTATCACATAATCATTGATCGAACAATACTTATATATTATAATATAATATATATTTAACAATATATTGTAGACAAAAGAACCAAACAATGATTTTTACCATTCTGTCAACAAAACTCATCAAATCCTAACAAAACCAATTTTGCACATAACTATAACCCATTTTCTCATTCTTCTAAACCTATTTTTTTTCACCCTAAAAAACCTATAGGTCTGGTGACAAAACTCATTTCAGGTATTAAGTTTTCTTACTCAACAACCTTTTCACAAAAATGTAATGTTTGAAACTTATGAACAATAATTTTTACAAAGCGTGCTGAGGAAGATGACTTACATAGAAATATGATTGTGTGATGGCTGTGTGTATACTCTTCTCACGGCTTTTACTCCTTGTCTTTTTTAAATCGAGTTTTTTATAGTGTAGAACAAAAGCGTAAAAACCTAGATGATCTATCAGAATCAGTTGTTCAGGTGCGATTTTATGGTGCCAAATCGAAGCAACTAAGAATACCTACGAGTAGGCTAAAGCTTTCTGCAAGTTATAATGTTCTTGATTTTTTGAATTTAAAATTAAAAAAATGAGTATCAAAGATTTCTAAAATCTGCTATGAATTAATAACACCAGTATTTTTATATTTTGATATGATAAAGTACAATTTTGCCCCTAAAAAAGTTGACCCTATCAGATATGAAGGTAACAATGGGTTGAGTAAAGAACTTTTTTGAAATCTTAGAGGGGTAAAGGGAATTTTTCCATTTTTTTTTCTCTCTCACTACGGCCTTTAAGTGTTAATTAGTATACAAACAGTTGAGGAATAAAAAGAAACTGTAGACCAAATTTTTTAATTTTTTTAAGTTTTGGGATATGTTTGGATTATGCCTAACACAATCAAATATCATATGTCAATTATTTTTTTTTTGGGCTTATTTTATCTTGTTGTCCCTCAGATAGATGAATTTCTATTATTTGAAGTAACGGTAAGAAGTAAAAAGGTATTTTGTTTTTACAAAAATCAGGGATGTTATGGGAAATTCGAGCAAACCTTAAAGGCAAACGAACATTTTCCCAAAAAATAGAGAGAAATCGACATGTACCTGTTGAAGTTCGAGGAAAGGACATATATTCTCATGGACTTTGGAGGTTGACAAATATCCTTCTCTTGTTTGGAGAAGTAGACACATAACTCCTTAATTTTGACATTCGTTAGTTGAATTGTTAGTTTTTTGTTTAATATAATAAATGTAATATATGTTTTCTTATATATAAAATAAAATATTGACAAATTTGATTTAAATTTTTTTAATAACTAAATATCAAATTATGATTAAGCATTAAAAGATGATGGTTAGAAATTTAGTTAATTCATTGTTAGAATTTTTTGTATAATAGGATTTTCTTTTCTAAATTTACCTTTTAATTTACTTTGTTATTTTACTAAAATTTAGGGATGAAAAATGATAGTAACCTAACAATTCAAGGGAGCATTTGTCCATTTTTTTTAAAAACTTGAGGGGAGTATATCCTTCAACCTTCAAACTCTAGGAAGTTATCTGTCCTTTGCCCAAACTTCAGGAGGTATATGTGAATTTCTCTCAAATAAACAAAGCAACTGCACTTTGTCTCAAGTAAATTAATCTTGTACTTTGAGATATATGTATGTATATATTTGCTCCCCTTTGATATCTCATATTATATAACTCATATAATACCTTTTCATTTTCATGATTGAATGATAGAATCCAAATAAAAAGTACATAAATACACACTTATGTCTCCAATTACTCACATAATCCATGTTGTTAAAAAATATAATATTTTCTATGTTCCTTGATGTTCAAATATATACAAGGGTATGTCTTTATACAGTTATAATACTATAATCTTACTGAAACTAAAGAACCTAATATAAATTAAATTACAAAAATTAGTTGAACAAGGAAAGAGATATACAATCCTAACTAAATCAAGATATTTAATAATACAATCCTAATAGGAATATATCATTAATAGCCCTTGCAAATTCAAGATCGTATAGTAGAAGCTAACTTGAATTTAGATATCAAGTCAATGAAGCGGACAGGAGATTGATATTCGATTAAAATATCAGCTAGTTAATTAAAAAAAGATATGAAGGGGACTGTGATGTGGTCTTGGATGATAGGGTGGCGAACGAAGTGACAATCAACCTCAATATACTTAGTACATTCATGAAAAACATCATTATGAACAATTTAGATAGCACTATGATTATCACAAAAGATAGAGGTCAACCTGCGATAAGGAATACCCATGTCATGGAACAACCAACGAAGCCAAATAATCTTTAAGGTAGCATCAGCAAGGGCACGATATTTAGCCTTAATGCTAGATCATGCAATAATGGTTTGCTTCTTACATTGCCAAGAAACAAAAGAATCACCCAAAAAAAAAATACATAATCTAATAATAGAACATTAATTATACACAAGCTTAATTTATATAAGAGTAAGCATGAAGCTCAAGAGGCAAATGTGCAAAAAAGTGAAGACTATGAAGCAAAGTGCCTTTAATATATTGGAGAATATAAAGAACTTTTGCATAATGAGTGTAACGAGGTGCATACTGTACTAAATAACAAGATGAACAGCATGAGAGATATCTAGATGGGTGACTATTAGAAAAACCAAACAACCAACTAATTATTTGTAGAGTGTAACATTATAAAAGCAGAGTAACATCAAGTGATGTAAGTTTGCATTTGGTTCAAGTAGAGTAGACATAAGCTTGCTATCAATCAATCCAACACAAGCAAGAAGATTAGATGTATATTTAGCCTGAAAAAGATAATATCTGTCTAAATTAGATAATACTTCAAGACTAAGGAAGTATGTAAGATGACCAAGATCTTTCATCTCAAAATGTTGTTGAATAAAGCCTTTAGATCATATATACTATCAAGATCATCTCTACTAATAATCATATCATCCACATATAGTAATAAGAGAATATAACCATAGTTTAATATAAATAAAGAAAACAGAATCATGCTGATTGGAAAGAAAGCCAAATTGTTGAATTGTAGTACTAAATTTAGCAAACCAGGCTCGAGAAGCTTGTTTAATGCCATATAAAGTACGGTAAAGCTTGCACACTTTATAGCGAGGATGAGAATATCCAAGATGAGGCTTCATTTAAACTTTCTTAGTAAGAGCAGTATTAAGAAAAACGTTACTTACATTCAACTAAAATAATGTCCATCGACATACAGTTGCAACTGTTAATAAGCTCCTTACAAAAGTCATGTGAGCGACAAATGCAAATGTTTCTTCATAATCAATGCCATACTCCCGAGTAAAGCCTTTGGCAATAATTCTCGCTTTGGATCTTTCAATGAAGCCATTTGCCTTGGTTTTGATCTTATATAGCCACTTGTACATGATTGCAATTTTGTCTAGAGGAAGATTAACTAAATCCCAAGTATAAGATTTTTCAAGAGTTTATAATTCCTCTGCCATTACTTGCTGCCAAACAGGTTTAGAGAAAGCCTCAGAATAAAATTGAGGCTTATACAATATTCGTTTGCTAATTTGTCCATAAATAAAATATTATGTTATCTACCTAAATAATTTTCGTTAAAAATTTAAATAGTGCAATAAAACACCCAAAGCCACACAAATAAAAGTAAAAATAAAAACCTTATTTTTTAAAGGCTATACTTATTATTTTAAATCAATTAACAATTTCTTTTTTCTATACACTTGATCTACATTATTGTCATCAGATTCTAGAAGTATGACTTTGTGGTCTTTATACACAATATATAACGTATTCCACATTTATGAGTTTAAATTTAAAGTAGCTATTTTTAATAATCTCTTACTGAACAAAAGGCATTATGCTCATCACAGTTTTGCAAGACATACAAAGTGACAATATTGTGAAATTTTATATTTTTCTCCTTAATCATATGTTTACCTAAAGATTTACTAAGTATTAAGAAGACAAATAAAGTTGCTGAATCAAATAAAAATTGACTCCATCATAATATTGTGTAATACTATTAAACTTGGTTCAACATCACTTAAATATTGCATATAAAAATACATACATTCATCTACCAAATAACCTTTTGCAGTGGACTCTTACAAAAGAGGTTTATTATATACATAACTTTTCAACTTATGCAAATATTTATGCATAAAGTTAAATTATAATTGTTAATCAAATTAAAGTATAGCCCTTGTAAAAAGTCAACTATAAAATCAATTATCATATTTAAATATAACATTACATTTTAATAAGATGCATCTGTATATATTATAATGGACTAGCTACTTTATCCCATGTTATATAAATTTGAAGGTGCATCATAATTTTAAAAACAACATAAGAAAATATTCTCTCCAACTTATAATGAGTTGAGAATTTGATTTTACAAACAATCTAAATCTTCTTCACTTAATGCACATAAATTTTTAAATAAGCAACATTCATCATAATATTGGATACATGTTTAAGGTAAGAACTCATGCATTAAAAATGAGAATAGTTCCTCCAAAAAAAATGACAATCATGAGTTTTCATACTTAAAATGTTATTTTTTGTTTCATTCACTATCTAATACCTTCAAATTTAACAACCAATGACACTATTCTCTTCTCATTATTAGACAATGTGAAGCAAGCTGGAGTAACACTATCTTTACATTAACCTTTTTAAGGTAAAAGTTCATGCCTTATGCTTGTTGCTTATAAATCAAGATGAGCACTGAGAGAATTTTTTGTCTTATCATCAAGGTTTATTATTGTGTTTACCAAATTGTCATGTATAATATATATATATTTTTTATGTGCATAACATCCAAGGTGTGATATAATAGAAGTGTACACCACTGTGAACTGAAAAAAAAATAATGCTTCATTTCTTTTTGGTTATAGTTCTTTGCTTATTCTTGGCTCACTTGTTTTGTAACAATCTTATCAAAAGTTATAGGTATCAGTCTTTTAAGTTCCATAATTACATCATTACTAAATGGTCGATTAGGAGTAGGCGTCTCTCTCTCTCTTACCATCAAATTAACTCTTTTTATTATGCCAATTATGATTTGTGGGCAAAAGAACAATGATTTCCAATAAGTTAATCTATGATAAAAGCATCTAATAGACAACATGAATATGCTAATTTTCCTTTTGAACTCTATCTTAACAAATTAAGATACATAGGAAAGTGATTAAAAAACTAGATAAGTACAACTCTCTTTTGAAAATCTGTGCAGTTGAAATTTCATATATTTATGCTCAAGCTTCACAACTCTTCAATTGATGACCTTAAATATATGACAATATCATTACAAGACCTTGTCTAGGAGTCAGTAAAGATATAAACATATAAGGCTGTTTTAAGCACATCCATGGAGGAGGATAATATGGAAATAAGATTATAGTTCATGTAGTATAACCAACGTTTATATTCCCAACATGATTGATATTATTAGTTGCTTAGTAGTATAAGATTCGTGAATATTATCAAAAGATCTTTAAGCCTCAAGGTCAACAGGATATCTTAAAGTACCATTTTTTAAATATTTTTCATTATGCCATCTCACGTTAGTAGTTGTCTTTAAAGACACAAATAACCTTAAAAACCTAGATGTTAACAAAAATAACGTAAAACCTTATAAGGAATCTTTTAACCCTCATGTCTTTACCATTGCCATGCATTTTCCATATTACAAGTTGGACATTGTATTTGAATACTCCTTATAATAAATCATATTATTATTCTTACATGTATCAACTTTTTTCATAGTTGACACTTTCTTTGCTATATTGTTTGATGTGGGCAAGTTGTCACACATAGGATATGCATCAAACAATAACTTGAACAACATATTCAAAGATATTTTTACTCCAACCATTGATACATTTGATATGCGTTAACTTTAAAATAAAATAAAATTAGAGAACTTTTTATAACTAGGGTATAATGGTTTATTTATATCTTCTACCAATTAATGAAACTTTTTAGTATCTTTATTAAAGTCATCTGAAAAAATGTCTCCTCTTTAGTCACCTATATCATTTTCTTCATCAATATATACCATTTATTCTTCATTAGACTCACTGTCTGAAATCCTTAAGAGGGTTGTCAAATCTACAACAAAATAATCCTATAAGAAAACTTTGAATTTTGTTGATAATTAAAAAATAAATCTAATGACCTCCCTATTTATAATAGAATAAACCTATTCTACAAATAAACTTGATCCCTAAGTTAACTAAATCATGGGAAAAACAATCCTACCTTAATACGAAAATAAAAATTTAAAAATATTAAATGAGATTCTAATTGATTTGGTTAAAAGAAAATTTTTCTTTAATAATTTATTCCTATTTCTCCTACGTCAATGTTAATTTTTAGTTGCAATTCAATTTGTGTAGCTAAAACATGACATATTGTAGTTTATAAATAGGATATATAGGCATTGGATCTCTAATATAGGCATCAATCTCTAATATTAACATATAATCCCTCCGAAAAAATCTTTCTGCTACAACTTAAAGGTTGTAACTCTCAAGTATAGATTGTTTCAAGTAATAAAGTTCAGAAGTCCGAGTGTCGATTCACAGGGAATATGTTATATTAAGTCCACAAGTCCAAAGATCTAAATATTACAAGTCCAAATATTCAAATATTATAAGAAATGGAATGAATTTGCTTATTGTCAAATTTAAATTCCATATTATTATATATTAGGGCATTAGAGATCCATTTTAATGATTTGTATAGAATTTATTCTTGATCTTTCTTTTTTAAAGAAAAACACAATTAAGATTTAAAAGAAGTGATCTTAACTGGATGATAAAAAAAAAAAACATTTAAGCACAAAGAAATCAAAAGACTTACCTTTTAGTTGATGGTGAAAAACTATAAGTTACCTTAATCTTGATATGTAGAAAATATCTAAGCATTCAATGTATCATTTGTTAACAATGAATCAAGGTTTCTAACAATTCAAAATCACTTGCAAAATATAGTACTCAATCAATAAAAAGATTGACAATGAAGAACAAAATTATAAAATCATCAAAAGTTCACCCTTAACCCTAATTATGAAATTAGAAATACATCATTTAATTAAAGTTCAAATTACAGAAAGAAAATAGAAATGGTAAAAATTATCCTCCTCCTCACTTCCACATCTTCCTTTATATATGTAAAACAAAAGACATTTCACATGTGTGAACATAATTTTGTCAATTTCCAATTAATCACGCTCTACCAACTTCCAACATATTTTTGACCATGAAAACCATCGAATTTCATAAAATATCCATCTTCAAAATTGTAGGTGGATGACTCATCTTTCTAATGGTCTATACCTCACCCTCATTTCTGTTTTAGACTGTGAGTTGTGTTGAAAATAGACAGAGATATTCAAGTAACATTTCTCCACTGCCTTTATAGAATGATAGCTCTTTTTGGTAGCCGACCAGTTGAAATTTGAGAAAGTACAAAACATAAAAAATTTAAATCCCTTTCTCACCTTTCTAGATCACCCAACCATATAATTTTTCGTTACGTATTTAGGGGGATATGGCCTAAATATAGAAGTATGTTGGGCTGGTTCAAAGATGCGCTTAAGTTCTGTTGAAGCCCAATTTTGTCCCATTAATTGCTCGAATTGGTCCAACCTTTAGCTTACAAAGTTGTGAAATGATGAGTTTATGTTTGTCCAGCCCAAGAATCATATCAATTGATGATTTAGATTGAAAGATACGCTCATTATACGAAACCTACGCAAAACCGACTATTTAGTCCAATTTATGTTTTACAATTCAATATAAAGGAATATGCTTCATTATTGGGGAATAGAAGGTCATTATTAAGTGTAAATTATAATATTTCTCTTGATAAACCTACACTTTTAAACATTTATCACCACCACCACACCCCCCCCCCCAAACCAACTTATTACTAGTCTCTATTAATCTAAGCAATACCATTTAAAGTTGGTTTATAGAATTTACATTCAAAGTAAAAATCAATCTTTTCCTTTTCATTTTCTCAAAATAAACAAACTCTCACTTAAAAATTTACTATATATATGCCAAATAGTCATCAGTCAAATTATTAATAAACCTTCTTTTTGTGCTTTTGTAATTAATACATGTTATGGGACTTAATTGGAATCAAATAACATTAGTTCTAAATTTTGTCAAGGTAAATTTCTTTGGGTAAAGATTATTTCTATCTCTTTTTTTTTTCTTTTTTTGTGTGCATAACCTAACCCATGTAGTGAGCTTTAAGCCAATAACTCCCAAACCAGTTGGCCTTAGGGTATTGGGTGTTAAAACACCTCTACGGGCTTAATTATTCGAATTAAGGTTATGAATTTATTCATACCAAAATTTTATCGTTTTACGCGAACATTCACTACTGATTAGGTAAGAAGCTCGGCTATTAAGTAAAAGTTTTGGTTAGAATTTTTACTTCTTTTTTTTTACTTTTTTTTTGAGTTTTCTTTTTTAACCTTTAGTTGCTACCTTTGACAAAACAAAAGAGCTCAAATATTGTAAAATTCCAATATGTCATCCACAATCATGTATCAAAGTGTGTGTGTGAAAGATGATTTATAAATATTTTACTGATTGAGTATTTAAGCAGAATTTGTCATATGATGATAATGTGAGAGTCCGTAGATTTGATCAATTCAAAAGAAAGTGAATGATAAATCCTTTATTATGAAATTCAAAAATTAAAACAAATGATAATGCATATATATTAAGATGTATCTCAGGAGTAAGATTATTCTTTACTCTACCATCCTTACAAATTATGAATCTAATTTTTTTTAAATTGTATATATATATATAAAAAAATGGTTACTTATGTCAACTACACTCCCCCCAACTAGATTGCAACATTGTCCCCAATGTTTGAATGTAAAGAGGTACAGTATAGAGAACACTATCTGAGATAGTAGTTATTGAAACATAAGTAAAATCTGAAACAAATTTAAGCAAAAGTAACAAAATGCAATAAGTAGAAAAAAGAGATAAGAAAATTTACAAATGAAGCGACAAATCCAGCTTTCGCTTTTTACTGCTTTCACTTAACCATTCTAATCGTGCCATTGTTGGATTTGGTTCAAGAACAAAGTTCTGCAACTGATTGATCAAGTCATTAGCAATTGGAGCAAAAATGAGGAGTTTACGAGCCATCTATAAAATAAAATTCTATTTTACAACATGATCAAGAAAAAACAACTTGTTAAAAAATTCATTAACATTTAACAATCCTATGAGCTTTTGGTGAATGGTGAGTTGTGCCCAAGATGCAACTTGAAAAATTTCTTCTAAGGTCCCAAAACCACCTGGTAAGGCAATAAAAATATCTGCAAATTCAAGCATTTTAGCAATTCTTTCATGCATTGTTGAGACCATTAGTTCTTCTCCAACTATTTTGCAGGTTATGTTATCTGCAGATAAAGTCTTTGGTATGATACCTATAACTTCACTTCCTCCTACATGTGCGGCAGTTGACACACACCCCATTAACTTAAGGCTACTTACTCCATATATAAGGTTAAGTTTTCACACAGTTAAAACTCGACCCAGATTGTCCGCTACTTTTACAAACTCTTCACCTTTCCCAGAGCTTGACCTACAAAAAACACAAATAGTTTTAAATTGATGAATAGAAGCTCCTTCCATTTTTTGCGGCCTTTTACCTTCGTCAGTGATTCAAAATTTGTATAAAAATAAAGAAATGAGGTCCTGCATTTATACAACTTAAAGAGAATGCATTAATGAAACCAATAGAGGTAAGCCAGCTGTTGTCATAAAAGTTAAAATTTAAAAATGTAAAAATGTCAAAGATAACAGCTAATATAGGAATTTAAAACATAAAAATTTCAACAATGACAGCTAAAAGTATATTTACAGATAATTGTGATTGTGGCTCACATCTTCCTCTGATTTTACGTCCAATAATGGCTTAAACGCCCTCTATGGGTCGAGAATTGGCTTTCTATCCAATTTTCTTACAAATTGGCAAATAGGGTCTTTTAAAGTCAGATTTTCAAGACTATAGCGATCACGTTCTTTTTGAAATAATGTATACAAATTGAGAATTTCACGTTGCACATATCCACTAGAATGCGTCTCAAGAGTCAATAAGATATTATCTAAAGACTCCTTACTCAGTTCATCCTTCATGAATTTAATTTTATCTTTTCTATTAGTAGACACTATCCCTAGAGAACGACATCGCTTGTTACAGGTTGAACGTGCACATTTGCGATACACTTGTAACCTTTTCGCTTTTCGTTTCTTTGCAAAAGAGCTCTTACCTAAATCAGGTATGCGTGAAATAAATGAATCAGAAAACTCACTTGCTAAACGTACCTTTGCTTCAATTATCCACCGCACATCTTCAGGAATACCTTTTTGCATAAGCATTCTTAATCTTGCACATCTAGCTTGGTACATTTTTCGTAGAACATCTTTAGAAAAAGAAGGAAATATGTTTGCAATCTAGAAATAATGACATCCATAATAATAAAAAAAAAAGAACAGAAAAAGAAGTGAGAAAAAAAATTAGTATCAGTAATTTTGGGCAACTGAAAGAACCGACTTGAAGAGTCACGGAATACCGTTATCCACCACTTGACCGGGAAAGTAACTAAAAATAAACAATAGAATCAATAAAATTAATAACACAAGAAAACAAGTAATGTATATACAACAAAAAAGAAAAAAATCATCCAGTGTTATAAACAGGTTCATTCAAAGTGATAGACTCTAGCTCGTTTGGAAAATTCTCAAAGAATGGCTTTAAACGGTGTCCATTAACTTTAAAAACATTACCATTTTTGGGGTTCTCAATTTCAACAGCGCCACGTGGGTAAACCTTCTTAATAATGAAAGGACCTGTCCATTTTGAACGAAGTTTGCTAGGAAATATATGCAATCTTGAATCATACAAAAGAACTTTTGTGAAGATTCAAATAATTTTCTAATGATATGTTTATCATGAAACACCTTCATTTTCTCTTTGTAAATTCTAGAATTCTTGTAAGCTTTATTTCTAATTTCTTCGATTTCATCTATTTGGAGTTTTTTTAATGATTATGCTTTATCTAAGTCAAAATTAAACATTTTAATGACCCAAAAAGCTTTATGTTCTAATTCCACAGGTAAGTAACAAGCCTTTCCAAAAACAAGTTTATAAGCAGACATGTCAAGTGATGATTTAAAAGCAGTTCGGTAAGCTCAAAGCGCAACGGTTAGTCTTAAAGGCCAATCCTTACGATTCGGGTTTACCGTTTTTTCCAAAATATGTTTTATTTCTCTATTGACAAGTTCAACGTGTCCACTTGTTTGTTGGTGATAAGGGGTAAACACTTTATATGTAATTTCGTATTTTTTTATTAAATTCTCAAAGGGCTTAATATAAAAGTGTAAACCTCCATCACTTATTATGGCTTGAGGCACTCCAAATCTTGAAAAAATATTTTCTTTCAAAAATTTCAAAACAATTTTGTGATCATTATTTTTGTAAGAAATTGCCTCTACCTATTTTAAAACATAGTCAACTTCAACTAAAATGCATTGATTCCCAAAAGAAGATGGAAAAGGACCCATAAAGTCAATACCCTAACAATCAAATATTTCAATGGCTAAAATAGGATTTAATGGCATTATGTTTCTACGAGTTATTCCACCTAATTTTTGACAACAGTCACATGTTTTACAAAATTTATGTGTCTTTAAATAAGGTGGGCCAATAAAATCTACATTGCAAGATTTTTGCAGCAATTTTCTTTGAAGAAAAATGACCACCACATGCTTCAGAATGACAAAAAGAAATGATATTTTGAATTTCATTGTTAGGTACACATCTCTTTATAATTTGGTCAGGGCAATATTTGAAAAGATATGGATCATCCCAAAAGAAATTGCGTACCTCCCTTAAAAATTTCTTTTTGTCTTGAGCATTCCAATGATTTAGCATTTGACCTGTAACAAGAAAATTGACAATATCAGCAAACCTAGGTAAAATAGAAACGTTGAAAAGTTGCTCATCAGGAAAATTGCCATTAATTGGTGTTGTCTCAATCGGTTCTTCAAACATAAGTCTTGACAAGTGATCAGTAACCGCATTTTGTACTCCTTTTTTGTCTTGAATTGTGAGATCAAATTCTTGAAGTAGTAGGATCTATCTAATCAATTTAGGTTTAGCATCCTTTTTTGAGAGAAGATATTTTAATGCTGCAGATCACTAAAAATCACAATGGGTGAGCCAACAAGATAAGATCAAAATTTATCCAATGTAAATACTACTGCAAGTAATAAGCACTTCCAAATAAAAAATGAAATTGTTTTTCATTATATCAATTGAAGTAATAAGCCTCCCAATATCATGAGGCTTATTACTTTAACTAATCCCCGTGTTCCTTGAATGAATCTCTTGGTGTTTGAAAGGGTTGCCTATAAGTAGTATATAAAGCACTAGTAATCTTTAGTTAGCCATATAGCGGTGAATTCATTCCGGGCCTTGTACATATCGACCATCACACTATAGGAGCTAGCCATGCCTGAAGTTGCTACCTTAACCACAAGGAGGGGGTGCCAAAGGCAAAACTAGTGACTAGAATGAAGTTGTAACAAGGTAGTCGTATTGGAAGGCTGGACGGTAAAGGTGGGGGATTGCAAATCATTTTTCCCTCATTTAAATCTAATGTCGCCTGATGAACAAAAGAACTTGAAATATCTTATTCTGTTTAGCTGGTATAACTCACCAAATCTTTTCCAACAAAACACGCATAAGAAAAAAAACTCTTCAGACTTTCTTGATTCTAAATAACTGGGATTTTTGTTTTTTAAAAATGCTCCAAATCCTTGCATTTAGGATTCTCTATTATAACATTTAGCACAATGAAAAAAAATATTTTCTTCCACAATATGAACATGTTTATATGCATAACCAATGAACTTTTTAACTCCAAAAAAATAATCTCTTGTTGACTTTCTTTATAGCATCCAAGATTTATTAATTGTCAACATTTCTAATCGTGCACTAAGAGTTATGAAATAGATTAATGTAGTTAATTTATTTTTAACCAAATGTTAATTATCAAATTCAAAAAAGAAAAAAAAGAAAAAAGAGGTGGTTTTGTGTTGTTTAAATGTAATTAAATTTTATATGGTTTTGTGCCCTATCCTAGTGTATAAAAGGATAAATGTTTTCAGTAATGATTCAGATGATGAAATCCCATAGTTTACAAAATAACGAGTAAAGTACACAAGTAGTGATAATATCACACAAGAATTATCATCAGAAATATACTAGAAATACTTGTTTGCATCCAGTTGCCAAAGGTACAAGAGCTGCAGGTTTCACCTAATAATGCAAGATGACGACACATTGAGAGGCTTACAATTTTTGGAGCTCTAAACAAAAGAACTCGAGGGTATCCACCCAGTATTACCAGAATGGTAGATCCTATACGCAGGAAACATATGTCAAATTTAAGGGAAAATAATATTCATGACCAATAAAAAGGACTCAAAATGAACACACAATTATAGCGGTAAACATGGCAAAAGAAAGACCTTGGCTCTTTCGTGCTTAGTTTTGAAAGAGAAAGACCACCTCTATCTTTCAATGAACTACAACGAATTTTATAGACTTAAGATATACACACTCAAATATAAATTGCATATGCATCAATAAGATTAAGTGAGATTATAAGCACTTACAGTGTCGAATTATGTAAATTAATTTGAGAAACTTTTATTGTAAAATATTTTATTTAGTTTCTTGATTTTAAGAGATTCAGCTAGCTGTAGATATGGGTAGATTATTTTCAGATTTGTAGGAGATTTTATGCTCCACTTTAAGCTGTTGTATATAAGTTGCAGCTTAATTAATTAGTGAATGAATACAGTACTTCTCCGTTCATTTTTCCTTATGGTATCAGGTTCTTTCCTAAAAAACCTCTTAAATTTCTTCATTTTCTCCTCTTTCTATTTTGGCCGAATTCCTTCATCTTGTACTTCCCAATAATTTTTCGTTTATTTTTCACTCAAATTTCTTATCCTTCTTCCTTCATTTCAAGCGAATATGTCAGAGTCTACCAGAACCAGCTGTGTCTCGGATGCTCCTGCAACTGAGAATATTGTTGCTACCTCAATCGAAGATTTGCAAAATATCCAAGCGATGTATCAATTAAACAGAAAAAGTTATTTGAAGTGGTCATAACTGATGCGCTTACTCTTGAAGGACAGCAAGAAATTGAGCCATTTGTTGGGTATGGGTCCTTTCAAGGATGATCCAAAATTTGCAACTTAGGATGAACAAGATTCGATGGTGATGTTGTGGTTGTCGAATTCGATGCTACCAAAAATTAGTGAAACATGTTTGTTTTTTATATCCGCCAAGGAGATTTGGTAGGCTATCCGACAAACTTATTCCAAGGTTTATGATGCTGCCTAAATCTATGAAATTAAGACAAAAATTTCAGCAACCAAGCAAGGAACTCAAACTGTCACAGAATATTAGAGTCTCTTGCAAGGCTTGTGGCAGGAAATGGACCACTATCAATGCAATCAAATGCGTTGCAGTGAGGATGTCGCAATGTTGAAGTGATTTATGGAGAAGGATCCCGTCTATGATTTTCTTGTCAGGCTTAATGTTGAGTTCGATGTTGTTAGAGTGCAGATTTTGGGAAAAGAGGACCTGCTTTCTTTGAGTAAGATTATTTCAATCATAAGCACGGAAGAGGGATGATGAAGTGTTATGCTGATCATATGCACAGAAGAGGGACGATGAAGTGTTATGCTGAAGACTGATGGAACAGACAGATCTGCCATGGTGACCAAAGCTGCTGGAGACAGATCTGCCATAATGACTAAAGCTACTAAAGTCACTGAAGTGAAGGAAATCAGCCCTATTCAACTCTTTGTCCCAGCCAATCAACCTAAATCTGTTAATAGGGACTCGCTATTTTGCACGTACTATAAAAACCACTGTCATACCAAGTATCGCTATTAAAAGCTCCATAGGAGACCCAATTAGAAAACCAATAACAGAGGACAAACACATGTTGCGAGCACTCAATCACATGATGACGGGGGTTCTAGTTTGTATAGTCCAGCAATAGGACATTATAAGGAAGGACTTGAAAAATTGAGGAGTTTGTTGGAGACACTTGACAAACCTTCCTCGGCAGCAGGTCCTTCCTCGACAATTACTTGTTCATTGGCTTTCACAAGTATCTCATCCTTTTCTTATGTTATTAATGTCTTAGAAAAAATTTCCCCATATAACTGGGTGATAGATTTTGGAGCCATTGACCACATGACTTACACATATAAGTTTTTCAGATCATATGCACCATGTTCTAGCCATAGAAAAATAACCATAGCTAATGGAACAGTTAGCATTGTAGCTGGGCAAAGAGACATTAATATAAATAATTCCCTTACTCTTAAAAATTTTCTTCATGTTCCAAGATTGTCTACAAATTTAGTTTCCATTCAAAGACTCACTAAAGATTCCAATTGTAGTTTAACTTTTTCTTCATCACATTGTGTATTTCAGGAACAAGGCACGGAACATTGGACGTGCTAGTGAGAGAGACGGTCTTTATTATCTAGAAAATCAAAATAGAAGAGTTAAAGTCAAAGATTTCTTATCTATGTCACTCCTTTCTAAGTCTGTCACGTCAAACAATAATAAAATTTGGCTTTGTCATCATCGTTTAGGTCATTCTTCCTTCAGTGTTCTTAAATTAATGTTTCCTTCATTGTTCAAAGGGTTCAATTTAGTGTATTTTCATTGTAATGATTGTGAACTTGCCAAGCACAAATGTGCTCTTTTTCCAATAATTAATACAAGAAATTTCAATCCTTTTTTTCTGATTGATAGTGATATTTGGGTTCTCTAAATTGTTCCAAACATTTCTGGGGCTAAGTGGTTTGTTTCATTTATGAATGACTACACTCAAGTAATGTGGATATATTTGTTGAAAAATAAATCTGATGTTGGTATTATTTTTCCCAACTTTTACAATATGATCAAGACACAATTTGATATAAGAATTAACAGATTTCATTCTGACAATGCCAAAGATTATTTTAATCAAATTATCTCTCCATTTTTTCAAAAAGAAGGAATTATACATAAGTCCTCTGATGTTAATGCCTCGCAATAGAATGGAGTGGCTAAACACAAAAACGATCATCTTTTGGATGTTATGAGAGCCTTACTATTTCATAAACATGTTCCTAAATAATACTGGGGGAAGCTGTTTTAATTGTTGCATATCTTATCAATAGAATTCCCACAAGGGTTCTTAACTCCAAAAGTCCCATGGAGGTTCTCACAAGATTTTTTCCTAACTTTTATGCTTCCAATAATCTTACTTCTAAAATTTTTGGTAGTGTCGCCTTTGTTCATGTTCATTATCAAAACAGAGGAAAACTTGATCCACATACTCTTTCTTGTGTCTTCATTGGTTATTCCTTTACACAAAAGGGATATAAGTGTTATCAACCATCTACAAGAAAATTCTTTATTTTTGTTGATATTATATTCGTTGAGAATGAGTCATTCTTTCAACATATATATGTTTAGAGGGAGAATTCAGTCAAAGATGGAGCAAGGGACTTGTTTTTTTCTTGACTTTCTTAATACACTAGAAATTTAGTCCATTCCTTTAGAGTCTGTGTCTATTCTAATTCCAACTTTTATTCCCGCCAAAACTATTCTTGTTGTACCATGTGATGAGTAGTTTAGTCAAATAAGGGAATCTAAGATAACACACAACTATTGGAGGTTTATTCCAGGAAGAAGATTCGTGTTCCTCAATCTGTGCAGGTGTAATCCCCTTTTCGTGCAACTATTTAGATTCCAAAACTTATTACCATAACCACAAAGAGTCATACACCATCAGCTGAGTTTAGGCAACCTATAAATGAGCATGAAAAACCAAGTGATGTAGACCTACCAATCGCACTTAAGAAAGGAACTAAAGCTTGTACCAAACATCCATTTTACCTATTCCTAACCTACCAAAACCTTTCCCAAAGTCATAGAGCCTTCCTAAGCAATCTCCATACAATAACCATTCTAAGAAATTTATCTGAGACATTAGGGGACAAGAAATTGAAGAATGCTCTAAAAGTGAAGATATTGGCCTTGGTGAAAAATAATACATGGGAGTTGGTTGAGTTGCCAAAATGAGCTAAATTGGTTAGATGTAGATGGGTGTTTACCATAAAGTACAAGTTTGATGGCTCGATTGAAAGATACTAAGCGAGGTCGGCTGCCAAAAGGTACACTCAAATCTATGGCATCAATTGTCTTGAGACGTTTGCACCAATTACGAAGACGAATACGATGCGAGTTCTTTTATCATTAGATGCAAATTTCAGATGGATTCTACAATATTTTAATGTTAAAAATGCATTTTTGCATGGGGATCTTGAAGAAGACATATATATAGAAGTTCCTTTTGGGTTTGAATCTAAAGAAGGTATGGTATGTGAACTGAAAAAGATACTCTACGGGCTTAAGCAATCACTAAGAGCTTAGTTTGGAAGACTCACCAAACTGATGATTGCCTAAAGATATAAGCAAAGTCAAGGTGATCACACCTTGTTTGTGAGACATTCTGATTCAGTAGGAGTGACAGCCTTTTTGGTGTATGTTCACAACATGATAGTTATCGGCAATGATGCTAGAGAGATGTATAACTTAAAACAACGTCTTCTAAAATAATTTGATATTAAAGAACTTGGGAGATTGAAATACTTCCTTGGTATTGAAGTAGCTCACTCAAAGTAAGGAATTTTCATTTCACAATAGAAGCATGTACTTAACTTGCTGAAAGAAACCAAGAAGCTAAGATGTAAGCTCGTGGACACACTTAGTGAGTTTAATCATGGACTATGCGGTGCACCTAAAGATCCGATGGTAGATAAAAATTCTTATCAAAGACTTATTTGGAGACTAATTTATTTGACGTATATGAGATCAGATATTGCATACGCAATAAGTGTTATTAGTAGATTCATGCATAACCCTAGAGAAATGCGTCTCAAAGCTATTCATAGAATTCTACAATACTTGAAGGGCAACCCTAAGGATAATATGGGAACCTTGTAACATGAAGGAGTAAAAAATAAAATGTGTTGCATGATCAAGCGTAGAGTTAGAATTTAGATCAATGGAAATGGGAATTTATGAGTTGCTGTTGTTGGAGATTAATCTTGATGACTTCAAGATAAGGTGGGAAGGACCAATCAGGTTTTACTACAACAAGAAGTCGGCTATCAGTATAGCAACTCACAATCTTGTGCAACACAACGGGATGAAAATATTGAAGTTGACAGGCACTTTCTCAAAGAGAAACTCGAAAACGGCTTAATATGTACTCCATTTGTTTTTTTTCGAAGAATCAGTTGGCTGATATTGTCACAAGGGGTCTGTGAAGTACTATGTTTCAAGAGATTGTTAGCGAGCTTGGAATGGAAGACATCCATTCACCAGCTTGAGGGGAAGTGTCGAATTATGTAAATTAATTTGAGAAAGCTTTATTGTAAAATATTTTATTTAGTTTCCTGATTCTTAGGAGATTCAGCTAGCTGTATATTTGGGTAGATTATTTCTAGATTTGTAAGAGATTTTATGCTGGATTTTAAGCTGTCATACCTTGTATATAAGTTTTATATTGTAACCTAATTCATTAGTGAGTGAATACAATAATTCTCTATTCGTTTTTCCTTATATAGTTTGGGCAGTTTCATCTATTATTACCGCATCAAAACCATGACTTAATTTACTGAGAAGTGCCGAACCACCGAAGCTAAGGGTAGAGCAGATCCGCCAATATTACAAAATGTTGAAATGGGAGATCAAGCCATGTGGAATATGGATTTTGAGACTAGATTAAGGTTACATACAATTATAGCCTCGTTTAGAATTGCCGAACGAATACTATATCTATCCTTTTCGTGGCTTCTTGTTTCTGTTTATCTGATGCAGAGTCATCACGTTTCTGCTCCACCTGCCAAAAGATATATATTGTCAATATTGATGAATGAATATTATACACATTTGATGTACTACAGTTAGAAGCTCAGTTCAGCTATCAACCAGGATGGATCTGATGTTTGTTTCCTCAACCGCAGATTTTGTCGGTTTATCACTTAATATTTTATTAACTTCAAACCTTGATCTTATTTTGAAATCTAACAAGCCACCTTCTACTTCACCCATTAATTCAAATTTGAAGGACATAAAGCATCTCCTCATATTTGATCTACATGGCAACAGAAACACCATAATCTTCATCTTTTAGCCTCAGTTTGGATGTTTCTAACAATGGCAATTCAAATTATGAAGGCGTTTGCAGATCATGTAACAACAGTAACTTATCGATAACCCACCAGCGTTGAAACTTCTTGACAGGTGAAAAATTTTGCTTCGAATATGGATTTGCTGTTACCATTACAGAGAGACTTGACTCAGATCTTAGGCAGACTAATTCCTTCAAGATAGTGCAAGGTCTATTATTATTACCCAAAAAGCCGTTCTTGGAAGTTGGAAATCCCATATTACTTAGTGACTGCTTATTAAACCAAAAAAAGAAAAAGACAAAAGCAAAAAAAACTACATGTTTTGATGCACAAATCCCAAACAACAATGTTAAAAAATGATATGCATTGCAAAAGTGACACTGGGTCTTGTTTGACAAATAACAGCCATCTGTTCTGTTGCTTCTTACTTCTTTTTTAACAAATGAAAAAACGTGATGATGATATAATGAAAACGACAGTGAGAATGAGAATGCTAATATAGCAAAGCTGGCAAAAGTATCAAAGAAACCAACAGTAACAAAATGCAATTTTTGTTTGAATACTGCCAGATACATACAAGTGATCCAAACTGACAGAATTGACAGAATGATGTGCTTTAAGACCAATCTGCACAAGTCTAGGAGTATATGAGCGGACATTTTCATCACGAACCCCTGAGAAAAAGAAAAAATAATATGATGTAAACAAAGATTCGGCTAAGAAGCAATTTACTACATATACTAGATATTAAACAAATGAACACCAACACAATGCATTCTTGAATAACATATCGGGGTTTTCTCCATTCCTGGTCCATCTTGTCAATTTATTTTTCACAAAGTGAATTGATGTGAACATTAAGTCTTTTTGCATACAGAAAACTGATAAAATTTTCTATTTCAATCTGCCCAAATAAATCAGTTAACTATAACTCATAACTCATTTCCACATTATATAGAAAACTCATATTAGCATTACACTAATTTTGATGGGAATCAATCAACTTTTAAGTTAAAAGCTTGGTTGTTTTTTAGTTGAAGTCTAAATATAAATATTCATATGTATAAAAGCTATTTATTTTTTAATTTATATTCGAATATTTGTTAAAAATATTTTAATATAATTAATAATTAATTTAAAATTTTTTATTTAAATGTAAATGAGTAAATATTTGAATGATTTAAATATTTTATTTGTTAATAATACGCTTAATTTATTACTTAATATTTATATATGTCAATAATTTAATATATTAGTAGAAAACTTTTTAGAATATATATATTAATATATCAAATTCAGACTTTTTTTTTATAAAAATAAACAAATTAATATTTATATTTAGACATTTAAGATAAAATAATAAATATATTAATTAAATTTATATTTTAATTATATTTAAGTTTTAGTCATATTTAAATTTTAAAAAGAAAAATCAAACACGACCTAAGAAAACTTATTATCCGAGAGAACATAAAAGAAGCTGCGTTGATTACTCTCATTGGCTTGTCTGCTTGGGAAGAATAGATATTTAAGACAAGTACAGGTCTTAAAGCGATCTTTTCTTAATGAAGAACATCAATTCAAGGGTTCCACATTAAAATTTCTTTTCTTTTATTCTTAGATTATAAATACTATTATACCCTTGTTTACATTAAAGATAAAAAAAAATAAAAAATAAAAATAAAAAGAGGTACACAAGGGTCTTGGTGACAATTACTTTCAACTTGGGAGGTCCTGTTTTAATTTTGGCCAATTACCATTTTCCCTAATTTTAATGCTTTAGGAAACCAATTGAAGAAAAAAGAGATCTTTTTCTTCATTCATTGAAATGCTCATGGCAATAAATTAGGCAAGTTTCCAATTAGATTACGCCAACATTACCCTTAATTTCCTCATTATGTATTTCTTTTTTCTCTTCGACTTAAATCTCCCCAAAACGAACAAGATAATAGGAGAAATAATGAACTAAAAATGAAAATAGCTACAAAAATGTCATACTACATCTAGCTTGGTGTCATGGAACAAAAGCAGTAAAATCAGGAAAAAGAAAGCATGATCATTATTAGAGAAACTTGTACCAGTGTTTAAGAGGCACAACACAATGTCTTCTAGCGCTGAGTTTGATGGGGCACATAGCACCACTCGTATGCCATATTTACGACTGGAATTAACTACCTCTGGTTTCGGCACATTAATTTAGTTTAGTACATATGATTCTTTGTCTACTAAATAATTCAATGAAGACTTAACGGACCAACTCATTTCCAGTGGCGGGCAAAAAAGCATCATCAGCATCAGTGGGCATAATATTATCTCTAGGATTGGCACCAACTAACAACGGGGATGCCTGTCCCCAATGAATATATCTGTGAAACATTCAAACATTACGACTCAGTAGGCACATTACATAATATAACAATATCCAATGTTATCAGATGCATGAAAAATAAAGATGGCAATATATGTATCCCTAAATTGGTCTCAACGGTGTAAAAGTTCTAGATACTCGCTGAAACAAATCCCATTCACTAATACAATCTACTTAAAATTCATAAACCATCTCAGAAACAACTTTTTTTTTCCCTAAAATATATGAAATTTTGGAATGGATTCTCGTCCTAGTAACATTCTTTTTGTTTTTTTTTTTAATAAGACTCGTCATAATAACATTTTATTCACGCAAGCATCAGCTCTAAAGGAATTCAACAAATTTAGGGTGCATCTAGTGTCATTCCCTCAATGGTGTCTCAACAAATTTAGAGTGCATCTGGTATAGTTCCCTCAATGGCGTTTCTTGAATTTATTTTTGAAAATATAAATGGTCTTTGGAGTTAAATGTTAGACAAAAATGAAATAAAGAAACTGTTTAGTAGAACATTTAAAAAGAGTAAAGTCATAGACAAAAGTCCTAAAATGTTCATAAGACCAAAATGATGTCCTTAACTTTTCTACATAAAAAGTGAAAATGACCAAATTAAATTGCATGAGTCCACTATATAACATTATTTAAAAATGTAGGTTTTTGATTTAATTCGTAACTATTTTTTGTTATTTGTAATAACTTAGATACTTGTCTACAATAATACAGAACACTTACTAAATATATCTAAGTTTTTAATTTTTAATAAATCAGTCACTTAACTAATGGCTACGAAACTTTACAGAAATCATATAGACACATATACAATAGTATCATAAAAATTTAAGAATAGAATTCATATCCAAACCAATTTAAATAATTTTTATTTTGGACTTCATAGGTTCTGTAAACTTCACATTCTCAATGATATAAACTAATTTGAAAATTCATAATAAATCATATACTTAGAATCAAATACAAAATTTTAATATGTTATAATAAACATAGAATCGTTACATAAAATTTTATAATTTTTGGAGACCATTTGATCAACCTAGAAAATTTCACAATTCATGTATTTTGCAGATATAAAAAATTTCTAGCATTTCAAGATCAAGCCTAAAAATTCAACATTTTCAAATGAAATAAAATTTATCATGATGCATTTGATGTCTAGTATTTCTCGTTAAATCAATTTTCCAAAATATGATGTATAAAAGTTTATAAAATTTTTGGATCAAGCTACTATCTATGTTCTAAGTTTTGCAAAAGCTTCCATTGATAATAATGATTATCCTCTACCAATTACTTAACCAATTCCATACAGAATCATACTTATAAACCATAAATGATCCAAATCAATATATCCTCAACATTTTCATATAATTATTATACAAAATATATTTCATAACTCAATCCAATCACATATAACACAATGAATCTTAAAGAGATGGGTAGATTACCTTAAATATTCTTAATTTCTCCTTCATAACTCCAATTTCTCTTGAATTCCTCTCTCTCTCTCTCTTTAGATGAATGTGAAAAAAGTGTTTCTGTTTCTAAAAACTAAGAGTAGGATATATTTATACTCAGGGTGAGGTTTGAAACTTGGACCTTACTAAGTAAACCCACACTTAGCACTAAATACACCTATATATATATTAATACTCCTACTTTATACCCAGTTTTTCTTAAATAGACTCATACTTAGTACTAAATACACTCATATAATTCTTTCAAACAAAAAATACTTCTAAGATTCATAATCAAATACCTTAAGTCAACGAAGCTACTTAAGTACCAATATAAAATAATGTGTATGTATACATAATACATACCCCTTAGGGGGTGTTACAATTTCTCCCCTCTTTAAAAGAATTTCGTCTTCGAAATTTGCTTACTTGTCACTTGAAAAGATGAGGATACTTCATTTGCACTTCTTCCTCTCATTCACATGTTGCCTCCTCTAAATAATGGTTTTACCACAAATTTTTCAGAAAAGGTATATTCCTAGTACACAATACTTGTTCTTCACGATGCAACACTTGAACAGGCGTCTCTTCGTAGGTAAGATCATCTTTAAGTTGAAGTGGCTTGTATATCATTACATTATGCACTCTGGATAGTGATAGAGGAAGAGCAAGTTGATAAGGCACATCTCCCACCCTTTTAAGTATCTCAAAAGGGCCAATAAACCTTGGACTCAATTTTCTCTTCTTGCCAAATCTCATGACTCCTTTCATTAAAGCAACCCTAAGGAACACTTTATGGCCCACCTTAATATTTTGGAAGAGTTACATAAAGCCATAGGACTAAATTGAACTTCAGCATCATATTCCACCCATAAATTGATGCACAATCTAAAACGATCATCCAAATCCTTGAAGATATGTTGCGAGCTTGTGTGATGGATTTCAATGGTGGTTAGGACAAACATTTGCCCATAATAGAACTCGTGTACAACAATAGTTATCAATCTACGATTGGTATGGCTCTTTATGGAAGAAAGTGTAGATCTCTAGTACATTAGGATAAAGTTGGTGAAAGGAAAGTTTTGGGACTAGAGATCGTCCAATAAACATGTGAAGTGATTGAGAAAGTAAGAGAAAGAATAAAGGTGGCCTGAAGTAAACAAAAAAGTTATGCTGACAATCAAAGGAAACGCTTAGAGTTTGAAGTGGGCGATAAGGTATTCCTTAGGATTACTCCAATAAAGGGAGTCATAAGATTTGGCAAGAAGGGAAAATTGAGTACAATGTTTATTGGCCTTTTGAGATACTTGAAAAGTTTGGAGATATGGCTTATCAACTTGCTCTTCCTCCATCATTATCCGAAGTGCATGATATATTTCATATGTCTATGTTATGAAAGTATGATCCTAACTCAGAATATGTGACAAGATACAAGCCACTCCATCCTAGAGATGATCTTATCTACAAAGATACATCTGTTCAAGTGTTGGATCATAAAGAACAAATATTGCATACTAAAAGTATACCTTTTGTGCAAATTTTCTGGTGAAAGCATTCCATGGAAGAGGCAACATGGGAAAAAGAGGAAGAAATGCAAATGAAATATCCTTATCTCTTCAAGTGATAAGCAAGTAAATTTCAAGGATAAAATTCTTTTAAGAAGGAAAAAAATTATAACACCCCCCAAGTTTTACGTATTATGTATACATACACATGTCATTTTATATTGATGCTTAGGTAGTTAGTAGACTTAAGGTATTTGATTGTGAACCTTAGAAGTATTTAAAATTTTTTAGTACATTTAGTATTAAGTATGAGTTTACTTAAGAAAAGCCTAAGTATAAAGTCGGAGTATTAATATATAGGTGTATTTAGTGATAAGTATGGGTTTACTTAATGCCTAAATTACAACCCTAACCCTAAGTATAAATACATCCTATTCTTAGTTTTTAGAAAGAGAAACACGTTTTTCACATTCTTAATGAGAGAGAGAGAGAGGAATTTCAAGAGAAATTAAAGTTTTGAAGGAGAAATTGAGGAGATTTAAGGTAATTTATCCATCTCTTCAAGATTCATTATGTTATATGTGATTGGATTGAGTTATGGAAATATATTTTGTGTTATGAGTATATGAAAATGTTAAGGACATATTGATTTGGATTATTTGTGGTAAGTATGATTTGTGATGGAATTGGTTAAAGAATCGATAGAAGATAATTATTGTTATTAAAGGAAGTTTTGCATAACTTAAACAGTAGCTTAATCCGAAAATTTTATAAATTTTTATATGGCATATTTAAAAAATTGATTTAATTGGAAATAATAGACGTCAAATGGGTCATAATAAATTTTATTTCATTTGAAAATATTGAATTTTTTATTTTATACGAATTTTTAGATGTGACTTTGAGATGCTAGAAATTGTTGATTTCCATAGAATATATGAATTGTGAAAATTTCTGGGTTGATCAAATTGTGATGCAAAGAGATAGCAGATGGGATAAAAGCACCTTGTCGAACATCGACTCTTATTTGGTTATTTAATGCAGTGTGTTAGATAAGCATCCTCACAATAACGATTCGAAATACGACTGTTAAGATAACGATCCCATAAGAGACAAAATCAAAGGAGAATATTTTATGGAAATAAAATATTGTTAAAATAACTACTATAGGCTCTCTATATATAATAAAAAATCTATTATTATAAGTTAACTCAAATAAAAAAAAATAACTCCTATCTAAAAAAAACTAGGAATTAAATAACAAATTGAATTGGCAAGAATAAAAAACTTTTTAAGCTAATTAAATTCTAAAACTATCTTATATCAAATGGTCTCCAAAATTTATGAAAATTTATGTAACGATTTCTAACTATGTTTATTATAACATATTAAAATTTCATGATCTGGTTCTAAGCATATGATTTATTATGAATTTTCAAATTAGTTTACAAAACCTATAAAGTTCAGAATGAAAATTATTTAAGTTGGTTTGGACATGAATTCTATTCTTAAATTTTTATTATGCTACTGTATATGTGTCTATATGATTTTTGCAAAGTTTCATAGCTATTAGTTAAATGGTTGGTTTATTAAAAATCAAAGACTTAGATATATCTAATAAATGTTTTGTATTATTGTAGGCAAGTGTCTAAGTTTTACAAATGACAAGAAATGGTTACGAATTGAATCAGGGATCTATATTTTTAAATGATGTTATATAGTGTTTTATTATAATTATATTAAGATTTCTTGAGAAAATGATATCATGTGAAGGTATAAGAAAAATCCTTGATTGGCCTAAAGACAGAATTAGGGAGTTTGTTTGATGAAAAATGTTATATTCATCTCATCCGTTATATATTTATTTATATATATGTATGAATTTTTTATCTATGAAAAACTAGTATGCTTATTGAGTTAATACTCATTATAGTTTATTGTGATTCTCAGATAAGTGATTGTGTGCACATAGTAGATTTGGTGAAGCTTTGGTTCCCTAAGTTTAGGATGTTGCTTTGCACCTTATTTTTCGGTTTAGTTGATTTCACATCTTGGAGAGTAGCCATTGAAGATCATTTGACTTGATTTTTGTGTTAATGATGTTTAAATTATCGATAAATTTTTCTTAGTTAAATGTCTTACTTGTTATGTTATGTATTAATAGATCACTCTTTGACCCTCACGGATTAGGGTATAACACATAATTAATTATAATTTTTATTTATAAAAAAAGATTGGCTCTAAAAATGACATAAACAGTTACTAGAGTCTTCTAAAATTAAAAAGAAAAAATAGAAAAGAAAGTTAAAAAGCATACTTAAAGAAACAACATTTTGAAATAAATGATAAAAATCATTTTAGCAATCACAGCACAGTGCAAGTAGTAATTAACATCTTTAAAATGGAAAACCTGAGTTAGCAATTATTACTTACTTTTCATACATTGGCAGTTCTGGACCACGCTTTATTTCACACAATCCACCCCTACATGGAAACAACCCCACTTTGAAATCTGTAAAACTGAAATCCATACTTAGAGTGCACTATTTGGAGTTGCATGCAAGACGGCACTAGAATTTGCTACGAGACTCTGAATTGAGAAATCAGAATGATATCCCAACAAGGATGAGAGAAGAATGGGATACTATAATATAACTTACTAAGATATTATTATTTGGGAAAGGAAATAAGCCCCATGCCCCCTCTTTGTTTGGCAAAATTACCTCCCTGTAATTTTAAAAATATCTTAAAATCTCATTGACGTTATTTCTATTAATGAAAAAGTTTGTAGGTTGAGGATAATATAGTAATTTATCCTAAATTGATTGCATTAATCATATAAAGCTACAGTGAACATTGAATGAATGTTAACAGATTTTTAAAAATAATCCTAATAAATTTATAAATATTTAAATAATAAATTCATTTAATAAGCCAAACCCAACAAACTTTCTCTTCAATTCTAACTCTAAACCTAGCAAATTTCCATTTCGATTCTAATTCTAAACCTAGTAATCTCTCATCCAACAAACTTTCTCTTCAATTATGACTCTAAATTTCTCTTCGATTCATATTTTAAACCCAGCAATCTCTCATCCACCAAACACGCTTCGTCTTTAATCACCACCACCACCAAATTCAATCAACTCCCCTCCTCCAAACACAACAAATTCTCCTTTAATTAAATCAAATCTCCTCCTCCAAACACAACAAATTCTCCTTTACCATTGGTCATTCTTTTCTTGTTTCAACATCTCTTTATGCTGATTTTCCAATTGCAAATTTTTTAGTTAAAGATTTTATTTTATTCATTTTGAGAAGATATGAGAGAAAATTGATGATGGGTGGTGGGGAAAAATCAATTCAAGGAAGAATTAATTAGTTAATAGAAAAAATCGAAAATATATATCATATTAATACAAATTTGTATGCGTATAAGATCTAGGGAGAGAAAGTAAAAGAGAGATAACGTGTAGCCCCATCTTCCTCTCTTGCACTTTGCAACACTCACCTCTATACACCCCGTCGATGTCGGTCGAAATCTTACTAGAATCAATCTTACTAGAATTGCTTAGATTCTAGGGTTTTACTCTTAAGCTTTGTTTGGCTTGCAAATACCTAAGCAAGAGGAAAATTGGAAGGTCACTTTGTTTGGTTATTAAGTGTTTTAAGTGTTGTTCAATTAATATTTTTAAATTAAAATAATATTTTTAATTAGGATACTTTATATTTAATAAAAAATTAAATTTTTTATTTTTATTTATTTTTTATCAACATAATTTTTTATTTTTAATTGTTATATTATTAAAAGACAAATTTATCCTAAAAACTAAATCCCAATACGAATTTAAGTGTATTAAAATAATTTTTTTTGTTTGTTGAAGGGCATTGAAGTAATTTTACTTCTTCTCATTTTAAAGTATAGAATTTTGACCAATAATAAGGGTAAATTGGTGATTGTATAAGAAAACTAAGGATTTTCATTAACGGAAAAAATGTTGAGGTGTTTATGAATAGAGGTCATTTTTTGTTGAATCCCTATTTTAATACTTAAATTTAACAAATAATAATAAAATAGAATATATTTTTCTTGTTATTCGCGATCTAATGCTCATTATAATTATTTACAACATATTTATATTTTTGTATTTGATACTAAAACTTTAAACTTTAAAAAATTAATTTTATTTTATTATTTTTAAAAAAATTTAGAAATAAAAATATTATGTATTTAAAAGTAAAATGCTAACAATAAATTTAAATAAAATTATTCATTAAAATGCTCTTAACAAAAGTGTCTTGGAATTCATAAGAGATTTACTTATTTATGTATCGTTTCTTTTGATCTTAGGTCCTACTTCGCCTTAACGGTTATGTTACAATGTATTTAAAGTGTATATGAAATGTATAGACGTTCGCAACCATAACATATTTGCTTCCTCGAACATAATTTTATTTTTTTTTCAAAAGATAAAAAGGGGAAATGATTAATTCTAAAAAAGAAGTTTTTTTTTCGCGAGGTACAACTAGAAATTCTTATTGATTTTTTATTAAATCGATCATAGATCGATTCTCCTTTTTTGGGAGGATTGAATACACCTATGCATTAGTTTGAGTTTCACGTGACTCCTCTCAAGAGACATGTTAGATTTAGGGCATTCTTTATTTTTTTAATACATTTTTAATAATAATTTAATATGTAATAATCATAAAAATTTGTAAATAAAGCAGGTATAATGTTTTATTTAGAAACTATATTACATTCATTGTATTTTCTTAAAAAATTTATCAAACAAATGATTAATATAAATAATATGTTATATTTATTATAGATAAAAATAATCAAATTTTTCTTTTGATTTTTTAATCAAAATTATATTAAAATATTAACTAAAAATATAAAAGTATATACGTTATTGATTCTATTGATATAATACTAAATTTAATTCATTTATTATAATTTATTATAATAAATGCATACTATATTTATGATAAATTATAATATGTGAATTAAATTTATTATGACAAAAAATAATGTAAATTATAAAATATATATTAAATAAAATATTATACATATTTTAAAAAATTTTACTATGAATACATACTAAATTATTATCAAGAAAGCAAAACAAAATTAGGAATATTTTAGTATATAATTTTATTCAAATTTATTATTTCATTAAATAAATAATATTTTTATTTCTATTTTTTAAAAAAATAAAACAAAACAAACGTTTTTTAGTTTAATATTTTACTCTCAAATATTAAATATATTAGAAATAACGTAATAATGGTAGTAGTTCATTTAATAAATGCACTTATATAGGGATCCAATTATCATATTTATATAATTTTGAATAAATAAGTTATGTTTTAATATTATAGGGACCTTTATGTTAATAACCTACACAAATCCAATAGCTAAAGCACACCACTCTTTTCATTTGCATTTTATTTAAACAGCCGTCGCCGGCCAAACACTGTCCTCTCCGTTTGGCATCTTTGTCTTCCACTCCGTTCACCCGTCTCGTCTCCATTCGCCGTCTTTCTCTCCCTCTCCGTTCGTCCCCGCTCTCAGTTCTTCGTCTCTTTATCCATTAACGGTAACTATTTCAGAACTAATTTAATTTATTTCTTTTTTATTATGATTCCTAATTAGCTGGCTGGTTGTTTTTTAATGTATATGAATGATTCCCTACTTAATCCTATTTATTTTCTTGTCATGTCTCTTGTGTACTTGAAAGTTTAAATTGTTCTCTCTCCAAATTTCTGTGGCAATTAAAAGAACGATCTGTGTCCTTATCTGAGCATAGACTAGACTCTGTGATTGATCTAATTGGATGTTTCTTGACAGCTTCTTTACTGCATTGTTACCATTAATTCTTTCACAAAGCTCTGGGTGAAGATCATAAAATAAGTACTGTTTGTAGCAAGGAAATCAAATGTTAAATTAAAAGATATATTTAGTTATAAGGGAGAATGAAAAACTTTAAAACGCATTCAAATACATTAGTTAAATCGGTAATAAGGGCAATAAGTCAATTGAATAAAATATATGTAGTTCATAATAGTGATGGTCTAGGCATGATAAATAACATTATATATATAAAATCTGTGGGGAGTCCTAATAATAGAAAATCATTAGAGAAACTATATACTAAAAGTTTTAGGTTGAGATTCTATTTTTTAATTCTTTTCATATATTCTTTTTCCTGCAACGAAATTGCTGGTATTAGGCATCATGGATAGTTGTCAAGTTTGTATCTCATTTTTTTGGCATAATAATATACTTTTCCTGTTTTTGCCTCAATTGTTTGTCTCTTACTTTTGACTTTCCTTAAATTAGCTTTTGCTAATTCATGACCTTTGTATCTATTGCTAAAGGTTTTGGCGGCGACTGCTAAATGTTCTCGCTAAAGATTTCCAAGTTGCACTGTCCACTGCACTCATTTGTCTGTCTTGGGTTCTTTCAATCACCAGCGGTATGCCTGGATGTTTTTCTTGTCGTGAACAGTGCAACTTGTTTTTTCCATTTGTTGTTGATGATGTTCCTATGTTTGATTTATAGTAAATATTCACTTTGATTGAGATTATTGATAGGGTTGAATCTCAGATTAATTATATTTAAGAATGAGAATAGGGAAATTTTTGTTATGGATACTGTAGTTTTGTTGAGTCTTAGAGGAGGTATCTGAAAGAAAAAATGAAAATGAAGCCAAATCTTAGGTTAAAGTTAATTTAAGGAAAGTTGAATGTAAGAGACAAACAATTGAGGTAAATGTAGCTCTTAGATGAACTTGGACAAGAGTTTAAGAGAGCTTGAATGATATGACGGTGGTTCTGCTAGATTAGGTAATGATGAGATCACTATTTTATTGAATGAAGCGGAGAAGAGTAGTGACATTGATCTCAAAGAAGCCCGGAAAGCTCATGAATTAGCAAAAGCTAATTTAAGGAAAGTTGAAAGTAAGAGAGAAACAGTTAAGGCAAATTTAGCTTTTAGATGAGCTGGGACAAGAGTCAAAGAGAGCCTAAATGATATGACGGGTTGGGTCGGTGCTGAAAAATAACACTAAATTTCGTCATTTTAATGTATCAAGATTTTAAATGTTACAGGATAATATTTCACTGAATTCTCATTGATGGATTAGAATGCATACTTTTTAAGTATTTATATTAACAAAAGGAAGAATGCCCATTTCCTCCCTCTTTTTTTAGTTAATATCCTATTACCTCCTTATATTTTTTCTAATATCCCATCACCGCCTGACTCTTATTTTCTTCCCGTTTTGTTCTTCGGTTCAATTGGTTCATGCTTTGACAAATCGAAAATATTTGAATTATTAAAGGATAAAATCGGAACTTAGGGGGCGATGGGATATTAAAAAAAATATAGTGGGGTAATGGGATATTAGCTAAAAAATAAGGGGGGAAACGGGCATTTTCCCTTAACAAAAACTTAGAAAACCTAATCAATGCATTAAAAATTTTATATCTTTTAGAATGAATGTTTTGGGTAATTGTTTATATCTTTTATTTAAAAGTTGAAGAATGTGGTTGTGTTCATGGCAGTGTACTCTTCTTTGGTAGGATATGGCAAAGGATAAGGTTACAACCATTGTGTTCTAAAATTTTGGATTTTCTTTTGACTGCTTAGCAATAGAAATTCTCTGCCTTATACCTGTATATCGTACCTTTTTATGAAGGTCTTACCCATTTGTTTGGAAATGATAATTTCATTCTTAATAAAGAATGGAAAATTTCTTCATTTATGTTTTGTGTCTATTTATTAGTTATTGGATTTTTTTTGTTCTTGATGAGTTCTAGTTTCAATAGTCCCTGCTATATCCACAAAGCGTATACTGTGGGCATCATTTTTATATGCTTTGGTATTAGATGATTTTTCAGCATGAAGAATCAGAGGAAACAATTCAACTTCAATAATATTATGTTGTATTTTTAGTGCAAGTTTTTTTTCTTTTATTTCATTTTTATCTTTTTGTGGTTTTTTTGTTTACATATAGAATATGCATTATGTATGCAAGATTCATTACATCCTTATGGTTATTATATCTTTTTTCCCTTCCATTTATAAATAATCAAAGTGTATCTGCATACAGAACGAATTCCAAACTGAACATGTTAAAGTATTAAGACGAAATTGATCAGATTATTAATCTTCAAGGACTAGGCATACTGACCATTACAACGTTGTTTCTGACATTCAGGGAACATGTTATGATGGACTGAGTTGAATAAACAGAAGATATCATACCTAGGTTGCAATCATCAGAGATGGCTCTATGCAGTGTACGTTCAGCATCATCAATACTCTTCAATAGGCTTCTCCGTCCTTCTGTTCTCAACAAAAACACTACAAGTCGCTATCTGTCCACTGGTACCCTTATTTTCATATCAAAGAATTTCTCTTTTAATTTTCAAAGCTTTAAATCATATAATGTTTTCATTGCATTTCCACAGAAACTGAATCACTGCCTGACAAGATGATGAGGCAGATGGCTCATCTTGACATAAATTCTCAAATTGGAAGTTGCATGCCGCTTGCTGCTATGCGTATCGGGACCATCATCCACAACATTGAGGTAAACCCAGGTCAAGGCGGCAAGCTCGTTCGAGCTGCAGGGACTTCTGCCAAGATTTTGAAAGAACCCACTTCAAGATACTGTTTAGTATGACTACCTTCTGGCAACGAGAAATTGATTGACACTAGATGTCGAGCCACTATTGGTACAGTGTCTAACCCCAGCCATGGGACGAAGAAACTTAGGAAGGCTGGTCAGAGCCGTTGGTTGGGTCGAAGACCTGTGGTTAGAGGAGTAGCCATGAATCCAGTTGATCATCCTCATGGTGGAGGTGAGGGACGAAGCAAAAGTAGCGGTAACCATGGAAGATGTTCGCTTACACCTTGGGGCAAGGCATCTAAGTCTGGGTATAAGACTGCATCTCCTAAGAAGTAAAAGAAGTTATCCCTCTGATAATATTCTTTATCTATGCCATTTGGTTTTCAGAATATTGTTCAAATTTTATCTTTGAGGTTAGTTCTACAATAATGAAACTAAAGTTTAATTTTGGATTGAGCTTTTATAACTTTAATTTTTTTGACTGCATGCTGCACTTTTCATATTTGAACCTAGTTTACTTCAATTGAGCATTTATTCAATATTTTGGTGAGGAACTTGTAAATAGGAAATAGATACAATATGGGATAGATTTCATTTCTTGGTGCCATTGTGGTCATTATTTCTCATGAGTTTTGAGATACTTTATTGTTAAAGGGCAGTGCTTGTGTGGCTTATATTTTTTTCAGGTGCTGCCTTGATTCTGCATCTTGGGGAGTTTATTTCTGGTTCTTCTATGCTATACACCCCAGACATTAAAGTTCAAAGTGTTTTTATATGATTAGTCTCGATTTGCATGATATTACTTAAAAGAACAGAAGCATTTTTATTATAGTTTGTTTAGGCTGATCTCCTTACTTTGGAGGAACCAAAGCGTTTATTTATGTATTTTGATAGTCTTGATTTGCATTAAACTCCTTAGTGTAGATTGTTAGGTTTCTCATAAAGCAATGCATTAAGTAATCAAAAGTTATGATTTCTTACTTGATTGATTATGGTAAGTGCTGGTGTGTTTGGAAGTGTGTTTTAAAACTACCAAAAGCACTTTTGTATGATCAAAAGACTTGTTCTTGTGTCTAATTGTATTTTATATGGAAATAGGTAAGCACTTTTTGGCATACAATTAGATTTGGGGTATTTTATAATGTATGGTGTAGTTGGGTAGTTTCTCAGCTGGAAGAAGTTGTTCCACTATGGCTGGATGAGAGTAAAATTTCTCGCAAAAATTTAGTAGATATTAGACATCTGAATTCTACTTAGATCTTTCAGAAAATGAATTATTGTCCATTTGGTACAGTATACCTAATATTGAAAAGAGTTTCTTTGATATCAAAAGTTAAAATTAGTGTTTTTTGGCTTTGTAGGAAAGAATAAATCATATTTATAGTTGTTAAAGCCCTTCAAATGTAGGCCAAAGGTTCAAATCCTTCTAAATGTAGATGTAAACGTAAATGTAGTTTAATTTTTCGCTCAAAAAACAAGGGGAGGCCGATTTTATCTAGATTATTTGTAAATTTTTACAAGTTGTGTTAGATTAGATTTAATTAACAGTTTTTATTTTCGATAAATTTTCGGTATGATATTTGATGGATTGTACATGAAGACTAAATTATATATATATATATATATATATATTTAGGGAAATTGATATGTTCTCCTTAATGTTTGAGAAAAGAGACATGTACCTATGATGTTGGGGAAAAATAAATATTACTTAAGTTTGGACAAATAAACATATATTGACTTCTATTTTTATTAATTGATTAAATAGATTATTATCATTTATATTTCTAAATTTTTGAATGATAATAAATTAAAAAATAATTATTTTAATTATAATATTTTAATTTCTATTTTAATTTTTTTACAATATATTTTTTTTAAATATAACAATTTAGTTCATATTTTAATATTTTTGACAATATGCTAAAGATTAAATAATTTTTTAATTTAGTATTTCAGTAAAAAATTAAAAAATATTATTATTAAAAGAAATTCTAACAATGAATTAAATCAAACGCATATATTAAAATAATTATAATCTTTTTTTTTACTTACTCAGTAATAATTTGATATTTAATTAACAAAAAACTTGTAAATGAAATATTTTTTTTAAAATCTTACTTTTATATGTAATATATTTATTTAAAAAATTATGTTAAATTTATTATTTTAAAAATAAAAATAAAAATAATGTGTTATATATGTGTATATATATTATAAATAAAAATAATAAAAATTCTCTTCTTTCTTACATCTTAATTAAAATTAAAGTGTATTATTTAAAAAATAATATAAAATATATTTAATCACTAATTATATTAATAAATCACATCAAATTCATTTCTTTTTTATATTTTTTACAGTAATCTTCAATTTACCTCAACCACTATTGACAAACATCAACTTGCTTTCAACTTTCACAAAAATTTTCACTCCACTTCTAAACGTTAATTTACACTATTATTTCAAAAAATAATAGGGATAAAATCATAATTTCACAATTTTAAATTAATAAAAATAATTATTCCTTCTCTCTCTTCTTCTCCCTCCTCTTCTTTTCTTTTCTTCTACCCTTTATGTCTTTTTTCTTTTTTCATTAATTCATCATGGTTGCCACAAGCAGCCATTGGAGGCTGCTTGTAGCAGCCATGGAAGGAAAAAGCAAAAAAACTGGAGAGAAGAAACAATTTTAATTTTGAATTTACTATGGTAAAATCATTTTTTTTTCAAAATAATTACAATTAACTGTTATATTTAACAATCAAAGTTAATGTTTAGGCTAGAGTAAAGATTTTTGTAAAAGTTGGAGGAGGGTTATTATTTGTCAACAATGTTGGGGATAAATTGAAGATTGCTTATTTTTTATTTATATTTTCATAATTTCTATTAAGAATATATAACGAAATTAATATAATCTTTTAAATAAATATATTATATGTAAAAATAAAATGTTAAAAAATATTTAAAAATTTTTTGACAATTAAATATCAAATTATTACTAAAAAAAAAGTAAAAGAAAATGTTACTTTAATATATGAGTATGGTTTAACTCATTATTAAAAATTTTTAATGATAATATTTTTTCTAAACTTTTAGTGAAATAATAAATTAAAATTTTAATTCTCAATATGTGGTTAAAAAAAATAAAATAAGAATTAAATTGTTATAATTAAAAAAGTATATTATAAAAAAAATATTAAAATAGGGGTTAAATTATCATAATTGAAATAGTTATTTCTCAATTTGTTATTATTTAAAAGTTTAAAAATATAAATGATAATAATTTAAACAGTCAATTAACGGAAATAAAAGTTAAAGATATCTGTCAATTTGTCCAAATTAAGAAGGCATTTGTTTTTGCCTATAAAAAGGGATATGTGTTTATTTTTCCAAACATTAGAGAGGTATATGTCAATTTCTTATCTTTTTATTTTGTTTACATATTTTTTATTGTGTTGTTGGAAGCTGGATGACGTTTTGGTAGTTATTTATGTTTGTAATCATACTCCGTAGGAAAGACTAAATTTATATTTGGAATTATTGTACATTATACTTGAAAAGAATTTGATAAATGTTAAATTTATTTGAGAGCAAATTTTCTATTTGCTTTTTATTTATATTATATAGTTAGTGACTCCAATTTATAACAACTTGAAAAATATTGTATTAATTTTAAATATGCTCTCAATTTTATATTACTTGAGAACGCAATGAGATTTTTTTTTTATGACAAAATATGTTGATTATTTATTTATTTTAAATTTGCTTAGAACATCCTCTCTTTCTACAATTAAGTATATTTGAAGCTAAGGTTTTATAGTTTTTTGAATGCAAGTTATCGGAGAATGAAGTATTGAATATCAAGTATTAATTAAAAAATTTATTAAGTATTGAATGTCAAATATTAGTCAAAATCTTAGTAGACATTATTAAAAATTTGTGTTTATCAAAAATTTTATAGATTTGCTTTTAATTAAATTAAAAGCCATTGGTACCAAACATACTCTTACTGTCACAGCTACTATGGATAATTTAGTGATCAATAACATAATTTTAAAAAGCATATAAGATTTAATTGATCATGCAATTTTGTTAAAGAAAAAAAGCCTTATTTACAAAATATAATTAAACGGGCTCTAATTTTCATCATATTTTGCTTTTTAATTAGTTATAAAATGTTCTTTCAATTTGATGATGAAAAATAATAAATATTTCCTCTTTTTTCTTCTAGAATAATAATAATTCAAATTCTTTATGTCTATAATTGAAAAGTCGTGAATATTAAATATAAATTGTTATACAAATTTTTTGTATATATATTGATGCGACACAATTATACTATCAACATATCCTATATTAAATTTTTTTTTAATTTGTGAATTTTTTTATTCTTGTAAAAATATAAAATAGATGACAATAATATTTAACTATCGTATTAGGTTGTATAATTGAATTCGTCTAGAGTTAGTATAACTAACATCATTCTATTTAATATCACCAATTAATATAGTATGAATTGAATAAGGTAATTTTACTTTGATCCTCTACATTTCAAGAACAATCAGTATAGTCAACATGTTTGATATATTAGGTGAAAGTATCTCTAACATTTTTTAAAAATATCACTTGGGTTAAAAGGTTTTATTAAATGTCAAATTTGTTAACTTAACATATAAGTGAGAAAAGAAAGTACACTTTTGCCCTTCAATAACTTTTCAGTATTAATTAATTTGTTTACCTTTTATGTTTTGTAAAATCTCAAAACTAAAATTGTTTTATTCATTGGTTAAAAAGACTTAATTAATTCTTATATTTTGCAATTTCTTTTGCAATATATAGTGCAATTGTTTACCATAGAGCAATGGTCAGAACATCAAAATAAAAAGGGTTAATTTTAATTTATCCCAAAAATATTTTGACAATTTTAAATCGAATCCAATATTTTAAAATATAGTCATTGCGACTCTACTCTGTTAAAAATTTTCGCCCGTTTTAACATTTGACTATGGTTGATCAACTAAAGTACCATTTTACTACTAGAACGTTACAATTAAGATAAAGTTACAAATTTGTCCTCATATTGGTGGATTTTGATTAAAAATAAATTATTGATTTGTTGATTAGAAAGTGTGTAAGTGCTATTTACAAAAATACCTTGGACAATTCAAAAATTTATATATATATATATATATATGAGTCATTAATTTAAGTGTCTTTTCTTTATTGTTGGAGTTGAAACATGCATCGATAGTGAGATTGTTCTTATATATATATATATATATATATATATATATATATAGAGAGAGAGAGGATGAGATGTGGTGGTAGGAAATAAAATACGGAGAAAATAATTTTTAAAGAAATTATCTATAAAAAAAAATGTGCATATTTAGCATTTAGTTCAACTATTAGTGAATTTGAAGATATTGCTGTGAATTAAGGGTTGATCAAGTTCAAGAACAAGGAATGTGATAATGGTTTTAAGACTATTCTAAAAGTATCAAAATCTTATAAAAAATCTAGGCAAGTTGTTCTACTATTACTCACATGGAAAGTGGTCATTTTTAGGTGGTGGAAATCTGCCTATAATGAGTTCAACTCTTAGCGCTTAGCCTCTGTATATACAACTCATCTGTGCAAGAACCAATAAACAAGTATGCACCAAGAAGACTCATTAACAACTCCTATAATAAAAACAAATACACGAAGAAGTTGTCTAGATTAGGATGCTAACAAATCGTAGCAATTGTTTCATTGTGCATTTGTCTATATCAATTGTTGAAAATTCTAACAATATGCGTGTAATGCAATGACATAAAAATATAAGCCTACTTCTGTGCAAAATATGTAAGTTACATATACTGATGACCATCATCCAAAAAATATTACAATCATCACAATAAAGTTCAAATCCAATATATACTACAACTATCACAATAAAGTTCAAATCTGGCTATATTTAGGGTATATATATCACCAACAAAACCAAAAGGTCTAACCATTAAAGCCTTAGGAACATATCAAACTTGTTGCAAGTGTGACTACGGTAATACAATTACATATCATTACAAAAGCTACAACCATCAACTGTCTCATGCCCAAAAATATTGTCAAAAAGATTTGTTGTTAAACTACTGGATTTGACTTTGATAACCCTATAACTAAACCCGTATACATCAATTCATAGATAAACATTAATTGCTAGAAATTGCTTTATGAGTATTTGAATACCCTTTTGATTCCCATATTTGATTTTTATAAAATGATATATTAATAATTGAAAGGATTTGCATATCGTACCTAGTGTACTATCCAAAAGATGTAAAACCTCTTTAAAGACAAAATTACTACCCATTTCTATCAAGGTAGGCTACTAATGATATCACTGAGTTCTTAGATGTTGGGTTACAATTGTGATTGCAAATTACTTGAAACCTTGTTATGTCTTCCCCTTACAATCCCTATAGTAACAATATAATACGTATTTGTGTTTTTGTACTTACGTACAATTAATCCAAATTGTAGTACCCTTTGATCACCAGGTAAAATTACTCTTACATCTGCAAAAGTTGAACCACTTTCACAACCTTTAACCTATGTTTAAAATTTGTAATACGATCAATTTCAAAAAAGTCAATTAGTAAATTAATTCAATTTGTAACACAATCATATACCATCAACCAAAGCAATTACTAAAAACAAACCTGATATCTTTGCATCCTTTTGTTTACGTTTGTTGGGTTATAAACACACAAATGTTTATTATGGTTAACTCCTTTGCAAAGCAATAAGTCATGTTATATCTCCTTTTTTTTTTTTGGTGATCTTTCATTAGCTTTTCTTTTCCTCGACATCTTAGACCTGTCAACTTTTCTTATAATAAGTAGAGGATCTAATTCATCACAATTAACCCATGGCCACAATGATTGTTCTAGTATGGGTTGATATTTGCAGAATAAAACCTTAAAAATGCATCCATCAAGAAGAAATTAACAGTATAATCCTTTGGACTTGCCCTCTTATGTATAATACATACGATGACTTGTTTACATGGCAAACCACAAATTTGGCATGAACAATAATCACGTGTTCTTATGGCTAAATCAACAACAAACTACCTTCCATCACCATCAACCTCAAACAAGTTTTCAGTTGATGAACATATCAAATATTTCTTACCAATGTTTAAAATTTTTGTTAGCTTGTTGTGAATGAAATGAAGATATAGGTGGTGCTTAGTTACCCATCTTATTGCATCTGTTATAAAGTGCTTTCATCATCATTTTCATTATCTCTTTTTTAATATACTCTGCAATTTTAACAATAGCAGCTTTCTCTTTTCACCAATTTGAGCATTCCAAAATTTGATCATTATTAGTGATTTGATCACATTTGGCATTGTTATCAAATGCACGAAGTGCCAATATTTTGGATTAATATTTTTTAGCCATTCATAAGCACCATTATTATCTTGTCTTATTTTCTCCATTGCTGCATTGAAATCAACCTTATTTGGTGACTTATCAACACCTCAAAAGTTATCTCTAACATTATGTTCTAGGTACTTGGCCTTTAAATTGCAAAAAACATAAGTCTTATGCAAACACAAAGGTTTGCATTTGAAAAATGTTGTGACAGTATACACTATTCCCTTTTTTCAATCATTCATCATTGTTAACTCTCTATTGTCTCCTAAAAAGTTCTGTAACATATGCAAAAACCAACTCCATGTTTCAATATTTTCACTTTCACAAATCCATATAACAATTGAGAAAATTCCACAATCAACATCAACTGCTATTGCTGATAATAATTCACCACTATACAACCCTTTCAAGTGACCACCGTCAATGTCCAAAAAAAGCCTATGGCCTCTTATAAACCCCCTCAAACCAAAAAATGCAATAACAAATATTATAAATGTTGGTTTTGGATTTATTGGAACCCTTGAAGCCATGATTTGTACCAAGCATGTAGGATTTTTTTTTTGTTACAATATATTGGCATAATTATATAGCCACTTGTAAGAGGCATCAAAATCCACATTATTCTAAGCTAGTGCTTTCCTCTTGGCCCTGTACAGCTTCTACTTGCTGATTTAGACCTTATATTTCCTTCTAATGTATTTAGCTATGGCCTCTACACCAATTTGAAGATTGTACTAAATAGTCTCTAGAATTTTAGATGCAATTCATGCACTTGTTGCTTCAAGATTCTTCATGATTCTATAACATGCATGCTCATTCTTGAACATTATTATCTGAAACTATAAACCTTCAAGCATACAATCTGTATGAATCTTGAAAGGATAGTTTAGAGCACCCATACACTAATCTACTATTTTATCTTTTTTCTAATGAAGACTTCTTACCCTAAACCTCTTTTATGGCGAACTTTTTAAATTTTAAACCAAACTCTTTCTTGTTATCAAAGACATTCCCAACAGCAAACTTTATAGGTGCTCTTTCTTGAACCTTGAACCTTGAACCTTGAACCTTTTAATTATGAAGAAAGTCTTCCAAGTGACCCTTACTCTGTCAAAATTTGTCAAATTTCCTTCTGAATTATCATTACTTTTATAACCTTCTAATATCTCATCATTGTCAGACAAATCATCATCTCCTTCATAACTTTTACTACCAATATTGTCACCATTATCAACTATTTGTGCATCATCATTAGTTTCATCATTCATTTGAACATATTCATCATTTTCTTGAATTACATGTTCTTTCTAATCTTTTGTTGCTTGTTGTAGGTTACCAATAGTAGAGGTTTATGAAAATTGTCCAAATTCATACTGATTGCATTAAAAGATTATTGAGGTTGGGTTATAGTTTGACTAGCCAACGTATTGGGATCATTTTGGCCATATATTGGAGAGAGGTTGGGTTATATTATTGTTTAGTGTCATGTAGAGGTTCAGGGTCAGCTTAAGGTAAAGGACTTCTATGAACAGGTTCAGGTTTAGGTTCGGGTTCAGGGGTACAAGGTTCAGTAACATTTTAAGTTAGGGGAGTTTCAAGCTAAAAGGCATATTGAGGTGAAGGAGTTTCGAATTCAAGATTAGAATCAATTTTGGTATCTCCATGATATTGGTATGTCGGTGTGGTTATGAATAAGGTGTTTGGTAGTTTGGTTAGTTGTCCATCAATTAGTTGATGCAAACTTCATTATCGTTTGTTCAATCTTCTAAAAATGATGATCCTTTTATTGTTGGTAAAGTCTCAAGTGGCTATAAGGTAACATTAACGTTGATATCAAACAAATCAAACTTATTGTGCTCCTCCTAAATCTTGAACAAATCTATATCAGTTTTGATTGTAACTTTCTTATTGTTCTATGGTAATGTCACCTTAATAATGAATTGCTTATCGACATCTCAAAATGCTACAGAACATGCAAAGTTAATCAATCTACCAATTAATAGTCAATCTAATTTCATCCATTGTGTGTAGGACCTAAGAACATTTATAAATCATGGTTAAACATTATTTCGTTGTGAGTAATATACACTACACTTATAAACACCAACTTTCGATCAACAAAAATACATAGCAATGACCTGAAAGTATGTTTCATAGTTCATGATCAACTTTGTTAAACTATACATATATATAATGCAAATAAACCATTGCGTGACATCAGAAACAAACCCCTAAATCAATTTCATTAATTTGGTTATGTGTAGTTTCCTTCCCTGAGGTTTAGGAAACTTTCAATTTGCAAAAAGGTTTAGGGAAGCCTCAGTTACCTCTTTTGGACCATTACTCTTTGTTTATTGACGATTGATTTTGCTTAAAAGCCTCTAACATCACTTTTAAATGTCGAAAATTGAAGTTAATTAGAGACATTGTTACTGACAGATCAATACACATGGCTATGACTTGTACCTAGGTAGTTGTCGTAGTTAATTTTAACATTGGCAAAATTTTGATATGACCTCCAGCAAAATGGCAATTGTATATGGTATCATCTTAATTAATTTACACAGATCAAGCATGTATCAAAAGGCAAGTCACACAGATGGCAACCATCTAATCGACAAACGCAATACATATTTGACTAAATTTTAGTTGCACATGTGTTGCAAGTAAAGAGCTTACAGATTGTTGTTTATACAAAAAGCTCCAATCCTATATTTGTACTGTGTTCCTTTATAAAAAATTCAAACATTTCATACATAGTTGTGGTAGCTTAGTCAACAATTAATATTGATGTCTCAAAACAAGCTGATAAAGATTGGATTACATTCAACATTGGTTGCACTTCCCAAGATGTTGGTCTCACATTTATCTTAGAATTTGTTATTTAAAAAAAAAATCATACAATATAATTTTGTTATTTTCAAAAATCTTATAATATGTTTTCCACCTGTTGGGTCAGAAGTTAAGGCATACATTTTAATAGAAAGTATATAAAAACTTAAATAAATAGAAGAAAAAAGGTCAAAATTAGATTTTATTATGCTTAAAATATAGAAATGTAATAAAGCCTGTGAGAAAAATTTGAAGAAGCTTAACAGAAGAACTGCTAAATTTAACATATTCATGGATGACATCAAACTAGTGATAAAAGATCCATATTACTAGAAAAATTAGATGATTTTTAATAAAAATAGGTCATAAATGATTTAATTTTCCCAATAATACAAATATTTTATCACTGGTTTGATGTCATCTATGAATATGTTAAATTTATTTGTTCTTTTATTATGATTTTTCATATTTTTCTCACGGGCTTTAATACATTTCTCTATTTTGAGTATGATATAATCCAATTCTGACCTCTTTTCTTCTATTTGTTTCAACCTTTCTATATCTTCTACTGAAATGTGTGCCTTAACTTCTAACTCAGCTACTGGAAAACATATTGTAGGATTCTTGAAAATAACAAATCATATTATATGATTTTTTTAAATGACAAATTCTAATATAAATGTGAAACCAACATCTTGAGAAGCGTCAATACATACCCATGCCCAAGTGAAATGATACTATTCTCCTTCAAAATCCCTCCATCTAGAGATACAACACTATCATATTAATTACATACCCCATGAAACTCATGAATTGCATACACTATATTGTTGAAGGGAGACTCTATCTATCTCCTCTCTTCTATACCAACAATGCACTTGATTTGAAATCTTTGAGGTCTGCAACAATACCACATTCAAATTAAAATAGAAACTCATAAACTCAATTCCTCAATAACATAATCAAATAGCATGCACTATATATATAATACTTAATAAAAATTAGAAAATGCTTTGTATGTTGCTCATAACAATAAACAATCAAGAAATTATTTTTTATCATCACTCACCATAGCCAAGTAGCATGCACTATACATATATATACAATACTTAACAAAAATTAGAAAATGTATAGTGCATGCTACTTGGTAAGGTATGAATATAGTAAAAAAATTTACATGATCAACATGAAGATTCTTTCCCTTTTTCGAAGTTATAAGATATTAGCTTAAATATTCACTTTTATGAATTAAAAATGTATCAATACTTGGTAACATAATGTTGTTTTTACTATTTTTAACTTTTGAAATGTATATTCAATATTTAATGCAAGATTCTAATTAACGAAATAATTTGTCACACATTTTTATGTTTGGTATTGTGCTGTAAGTAGTATTTTCATAAAATGAAAAAAGAAAATAACAATGTACGTTTTACTGATTTTATATTTTTAGAATCCCAGGTTGTTTAATCCAAAACTAAATTAATAACATACTTATGTTCACTCTGTTTTATCACTCAGCAAGCTACAATAGAGATCTTATCTTTTGTGTTTTTGTGCATTCATTCACATTCAAACACCAATAAACATCAAAGCTATACGATCAAATGAAACCAAATACGTATTCACTTTCATTCACATATTCATACGAAGCAACTATCCATTTAAAGCACCACAAATTCACTAGAATTTATCCAAAAGAACTGAAACAAATGCAATGCAATATCTCAAGCTTAAATCTTGTTTCTATTAGTCAGTTCATATAACCAATAGGATTTGTAAAGTTAATAAAATTAACTCAGATTATTGAAAACATGTAATATGGGTTATACAAATCTCTTTTAGGATCGTTTTAACTAAATATAAATTGCTTTTACTAATGAAATGATATCATCATCAAGCTAAAGATTACAATATATCGTTTAATACTAATTGTTTCCACTAATAATCTTAAAACTTACAATCGCAAATCCATATACCACAACAAACAGTAACAAAACCCCAATATATATCAAAACACCCACAAAACAACATAAGAAATAATATTCACAAATTTAGGTTAATTTTTTTTATCAAATTTACAAAATCAAACTCATACTCATATATATTCAGGGGTATACTTACGATGTCAAGTCATCTTAACAATAAAGAAAACAAAAACGCAATCAAATAACACATCTGAGATACTTTAATCTAAAATAAATCCCTTTAAATAGTACATGCAAAGTAGGATCCCCTAATCAAAACACCTCAATAGCTTCATATTTCACATGTGCAACAAACCATTATAAGTTCTAGAAACATACCTCGCACACATCTTTGCAACTTTGTTTAAATGTATGGTTCATAGCTAATTTCTTCATTATCTGTCCATGAAATACAAAACTGACACATGAACAAGTTGATTGATAGAGGTTTTCTCTCCCTCAATATATATGACTAACACCATTCGGCATGAATTTTCCTTTCCTCGATTGAGCATAACATCGATAATCCCAAGTTCAGCTATTACAAGAATTAGATTAAGCCAAATATTCAGTTTTTATTCGCAACTTCATTCCTATTTGGTTCAGAAAAAATAGCAGGTAAATGGCACAATGACGTCTTCGATAGGATATTGAATTGGTTTCTCACATCCATTTATGATTTTAGCCTCATCATTAATGGTCAACATACGGAGAGTGACAGTCCATAGGAAGTAACTGAGGCTTTTCCTAAACCTTTCCATAAACTGATAGTTTCCTCAGGTGAGAAAATTGAAAAATTAAAGCATCTAAAACCCATAAATGAACTTTTATTGCAATCAACAATCAAATCCTAACACAATGCACTTCAAACCCACATGTACACTACTATAATCCAATAAATCTTATAGGTCAACTTATAAGCTCCATGTAATAGTATAAGTACATTAAGAACTCAGGAAGAAACGAGTTTTCTAGGAAAAATTACTTTTTCCAACACTAAGGATGAAAATGCAAGTGTATTCTTAAACTGCGGTGTGAAAATAGTCCACACACCTGAACAATTCCGAAAGGCTTCATTCCACTGCAAATAAAACTTGAAAAGGGAGCTTTTTTCTTTTCAGATCAACACTTTTGGCGTTTATGCTATGATGATTGACGGGTTTTTACTTGTAGACCAATTGTATTTCTCTTTCAAAGTTAAGGGTGAGCAATGGAGTTTCATGCCAAAAAAGAAAGAGTAAGGTACTTGGGTTGCTTTTGTTTTTTTAAATTGTTTTATTATCTGTGGTAGTTGGCACAATACTAAAGTTGATGTCTTCTTACACAAGCGATCTATCACATTTTACACAGTTCAAAGCTTCATTTCTTGCAACACAATTGAGTATCTTATAAAATGTAGAAAATACCCACTTAACTGTTAAAACAAACGAAGATCACTAACGATATGGGATAAAATGACTATATTCCAAAATGTTGGGTTCGATTTCAATATTGTTAAAACATCCTAGGTGTAAATTAAAATTAACCCAAATAAAACTACAAAACTAAAAATATAGTATTTTAATTAATAAAACATAAGAGTATAATTGTCACAATAAGTTAATTTATAAAAAGTAAGGGTACAATAGTTACTGCAAAAATATATACAATGATTAATTGGTTCTTTTAATTAGTAAATGATTTTACGTAGTTGATTTTACTAAAAGTCAAGACCAAATATTCATTATATATTAAAAAGGATAAATGACAACAAGATCTCTAAAATATAGCTTATATGACAATAAGACTGTCGACTTAAAAATAATTGTCAACTAAACGCTTTCTGTTATTTTTTATCTTTAACCTGTGTTTATTAGTGTATTGGCAAAAATACAACTCATTTTTTGTCTTTCACTTATCTTGACTAGTACATCAACATAAATACCTCTCTAACCTTGTTGATTAATTGAATGATGTAAATACTCCCTTATTTTATAATTAGCAAAAATATGCTTAATAAAATTAAAAAAAAAAAAGAAAAGTTAACAAATATTTTTTTAATTAATTAAAAAACTATATTATTAACTTATTTTATTTTGTAAGGTATATTTTTGTCAAATATAAAATAAGATCATTTATGTTATTAGATTGGTCGACATAGGCTAAAAGTTTATTTAAGTCAATTATAAAATAAGAGTATTTATTCATGGTATTGATTAATAAAGGTTTTAAGATATTTATAGCAAAGTATTGAATAACATAATTCAAAGACAAAAAAATGAAGGGTATTTACACCAATGCACCAGTTAACATAGTTCAAAAAAAATGTAATGAAAAAAAATAACATAAAGGATTTCATTAACAATTATTTTCAATTTGAGAATCTTGTTATCATATAAGCTGTACTCATTTCAAGAGTTTAATTATTATTTACTCTAAAAAGATTATAACTTTCTCACCCAAACTAACAATTAGACTGCTGAAATTATAAAAAGGTAAAAGTTTACTTGTAACTTTTTCATAGAAACTAACAGTTAGCCTTTTAAAATTATAAAGGGGCAAAAGTGTCTTTATAGCTTCCTCGCCCAAACTAACAACAAAATCAAACAAATGTTAGGTCAACAGAGAAAAGTGATATTGATCAAAAAAATTTTAACCAAAGCAATGATTTTAGAGAATGTTAGAATACATTTATCTAATATATCAAACATATTAATTAAAATCACATTTTTTTAGAATATTAAGGAATAAAATAAAATTATCCCTGAACTGAAATTTAATATTTTGAGATAATTAGGATAGTGGAGAAGTAGTAGTAGGAGAGTCAAGATAAAGAGAACAGCAGAAGAGAAGCAAAGAAAGAACCAAAAACAAAAGAATGAAATCATATATTAAGTACACTACCAACCAAATCAATACCTCCAAATAAATAAATAAATAAATAAATTGATGCTTTACTTTTGAGTCAGTAACTATGTATGAATGAATGTATGTATTGCAGATGCTGACGGTTTGCTCTTACGTGCCGCTCACATTCAATCCTCTTCCCATTCCCAATTCTAATTAATAATTGCTTACGCCAAGAATCTCTCTCTCTCTATTCTCTTCGTATCCATGACACATTCGCTTAACCTCACACTCTTGGCTTTAATTATTAGCAAACACCAAACCCATGTTTCAACGCCACCGCCCTCTATTTATTTAATCAATTAATATATAAATACAATGCAATCCCTTATTTGACGTGAGTACAGAAGCAAGCATGAGTAACAATTTAATTTTACACATTTTTATTTACTATTTATAAATAATTAAATTTAATATATATATATTAATTACATATATTATATTTAACACCAATTATTATAAATATTTAAATCTAATGATTTATAAAGGGTGTTAAAAATAATATAAAAATTAAAGCATTGTTAAATCATCCCTCTATATATATATATATATAATTACACAATTACATGTATATTTTATTAGCAAAATTGTTTGGGTAAATATTTTTTTAATATAGTAGATTTCATTTAAATTGAGCAGAAATTTCTGCATGCAGTATCTAAACTATACTTATCTTCACTTTCGACTCTCATAGATATTTGAATTATATATAGAAAAAAACTGAATAAATTAATTGTATGTAGATAATTAAATTATATTTCAAAAAATATATCTCAAAAAATATATCATTAATATATTAGATGCTTGAATGCGCAATAAAGAATTTTGAGATCGTAAAAATTCGTTATCCCATAGATAAATAGTATTTCACTTATCATGTCATTTGGGATATTATTTTCAGATGTGCAATATCTAGTTACTCTATTGTAATTAAATATCAACAAATTAATTTAAATTACATACTATTGGGTTGAAATTTTCTTGATTGATTAATAAACTATCAAGAGTTTATTTTTAGTGTTTAGTTAAGAAAATTAGTCGATGTCTAACAAATATTTATTTGGAAAAAAAAAATTATGGTCGAAAGATTAAGGTGTTATTTATTGTTGGTGGTGTTTCAACAAATATAACTTTAAGATTGTTACGCCTTACTATTAATGGGAGTCTAAAACTAAAACTAAAACTAAAACTAATATGATAAATCCTCTTTTGTCCTCCAACAAATACCCACTCAAGAAGTCAACTTGATCTACTAAGCTTCTAGCTGTTCCGTTGGTAATTAATTTTTTAATTACTTCAAACAGAGTAATTTATACACTTAATTTATGCATACAATGCAAAGTAAAGCAATTACAAGGTTCTAATATTATAGTTATTAAACTAATAAGTTTTAATAGATTTAAAAATATCCATTAAAGTTTCAATTGCTTAAAAATTGATAAATATACTCCTGTCAATAATGTTTATTTAACAAAAATAACTAATAAATATTTAAAATTTGACAAAATACAATATATTTATCTAAAATATGTCCATGAAATAAACAACAATACTATTTTATAACTAATTTATAGTGATGTAAATAATAAATTTTATCTTTGTTATATTTTATATATTTTAGCTGCCTATAAATTAATATTTATTAAGATTTTATTTATTTTCTAATACATAATTAATGGTGAATTATTAATATATTGTAAAATAAATAAATTTATATTTTATTTATAATAATTAATAAATATTTATTATTAATATATTAAAAAATAATACTATTATTATTGTTATATTTATTTTTAGTTAAGAGTTTAAAAATATTTTTAACTAATTACCATTAAATACGAGTATAATTATTATTTTTTAATAAATTAGAGTCTTAAAATTTCTTTTTCTTAAAATGTACATTAATCTACTGCCGATAAATTAAGGTTAAAAGAATTTAGAAATATTTTGTAACTTGATCGAGTTAATTCCCATCAACTTATAATTAGAATAACTAAATTCTAAACCTAGCTACCAAGCATGATTTAATTGACGTCAACCAATGAACAGATCATTTGAGAACATATATAATGGGCATTCAATTCTAATTAATTGTATATCTTATAAACTATATATTATTAATTTAATTAGTTCAGTAGATGTGAAGTGGGGTTTGTTGTGAACCATTTTACATTATAGTGCAGAGGAATCAAACACTTCAATCATGTCCCAAAACTCTATGATTGCCTTATTGCTATATCAATTTATAATATGTATGAATACCTACAACTATATATATATATATATATATATATTAATTGTCTATTTATATTTTACTTTGAATATAATTTAATTTCAATGATTTAAATATTTTAAAAGTGTTTATTTTTTAATTGAACACTAAAAATTTAACAATTATATATACCTAAATAAAATAATTTAAAAGTTTTTAATTTAACACTGAAATCTAAAATTTGAGTAAAAATTTAGCTATAATAAATTAAAATATTCTTAAAAATTTTATTTATTTCATAATATATACATTTTAATTAATTATAAAAATATAATATGTAAAATTATTAGTCTCTAAAAATTTATATTGCAATGTAATAGATTAAAAATAAAAATATTATTCAAAATGGTTCAAATCTATGTATTAATAAAATTTATTCATATTTCATATCTATTCAGATTTTAAATAAAAGAAGAATCAATCCTTAATAATTATAACTAATAATCGCATTACATCGTGCTAAGATTCTAAAATGTTGTTTGTAATGTTAAATAAATAAAGTCAATTATTTAGTTCATTAATTAGACAATGAAGCATGCGACTTCATGGCATTGTAACATTACAACATATAATAAGTTTTGCGGTCTCCAAAATGGATATATATATATATATATATATGTGCATGTACATAAGCAAAATTAGAAACCATAAACCATATAATATAATTGACTTATGATTTGTTAATTATGTCACCATTTCATAGCTTTACCAAACCTAATGATTGGTTAAAGCATATAATATTATAGATTAATCAAATAAATGGATCATATAACCGGCGTGATTTTAGGGTTTTTTATACCAATTCAAGAAGAAGAAGGTGTCAAAGTACAATGTGAAGTGAGTGGGTCAACTGCAAATGAACTGCTTGATTATTGACTTATTTACATCACTTATTTCTTGCGCAAATGATTAACCAATTAATTATAAACTCATAGCATTAAGTGTCTATTTAGTTCAAACTCTTTTGATCAGTTTAAAAAGATTCATTTTTATGTTAAAGATATTTTTTAAAAATTGTTTTTAATATTGATTAGTTGATATTAAAAAACAGTTTTGAAAACTTTAAAATGTCATTTTCTCTATTGAAATTAAAGAAAATCCCAGTTTTAATTTGGGTTGTAAAATTTTTCTAAAAGGTTAAATTGTTTTAAATATTTTATTTTATTTAAAAATTTTATTTTTAAAAATTTGCCTGTTTAAAATAATTACAAAATTTTAAAAACTATTTTTAACAGTAAAATAATTAATAAATTTTTTTAAAAATTTCATTTACAATAACTTATAAAAATTATATTCCGATAAACTGTATTTAAAAAGTTTCACAAAACTTTGCCACTTACAATATTTTGCTTTAGGGTTAGGTTATTTTATTTTATTTTTTCGGTGTAACGGGGTGTATGTGTAATGTGTTAATGGTTAACAAGTAGTGTAACAAGCAAATAATAAATAATGAAGTTAAAAAATAACAGAAACGAAACATAATTAATAAGTAAATAAAGGAAATAAATTAAAGGAGAGAAAAAGAAGGCAAATTATGTGGTTCCAGGCTTGCAAACCAATCCTCCTCCATAAAGGAATCGTTGGCAAAAAGTAATGGGTTTGCTTCAAAGCCAACCGAATCTCACTCGTTTCCTCGCCTCCTCATACTTACATTGCATCTTCCATCCTTCCTTTATCTTTCTCTTTCTCTTTCGACCTCACTCTATTCATTCATTCTATTCTCTTCTCCATACACCCTGTATCTATATATATTTTGCCTATATATACTTAATATAACTTGCTAAGGTTGGCAACGCAAGACTGGCTAACCGAATTCACAGTTGACTCTATCTCCATATCTCTCTCTTTGTTATTTACTTCTCTCAAATTTCTTTCTGAAACATGACCACGGAAGAAGCTCATAACCTGACCATGGAAGAAGCTCAAGAAGAAGTTATGGGGTGTAAAGATTATATGCAGATAATGAAAGGTAAGCGAACCAAGAGACAAAGACTGCAGTCTCCTTTACCGTTGGCTGTGCTACCGGTTTCTAGTTGTTCTAGTCTTGCAGAAAGCGGCGGTGATCATGGTGAAAGATTCAGTGATAATAATTCTGTTGTAATTGGTGGGTTCGATCGTCCTACGACCTCTGTTGAAGAATTTACAACGAGTTCTGAAGATGAAGAAGACATGGCTAATTGTTTGATACTTTTAGCTCAAGGGAAATCATCAGCTGCTTGTCAATATCAGCCGTCTGCTGCTAATCATAGTACTGCGACGAGTACTAAGCCTGTGGGTGAAGGGTTATATGTTTACGAGTGCAAGACGTGTAGCCGATGCTTTCCTTCGTTTCAAGCCCTAGGAGGACACAGAGCGAGTCACAAGAAACCTAAGATGAACACCAATGAAGAAAGGAAAGGGATAATGTTAATGGAAGAGGAGGATGATCATTTTGGCAATATGAGCACTGCTCTCTCTTTGCAAATAGCAAATAGGGTTGCTAATTTAAGTGCTAACAACAACAGCAAGGCTAATAAGGTCCATGAGTGCTCAATATGTGGTGCTGAGTTCTCTTCCGGGCAAGCCTTAGGCGGCCATATGAGACGACACAGAAATTTCATGAGCACAACAACAACAAGAGGATTGAGTACGATTAACAATGATCATTCCCCAGAAGCTAAGAAACGGCAGAGAAATATTTTACAGTTAGATCTTAATCTTCCAGCTCCAGAAGTAGATCATGAACGACGAGGAGGAGAATCAAAATTCGGGTTTGCTTCAAAAGAACAAGTTATAGTCTTCTCAAGATCATCTTTGGTTGACTGCCATTACTAATTAAAGTGCAACAACATTTTTTTTTTCATTTAAATTATGCTCAAAATTAAAGGCAAGAACAATATGTAAACTATATGTGTCAACATTATTGCTATTATATATTATTCTCTCTAATTGAAGTCATATTATTGGTTCTTTGAATTCTTTGGATGAAAATAATTGGGTTTTAGATGGAGAGGGAAAGGAGAAGGGAAAGAAGTTTGGTTGGGGATTAGTTTGGAATCAAAAATTAAGAAGATCAAACAAGAGAGAAAGTGGTGGTGTAGTGGGGGGATTAGGTTCTTGTGTTGTGTTTGGTTTGGTTTGGTTTGGTTTGGTTTGGCAGAAAGCTAAAGCTTACTGTCGCTGTCTACGTCTGTTTCATTAATATGACAAAAATTAAATGGATGGCAAGCAAGGCAAAGCCAAGAAAAAGCAAAGCAAAGCAAGTCGCTAACTGCCCCTCTTTTAAGTATCCACATGTACACCTTTTAAATCATCTATTATACTCCCTCGAGTAATAAGTGTAGTCATCAATTAACATAAAATTTAATAATATAATTTATTTGTTATATAGTTAGATATTTTTCAATTTTACGGGAAAATTTCAGACGGGACAGTCTTAAATCAGTACGATGATACAATGGGATTATCTAGCTACAAGCTGTATATTATACAAATAATGATTTGAAATTTTAAATGAAGAGATAGTATAATTTAAATTAAATGTCTTTAATAAATTTTTCATTTTAAATTTTAAAATCATTAATTATTTCTCACTATATCATCATGCTCACATGGTAGTACTGTCCCATTTAAAACTTTGTGCATTTGTATTAATAACATCATTCTTGCATTTATATTGACTAATATTATTATTTTATATCAATTTGTATCTTGCAATTTATATTGAAAATTTGTATCTCTTGCATTGTTGTTACCAATTTTCACTGTATTTTTTGCGTTTTCAAATTTTATATTTAATCCATGTTTGCTTCAACGTTGTGAGAAAGTATAAAGTTAGATGCACATATTAAGTTATTACCGTCTTCATCCAATAGAATATGCGTTCAAGAATTTTAAATAAAGTTTACAATAATTAATCAAGACATATAGATTGAAAAAAATATGATCTTATTAAAGCTTTGCTGATATATATTTTTTTAAGAACCTTTATATGTATCTTATAAGAAGAAAAATAGAAATTATTTTTTTAAAAAAAAATAGATGAATATAAACCAAATCCTCTCGGTTCATGTTCTAATAGGTTACGATTAAACTAATTAATACCCTACAAAGTGAAGTAATCACATGTGAATGTTAAGGTTCTCACAACAATATTAGAGATGTGAATGTAGGTCTTTTCTCTTAGTTAGCTAATTTTTCTCGTTTAGGTTAGTACACCATACAATTAGTTTTTTGTCTAATCATAATATAAATTAGCTAAATCTTACTAAGGTAATTAATGTAGTAGGTACTGTTAATTGATTTAAATGGAAAAATTTTTAAAATGATACAAAAGATTTGAAAATCAAATCTGGATCGCGCTGAAATCAGTTGATAAGATATTTGATTCATATAATAAAAAATTATAAAATATAAAAATATAAATGAGGATTACCTATTTTTAATAACATATTTTTGAAAGAAAAATATAAAAATACGGACGATATATAAATATTATAATAATAATAATATTAATATATAGTTAATTGAAAAATTTTCAGGAAAATAAAATTATTGTATGATTTCTTAATTTATTTGTTTAAAACAATCAATAACCTATGCTTTGTTTTATTTTTATTTTTTAATATTAATTTTTAAACAATTAATAAACTTATTTTCTTTATTAAATTTTACATTCAAAATATCTTAATTAGAGTGGATGTTAATTGATTTACCCGATAAAATTCTTTTAGGATCGATACAAGAGATTTAGGGATCCAGAGAGTTTGAATTTTGTTTTATAATGATTATACATAAAAAATTTTATCTTTAAAAAAATATTAAAAAATAGAAAATTAAATAGATATTTTTAAGTAATTGACATCCTAGTCTCTTTTTTCATAAAATAAAAAACTAAAAAAAAATTAAAAAAAAAAATATGTTGAAACTAAGTTAGTAGCTTGACATTCACGTCGTGTAAGGTGATGTGATGTCATAAAGCAAAACCTCTTACATAACATAAAATCATCAAACATGACAAGGATCTAACCTCTAGTCATTTAATTCAATTTAATTTAATTTTTTGTCTTTGTTCTCACTTCTTCTAACGAACTTGCTCATACTCATAGGCCGAGGTTGGCTGTATTTTATATTATTAATTACTTCATATGTGTACATGTAACCACCATACATGTGAGCCCCTTTCGTGACATACATGTAATTCAAATGGACTGATTGTATATAGAAGCAGAGATGGAGCTACAGTTAGGCTTGTGTATCGGATTGGATTTGATAGATTTAACAAAATCCGTACCCGATCTATTATTTAGTGGATTGGAGGTTTTTTAATTCAATTCGATATATTGTACGATATAATTCAATCCGAATAATAGAGATAGAGTTAAGAGTTGTCTTTTAAGGATTAAAATGTAAATAATAAAAATATGTAGAGGTTAAAACATAAAAAAATTATTTTAGAGGTTACAAAGAATAAATTATAGGAGACGTATTCGCAACATTTTAATTTTATACATTTTTTTACATTATTTATAATTTTTGAGTTTGAATATTTTTGATAGTTGAGATTAATGTACCATAATTAATGCTTATGTGAGATATAATTTAATGGTTGAAAGTAATTAAATCTTACGAAATATATATATATATATATATATAAATGATGTAAGAAAATATATAAAATTAAGAAGCCATTGATTCTTTCCCATAATTATGTACTTATTTCATTTTCAAAATTTTTAGGTGTTAAGGTCATAGCTTCCTTAGGATCTAGTGCAGTTCCATTTCCATATAAAAGAATAGTAATAAGTATACAAACTCAATTAGAAAACTGATATAGCAATATTATACTTATTGCCATCTGTCGTATATTTTCATGGGTCTAAAGGAAAATTCATGTGAGTAAAAGAAAAAATTATGTGAGATATGTGTAGGGTAAGCAATTTTCTTGGTTCAAGTTAGGTTTATAAAAGTCTAGCCCAAACCCGGAAAAATTAATTTAAACTTGGTGCAAGCTTGGCCTCGGGTTATAGGCTGTTCGAGCTAAACGTAGACCTAGCCAATCCAGGTCAAGCTTTAAAGTCTCAATTTAAGGTTTAAATTTTTTGGATCAAGTCAAGTTTTATAAACCTGACCCAAATCCGTTTAAGTTTAGTAAGTACCTGAACTAAATTATATATTTTTTGGGTCAAATTTTGGCCCAACCTAGGGTTTTAAATTTTATCATCTAGACTTTATCCGAGTAGTCCAGTATGAGATATTTTTAAAATATTATGTGTTTCCAATATATAGTTAAGAATTAATCATATCATGTCATAATTGATTTCTATGTTGATGTATTGTATGGTGTTGTATGGAAAGTGATATTTATATTATGCGTGATATCTAATAGTTGTGTGAAAATAATTGTTATCTGTTTGAAAATTGTTTGTAATTGTTTAAAACATCCAATATATACCCATCCCTCGGTAATAAGATTAAGTTCTTCAAGACCCATGGAAATGTACATATATGATATGAATGTCAATTATTTTCTCCTTAGGTTATCATACGAGGCCACTAGATTGAGTATGATTTTTTCACTTGGGTGATGGTATTTTCACCAAGCATGAATATTTCCCCGATTATTAATTAGGTGCCAATCTGAATTGCTTGTAATAATATGTATTCTCATTATGTAAATGGCATCCTATGAATGCATATTTTAATGATATTTTATAGTTATGCATGAAAATCTATTTTCTTATATCTAATATTCACTCACTAAATCGTAAGCTCATTCTTTTTCCTATTTCTCTTGAGTTCATATAGAATTTCGTGTAAGGTGTAATTTTAGTAAATGAGGTTGAAACCATGCTATACATTTTGCATGAAAATAGCATGTCATGTATATATGTCATTATGTGTATGTATGTATGTACGACTATTAGAAAAATATATGTGTTTAAAAAGAAAATCCAAATTAGGTGTGTATGTTTGATGAGGCACAAAGCCTCCATATGTGTTGATGATGAAGACCTGAGGCCATTCACATGATTAATAAATTTTATTATGAGACGTTTATTAAAAGATTATAGGCAGAAAGTACATGTGTTTAGCATGATTTGTCAAGAACTACCAGGAAAAGTTGGGCCTAGTGTCGTCACTATCAGCTACCAACATCAATTTATGATAGTTTATTTATGTATCATTATTGTATGTGAAATGGTATACTATAATATCTACAAGAAAATTTTAAATACAAATGTCACCAATAAATTTGAGTTGGATTATTATTTGAATGAAAATATCATTGTAAGATTTGAGAAGTTTGATATATTAAATTGATGAAAAACACATAGTTCAAAATATTCTACTTTACAAAAAATAGGTAAAGATGTTTTAACTATTCTTATATCCACAGTTGCATGAAAATTAGCTTTTAATATAAGTGGTAGATTCGTGTCTCACATCGTAATAAACTTTATTCGAAGAAAAGTAGAAAGTACCAAATATTGATAAAGTGTATTTACTTTTTAATATATTGATAATCATCGTTCATTTATACATTTTATAATTAAATTTCTTTGTTACATGATTAGGTTCAAATTCTTCTACAAAAGTAGAAAATGCCAAATATTTAGAAGATGAAGATGTTATGAATGACGTAAATATTACTATAATGATCAGATATTATAAGGATATTGTCTATTAATAATTTAATTTTAAAAGAGTTGATGACTAGTGGAATATAAATTTTTTATTTTTGCATTGCAGGAATCATGTTGAATGGGATTGAGTGAAGATGAAATTTGGTTGAACTTTAATGGCAATCATAATTTTGATGTAGATTATTGGTTGAAGTTTTGTATAAATTTTTTTATTTTTATTAAACTTTTACAATTTTATGAATTGTTATAATTATTGAATTTAAATTTTATATTGCTAGAATTATATATATTTTTTATGAGGTCAATATGATATTAAGTTTTATTAAAATTTATTAACATAGTGTATTAATTTGTAAAATATTAAAAATTAAATTATAACTATAATTTTTTCTTTAAAATTTACTGTCTTTTATTAGGATACGAATATATAAGATTCGTACATCTTATGTTTAATATTAAAACTTTGAGAAAAAAATTTTACCTCATACGGCCTAAAATAACCTCCAATTTGCTAATGATTTTTTTACTATTGTTGTGCAATCCTTAGTTTCATAGATACGCAGATTTGCCAATTTGGGTTCTAGGGTTCGTCTTTTTACGTGATGAAAAAGAGACAATAAAAGGAACACGAATGACTGTAATTTTATCTAAGAAAATTTAAGCGACTAAGATGTCTACTAAAATGATGATGTAACATCCGTCACTCTTGTCTCCAAACCTATTCTAAGATACACTATTTCAATACTTTTTCTTTTATGTTCTCCAACACTCTTTCAAACAAGATAATTATCACTTTACCTTTTTTTCTCTTTTAATAATGACTAAAAAAATTAATAATTAAAAAAAGTATCTTTAATAATTATTTTTTAAAATAAAAATTTAAATATTATTTAAATAATAAAATAAAAGTCGAATTATTGTTTGTTTATATTAAAATTTATAAAACGCATGAGTTAATTTTTAAAAGTCATAACACTTTCAATGCTACAATTATCAACTCTTATTTTTCAAGTATAATAATTAATAATTATTTTATAAGTAGCAACAATTTCGATCTAACTCTAAAATAATTATATTTTAATCAGTTTGACTTTTGTACAGCTGGAAATTTTTTTGGCCTTTCATTGTAATTGAGCAAAAATAATTATTTAATACACATCAAAGTACTAAATATAATTCAATCCCACATACTAAACAAAGCGTTAACACCTAAGAAGATTGTTAAATAACAATGTACTTAGAGCAAAGATTTCCCCTCTCTAAAGGAATATCTCGTTGTAATTTATTAATTAGATAATAATTTTGAAAATATAATTTCACAATACTATTTAATAATTTAATTTATTTATTTTTAAATAAATAAAAATAGAACATAAAACCCTATTAGCAACGGCAGGCGAACCACTTTACTTAAGACTTGGACCGTTTTAGGCTCTGGTTGTGGGCGTACGATACTTGGAAGAAAAAAATGGCTGTGCCGCGCAATGGAATTCTGGAGGAAGACGATAACGAGGATGAGAATGTTCTCTTCGAAGAAGACGGCGTTATTGGCGACCTCGAAGCCGATACTCCTCCTCACCTCCGTGAACTCGCCGCAGCCGCTCAGCTTGGCGATGTTGAAGCCCTCCGCGTCGCTTTAGGTTTGTTGATTCATTTTATTTTATTTTTTTTATCTCTTTTTGATTTGTTTTGTTTCACGTTTTATGTTCTGTGCAAACCTAAACCGTAGGGTTTTATTAATTTTCATTTTGTTCTTTTGGGTGACTCAATTGATTAATTCAAGTGCAATTAATTGCTTGGGAGCTGTTTAATTTGGAGTCCAAACAGTCTTCAATTTGAAATTTAAAGTGTTGTTAGGATTTAGATTATGCTTTGCTCAGTCAAGTGATAAATTTAATTTGGTATAAGGAACTAAAAGTGTTAAAACTTGGTAATGGACGACCAAATGTGAAGTTATGTAATTGGATTGGAGGCTGTGAATACATAGGAAAAGAAAATTTGAGTGTTTGATTTGGTTGTTTTATCATCTCTATTCCGATGCTTTACAGTTTCTGGATGATTGTATAGATAACTTGAATGGTAGCATCGATGAACCCGTTGAAGATGGGGATACTGCTCTCCATCTTGCCTGTCTCTATGGCTATCTGCCTTGTGTTCAGGTCAGTTGTCAGTATTTTGCTTGGAATTGCTTCTTTAAAATTATGATCATCTACTTGAGTGCCCAAAAACTTTCAGAGTTGAGGATTTTGTTTTACCTCGAAACTTTTCCATGTAGCTACTCTTGGAAAGAGGGGCTAATTTGGAGGCCAAGGATGAAGATGGAGCAGTTCCTCTGCATGATGCTTGTGCTGGGGGTAGGCTATCTAAATTTCTCATCATCGTTGTTCGAGTAATTTATCGTCGGAAATTTGTGATACTATATTCATTCATCTCTCTTTCCCTTTGCCAATGATCTTTGCAGGATTTTTAGAGATAGCACAACTTCTAATTAACAATGCTAATGACCCTGAATGTGTGAAAAGAATGATAGAAACTGTTGACGCAGAAGGCGATACTGTGAGTGAATCTATACCTTATACACCTCCTGGGTTTTGAGTTGGGAGTTTTGTGGGAGTTTCAGTTGTTTATTATTTTAGTTAAAAATCAGACAGAATTCTATGTTGCTTGGCTCTGTTGATTGCAGAGTAGTTACAGTGAAATTTTGTTTAAACTTTTTTTTCCAGAGTAGAATATTTTGTTAGCTTCCCTGTCTTCTTATCTGCCATATAGAGATCTGACAACCAAAATGAATTAATTAAATGGAAGCACCTGTGTGATTTCATCTTTTTCACTGCAAAATGTTAAAGTCTTATAATTCACCTTTATATGAACGTATGATTACAGCCTCTACATCATGCGGCAAGAGGTGAACACGTGGGTGTAATAAGATTGTTGCTAGCTTCTGGGGCTTCTCCCACAAAGGCAAACTTATATGGGAAGGTTAGTCTTCCAAGCGATCCTTCTTATAATCTCTTCATCGCTGTTTTACTGATCAGTAATGATTTGGCAGACCCCAACTGAGTTAGCTGAACCAGAAACTGAGGCTAGAAGAATTCTGGAAGCTGCTGTCAGTGCTGAGGCTTGCCAGTAACCTTTATCGGATATTTTAAATTATATAAACTGTTTCTGTTTGTTGGTTTTGATAGGTTAGGCCGAGATAATGGTTAGATTTAGATTAGAATTTTGTTTTGTGTTTGTTTTAGAACTTTAAATGGAAAAAGTTAGAGAACAGGTTAAATATAAACAAGTTTTTATGTTTGATTCACTTAAAAATACAAGCGATAGTTGGTTCCCTTGCACTGTGCTGCACTAATCATCAGAAATCAATGGGAAATACAAGTTGGGACTCTTTTGGATTTTTACTTTTTCATTGGCATTTCTGACTTTAAAGTTTTCTACGTTCTCATGCTCCAAGCTCTTGAATTTCATGGGATTCGTCCAAACATGCTGTTGCTATAAATTTAATTGCAAACTCCAAGCTGTAATGTAAATTGCATTGATTGTTTTTAGTCAAGTTGAATAAAGCTTTAATTGGGATTGTGATGTTTCTGTTTTGCTTTCAAAGCAAAGGTAAAAGGCGGTTAGTAAAATTAATTTTTAAAGGATCAACCCACTTTTTTCTTTTCAATTAATACCTAACATCTAATGCTTTTATCTTATAATAGTTGTGATTTTAAAGCTACATAACTTCAATACCAAAATGCAGGTTAAATTCCCCACTTGCACAAGAGATATTGATATAATTCTGCACACTTTTTTTATTTTATGAGTGACATTTTGCTCGGGGTTTATATAAATGTTATTATTTTGGAAAGATTCACTCATTACTTCTATTAATATTTAATATTCAATGTTTAAATTGACCATGTGCTAAATTCTTGACTGGTACAAGAGATAATAATATAATTCTACACCACTTGTTCTATTTTTTGAGTAAGATTCTGTTTAAAGGTGCGTATAAATATTATTATAATAATGTTTAAAGGTTAAAAAGTATTTAATAATATCAATTTTTTGAGAACCAACGCATTGTTCATTCATTTATTTTATCAATATCTTATATTTGGTGCGTCCATTCGCAACAGACTAAATTCCTTGCTTGTATATACATATTTGATGTAATTCTATACATATTTTTCTATTTTATTTTAAATGAGATTCTATCTTGAAATGGTAAAGTTTATATAAATATTATTATACCAATTGATTAGGTTTGATGACACTGACTTTTAAAGTGCACACTCATTATTTCATCTAATTTTATTAGAGATTCAATTTTACAAGTTACGATCTAATATTTTAGTGATAAAGTATTTATCTTCATAGAGTTCAAGTTTTCACAATTGCATTAAAATAGATTTCAAGTTATTATTATTATTATTATTATTATTATTATTATTATTATTATTATTTTGTTAATTTATAATTATGATCAAGGTTTTCGACATCGCATGTTCATTATAGGCCAAAAGCTGGTTCTAAAAAGCATCTAATAATATAATCCCTCAACTCAATTATATATCAATACAAATCATGTCAACAAATCATCAGATTGAGCAACGCAATTATAGCACAATTAGGTAAAATAAATAAATAAATAAATAATAGTCAATCATTGAACCAATACAATACTGCCACGTATTACTACAGACTGTTTTTCATTAACCCGTAGACAGCAGATTCATCCCCTCCCTTCCAAGTTATATTTTTAACTCTGGTTACTTGAACTCGTTGTGTGGTTAAACTGACGCTGAGGTGAGGTTAGCGAGTGAGGAGAAAGGCTTACTGCCTTGATTCATTTCACACACAGCGCTCCATTACTTAGACTTCCCTCTGACTCTCGATCATATACGATACGAGTGCAGACGAGGAGGCGCTGAAGCCGCAGATCTGTGAACAAACAAAACGTATAGAAGTCTTAGAGACAAGAGAGAGGAGAAAACATGGCGGCTGCGCCGGCAAGAGCTCGCGCCGATTACGATTACCTAATCAAGCTGTTGCTCATCGGGGATAGCGGCAAGTATCTTCTCTTTTCTATTCTATTCTATTCTGTTTAATAACCTAACAAAGATTGAGCTGAACTTAGGAGTTCTTATCAAATGCCGAAAATTGATTCCTGCTAGTTGTAGATATATTATTGGTGAAATTGATTTGTAATTGATTAGTTATTAATTTCTATTTGTCAAAAGCAAAAACGGAAAATTAATGAATAAAGAAGTTTTGAGCATGAGTTTTGTAGTTTACTTAATGCAATTTCCTTAAGAGAGTTCCTATACGGTAGAGTTACCTTGAAGTAATAGCATGCAATAAATGTATTTTTGGTTTAAAGTTGAAAGTCTAACGTAAAACTTGAAGGTTTTTGAAACTTTGTAATTTGAAACATTCTATTGCCGTAAGGCAAATTTTGAAAAGAAACTGTGTGTAATGTTACATTGATTGTATTGTAGTCAATCCCTCGGGATTAAGGTATTGTGCTTTTAACTCACAGCAATTGTATTTGTGGGATAAAATAAAATCTGAGTGGTAAATAATAGCCAAAGTGGGTATATACCATACCCTATAGCTTATGTGCTTTTAGAGTTGACTAGAAAAACAATAGAAAAACATACTCTAAATACAATTAATTGAATGATTAACTTATACCATCTCATAATGTTTTGACGAAGCAGTAGAGTTGGTTCACATATGGGGTTCATTTCTTATTCTCTAATTGGTTAACTTGCATTGGCATTTTTGTAAATTCTGTTTTACTTTCATTGTGATTAGTCATTCAGGCTTTATAGCTTTTGTTGAAGTAATTTCCAATCATTTTTTGTGTGGGTACTTGTCCTGTGACTTGTTAGTCATCTATTACCTAAAGCTTTTGGGTTGAATTTGCATAACTTAGTGTGGGAGAAAGATTAGTAACCTCCATTGTTACAGCCAGCCATTGCTCAATTTGCATGCCTGTTTCTTTTTTTGGTCTTGGGATCTACATACTAGGCCAACTATTTTTGGAGCCTGCAAGTGAAAGGAGTTTTAGATTATTTTATGTATTTATTTTTGTTATGCGTGGCTACTTATGCTACTGTTATCTCCCACACATATCGGCTTCAGCCTCTTTTTTTCCCCTAACAGTTTAATGTCCCTTTTCAATACTATAAGTAACAAATTCTGTTGGCTACTGTTTATTTTGCATCAAATCAATATCTGCTGATATGCCTATGTTAACCATATTGATTTTAGGCTATGCTTCATTTTTTATCCTCATCACACTGTGTATGTACAGGTGTGGGAAAAAGTTGCCTGCTACTGCGTTTCTCAGATGATTCTTTTACAACAAGCTTCATTACGACAATTGGGTCTGTTTCTAAAACCATCATTCTTGTGATTATTACTATTCTATATTTTTTACTCTTTCCTGAACATTTAATTTTCCTATCAGGATTGACTTTAAGATTAGGACCATTGAGCTTGATGGGAAGCGCATTAAATTACAAATATGGGATACTGCTGGACAGGAACGTTTTCGAACAATTACAACAGGTGCCTATTAATTTGTTGGTAGTACTCTTTAAGTCTGAGGACTATGTTCTTATTGAGGGCCAAAAGTATTGCTGAGCAATCTGAAATATTTAATCCACTTGATTGATCAATTTCAGGTTATTGATTGTGTTTGATAAAAAAGGGTTGCTTTATTATGTTCAGACAAGGGAGCGCAAAGCAGAATATAATTGTCAATTTCTTGTAATTATGACCACCTCTTTGCATATATCAAAAAAGCACTGTCAGAATGAAATATATAAGCATTTGTGGATCTATGTTACATTGGATAGGTTTAGTTATTGCCTGTTAGATGCATAGTATGCTGCATTGTGGATCCACTATTCGTTATGTCACTTGGGCATCTTCTAGGCCTAAGATGGACCTGATTGGATGATTACCAAGCATAAATGATATCATATTCTTACAGGGGAGTTTGAGTTTTATGGTAAACAATATAAAGTTATCTACACAGCCCTTGTAATTGCTCAATGTCATTAAGCTTGTTTGTTCTAGATCTTTGGGTAATGCTAGGTGGGTTTTCTTTCTTGCTTTCATATTTTCTTTAGCTGTTCATGTCCTCTTCTTGATGACTGCCTTAATGGTTATTATTTTGTGTTGTTGTTAAGGTTTCAATGTTTACATTATTCATAAGAAACTCAATGATCTTGAATGTTTAATTTCTTTCATTTGTTTGAATTATTTTTGACTTTGATCTCTTTTTCTAATGTAGCTTATTACAGGGGAGCCATGGGCATATTGCTGGTTTATGATGTGACAGATGAGTCATCTTTTAACAGTATGCCTTTGTCTTTCTCTCCTCAATTTCTTTTACTCTGCTGAGAAGAAAAATATATTAATTAAAATATCTTAGCTTACAGGAAGAGGGGACCAGCTGTCCACACAACAAACGACAGTTGTCTTATCTCTGTGTTTTGTTTCTATATATTAGGCTTAAATCATTTGTGAGCTAAATTATTGACATAGTAAGCGTGAAACTTTTCAAGTTTTCTTTTTAATATCTGATCCAATTATTATGTAGACATTAGGAACTGGATGAGGAACATAGAGCAGCATGCCGCTGATAATGTCAACAAAATATTGGTGGGTAACAAAGCCGATATGGATGAGAGCAAAAGGGTAATGAATGAAACACGTCTATAAGATTAGCTTGGAGTTTTACTTTTCTGAACCTAATGGTGATAACTGTTTAATCATTTCTTATAGGCTGTCCCAACAGCAAAGGGGCAAGCATTAGCTGATGAATATGGTATCAAATTCTTTGAGACGGTAAGTATGTAATGTATTGAGTGGTAATTATGAGTTTATAATACCTATGGGGAAGCTTGCTAGCTCAGATATGTTATGTAAATAAATTTTGTTGCTACTTTTGCCTTTAGGACTGAACTGAATAATTAGCAAAAGTAATATCTAGCTTCTGTTGGATGAGTTGGCTAGGCTACATATTCCTGCCCTCATGGACTTGAGGACTTCTTTTAGTACTTCACTAACACTATTGAGCAATTTTTGCAGAGTGCAAAAACAAATTTCAACGTGGAGCAGGTTTTCTTTTCAATTGCAAGAGACATAAAGCAAAGACTTGTGGAGACCGATTCAAAAGCAGAGGTATATATAATTTATCTTCTGAACTTTTGTAATGATTGGCACAATATTTTAAACTAATATTTCATAATTCTGCCTTCTTAATTCCAGCCTCAAACTATCAAGATCACTAAACCGGACCCTGCCAAGGGAGGAACAGCTGCTCCTGAGAAATCTGCATGCTGCAGTACTTGAGGTGAGGTTTAAGAGAACCAAGATTGTCTGCATTCCTCTTGCTTGTGTTGTAGTCGGATCCTGAGGAGCCAATTTGCAGTTTGCCAAGGTGCGTAATTGTATTGGTGGCACCATCTGCTCATAATATTGTAATTTCTTCCAAAAACTGTGGGGAGGGGAGTAAATCATTTAGATGCTTTACAAGATTTGTATTACCTGTCATCCTGCAAAGGTTTATAACGATTTTATTTCTGAGTGTTGTTGATTGTTTTTCATACAATGAGTAGGTGCTGATGATCCATGACCTAAAATTATCATTGTATCGTATTGTTGTATTGTAGTACTATGTTCAAAAACAAATTGATAGTTACTACATTAACCTGATGTTGCGGGGACTCGTTTAGAAAAATTTCTCTGTAGAAGCAAGGAATAGATGTTGCCTGCAAGTTTCCGATGGTGATATTCTTTCTCATTCTTATGCCCTGTGCTGTGTTGTTCTATTTTGTCATCTTTTATTTTTTTAATCGGCTGATTTTAAAGATGAATGAAAAAAATGAATCTAATCTATATGTAAAAGGCCTGCTTTACTTTGATTGTTGTTATATACTGAATTGATGTTTCTCTTAAAAATTAGTTTTGAAAATGCAAATTGAAAATTAAACCAAAAAATTGTTTTTTTTTTTATTTTAAAAAATAGTGATAGATATCACTTTTTATTGGTAATTTATTAAAAATTTTTAATTTAATTCAAATTTAAATTAAAAATTAGTAAAATAAATAAATAATAGAACAGTACAAAACCAAGCCGATGTTACTGTTTAGTTATCTCGATTTGATTTAATATGTTACATTCAGCTCTACGATGCGACTCCTAACTCTTACATTGTAATCAATAAAACTGTGATATTGAATACCTTTTTTCTTTTTTAAATTTTTATGCAGTGATACTCAAATTTTTTGTTAAAATTTTCATTTTATGGGTTAATTTAAACAATTTAAGAGTTACACAAAAAAATCTACAAAATTGTAAGAGAAGAATTGAAAGACTATTACTCAAAGCATGCATAAAGTAGAAGTCTCACTCATAAAATCAATAAATTAAAACACAAGCAAATTCTGTTGTTCTAACATGAATCAGTAACCGAATTTTAAAAGCCAAAAAAAAAAAAGGCAAGCATTTACTACATGAGCTAATTCCTGTTATTCAGAGCACTAGCATTCTCATAGAAAGGTACAACTATGGAAAGGCAACTCAATGACAACAACAACAGCAGCAGCAGCAGCAGCACTACTAAGATATCATATGATATATAAGGAAGAAGAAGATGAAATTATAAATATACAACATTATCTTCTGATCATCATCATGTTAATGAAGAAGCAGCAGTTTATGTGCCATTTGCAGGCAGGCAGCCTGTGTCTTCTATTTGATAACAAGCCTTTGCTTTGATTTTGTACCGGGATTTATGAGCAACAGCCACCAGCAGGAGGTGATTGGTTTTCTGTTTTCTGCTTTAAAATGTTTCTTTTAACTACAGTAGACCCTTCTTCTAAAAGACTAGGAACCTCCATTATCTGTAGTACAATAATCATTTCAATCATTTAATTAATCATCAAAACTTGAGTAGAAACAAAGCATGAATTCTCATTGAGGTGATACAAGAGATCAGGGGTTCGGATCCTCCTCACACCAAGATTGGGGAGAGCATTGGTTTATGTCTTGTAATGTTTAAGAGAGAGAGAGAGAGAGAGAGAGAGAGAGAGAGAGAGAGAGAGATTAAATTGCCAGTGTTATACAGGACATGTGTAAATGCTTTCTCAAAGAGTACAGTACCTTCAATGCAAGCTCCTCAAAGCACTGCTCCACATTTTCTCTGGTTTTAGCACTACATTCAAGAAATAAACAACCATGCTCTTTTGCAAGAGCAATCCCCTCTTCTCTGCTTACAACCCTTTCAGACTCCTGAAACCATATACATAACTTACATATAAAATAACAGTGTTCTCTAAACTGTGATAAGTAAGGTGTTGGTCCTCTATCTATCAATTCATTTAACTTTCTATTCTGGGATTAAAAATCTTCAGCAAGAAAAAAATATAGACGATAACACTTACTCGGTCAACTTTATTTCCAACCAACATTTTGACACAATCCGGATTGGTGGAGTAAAGATCCACCTCCTTAGCCCATACATCTGACAAATTGGTGAATGTTTCTCTCCTTGTCACATCATAAACTGCAATAAAAACCAAGTAACCAAGTTATAACGTAAATGATCTATGATATGGACAAACTGAAGTTATGTTAAGAAAAGTAATTCAACAATAGCAGGAAGCAGCATGTAGTTGCAGTCATGATTTAAGATGATATAGCAAAATAAGTTTCAGGCCAGTGGTTTGCAAATGCCACAAATCACCAGTCTAATATAGCATGTAACGACAACTAACAGAAGCTTACTTTGTCAATTGAATATCAAATAATAGACAAACATTTCCATGAGGAAATGAATTCTAAAAATATTCTAGTTTTAATGATCAAGCATGCTGCAATCACTTCTATCTTTCGCATGATTACTCTGGATAAAGAAAAAGTGAAGGCACAAAAAGTTTTTGGAGAAACCTCATTTCTTATTTAGCGGGGGCCAGAAAGCACATTGTTTTCCAAGTTGCTAAGAACAATATAATAAGATTAAAAAAAGACCTTTTAAGAACCATTATTAACCTATGGTGATGCCATCTTTTGTATTTCCTTTCACTTATCTGTCAACATAGATGCCTTCTAGTAATTCTAAATCCTAGTCACCCCAATTTCAACTGAACCATTTCAGTCATTTTAGGAGAAGAGTTTGATCAGAAGATTGTAATTTAATGGGACGGTGCTTTCCGTCTTGGCAGTCAAACTAGCATCTAAGCCAGCCAACTTCTCTTACAGCTACTAGACATATCAGTACCTCCCATGAATTTGGATGCCAAAACACACATATTTTGCAAGTTGATACCATTGACCCAATAATAATAAACTAAATCAAGAAATAGAAGCTTTTCATTCATGCTTATTAAAATGGCTTGCAACAGATATTGTAGATGGCATACCAAGAATGATTCCTTGAGCACCTCTATAATAAGAGCTTGTTAAAGTTCTGAATCTCTCTTGTCCAGCTGCAAGAAACAAAAGATTTTACAGAAAAATAAAAAATTTGAAAACTATAATGTGTATTCTAAGAAGAAATACTTCAATGGGATGACAAAAGGATAACTTATACTATCAAAATGAGGAACCACCTATAAAACGGTTAAATTTAGTCAAGCAATAAATTTTCTTGAACATCATAATAGAGTGCAATCTATAAACAGAAAAGTGGTCTATAAAAATCATTTGTATAATTAACTAAATTAATCTATGACGATCATTGTTGCCGTTCAAGTTCAGAATTCTACTTCAATGGATAATTAAATTGAAGCCGACCAAAAATTTCAGTGAAACATAATAGAGCTACCATTTTTTTATATAACTTGACAAAACACCTTCCCAGGAGGAAAGTTCAGTTAATAGATTGTAAAATTCATTACTGAGGGAAGTCATAGAGGGTGGTTAGATGTGGGCATTTGGTGATCACATATTCTCAATTTTTATATTTATATTTGATGAACTAAATTCAATTCATCAAATTCTATTCTAGCATCATCTAGAAAGCTTCAAAAAATGGCAATGAAAATGACATAATAACAAGAAATCAAGTCATATTGGTGAGAACATCAAGAGGTCTTAGATATTTGTTTTACTAATAATTCTCAGATTCTAAACAAAGAATAGAACATGGTGATAGCTCTTGCTCACCCGTATCCCAAATTGTCAGCTTCAATCTTTTCCCACCGACTGTTAGCTGCTTGATCTTAAAATCCACACCTGCACAACACAGGAGAACAAAAATAACATAATCAATCTCCATAACCACGAATATTGAAATGCATAAATCAATTACAAAAATCAACTGGATATCTCCATCTGTGACAAGAAATTAAATCAAATGAATACATTTTATTTGCACTAAATAATGCCATCAAAGATGAGAAGTACGTGATGAGGATTCCCAAATCAATTAAATATTTGGATTATAAATGCAGAACAGAACGGCTAGAAGAACTTATAATTAAACCATAAAAATTAAGATCTTATATTTTCTAATCAGCTTAATTAGTTGCACTGAAAACTCAAAATTTTCCCAGCAGCCAAACAGAATGTGAAGTAAACTAAACGAAAAAAATACTAAAAGAATTAAAAAAAAAATTACCAATGGTAGGTGCAAGATCATCTGCAGCAGCGGAAATGAAGCTAACAAGAAGACTGCTTTTACCAACCCCAGAATCACCGATCAACAAGATCTTGAAAGAAAGATCGTAGCTATTGTTGCTCTGCCCAGAAGAAGATCCCATTATCAAATAATCCAAACAAACTCAAATGAATCTAACTGAGACCCAGTTCTCTTTTTGTTCCAACTATCTTCTCTTCTGTTCTACTCAGCTATGTGCTGTTGGTAATGACGAACAGAACTAAGCGTTGGGTATTAGAAGAATGATGTGCGTCTTTTTTGTCCGTCTAAAAGGTGCACTGCAAGTGCAGAAACATAACTATGTATATTTTATAGAGAGAGAGAGAGGGAGATGTAAAGAAAGGGAAAGGTGGCAGAAGAAGAAGTAGTGGGCATCAATGCTGTATATGCTTTGTTTACAAAAACAAGTTAAAGAAAACGGCTAACTGCAGAGAAGAGAAGAGAATAACACTGCACCCCAACGTTATTCTTTACTTTTTCTTTTCATTTTTCACATTCTTTTATCTTAAACAAATATTATATACAACCCTAAAGTTTAGTTTAATCTACGTTTTACTCGCATTATTTCTATAATACTAGTTTAGTTTCGTGAGTTTGGACGGAAATAAGGGTTATGCACTATATTTTGATCTTAAATAGGTGTTGAGTTTTTAGAGGGTTGAGTTTTTATTTTTTATAATATTATTTAAAAAATGAATAGTAAAACTAAAAAAATATATCATTACGAAGAGTCACCGAAATTGTTACTTTATTTAATTGCAGTAAAAGATTTTTAATTTATATGTTGATGAGGGTATTTTTTTACAGTTTGATAGAACTAAAAAAGCTAAATTTGATATTACCAATAATAGATAGTCAATGATGATAATTACAATGGGTGAATAGTTGCTAATAATAAAATATTTTATTTATATTTTATTATATAGAGACAAATTAATAATTTTATATTTTTATACTATTTTATAAACTATTAAATTTAAACACCCCGTTAATTAAGACTGAATTTAACATGTACATTAATTATAATATATTAATTATGCATTAATTATATGTGTCAAATTTAATCTCAATTATTAAAGATACTTTAATTTAATAATTAATCGTTAATATAAATATATGTATAAAAATATGAAATTACATACTCTTTCACTTAGTGTATATGAATGTATCTTAATTAATTTATAAAATATTAATAAATATTATATCATAAATATATTATTTTATAAAAGAAGATTCTGTTTGCTTATTTTTTATGATTGTTAACTATTATTTTACGTAGACAGAAAAGTAATTGTAATATTAAAAGTGAATTTTTTTGTCCACATTCATGAATTAACCTAACGGATAGAGTTTATATGAAAATATTTTAAATCAATAAAATTATAATGTATATTTGACAAACATTAGGGGTGTATATGTAGTTTTGCAGTAAGGGAATAAATACCACGCACTTTGATGTCCCCTTGCCTCGCCCACGCGGTTGCTAAAGGCGCGTGATGGTATCGCTCCTCTCCACGTGCAGGCGCACTTTCGTCGTAGATATTAGGCCAACCGTTGACGTCAGTAGATTGTTTAAAGCACTGTAAAACAAACAACACAAGGCTTCTTTCACTTAAACTTTTTGCATGCAATTTAATTTGTGCAAGAATAAGGATAAGAAACGGTTAATTAATTTGTTTGTTTCCCAACTCAAAATGTTTTAGCCCTCCTCGTTTGTACAATTCGAAGATCCAAAATCTACTAAAAATAGAAAGTTTTGATTGAAAACAAAAATATTATATTTTGATATTGCAAATTATATATATAATTAAGAGTTTTAATTAAATCTAATCTCTTATACTGCCTGTAAAATTTTATAACTAATTCCAATAAAATATGCCTTTACCTTTTAAAAGAAAAATTAGTCTTCATTTTACAATTGGAAGAAATTAAACTTATTGTAAATATCCCGACTAAAAAGTGATTGGCCAAAAAAAAAAAGAAAAATATTACTTTTGATTTGATATTTTTAGTAAATATTTTGAATATATAAGATAATTTAATCAATTTAAATTTTGTAAACGGCCAACATAATGAATATTTTCAATTTTTTATTTATAAAAATGTCTTAACATTTTCAAATACTAATTAATAAGGGAAAATAAAATATTATCCTATATCATAGTTAATTAGTTAAATTTATGTTATTTAATTTTTACGTAATTCTAATATCTAAAGATACATTATTCTTAAGAACGAAATTATAGCATTAATAAATTCTAAATAATAATTTTTATGTTATTTTTTAAATACAAAGTAATCAACTCCTGTTCTATAATTTAAAAGTAAAATTTATTTTCTCTACTTTATAACTTGTTTTCGAAAAACAATAACCAAACAAGCATTAGGTCTGTTTGTTTTCAGAAAATAAAATGGAAACGTACTGTTGAAAAACAGTAAAGAACATGACTTTATGTTTTCAATATGTTTGTTCTTTTAAATATCATTATTTTAAGTTTTGTATTTATTGATACCAACTTTTAATTAGTTGAGTTGTAAGATTATGTGTTTTCGTTAAATTGATATTTTTCTTACTTATTTTAATTATTTTCTTAAAAAGTTTAATAAGTAAAAAATATTTTAATCCCTAAAATTTGAACTACTTTACTAATAAATGAGTGAAAAATCACCAACATAATATTTAAGGGACATAATATTAACTACATAAATTTTTGTTTAAGACGCTATCAACTAACAAATTAAGATATTTAAATTTATGAAATCATTAAACATGTCAGTTAGTCGATTTTTCTCTTTTCTGTTTTAGTTTGGAGAGATTCAAATTTTCTTTTTCAATTAAGCAAGGGATGTTGCTTTTGTATTTCAATTTTTTTTTGGTTAATACAAAAAATAATATTAAAAGGATAATCAATAATGCAAGAAATTAAGTGAATTTTGACTTCTTATGAAATTTGTCTACTGATAATGAACACATGGTGGCCCTATAAATAAGTGCTTACCATGTTCACTTCAAAATTTGGTACAACTTTTTTTCTTCTCTATTTTGTCTTTTTAGTGGAAAAATATTTTTAATAAAAAAAAGTTTTACAAAATTTTCACAAATTCATAAAAATAAAGCATTTTATAGAATTGGTCTGATAAATCATTTCTAAGGCTTGTTTGATTAATTGATATAATGCTAAACTCACTTTGTTTTTATCAAATATTTATGTTACCTCTCGTTATGATACCATAAACTTGAACTTAACAAGTTTTGATAAGTTAAAATTCGTAATTCTCCATTTTTATTCTCTAACTTCTTGTAAAAGTTTTAACTTTTTATTTTGTCTTTATAAATTAAAAAGGAAGATTAATACATGTCTCCCAGAAGTTTGAATAAATGACGAATACTCTTAAGTTTGGGAGGTGAGCAAATATCCTTATGAAAATTTTAAGAAATAGGCCAATGTCCTGTTGCAATAACACCATAACAGGCAGTGGTGGAGCCATATTAGGGCAAGAGCCATCGTACAAAAAATTTTGAAGTTTTTGGATAAAAATTTTCAATTTAGCCTTTTAAATTTTATTTTCATTGTTTTGCCCCCCATAGACTTTAGATTATTACATTTTGGCCTTCTCATAACATTAATCCTAGCTCTACCACTAATACCAAGGATAAAATGTTAAAATTAAAAAATTTTATGTTAATTTGTTACTTTAATAAACTTCAAAAAAAATATTATTATCCAAAAAATACTGACAATGAGTTGGGACAAACCTAAATAATTATTTTGCAAGAAAAAAAAGGGTTAGTAGTATTTATAAAATATTAAAAAGAAAAAAATGAGACTGTATTTATAATATTTGCATTAAATTTGACATGATTGTTGTTTGTTTTAATTAAAACTCGCAAGTATATGAATTGCATGTAGCATGTTATTTATTCCACAAAGTTGATTCTATATAGAATATGAAAATCATTATTTTGTAACTAGTAAATCTTAGGTTGAATGATCGATAAGTGATTTGATAATAGAAAATTAAAATAACTATTAATTAATGAATTAAAATGGCAAAATTTAGAGAATATTTAGGTGTTAAGGCTCAATCCATTATTGATTATCTTATTCAGAGTATTAAATATGATTTGAAAGTTATAGAACTTATATCAATGATGGTTTTCTAGCGTGCGATAAACATGTTTACTCATCAGTTTTGAATATTTTCACACATCAATTTTCCATTAATTATTAGTTAATCTTAGCGTAAGATTTAACTCGTCATCTTAAAACATGCAACAATGCTTAGTGTGGGCTATCATTAACATGCCGAGTATGCATTAGATGTTGTGAAAACAAGAAAACATTGCATTAATAGTCAAATTGGTGTGGTTATCATGGTAATACAATTCATTTACATATGAAGCATTAAGATAAGGGCTTGGTGTGGTCCCCAAACCTTTTATCAATATATTCCTTAATTGAATAATAAAAGTTGTAATTCAATCTTTGGATTGATATGGTCCTTAGATTTGCACTAATACATGACCCATTTAAAAGTCCAGACTGTTATTTCCAAGTCATTAAACCAAGTTTAAAGTCTAGGTTGACACTCCCAAATTATTAAAACATGTAATGATTAAAGTTACAAATCTTAAATTATTCAATTAAGTAACATTAGTCAATATGTATAATAGAAATGATCAACGTCATTAAATTCCAAACATCCAAAATGAACAAAAACCCATAAATATATACAATCAACATTTCATCTTTTAACCCTAACTAAAAAGTTTAGCCACTTAAATACATAATCAAAAACTCTAGATCACATGTAAAAAACATGGGATAGAGAATAAAAACTAATTTGGAGTTCAACTCCATAAATCTTCCTTGCAATCCTCCTTGTTGTGGACCAAACTTTCTTCCTCAAATTCTTCCATTTTTCTCCCATTTTTCTCTCGTTTCTCTCTAAAACTCTCTATTCTAAGTATAGTATAGTGGTTGACTTTCGAAAAATATGAAAACCTAGGAAATATACAAATTAGCCTACTCAATATTGATCTAAGGGCTAAAAACATTCAATGGATTTCATTGGCTGACAAGGGGGCGCTAGGACACAGCATATGAGGTGTTGGCGTGTAGAGGTGGCAGTGAGCATGGCGCGGCAATGTGCCACACATTTTGCCTCATGCTTGGTGCTTGCTTGGACTTGGCGTGGGTGAAAATAGAGGACATGGCGTGGCCGCAACATAGCTACTGACCATGATGTATCATTTTAAAACTCTGAATGTCTAGTTTCCAGCTCAATAAATAGTACACAATTCTGAATTGTATAAATAAAGTTATGATCATTTTAGTACTGCATATTCAGTACGTCCTTTTTCGCTTCTTTACCGCATTGTTGATAGAGAGGTTTGCAGATGTGTGCTTGAGCTCCATTTTTGTATCATTTCATCGAAATACTTAAATACCCAAAGGCTCGATTTCCTTTTAATTAAGCTCGATTATAGACATTTGCTTAAGAACACCTATAAAATACAAAACATGACTAAACAATTAAAAAGAATGAGAACTAACGCTTAAGATTGAGGAATATATGACAATAATGAATGTGAATTAATAAATATATCAATTATAGATTAGTAAAATTAATACTTAAATATGTTTATATTTTTAATTTTTACTAAACATTATGTCACAATTTGTTATTTCAATAAAATATAAGGGCGAGAATGATAATAACCTATCAATTAATCAAAACTAATGGACATTTAACTCAAAGAAAGGATTTGTCTATTTCTTCAAATTTTAGAAAATATGTGTTAATTTTTCAATTAAAAATTATGACAAAAAAGATTAAAAAAATAATTAAAAGTTTAAGAATACACCTTACATTCTTAAAGGAGAAGAACTATGACCTTTCTTGAATTCTAAAGAAAGCTAAGGATAATCTCACAACAAGAAGAAGCCATGCCAAATTAGAATCTCCTTAGCTTAATCAATTTCCACAACCTTTTAAATTTTTTAATTATTGTTTTTGATTTGTTTTGTTTTCAAATATTCTTTAGGGATATATTAACACACAAAGGTTTCTAGTGAATATATTCTTTAGAGTGATAACATTAATTAACAAGATTTTTTCATCATAAAAAATAATTAAAATCTTAATCCCTTAGAATAATTTTGTGGAATATTATAAACTATATATGGTAATTATTTTTGGGGCCACTTCCTTGGCATATTTTTAACTTCCTGATGAAAATGGAGAGATATTTTTAAAATTAAGAGAGAGACTATAATGACAGAAAAGAAAATAGGAGAAGGGTTCTGGTTCTTTGGGTGGTGTTTGCTTTTAGGGTAGCAAGGGACAAATTCTGGAACAAACTAAAGTAAACATGACCTACATGGTATTGATATTTTAGTTATAAATAGATCTCCTACCTAACTTGGCATTGACAAATTTAATATATAATTATCATTTAATTTTCAAAGTTTCACATTCATAATTAGTTACATAAATTTTTATAATATATATAAAAAAGTTAAATTTAAATATTTTTAACTGTTAAAATTAACTCAAACAGATTAATTAATATATAATTAATACATCACAATTAATAAATATGTAAGATGTAATCTTAACTGTTAAAAGAATTTAAATTTAACGATTTATAAATAATATAAGAAAATATATAAAATTAAAGGGTTATTAATCTTTCCTTGTATATATATTTTTTCCATTATTATTGTTGTATATAGGGTAACAAATGTATCATATTGTGCAAAGTTGATTCATAAACAAGTTTATTTGTATTTTGTGTCATGCATAATTTTTAAAAGGTTGACCCAATTTAATTTATAAGTTCATTAAAGTTATTTTCTATGTATTTTATTGAATTTTAAGCTTTCTTTATTTTTAATTCGTATATCTTTTAAATAACATTTCAGTAGGCAGTATTATAACTATTTTAAAGAGATAATAAAAATAAATATACTAAGTAGGTGACATCATTATAGCATATTTAATTTGTTTAATAATTGTGATAAATTAGAATTTTCAAATAGTGGCTCGATTATTAAATGAGTCGTATGCTAATTATCTAAAGTATATTATACCTTTATTTCATACGAACAAATAGGAAACATTGACTAGAATTGTCAGTTTTATTGATATATTGTTATTTTAATACAAAAAGTAGAGCCGAAATTGTTAAAATTAGGAAAGATTATATCATAATTTTTTAATTCGTCAGAATTCAGGTGTGAAAATGTTATTATACCTAAAATATTTATTAAACTAGTCGTGCCCAACTTGGGCTGAAAACATTCTAGTAAATAATTACAAATATTGATACTATTCTAATCTTAAATTAATTTTATGTTACCCTTTCATCTTTTCAAAATATTTAGATTACACCCAATGTATCTAAAAATATATTTTTTTTCTACCTCTAATTTGTTAACATCTTCTACTAGTAGTAGTAGGAGACCTTATTTGACCAATTAAAAATAGTATTTTGCTCCTACACCTTTTAAATTCAATAGAATAATTTTTTTATATGATACAGTTTTTGTATTTGTACCATTGCATTGCTCAAAATGCAATTCAATAATCAATTTAATGTGGAGATTGCCTATGAATTCTGTTGGAGAATCCCACTTTCACTGAATGGACCATACTTTAAGTTGTACAATAGCATGATTCTTTTTTCTTTGAATTTATTTCTACTATCAATTTATTATTTTATCTTACATGAAATTGCATTAATAATAAAGTAATTGGTGTGATGTTTACTGAAATTAAGTAGAAAAGGAGAAAAATAATAGATATAGAAAGGTGCAAAAGAGAAAAAAAATGAAAAAGAAAGAGAGTATTTTTTTCACACATAAATTTAATCTGAATGTTTTCAAAATATAAACAAGATAATATAAAATTAATTCTTTAGTTTTCGTTATAATTTAATTAGTTATTTTCAGTTTTACTTTCTCATTTATTGACAACCTTTACATATAATCTAAAATTTTTATAAGTTATCAACATTTCTTAATTTGCAGCAACTTCACTATAAAATTGAAGATAACCCTAATTTTATCAATTGATCTTCGTAACGATACTTAATTCATCACTTGCCTTCAAAACATTCTAATCTAATCACATTTAATTCTTTTGAGCAAAATTAATTGACAAATGCTAATAGTGCTAGCCATATATCATTGCTAATGGACATTTTAAATATAGTTTATGATAGTACTGCAAAAATAAATGTAAAAAAGGGCAATAAAGTTTTCGTTTGACTTTTTTTTTTTTTTTTTAAAAATCTCTGCTCTTATTTTGATTTCTTTAATTTAATTGAGGTGGACAAAAATGTCCAAATAGACAAATTTGGTTCAATTCCAATAAGTTTTATAACTTTTTGTTTATGTTTGATTTCAATTTTTATAAAAATTGATAGTTTTAGTTTAGTTTGACTTATAAATCAAATAAAAAATTAAATAAATTGAATTAAAATAAAAAAATTATTAAAAATTAAAAAATTTTGACAATAAAAATTCTCAATATCATACGTTATATTGTAAATGACTTAGTAGATATTGGGCTTCAAACTTAAAATATGTCTGTAAAATGAAGACCTATTACCCCATTTAAACTACACTGCAATAATGTACGAGAGCGAATGAAGAGTAAGGACACTTGATTAATCGTATCATGGTTGTTTACTTATTTGAGATAATGGTATATGATATGTACAATACATCTCTCAACCTTTTGTAATTTTTCTAGTGTAATCACCGACTTCATTCTAATTCCCAATTGTTTTGTAATTTTTCTAGTATAATCACCGACTCCATTCTAATTCCCAATTTTTTTTTTTTATTATAACTCTCAACCTATGAAAAATAAAATAAGAAGTTGAGAATTACAACAAAAATTTTAAAAATAAAATAGTTAAAATTACAATAAAATAATTTTTAAAAAAATGAGGAGTAACATTTTAAGAAAATTTTCTTTAAATAAATTCTATACAAACACTTTACCTATATAAAAATAAATTATATGGAACATATGATAATAATATAATACTATTACATCAATTTATAATAAATAGAGTTTGTTTATTTAAAATTAATGTAATTTATAAAAAATTTTACTGAAATGAATTATGAGTTGTTTGATTATTGAGCATATCTTTGAATGACAATAATGTAATTATCTAAAGCGATAAAATTTTTAAAGTTCTATCATGAAAGAAAAAATAAATTTTTAAAATAAACAAGATATTCTTGATAACTTAACTGTTTAAAAGAGCTCAAAAAACTACACTCGAAAACTTAAATTTAGAGTTTTTATTGGAAAGAAAAATGATTATTTTAATCTATCATAAATTCTTCTCAAATTATAATTAAAGGATGTAAAGAAAAGAAAGATCTATAAAGAGATTTTGAGATTTAAAAAAGATTTTAATTAAAAAAAATTATATCAAACTTGCACCAAGTAAGAGAGATGAACTTGGATGTGGCAATAAGTATTATATTGTTATACCAAAGCTGAATATAACAAAATTTTATATTAACAAAAATTTAACCTATATATTAATCGAATCAAATTTTTAAATATGAATACAACTCCTTTATTAATTATATTTAATCATGTCACATATTCATAAAGGGGTAATACAATTAATAAGTAAATTATATTTTTTATATGACACGATATGATACAATCATATTAATAATTGAATCATTTAATTAAATGAATCATATTTGTACTATGACATGAATAAAAATGATTAATTCATTTAATATGATTAACACATTTAACACAATTAGACATGAATTTGATTCACTTAATTTTAACATTACATAAAAATACACCAAGAATAAAACAAGAAAAACAAATTAAGTTGACGAATAATTTATTTAACAAACAAAAAGAAATTAAACGAATTTTCAACAAATTCATATTAAACAAATTGACAAACAAGATTATTTGTTTGTTCAATTGTGCCTTAAATGAATTGACAAATTAAAATTTTAATATAAATATGATTAATATATTAAATAAGTAATATATGAATACAATCCTATTTATGTTTATATCAGTTTTTCGAATCTAAATTTGATTATTTGTATTGAATTTGTGTCCTATAATTATATTATGACCCAAATTCCCACTTTTAAGGTAAAATTGTTATCTCTTACCACAACAAAAATAGTTTAAAAATTTGTCTAAAACAAGGGTTGGTAAATTATTCTCTTAAAAATAGGAGTAGAGACAACACAATTTTGAAGTTAAAACTATGAGCTAAGAAATGTGGGTCATATGCTGTACTACTAAATCACAAATTATAAAGGAAATGGGGCATGATGAATGAGTGGTAAGCATTGCAATCTGAAATTTGAAATTAGATTTGAGACAAAAATGTATGATATGGAGTGCATCTCATTTGATGTCATCAACAGCATGCTTAGACAATTTCCCTTCAATGGTCAGGTTCAAGTACTTTATTGTTTTGTTTATTATTAGTGGGAGGCCCCAGTTTGGTCTTGACATGAGTAGGACCCAAAATTTGCACTTGAAATACTCATCACTTTTATCAATTTCTTCTCTCTCTCTTTTTTTTTTCTAAATTTGAAATCCAAAACCTTATGGTTGTTAAAAGGAAAAATATATATATATATATATTTAATTTCAATTTTCGCAAATCCTTATTGACAAACTTTAATACACTCCCAAATTTTATGTAAAGCATCAAACTTTTTTATTTTTAACTGTTTGAAAAAAATAATAAAAAGTTATCATTATTACATTTCAATTTAAATATATGAAGAATAAGGTTATATTGATTATTATACGTTAATAATAAGGATAATTTGATCAATTTATATACTTTTTAAATGTCGAGATGCAACATAATCTATTCACATTAAAAAGGATGAAAAACATCAACAACAGATTTATCTTAGAAAATATCTTTCTATTTTTACTAAACTCAGAGGGATAATTTTAAGAAGAAAAAGGACTTACAATTCTTTAAAATTTAACCTATTACATCTGTTGGTCTCAAAAATACCTATTAGAATCTTTATTTATTAAAAATAATTATTATTATATTTAATTTTAGTTAAGAGTTTAAAAAATTTTAGTTAACTATCATTAAATGAAGAGTATAATTATTATTATTATTTATTTTAAATATATTGACAATAAATATTTATTAATATATTATAACTAAAATATAAAAGTTTATTTATTTTATAATATATTCATAATTCAATATTGATTACGTATTCGAAATTAAATTTATTATTAATAAATTTATATAGCATAAACAGACTAATTTATTAATAAAATATGAATTTATAAATTTGTTTCTTTTACATTATATTTATAATACAATTTTTATGATCATAAATGATAAAAATAAAATAAGTATAAAATGAATATATTTATCATATATTAATAAATATTATATTATTAATATACTATTAAATAATAATGTATTTATTTTATTAGTATATTTTAGATGAATACATAGTAATTTGCTAAATTTGAAAGGTTTAATGGTTATTTTATTAAATGACTATTATAATTTAAGAGTATAATGGTGATTTCCTAACAAATAGAAATTTTAATAACTATTATTAAAATTATTAAAATTAATAAATCCAACAAATTACATGTTAAGTACCTGTAACTCCTTTAACCTTTTAAAATTTAAATCGAGGGTGTTGAATAAGTAGGCGCGTCTTTTCTCTATAGTCGAGAGATATTTGTCGTTTTTAAAACTTTAGAAGCATTTGTCAGTTTTCTATATTTTGGATATCCATTAGGTCGCCTGTTTAGAAAAGATATAAGCCAAACAAAGCATAAGCTATGGGCCCATTTTTAGGTCCAAAATTGTTGTACTTTGAAAGGGGGTATGGGTTGGCATCGGCCCATTGCTTTGCAAAACCGAAATTAGAATCAAACAATGGGAAGTAACAGTAGTACTATTATAAAATTACAAAGCCCAAGGGAAAGGAAGAGAAGGCAAAGCAACGGTAAAAGGACGGCTGCTTCGAGAGACGGAGAAAATTTTCAGCAGACAGTATAGTAAATCATGGACAGAGACTGGGGTTCAAAACCCGGCAGCGGTGGCGCCGCCTCTGCCCAAAATGAAGCAATCGACCGCCGTGAACGCCTCCGTAGGCTGGCTCTGGAGACCATAGATCTCGCCAAAGACCCCTATTTCATGCGTAACCACCTTGGCAGGTAGGTTTCTCTCTGTCTTGTGACTGCTTCTTTGATTTGATTTTGATTCAATATGTTGTGATAAGTTTGTTTTGTTTGGTGGGTATTTTTGTAGTTACGAGTGTAAGCTGTGTTTAACGCTTCATAACAATGAGGGTAATTACTTGGCTCATACACAAGGGAAGCGCCATCAAACCAATTTGGCTAAGAGAGCTGCGCGTGAGGCCAAGGAAGCTCCTGCTCAACCCCAGCCTCACAAGCGCAAAGTCTCTGTTCGTAAAACAGGTTAGCTTTTTTATTTCTTCAGTATAAATTCTCCTCTCGAACACCTGTTGTGCATCATCTGATTTAGGGCAAATTTTATGGCTGAAACGCTAACATCATTTCTAACGTGAGCCAAGTTTAAATTGATATTATGGGTCTGTTTTAATTTAAAAAGGCCTGAAGTTAGTTGTTAAGAGATAATAAACAAATGTTGAAACATTTATAGTTGCGGGGACTAGTTAGTTCAACTGGTAAAATCTTTTGGATAGTAAAAAAGATATGAGGTACAAGCTCCGCTTGCATTGGACTGGGGAGGGATTTGGGTTATTTTCTTATGATATTTTTGAAAATTAAAAAAAAATGTATAGTTGTCCAACAAGATAGCCAGTGCTTCATCCTTGACCTTAGCTCCGAAGTCGGTTTCTTAATTATTTCGAATATCTATTAAATATTTGATTTTGAAACAAGGCTAGAACTGGTGTACTGGTTAACCTTATTACGGTGGATATGAATACTCTGGTGTCATATTGCCGTTTTTCATTTTGTTTGTGTTTATATGATTGGAAATTTTTGGTAGGTTTACTTTGAAGCTTTTTCATATACTACTAATACCATTTTTTCCTTCTTCTTTCTGTGCATGAAACCTACAAGAATTGTAATTCCTTAAGAATCTTATTCTTAATATTTCAACTAAAGGATTTGTTTGTGTGTGGTGTGCATGCAGTCAAAATTGGTAGGCCTGGGTACCGTGTGACAAAACAGTTTGATCCAGAGACAAAGCAGAGGTCTCTTCTTTTCCAGGTACCTGTTATTTTATTTCTTCATTTTTGTACATGGACTTGATTCCATAATCTGGTAGCTTATATCTTTTATGGGGTAATGGTGATTTGGTTTCAAATGCAGATTGAGTATCCTGAGATAGAAGATTTGACAAAGCCTAGGCATCGGTTTATGTCATCCTTTGAGCAGGTAAATTTCATATTTTTAACTTGAGTTTCATGATTGTTTAATTGGAAAATTTTATTGCATTCCATGACAAAATTGCACTTTTTTCGACCCATATCCTATTATCTTCATTTTATGTTTATGCAGAGAGTTCAACCATTTGATAAGAGATACCAGTATCTTATGTTTGCAGCAGAACCATATGAGATCATAGCTTTTAAGGTAAATCAACCATCTTATTGCGTCATCTTGATATTTATTTTACTATTCTGTTTCGCAGACGTTGACTGTATATGCTTTGTGATTACATTTCAGGTTCCCAGCACGGAGATTGATAAATCTACTCCCAAGTTCTTTTCCCATTGGGATCCAGACTCAAAGATGTTCACAGTAAGTTTTTTAATACTTGCTATTTTCTTAGAATTAAGTTTTTGGCTCTTTTCCCATTTTTGGGATGTGGACCATTCAGATGATCAGTCACCTGCTTGTGAGTCATGTCTTGAGTTGCATATAAACTACATGGATGACAAAACTTAGGGCAATCTTGTGACTGATTGAGCTTAACTATTTGTTCTGCTCTTGGTTTTTTAATTTTCTACTGTAGATCTATTCCTGTTAGTTATTAGGTATAAGTTGCTGCTGTCAGGTTCATCATGATAGGTGACAAGTTGAACTGATTAGGAGCAAACTCCATTGGGGCAGGATTAGACGTTGATTTACTTTTATAAGTTCCGTTTCCTTTTGTTTTGTTCTAATTTTTTTTTCTTTTGTTTCTGGAATGTTTGTGAATATAATTGTGCTTTCCTATTGAGACGCACAGTTGCAGCTATATTTCAAAAGCAAACCACAGGAGGCAAACAAACCTCAAACTGCACCTGCACCCAATGGCACAGCAGCTCCACCACCACCCCCACCTCCACCGCAGGGGGCACCACCAGGTGTGCCTACAGGAAATCCTCCTAGAGCCCCACCCCCACCAATGACTGGATCATTACCGCCCCCACCACCTCCAATGGCGAATGGCCCTAGGCCCATGCCTCCTGGTGGAGCTCCACCTGCTCCTCCACCGCCTCCTGGTGGTAGTGGCACAATGGCAAATTTCACTCCCGGTACCCAGATGGGTAGGCCTCCAACTATACCTCCTCCTCCCCAAGGTTTTATGGGTCAGCAGATGCAGATTCGTCCACCTCCACCTCCTCCTAACATGGGACAGTTGTGATACAAGTTGTTTAATGTCAAATATCATAAATATGGATCATTATTAGAGCGCTCAAAAGTATTTCGAGTTTCATATCATTCACTTTTGTGTTACTCTCCGGAGAAATGTGTGTTTGGATTCAACGTTTGAAGTATGGAATTCTGTTGTTAAATGTAAAATTTCTGAAGCTTTAGATAAGATAGTTCTAAGGGGAATATTATATCCTTATATAATATCATATGAAGTGTTTTGACCAATTGTGATAGTGAACTATGATCTTGAGGAAGCAATTAGTATTAGCATTTTGAGTTAGGGTACAATTTAAAATTGTGAATTTTGTTCTACGTGATAAGTTGAGGATCAAGGGTACACGATTGTTGTCGAAATATAAAAACGATTTTGAACAGTCAAAAAGTCTATTTAAAGTCAGTTTATGTATTTAGTAAAAATTTTTTAAAGTTATTTTAACAAAATTATTCTGTGTTACAGCAAATTTTGAACCGTGTGAGGAGTTGTTTTCTAAAAATGAAAATTAAAAAATTAATTTTATCTTTAAATATAATATTAAATAGATTTATTTAAAATTATAAGAATTTTAAAATTATCTTTCTAATAATTATCAAATTTCAATTTTAAGTAGAAAATGAAAATTTTTAAAATAAATTATATTTTAGGATTTTTGAAAAATTATCGTATTTTACCTCCAAAATGTAAATTTGATCATTATTTAAAAATTTGTTAAAAATAACTAATCTCATAAATTTTGAATGAAAATATTTCTATAACTAATTTTAACAAAAATATGCTACAATTGTTTTGAGTGCTACAATGCTTCTAAGTGCTACAGTACTTTCAAGTGCTGTAGTAATTTTAATAAAAATAACACATTTTTATGTTGTACTAAAATAACTTTTGAGTTTAAGTATAATGAATTTGAATGTTACTTTCGAATTAGTTACAAAATGCTTAATACTCAAAAGTAACTTTTCAATTCATTGTGCTACAACATCCTAAAAAGTTATTATAACATTCAAAAATAAAATAGTGCTCGAAAATAGTATACACTCAAAAGTTACTATAACACTTAAAATAATTGTAGCATGTTTTTGTTAAATTGGTCACAAGAGTTTTTTCGTTCAAAATTTATGAGGTTGGTTATATTTTTAACAAGTTTTTGAATAATAATCAAAATTGAATTTTAAGTGCAAATAATGGTTATTTTAGAAAAATTATATATATATTTTTTTTCTATGATTTTATACTTTTATTTTTATTTTATAATTAAAATTTTATATCTTTTACTATAACTTAAGTTAGCGCATATATATGAAAGTATGTACACACATACACATACGCATACACATACACATACACATACACATATGTATAAACTATTACTATAATGCATTTTAAAGATCTACTCATATTTCATATTTTTTACTATATTTTATTTATTATATTCCAATAATATCTACTTATATAATCAGTGAGATTTTTTACTCTCATGTAACACTTAGAAATCCAGTCACAATTAGTGAGATTTTTTACTCTCATATGACATGGAAAGAGTCCTGCTATTAAGAGATTGAGGTTTTTGATCATTTGTCTTACAACATTTCAACAATAAAATTTACTACATACATGGTAATGCTTTTCAAATTTACAATATTTTTGAAAATAAACTTTACCAAACACTAAATTGATTTTTTTTAAAAATTGATTATATTATTTTAGTCTCCATAAAAATCTCTAACCCACCCTAAATCATTTTTCTTCAATTTGTCTTCAATTTGGAGACAGGCACAATCTACCAGCCAATTGATAGGTGCTCATATGCAAAAGTTCAAACCCTTGCTAGTATAAAAGTGAGGACAGATTTACTCTTCAAAACACTAAAGATAACTGTCTGGTAAATAAGGACTTTCAAGGCATATCATTTGGTCTGCCTGCCTGCCTGCCTGCCTGTTCGCTTCAGTTTTCCACAATAGAAGAAAAGAGAAAATTATTGAACATCCATCTGTCGTTTACACGATGCTCATGATAATCAAATTGAATTCATGGATTCATAAACTAAAACAGCTTAAGAAATGAAATGAGAAAGCTGTATATGTTCCTACGATCATAAGATAAGAAATAATTAAGTCATGGTATGGGAAGACAATACTCAGCTAGCTCTTCGATGAGCTCCTACAAGCCGCTTTCTTCACAATAATTACAACAGCAGTTACATCAGAAGTATCACAAAAACACTTTTAGCTAGTAACAGGGAACACCTTCTCAATAAATTCCAAGAAGCGCTGGGAGTAGAACGTAGGGTCAACTGCAGAGATGGATATGGAATCAAATTGAAGAGATTTGTATGCATGTTCAATCTTCTTAGACATGTTGTACTCTTGCAATATATCAATTATTCCCAGGTACAGAACAACATCGTAATATTGATGAAATAGATCTTCCTGCTTGCCTGGAATTAGCTCCGCTCTTGCCGGCATGTTGACACCGAGCTGAATCTGGAGTCTGCTTCACAAATAATAACTTTTAAGAAAACAAACAAGAAAGTCACTTACAGTAATGCAGGACATTTTAGCAGAGATTTAACTGGTGTATGAGAATGAACTTCATCTGGTTAGGCTAAAACTTATAGCAAGGAGCAAGCATGCTAATTTTTCTAATTTCTGAAGGTAAGTGCATAGTCTGTCAATACATTCAAGCGTATAAATGGAATGTTCCACATTGTTATGTACTTAATCAATCCGACGGGGTATAAATCTGCTAAGCTACCTTGTATAGGGTGAATTAATGGTCTTTTAACATGCAAAGTAATTTACTGTGGCTTCTAAAGTAAATTTATTTGAGGAAACCATCTTGAGGGGCAAAGCTATCATACCTTGCTGTACCGGGGAGAAGGAGATCCACTTCCTCATCTGAAGCTCGCAGTCGGCTACCTCTGATGTGAGAGCCCACAACAACGCTATTATCATCTGTTCCACGAGGGACCAAAACAAGACCCTGTGGGTAGTTGGAGATTTCATCCTCTAGAGGGTTTGACATAGCACAACCAAAATTTTGATATCAGTTTATTATTCCAATAGATGATTAAACTATGCGGGCTATGTAATAGGCAGAATATCTAAATTCAGGTGAGAATCTTTTAATTCTGGATTATGTACTGTGTGTAAGATGTATAGTTACTAGCAGAATACAATATAGTTTAAGTAAGAACTGAAAGATACAACATCGGTTTACGTATTTTGTATAAAAGGTGCTCACTGTTTCAAATAAGTCCTTACTGAGAATTTATCAGTGTTTCCACATAGACAAGTTAGAAGTCAGAACCACAGTCCCCTTGACCCCCCAACAAGTTATATTAATACTTCTTATAAAATCTCCAACCGAAACTATAGCTCTCCATTTCATCATGATTATATCTATAAGCAACTACTGTTAATTTCTTTTCTTGCAAGTTGTACCTAATAATTGCATTTTTTTCTGCACTTCTACTAATCCGTGTTAGTTCATATCCACAAAAGGATATTTCTGAAAATCGAATAAATCAACTCGTATTGCATTTTACATCAAGCATATTTAGCTGCCTAGACGAATTGCTAAGACAACATCAGATGTTAAATGTAATGCATACCTTCCTCTGCAACAATCCCCAATCCATCTTCTCTTATACTCATAAGAGATCGTAGGTGCTGCGGAGCTCGATAATGCACACCCAATAACAGGCTGTAATCCATAATGTGCTCACTTTCCAAAAACTTGCTGTCAATCTCTATCTGTCTGCATAAAGATATTGCAAAAAGTAAGAATTATGTGCGTCTAATAAGAAACAACTTACGTTTAGTATAGCTTAAAGTGCTCATTTTAGGGGGAAAAAAAATATTACATCAGCTGTATAATACTTGGAAGGTTAGCCATCCATATTTGCAAAGAAAATTACTCAGGATTTGGCATTTTCTCGTTGTTTTCATTTTTATTACCAAGCGTCCCACCCCATTCACAAACACAAATTTAACCAATCCAATACAAAGTTGGGGTAAGGGAGATTTGATCTCTAGACCTTTTGCTTTCTTTGCGAGAGCCTTAACCAACTAGATTATCCTTCTGGGAATACTACTCCCTTGGAATTTATACAAGTTCTCTAACCGCAAAAGGAAACAGGAAATCCTTTGCATTGATATTACTCAACTGCTAGACCTAGTGATAGCCATTTTGAAAATGTAATACTGCAACATAACAGCTTCAGAGTGTCACATACTTTAATAAAGCCTCTCGCCAAGAAGGTTCCAAATAGAAAGAGTAGTTAAGATCCAAATCTTTCAGTGTTGTGTTCTCGTCTATTTCAATGTTTTCTGTCGAGCGACCGAGTGATGAACCCTTCAAATCAAATCTTCGATGGATCCTCAGTTCTGTGCAGAACATATTTCCCATCACCACAAAGCGAAACTGCAATTCAGGAATTAGTTTACAACTATTAACTTCTTGTGGAAAAAAGAAAAAGCATTCAACATTCTTAAAAGCAAGCTCCTTGAACGATAGCTGCAAGGTAATGGAAACTTCAAAGTAGAATTAATAAAGTGGATATTTCCAAAAATAATTATACATATTGTGGTAAAAGTGTCTGGTACAGGGAAAGCAGTGATAAACCTTGTTCATTACCTTTTGACCACTTGAAGGTTTGATCCTGTGAAGACCAAAAAATTTTGTTATGAGCGTGTTTTCATAGGACCTCACATGATCATGATAATTTGGAAGCATTCTTAGAAGAACCTACAAAGCATACCTTGGTTACTAAAAATTCAAATCATTAAAGAAGGGGAAAAGATATTGAGATGTAGAAGTTCAAATGTGGCAAATGTATCACATTTAATACAAAAATGCTCAACTGAAAAACATAAGTAAACTGCTACATGTGTTAGAAGATTTAAAAACACATTTTAACAATTAGAACAGTAAGTTATTGTTAAGTTCTATTTAAGCTATTCATTGTCCATTCATTATCTCAAACAAACTATCATCTCAGTAAGCAGTTCTTTGTTCAATATATACCACTGAAAGTACTTCCTGTCGTTATATCATTGGCTTAGCACTAATCTGCAGATAGGTTACACTTTCAATTCATAATGAGGAGCAAAATGTGATAGTAGGTTATACTAATATCCGTTCTTTGCAAAGTTAAAACGCAACAATTGGAAGGCAATAAAAGCTCAGAGAGCTGGATCCTCTAAAATCAAAGTTAAAATGCTGAACAGCATAGAAGGTCCTAAATCCTTGTCAACAAAACCCAAGCACAAACAATCTCAGATAAAAAGCAAAAGAATGGCTTTGGTTCTGACCCAGCTGAAGGTAATAGACTTACAAAACTATATTTACTGATCAGGTGATGCAAAATGTCTAGTAATTGGAAACAAGAAGAAAAACTCTCTCAACCATCCATTTGCTACTTCCGCAAATTCAAAAGTAAGTCTATTTTCCTACAGCATAAAAATGTAAAAAGGAACCAAAAAAATAAAAAAAGGCTTCCTTCTAGAAGAACTTCGGGCCAATCTTCTACTCATTCAAGCTACAAAATTGAGATAGGGTCAATATGCATCCACAGCAGAAGATAAATGCACAAGGTTTAAATTGAGATGGCAAACCTTCACTTCAGATTTTCGGAGTGTCTTAATCATGAAACGGTCATCTTGAGATAAGAAAAAGATACTACCACTCTTCCCAGGAGAAGAAAGTTCCCTGAGAGCATCATTTCCACAAATGGACATCATGTAATCAGCAGCATCAATCTTGAACATCTCCCTTAAATTCCTGTAATGAGTTTTAAGAACAAGCTGTAAAAAACCAACACAGAAAGAAGGATAGCCTAAGATCCAATAATAAATATAAGCTAATTGTTTAGTCAATATCCTTTCTTCTTGTCCTACAAAATTCTAAAGCATGAGTAGTAATACTGATGCCAAAATTTATGCTATAATTTTCATCCCAAATAATGTACCAACTAAGGTGGCAATCATCATGTGGACTAAGAATTTTCAAAAAGGGCGTCTTTTAGGGTATGGCAAGAAAAGTGAATTCACAAAATAGTTGCTAAATGCGCAAGCCCTCTCATACACTAGGATGCATGCAAACTAAAACAATTGAATGCATGTAGAATAATCATGACTAGAATATTAGATGATCATTGTATAAAGGAGTATCCTTTATAGTCGTTCTGTATTATAAAAGGTAAAGCACACTAGTCTTTCAGGTTTACTTTTTGTAGAACTAAATTGTCAAGAATGACGTAGTGCATCCTCCACTGCTTTTAAGTGATCATGTAATAAAAGGATACAAGTTCACGAAGTTATTTCCTGTTAAAGATATGTTGCCTCATTTTGTAGTCTATAAATGTGCTTAACTGGCAAATCTAAGTAAAAGGTCTCAAAACAAGAATGCCAACCAAACCCATCAAATGAAATATATGGGGAGCAAAACCCTTCTGCAGACTGAAACAAAAGGAATGTTATCTACTAACCTGAAAACCATAGGGCAATAGTCTTTCCACTTAAAATCATCTGACTGATGAGTTGGTGTCAGTTGAGATCCTTCTTTTGGAAAATTCATCCAAAAGCTTGCCCGGGGACCAAAGTCTGATGCCCGAACTTCTCGCCTCTGTACAGGTGTAATTTTCCCCACAGTATATCTGATTACAGTCTAAGCATCTGAGAACATATTGAGATTTCTAGAAGCAATGAAATGAAGCATATAACACATCTAACACTAACAGTACTTGTATACCAAGTAAATTCTGTCTTTCCACAAGTTACATAAAAAGAACACCAGAAAGAATATAGGTTATGGAAGCAACTTATACAAGTAATTGCTGAAAAAAACATGCTAAGTAATATCATTGCCTCATAAAAGAATCTTTGTCAATGGTATTAAAAGAAAGAAAAGAGAGCATAGCGCTCAACAATCCTACAGTGATTAAAAAAGAAAGTGTAAGGTTATCAAGAAATCATCTGATACACTTGCACAAAATACTTACCACCCCCAACCCCAATCTTTTCAAAAAAGAGAAACATGGAGCAGTCTAAAAGGAATTATGATAGGAACAAGCAAAAGAAAGCATTACCTGATTCCAAGCTGCAAACTGAGCATTAAATCATAACTCCTGTGACCTTTAATGATTGTTTCACCAGGCCTCTTAACCTCTTTCACTAGTTTCTTTTGTCGCCTTTTCTCTCTTCTAGAGGATTGAGAGAAACTGTTATTTAACACAAGCTCACTGATTAAAACACCTTGCATATATTCACGTTCCAGGGTTGGTGGAATATTTGTGTCCCTCTCTTTGTCCATGCCTTCTGAGAGGGATTCAGATAACTCTAATGATGAATCATGTCCAATAACCTTTTCAATAGATACCTCAAGACTCCAACGCCTTTCCAGGGAAACATTCCTGCCACGAGACTGCTCTAAATTTATTAAGTTCCCGGAGAGTTTATCAGCTGAAATTCGTCGAGATCCCCGGTTCCCAGCAACTTTTGCGCTAGCCATATCCACAGAGGAAGCATGGTCAGCATGTGAATGAATTTGCTTTCTCATATCTGGCAATAGTCCTCTTTTTCTCAAAGCATTGAGGTACAGTTCTTGTGATGCTGAAACCCGACTGCCTTTTGGATAAAATGATCCTTTTCCATCCTTCAAACCCCGTGACCAAGTTCCAACATAGCAACCACCATCACTCCATGTATACACTCCAAATCCATGCATCATACCATTTAACCAACTTCCTTCAAATGAGTCCCCATTTGTCCAAGTAAGAGTTCCTTTCCCTGACATTTTTCCTCCTCTCATATTTCCCAAATAAACATTTCCATTAGCCCAGGCATACTTACCAGGCCCTTCTGGAGCTCCCTGGATCCAAGAGCCTTCAAAGACATCTCCATTGGGGTAAACTTGATATCCCAACCCATGTTTCAGATTCAATCGCCACCTTCCTTTATAGGTCAACCCATCAGATCTAATATAAGTTCCTGTACCATGCATATAACCACCTGAAAATTCACCCTCATAAATAATGCCAGTAGGCCATCGAATTTTTCCATTACCGTGCCTCATCCCACGTCTCCAGTCACCTTCATATATGCAACCATCTGACCAAATATATTTACCTGGACCCTCTGGTACGTTGCCAAGTAAAGACCCAGAATAAGAATCCCCATTGGGAAGTAAGAGCTCCCCAACTCTAAAGCCAGTGGTTTCAGATGAAGTATGGACAGCTTCACCATTGATTAATGCAGATATGTGGTCTCTCTCAGAGATGGCATCAAGAGATTTTGTTCTTTCTGCGGAAGAAAGTGCTGCTTCACCGTTACCAATAATGGCCACCGGGCCAGACATGCATAATGAACAAAAGGTAACAATTCTTACAAGATAATGACTCACTATATGACAATTTGAGATGTCATAGAAAGAGCTTACTTCAAACTGAGATGATACCTTTGAAACTCCCCATCTTTCTATCTAAGAAAAGAAAACAAAAGAAAACATGGGCTTATCAACAGTGCCAGAATAAATGATTTGCAAAGCAGAAGATGACTTCCCATATAGAGTCCTACTTCTTAGTTGCATACTCATAATTGCAAAAGCAAAATGATTAAATTAAACACACAGAAAGGCACTTTCAACCAAATACCCTCATTCAAAGGTGCAGCATAAACAAAATATGATACCAGAGTCAACAAAATTACAAGAACAATATGCAAGAATAAAAAAAAGAAAGAAAGTAAATAATTAATAGTCAAATATGAGGCAAAACCAAGATGTTGTTTTACTATAGAACAATGCCATTTTTGAACTTCCCAATAAATTATGAAATAAAAAATATCAAATCTATTAGAATATTCCTTCTCGACAACTTTTAATCTCTTTCAATCACAATGCAGAGAATTTATTCGCAATATCTTTTAACTTTTTTCTTTGCTTTTTCCAATCATATTCACACTCTTACTTCTAGAAGAAACAAAAATTTCCTTAAATATTCCTGTAAGTTTTAGATGAAGCATATATTATCACCTAACTAGATTCGCAAACATACAAAATGAACCAATGAATACATATAGAAACAACACAAAAGAGATCTTCAACAAAAGGAAGCATTAAAATCCAATACCAAGCAATACCAACAACAATTTCAGACAAAAATATTGCAACAGATTACAAAACACAAACAAGAAAAACAAACATTGAGAAGAGAAAATTTAGTTAAAAAAGCAATAAAAATCTTCAGGTTCCCTTTGGAATCATCAAAATCCACAAACAACAATAACTTACTGCTTACATACATACATACACAGAAAGAGTGAATAGAAAAGGAAGAGTACCTTTGAAAGCAAAACAAAAGTTGCAGGTTAAGTGTTTGTGAAAAGAGGAAGCGCTGACTAATGCTACAGCGATGTAAAGTCTTAATTACTTCAAATTCTTCCACTTCGACTTTGCTCTATGATGACGCCTTTTTTGGATCGAATCCCAAGCAAAGCAAATGCGACTGCAAGCAGCAGATAGCCCACCATACAACTTAAACTACCCATCGCTTTTTGTCTCTGCAGTTAAAAATAATTTTACTACAAAATTAAACGACACAAATCCAATTAGGGTAATACAGTCCTAAACTTTAACGAAATTACTAAGGAGCACATAGTTAGGTACGTTTTGACAAATCAGTCCATGACTTTTAGTTATTTTTAACTCCACCTGAAAAATAATTAAAATTGAGAAAATATATTCTGCTTCTTGTTTTAATAAAACTTAGGAATGAAAACGTTATTATTCTAATCCACTATTTTGATTATCAACTTGTGAGTTTATTGCGAGGAATGTTTTTGTCACTTTTCTAAAATTTTTATAAAATTTTGTTTTCTTTATTCATATTATTAAAATATATTAAAATAAAAAATTTGTTTCACATCTTATTAATTTTTAAAATATTTTTTTTTATTATCTTACTTCTTTGAAAACTTGGGTTGTGAAAGTCTTTTTTTTTTTCTTAAAATTATTAATTAATTTTTAAAAAATTAATAGTTTACCAATTTCACCAAATTTCAAATAAAGAAACAAAGTTTATAAAAGAAATTTAAAATTAGCACCACTCTTTTATTATTTATAGGTAGCACTAAGTATTTTTTATTTTTTGAAATTTAAAATCTAAATAAATGTAAAATTTAAATAAAAATTTGTATTATAATATTTGCCATATTACAATGCCATAGATAATTGAGCGACGCTATTCTCATCTCAATATTTTAATATAAATTATTGAAACATGTGATTTGATAGAACACTGTTACAAATGATTAGACAAATTTAATATATATGAAATAAATAAAACTATTAAGGTATTTTTAAAAGTATAACTAAATAAATTTATTTAAATATATGTATATATATATTTATATATATTTACATTCAGTTAAAAATTTTAACTTAATTTTTTTTTGTGTCGTAACTACCAAATTTTATTGGCTTGAGCCTAACAATCAAGACACTGTTTTCTTTAGTGTACTTTTAGGCTTTACAATTGAAAATACGTCTATTTAATTAAAAGAATTTACTTATACAACTACTTTGTAATAGTTCAAACTTTATAACTAAGTAGATATTATATATTTGAGTATATAACTAATCACGATTTTTTTTTTATTTTAGATCGTAAAAGTAGGTATTGTCTATCTTTGATACACAACTCATTATGAATTTGTTCTTAGGTTTTAAAACTTAAAATGTGTTTATTAATTTAAGAAAATTTATAACTTATAATCTAATCTATTTAATCAATTATTATCTACTTAAAAAAATAACAAAAATGTATCTACATAGTTAACAAAATTTTAAAATTATAACTTAAATTAAACTCGCCTTTACTGATGATATGAGATGTGACACAAATTTTGAGCATTAAATTAAAAAATAAATACCTTTAAAATATTAAAAAAACTAAACTATTTTCAATGTTTAGTGAAAAAATACAATAAGAAAAATATTATATTTAATTTTATTAAAAGGTAAATATCAAGTCCTTTAATATTGGACTTCCCTGTCTTGCATAATTTTCAAAAACAAAAATTTCTCCAAAATGATCATCTTTTAACTCCAAATGATCAAGTGATAACTCTTATTTAAAAATATCCGGTAACTAGTTTTAAGAAAAAATAGTTACAGTACTTTTAAGTTGTTACAGTATTTTTTAATTTAAATATAATTTTAAACTTGAAATTTATTTTCAATTTATTATAACAATTCAAAAGTATGGTACTTATTTTTTGTTATAGTTGATTATAAAAGTATTTTCATCTAAACAATGTTGAATCGGTCATTTTTGAATAAAATTTTAAATAATAATCACATTTAAATAAAATATGATTATAATTAAAAAAATTTTTAAAAAGAAAAAAATCTCAGATATTTAGATCACCCTTATCAAAACATGTAATATCTGTAAAAATAAAATAATCACGAGGAGATAAGATTTACTGTTATTTTAATTTTAACAGTTATGAAATAGTAATAATTGGAAAATAATGTCTTAATCAGCCTTAATTAAATTAACAAGGGGAGATGGGTGCCCCAATTAACAAAAGAGTTGATGGACGCCCATGCGTAGCTCTTGTAGCAGTATAATTATTGTCAATTGGGGGCTTATTTATTATTTATTTATTGGTGACTTTTATTTTAAGTGAGATGGAAATTAATATATATATATATTTTTTAATAAGTAAGCGATAAATACGTCGCTTGCCAATCCCCTGTTTCTCACGTACGATGAACGCAAAGTTTGACTGGCTCTGATTGTGATTTAGGGCACTGGCCCCACCGTATCAAACCCAAACCTAAAAACGAACAAACAAAAAATGTAAAAAAGAAAATAAATAAATAAATAAAGTAATTTTTTTAGTTTTTTAATTTAAAAAATGAAGGTAAATAAAAAGTAATTGATTTCTTTTTTTTGTCTTGGATTTCATTAGTTCTAAATTTAGAATCCGGCATTGCTGTTGAAAGATTTGAAAGTGACGTTTAATAACAAAAAGCATTATTTTTTATGTTTGATAGAATTCTTTTAAAATGGACAAAATCACCCAACTTTACTGCAAACTTAAGAAATAAGAGAATAATTACATTTCAAAATCTAATTTTATTTTTAAATATAATAACAAATATATTTATTTAAAATTATAAAAGCTCAAAATTAGCCTTAAAATAATTTTAAAATTTCAACTTTAATTAAAAAATAAAATATTAAAAAAAAAGATATTTTTTATCATTTTTATTTTATAATTTTATAATTTTTTGTTATAAATTATTTCAAGTTAGCCTATGTGTGTGTATATATATATATATATTTATATACATATATACATTAAATTTATCTAAAATTAAATTTTTAATAAATTATTCTTAAATATTATATTTAAAAATCTCATAAAAAAAGGAAAATATTTAAATGCATTTTGTCGAATAGCTGTGGGGTACCTTGTATCTAATGCTAGATTAGTTAATGATATCATGATAAGTTATCTTTTGAAAAGATGCTTAATATTAATGATCCCTAGTTGTTTCACTTTTTAAAATGTTAATGTCTTTTTATCCTGTTTCATATTTTATATATATTAATATTATAAAATTTTTGCATGAGAAGATATACATTAAAGTAGACATTTGTACTGGTTTGGTGGTTATCATATTATAATAATATAATGATTATGGTCTCTATTGTATATATATTGTTAATTAAAACCACGTACCAAAGAGGTGGGTATAATTAGGATACCATTTTTTGTTATCCTCAACCTAACATGAATACGACACAAAATTAATAAATTAAAATTGAGATAATAGAATACATTTAATACTTTTAAATTAAAACTCGATACGATTATTAATTATATTATACTTCCATCACTTTATTAAAAATATAAAATAAATTTATTAAATTATAAATAAGTTAACATAACATAATTACTCAAACTAATTAATTATAAATTTTTTTTTTTATATTTGTCATATTTTCAAAAGTGTTCAATTATGAGAATAAAATTTATTAGTATTTGAATAAATAGTAGTATAAATATTTTAAAATACTAAAATATATAAAAGAATATATTAAGTGAGTAACACGATTGAAATGTGTTTAATCCATTTAATAATCGTACAAATTTAAGATTTTTAACTCTTAACACAATTATTAAATGGCTCAATTTTGGATTAATTTAAAATATGATATATCTTTATTTGACATGATATGAATACTATATACTAACTCAAAATCCCTAACTAAAAAATATTAATTTGTTTTGTTTCGTTCTTTATCCTTTTTTGCAATATAAAAGTTAAAATATAAATAAAAGTTGAAAATAATATACCATAAAATTTAAAATATAAATAAAAAATTTAAAATTATAAAATCTACAATATCTAACACAAAATTAAAAAATATAATGTAGAATTTAAAAAAAATTATATATATGTAATAATTAATATAACTAGGTATTTTAGTCGATCTGACTTAATAGAATTATTAAATAACAAAAATACCCATAAATTCTTTACTGTAACTAAATTTGAATAAAAAAATAATATAATACATTTAACTTTTAAAATATCAAAAAATGTTATAATAATTGTTATAAAAAAAACTATATAAAATTTATTTAATAAATAAATATTTTTGAAATTAATAAAATTAAAATGTTATTTTAACTAAATCTTATAAGTGCATAAATCCTTTACCCTATCATAATTCACCGTGCCATTTTTTTTTTGTAAATAACTGTAATGGTTAATAAATTAAAAAATCACAATTTTTTTTTTAGTAAAATCCATTTTGTATTGTAAAATCATTTATTAGAGTTATTTCACACCTAACATTCTCTGATAGAATATGGTAATGGTATAATAGATTGTACTGTATAGTTTTTTTAAAATATATTGTTGCACATTTCTTTTCTTTTTAATTTTTTTTAACAATTTATATGTTATAGCTAAAAATGTATAATATTATTTTCATTTTTAAATATTAATAAAATAATAAATTGGGGTATATTTCTCTCAATAATAACAATTTATTCCTTAGCCTCTTTTCTTTGTTCATGAACATGCCGATGGGAGTGAGGCCTATTCCATTTTCAGTTCTATTTTTTATTTTGATTATCATTCTGTATCCCATTCATCAATAAATTCAACTAGATGCAGACAAGAAATCTTCTTGCGGATAACAAATTCCCTATTCCTCCTTTATTTTTTCAATTTTACTACTTATTCATATTTTATACTAAGTAAAATATATCATTAACATATTATTGCATTATTCTCATACAATAATATATTAAAAGTATAAATTTGACTATTTGGTGAGATAAAAAATTTGAATTATATATTTTTATTTTTATTAAAATTGTCCATAAATACATTTTTTACTTAAAAATGATATTATTTAACTTGATTTCTACTATATATATATAATTTAATTTATACTATTTATATGAAATAAAAAATGGGGTTATAATTAGGATAATATTAGTAGTTTTAAAATGTTTCCCATCATGGGAATAATATGGGCATTACTTTTTTTTTTTTCATTTTTTGTTGTTTTTCTCATGATATCATATTAATTTTACTTCATTTGAGATGGGTCATTGTTGAGCTCCAAACCCATTTTTTTTTTATTATCACTCCGTCGAATATTACTGCACTGGGGACTAAAATATCATAAATGAGAAAATTTATGATTCATTTATCATTTCGCAAACGTGTAGGGATTAAATAGAAGAGATCTTTTAATTGATTTAATTAGGTAAGGTGCACCTCTCATTAGAAAGTTCATGCAGGGCAATGTATGGAAAAGGGAAAATAGTTATTGAAATGCAAGTGGGTATTTAACTTTTGTTCAAAAATAGTTTGGTGGATTTATAATATTAGTAAAAATTAATATAAAATAAATTAAATAAACTTTAAAGACAAACATGCATCCATCTTAATTTGTCTTAGGTGGTCAATAGTCAAGTTCTATACTAATTAACTAATTAATTAAAAACAATCAAAGTATATTAATATTATTATTATTATTATTTTATACATGTTGTTGCTATTGTTTGAGAGTGATGGTTCTAGAAAATGTAAGGCTCTAGTTATTTATTTAGTATTATTATTTTAAAGGGTTTACTCAAATATATTAAGGACAGATTAATGACTTCATCATTTTACATTATTTTTTATATCATTGATAAACTATTATATTTAAACATTTTTAACAATTGAAGTTATATTTTAGGTATGCACAATTATGTATTAATTATATATGTTACATTTAATTTTAATTATTAAAAATATTTAAATTCAATAATTTATAAATAGTATAAAAAATGGTGTAAAAAAATTATATATATATATATATATTATTTCTTAAAAAATATGTGTTTAAAATTTGTTCTTTTAATTTTTTGAAATGTAAAAATTATCAATTAAATTTTTACAGTCTAATTTTCGCTAACATATATCTTTCTTAATAGATAGAATGATATGGCCATCAGGCCTTTACCCTCAGTTGCAGCTGGTAGGGTTTCCCCCTAAATGTGGGTTAGATTCTTCAAAAAAATTTTGGATAGATTTAACAAAATTTTGAGTGTTGAGTATGCTACAACTATGTCAACTGTGTCTGTATGTTTTTAATTTGATCTTGTAATACTGAAAAAAATAAAAAATAGATAGAATGATATGACCTTAAAAAGTGAAATGATGATTATATTAACAATTTTTGTTATTCACTTGTTTATTATTATTCAACAAAGATTAATCTAATAATTTATAGTTAGTGTAAAAATTTGGGTAAAAGATTCGGTGGAAATTAGGTGGTCCTTTCATACCAAACACATGCAAAACATAAGAGCGAGGAGAGCAAGAATAATTGGTTTTTCCCATGAGTGATAGCCTCTAAAGGCGACTTATTTAGTGTAAAGGGGTGCAAACCTACTTTTTGGGCAAGTGAGTTTCGATCCTATTGATCGAAAGGCGTCACCAAGATACAATTTTTCAACAATTAGATTAGTGCAATAGTATGGTAGATAGGATTGTTGAGTTGACATCACTAAACACTACTTAGCGACTGAATCGTTAATTAGTGCTAGTTAAATAATTCACTAATATCTCATATATTGGTTTAAAATTTCATCTTGTTTCTAAAAATAATGGGTAACGCATTAACTTTAAGAATTATTTGTGAGTGCTAATTAATATTATAAAATTACTAAATAAGGAATACAAACACTTATTTATATGATTAGTTATTTGTTTTAAAATGCTTATCATATTTAATTAGCACTAAGAGTAAATTTTACATTAGCACAAAATTAAAATAGAACTTGAAGTTTTTTATTGATAGAGCACTAGACATTTTAATGAATTTTTTAAGTGTTTATACACTTTGATATTTTTTTCCTTAACACTTTCAAACAAACCTTAAAACTATATGAAAATTTGTGAATATTTGATTATCGCTATGTTTATTAAAACATTAATTAACCTATGAATTAAAATAACAAAACATTTTTAATTTAAAAAATTGAACAATTATAGAAATTAATCAATAAAATTATTTAACTATATACAGTAAGTGTTAAATTAAATAATCTTCTTTCTAATTAAAATCTATATATTTTTTTTTTGTCTTCCAAAATTAACACAAAATTTTGTGAATGGGGATAATAATATTTTTATTCCCAAATTTTGACAAAATGACAAATAAATATATGCATTTTTTCAAGTTTAACAATTTAATCCACAATATGGCAATATCACAATATAATATGAAAATACAGTGACTGAATTGTTAAAGTTAAGCAACCCATACATGATATATTGTTTCACTGTTAGGGACAAAAGTATTATTATCCCATTACTGAATTGGTGAAGATAAGAATTGACAACTAGCTAAAGCTAGCTTCACTTCCCCATCCACTGCCAACATTCAATTCCAATATGCTTTACTTTATAATGTAAGCAAGAAAATTTTGGCATTCATTCTTACCTACTTCATATTAATTCTCAATTACTACTTATATTCATTTATTAAGTCATAATATTATATAACTGTTATATAATATATTTAAAAAAAATAGACTCTCCAATACAATTTATAAATCATCTTTAATTTACATTAATTTTTTAATTTTTTTTAAAATACAATTCGACGGTCTAAATGCAGTGACTATGTCTAATAATCGCTACATTGTAATTCTCTCTTTATTTATTTATTTTTATGTAAATGCTTATATATTTTAAAAAATAAGCATGGGAGCAGAGGAATTTTAGAGGAAAATGGGTCGGTAGCGTTAGTCATATGATTATGACAGATTAATTACATAAATTATTTTTAATAATAAGAAACAAAAAAAATGTCGGTTTATATATTTTTCTAAGTTTCCAGCACTTTGTATATTAATATTCTCTTGTGCCGGCTACCGACCATTTTTGATGATATTTTTATTTATTTATTTATATATATATAATATATAAATTATAAAATTATCTTATCCAAATTGCATGTGGTTCATGATTCGTTTGCCAACTTTCTTCTTCCCTATTGGATCATATGAGAAATATCTTGTTACATGTTTGGATGATATCATTAAATTAAAATATTTGCATTTATTAAAAAATAGGCCAATTGCAATGAAAGTATGTCCTTTTTATGGTTTCTTTTAAAATTTTTTTTAATTATTATTATATTTTTTAACATTTTCAGACACCCAAATTTGAAAGTATCCCGTACACAAATTGAGATTAAAAAATGTATAATTTTTACAATGTTAATTAGGTTAAAAGTAGGAATATTTACGGCCTATAATTTAGTTTGAACACCTTTATTTTAATAAAAAAATTATTATTAAAATATTTATTGTTTAATTGACTGAAAAAAATCTATAAAGAATATATAGTTCCAAATTTAAAGGTTTATCAAATCATAATTGCTATAAGAATATATATCATGAAATGAAAAAATTTTAACAGCATATAGAAAATTTTATACCGCACATCAAATTTTGTGAGAACTGTTAAAATAATATATTAAATAAAATTAACTATTTTATTAATTTTTTAAATATATTATCAAATTATTAATTAACAATATAATTATAAACTAACAAAAAAAAGTTATTTAGAAAAACTTGATTTTAGAGAGAGAGTCACACGTTGCGTTGTCTTAAAATCAAAAAGTCCTTTTTTTGTGTAAGTATTAACAGATCTCTTCAACTTCAAAATAAAACCCTAACTCACAGCCACTTTTCTTTTACGAGCACAATCACCAAAAAAAAAAATCAAGTCTTTCAGAGTTTTTGTTGCAAGAAAATAATGTATATAATTTTGAGAGTGAAAAAAAAAGATAGTTAAATATATTTTACACTAAGAGGTGACACTTTTTATATAGTAATGTTTAGTTTTAGGCATTAAAATAAAAATTAAAGTCTAATTTAAAATTTAAAAGATTTGTAACTCCTAACACCTTTAATCTCTATTTACTATTAATTTAAAATTTAAAATATGAAATCATAATCTCCATGGAGTTTAATAAGAGAATTAAATTTTTGTAACTCCAAATATAATTATAAAGATATAATATTATGAAGTTTTTAAAGCTTTATCCTCAACAATCCCCTATAAAGGTTTAAAAACTTTAAATTATATATATATTTGCAATATTTTTATTATGTAACGATGTAAGTGCCTTTCGAGCTTGAACTTAAACTTAGTGTTGATAACATTCATTTGAGGCACTAGAGTGAACTATGTCTTGAACTCAGTTCCTTTGACGAAACTTCAATTACCACACACATAATAGCGATTAAGACTTGGTTTTAACGGGTTAGTGCTATTGATGGCCATGCACTCTTATCTTGATTCTTATGAGAGTTTTAGAGAACAACTCAATTCTCACGATCGTGACCTCACGATGACTTTCACTTAGGTGAATCCTCTAAAGGTATATGTGACTTATACGTTGCAAGAGTGTTCTTGCCTTGAATTCATTCAGGGTAAATACCCTTCCTTGACATTACAAACTAGCACTTTGCTATAGGGATGAGTAGAAGCATATCTCCTCTAGGATATGTTCATAATATTAGTGTTAAAAAGTCATGTAGTATGGATTGTTCCTACCCGTTGAACCTCTTTTATGAGGTTTTCAATCACAGAGGTTGGGTTACCTCCCTAAATGACTTCCTTTGTGAGCTTAGGCCCATCCCCCTCGACAATTCTAAAATAGCTTTCCTTGAAAGCCCTTTTGTTAATTAATTAGCTGTATTCAACTCTGATTTTACAAAATCCAAATTAATAATAGCATTCTTAACAAGGTTTTTCACTGACTTGTATCTCACTCTAATATGCTTATTCATTTTCTTGTTTGTATGAGATTGCTTTACCAAATTTATAACAGCCTTACAATCACAATGTATTGGAATAGAAGACATGCTTTTATCTACAATAGGCATTTCAAACAAAAGATTCTTAATCTATTCGGCTTCTTTATAAGTAGTATCTAAAGTTATAACCTCGGATTCCATAGTGCTTCTTAAGATTAAAGTTTGTTTCTTAGATCCCCATGAAACTGCAGCACCTCCTAGCAGAAATATGTACCCAGTAGTAAATTTTACATCTATGGTATCCGTTATCCAATTCACATTACTATATCCTTTAATCATATTAGGGTAACCTTAATAACATAACGAATAATCAATTGATCCTTTAAGATATTTGAATATCCTTTTTAAAGCACTCCAATGTTCATTGCTTGGATTACGAGTATATCCACTAAACCTTCTCACAGCATATGAAATATCAGGCCTAATTTTATTTGCTATGTATAATAAAGATCCTATTATCTGTGAAAATCTCAATTGAGACATAGGTTCACCTTGATTTTTCTTCAATTTTATACTAAGATCATAAGGCGTAGAAACTGAAGTAAGATTGAAATATCCAAATTTCTTTAACATCTTCTCTATAGAACAACTTTGATCTAAAGTGATATATTGAGTTGTCTTATAAATTCTCATTTCTAGAATCAAATGAGCTTCACCTAAATCTTTTATATCAAAATTCCTCGACAAATATGACTTAACATCATATATTATATTCAAATTTGACCCAAAATTAAGATATCATTTACATATAAACTTAATAAAATATGTGTTCCATCAATCTCTTTATATTATAAACATTTATCAAATTCATTAGCTCTAAAACCATATCTTAAAATTACTCTATCAAACTTCTCATGCCATTGTTTAGGAGCTTTATAATATAAAAAGATTTTACTAATTTACAAACTTGATGTTCTTGTCCCTTTACTACAAAACCTTCAGGTTGTTTCATATATATCTCCTGATCAAAGTCTTCTTTTAGAAAAGCAGTCTTCACATCCATTTGATGATTAATTAGATTATGGATTGATGCTAAGGCTATCAATATTCTAATTGATGTAATTCTAGAAACAGGTGAATAAGTATCAAAGTAATCTACTTTTTTTCTTTGTGTGAACCCCTTTGCAACTAACATAATTTTATACTTATCTGTAATACCATCAAGTTTTAACTTCTTTTTGAAAACCCATTGACAATCTATAGCTTTATTACTGGGAGAAAGATCGGTTAACACCCAAGTATTGTTTTGAACAATATACTCAAATTCATTACTTATGGCTTCTTTCCAAAAAGGTACATCTATAGAAACCATAGCTTCTTTATAAGTTACAGGATCTCCTTCAACTATAAAAGTATAAAATTCTTCTCCAAAATTCTTCACCTTTCTAGGTCTTTTACTTTTTCTAAGTTCTTCTGAAGGATCAATATAAGTACTGTTATAAGACTTTTCAAAACTTATTGGCTTCTCAATTTTGTTCCTCAAAGGAAATATATCTTCAAAGTAAGTAGCTTCTCTAGATTCTATTACCATATTATTAGAAATCCCACTCACCTCAGAATTTATGACTAAAAATCTATTGGCACTACTATTCTTAGTATAACCTATAAACACAGTATCTATGGTTTTGGGGCCTATTTTCTTTCTCTTTGGATCTGGTATACATACTTTCGTTAAACACCGCCACACTTTAAGAATATTAAGATTAGGAATTCTACCTTTCCAAATCTCATAAGGTGTTTTCTCTTGATGTTCTATAGAAACCTTATTCAATATAAAGCACGTGGATAACATTGCTTCTCTCCATAAGTTATCGGGTAAACCAGAACTTAATAACATAGCATTGACCATATCTAGTAAGGTTTTATTCTTTCTTTCAACAACACCATTAGATTGTGGTGAGTATGGTGGTGATAGGTCATATATAATTCCATTTTCTTCATAAAATATAGTAAAACCACTAAGAATATATTCTCTGCCCCTATCAAATCTAAGTCTCTTTATCTTTTTCTCTAATTGATTTTTTACTTCATTTTTATACACTTTGAACTTATCAAAAACCTCATTCTTACTCTTAATAAAAAATACATAATAATACTTTGAATAATCATCAATAAAAGTTACAAAATACTTATTTCCTCCTCTAGTAGGTGATCTATTAGAATCACAAACATCACTATGAACAAGTTCTGAAATTTGAGTATTTCTAACAATAGTCTTATAAGGCTTCTTAGATTGTTTGGCTTGAACACAAATTTCACATTTTTGTTTGAAGTCAACTTGGACCTTAGGAATTAAGCCAAGATCCATCATTCTTTTAAGTCTTTTCAAATTTATATGGTCAAGTCTTTTATGCCAAACACTAGATGATTCAATGTTCAGAACTTTAGAAATTTTATTGAAATTTGAAACATTATTTAATTTAGATAAACCATCACAAATATAACCTTTACCCACAAATACATTATTTTTGGAGATAATTACCTTATTAGGCTCAAGTATAATCTTATATCCTTGTTGAACTAAAGAAAATCTGCTAATTAGATTCTTTCTTACTTTAGGTACATGCCTCACTTCTTTAAGAGCTAAAAATTTTCCACAAGTCATCTTCAAATCAATGTCTCCAACTCTAAGTACTTGTGCGGTAGAATTATTTCCTAAAGTTATACTTCCTCCACTTGAGTACTGATAATTTAAAAAAAAAACTTCGGTCAAAACAAACATGTACATTTGTACCCGAATCTATCTACCACTCATTATTCTCATATGTAAAATTTATATTTAAGGAATTAGAATTATATTTAATGGTAGGTTCGCTAGAAACTTCTTTGTGCTCTAGTACATGAACAAGATCCTTTTGCCTTTTATGAATTTGCTTAGGCTTCGTCTTGAAAGCCTCTGTCTTCTTGTAAAAGCAATCCTTGGCCAAATGGTTGCTCCTTCGACAAAAATAACACAACCTATCTCCTTTGCCTTTAGAATTCTTAAAGCTTTTAGGATGAGAAGTGCTAGGGTGTTGACCATTCTTTGCCTTAAAATTTTTTTTCTTCGGTTTATAACCATATCCCTTATTGTTTTTAAAATTATTAGAACTTTCAACAAAATTCACCTTAGAGATCTCATTTTCATTTATATCATTTAGTCTATTTTTTTCCTCTATCTTAAGGGAATTTATTACTTGTATCATAGTAAGATCTCTTTGTTTATGCTTAAGGGATTTGGTAAAACTAGACCAATTAGGGGTAATTTCTCTATCAAACAAGATATTTTAAAACTTTCATTAAGTTTTGTATCAACTTTCTCAACTCTCCTCAAAAGTTCTTGAAATTTATGAATTTGATCTGTAATAGGTTTAGAATCTACCATATTATAATTATTAAAATTAGATACAGTAAATCTATCAATACTAGTGTTCTCTATCCCGTAGGCTTGCTCAAGAGCATTCCATAAATCTAAGGCATTTTCAGTAGATTCATAGATGTCATATAGGTGGTCACCTAAGACACTCAAAATTCTATTATGGGAATGATAATCTATATTCTCTTTTGAAAGTTCAATAGTTGAACTAGAGGATTTTTTATTATTGGGTTCGATGGCAGAGATTAGTTTTAAAACGGTGAACCAATATTTCAATTGCCTTTGCCATCTCTTAAAGTTTTGGCTAATAAATTTTTCTGGCTTAACACTATTTGCTTCCTTAGATTTATTCATTTTATTAAAAATTCTAAAAGCAAAGAATATAAGAAGTCTATATAATGACAAACAATTTATTAAAATGAATAATTAGAAACAATGTTTGAATGAAGTTTTAAAAGAAAAGAGTTATAAAAAATTTTATTGTTATTCTTAGAATTTAATCTAATGTTGACAGACAATTTTAGTTCTATTATTATTTAAGATGTTTAGGAATTTATAATAGAGAAAAGAATAAAAAAAAAATAGCAAGACAATCTTTATTACGAATTATTTGAAATTTGTAACCGAAAATAATAAAAATTAAAGTTATAATGCTAACAAACTAAAATCGTAGTTGAACTTAAATTCTTTAAAATAATAATAATAAAAGATGATTTTATAATAAAACTAAATTAAATATTTTAAACTTTTTTTTTTCAAAAAAAATAGATTTAAAACATTTGTTTTTAAATTTTGAATAAACTAAAACAATTTGAAATTTTAGATAAAATAAATATTCTAAAACTAGATTATTTTATTTTGTGAGAAAATTATAAAATTCACAAAATTTAGTAAAATTATAAATAAAATTAAACTATGATATACTAATAAAAAAATTTTTTTTTAAAAAAAAAATGCTAGCTAGAAAACAAGTTAATCAATGAAAAACTTATTGCAATATTGCCTATTAGAAAGATAAACTAGCAATCGATAATAATCAATTTTATATAGCACTTAATCAACAAACAAACTCGAGCATATAATAAAATAATAAAGTATTCCTAACATGCAAAATTATAACAATCAGTTAATCACAAATATTAAACAAAGATTTACTATTTTTTGACTTTAGAATGTTTGTCATTATTATAATTTTGATGAGCACGATCATCAGGAAGAAAATACCAAGTGTTTGAGAGTCTTTGTTGCAAGAAAATAGTGTATATAATTTTGAGAGTGAAAAAAAAGAAGAGTAGCTGCGAGTTAGGGTTTTATTTTGAAATTGAAGAGATCCGTTAATACCTGTACAAATGAGAGACTTTTTGACTTTAAGACAACGCAACGCGTGACTCCCTCTCTAAAGCCAGGTTTTTCTAAATAACTTTTTTTTGTTGGTTTATAGTTATATTATTAATTGATAATTTTATAATATATTTAAAAGATTAATAGAATAGTTAAGTATATTTTACACTAAGAGGTGACACTCTTTTTATATAATAATGTTTAGTTTTAGGGATTAAAATAAAAATTGAAGTCTAATTTAAAATTTAAAAGATTTGTAACTCCTAACACCTTTAATCTCTATTTACTATTGATTTGAAATTTAAAATATGAAATTATAACCTCCATAGAGTTTAATTGGAGAATTAAACTTTTGTAATTTCAGATATAATTACAAAGATTTAATATTATAAAGTTTTTAAAACTTTATCTCCAACAAGAGCTTCTCTTTTATTAAACAATGCATATTTTTAAATTTTAATTAATTTAAAAATTTTATATTAAATATAAAAATAATTGGGTATGATAAATAATTTAATGGATCTAGAAAAAAATTAAGATATATATATATAAATATAATAAATGAAATTTAAGTAAAGATCATTTATATATTTAAGATTCAATCTCTAAATTTTCTTAAATATGGGTGAAAGAGTAAAAGGATATTTAAAGTAAATTTTAGAATACAAATAAACCTAACCTTATATTAATTATAATAAAAAATTTATGACAATACTGACATTCTCAACACATTTACAAGTAAACAATGTGGCATTAACTTGTTGAACACTATGTGCCTCGTCACTAGTAAAGCAATTTTCTTTAAAACAATCACATTTTAGCTAGTCGATTCTATGATATAATAATAAAATTCGTCATAGTCAAATGAACTATATTAAAATGATAGAAAGTTGACATTGTCAATGCTATATGTAAGATACTTGAATATTATAGCACATCATTGTTGGTTAGCAATGGTTTCTTCTTTTAAATAGTAGCTCATGAGGTAAAATATTGTATCTATATGTTGCATTAAATTGCTGTATATAAATACAAGAAGAAATTAAACTAAACTTGTGTACTTATATTATATTTCTTACCGTGTCAATTAATCACTTTGTCAAGTAGACAGAGACCATAGAGTTTGAAGCAATTCTTTACCCCTTCTCCCATTGGAAACGTTACCCAACTATGCCAAAAACTTGTCCCGACTCTTTCTAGGAGTATAGGATAAATCTTGATAAATACTTATTTTTTCTTGTATGCTTGTAATCTTTTCATAATCCTCGTATAATAAAATTTCATGAATAGCATAAACAATGTTAGGCCTTCATTGTTAACACACATTATGTACCATTTACATATACACATATATTTGTCTAATAATTACATATATAATAATAATAATAATAATAATAATAATAATAATAATAATAATAATAATAATAATAATAATAATAATAATAATAAATAATAATATATAGAAACGTGATATGTTCAAAATGTTTTTATGTAGTATGCATAGAACAATCCCAACCTCATACACTAAAATTACACCTTGCATAAAATTCTATGTGACTTGAAAAAAAAAAAAGGAAACTAGAGAAAAGAATGTGCTTGCGACTTAGTGAATGAATAATAAAATATATTTCCATGCATATATTTTTATAAAATATCCTCAGATTCAACAACCTAGTCATTTAAGTGTTTTAAAGGAAATGGGTTGTTCTCTGGCATGTATTGATCCTAAAGTTCATTGTATTCTGACGTGATGCCATTGAGGCGATGGAGAGTCATATCATCCTCATCCAATGCAGCTTCGACAATAGCTAATTGATCGATAGTACTCTTAACTACAAGGGCTCGAATAAAGAGGCAAAAATGGCATGATATAGAAGTTAATCTTGTTGAACCTAATGAGGGTGACCAGGATTAGTGTTTGCTACACATGAAAAAGTACCATTCAAATATCCTACAAGCTTAAGTCCAAGAAGAATTAAATTTGGCATACTGAGAAGGATAATTAGTTAGGATAAGTTTTAGTGTCAATTAAGCAGTTAAATCGATGGAAATAAGGGGAGTTGCGTTGATTTCGATGGCAGTCATAATGAGAGGAAAAATATTAACAGGTTTTAGGTATTTTTAGCAACATTTTTGGTCATGGTGGGATTAGATCTAGATTGATTGTTGGAGCTTTTAAGCTTTGATACCGTGAAACGTTAAGACAGAAAATGAAAATGGTAAAAAGCTTCAGTTGTACTCAATAATTTGTGCACAATATATACATAAATAAGGAAAGCCCAAAACATAATGTTGACTATAGGCAGCCTAAAATAGATGAGTAGTACACGAAATATAATGACGATGTATTTTGCAGGATTTTAGCTTTAAAATGAGAGCTTTGATTTTATAAGCTTATAATCATAAAGGCAACTATCATAGAGGTTTGCTTGAAGATATTGAATCTTCCTTGTTAATTAGGCTAATAAAAAATACCAACACCCTTTTTCTTCTGTTCTTACTATCTTAGCAATTAAATCTCAATTGAAACCAAACTCTGCTTCTATTCGAAATGTAAAAGCTTATTCGCTACGTAAACGCTAAAATTCTTAATTTTAGTCTACCATGAAATTATCATTAAATTTAATTTTAAGCTTTACTCCTCATTTACTGAAAATCTTTACATATAATTTAAAATGTTGGTAAGTTGTTAGTAGTGCCCCTATTAATAACAACTCATTGTTGATGTTAACAATGTCAAGGGTAAAATTGAAATTTTATAAATATTTGTAAGATAAAAAATTAATATAAGAGTAAATTTATAATTGCACAATTATATCTATCAAATAAAAGTATATTATTATTTTTATCTCTCTCCTCTTTTTTTATTATCTCTTTGAGCCTATCTGGACTGATGTTGGAAGCTTTAAAAGTGATTTTAAGCCATCAAAATTTATTTTATGTGTTTGATTATTTTTTTTCAAAAATACTTTTATCTAAAATTTATTATCTCATATCAATTTTGAGAAGCAAATCTTTTTTTTTTTTTGAAAATCTAATTTTCAAACTCTATTTTTTTTACACTTATAATTTCATTTATATCCCTATATAAATTTTATAAACTCAAAATTGTCTGTAATAAAATTTAAGTAGTATATAAACAATTTATTTTACTTGTTTTCTTTTACGTAAACGTTTATTTTTTTAAAAATATAGTTTTCTGCTCAAGCGCTACTGCTGCACAACCATCATCAAAGTTAGTATTTTAATGCCTATTGGTTTAGTTTAGCACTTTCCTAATCTTTGTAATGTCATTTGATTTTAATTTTAAGCAAGTTCCATTACTGAGGTGAATTAATTAATAAAAACAAAGAGATAACAATAGAAGGGAAAACCCATGCTTATTATCTGTTCAGTTAAATGCTTCAATGAAAATAATTATTTCTTGTTGTTAATTATTTTATAATATATATATATATTGACAAATAAATATTATATTCAATATTATATGTCTATTTTAGTTATTCATATCATTACAATATTTCAACAACAAAATTTATTAAAGGTTGTAAAATGTTTCACAAATTCACAACATTTTTAAATATAAAATTTATTAAACACTAAACCAATTATCTTTAAAACTGATTATTTCTAAAGTATACCAGAAGCAAATTATTTTAAAATCCACAATAATTCCAAACTAGCCCTTTATCTTTTATCTCTCTTTCTTGTTCTCTTTTCTATCACTCTTCCCTTTTTTGTTGGATTTCTTCTTTCTCAATCTTCTATTTTTGGTTGAGTTATTTTCTTTTGCTATGGCTATGGTTGTTTGCTTTGAGTTTGATAATCCTTTGGATTTTTTTCCTAAACAAAAATGGTGGTATTTAGTTGTATTTGGATTTGCTTTAATAATTGTATTTGAATTGGAGAACTCTAGGATTTGTGAAATTGAAATTGATTTAAGAATTTGGGGATTTACTTTATTACTTTTTTTTCTTTGGGTATGTATTTTATTTCTTGATAAGTTTAAAGATCTTTATAAACTTAAAGAGTGGGTTTTGTGATTCGGGATGAAGGAAAGAGTAGTACAAAATGATTAGGAGTAAGATTGTGATGCAATTTTAATTGCATTAAAATTAAAATTGTTTTGTTTTAAATATATTTTAGTTTTATTTCTTATTAAAATTAACAACATAATTTTATTAGTCATATAGTACAAATATCGCGTTGATGTCGTCTTTTCACATATATTATAACATAAAATTATTTGTCTTTGCACACATAGTGTTAATTGCAATAAGGGTAAACACATCATTTCACTATTTTTTATTATCTTCAATAGTGATTTGCCGTTAATAGGGGCATTGCCAATGACTTACCAACATTTTGGTTTATATGTGAAGATTATTAATAAATGAGGGAGAAAGCTGAAAATAACTTCATATTTTATAAGTTAAGTTCTGGCCACGTAAATAGATTTGCAACAAGGCATCCCAAAATGAAAGAAATTAAATTTTATTTATCTCATAAGGAATACTGAATATTAGAATCCAATTGCATTAGTAGATTTGATTACTTATTATCAGAATTTCTAAAGTCACACTGTAATACCGACCGGGTGTGCTTTAGGACTTTTAATATAAAAAGTTACCTAGACATGTGTCTTATTTGGGGCATTATTACATACCTCTCTTAGGATATTAATAAGTATCACTTTAATAGAAACTATTATGAATATATCACTTACATCAATATCTCTTGTCATTACGTTTTAACCATTAGTCTCGAAGGTAAAATTGTAAAAGAGCTTGATTTTGATTTGTGCTTTTTTATCTAAACAAATTAGGGCTACTTTACAAATTTCACACATTAATTCAATATTAGAAAGGATTGAAATTGTCAATTTCAAGCCCCAAAAAAAAATATGAACACTTATAATTTTCTTTTAAATCTAGCCTAAATTTTCTAAATCTAGGAAAATGGAAGTTAGAATCGAGATTAAGAGAGAGTTTTTCATGCTATTTTTCTATACCATTATACATGTATACAAAACGTTGAACACCTATATCAATTTGAGAAGTTATTTGTTATATTTCGTACAAAAAACAAGGAAGAAATAAGCTTCACATACAATAAAAATAAAGAATCGGCTTGATAAATCACAAGAAAATCGCAATAAGTATCAGGTATATATTAATATATGCGCTATTTGCATTGTATCATGTTTGTTAGAGTTGTGGTTTATGTGAAATGTTGAATATACTCTCGTATTCACTTATTCTTTTGATTCACTATGTACTCTTGGGTTATTATTTATGGCTTTTTTTCATAGCACAGTGATTCACATTATGGTGTTTGTAATTGTGGGTTTATACGTATTTGTTTTCTCAACACTGATTTGTGTAAGTTTGTTGGAATTGAAATTGGATGCAAAAGCATGGATTTTTCTTTTGATCTCCAAAAAGGTTGTTCTATTGTTTTTTGGGTGGTAGAAAATTACACAATGAGAAAATTCACTCATTTCACAATGTAAAGATTCTTCTTATGTTTCGTTTACTCTCTACTTTTTGTATTTCTAAATTTTATGGACTAATATCAACAAGAAGTAAAAACCTTTTATTTATGATGCCAGAGAGATAAGGAAAACCTTTCTTTGATAAAACGTATCTCTTAACTTCCTTATTTATCTATAATAATTGATAATTATTTAGATTATTTTAGTAATATTTATTATAAAATAAATATTATCCTACTAATTGGATTGAGTTTCTAGGTCAACCCATTGTGGGCACCATTGGGCCTAACCCAAGTTTAGCATCTCCCACTTGCACATGATGGAATAACATTTCGTAGAGCAAAAAGTGAATAAACTCTTACAAGATACATAATGTATCATAGAGTTCATATGTGCAAATATGAACAAACAAAATAAGTAGAGCTTGTTATGTATATATCTTTTGCAAACAACTTTGAAATTTATAAATTGTTTATTTATGTCATAGATTTATTGTTACATTAATTGATGCATACTTAGTCCCTCAAAACCTATGCTTGATTTACTTTAAAACTCTATGTAATCACAATTATATCAATCTAAAAAAATTATATAATTGGTCGATCGATGAAAACATAAGCTTGAATGTATAACAAAATAAACTTTCGCATTTCTCTCTACTTTCTTAACATATTTCATAGACTGAGTATTATTTTATACCATAGATAATATGCTAAAGTGACTAACATCAATTTGCTACTTCATGACATAGGAAATAGTGATTAAGGACATTTAATGAGGTCAGGCTTTCTATATTTAGGAACTTACACAGTGAGAAAAATAAGGATATATCCTTATTTTCTTAATTGGTCAACCTAAGCACATGTGGTCTGAATCACATATTACAACATTTTTTTTTAAAAAGAAAACATATGTCAATATTGTTTTATAGATCTTAGCTTAGTCGTTATCTTGGTGCTTAAACTTGAGTTCTTAAATGCTCACATTTCAAATGACAAATTAAGATTTCATATCTAGCTATATCCAGTCACTATGATAGTAAATATAACATGTTTGGATTTATGTCAAATAAATCTCATCTTAACATAATCAAGGTGACTTCTTGTGTAAGTGAGTTGGTCAAGATCTGATGACATACTACAACTTTTAAGTTATAATATCTAAGTGTAGGTTATCTTAAATAATAAAGATTTGAAAGTTCAAGTATCGATCTACAGGGAATTGGTTATAATAAGTCTATAAATCCACTATTCTAAATATGTAGGGATTATCTTGATTAATTTGTTTATTTTAGAAAATAGATTCAATGCTATCAAATACTAGGACATCAGGGATTCACTTTGAAGAAATTTATAAAAAATCATTATTGATCCTTTTTTATGAAAAAATTAAGAATCAACTAAGGAGTGATCTTAAGTGGAAGATGAATATAATTTAAATACACAAAAGTATCTTTTCAAAAGAAAAAAAAAAGTAAACAAGAAGACTAGCCTTTAAATTGATGATGAAGATTACAAGTTGCCTTACTCATTGATATATAGAAAAACATCCAAGTAATCAATTTACCATTAGTTAATAATGAATCAAGGTTTCTAACAAATTAAAGATGCTTGCAAAATCTAGTATTCAATCAATTGAAAATTTTAACAATGAAGTACAAAGCAAAAGATCGAAGAACAATTACTAAAAAATGCTCCTTAGCCTTAGCCTTAGCTTCAAATTTAGCAATACATTATGCAATTAAACCTAAATCAAGAAAGGGAGAATAAGAACACAGAAAAAGGATGTTTTAGGTCACTTCCACCACTTTTTTTATATAAGCAAAATAAGAGATATTTCATATGTATGAACACCAGTTGCAAACATTCAACTTAATCATGCTTTATCCAATTGTAGCAGATTTTAGACCATTGAATTCACCAAATTTGTTGAAACTATCTTTTTCATAATTGTAATTGCATGCATAAGGTTCAAATTTGAACTAAATTGATTATGTATAACTTGAGTTATGTTGAAAATAAGTAAAAATGTTCAGTTTGGGTTTCTCCATTGATCTTTTAGAATGATGGCAACAATTGACAACCAAGGACTTTGAACCTGGAAATGTGTAAAATGTAAACCTTGTAGATGTATTTGTAAACTTTTTAAAACATCTAATTGTATAATTTTTTGATACGTATTTGGAAATATACGGGCCAAATGCCAAACTATGTTGAGTCGGCCCTAAGCTGCGGTTAAGTTCTATTGAAGCCGATTTTGACCCAATAGATGCTTAAATTGGTTTGACTTTTGATTTACGTTTTGTGAAGAAATGAGTCCTATTCTTGTGGCCTCAAAATTGTATCAAATGATATTTTAAATTAAAGGAAATGCTTATTATACGAAACTTGCACAAAACCGATTATTAAATCCAATTATTGTTTTAGAATTCAATATAAAGGGAAATGCTTAATTTTTAGGAAGTTAATAACATTTTTAAGTGTAGAGTCATAATATTTCTCTCTATAAATCTACATTTTAAAACATTTATCATGACACATCATTGGAGTTATAATATATGTGTCATTATGCAATAAACTATAAAGAACGAAATGAAAAAAAAATTTATTTATTCATAAAAATATCAAAATAACATCTTAGTACACTTAAAAATATAACCTATGTAATCCTAAAGATCGAGCGCTTGATGAATAAATATCTTTAGTTATTGCTTTGGTCAATGGATCAACTACAATGTGCTTAAAGATATACCAAATATCACTTCTTTATTTACTACAATATTTTTTACAAAATTGTATTTAGTCTTTAGATGTTTGGATTTACTATGATATTTAGCATATTTTATGAAAGATATAGTTGCTTGATGATCATAATATATGATGACCAACCTAAAACCTCAAAAATCTTTTCAGCCAAATCGCTTTTTGTACTATTACCAAACATACTACAAATTCAGCTTCTATAGTTTGATAGAGCTATGCATGTCTGCTTGTAACTACTTTATAAGACATTTCTTCGACTAAATAGAAAAGCATATCCAAAGGTTGATTTTTGTTCATCTAGATCACCACCCTAATTAGCATCTATGTATCAAACCAAGTCTAAATCATGTCTTTGAGAGTATGAAAAGTTATTTGTAGTACCTTCTAAGTATGCTAAAATCCTTTGTATGGCATTCCAATGCTTTTGTTCTAGATTAGATTGATATTTACTTAGCAATCTTATAACATAGCAAATATTAGGCCTTATATATATCATAGTGTGTATGAGATTATCAATGTCATTTAAATAAGGAACTTTTGCCATTTTTTTCACATTTTTATGGAGTCTCAGTACATATATTAAGGCTAAGAGTTTGTCTGTTTAAGACAAGAGTATCTATGGGTTTACAACTAGCCATGTTGAATCTTTTAAAAATCTGTCTAATGTAAGGTTATTGAGACAAAGCTAGAAGTTCTTTTGCGTAATCCTTATATATTTTAACTCATAAGATATAAGTTGCTCGCTTTCATATCAAAATTTAAAAATAACCATTCTTTAATGGTTTTAACAAATTCTTTATTGTTTCCAACCATCAAAATATTATGCATATATAAAGATAATATCGTAAAATTATCTTTAGATTTCTTAAACATACATACAATGGTCTTTATCAATTATTGAGAATTTGTAAGAGATTATGACTCTATGAAACTTAAAATACCATTGTCTAAAGAATTGTTTTAACCTATAAATTGATTTTTTGAGCTAGCAAATTTTGCGTTGCTTTTAATAACAAACCCTTGAGATTGTTTCATACATACCTCTTCCTTTAGTTTTATATTGAGAAATGTTGCTTTTACATCTATTTGATATAATTCAAGATCCAATTATGCGACTATGGCAGGAATTAAATGAATTTAAGCAAACCTTATTACTGGTGATAAGGTTTCATTATAATTTACACCATTCTTTGAGGAATAACCTTTTGTTACCAATTGTGCCATTTATCTTTCAATTATGCCATCTGTCTTTTTCTTAATAGGAAGAACCCATTTATTTCTAGTGGCTCGATGATTGGACGGTAAATCAACCAAATCCTAAATTTCATTGATTCTTATGGACTCCATTTCCTCTTTCATTACTTTCATCCATAATTTCCTAAAAGTTGAAGTAAGAGCTTCAGTAAAAGTCTTCCGCTCATTACTATCATGTGAAACAATTATAAAAGTCTCGTCTTTAATCTAAAAAATAAAATGTGTGATAATCTAATGATTACTTTTACAAGTTGGTCCAACCATCTTTGAAAGTGTTCCACTCTCACTAAGACTGGCATCTTTAGAAAATTTTTATTTTCCTTAGAACCTTTGTTTGAAGAAACATTACAATCATCCGATTTATAAAATTGGATATTCTTGTTTACTTTCCCATTTATAAAAAAGTGACAATTTTAGATTTTAGTTCAGTTATTGTTCTATCCATTCATCAATAAACATATATCCTTTTAAGTGTTTAGGATATTTAATTAAGATATGTTTTCTACTAGTAACCAATTTTCCATGTTTATATGATCAATCATGAACATAAGTTGTAAACAGCCAAGGTTGTAAGTGAATTAGATTAGGTTTTCTACCTTCCACAACTCATAAGGAGTGAAATTAACTGATTTGGATGGAATGCGGTTAAGTATATATGTAAAAATAAATAACGTATCTCTCTAGTAAAATACTAGAAGTTTTCTCTTGTTCCTTTTTAGATTTAACCATTTCCAATAAAGTCTTATTCCTTCTTTTTGTTACGCTATTTTGTTATAAAGTTCTTGGAAAACTCAATTGCCTTTCAATACATTTCTCATTACACAATTCTTTAAATTGCTCTGATAGATATTCACATCCTCGATTAGTTCTTAAGATTTTCATCTTATTATCCAGTTAGTATTCAATTAAATTAACGTACAATTTGAAGCAATCTAATGCTTTTGATTTATGTGAGATCAAATAGATATAAGCAAAATGTGTATAGTTATAAATGAATGGAATAAAGTAAGAGGCTCTATGCCTAACTCTTATATTCACTGGTTCACATATGTCAAAATAAACTAATTAAAATGGAAATTTGGCTCTAATTCCTTTGCCAAATAGTTTTGTAGTTATTTTTCCAACTAAACATACAACTCTCATGTATGGGTAATCAATATTAACGAGTGACCTTATTAAGCCTTCTCCAACTAATCTATTTATTTTGTCTTGCCCAATATATCCTAATCTAGATGCCACATTTTAACATGCATATTTAAAATATTAGAAAATGTAATCAATGAAAAACAACCATCATTATTTTTATGATCGATAAAACTGGTACCCGAAACCATAAAATCATCCAACAAACAACCAATGCCAATAAGAACATAATTAAAAATGAGTCTCATTACATTATCACAGACATGTAAATAATAGCCTAATTTAAGAATACTAGAAACTAAGTGTAGAATAGTAGATTTTGGATTATTCTGTTTTATTTATAGATTAATTTTTTAGATAATTTTGTAAAGCTTATCTATTAGTTAGGAGTATAAGATAGATCTATATTTGAATCAATCAACTTTTAAATTTGAAGTTGCTGATTTTTAAGAGATTGTTTCCTTAAATTTATTTTTCTTTTCAGGTGTTATTTTTCAACAAAGAGAATTATTCAAGCCTTTTATTTCTATATGGTATCAAAGCCTCAGGTTTGAAATTCAAATTCATTATCTTCTTCATTAAATCTGGACAAAACCATGGCCACATTAAGAACCACTAAAGAATAATCTACTACTTTTATGGAGACTATGTTAGCATAACATCGGTACTTCCAGGCACCAATGAAGAATCTAGGGGATCTATATTACTTATCTTTGCCCACAAGCTCAATGGATGAAACTTTCTACAATGGTCACAATTTGTGATAATGTATGTTAGTGATCGAGGTAAAGATGATTATTTGATTGGTGAAAAGACTTAGCATAAAAAAGATAACCCTTCTTTCAAACTTTAGAGGATAGAAAACAACTTGGTTATGTCATGGCCAATTCGATGGAGATAGTGTGAGATAAACATTTTTCTTCTACCAAAGCAAAAAAAAAAAAAAAAAAAAAAATCTAGGTTACTACTAGAGAGACTTTTTCCAAGAGATCTTTGTAGAGACCTTCAAAATTAAAAGCCAACTTCTCGTTATTTTAGTATTCTTTCAAGATATTGACAATAGTTGGATATGTTTGAAGTAATTAAATAGGATTGTCGAAATGATTCCATCAAGTATAGAAAATTATTAAGAAGGAAAGGATCATTACGTTTTTTGTAGGCCTCAATATAAATCTTTGCCATCAAGTGAGCATATTTTGAAGTTTACAAGAAAAGTCAAAAAAAGGTGATGTTGAAAGAGTTGTCACTTATCACTCTACCAACAAAGGATAAACTCTTATAGCCAAAAGAAATCTTCTCAATGATCAATGACGAAAATTAAAATGACTTTGGTTTTGATTACTATCATCATTATGGGACATATAAATGATAGTTCTGAAAAACAGAATTATGGTTACCAAGTCACCAAGTAACAGTTGAGGAGTTAATAGCCAAACCAAGCCACCCTTCATTTAGTCTAGAACAGATGGCCATTTTACAAAAATTTGCTTGGCTGAGATCAGTCCATGAGCTTAACAATTATATTTGGATTTGTGGAACACAAAGGTATTGTTCTTAAGCTAAAAACGCTAAAACAGAGTCTAGTACATCATAGATTGTCGATTCTGGTGCTTCCAATCATATATCTGGGAATATTAGTCTTTTTCAATCTTACCATCTTTCATATGAAAATCATAAAATCAAAATAGCTGATGGTTCTTTTTTTCCAATAATTGGTGAAGGAAAAGTGATTATATCAAATAATATGGTGTTATCTTCAGTCTTATATGTCCCAAACCTCTCGTGTAATCTTTTTTCAATTAACAAACTTACACGAGATATGAATTGCGTCACTAAGTTCTTTCTTACTTACTGTAAGTTTCATGAAATGGAATCGGGGAAGACGATTTGTTGTGATTAGGTATATGATGGACTTTTATGTCATTAGCAATAAATCGGCAAGTGTATAAGCTCAAAATGCTAGTAGTGGTCTGGTTTCTATCAATTGATCTAGTAGTCATGAAACATTGTTGTGGTACTTTATGTTAGGCCACCCAAGTTTTTCATATTTAGAAATGTTAATTCTTTCTCTTTTTAAGAATAAATATTTAGAGTCACTGCATTGTGAAGTTTATTCATTGGTAAAACATAATTGTGTTTCTTATTCTCTATAATCTTATTAATCTTTTACTTCTTCTTTTTATTCATAGTGATTTATGGGGTCCTTCCACAATTTCTAATATTAATGTTACTAAATGATTTATCACTTTAATAGATGACCATATAAGGATAAGTTAGGTTTACCTAGTACAGGACAAAATAATAGCCAAAGATATATTCAAAAACTTTCATTCCATGATCATAACCCAATTCAAGACATAAATTCAAGTTTTTAGGTTGACAATGACACTGAATACATCAAATATATTTTGGGAACTTATCGTAGTGAAAATAGTATTATTCATCAAAATTCTTGTTGGGATATACCAAAACAAAATGGGGTTATAGAATGTAAAAATAAGCATCTATTAGAAGTGGTTAGACCATTGAAATGTATCAAAAATTTTTCTAGGGGAAGCTATACTTACTGCCATATATTTGGTCTAAATTACCATCAAAAGTCCTCAAATTTCAAACTCTCTTTTATGTTCTAACAACGACCTATCCTAATATCTGGATGATCAATTATTCTCTTTCATCAAAAGTGTTCGGCTTTAGTGCTTTTGTCTATGTCTATAATCAAGATTAGGGTAAACTTGAACCTTATGCCATTAAATGTTTATTCTATGGTACTCACCTATACAAAACGGGTATTGATGTTATTCATTAGTCGTTAGAGGTACTTTTATGAATGTCAAGTTTTTTGAATAACTTCTTTATCATTCCAAAACTTATCTTGAGAAGAAGCGTCAAGGTCAAGATGAAGCTTAGTTCTGGGAAAGTGTTATTGCTATTCTTGTTGAGTTTGTGTCTTCTTCCTGTTGAATTTGAATCTTTTTCTACCAAGTCCTTTGTTGAGTCATCATCTCTTGCACCAGCAACCAAGTCTTCATTTCTTGTGTTTGACACTATTTTACTAGCAACCGAGCTTTGTATTTACTTACATTGTAATGAAATTGATGATATAAAGACATAAAAAAATGCTTGATCATAGTCATGACTCAACTCCGAAACCCATTCCTCCTAAGATCCTAACGAGTATCATTATAATGAAGCCTATTGTTGTTGAAACGATTAGTTATCTGGTTTAGCCAATTGCTTTAAGGAAGATTAAACGAACTTGTACCCAACATCCCATAGGTAAATTTGTCACATTGGAAAAGCTGTCACCACATTTTAAGGCTTTTTCAACTTAACTTGACAATACAATTATTCCAATTAATATTCATGAAGCGTTTAAACATCCAAGATGGTGGGCAGTAGTTCAGGAAGAAATCAGAAGAGAACAAAAGCACTTACTCATATATCTGCAGAAGAGAACAAAAGCACTACTTAAAAAGCATAAATCAAAAGTGAAAAATTATGCCGATAGTAAATTGCTCTAGAGTTAGACTTGCTAGCCTGGGACTTGAAATAATATATTAAAAATTTTTGGTATGGTATTATCCTAGTTTACTTTTAGACTTGAGCAATCAAAATACAAATTGATGGAGAAGGTCTAAGTCATTAAATGTTGTAACACATTTTTTTAATTTATAAGTATCCACCCTAATCATCATATAAGGTCCATGCTTGTAATTGAAATCACTTAATTATAAGTGACCAAATAATTTTATAATATAGTGCACTCTCGAGCATAAATTAGGTGGAATCCTATCTTGTAGAAACATTTGTCTCAAGTCGTTCTTACCATCTAAAAAAATTTCTCTAATATACTTTAAAACTTTTGTTTTCTTATTTGTGATCCCATCATATATTTCACACTTTTATGAATTTTATAAAGTTTTCATTATATTATTTGATTTATCTTGAATTATTAAATTGATAATATAAGTAAGACAATGAATATGAAATAAATATCCATTAGTCAAAAATGCATTCTAAGTCTCTATTGTGATTTTAACAATTCGATATAAGAATCATCAACAAAAGAATTATACAAATTTATTTAAAAATATTTTTTCTCAATACCTCATTCATACAACAAGAACAACTTTTTTAGCCAAAGAAACTCCATTATTACATAGAGATGACATTAAGCTAAAATTCAATAATTTTCTTCCAATTCTAATCCTTATTAATGCATGGTAAGAGATAAACAATCATCAATGACTATTAAAGTCCATAAAAATTTGTACCAGAAATTTCCTCCAACATTCCTTTTATCCTACTGTTTTCTCTCCTATATACATAATACATTCAAGTGTTTTAATAATATTTCTAGAGATATCTAGCATTTTAGGTTGCAAATACTAAAAATTTCTTCTTATGCCATCATACTCAACAAGAGATATTATCACATTGCTTCCTTAGGGTTTGGACTTGTATTAGTTGGAGAGAAATAATAAAGATTGTATTATATACCTCTCATATGGTGTTAGTCCTTAATTAGTTGATCTTCACATTTAAGAATAAAAATGTAAAAACAAGAAGTCATAACTATTGCTTTACTACCTTAAAGAGATCAGAGTTGATTTCCAACTCTATAAGTTAAAACAACAAAAATTAGTCTTAAAAATATTTTTTTTGGTAGAATCTCCTACATAAACTTACGCATTTCCAAAGATCTAGCTTGAAGTCATGATTTTGAAAAATGGTAGGTAAGATTGAGTTTTAAAGGGAAGATTGTGTACCATTATATTGGATTGTTAGGCATATAAATAGGTTTTACTCACGTCTATATGTGTTTTCTCTTTCTTCACATCTTGTCTCTATTTTGCACCATAAGCTAGTTGAATTAGAGAAATCAATTTCTTTAATTGCACACACTTCTATAAATCACAATGTGTATGAGGAATGTGTTAGAATTTGGATTTCTTTTTGTGCATGCATGCTTAATTTCAAATGGAAATCAAGCTAAGGAAAGCTTATATAACATGTTAGCTTGGATATTTACGATGTTTTTTTAATTGATTGCCTATAATTTCCCTTGATAATGCCATGAAAATTGAGATGAGCAAAGTTGCATTTTTTCTTACACGCTTCAAGTTTAATATTTTTCTGTATAAATTTTTTGCCTTAGTGTTTGTGTTGCAAATATGTTTATGTTGATATATTTATGTGTATGTTGCTATGTTGTTAAAGTTGTTATACTAATGAACTGATGAGTTTTTATTTATGTTGTAAATGTGTTTGGGTTTTTAGTATCCAATAGCATACTACACCAGTTTAGTTGGGTCAGAAAATTCAATTTTCTTAGATTGAATTAGGTTGGAGTTCAATAATGAAGATTCTACTATATGTTCTTAAGCCATCATTATGGTGTTAGGTAACACAGAAGGAAGTACTGATCATATTTACAAGAGACTTAACTCATATGATCACACATCAAGAGTCTCTAGATTGTTGATAGTCCTTTATTTAGTTTAGTTTAGTCTAATTTAATGATGTGTACACATACATACACATATATATATGTACACATACACATACACATAAAGATAAGATAATTAATTTTAATTTTAAATGTACAATTATGATTGTGCTTGATATAAGTGTGGTGAAGATGAAGGAAGAATTGCAGAAGATTATGTAGAATGAGCAGAAGATTAAGGTTAGAATTTTTATCAAACTTAGCTTATTTCTTGGTTATATTATATAATAATAATATTAACTAAGCTAAATTTGTTTTGTTTATACAACTTGTTTTTGTGATCCTGTTGAAGGCATTAAGGAATCTTTAATCGTTAGTAGTTTTGAGAATTTTGCCAAATCCAATATCCACAATAGCATTACAGAAACTATTGCTAGAATCTAGGCTCAAATAAAGTCAGTCACAGCCTAAGAAAAAAATTAACAAGTTTCAATGCTGGAAGAATGACAATTAGACTCCCAATTTTTAAAATAAATATCAAATAGACCCTTAAGTTGAAAATATTTGATACTGATATCCCTTCTGTTACGTTTTTTTGTTTCTATTAACAAAAAAGGGTATAATTGTTATTATAACTTAAAATTAAAAAATATAATTATTTTTATATTTAAGGATAAGATAGCCTTTTATTTAAAAATAAATTACATTAATAAAAATAATTATATAATAAAAAAAAAAAGAAAAGACCCAAATCTTTCCCCTATTTTTTCCCTAGCTGCACCATCTTTCTTTTCTTTATAATCTTCTTTTTCTTTTTTCAGAATTTTTTCTCTTTCTTCTTCTCCTTCTCCTTCTCCTTATTCTTCTCTTTATCTTCTTCTTTTTTAGATTTTTTTTTCCTTTCTTCTTTTCTTCTTCTTCATTGTCTTCTTTTTCTTCATCTTCTTCTTCATTTTCTCCTTCTTACAAATCAAATACACTCTTAAAGAAAACAAAAATGAAACAAATGCATTTGGATGTGATTGAGAGGCATAAGAAAGAGGCGATCGATTTTTGTCTTGAATGGGTTTGGTCACAAATGCCTCGAGTTGGTTGTTAGTGAGAGGTACGAGTAAGAGTTGGAAGCAAGTGACTTTGACAGCCAAGATCAATGGGTAAGAAACCTTGCACAACGGGAAGGTGAGTGGTGCAATAGGAGTAGCGTCGGCACTAAATGTGGAAAGTGAAAATGGGCTATTTTTAGAGTTAGATAAAATTTATCTTTAATTCTTCATTAAAAATAATATTAAATAAATAAATTATAAAATTACATAAATTTAAGATTTAAGAAGATGATGAAGGTGGGTGGTGTGATGGGAGTATGCCACTGTTTGCTGCATTTTTGTTTTTGTTTCCTATTTGTGTTCTTCAATTTTGAATGGATTATAGTGTGTAATATTTAAGATTATTTGTTTGAATTTTTTCTAAGTGTATGATGATTGAGATCATACTTTAGTGAGCAATTTCTGTCTGGTTGTTGAGAAATCAAGAACAATGTGATCAAAATTTGAATTTTGTTATGCAAGTAATGTGATTTAATATCTTCTTATAAGATTTTATTGTGTAAGTATAGAAAGAAATATTCTGGGTATAGAAAAAAATATTTTATATTTTTTAAGTTAATTTTGTGTTGGTGATTTTTTTAAGTTAATCTAAAATTACATATTTATCCTTACAATAAATAATGGTTGCATTGTAATTTATAATAGTATATTCGTCATTACATCTTCATGTAAGAATCATGTTATCATGTAACAAATAATAAAGGATATTTTTGTCATTACAATAGTCAAATGCAGTCAAATTATAACGAAAATAGAAAAATATAATGGGAGGGATATCAGTGACAAATATTTTGGGTTGAGGTATACTTGACATTTATTTTTAAACTTAGGCATTCAATTGTCATTCTTCCTTCAATTTTAGTTTTAGGTTTTATTTCTTTTCTGTTCTGTTAAGGATATATATAAAACAGGGCATAGTCTAAGAAGGAAACTACTAACTCTGTTTTTTCTTTTTTAAGTACTACTTTATTAACTGGCAAGGTTTTAAATTTGCAATGCTTTTGGTGAACAAAGCAATCTGTTTCTCGTTGTTTTAATTTTTATGAAGATTTATATATAGAAATCAAGTATTTAAGAGAAGAATGGTGTTTGTGAGAGTTTATAACTTTAGGTATCGAATACCTAAATCAAGTATTTAAGTATCTATTTATTTTTTATAATCTTATTCTTATATTGTAAAATTTTGTTTATAACTTTATAGAGAGAAAGGAAAAGAAAAAATAATTATGAGAGTTTTATTTAGGTATTTGATTTTGAAATTGAGAAGATGAGTACTAAGATTTATTTTGTTCAGCTCCAATGAAAAATCCAACAAGAAGTATAAACCAACTTAAGAAGCAATATAAACAGTGCTTTATTTAAAAATAGTATTGATAATGGTTGGCATGTATTTGAACTTTGAATAACTCGTAATTTGACACTAACATATTTTTATAATCAGAGTGTTGTTAATGTTACTTAGTCAGAAAATACTTTTGATGTTGTGCTTTTGGAATTTCTATTGGAAAGAAGACCAACGGAGAAACAGGCATCAACTCAATGCCAGTCTATTGTCACATAGGTATATATGCTAATTTCTTATTTTTAACCCAACATACATTAAATTTTTTGTAAAGCAAAAAACTATTATAAAAAAGATTGAAATTTGAAACTTAATACAAAAATTATGCCTGAGCTTTAGTTTGTTATTTCTCTAACTATAAGACTTAGGTTCTTGGTAGATGTTTTCATTGTAAGTGTATGTGCGATGAGCTAATGTTTGCAAAGTCTTTATTTGTAGGTATGCATTAAACTATTATCAATCCATATTTATTTGCCTTAAATTTGTGGGGAGAAAATTAAAAAATAAAGCTAACTAAATTGGTGAATTGGTGGATTGAATATTTCTTCTTATGTTTTGGCCAAAGTTGAAATTGGTGGAAAGCATAGTGCTATTGTTGTTGGTTGTTGTTCCTTTTAGTTTGGTGGAATGCTTAGGTAGTTGGTTATGACTTGGATTTGAATCAATGAATGTTCGTTGGATTGAATTGGTTTTCTTGGAAGGAATGGTGATATTAGAAAAAATAATCAATGAAATACTTGTTGGAATGACGATATTGGAAATTTAACTTTTATTTGATATGTATAACTAAATTTAGGATTATATGTATTTCATAATCAATGAATTTGTGTATGGATGATTGTATTCAAGAATTCTAATCTTCAATTTTAATTTTATGTTTTAATTTATAGATTTCTTTTATTATGATTATTATTTCTAAACAATGCTATGAATAATTTCATTGAATATATAAAATTGATATTAAAATATACATAACTAATATTGTAATAAGTATCAATAATTTTTGATACAATAGTTTCAATAATATATTGATACCATAGTATGAGTAGTATTTTGATGTGAAAATCTTAATAATGTAGTGATATAAAAGTCTCAATAATGTCCTGATACTTTAAGATAAGTAACTATTGATACTTTCCCATGACACTAAATTTAGTGTGACTATTTACTATTTTGGGCAATCTAGATATTTTGAACTTCTGTTAATTAAACGTATCACTGATACTAAGTTAATGTCTATAATAACCAAATTTCTAGTAGTGATTTAAGATTATGTAGTTGAACTATGTTCATTAACTAACTAATTAACAACCATATCTTTTATCAATTGTTTGTGTATTCCCAATATTGTTAGTCTTATGAACTTATCATCTGATCTTTTCTCCAACATTGACAATTCTTCAAATTCAAGTAAGTCATAACTTTGATTTACTTTTCTGCAATTATTGGTGCTAAATTATAACCTTTAGCAATAAAAAAAAATATTAGAGCTTGTTGTTGAAACCACTACTAAGAAATTTAAAATATTGGAAGAAAAATTTTGGAGAAAAAGTTTAAAAAGTTATTAGTAGCGCAAATATGTCGCAAGCTATAATATTATAGATGATAACAAAAAGTCATTACCAATAGAGTTTTATGCAACAATAAGGATTGATCGCAAATATTTCTTAGGTTGCGACAACATAATTTTTGTGTGACAATATTTTATGACGAACATTGTTATAATAGTTATCACATTTGATGATAACTGCTAAATGTTATTAGCAAATATTGTAGTGACAATATTACAATGACCTTTTTTCATTGTTGAAAGATTTGGCGATGACATTTTAAGCTTTTCACAATGAACTCTGTTCTAAAAAGCTTTTCTTTTTAATTATATATATGGATATATCTCTTTGCTTTTTCTCTTTAAAAATCATTTAAACTTGTACTTGACTTTAAATCTTTCTCAATCTTCTAGCCCTCATGCAATCATGACACTACATTAACACCATCCTTAAGTGTTTTTTCTTTACTATTATTATTTTTAACATAATTACTATCATTAAACTCTATTTACACTACATGCTTTACCACAAATAGACATAAGAAGTATTTACTAAAAACAACACCTTGTCTTTAATTTCAGACACTGGAGCATCACAAAGAATATTATCAAGTAATAACTATCCATCTTAGGATTTTTAGTTAAACTACTTCTAAGAACCACTCTATTTAAGAACAGAATGATTTCTTTTAAATTTGAGGCCTTAAAAAAGGATAAAGATATTGTGGAATTGTTTTATGACATTTTTTATGTGCATGTTATTTTAACAAATGAAGAGGTAACATTGTAAGATATTTATTTACTCAAAATAATTGAAATTTATGATCTAGTTTCACTAGATTCTTTCTACAGTTATTATCAACGCAAAATAGCCCATTTAAAAGCACTAACTCCAATTTGCTTTTAAAAACTTTTAACCTAATCCAGGAATATTATCTTTTAAAGAATTAACATCTAATTCATATGACTAATTGCAATGCCCTTTATATATGTTCAAATCAACAACGTTTTAATGACACTAACACTTTCAATATTTCCAAGCCTTGTATTTCAAATAACCTATTTTCACTTTATCAATTATTGAAGTTGAATATGTAATTATGCGGAACATTTTACGCTTATCAAACTACTTGGCTAAGAAAGAATTTTGAAGAGCTTCATTTGGAGAAGATGGTGCGGCCTTCAAGGAAAGATTAGGCATCCAAGTTGAATGATGCATTGTGCATATATCGCCTAGCGAATAAGACATCCATTGGCATGAGCCTTATAAAACCTTTAGTTCTATAAACAAATTTTCAGCAGAATTTCCTCTACAATATGAACACATGCTAAATATATAATCTTGCAAACTTCAAATTTTTTTTCACTATAAACACTCCCAATAAAAGTTTAACACCAAATGCTTCATTTCATTACTTAACAAAATATAACTAGCACTAGGGTTTCTAATATTGAAACACCGAATATGTAGAATACATCAAAATCATACAACGTAAACTCCTGCAACCATAATTATATAAAGTTCCAAGAATAGCAAAGTCCTCTTCCTAGAGCATCAGATGTCTCTTATGTATTATGTCTCCAACATTACTTAAAATTTGAAAAGTAAGGGTGAACTAATACCCAGTAGATATTTACATGCAAATGCAATGTTTAGGAAAATAAACAAATTTTTATATAAAACTCTTTTTTATTCCAACAATAAACTTAACCAAATAGCATGAAAACATTTCAAAACTAGTATTAATATAAATAACATGTACACATTTATTTAAAACCAATGAAGATGAGGTATTATTTTTAGGGACTGCCACCCATAATCGGCCATACGTGCTTTTGGAACATTATTCCTAGAGATTATTGTCCAAATTTTATCTTTATAGGCTTTTACCTTGGGATTGAAATTACATTTTAAGTCATCGGTGCTGCGATCAACTATGGCCATTACATTTCCATTCACCAAATTATTTGATGTCTATATTTATATTATCATAATAATATTTACAAATTTGCGGAAACATAACATTTTTCATAAAAATCATTTATTTACAGAAACAAGAAAACATGACATTTTTATAAAAATCATATGTTATGGGGGACATGTGGATAAGATATGTGGCAGTATGTAAGCTCATAATGATTCCAAACAATGCCAAGTGATGTGACCTATTTTGCTATTATCCTATTACAAACAAGATGATTGGTCATTTGAGGATCAAGTTGAAAGCGACTAGGTAAGACCCACCTTGATTTTGGCTACCCATTATGTATCAACAGAATATTTGATATTGTTGTCAAAAAATGCTTATGTGACAAAAAATCTTAGGTCATAAGGAATTGCTCATGTGACCAAAAACCCTAAGATGTGAGGAATCGCTCATATGACTAGAAATCTTGAGACATGAGGAATTGCCCATATGACTAAAAACTCTAGATGTGACGGATCACCTATATAACTAGAAATTCTAGGACATAAGGAAACCGTGACCATGAACCTTGGCGCTAATAACAGACGAGGCCTAATGTTACAGAGTGTAGAAGAATGTTGGAATAGTGCCCTTAGCATTTTGTTACAGTGCAACTTAATATTATAACCTTATTAATAAGGAACCAAGGGTGCCCATTTAACCAAGTCTTTTGGTAACCAGGTTGGCGCCACCCATGCTGCCATTAAAGTTGAGATTCACACCCAAAAATATCTTTTAGGGAATCACAAGACAAGAAAGAGATAATCTTTGAATATGGCAACAGACATAGTGTGCATTGAATTGGGCAAAGACTAGGTAGCATAGTAAAGGCTAGTTGTACATCAGGAGGGGACTACCCCTTAGCTCTTAAGGGCCAATAAGGTCTTGCCATATAAAAAGAAGGAAAAGGACCTCTTATTACAGACCAATGGAAGATAACTACATGGTACACATCCTTTAAGAAAGGCTAGAACCACTGCCTGCCATACAGCATCACCTATGACTAATGGAAATGTGCCACTTGACTAGGATTAAGCAGAATTAGGATAAGACACCTCGTCTAATCATAGCTCAGCTCTTCCTACCATATAAAAACTTATTTTTTACAGTTTTAAGGTAGGTGAACATTGATTCTTGTCATCATCCAAGAAAGGAAAAGAAACCCATTCTTTAAGAAACGATTCTCAAGCATACATTTGCGTATGAAATATACTTTTCCAACACTGTTCTGCCTCTACAAATGTCACATGTGTGGTTCCTGAACCTTTCCTTTTTCCATCCCCTTGAAAACACAGTAATGAGACTTAGTTCAATGATCTTTCTTTAGACCTCATTTTCTGTTCATTATTTCATTTCTAAATACATAAAGAGGGCGGTACTCACACTCTTCCAACTTTACTCTTCGATAAAATTTAATGTAAGTATCGAAGGGGAGTCCCGGAGTGGCGACTTGCATTTGACCTTTGTGTTGTTTTATCAAAAATTGTCAAGTTAAGGTTATGAAGAATAGTACTATAAGTAGGCTATGTTGCGATTGTTTCAACACATAAAGAAGACCTTGAACCAGTAGATCCTCATTCTAGCTTTAGATAACGTGACCCAATTCTCGAAATAAAGACCTGGTATAACACCTTTGACTACTCCAAGAGCGCCTAGATCATATTCAAGACCTGGTGTAGGCTAAGCAAAGTTCTCGCATCAACAGTATGCTGTCTGTGGGGACTCAGATCGAACAGTCTCTTTATAATTTGTGTGCTCGCCTAAAAAAATAAATGCCAATGTCTAAAACAACGAGGAAAGATGGTCGAGAATGTACAAAAGAGCCTAGCCATGACAATCCTTTATCAAGGAGCCAAGTTCCTAAGAAGATTGTAAAAAGTCAAAATAGAACAGAAATGGTGGCAGAGTTATTTCAAAGGAAAAAAAGGGAAATATGGTAGTTAAAATAAGACCTTGACACGAAGAAGGCAAAGGGGGTAAAGGAGCTGGCTAGGACTAGAGTTTAGTTCCAACACATGATGTCTTATTTATGTGCGAGTTTAGGGATCCTACCACTACTACAATAAAGTCTAGGGGACTAGGCAAATAGTTACCCCATGTAGGACCTGCCTAAGTCGATCAACAAGGCTAGGGTCAAACTGACCAACATGACCCTAGCCAATATAGTAAACAACTAGAGCCTACTCGACCTAAGAACTTCACACGGGAGTCTCTTAAGAGTCATTGTAATGACAAAAGCTTAATTATGAGTAACAGAGTCCAACCACCGTGAAGTTGGATAGATGGACTAGGCCATAGAGATTTGAGGTACTCATTTTTTGCCAAATGCTAGAAGGATAATGACCATGAGCCCTCATACGTGAAGGGCTTAAGGGAGCAACTGATTAAAGTATAGGTTAAGGTGAGGGAGCTCAAAGTAAGCAAAACTGACCCTAACCCTGCCAACATATTATGTGACTTCAACACCTTTTTGGCAGAAGAGGTCAGAAGGGCCATCCTATTAAGAAAGTTCAATATACCTTATATTAAGTTATATCAAGGCTAAATGGGCCTGGTTGCTTACGTGGAGACATTCCAAGATTTGATGGTTGTGCAAAGAGTCCCAGATAAGTAATGTGTAAGTTGTTCCCACCATTTTAATAGGTCTACCACGAACTTAGTACAGAAAGCTACCCCCGAGTAATATATAGGTCTTTGTTACCTTTGCCAACGAGTTCATTTTACATTTTTAAGCAGCTAAGCTACCAATTAAAGATTCAGTCATTTTGCGGTATATTAAGCAAAGCAGGCAGAAACCATTGAAAGACTTTGTCAAATGTTATCATGACGAGATCTTACAAATAGGAGTTTATGAAGAAATAAGGACCTTGCGTAACATTTTGTACAATCTCCAGACCGGTTCACTATAACTCTTCTTTAAAGAGTGACCACTTGGGTAGTGGACCAAGAGGTATACCACCAAGTTATCCGACAAATAACCTTAGAGAAATGGCCCAATATTAAGTGAGAGCATGAGAAGGCCAAGGAGTTTAGTGTGAAGGCTAAGGATAAGAAGAAAGTACAGACGCAACCACCTTGAGCTAGGGCCTAACTCCAAGGGACCTCGTTAAGTCAGGAGGGACGCCCCTCGGGTAGTGTATAAATTTTGAACCGCGCCAGCTAATAAGCATCTCTGTAGCTTGATCCTAACATTGCATCTAGCTAAGCAACCTTTTTACGAAGCTCTTTGATTTGAATTACCTTATCTTGGAGCTAAGCAGAAATTGAGTCTATTTCTTTCTATGTAATGACAAGCTCGTTGGTCAACCGACGAATTTTAGCAAGTTTTTCATTAGCTTTCGTTTGAAGGTGTGATATCTAAGCCTGAGCTTTTTTCAAATGCTCTAAAGAGGCCGTGTCTCTCTTAAGTTGGTCATTACGCAAAAGTATAAGCATGGAGGCTTGAGAATAGAAGCTTAGATGTAAGCAAAAATGTTCAATACCAAAAAGTAAAATAAAAGAAGGTCATGTTAGTCAAGTGAAAACTAAAATGAGGTCAAAGAAAGTGGATACCTGGAGAGACTTCTAGGCGATAAGGCTATCAGTAAGAAAGTTTTGAAAGGACGGTTGCTTAGTGATCAACTCATTTTACCATATGCTTGAAGAGACCAGGTTAGAGTCTCATCTCTTCTAAAACATTTGGACGCTCGGCGCATAAGCTCCCTTGTTGTAGAGGCACTTAAACCTTGGACCTCACGCAGCTTAAAAGATCTTGAGACCTTGACTGCAAAGCTATAAATCTTGTCTAAGAGGGATTTACCAGCCTTAGCTTTGACCCTGCTTTCTTTGTCGCCTTCTTCTTAGGCGAATGTAGTGTTTGGGAAGTGTTAATAACAGCATCAATAAGCAATATAAAAGAAAAGAGGTGACTAAATAAGTAAGCCACGAAAGACTAAGAATGCTTACCTCTCCTTTTACCAATGGCTAGATTTGTAATTGTCATGTCGTCATCTACATCAAGGACAATGGGTGCTTCTCCAGATATTTACGAAGCATGGTTACACCTTTGCCACGTGACTTGAAACGTGTCCATTTTATTGAGAAAACATCACCAAATAGTTACAAACCATATAAAAAAATAAAGAGAAAATGAAAATGAGAAGGGAGAAATGTACCATTAACTTGAAGGTTGTACGGTCTAAGTACCGTCTTCTACTCTCGGTATAATTACGACCCTAATCACCTAAGGCAATGAACCATGTGGTGTGCCAGAACCTATTCGTGGTTGTTGAGTCACGATAAGGTATGGTATGGCAGTGATATCCCCAATTTTGAAAGTATAAGTGACCAAGTTTACCAAGAATACCAGTGACGGAAAAGCAGGTTCGTAAGGCCATAGAGTTTGGGTCTTCATCTACTGCTTCCTTTCACTTTATGCACAGGTTAATTAAGTTTTTCCAAGATGGAGCTCCAAGCTGCATAGGGCAATCTCAACTATGCAAACAATCTTCATAACACAGAGCTGGATAGGCAACCTTAGTTTAAGCTTCAAGAAGTGGCATGAAAGCACGATTTGGTCAATATCAGAGTTACTAAGAAGGACACTTGGATTAGGAAGAGAAAGCTTGATAGAACTTGGGATGATGAAGTCTTTCTGTATTTAAACCAAGTCGGTCTTGGTCAAGGTGGTAGGGTGATGGTCGAGGTAAAAATAGGTGACGTTTTGTAAAACCTTCTTTATGGCATCCTGTACGCTTCTAGAGTAGCCACTTGCATTAGACTCTTCGTACTCACTCTCCTCTACCTCAACTACTGCGAGAGTTTTGCTTTTTTCCTTCTTGGATATCCAGTTCGTAGCTAGGGTAAACTTGCAGCCACCTTTTAAGAAGCCCATTGCTATGGTGTTTCCCTTGGTATTCTTTTGCTCACTTACTATAAGGTTAACATGTTCATGATTTCAGCTACTCTCTTCTGATGAAGATGAAGTAAAAGTTGGAGTGGGAAAATTCTTCTATCCTTTTAGCCATGTTTGCATAAGAAAAACAAAAAAACCCTCGTGAGGATTATAAAAACCACAATGTTTAAGAACGAGAAATAAAGATGCATAACACTACAGCAAACCCATAGCAACATAATGCCATCATAACAAGCAAAGTCAAGCATGCAGTATGTTAGCAAGGACAAAGAAAAAGAGTTGACCAGGTTGGACGTAAGCTTTAACGTACGACGAAAATTAGTAAATTCAACCCATGAAGTAGTATGTTTCAAACCATAAACTACCTGAAAGAAGGTGACTTTCCCTTAGGAATGGTTGCCAAACATGCAGGAAAATGCAGGAAAAGAAATTAGTTGGTGCAAGGGTAGTTTTCACTACCATTTACCCCAAAATCACGCTAGACTTTGGGTTAAAATATGGGAATGAGTGTTCGAACAGTGGTGACAGAGCATAGGAAAATGGTTTCACTTGCGGGGATAAAACCCAGGCTATGGTAACCTATGACAAAAAAAAAAAAAAAGAGGGAAAGGGAATAAAGGGAAACACTGAGCAAGGTTTAGTGCTAGTACTGATGCATTTTCTCGATGACCAATGCCTTTAACAACCGTTGGAAGGCATAGGCCGTTGAGCTCACAATACACCGCACAAGGACAAAAAAGAGAAGAGAGTTACTTGATCAAGTGAGGTTTGCATTTGGAGTGCCAAATTGGGGTCTCGTTGACCTCTGTATTAAGTGGTCAAATCGGCCGAAAAGGACCGTATAATCTTGCCTAAAGATCAGAGAATTGACAAACCATGATCAGTTCAGGATGGCCAAATTCTCTATAGGGCCCCAAATCCATAGGGATCCACCCCTAATGGGAAGAAATCAGATAAATTTACGGGAATGAGGCAGGGAACTAGAAGAAATTAATTCCCAATTTATTAATGGGACGTGAATTGATTTATTTCTCCCCACCCTACCGCCACCCCATTTTCTAGTAAAATATAATATAAATATAATAATTTATAAATTAAATTTTATATATGTAAATATAATTTTATATTATAATTTTTAAAATTATATATTATAATTAAATGTAATTAGTAATAAAAAATTATGAAGTCATGAATTAATGTTATAAAAAATAAAATATACAAATAAAAAGTAAAAGGTTAAAAATTAAAAATATCTTATATTGTGTTTTCAATAATATATTAATAATATTTTTTTATTTAAGTTAATTAAATTCTTATATTATTAAAATTAATTTATAAAAATAATATAAAATAGAGAATTGATATGGGGATGGGGAACTCATTTCTCATGCGGAAATTCTTCATCCTCATCCCATTAAATATAGTGGGGAATAAGGATTAAAATAGAAAACAGGGTGGGGAATGGAGCATGCTTTCTTACCCTTACCCTGCCCTATTGCTATCCCTACGATCAGTACCCAGAATCCGGTGAGAAAATGGCTGAAACAGTAAAGGGGAGAATGTGTGAGGGAAAGAGCATGTAGAAGATGAAAAGTAAAAAGTGGGATTTGCTTCCTAATCCTTAGGATTTTTGACTTTAAAATGGAGGGCCTAAGGACAAATATTAAAAGATGTGGGATGACTCATATGAATATCAAAATGCAAGTGGCTTCCTATTTTCAGACTCGTGTATGTTAGTCTAAGCATAAGCAAAGGCAAAATTTTAACCTTTCGACTTTGCAAACCTCATATACCTAAAAGTAGGATGCTACGCTAGGTTAAGAATGACCAGTTTTGGTAGCAAATGATATCGAAGTAATGGGGCAAAAAAACAATAAAGAGCTTTTAATGCCTTCAACTTCATTTCAGCTATTAAAAGTTGGGGGACCTTTGTTATGGGGAAGATATGGATAAGCCATGTGACAAAATGTGAACCCATAATGATTTCAACCAACACCAGGTGAGGTGACTTACCTCGCCGTTGTCCTATTACAAATAAGATGACTGGTCATCTGAGAACTAAGTTAAAAGTAATTGGGCAAGACCCACCTTGAACTGGCTCTCTACTGTGCATCAACAGAATATTTGACACCATTGTTGAAAAATGCCCATGTGACTAGAAACCTTGAGATGTGAGGAATTGCCTGCATAATTAGAAACCCTGAGATGTGAGGAATTGCCCATATGACCAGAAATCCTTGGACGTAAGAAATCGTCCATATAACCAAAAACCTTGAGACATGAGGAATTGCCCACATATCTAGAAACCTTGGGATGTGACAAATCATTCATATGACAAAAAACCTTAGGACATGAGGAAATTGTGACCATGAACCTTGGTGCATATAACAGACGAGGTCTAATGTTATAGTGTGTAGAAGAGGGTTGGAATAACACCTTAAACATTGTGTTATGATGATAAATGTGTATCAATTTCTTACAAATAGTGTGCTACTTAATATTATAACCTCGTTAATAAGGAACTAAGAGCACTCAGATGGCCAAGTCTTCTAGTGACCAGGTTAGCATCACCTATGCTCTCGTTAAGATTATGATACGAACCTCACCAATAATGTGACGGAACCCAATATTGAATGTAGTAAAGAACCTTAAGATTTTTTCAAGATGCAAGTTTATTGAGTTTTGACTCATTACCTATCTAGATAAAAACCAAGACTATTAATACTCAAATGCCACACCAAGAATTCTTAAAAAAACACTTAAGAATTAAAATGATAAGTTTGGTTATTTTGAACACGACAAGAAACTAGACTTGAAGAGTTTAAGAACAAGAACTTGTAAGAAATAATTTAATACTCAAAATTGTTTGTTTCATTTAAAAAATGAAAGCCTTTTTATAGGCAAATACAAAAGAAAAAATGTCAAAAGTTAGGCCAACAATTCTATCTAACAATTTGACAAACTAAATACAAAATTTATAACTTTTAAAACTACAAAATTCAAACATGAAAATGTAAGCAATGATGTCATATGTATATGACATAAGTAATGACGTTGTACGTGTATGATGTAAGTGATTATATCATTTAAGACTCTTAAAAATTACACAAATGGACTATAATTTTCGAACGTTTCCTTATTAGTTTTCTTAGACTTCGATCGCTTGAATGATGTTCATTGAGCCTAATTCTTCAAGACGTGTATCTTGAATTGCATTTGAATCACACATCTTTTTAATTAGTCCATTCAAGGCACTTTGTAATGTCTTAACTCTATCTTTTGTATTCGGTCCACTCGGCATGCTTAATGAATCATATAGATGCTGTAATTGAGTGTTTCCAGTCTTATATATGAGTTTCTCCTCTTATTTGCGTGGTTGCGCAATTTCATTTGCATCAGGCTAAGATTCTTATCCCAAAATATTTTCTAGGGGATCACAAGACAAAAGGGAGACAATTCTTGAATATGGCAGCTGATATAGCATGTATTGAGTTAGGCAAAGGTTAAGCAGCATGGTAAAAATCAGCTCTATGTCAGTGGGTGACTACCCTCTAAGTCTGAAGGGTTGACAAGATTCTGCCATGTGGAAAGGAGGAAAACAACCTTTTATCATAGATTAATAAAAGATAACTGCGTGGCATATATCCTTTGGGTATGGCTAGAATCACGAATCCCCACCTACTATATGGCACCACCTGGAACTAATGGGAAGGTACCATCTAATTAGGATTGACTATAATTAGAACAAAATATCTTGTCCATTCATAGCTCAGCTATTCCTTCTGTATAAAAACATATTTTTCACAAGTTTAAGGTAGGTGAACACAGATTTTCATTATTATCCAGGAAAGGAAAGGAAATCAATCTTTGAGAAATGATTCTTAAGCACATATTTGCCTATGAACTATACTCTCCCAGCACTATTCTGCCTCTATGAACGTCACATGTGTGGCTTCTAAACCTTTTCTCTTTTCATCCCCTTTAAAATATAGTAGTGAGACTTGGTTTGGAGATATTCCTTTATACCTTGTTTTTTGTTCATCATTTCATCTTTAAGTACACAAAGCGGGCAATACTCATACCTTTTCAACTTTACTCTTTGATAAAATTTGACTTAAGTATTTAAGGGGGTGTCGGAGTGGCGACCTCCATCTAACCTTTGTGTTGTTTTACAAAAGGTTGGTAAGTTAAGGTTACAGAGAAAGGGCTGTGAGCAAGCTATTGCACGGCTATTTCAATATACAAATAAGTCCTCAGGCTAGTAGATCTTCGTTCCAACTTCGGACAACGTGACCGAATTCTTAAAACGAAGGCATGGTGTGGCACCATTGACTACGTCAGGAGCATCTAAATCATCTCCAAGACCTGGTGTATGCCAAGTGAAATTCCCGCATCAATGTCATTCATTTATATACAATATATGGTTAGACACATTTCTTATTATAGTAGCAAAAATAACATTCATACAAAATTATTTTTATAAACTAGGTTAAGAAAACAATCAATTGGATTTGCATATGATAGTTCAAGAATTTTGTAAATATTGATCAAAACTTTAAATGTAATAAAACACCCTATTTATTGGTTTTAAAATTAAAATCTACCAAACGCATATAAATACCTACCTGGATATTGTATGTCAATCTATAGACTTCTATTGATTTTTCTTCTTCCTCAATCTCTCCTTAGTATCAATTTAACAACAATAATAAATAATGATTCAAAGCTTAATTATCTAATATATGTATATATATATATTATTAAACATATATCATCCTAACAATTAAAATTCCAAAACTAAATAATATACAATAATTTTACTTAAATAATTAGAACCAAAATATCACAAGATCATAAATTCTAATCGGATCTAGGAAATTTTTTTCCCTTCTTTGCCTTTCTCTTATTCTCCATTCTCATTTCTTCCTTCCATTTTCTTCATTCTTTTGTCTTTTTTTTTCTCTTCTTTACTTAGTTTCTTTTTTGATTTCTAGTTGATTTAATACTTTTAATAAGCAAAAGGCAAATATTATATATATATATGATTCCACTGCTTCTAAGTTTTCACTTTTCTTCCACCACTTGGTTTCCTTCAATTGGTCCACCACATAAGCAAATTTTATTTCTCTTTCCCTCTTCCTTCTTTTTTTTATATAGATCTTTGGTCATAGAATTAGTTTATCTTGAGGCATCCTTTGATCTACTTGCTCTGCCTAAATCCGCATCAATAGCAATGGGAAGATCAACTATTGAAGGGGTTGTGGCACCTATTCGGCTTTGTTGGTATAACTCTAGGAATTGATTTGAATTAGTAGCCTGCTAACCAAAATGCTCATGATAAAAGAGGTGCTAGCTAGTTTACTTGCCTACTTCTTAGAGCGAAGATGTAATCCTTGGAGTTTTTGGTTGTCTCAACAGAAGAGGAGATCCTTCATCCAGAAGTCCATCTTTATCTCGATCTGGGTAATAGTTATAAAGTACTTACTAAGTGGAGGGCTTTTAGCGAAGCTTGTTGTTTAGTAGTTTTTTTGGTCAGAATGATTATGTGGTTGTAGTGACTTTAGCTTAACGAGCCTACAAGAAAAAGAAATTCGTACCATAACATTAGTCCTTTTTGGATCCATTTCGTTATGATTCTTTCGAGGTCGCGGAAGAATCTAAAGTTGTATCTCTCAGCATCTCTCACAAGAATGAGTTGATGGCGTAATACATGTGGTTGAAATCTTATTTACCTTTATAGTTATAGATATTCTGTATATTTTCTTTTTCTCTCTCCTTTTTTTTTGTTTTCTTTTCACCAACTTAAGCGAAATGAGGAAAAAGTATTTTGGATTTCTAACTTCACTGAAAACCCCTTAGCTTTACCTTTTTTTATTTTTACCTGTGATACAATTTTATTATCCAAAAATTCTACTCTTACGAAAACATAAATATATTTATTCATAATTTCAAAATAAAGATACTTATCTTTTAAATTCTATATATATGTGTTTCCACTTAAACAAAAATATCGATTAGTTTTTGGAAAGCAGCCACTTATCTGTGGAGCTCAAGCACAAGACATATTGGGCAATTAAAGAACTGATTATGAACTTGGAAATAGTAAGAGAGAAGCGTTTGTTTCAACTTAATATGTTAAAAGAGATTTGGTTTAAAGCCTACGAGAATGCAAAAAATCTACAGAGAATGCACTAAGCATTATCATGACAAATGGCTAATTCATAGGTCTCCCTATGTTAAAATAAATGTTCTTTTATTTAACTCTCGTCTTAAATTGTTTGCAAGAAAGCTGAAGTTGAGATGTTGTGAACTATTTCCAATAATCCAAGTCTTTACTTATAAGTCTTTGACATTCAAAGTAAATGGACTTTGTATGAAGACTTATTTAGAAAAAGTCCATAAAAGAGGGAGGTCGAGTGTATTAGGTTGTGCAGCCCTCAAGAAAGGTAACATCTTGCTGAGACATTAAAGAAAGTGCTTGGTGGGAGGTAACCACTCATGTTTGGTAATATCATTTCCTTTTTCTTTCATAATTAGTTTCTTTTCCTATTTGTACACTGCCAAATGCTATAAGCTATATTTCAAACATTGAGGACAATGTTTAGTTTAGGTTTGCGGGTGAAGTTTTAGTGTGTTTTAATGTTTGTTTTGGCTTTGAGTTTTATAAAGTCATAAAATCCAGAATTTTTTTAAAAAAATGAAAAAATATTTTTATTCATTTTTTTGTTTTTGAGTTTTTTGTGTTGCTTCCTTAATTTGAGACTTAAATATAATTTTTACATCGCTGGTTAGAATTAATAAGACATTAAGTGAAAATCATGATGTGTTACCATGTTTCCAACTAGGTTTTATTGATTAGTCTTATACTTTTGATGCACTTTATGCCATAATTGATTTGAATCTTAATTTGATGAATTCATACGATTAGAAAATAATATGCATGATAGTGTAGACTTATAAAACCCTATTTGTGAGTTTTTGAGCGTTTTTACTTCAATTCAGAGTGTTATATGAGTATTTTATAGCTTTTCTTTTATCTTTTCATTCTAATGTTCTCACTATATTTGTAAATTAGTCATGTTTTAATTGTAATATTGATTATATGATGCATGAGAAGTGGTTATAGGTCTTACATGAATCATTCAAGCCTTTCTAGCCAATCTTATACATATATTCACGTTAACCACTTTGAGCCATATTATGAACCTTTTATTTCTTAAAACCAACAACAATCAAAAGCAATAACTAAGTGTCAATTTCCTTTCTTTTAAGCTATTAATGAGTTGAATTGATATGTGTTTCAAAATAAGTTTACAGGTTGTTGTTTGTTGAACTTGAGCTTGATGATATATGCATTATCAATGTGATGCATTTTAAAAACAAAGTTAAAAAAGGAAGAAAAGAAGGCGAAAAAATACATGATTTAGAAGGATCTATTATTATCTTGAGAACTTGGGAAGTGAATCTTTAAGAAAAAGGAAGCTTTTTTTCTAAGTTATTTTTTTTTCAATATATTTAGAAATTTTGTCTTTGGATTGATGGATTTGAATTAATAATAAGAATATAAACATATTGAGAGAGTTTGGTTTAGTTACTATAATTGTGTTGAATATTTTGTAAGTTATATTTAATACATGTTTAAGATTATTTCTTATTCATTATTTTCATAATTTTGATTATGAATTATGGATTGGACACCTATAGTTAGTGATTAAAGTTAACAATTGAGAATTAAAGTGTTAGACACATTATCTTACTTTAATTAAGCGAACTTGAACAAGTGTTTGAATTAAATTCATTGACTTGGCTTGATTAAAATGGTCATGTGATTTCCTTGTGAATACATCAATTAATTACGTAGAGGTCTTACATTAAGAATATATTTAATTAACTGAAAGTGAGAATTGCCATAATCATTGAGATTTTCTACCCTTAGTAGAATGACCAAGAATCTAAACTTTTGAATATTTATATAACTCACCTAATATTTCAATGTAAGAGTAGATAGCTAGCCAACTCCCATTTGATTTCATTAATTTCCTTAGTTTCATTTTCTCATTATTATCATTTTCTTTTAATTTAACAAATTAATTGATTCATTTTAAGTCGCATTGAAACCCAAATTGATTAAAGTGTTTAGGATCTTATTGTTCGTTGAATTTAGTAATTTAAATAAAACAATTAAAATATTAAACCACTACTTTTTTAAAGAGATCGATTTTTGGGTGAACTTGTCACTAACCATTAGTGATTCATTCACTTGCGAGCACAATAAAATTTGTACATCAAGTTTTTGGTACGATTGCCCAACTAAATTTTAATGGCTTACAGCTTCTCTAGAAGCTTCAATAAAGAAGGTAGAAATATAAGTTGGACAACTTGCGAAACACATTCAAGAACATCAAAAGAGAAAGTTGCCTAACCAACCTGAGCAAGCAAAAGCTAGTATCATCCTCAAAAGTAATAGAATTATTAACAAGCTCCAAACTTATTGTGAAACACATATCAATTTAACTCATTAATAGCTCAAAAGATAGGAAATGAATACTTGGCTATTGGGTTTGGTTTTTGTTGATTTTAAGAAAGAAAAAGATGATTTTATGACTCAAAGTGGTTAACTATGGAAATATACATAAAGTTCACTAAAAAGGTTCAAAGGTTGTCTAAGGAAGAAATCATTGTACCTAAGCTTAAGTGTAATAAGTTACCCAAGGACCTTAAGTACATATTTTTGGGAGAGAGAGATACATAACCTATTATTATTGCATCTAACTTGACTCAAAGAAAAGAAATAATATTACCAAACGTGAGTAGGTTGCCTCCTACAAAGCGCTTTCTTTAATATCTAAGTAAGACGTTGCCTTTCTTGGTAAGGGTTGAACAACTTAATGCACTCAATCTCCCCCTTTTTATGGACTCCTAAATAAGGTTTTACACGATGTCCATTTGCTTTAAATGTCATTTGAGTCTTTCAATTTAATAACTCTACTGCTCTATAGGGAAAGACTTAGACTATTAAAAAAGGTCCAAAGTATCTTAACTTTAACTTTTCTAAAAACAATTTAAGATGAAAGTTATATAAAAGAACATTTATTTCAGGATGAAAAGACTTATGAATTAGCCCTTGTCATGATAACGTTTAGTGCATTCTTTGTAGAGTTTTCATAAATTGTTTAGATGACGATGATGATTGAAGATACACAATAGTTGATAATTTTAGACATCTTATAATGAAAAATTCTTAATAAATTCTTATCCTTATTTACACTGTCTAATTACTATACTGCTAAATCCACAAAACATCATTCACTATTTAGATTCTTTCTATACTTTAAAAAAAAATCCAACATAAGTCTAAGGTAGCATTAAAATTTCTTTTTAATATAAGTAGCATTACAAATTAATTGCTATAATTTGGGGTTTTTTTGGTAGCATTAATTAGCGTTACATAAATACTAAATTAATAAATATAATCACTTATCTATATATCTAATTGTTTGTTTTAAAAATGTTTATTAAATTTAATTAGTATTACAAAATTTTTAAGTTAGTACATATTTATTTACTAATTAAAATAATACTTAGAATGTTTTATAGTTAATATTAGGGATCTTCATGATACTTTTCAGAAAGTACACAAACGTCCAAACACAACTTTTTCATCTTTCATAGTTGTGTACAAACACACAAACATGCCCACTCTTCAAAAAGACAGATGTAGAGGGTAAAACTTGTAAATATTAGGCCCAAAATGGATTTGGGCCTCCCCCAATCCGATGACAAAAAAAGAGGAAAGAATCGAACAAAACGATTAAACCCTTGAAAAACCTCTTCGAAGAACAGAGCAAGTTTGAAGCAGCGAACAACAATGGTGAAGGCGTACCTAAGGTACGAACCAGCGGCTGCCTTTGGAGTCATCGTTTCCGTCGATTCAAACATCACATACGAAAGCTCAGGGAAACACCTGATAGCTCCCGCACTGGAGAAAGTCGGGGTGTGGCACGTGCGTCAAGGCATCTGCACCAAAACCCTAGTTCCTTCTACTTCCTCACGTGCCGTCACTTCCGTCGCTTCCTCGCCTTCTTCTTCTTCTCTGGTACCTTTTATGTTTCGTAGTAAAATGCAAGCTGATACTCATAGTAATAAGCTACTGTACTGTTCTAAGAAAACTAATGGAAAGAAAATTGCATGCTTAGTGCTTGCTTTCTGTTTCTTTAAAACACAAAAAGGGAACAATATCAGAGCTTAAAGAAGTTTTGTTTATAAATTTTGAAATTTTGAGAGTTTGATTCTCTTTTCTTGTGTATAAAACTTGGGCTTTGTTTGGTGAAGAATCACGAAACTAAAGTGTTTGATAATCGACAATTTTTAGCGAGTTGTGCTCACTTTTGCATTTATATTTGACATTTAGGGCAAGTTTGTATTTGGTATTTCTACTTAAGCGTAAGTGTTGTTTGCTAATCACAAGATAACTTATTTCTTCAAAAAGTATCTATCAAGTTTTTCCTAAGAAAGCATTACTAAAAAATCTATAAAATCGATGAAAATTTTTTTTAACTATTTGAAAGTGTTTTTAATGGTATCAAAAACAGACCTAAACACATTAGTATTGTCTGTTGTTGAATTTGCAGCTGCAATGTTCTTTTTTTTTTTTTTCCTTGTTTTTTCATTTCTTGTGGTCCTATAGTGTAACAAAAAGTGAAAATTGATCTGAATGTAGGTAGCTAGTGGGTATGCAGACGGTGCTATAAGAATTTGGGATAGTGAAAAAGGAACATGTGAGACTACTTTGAATGGACATAAAGGGGCTGTAACTGTGCTACGATATAACAAGATTGGTTCTTTGCTTGCATCTGGAAGCAAAGATAATGATGTTATTTTATGGGATGTTGTTGGAGAGACTGGCCTCTTTCGTCTTCGAGGGCATCGAGATCAGGTGTGTTACTGATAGCATGTTAGTTATGCCTCATGTATTGTGATAGTGGTAGGATTACTTTGCTGTTTATTTTATGTTTAATATGTGTATTTGCTTTATGTGTTGCAGGTGACTGACCTTGTCTTCTTGGATTCTGGTAAAAAGCTTGTTAGTTCCTCCAAAGATAAATTTCTGAGAGTATGGGATCTTGAAACCCAGTATTGTATGCAAATAGTTAGTGGTCATCATAGTGAAATATGGTCCATTGATGTTGACCCTGAGGAAAGATACCTGGTCACCGGTTCGGCAGATGCGGAACTGAGATTTTACAGCGTTAAGCATGAGTTAGATGATGAACAATCCATATCTGATGTTAGTGGGACTGAAATCGTGAACAATGGAGATGCATCCTCTCAGGATAAATGGCATGTTCTGAAATTGTTTGGTGAAATTCAGCGACAAAGCAAGGATAGAGTGGCAACTTTGAGATTCAATAAGTCAGGTAGTTTACTTGCTTGTCAAGTGGCTGGGAAAACAGTGGAGATATTCCGTGTATTGGATGAGGCTGAAGCTAGGCATAAAGCAAAGCGTAGGCTTCACAGGAAGAAAGAGAAGAAATCTGCAAAAGTTGAAGCTACTGAAAATGGAGAAACAAGTCACATAACCAAAGAGGATGTGAATAACCCAGTGGTTACAGTCCCTGATGTTTTCAAGTTGCTTCAAACAATTCGAGCTAGTAAAAAGATTTGTTCCATTTCTTTTTGTCCCGTTACGCCAAAGAATTCACTGGCTACTTTGGCATTGTCTTTGAACAATAACTTGTTGGAGTTTTATTCTGTGGAGAGTAGTGCAAATACAAAAACTGTTGCTATTGAGCTCCAGGGACATCGTTCTGATGTCCGAAGCCTTACACTTAGTGCCGACAATACTCTTTTAATGTCAACAAGTCACAATGCGGTGAAGATTTGGAATCCAAGCACTGGTTCTTGCCTGCGAACTATTGATTCTGGGTATGGACTCTGTGGGTTAATAGTTCCTAATAACAAGTATGCATTTGTTGGGACTAAAACTGGAACAATAGAAATTATTGATATTGGGAGTGGCACTTGCATTGAAGTGGTAGAAGCCCACGGTGGCTCCGTTCATTGGATTGCCACCATTCCAAATGAAGACGGTTTTGTCACTGGAAGTGCGGATCATGATGTTAAGTTCTGGGAGTATCGAGTCAAATTGAAACCTGGCCAAGTGTGTTTGTCATGCCTTATACTCTCTGTTGTTGTTTTATTTTATTCTGTTTATTTCACTTTTATGCTTCTCTCGGGAATTCCAAGTAAACTTATAATACCTATTATGCAGTGATGATTTCTAGAAAATGTTCACTTTCTGATTGTGTTTTCATTTGAGAAACAGAACACTTCTATAAGTCTAGAAGTATCTTTTTCTGTAGTAGCATACAAATAGATAGAGCGATAACATATGTGAATTAGAATTTAAGACCTTTTGTGATACTTATGGATGGGTATGCTGCTTTGATGAGACAGGTCTTTGGCGTTGACCTCACAGCACAGAGATTAATGTAACTTTCATCCGTGTTTAATGTATTAGTTGCAGTTTTAGAATCAGCAATTTTTCAGAAAACTGCAAGTTGAGGAGTGGCAGAGATGATAAATTAGATTGTACAGGTTTTGGCATGGACACCACTGTACACGGACATACACAAGTTTCATCTCATATTTTACATATTAGTTACAGTTTTATTTGATGAATGTCAGATTGGATTTAGTAGAAGGTCTTTTCTTTTTTTTTTTTTTTTTTCGTATTTTGAACGCTTCTTTCTTTAATTTTTCTTTTGAGCTTGTATATGCAATTTCTTTTTCTTCTTTCAACGATTATTTAGCTTCATAATATTATTAGAGAAATTCTTTTGGTGCTCAAGTTTAAATTGAGATTCTTACATCTTCCATGTATGATATGTAATGTGACATTTTCTGTTTGGTTTACAGAACTCAAAGCCTCTCATCTTGTCAAATGTAAGAACTACAAAGATGAATGATGATGTTCTAGCTGTTGCTATTAGCCCTGACGCCAAATACATTGCTGTTGCACTATTGGATTGCACTGTGAAGGTTCAGTTAATTTCTTTATCCTCACCTACTTTTAGTTTTACTTTATATATGGTTTTTTGTTTGATGCTTATGGTGTTCAAGTTTTCTCAGCCATAAATTGACAAATCACTCAATTTTCAAATTCATCTTATTTAGGAGAGGTGCATGATCATAATTCTTTTCCGAGTACAGTAATGAGAACGAGGGATGGTGTGGTGTGGTGTGGTGATAGATGATACAAGATTTGTTTTCAAGCAATAGAATATAACTTTTATCATATTTAAAAATGCTGGATTTATGGTGAAGTCATGAATTGAGAAAGCACTTAGTATTCAAATTCATCTTATTAAGCATAGGTGCCCTGTAATAATTTTTTTCAAGGTCATGATGGAGATATTGCAGTGATAGATGGAACAAAGTTACTTTTCCAGCAATACTTCATAATGGAGTTGTATTTGAAGATGCCTGGTTTAGAATTATTTTAGTCAAAATGAAGCTTTGGAAAAAGATTTTGTTTCTGTAACTTCTTTTGTCTAATGTAACACCTCATCCTCTTATAGCACTTTCATCTATGGTAATGGTCATTCTATCTTTGTGTTTTACACTGAGAGTCTTGTCCTCTATATGATTTAATATTTCTTTTCTACTTTCAATTACTATAATCTTGTTCATCTTGATGCATTTCTATTAACCTTATTTATTTCATTGTTTTTTTCCATCAGGTGTTTTTTATGGATTCACTCAAATTTTTCATTTCCTTATATGGTCATAAGCTGCCTGTCCTGTGTATGGATATTTCATCAGATGGAGATTTGATTGTGACTGGCTCAGCAGACAAGAATTTGAAGATTTGGGGATTAGATTTTGGTGACTGCCACAAATCCATTTTCGCTCATGCTGATAGGTGCTTTATTTTTATAAATGAACATGAAAATAGAAAATATTTCCTTTTAAGTTTGGTTGACATAGGTGAAACTTCATGAGCAGTTTTGTTTATAGAAGCTATTTCTGTGGCAGTGTCATGGCAGTGCAGTTTGTTCGAAACACACATTACATGTTTAGTGTTGGGAAAGATCGCCTTGTCAAATACTGGGATGCTGATAAATTTGAGTTGCTTCTAACTCTTGAGGGGCATCATGCTGATGTTTGGTGTCTTGCAATCAGCAATCGTGGTGATTTTGTTGTCACTGGATCTCATGACCGATCCATACGTCGCTGGGATCGTACTGAAGAGCCATTTTTTATTGAGGTATTTTCTTATTGCTTCTGTACTGTTTCATGCAGATAAAACGAATGTGATAGTTTTATGTCTTTTTGTTATTCATGGAATAAAGAATGATCTAGTTAATAAAAAGGATGTATTGGTTGATCAGTTCTGCTCATCCTACACATTTAGGAGCTTGAGCTTTATTCCTTTTTTGTATATACTATTCCATTGCTGAGTAAAGTCTTGAATGTGCAGGAAGAGAAAGAAAAGAGGCTGGAGGAGATGTTTGAGTCTGACGTTGACAATGCATTAGAAAACAGGTATGCACCAAGGGAAGAACTACCAGAAGAGGGAGGAGTGTCTGTAGCTGGGAAGAAAACTCAAGAAACCCTTACAGCAACTGATTCAATTATTGAAGCTCTAGATATGGCAGAAGAAGAATTGGAGCGTATTGCTAAACATGAGGTATATTTGCATTCCCATTTTCAAAACAACAATGTTATTCACTGACTAGTAAAAAATATGCATTAATGCACTCTGGACTTGGGCTGTACCCACTTCAAGGAAACTTTGTCTCCCATAAAAGAAGAATGAATTAATTCTCTAGGGTTGCAGCAGTCATTAGAGTTCCATCCAATTTCAGTTAACAATATACCTAAATCTCCCTTGTGATTGTCCTCCTAGAAAATGCATCAGTTACTCTCTCAAATGAGTTAATGATTGCTGATTAGGAGAAAATGGATGCAAATTGGTTTTCTTGCCATGTTGATCTGCAACAAAAATGCTTGTTCTCTTCTAGTTTTATTTTAAGCAATGTATCTTATCAACTCCTTTTTATTCATGATAATGTTTTGTATCACTCTGTTGATTAGCCCAACCTTTTATTTATTTATTCTTGTGTCAAATGATTCACATTTTTTATTTCCAAGAAGTGGTGCCAAATATCATTAGAAAAGGTCCCAAGGGCTTTGAGTCAATGATGACTTAACATGATGGGCTGACAGACAAATTTCATTAAGAATTAAGAAGTGATATAAAACTCAAGTACTGATCTTATCAATGCCTGTTATGGTTGTGACAAAATGTTCAAAAATAAAAGAGATCATATATGAAAGGCCGGAATTCATATTTAAAAACCCATCACTGCAGTGAAGTTTAAGCAAACCGGCAATGGGAACTAGTGCCAATATAATGCATTTCATAATTTAATTATATGTAACTTTCAGGAGGAGAAAACCTGGGGAAAACCTGCGGAATTTCAACCAGACATGAGACTGCTTGGGCTTTCTCCATCTGATTATGTTCTCCGTGCGCTCTCAAATGTTAACACCAATGATCTTGAGCAGACCTTGCTGGTAAGCTGGCAACACTGAGTTCATTTTTTTTTTATTCCCAGATGACACTCCCTTTTCTGCAAAAGGAAAATGAAAAATGGGGGATCATACATTGTCTGTTTAATTTTTGTAAGGTATATACTCTTTTGAGTTGAAGAACTTCTGTACTGTATTTCTGTAGTAAAAATCACCTTTGATGGCCATTTGTACTTGATAAATCACCCATAGCAAGTTAATTTTTTGATGGCCACCTTTTCAATTCCTGTGGCCAGTGTGCTTTCAATTGTTCTTTACTGAGTCATTCTCCTGCATTTCATCTTGGTAATATGCTGCATGTCACAGGTGTATGTCCTACTTATCCTGTACATATAAGTTAGCCAACTTGAGTATATCAGCTGTAAAAATATCATCCTCAAACTTAATCCATTGTCCAGTCAACTATATATGCCTGTCAAAAGTTTTGCCGTTTCAGATGATATCTCACACTTGATACCGCAGTTGATTTATTTGTCTCATTATCATAATTGCTGCATTTTGTTGGAGTTTTGATTCCATTAAATTCTTTTTTTCTATCAAAATATGCTGGTTGTATGCTTAGTAACAATATGTAATAAATAAATAAATACGTTCATTTTTTGCTAATCTCTTACCGTGAGAGTCAACTCCAGTTATTAGACAGAAGATGAAAAGGAAAAACAATAAAAAATTTGGACCTTTGCATCTTTAAGTCAACAACTTGGTCAAGTGTGCTAAAAATTCAAAGCTTTTACTTTCTGGCTAGTATGTAGTGTAATATGATTATTCATGGAGTGATTGAAACTTTTCTGATTTTTTATACTGGTGCACAATTGGATTTTAATTTTGATTTTTGGTGCAGGCTTTACCATTCTCAGATGCTTTGAAGCTTTTGTCTTACCTCAAGGATTGGACTTCGAATCTCGATAAGGTTGTTCTATTTGCACTGATAAGCGTGTGTGTGAGCAAACTCATCCATGCAAATTGATCTTGGTGGTGTTATATTACTATTGCCAGCGTCTCCTGCCTTTACACGGGAGTAAACTAAAATAGATCATATGGGACACAAAAATAATATAATGTTATCACATCTCTTTGTATAGAAGTTTTGTATCCCTAGAATTAATATGTATATATGTGATTAGCATGCCTGTGAACTGCTTGGCTACCGTCAGACATTACTGTGCCTTAAAAAAATGCTGCATGTTACTGAAAAAACTCAATATTTATTATGAACTTTCATGCCACAGTTTGGAATGATATTTGTTGTGGTGTAGTATTATTCTGCATGAGCACATTTTTCCATTTCTGCTCTAAGTTTATGTTTATCCTGGTAGAGCATATTTAAAATGTTGTTACAATCTATGTACAGGTTGAGCTAGTTTGCAGGGTTGCTACAGTGCTATTGCAGATACATCATCATCAACTAATTACTACCCCTTCTGCCAGACCTGTATTGACTGTTCTCAAAGACATTCTTTATGCAAGAGTCAAGGTAATAATGCTTTTTCCTTTCTACAATGCATTGAATTGGCAAGGTCAAGGGAGCAGTAGAGTGTCCAAAGTAAGATAGTAGAGTTTTGACAATCGAATGCAGTTGAATGTTTGCATTGATGCTTGCTGACTATTCCCATCTGATGTTCTGTTGGACCACGTTTATGTCTAATCTCACCTGAAGCTATTCGATCTGAGATTTTCTTAAGGGTAACAGTAATAAATTTAACAGAGAACATATCACATGTTATTATTCTGAGAAAGAAAAAATTCTTTTAAAAGGGTTCTTATTCTGATGATCCTACTGGAGCATCTGGAGGGAGATCTGAATATGGTCTTAACATTTAAATAGTGATGTAAGGTAGACCACTAAATTTGAAAACTTTATTTGCTTAGCTATAAGTGCATGCTTACTTGAAGCACAAATGTTTATATGCAATTCTATGCACAAATTATATATTTCTGATGAGATAAAATTGGTTCAATGTTATCCCTTGTAGCTGAGGATTTAATGCACGAATTTTTTTTGTCCTATTTGGGGAATTCACTTGACATTATTTTTGCTGGATAGCCAGTGTTTCTATTGAACGGAAGCTATATTTTTAAGATAAAGAGTATATATGAACTATCGCTATTAGCTTTAATCATTTGAAATTTGTAATATCTGAGTGTGTTCTAATGTTTCTTAGTGGATTCCTTGAAAGGGTTTCTAATCAATCTGCCCAAAAGTAGTGGCCATACCAACCATGCTCTTTTACGTTGTAGTTTAGATATCTGTGACGAAGATAAAGCGGAGGCTTAATGATTCTTCACTGACTTGGGAGTTGAAACTTGTTTCAGGAATTTAAAGATACTCTGGGTTTCAATCTTGCTGCAATGGATCATCTCAAGGTTTGTGAATATGTTTATTTTTTTTCCTTATGTTTTGAAATAAACTTTTGATTAGAAAAACTTTTGCATCGCTAAAGACTTCATTTTTTATCATTGAATTCAGCAATTGATGGCAATGAGATCAGATGTACTCTTTAGCGATGCAAAGGCCAAGTTGCAAGAAATCCGATCACAGCAATCAAAGCGTTTAGAAGCAAGGATAGATACAAAAGCCGAAAGACGAAACAAGAAAAAGCAGAAAAAATCAAGTGATATACATGCTTGGTCATGATGCATTGGTGACTTCTAAGTGCTTTTCAAGACAAACAAGTGCTTTACTGACAGGTTAAATATGAGATTTGTCAAACATTGACACAAGACAATAGGAAGAGAGACATTCTTCAAAGGCCAACAACCCAAGAAGTTTTGTTTGTTTTCTTGCAGTGCAGCTCGAAACATGTAGAGTTGAAGAGTGATTTTGCTTTCTAAGTCTTGTTTCCTAATTTTGTCTGTAATATATTATGTAAAATTATTTATAAGCTGGTGGTGGAATTTGAAATTTTGATGGAGATGGTACAAGACCGAGCTGAAGATTTATGTACACAGATGGACAAAATATTTATATAAATTTTGTAATTCTCTTCAAACTTACTCAGTACTGCCTTTTACGGAAATTGTATTTTTTATTTGATGCTTTAGTAGAACGTCTGGAAGAATTGTTTTTCGATAATAACAAAATCATTTATGTAATGGAAGATTTTATCGGTTTGGCTTGATGATCACTACTTGTTTTGAATCCTTGATGCTGAAATCTATCTCCAAAGCTAAAGACTTGGGGGAGCACGATAAATCAGGAAATAACATATCATTGCAAGATCGCACCAAGCAATTATCTTCCGTCATTATCTTCAATCATTGTGAGTGGATACCTAACTATGAAAGACTCGTACGAATTATGGAACTCCCTAAAAGAAAGATTTAGTACTTGAAGACGATAATTCTTATATAAGATATGAAGTAAGAATAAAATAAATTAGAAATTTTTAAAAGGATTGCATGCACATATAAGGAAAAAGAAGTTTATTCACACTACATTTATGATTTTGATGATGTTGTTAAGATCAATTAATGATTAAAGGAAGAAAATATCAAGGTCAAGATTAAAATATTAAAAAAAATATGTATACTATGTCTGCGATATAACTCTAATGGGAAAGAAAACTTAGCTTCTATCAATAAAAAAGAAATATTGTATGAAAAGATTTTAAGATGCAACATAATTTATTTTACAAGCATATTTTTCAATTGTCTTCTTCTTTGTTGATAATTCTCAAATTTATCCAGTAACATGTTAGCGTAATATTGAGGGATGAAGAATCTTTGTAACCTTTTCTTCATATGATACCACATATGAATTTTACTTAACATTATGTACAATTAACATTATGTAGACCTATATCATTAATGAAAACATATTAGAGAAAACATATTTTTATATTTCGTGCTTACCACTCCTTAAAGCAAATGCTCTCTCAAGCAGTCGTCATAATTATTGGCATACTCATGGTCGAGGCTACGATTATGATTTAAGCAGTTATTTACACTATACAGATTACAAGAAAGGTAAGTCATACCACAAGTAAACTACTCTGAATTAAGATATAAACATAAGAAAACATGTTCAACGTAAAGTTAAAGAGAACACCTGTAATAGGTGTGGGATGAAAGGTCATTGGGAATGCATGTGTCATACGCTTAAATATTTCATGATCTTTATGAAGCCTCCATAAAAGTGAAGGAAAAGAATGAAGAGACAAACTATACTAGTCCTAACTCATCTTAAAGCTTCTAACATTTATAATATATGGATAACAATACTAAAAATTAATTGGTAATGGAAATATCTCTACCAATTAAGTTGAATTTACACCAAAGTCTTTTGAAGATTGCTATACGTCAACCAGGATGGCTGCGGAATATCCAGTTCCAAACATCTATATCTAGCACGGACTTGCAGAATCAATCATCAAGCATCTTCAAATGATTACAAGAACTTGGCTATTGTGCATGCAGTTGCCAAATACAAGGAGACAATTTTGCATGTTGCAGACTTAGTTTGTATCAAACCTACTGAATATAATCAACATTTCCTAATGAAACTTATTCTCAGTCATCAACCAGAGATAACCCATCTATGCACCTTTAGTTGTATTACAGATATACATATTACTATATTATAACACATAAAGATGTGACCTCGACATTGTTTGCAATCCATATTGCCTCTTAGAACCCTTAATTTTGTTATCTATATTGGCCTTTAGAACCCTTTATTAGGCTTTATATTTTTGGAAACCTTAATTAGGCTATCTATATTGGTTTTGAGAACCCTTAATGAGCGATTCATGTGCTGCACATTCTACAGATCATCATTATTTGATGTTGCAAAGGTAACCAAGTCATATATAGACACAGGCATAGACACATGCGCGCGCATATATATATATATATGTGTGTGTGTGTATGTAAATATATGTTGCCATATGCCAATTAGGTGATTATTTCTGTAACATCCCCTAATTCTAAGAAATTTCGACAGAATTTTCGCTATAATATAATATAATGTACATCATATATGTAATCCCGTGAACTTTAAAATTTCACTGTAAACACTTCCAATAAAATTAAACACCAACTACTTCATTTTATTACTCAACAAAATATAATCAGTTCCATGACTTCTAAAATCCAAGTATAAGCATAGAAATTACATCAAAATTATACTTTTGTAAGATCCTGCTCCTATAATTACATACAGTTTCAAAAGTAGCAAAATTTTTGTTTTCGAATACCCCTTTGTCTTCTATTTATAAAAACACCAGCATCATCTAAACCTGAAAAGTAGGGATGAGCTAATGGGCAGTAAACATTTATATATGAAGACAGTTTTAAAATTTGTAATAAACAAATTTGAATATAAAAACACTCCTTAATTTCAACCAAAGAGTGTAGTAGGATATCAAATCAAAATTTTAATTCCAATATTCATACAAACAACATAAAACACATTAATTCAATTATAAAAAAATTTTTCATAAATTTTGTGCTTACATACTTTACGAGTATTATTCCGAAAGACCGTCGCTCTACAAACTAATTATAAATACTTTAAGGGCATTATTTTTAGGGATCATCATCCCATCAAAAACAATCTTTAGGGGCATTATTTTTGGGGACCATCACCTCAGCCGCAATGACCTTTAGCGGCATTATTCTTAAAAACTGTTATCCCAAACACCGGTGTCACGTCACAATAACAACTATGGCCATCACATTTTCATTTATCAATTCATTTCATAACATTTCTATACAAACTATATATTTAAAAAAAAATACAACACATGTTGATACAATTTTATCACTGTATTTGTAAATTTAACAAGTCTATAAAAATTACTATTGAAATCTGATTTAAAAAAAATATATTTAATTGAATCAACACATAATAATTTAGAAATTTTATACATATTTATCAAAATATTAGCTGTAATTAAACATCATACTTTTCAATTTTAAAACCAAAATCTACCAAATGCATATAAATACCCACCTGATATACATGTGATAATTTTTATACCTCTGTTAGTTTATCCTTCTCTTTCTAATCACCTTCTAATACCAATTTAACAAATAATAATGAATGATGATTCAAAAATTCAAATTTTATTATCTAAAATGTATATATATTTAAACATATATCTATATATTAATAGTTTAACTTTGTACAGTTAAATTAAGAATATAATAATTTTTAAAAATTAAAATTAATCATTGAAATCATAATTTCAAACCAAATCTGCCTTCTTTTGCTTTCCTTTCTAATTGATTTTCGATTTTTAATTTGAAAATGAAGGTTTGAGTGTGTGTATATATATATATATCTATATCTACTGCTTACCTTATTTAATTATTATATAAATTTTTTTCTAACACCTGCCACCCACTTAGCCCATACATACAGTGTTTAAACCTATTTTTAAATTAAAACACATAACATCCTAATTTCAATCAAGTCCTTCAATTTCTGTTTTTATACATTTTATCTATAATAAAATTTATATTATCCAATAATTTTATTCGTTTAAAATCATAAATATATTAATCCTAATCAACATTTTTTTTTAATAAATATATCTGTCTTATAGGTTTTAAATTATTACGTTCTCATATAATATAAAGTGGATATATTCAATATGTGTATTCTAATTAAAGTAAGGACTTAGGGTATTACAACCTTCTCACCTAAAAAAAATTTCATCCTCGAAATTTACATTTCAGTTTAAAATAGTTCTAGATATTGTGATTGCATTCGGTCTTAAAGTTCTCAAGTAGTTTCCTCTATTTCATGATGTTGCCACAAAACCTTCACCAAGTGGATATTCTTTTTGCGAAGAACTTGTTTTTTATAATTAAGAATTTGAATAGGTTTCTCTTCATAAGAGACATCCTCGTTCAATGTAACGTCTTGCCATTCTAAGACATGTGAAGAATCTGACTGGTACTTATTTAGCATTGAGACATGAAAAATATCGTGAATTTGTGATAATTGAGGAGGTAAGGCTGGTTTATAAGATACTTAACTAATTCGTTCCAAAATCTCAAAAGGACCAATAAACCTTGGAGCAAGCTTCCCACTTTTTTCGAACTTCGCTATTCTGGTATGAGGTTTAACTTTTAGGAAAATAGATTACACATTTCAAATTCCAATGGTTTCCGTTTATGATTTGCATAACTTTTTTGATGACTTTAAGCTGCAAGAAGTCATTGTTGAATCACATTTACTTTCTTAGTGGTTTCTTTTACCAATTTAGATCCCACTATTGATGTCTCACCAATCTCTACCCAACAAATAGAATAAGGTTTACCATATAATGCCTTAAAAGGAGCCATTCCAAGAATAGTTTGGTAGCTATTGTTGTAAAAAAATTTGATTAAAGATAAATGGTCATCCCAAAAGCCTTAAAAATGTAAAACACAAGATTTAAGCATATCCTCTAATACTTGGATAACTCTCTCAGATTGACCATCTATTTAAAGATAATAAACTATACTAAAATTCAATTGAGTGCCCATAGTTTTCTTGATATAATTGATTGACTATTTGTATACTTCTCCAAAATTGCGAGGTAAATCTTGTATCTCTATCGGATACAATTGATAAAGACACTCGGTGTAATCTTACTATCTCTTGAACATATAATCTATTCAAAAATTCTAGAGACTTAGTAAATTTGACAGGTAGAAAGTGAGTAGATTTCGTTAATCTTTTCACAATTACCCAAATACTTTCATGAATCTTTTGGTTTTGGGTAGCCCTCTCACAAAATCCATAGTTACATGTTCTCATTTCCATTCCACTATTAGAAGAGGTTGGAATAACCCTGCTGGTTTTTAATGTTCTACTTTCACCTGTTGGCATGTCAAATATTTAACCATAAATTCCCCTATATCTCTCTTCATCCCATTTTACTAAAAACATTTACGCAAATTATAGTATATCTTCGTACCACTAAGATGTATGGTAAATTTAGACCTGTGAGTCTTATTAAGCACATCTTTTCTAATAGACTTGCCTGATAGTACAAAAAATCTACCAGCAAACCTTAAACCACTATATAAATTTATAGACCATCCCTCCATGGCCTCACCATTCTCTAACTTGGCTCATACTAACTTAACTTTAGGATCACTTTGTTGAGCAATAATCACCTTTTGAAGGATGGTAGGTTATGCTATTAGGTTGAATAAGAAAGGTTGGCTTCCTGATTCATTAATCTTTAAATCAAAGTTTTCTAAATCATTACAAATCTTCCACCTTCGACAGGAAAATCTTGCCAACGTGCTCTGAAATTTCGTACTCAAGGTATCTGTTACCACATTAACCTTACCGGGACGATAATGCAAGATGAAATCATAATCTTTTAGGTATTTCATTCACTTTATCTGCCTCAAGTTAAGATTCTTTTGAGTAAAAAGATATCGAAAACTTTTATGATTTGAGAATACTTCAAACTTCTCACCAAACAAATAATGTCTCCATATCTTTAATGCAAATACAATGACAACAAGTTGTAAGTCATATATAGGATAGTTATGCCCATGGGTCTTAAGTTAGCGTGAACCATATGCCACCACTCTCCCTGACTGCATCAAAATACAATTAAGACCCATACAGGAAGCATCACAATAAACTGTGTATCCTACTCCTTGCTCAATAATAACTAAAATTGAGGCTGAGGTCAAATGATTTTTCAACTTTATAAAGGCTTGCTCATATTCATTGTTCCACTCAAATTTCACCCATTTTCTAGTTAATTGAGTCAAAAGTGCTGCTATTCGAGAAAAATATTTCACAAATCTACAGTAATATCCTGCTAAACTCAGGAAACTTCTAATCTCTAACACATTTTTTGGCTTATTCCAGCTAAGCATTACCTCCATCTTAGCAGGGTCCACAGAAATACTTTCGTTTGACATCACATGTCCAAAAAATTTAACCTCAATTATTCAGAACTCACATTTACTCTGTTTTGCATATAAATAGTGTTCCCTCAACACTTGCAAAGTAATGGACCAGTGTTGCTCATACTCCTCCTTTGACTTAGAATATATTAAAATATCGTCGACAAGCACTACCACAAATTGATCAAGATAGAAGTGAAAAATTCTATGCATCAAATCCATAAATGCTGTAGAAGCATTAATAAATCAAATGGCATCACTACAAACTCAAATGTCTATATCTACTATAGAAAGCCGTATTTAGGATATCTTCATTTTTAACTCTCAGTTGGTGGTAGCTAGATCGAAGGTCAATCTTTGAGAAGTATCTAAAATGACGCAGCTGATCAAAATTAAATACTTCCAATAAAATTAAACAGCAACTGTTTTATTTTATTACTCAACAAAATATAATCAATTCCATAACTTTTAAAATTCAAGTACAAGCATATAAATTACATCAAAATTATACATTATAAGATCCTACTCATATAATTACATATAGTTTCAAAAGTGGCAAAATTTTTGTCCTGGAGTACCCCTTCGTCTTCTATTTATAAGAATCTCTTGCATCACCTAAACTTAAAAAGTAAAGATGAGCTAATGCGCAATAGACATTTATACATAAAGGCAGTTTTAAAATTTGTAATAAACAAATTTGAACATGAAAACACTCCTTAATTTTTAGCAAAGGATGTAGTAGGATATCAAATTAAAATTTTAATTCTAATATTCATATAAATAACATAAAACACATTAATTCCGTTATATAAAAATTTTTTTTATAAATTTTGTTCTTGCGTATTTTACAAGTATTATTCCAAAAGACCGCCACTTCAAAAACTGACCATACGTATTTTAGGGGTATTATTTTCATGAATCATCATCCCATAAAATATGATCTTTAGGGGTATTATTTCTAGGGATTGTCGCCCTAGCAGAAACGACTTTTAGGGGCATTATTCTCAAAAAATCGTCATCCCAAACACTGGTGTCATGTCACAACAACAATCATAACAATCACATTTTCATTTATCAATTCATTTCATAACATTTTTATACAAACTATATATTTATAAAACTACAACACATGTTGATATAATTTTCTCACTGTATTAATAAATTGAACATTTTTATGAAAATTACTATTTAAATCTGATTCGAAAAATAATTAATTGATCAACATGTGGTAATTCAGGAATTTTATGCATATTTATCAGAACATCAGCTGTAATTAAACACTCTACTTTTTAATTTTAAAACCAAAATCCACCAAATGTATATAAATACCTACCTGACATACAAGTGATAATTTTTATGCTTCTGTTAGTTTATCCTTCTCCTCTCAATCACCTCTTAATACTAATTTAACAAATAATAATGAATAATGATCCAAAAATTCAAATTTTGTTACCTAAAATATATATATATATATATTTAAATGTATATCTATATACTAATAGTTTAACTTTCTATAGCTAAATAAAGTAATATATTAATCTTTAAAAATTAAAATTAATCATCGAAATCGTAATTTCAAACCAAACCTGTCTTCTTTTTCTTTTCTCTCCTTTTCTTTCCTTTCTGATTGATCTTCGATTTTCAATTTGAAAATGAAGGTTTACATGTATATATATATATATATATATATCCACCACTTACCTTATTTAATTATTATGTAATTTTTTTTAACACTTGCCACCCACTTAGCCCACGCACGTAGTGCCCAAATCCATTTTTAAATTAAGATACATAGCATTCTAATTTTAATCAAAACCTTCAACTTCTCTTTTTATACCTTTTGCTTACAACAAAATTTATATTATCCAATAATTTTATTTTTTTTAAGTTATAAACATATTCGTCCTAATCAACATTTTTTTAATAAATATATTTGTCTTATAAGTTTTAAATTTTTATGTCCTCATATAATATAAAGTGGATATATCCAACATGTGTATTCTAATTAAAATGAGGATCTACGGTATTACAATTTCAAAACACAATTAACGAAATAATTTTGTGACATAAAGATTTGATATTGGAAAGTCAATTGCAGGTTTTTAAAGATAAAAAATAAGAATAAGGAAAATCCTTAAACATGGTTAACTCAGAGTCATGAATGTTGGCCGAAGTTTACCAAACCACATAAAAAGATAGTGTTTGATTTATTTATCTATATCTTCCTATATCAATAGTATATTTATAATTGTTTCACATATTAATAATAATTTATTAATTATTATTGTCTTCATATTAAGGATGACAATTATTGAATTTCATGTTTGAATCTCTTTAATTTTAAAATACCCAATTCACCCCCTTGGGTTGTCTAGTTGTACTTTTGAAGTAGCATGTGCCCTAGACGTGACGATAAATTATATTATAGTTTTACAATAATAACAATATATATCCATCTAATTGATACTCTTGCGGATTTCATAAGTATGTTGAATATTTGAAATAAAATTTGGTTCAAACCAAATATAGTCTTGTGCTACAAGTCAAGCACAGTTCCAATGGAATATTTATCCATGAATTAAACTTAAAAACTTTTAAAACATTTTCACATTTCCATCAAGTACTAAATACTTCGGAATAATGCCAATTATATTTTTGACACCTTCATAGAACTATTGATTTTGAGTTATTTTTATCTATTTTGGAGAATTAACAATTTAGGTTTTGTTATTCTTAAGCAAATTATTTTATTTTGTCCTTACAAAGCCTGGTTACATATGGATATAAGTTTATTTATAATAGCATAACAATCTTTTGTAGATTGGAACAGCAAAAACTAGACATATATGATTAAAATTCTTTTACACACAGATTTGTTAAGTATAGGGATGCACTAACTCGACAAATAATATGCAGGCATATATGTTACTTTTAGATAGAGTAAAACCTATGAGTGAAGGACTTCTACAACTTTATTGGACATATGTGCCTCGTATAATTTGTTTTCCTTTGAAAAGATCTATCTAACTTGGTATTACTAACAAAGATTCCAATGAGATAATTCCTAAAACACGTCCACCACCATGTTTTAATTCATCAAGGTTGCATTTTTTTTTCACTGCAATTTTTGTTCCATTGTTTTTTTTTTTTAAGAGAATGTCAAATGCAATCATCTTAAAACAGTAGATATCCAAAGGAGAATGTTATAAAAGACTTAATTAGTTTAGCTTAAAAAATCACCTCTGTCCGCCTTATTCTATATAACTTGATTCTCTTGTTCTTCATGCTTGTTCTTCTTCGAATACCCCCTAAGTTGTATGTAGTATTTATATATGCATGTCTATATTTAATTGTCATTTATGTAAATAATTTAATGAAAATTTTTTTGTTAATGAGGCCTTAAAAAAATTATAGAAGGCTTATACTGTTAAGTGTAGATTCATTTGGCAGCATAAGCCCAAATATGCATTTAATTCTTTTTTTTTAGGGTTTTAGAGCTTTATAAAATAAGCTTTTGGACAGTTCTTTTATTTCAAGCCACATATTTTATTTTAGAAAGATACATCGTTTTTCAAGAATCTAAGGGAAACAAAGAAAAAAAGAAGATAGCTAAGTAGAGATTTAAGGAGATAATTGAGAAGATCTAAAATAATCAACTAATTTCTCCATTTTTTTTGTAATTTTATTGATAACTTGGTTTATAGGTATATATTTTATAAAATGATTGCACGAAAAATGTTCAGGAGATTTTGAGATATTGATTTAAGTTGAAAATTTGGTTATCGATGTTTGTTTATGAAGAAGAGATGGAAGAAAGATTCAGCGTTGGATAGTAACTTAATTAAAAAATTTTATGAATTTTTATATTTTGAGTTTTCTAAGATTGATAATTGAAAAATTGGACATCTATAGGATCATGATAAATTTTGGTTTCATTCCAAAATGTTATGTTTTCAAGTTTAGATGATTTTTAAATCCAACTCGAAGATGCCGAAAAATAAATATTTCTATAAAATACTTGACAGAAGAAATTTTTTTAGTTGATAAATGGTCTTCAAAAAATGATGAAATTTTTTATACAAATTTATGATTTTACCAATATATATATATATATACACACACACACAAATTCATGTTTTTTTATACAATTTTTTTTTACGTAATTATGAATAAGTGACTAAGTTTAGCATGTAATAAGAAATAGTTGTGGATTGAATAAAGAGTTTATATTTTTATATGATATTATGTGGTGTTTCATTAAAGCTTTGTTCTTATTTCATGAGAAACGTACAACATTTAAGGCATAAGAAAAAATTGTGATAATATTAAGGATAGATTTGGGAAGTTCATGCAATGATAAGTTATTTTGTATTAGATTGCATATAATATGACTTATGAAGTCATTCTTAATTTTAAGATTGTTAGAATTAAAATTAAACTCATTTAGTTTTACTAGGTTTAATCTTATTAAGTATATTTCTAATTCAACTATTATTAATCTCTTTTTTTAGTTTAATTCTACCACTCCCCTACAAACTGAAGATAATAGAGAAAGTTTGAGTTTGGAAGCCAACATGATTGAAAAATCTCAAAATAGTTGTAGTGTCGAGAAGTGATCGAAAAATAAGAGAAAACCAAGTAGCTCCTTCAAGAGGCGAGAAATAATTTTTTTACCTTCAATAGGTGACAAGTAGTAATAGTATCTTCCATAGGTGAAGAATACTGATAGTGCATTCCATGGGCAAATAGTATTATTATTCCTAACTATAGGCAAAATAGTAAACAAAAGAATAGCCATATTAGGAACTTGTAAACAAAGACAGTACCTGTGGACAGTAGCATAACTTGAATCAAGGTTTTTCAAAATATTTTTTTTGTTTGCTTTTTTGATGAGTAGAAAACTAAATTATGCTCAGTAATCACCACATAGGATAATACATCATCGTTATCAAAATTTTTCTAGGTCAACTCTCAAACCTAAGATCAAACCCATTCTGATATTGTGTTGAAGAAAATAAAACTATATTGAATCTCTATTGAATAATAAACTAAGTATATATACATATCTTTATATAGAATAAAATAATAAAACAACATAAACTATGAGTCCTCATAAACTCAAGATTAAATTTATTTAGTTTTACTAGGTCCAGTCTTATCAAGTATATTTCTAGTTTAAAAATTCTTAGTCTTTTCCAATTTGTTAAGGATTGTTAAATTTATAAGGATTCCTACTTAATATGTTGTTTTATTATTTTAGTCTATATAAAGGTATGTGTATGTACTTAGTTTATTATTTAATACAGATTCAACATAGTTTTATTTTCTTCAACAACGATTAAAGTGATTAAACTTTTGGCTAGAAATGTCGAGAGATAAATATACTAGACTTTTTAAAATTAATCACAATAAACATATATATGTAGTACTACATAAAAGTGTTGGTATATCTACGATTATATGTTCATGTACTTGTTTATGATTTTATGTTTTTGTGTTGTATACAAATTATAAGCATTTACATTAGCATGATCATATGTATTATGTTTTGAGAAATGAAAAAGTTTATATATAAGTGTGTTTAGATGAACCTTAAGATTTGTGCTCTTAGCGATGTCTAAATTCATTAACTTTTGGTAGGCAATTATAAGTGTGTCTAGAACCTTTTCATAGGTGTGGTCTTTTCTTCAGATTTGACATATGTGATATATGGTATATGTTTTGTGTAATATAGGAGAGACCTTTAGGTATATACCCTTAGAACTTTTGATCGAGTTGATGTATTTATATATGAAAGAGAATTTGTTGATGATCAAAGAGAAAGCCTAGCTCTTACCTTCAGGCATAAGTGTTCCTTGTATGTGAATTATTATACCCCACTTGTCCTTAAGCCATATATGAAAGTTATCAATGAATTACTCATACTTAATAAATGATAAGTGAAGTCCTATCTAAATAGTAATTGAATGAAGATATTTTTACTAAAATATGAATAAAAATTTGAACATAATTTGTAATATGTATAAGTTTGAAAGTAATTTTGTGATACATACAAGTTTCAAATTGGTTTTGTGTAAAATGGAATTCCGTAATATTACCTAGATAATTTTTCAGATATGTGTGGATATGACTAAATACAAATTTTCTAAATCTATATTTATGTATTTTTTGTGTATTCCTTTAGTTTGCTTAATTCTTGCTTGAGTCAGACGATAAAAAATTATCATGTCCAGTTCTTTTGGGGGGATGGATCTATAAGAATTCACCTATCTCAATGACAAAAAAACTTGACGTAAATGATCTTGTATTAAGAGCTAAATTGGCTAAACATTTGAAAACTATCAAGGTTTTTATCACATTGCATATCATGCTCACGCATTATATAGTAGTATGCATACATTTTTGTAGAAAAAATACCAATTATATCATGATTTATTTTAATATTACCACTTCATCTCTGCAGTTCAAAAATTATACTTTATATCCTTGACGTTATAACGATAACAATGGAAATTCACTTTGTGAGGGAAATGTCTTTGTTGTCCTTATAAAGTTAATAAAAATAATAAAATATAACAATGATGATGTAAGCTAGTCTGATGCATTACAGTTTGAGGTAAAATGAAAAAAATATAATATATAAAATTGATAGAATATTATATATAATATTATAAATACTAAATATATATGTTTTTAATTTGTGTGATATGATTATTGGTAAATGTGACCATTGGAGGATGGTCACATTGGGACAACATATAAATGTGTAATCTCCTTCATTTCGTTTGCTCTGATGTATTCCATTGTGCTACTAAATTTTTTTGTTTCTTCTCCTTTATTCCATTTCTTTAACTATTCTGTTTGAGGAAAAGAAAGGAAAAAAAATAGCTCCATCAATTCATGAAGATGTTGTGGAAGTGAATGGAGGAATTATAAAGTTAAAAAATAAATTTTATAGTTGTGGAGTGAAAGCTAGAGTCAGAATTTCCGAAACGGTTAAAAATGCTACTAAACTTTATTTTTTATGTGTCACAATAGAAGTTGTAGGTACTTCTCTATTTGGAGTGCATTACATGATGAAATCAGTGAAGATGCACCAAACTTGAAGAATACTACAGATAAGAGTGGAATCAAGTAGGAAATAATAAAGTGCAAGAACAAAATATGTGGCTGCGGACAAAGGACTAAGTTAAGATCTCAAAATCCTAAAATAATCCTAACAAGTTATTCTTTATTTGTAACCAACAACGCAAGTGTGCGTATTTTAAATTGTAAGAACCTACAGAAGAAGAGTTCAATTACCAAGGCAGCATGGGTGAAGCAAGAAAGCGATCACACACATAGTTGTCATTTACCCTTTCAAGCAATACACATGAAAGAGAAAAAAAAAAAGTGAAATCAAACCATTATAATGCATGTACAAATTTGAAGAAAATTGAGAAATTATTGTCAAGTATCAGAGAATGATCATAGTAACCATGATAATGCTATGTGTTGGGATTTTGCAATTATGAACAATTGGAGAAACATACAAAGAATAACAAGCTTGTATAAGAACAACATCTTCATTATACAAAAGGTTTGTGTTCTTTGGTAGATACAACAAGCGTCATCGTGAGCATGAATATATTCTCAATAGTGTGTGCATGCATTGTCTTCTACTCTTTGTTTGTCAAAAAGTTCCCTGAAGTGAACATAAATCCCATGCACGCTAAACTAGTTCAAAAGTAATGGCAAAATACAAAAAAAAAAAAAATTAAGCCATTTGTCAGCGTATATTTCTGGAACCACTATACTTGTATGAGATTGATATGTTAGTGTGAACTTTAAACAACTTTATCTTCTTAGTTGCATCTACCCCAATCTTTACTACAAACATGAATAAATAATAGAACCACCAATTATATTATATTCACAATTGCATCATTGACAGTCTGATAACCTAAACTAGAATTGTATGGAGAATAACAAACCTAACAACCCTAAATGCCACTTGACCTACCATGTTCAGTGCCTTGTTTCTTCCTTGCTCTTTTAATATCTCTTTCAATGGTCTTATATTGTTGAGTTAACTTAGGCTGTCTTTTCTTCTTTGATACTAAGTTTTGAATGTTCAAACCTTAAAAATGACAAATAAATGGTTAGTTAACTTTAATAAAAGAGCTTTGAGTATGTATTTACAAAAATAGTACAGTCATGTTCTGCTTGGGCAGAAGAAGCAGGTCTTCAGGCAGCATTAGCACTTGATTCTTTAGCTTGTCACTGTAAACAATTGTACTCTATAGTTAACGCATAATTCAAAACCAAGTGGAATATAAGAGGTAATAAAAATTAAAAAAATTTACCATTTGCCTTGTACGACAACTCATTTTATTATAACCAATCATTGGCATGTCCCACATCTTATGCTCCACTCTTTTTTTGTAATTGGTTTTTCATTTAGCTCTCTTCTCCTATTCATTTTCTTGGTCTACCAACTCTCGCATAAAATATAGAAGGTAATAACACTGACCTAAACTTTAGACCACAAAGTTTTATTTGGAAGGGGATAAATTGTTTCCAAGTCTATTTATAAGTATGTTGTCTTTGTTAAGCAATAATCCACATGGTCAACAACATCATCGCCCTTTTGAATTATACATGCTATGGCATGCTTGCATGGTATGCTACTGATTTTCCATGCTTCAAAATCATAATAATGCCTTCAAAGGTTAACCATTGTTATTTTGCACTAACATTTTTTTATCATAAAGTTGATTTTGTCAACCAAAATAGAAGCATGAATTCTTCACTCACACTTATTTAGTTTACATAAAGTGGAAACTCTGGCCTTATCATTCTTTTTTCTACTAATAAAGCACCCACTTGAATGGTAAAATCCTTTAAAACACTTCTAAATTCTGATAGAACTGAAAACTTATCCAGCTTCTAACTTAATCCATCATTCATTCTAAATCTTCTATCCTCAACTCTCTTGCTATAACATTAAGTCTATTTCCTCATCATTTGAATTATCTTTGACAGCAACATCATCTTCACCACTATCATAATCTGATAGCCTATCATCATCATCAGTCTCGTTATCTCTTTTAAAAGCAGCACCATCATTACCATCGAAATTAATGACATCCCTAATATACTTATCTATCCGATGTCAACATAGTCACTTAACTCATTAATGCCATTTTTTTCCAACATTATCCCTTTCCTCACATATATTGTTGATAGCATCAAGAATATCTTCTTCATTAACATCATCCCCTTCATAATGTCCAGCAAATAAAGGATTTGTTTCAATGTTTGAATTTTGTGTGTCATGGAAATTTTTGTGTTACGTAGGAGAGTTTTCAGGTTTTATGGAAGGGTTTGAAGGTTTTGTGGGAGAGTTGAAGGTTCTGTAAGAGAGCTTGAAGATTTATTTTAAGGGTTCAAAGGTTCTGTGGGAGGATTTGAAGGTTTTGTTGTGCATTTTCAGAATCTAGGTTGACTTGGGTTATCTGTGACATTAGACCATCCAAGGTTGGATTATATTGGTTTTGTTGATCTGTCAAGGTATACGACATTAAAGGTAACAACTCCACTTTAACCTCCACTTCCTCGTAATCCATTTGAAGTCATCCTACTAACATACTCTATGTACTCTCCATTTGATTCCAACAATTGCTTTTCTTTTAACCCAAAAATCAATGCATACACATTAAATTCTCTTCAGGATATTTTTGCCCATAGAAGATAGCCTCCATGACGTCATTAATTGTAAAAACTAAGATCAGATAGTCTAAATTAATCATGTACTCACATGTTTCACCATAAAACAAGTATTTCACATTAATTTGATCTATCTAAAACACAATGAAAATGATAAAACTCAATTAAGTTAGGCATAGCAGAAGAAACGAACAAATGACAGTACAATGCATTGAGTACAAGCATAATGAAAATTTTAAAACTTAATCAATCATTATAACTCCATATAATACATTCCAAACACATTCACAAACCCAACTCTGTATAGTACAGTGCATTGAGTTCAAAAAACTCACTAAAAAAGCTTATCTTAAACGCTAAACCCATTGTAAATACCACTAAATTAGATTTTTTCTTTTCAAACCACAAAAAATAAACACTTCTCTTATGGGTTTCATTTTCTTTAGCATTTTTTAACCCATTTTTCTGTTTTTAACCTATTTTCCCGCATCTGTTCAAATTTATCTCCCACAAAACCACACATTTACAATGCAATCTTTGTAACTAAATCAACAAAAAAACAACAAAACACATATATTTCAAAATGTAAATGGGTTTTACGAACTTATTATGTTTTGTTATTATCCTTCCTCTACTCAACTTCAAGCCTTAATGAATCTTAACCAACCTTCTCACAAGGTCTTGCTTTGCCTTTCGCGAAGTTATGCAACCAAGATTGATTCACAAATTCCTAACATGTAACTAAGGTTTCAATTTTTGGTCTCTGAGAGTGTTAAACAAGTGCAAATGATTGCAAATAGAAAAAAGGGACAATGGCGCGAACATAAGACCCTTCGTTTGTCTTCACAAGCTATCAAAAAAATATTTATTCTTTTTATTTTAATATACATATTATTTCTATTATTTTATTATCTCAACATATATATTTTCTATTATTTTATTAATAATTAAATGTAGCAGTGTAGAATCCCTATTTCTCATGTCAAATCTCTGCAACAAAAATCAATCATAATCTCACCTATGCACAAGGACTAATTTATCCTCAAAAAGTAAATTTCCATAGTTATCATTATAATGTCAAGGATATAAAGCGTAATTTTTGAATAACAGAGATGTAAGTAGTAATATTAAAATAAATTAGGAACATAATTGGTATTTTTCCCATTTTTCTATATAAAAAGTTAGTATTATCTTGCCCATACATTACATAATAAGTATATGCTTTTGTATATAAAAGAAATAGTATATTATTGAGTTTAATACTCACTATTGTTTATTATGATTCTCAAATAAATGATACTGTATGCAACGAATTTGGCAGAATTTTTATTGTCCCTTAGTTCCCTAGAATTAAGATGTTGACTTTGTATGTTACTTATTAGTTTAGTTAACTTCTTATTTTGAGACTTGTTATTACATAAATGTTAAAGATAATTTAACTAGTTGTAATATCCAAAAAATTTTAATAAGTACTAAAATTTGCCAATTAAACTGTGATAGTTTAAGTTACATCATTTTTTAACCTTGTTAAGTTGGAGGTGTGACATTCTTATGAAATGGTACAAATGTTGGAACAAAATGTTGGAACCCTTTGTTAATACATGGAAACATTCATTGAGATTGTCATGTGGGAATCAAATGTTGGCAACTTATTGGCCATCATATATTATAAGCTAAATGCTTTAATGAAATGGTATATTTCAACTTCTATTTAAATTTTTATTTCTTCTCTCAGTTTGTGTTTTCTATTTCTTCACTTTAATATCTTTAGATATTTGGCCTAATAGTCAAAAATAATTTAGATACTAGTTACGATTTATGATTTAGTATGTAGGTATACAAAATTTAAGTAAAAAATAATCACTTACCTCCTTTGGTGTTAACTCACCATTAAATCAATTATTTGAATTAAAGTTATTTTAATAAATTTATTTTAAATTTACAAATATATATTATTTTAACTTCTTAAATTTTAGAAAATAAATAACCAAAACGAAAATGAAGCTATAGTATTTGCTTTCTCATTCTCTATTTCTTCAACATTAAGGCAATAAGAAGGTCTCCATTCCCAAACACCATCAATTCATTACCATTTTGAAAACCTATAATACCGAATACCGAAATCATAAGATAACAAAGATATACTTTTAATTTTTAACCATAAACAAAGCTTGTGTATTCATAATGCATATTAATTTAAAGAATTTAAATTTTTATTAATTTAACCAATTTTCAAATCAAAAGTAATTTCTTACATAATAGAACTACTCCACTTTGTCTCATAAAAATTACAAACTATATTTTTTGATTGTGATGGTATCTACAACTCAAAAAATTAGCAAACAAATTCATCAAAATCATTTTTTTTTAATTTACACCACTTTCTTCAACAAGGAAATAGCGATTTCATCTCTACATCTCAAAAAATCAACAAACAAAATCATTAAAAAATTGCAAGTCAATCACCACATCTCACCCCTATCCATTCATCATAGCTCGACAATCAAGGATCACCAATAGAATTAGAACATTTTGGTAACCAAATGACAAGCGCTCACCATTATAACCAAGAAAAACAAATCACAATTCTAAAGTTCAAAAAAAAAAAAAACTGAAAGTTGTTACCGTACTTTAGAATTTAATACTACTATACTTAATTATTAAACATATCATATACTATTAGAGTCATATAAAAATTAAATAATATAAATATAAATTATATTAAGAATCATATCTAATAATATACATTTTCCTATTTGGCATTTCTAATTTTTTAGACATACCTACTTACCACCTCAGTATTATTTTCGTTAGCATGAAAATAACTATTTTTGAATAAATTTATTAAAATACTTTTCAATGATATAAAACTTTCTAACTGTAGACCAATTGACCCTTAACTCTTTCTTATCTCTTTTTATGTAACTCTAAGACTAAAAATTAAATCTCTATAACAAAAAGAAAGAAAACTTATAATGCTACTTGATTCAACCCATATTTACTCTTTTTCACTGTTCAAATGCTTCTCTAGTGAGTTGGGTTATTTTGATTCTTCGAGTTACTGGACCAAAGAAGAAAAGAAGGAAAATGATTAATTTTATATTAAAAAAAGTGTTAGAATAAAATTCAAAATTTGAGATCAAGTTTAACAAATGAAAAAAATTATTTTTTAGTTTTTAACATGTTTTTAAATTAAATTTAAAAACACTTTTTTATCATTTTAAACAATTTTTTATTTAAAACTCTTCATTTATAACTGTTGATGCTGCATTTTTGAAAATCTGATATCGAACGACCATCCCTCTTTTTTGTTGCAGTACCACTTGTAAAATAAAAACACTATCAGAGAAAAGTCGATTTTGTGAAAAAATTCCTCTGATGCTTAAGTTAGAGAAGGTTTAAAAAAGTATTTTAATAAGGCAATAACCTGACAAAGTTTTAGTAAGAGTCCAAGTTGTGAATTTCTTGTCTCCATTTGATTTTTACCTTTTATATGTGTAAATAAGGTTAACTCACCCTATATCCGGATGAAAGGTCACTTTGGTGAGAGTCTTAAGGGGAAGGGGTCCTGGGTAGTCACCCTGTGATCTTCTCGCCATTCTATTGCAGCTGGCTTGCTTATAACAATTCTCTCGATATGAGATTTTTTATCTTTTACACGAACTCGTAACTTATAGTTTGAGTAGAAAATCATTTTTCGCCATATTCTTATGATGGTCAACCATAGAGAGAGTTTTAAGGAACATATATTGCGATATCTGGGTAATAGATGACCATGAAAAGAGTTTTGTGGGATTGCTAGTAGTTATCTCTATATGATAATCGCCATCAATTTCTTGCCTATTTCCTTGCTAGTGGTTATTTTATTTTGATAATTACTCGAGGTGAGATTTCACCTCTTAACCATCTAATGCTGATGAATGTTTACTTTAGGGTTTGGTATGAGCTATCTCGATGTGAACCATGAAGATATTCAGTCCAATTTAATAGTATTTACCCCAGATTTTTGGCGTATCACATTAGCGACGTTAAGACATTTCCTACCAAACAATAACAAGTATATATCATCGTTATTTTAGAATTGAAATAAACTCATTCAATCATCTTTCTATACTTATATAATCCTATTTTTAAAATATAAAATCTTAAATTTAAACTCTTTTAAAATTTAAATTCTTCCAAATCTAATATTTATTTATAAAAAAAAGTTTTTTTTTACTACTTTTTACTTCATTATTGAAAAGAGGTAAAACTAGCTATGTGTATATTTGAGTTTAGGATAGATTATATTCTCCTATGAAAAAAGGGGTTCAAGTGCTCATGATTGTGTTAATGGGAGATCTTATTTTATGTTGTTAACTCCTTAAACTAACTATCCAAGCAAGCAAATCAAAGATAGAGAGGTTGTAGTAAAATAGACATTACAAAAAATTGAAAAAGTAGAGCAGCAAAACTAAGAACTAGGATGAATATATTATTTTAATTAAGATGCCTTTTTTTCACTACAAAGTCACTTCATATACTCCCTATTTCTTTCAACACCTTAGAGTTTTATCTCATAAAAACTCTCATTTCATTCTTGAAAAATGATCAATGAAGAGAGCGAAGGATTTGTTACCTTTGTCGAATGTGATATTCATTGATCCACAATATATTACCATGCACTAACTCAAATGCTTGCTTTACTCTCTATGCTACTCTTTTTGGAAAGGATTATGTATGGTGCTTTCTAAGTGCACACCCCTTATATACTCTTTGTTGTTCTTTCATTTTTGGAAGACCATCAACCATTTGTTTTTGTTTTAATGGCTTTAAACTCCTAAAATTTAGATGCCCAAATCTTCTATACATGTCAAATTCAAAGGTCGCCTATAGTTTCGATCTTCAATGCAACATCTTTTGGATATTGAAATTTTAGCATAAAGCTTCTGTTTTTCATCTTTATATTAGCTATAATGAGCTTCTCATTATGTTTATCAAAAGTAATATAACCATTACTTTCAACCTTCAAAGAGTAGCCATTTTCTAGAAGTTGCTTAACACTAATCAACAAATTTTGCTCTAAGTCCAGTACTAATAACATAATCAAGATGTATCTAATCTCTCTCTTGGTTTGCACTCTAATGGTGCCTTTGCCTTTGGTTTACACAAGTACACCATTTCCCAACTTCAATTGTGAGCTAGTGGAAGTATTTATTTTGAGAAAAATGCTCCCATCTCCAATCATATGATTCATACAACTGCTATCAAGGAACTACACTTCATTTCCTTATTTCCATTCACTTTTACATGCATAAAACAAGTTCATTTTGTTATCTTTCTCTTCAACATGAATTGTTTGTTAAGTGTTCTTCTAACTATAATATCTTTGTAAACTTCTAACAATTGTGGCATTAAGATTTTTCCTTAAATCAATAATCTTCTTTTACATGACTACTTCTCTTATAAATTCTGCATTTCTGAAAATTTCATTTATCAGCTAGATTTACACTTCATCTACCTCTTCCTTTAAGCTTATTCCTCTTCCTTTTGCTTGTCTTTCACTTCTAGATGATTCTCTTTTACTTTGATTATTGTAAGAATACTTGTTTTTCATAGTTCTAACATTGAACTTAGATTTAAAGGTGTTATCAAGAGACTTTTTGGAGGGCCGTATTAATTTACACTCAAATGATTTTAGCAAACTCGTCAAATCTTGTAACGTTAAAGTATCTAAATCTTTAATTTCTTCAATAACCAATATAATAGAATCAAGTGTTTCCAGCAAAAAGCTCAAAACTTTCTCAATCAACTTCTTTTTCAATTTCTTCACCATATATTTTCATTTGATTCATCAACTTAGTAAACTTGTTTGAAAATTCTTTCATTCTTTTATTCTCTATCATTTTCGAATTTTCCAAATCTTGTCAAAGATCTTGGCTTAGAACTTTTTTACCATTATACTCCTTTTAAACTCTTCTTGTAAAATTTGCCCTACTTCCTTTGCTTTTGTTGCTTCAATGATTCTTGGAGATACATTGTTAGGAATACTTTATTTTATCTTGTTTAGGGCATTTGCATCTAGTTGCTTCTTTTCTGTCAAATTTCTTTTTTCTTTTTCTGTCAAGGTAGTTATAGATTCAGGGTTTTAGGGGTTGGCCTAGTTGGTTTAAGGGTGTTCTCTCTATGCCCACCAACCTAAGGGAGATAAGGTGTTTATTAAAAACATATCTGGACTCTACACACCCTCTTTACCTAAAAAAAAAATGAAAAGAAAAGAAACATAAGTGTAAATTCAAGTTCTAGAACTCCGATTTCTATTAAATCCCATAAACCTAATGAAATGAAAAGCGTTTTCATCTTTACGCACCAAAAATAATAGTTTTCTCTATAAAAAATAAGAACATAAGATTTCTAGATTGTAGAACTCGAAGAACTTGTGTGGTTAGCCGTGTTGTTTTGGCCTAGATTTCACCTTCTCTTGGACCTTTCCCTAATTTTTGGAACTTGACTTTGAAACCAAAAAAATATTTGTTATTGTTCCAGCAAATCTCTCCTATTTTATGTTACAAACTCCTCAAACTAACTATGCAAATAAGAAAATGAAAGATGTTAGAGATTACAATAAAATAGACATTGCATAAAATTAAAAGAACTCTTCAGCAAACAAAGGATACACAAAGAATAAAATTGGGCTGAAAATTTACAGAAGTTTTGTGTTGTATATTTTGTTCAAGAAGCCTTATTATTATTATAAAGTCACTTTATATGCTCCTTATTTCTTCCAACAAGAGACTTATGTGTATCTAACTTTAATTGGTATATTATAACTATGGTAAAGACTAACCAAACGCAAATTAATTGACATTTTGTTTGTAAATAGTACCCAGAAAATTTAGCACACTAACGTCAACATATACTTTGTTATATTTAAGTAAAATTGCATATTCATTTCACGTTTTAATCATCATCATCTCAATTATCATTTCTTTTCTTATTCTCTCAAAAGAAATTGAAATTATGCTGTCATTGTATGCAATTTTTGTTGATATAGTTTAAATGATTTACACACGATTACTCCTAGAATTTAACTTAAATAAAAAATAGTTTGAACTAATTAAACAAATATTTTATTATTTTTTAATATTATATCAAATATACTTTTATAATTTTTTAGTTAAGAAAATATACAATTTTTAGACATTATAGCAAACATTTAAAATTTTTCTGACCATTAAAAATATTAAAAATACAACACATATTTTTAAATTATATCTAGGATTTTATGAATAATTTCTGAAATGTGATCAAAGAGACCATAAATTTTGGTAAATTTGAGAAATAAATATCTTATTTGAATTTTAATTGAAAGAGAAAAAGGGTAATGGAGAGAGAAATAAGAAGGTAAAAATAAACTAAAAACTAACATTAAATAAAAAGGATTATAAAAAATATATTGAATTTAAATAATGGGAATGCTCTACTGTTAAATGGATTAAACCAAATAAAAAATATTATTTAAAATTATTAAATTAATTTACTTTTAGAAAAATTGGTCAATATCATATTCTATGCATATCAATTAGTAAATAGAATTATTAACATCACTTTTTTTAAGAATATTTTTAAATTACAACTTTAAACAAATATTATTAAATGCATTTGTGATTCTTAAAATGTCTATTAAAAAAATACTATTTTTATTTTTATTTTTATTTTATATTAAGAACGCAACTTACCTTCTATATAAGGCATGTGGATGGAATTGATCATAAGTTTCGATTTGTCAAATGAAATCAATTATTTACTTATGAGAGTTGTTGATTATGTTAAAAATTAATTTAGAAAAATCTATAGAAAAAATCTAACATATTAGTAAAGAATCTAGAAAAATCTTAAAAAAAAATCTAAAACATTGATAAAGAAATATCTAGATAAACTAATAAAATTATCTTTAGTAAAAAATATCATAAAATAAAATAATACAACTTATAATAAAGTTAAGAAATATATGAATAATTGTAACAAATATCTAGATATTTATAATAAATGTCTAAATATTATTAAAAATATTTATAAAAAAAGTTTTATAACCATTAGATTAGATGTAATCTTAATCGTTGGTTTAGAAGGAAAGATAACTATAAATAGCTATGTATATTGTAAAAGTTTGTATGTAAGAAACAATAGTAATAATAAATTGCCTAACATTTTAATCAACTAAAACTTTCATTTCTCTCTCCCATTCACATTTCACCTATTCTTTTCTTTTATAAACTTCAAAATACCAACAGTGGTATCAGAGCACATTCGCTCCACCCACCATACTTTCAACCCAAAATCATCATCATGGCTTCTACTTCTCTTATTCCAACAATTAATTATACCCAAACATCCATTATAATATTCAAAGGAGATGCTTACGATTTTTGGAGCATTCAAATGAGAACACTACTAATCTCACAAGATTTGTGGGAATTAGTGGAAGAAGGATATCAGGTTCCAACAAATCAAGAGGTGTTATCGCAATGGTCGGCTGCAAAACAAAAAGATTATAAGCAAAACAAGCAAAAGGATGCAAAGGCTTTATACTTCTTATAGCAAGGAATCGACTCAGCATTCTTTCTAAACATCATGCTAGCAAGGACATCAAAAGAGGCATGGAAGATCTTGGAGAGTAAATTCAAGATCTCAGACAAGGTAATTTCCATTAAACTTCAATTTTTATAGAGAAATTTTTATGCTTTAACAATGAAGGAAAGAGAATCAATTCATGCATTCTTCTCTTGTATCTTCATTATTACAAATCAAACTAAAAGCTATGAAGATACGATAGAAGACAAGAAGATTATACAAAAAATCTTAAGATCCCTTCCTTTTAAATTTGATTATGTAGTGGCTGCTATAGAAATATCTAAGGATTCATCAAAACTTACTTCAAAGGAATTAATGGAAACTCTCACAGCATGTGAGGATAGAATGCAAAAATTTGATGCACCTCTAGAGCAAGCTTTTCAATCAAAAATAAATATCTCCAATAATGATGAAGATAAGAAAAATAGCCACAATCAAAATCCTCAAAATAGAAGAGCATTCACTCATCGCGATAAGGGGAGAGGAAATTACAAAAACCAAGGGAGCAATAAAGAAAATTCTAGCTCCTATTGCAATTTATGCAAGAAAAATAATCACGATACAAAATATTGCAAGTTTAAATGCAAAAGCATAATCATTTTGAGAAAGATTGTTGTTACTGGCAAAAATAAGAAGCTCATTTTATTGAAAAGAATGAATCCCTTGATCAATTATTTTATTCTGCTTATTCTGTTCATCAAGAATCAAAGGATATATGGTATTTAGATAGTGGTTGTTCAAACCACATGACAAGCAACAAAAGTTGCTTTGTTTCCTTGAATGAAAATATAAAATCCCAAGTTATACTTGGTGATGGAAAAATTCAAAATGTTGAAGGAAAAGGCATCAATGCCATCAAAACTAAAGATGGCAATGAAAAATATATACATGATGTTTTTTATGTTCCAAGCCTTACACAAAATTTATTAAGTGTATAGGGCAGTTAATTCAAAGGCACTATAAGCTTAATTTTGATGATGATAAATGCCTCATAATTACAAAAAAAAGGGGCTACTTATAACTACTGTCAAAATGGCCACTAATAAAGTTTTTCCTTTAATGAAGCCACTTAGGCAAAAATATGCTTTAAGATATGAAAATGTAGATTATTCCACATTTTGGCATTTAAGATATAGCCATTTAAACTTTCAAGGCCTTAAATTATTGAAATAAAAAGAAATGGTGCTTGGGTTACAATACATTTCTCCCAAAAAGAAAATATGTGAAGAATTCATTTATGTAAAATGCATAGATTGTCATTTCCAAAGGCATCCTGGAGAGCTAAACTCCACTTGAATTGGTGCATGCTGATATTTGGGTCCCTCAAGAAACCCTACACTTGGTGGCAAAAGATATTTCTTGTTATTTGTTCATAACTTTACCTGTATGATGTGGGTTTATTTTATCAAGCAAAAATCAAACGCTTTTCATTATGTACTGAATTGAAAGCCCTTATTGAAAAACAAAGTGTGCTTTTTCTAAAAATTTTAAAAACTGATCGTGGGGGAGAACTTATTGATCAAAGATTTATTAATTTTTGTAAAGAGTATGGTATTAAAAAAAAAAACTTACTATTTAACGTACACCACAACAAAATGATGTTGCCAAAGGAAAAGTTAGAATAATTGTCAAGATGGCACGTACCATACTTCATACGAAGAATTTGCCAAAATATCTATTAGCTGAGGCTGTTGACACAGCCATTTATATTCTTAATAGATCCCCTACAAAAGTTGTGAAAAATATAACTCCTTATAAAGCTTGGTTCAAGAGAAAACCAAAAGTTGATTATTTCAAACTTTTTGGCTATATTTCTTATGCCCACATACCAAAAGAAAATTAAGAAAAATGTATATTTGTTGGATATAGCGATGAGTCCAAAGGCTATTATCTCTACAATCTAGAATCAAAGAAGTTGATCATTTCAAGAGATATCATCTTTGATGAAGGAGCAACATGACGATGAAGTAATGAAGCAGCCAAGGCCACTCAATCCTTTGAAGAAGCTAAAGAAGCAACAATTGATCAAAGCCCAAGCACACATTCTTCAAGTTTAAGTCGAAGTCCGAGACAAGAAGATTTATCCCTAGATTCAACTCCTCCATGAAACATACGATCATTACAAGATCTTTATCAAACTTGTGATATCTCATTATTTTCTTATGAGCCACAGAAATATAAAGAAGCAGTAAAGGAAGAAGCATGGAGACAAGCTATGGACAAGGAGATCAAGATGACAAAAAAGAATTAAACGTGGAAGCCCATGGATAAGCCAAGAGATAAAGACATCATAGGGCTAAAATGGGTCTACAAAATCAAGTACAGTGAAGATGGCACAATTCAAAAGTACAAGGCACGTCTTGTTACGAAGGGATACTGTCAACAACCAAGTGTCGATTTCAATAAAACCTTTGCTCCTGTGGTGCACACGGAGACAATAAGAATGGTTCTAGCGCGAACTGCACAATTAAAGTTACAAGTTTATCAATTAGATATAAAGTCAGCCTTTCTCAATAAAGAAATTGAAGAAGAAGTCTACGTGGAGTAGCCACAAGGGTACGAGATTCAAGGCAAAGAAGACAAAGTGTATCGCTTGAATAAAGCACTTTATGAACTTAAACAAGCCCCTTGTGCATGGAGCTACAAAATTGATAAATATCTTCTTGATAATGGATTCTACAAAAGCCCAAGTGAGCCATCCTTATATGTGAAGACACAGGCAAATCATTTTCTTATCCTATGCTTATATGTCAACGAATTAATCTGCACTAGTACCGATGCAAGACTGATAAAAGATTTCAAGAAGCGCATGATGCAGGAGTACAAGATGACTAATCTTGATCTCATGAATTACTTTCTTGTTATGCAAGTTAAACAAAAGCCCAAAGAGATACTCATTTCTCAAGATAAGTATGCAGATGATTTGTTGAAGAAATTCAACATGAAGGATTGCAAGCCGCTAGCAACACCAATGGCTTTGAATGAGAAGCTGTCACAAGAAGATGGAAAAGAGAAATTGGACGAGACAATTTATCGAAGCTATTTGACGAACATAAGGCTAAAGATAGTTCATGGAGTCAGCATCATTTCCAAATTCATGAGTGAGCCCACCGAAGCACATTTCATTGCTATAAAAAGGATTTTAAGATATGTCAAGGGAACTAAGTCCTTTGGCATCTTATACAAATTTGGAAGTGATTCCAATTTATTTGGCTACAACAGTGACTGGGCAGGTATTGTCAATGATCACAAGAGCAAAAGTGGATATTTGTTTCTTTTAGGATTGAAATTCATTTCATGGGCATCGAAGAAACAAAAGACCACCGCACATTCATCAGCAAAAGCGAAATATATGGCAAGAACAAGTGCTGTAGTAGAAGTAGTATAGCTAAGAAGGATTTTAAAGGATTTAGAGCAAAGCATCGAGGCACCAATTAAAATTTACTATGACAACATGTCTACAATAGCCATGACAAAAAATCCAATATTCCACAACTGTAAAAAAACACATCAAGATCCGATGTCATTTCATTCGTGAACTTGAAGAGAAAAGCAAGATCAAGTTAGAATTTTTCAAGATTAGAAAGCAACTAGCAGATATTTTCACAAAGCCAATTCACAAAGCCAATTCCAGTCGAAAAATTTATAGAAAAAATTTAACGTACTAGTAAGAAATCTAGAAAAATCTATGAAAAAATCTTGATATTAATAAAGAAAAATCTAGATAAATTAATAAAAGGGTGAATGTCTATTACCCCTTATTTTTTTAGCCAATACCTCATTACCCCCTATATTTTTCGTAATACCCCATCACTCCCCTGATTCTTTTTTTTTTTCGATTTTACAATTCAGTTCAATTAATTTACAAATGGTAAAATTGAAAATATTAGAAATATTAAAGGGCAAAATCGAAATTCAGGGAGGTGATGGAATATTACGGAAAATATAAGAGGGTAATGGGACATTGGCTGAAAAAACAGGGGGGCAATAAGCATTCTCCCTTAATAAAATAATCATTAGTAAAAAATATCATAAAATAAAATAATACAACTTGTAATAAAATTAAAAAAATTTTAGATAATTATAATAAATATTTAAATATTTATAATAAATATATAAATATTATTAAAAATATTTTTAGAAAAAGTTTTATAACCATTAGATTAAATAGACTCGTAAGTGTTGATTTAGGAGAAGAGATGGCTATAAATAACAGTACATGTAAAAGTTTGTATGTAAGAAACAATAGTAATAACAAAAAGGCAAACATTTTAATCAACTAAAACTTTCATTTCTCTCTCCCACTCACATTTCACCTTTCCTTTCTTCCATAAACCTCAAAATACCAACAGATTACTGCTTTTGAAATTCTATATATTTGAAGCTTTGCTGGAAACAAAGCATTCAAGTGTATGTATATTATAATAACTAAATCACAAAACACAAGGGATATCAATCAAAGAATGGCCGATTTGTTTTTCAATTTTTTTTTTTATTTGTTTTCCGAGGTATTACATTTGAAAGAGATCAGATTGTACATCGGAAACAAAACAAAACAAAACAAAACAAATCACCAAATCAAATCAAACAATCCTCCCAAAAAAAAAAAAAAAAAAAGAATGAATGAAATGAAAGAATAAGATCAAAACCACGTTCAAGTTGGTTGTATGTGATGTCTTCTCCTTTAATGGTAGTTGTTGCCCTCGAAAGTCTGTCCATATTGCCAATCCTTAGGGGCAACATTCTCTGACACTATTGATCTTCCATCTGTAGTTGTAACTCTGAAGGAAAGTGCCTCTCCAACCATCTTAACGCCTGTTTGCCATTCTTCACCCCAGACCTTCACCAATGGTGTCCATGGCAACTTATCATCACCCTTCACTTCCAACATTTCGATTTCTCCTGCTCCTCCAACGTTCCATACTGATACCATACTGTAGTAAAGATTACCAGAAATGGAGAACTTAATACCTCCTTTCTTATCGCAGGCAACTCTGCGGTATTCAACAGGAATGATTCCAGCCTTATACTCAGCAATCTGAGAGAATGCAGGATATGCAATATCAAAATGTTCGCGTGGTGGGTTGCACCATCCTCCATTTTCACTTGATTGATAGAAATTTGGTGGGCAGAAGTTTGTTGCTGTAACGAATAGAGAAGGCTGTCCAGGCTTGCACCATTCAGGATCATCTATACATCTGATCTCAAAACAAGAACCGCAGGCTTTTCCATTGTTAAACAAAGTTGTGCTCAATGCTGCTGTTGCATCTCCAAATCCTTCTGCTTGAACATCTTCGAAACCACAAGCTCCTCCAAATGTTCCAGAGTTACCCTCGTAGAATGTTGCGTGAGCCGTTTTCCATGGTGTTGGCTTGAAGTCATGTGCAAATAGCTGTGGATCGTGAGAATCAGGATTTGCTACATGTGCCTTTTCTTCTTCTTCTGAATCTTCCTGATACTTTTCCCTTATCTCGTGCTGTGGCTGCGGCTGAGGCTGTGGTTGGGGCTGCGGCTGCGGCTGCGGCTGGGGCTGCGGCTGTGGTTGTGGTTGTGGCTGCGGCTGTGGTTGGGGTTGTGGCTGTGGCTGAGGCTGCGGCTCCGGTTGTGGCTGTTGCTGTGGTTGTGGCTGAGGCTGAGGCTGGGGTTGAGGCTGAGGCTGGGGCTGAGGCTGGGGCTGCGGTTGTGGTTGTGGCTGAGGCTGGGGTTGAGGCTGAGGCTGGGGCTGAGGCTGGGGCTGCGGTTGTGGTTGTGGCTGAGGCTGGGGCTGAGGCTGAGGCTGGGGCTGCGGTTGTGGCTGCGGCTGTGGTTGTGGCTGCGGCTGCGGCTGTGGTTGTGGCTGCGGCTGTGGGTGAGGCTGTGGCTTCGTTTTATCATCCCACACATGTTTAGCTCCCCAAGGCTTCTTATGTCCATAATTCTTATGTTTTCCTCCCTTGCCTTTGCCCTTAGCTTTGACAGGACGATGACGTCCCTTGCCACCATTGCCCTTAGCAGCATCGCATTCAGGAATTGCAAATGCCGATAGCAACAGCAACAACAATATTGTTGCTGACAAAGCTTTCAAAGGCATTGCCATTATTCCGAAAACTCTTACACCTGGCTGGCACTGCCTTTGAATGTTTTGTCTTTATTTTATTTTATTTTTGCTCTTCTTTTTGTTTTTGTTTTGCTCCCATTCGTTCCTCTTCTTAAACCATTATATACTACTTGTTTTCCGAAATCATTTCCTCCTTTTACTAAGATTTCAAAACAGAAAAAAATAAAAATAAAAAACCATCCAACTATTTTTAGTTTTCACTATTTCTCCACACCATCACAACATTTCTAAGCAGTCAATTCAAATTGGCTATATATGCATATCTTTTATTAAGGGGTCGTTTAGATTGTGGTTGTCTTGGTCAAATGTAATTAATTTTAAACAAGCTAACAACCCAAAAAGTTTGATAATATTGACCGATGCTACATATAAGAGTGTGTGTGTGTATGTATATATACACAAAATCTGAAGGTGGAGACAAAAATTGAATATTAGATAGCTAAAATATTTAAAAAATAAAGTTAATAACTAATATTTTAAAAATAATTAATAAATTAAAAAATATAAATGCATAACTTTAAAAAATATTAGGGTGAAATTATATATAAATTTAAAAAGTGAGTTTAAAATATAATATCATAATAAAAAATTTTAAAAATTTATAGGGCCTAAGACTGAGACCGTTTAAGCTCTATTGAGACTCTGCCAGTGATTAAAAAAAGTAATAAATAAAATATTATATATCGTTATTAATTATTATATGTCATATTAATTAGTATATAATATATTAGCATCGATTCTTTTTGTATTTTGTTCTGGGGTAAAGTTACATCATCTTACAATAGAGTTAAAAAAAAAATTAAAAGTATAATTTCAATTATATCTATTTTATATAAGATAAATACCAATTTTGTAAGTAGAAATTAATTTCATTCAACTTCAAAGAAATTTATGAAATTATGCCCCCCTAGAAGACAAGCTAAAATGACACACTGGAAACATATCAATTTTTAAAAAACTGATGTGATAAGTATAAATTATTAAATTTAATTTAAAACTGTTTTTTTATTTAAAGAAAAGACATCACTTAATAAATCTGTTTTCTTTCTTAAATTAAAAGAAATCACTTTTTAAACAAATAGTAAAACTATTTTCTTTATTAAATAATTTACATAAATAATAAAATTAATTTCTTTATTAGATCAATAAATGACTATTTCTTTTTTTATAATTGTCATAATTTCTTCGTAATAACTCCAAATTTTAGTCAACATAATTGTATATAGCAAATATTTAAAAGCATTTTTTAATAATTAAATAGTTTTAAAAATTTAAAAATATTTTTTAATAATCAAATATGTAAGTTAAAAATATTTTTTGGTAACCAAATATATTGAAATTAAAATTATTTTCTAATAAAAATTAATTTGTAGCCAATAATTTTAATTAAAACTATCTCTCATTAATTGCTACACATGACTCCTTTCTTTATCTTTTCACATGCAGCATACCATATCACTGTACCAATTAAAGATTACATATTTGTAGTTATTTTTTTTTAAATGAAGAATAATATATCATTAAAATAAGAGAAAATAAAATACAAGAACAAGCCAAAGATAAAGTACAAATAAAAGTTCAAGCAAAATTCAAAATAAAAACATCAATAAATAAAGATTCATCACAGCAGAAACTGAAAATACAACAACAATGCAACAACATAACAAGCGTAAAACAGCAAAAAGAAACAGAAAACTTCATCTGTCAACGTAAAATCTGAAACAACACCACAATAGCGGCAAAGAACCACCATAAAGCAGCTTCCCAACCATAAATAGGAGTACAAACAACAGGTAAAGCAGCAGCCACAACAGCAGCCAAGAGCAACTGCAAACAGTAGGAAACAGTATCATCAATAACAACATCAGCAGCAAAAACCAGGAATATGGATTAATTGTAAGTACGAATGTGACATGAACATTATAACCATAAGAGAATTTGTAAAAACAAAATGAATATAAAAAATTATTTCAGAAAGCATTACATCCAACCATTCAGATATACATCTGAGAAACAAACATTTGGAAATTCTTGAGCAGCTCACAACTACCCAATCATCTTTCCCTCCCTGTGAAATTGAGATTAGCCATAATATGGTTACCTGGAGAGAAAGTTACAACTACTCTTAAGTTAATCAAAACTCCTCTGTTTGTTAAGTATTCAGCTTGAAAGAAAAGCATGTGCTTGATGGTGTGTTCCAAAACACATATGCTACATTTTTCGCAATTCTTCTATACGACTTTGGACCATCTGATGATCTTTGAGACTAGGTTTAGGGTTCTCCCCTAATTTATGTGTTTTTTCGATTTGATTTAGTTGTTTCATCATTTTTCTTATTATATGCAATCGAAGCACTACCAATATCTTTAATCCAAAAACTTATGTGGAATCCATAGATGGAAGTATTTTGAGAACAATTTTTTCATTATCCTCGCTACGACCAGACTGAAAAGAAGTGCACGCTACAAACATTGAGTCACACTCAAACATATTATGTCCGTCAGCAAGCAAGCCATAGTCTCCATTAAGGAGCTTATTTTTAAAATCCATACCCAAAATGCCAAATAAGTCATCCCTTGATGAATTGCAAACCCCACTGTTCGCACCTGATAGATAAATTACAAGAAAAGATATATCAAAATCAAGATTTGATATTCTTTTTAAATTTGCTGTTAATGTTGCTCTTTAGAAATTAAGCTGGTTTAATACTATATGTTTAAGACTTACATCTTGATGCCACACAAAGAGAAGATGACATAAGAATCCGAGGGATGCAGCTAGAGAACAGAAAAGAAAGAAAAATACATAATAAAAGAAAATACGCATGAAAACCTTACCCAATAGTAAAGATCAATTGGTCTTGGTCTCAAATGCTGTCCACTAACATTCAATTGTCTAATTCATTTACGTGACATTGATGTGAATGTGTAACAAAATACAAAGGACATTTCTTTGAAGCAACAATGATTGTGAGGTGCCTGACAATTCCTCTGCATTATCAATTAAGTAGTTGTTCATTGGATTTGGATAGTCTTCTTTTGCTTCTTTTTTGTTCTGTTCCTTTCCTCTTTTCTTATTACTTATTTATATATAAAATAATTCCCTTTCGATATAAGGAACTACACATGTATGTATTGATATATATAGTTGAGAGAATGTATTGACAAATAAAATTTTATTATTTTTTGTTAATAAATATTATTATTTCTAAACATTTTTAATTAATAGTAAAATTACTATTTAACATTTATAACATGTCAAATACTTCATTTATAAAATTGATTTATACTAATATTAAATTAGATAATTTTTTTAAAAATTGACTTATGTTTTAGAACATTTAAAAAACTGATGTTAATATGAAAAAATTTTAAGAACAATAAAATAGAACTCATTTTGTGAATTGATTTAAAAACTAAAAGACAATCCAAAAAGATTGATATCTTTAATTTGGAAAATACCGGTGCCCTTTTATCTCAAGTTTGAGTTTGAATAAAGAACTTAATATATATATGTATGTATGTATGTATGTATGTATGTATGTATGTATGTATACCCAAAGCTAGCCTTGTATAACAAACTAAATTATTTCTTATCTTATATAAAATAAACCTAACAATTTATCCTACATGAAATGATTACTCTGTTTCATTGAATTTGTATTTTGTAAAGTAGTGCTAGTATATATGTAGTGTTTATAGTTAAAAAAAAAAAAAAGTAGACAATAGAAATTTGAGAAATGATTGAGTATTTTGATCAACAGTAAACAGGAGGCAAACTGACAATTTCCATAATATGTAGTTCGTAAAATAACCTTGTCATTTGAACAAAATTAATAGAACTTTTCGTACTTGTATTATGTTTATCCTAATTTTATTTCACCTCCAAATAATTAATTATATTTTATTTCCTTAAAAATATTTTTAGATCCTGAATAACTTGTTTACAGACCATTTATACCACTTTTGAAAACCAAAAATTAGAAAAAAAATTAAAAAATGATTCCTAATAAGAAATTGGGAAAAATTAATAGAGTTTTTTTATAGTAGATCTTCTATAAATATAGCTTATATAATTAGAATTTTTAATAAAAATTTATTTAATTGTTTGATTATCCTAAATAACTTAAAAAATTATTTAACTAATTTAATAGACAAAATTTTAAGATTACGTTATAAAGAAATAACATAAAATTTTTTAAATAAACAATATTATTTGAGTAATTTAAATTAAAAAAATCTAAAATAAAAAATCCAAAATTTGGATTTGTTTAGAGTAACAAAAAAAAAAAAACTCTTTCTTTTTTAATTTATAAAAAAAAACCTTCTATAAAGGCAACTAAGGATTTGTTTGTTTTTTAATTTAAATTTGAATAATTTTATTTAAATATTTAAGAGTTGATTATTTTTTTTAAACTTATATCTAAAAATTTATTAAAAATATCTTACTATCATAAATTAAAAATTTTAACTTATAATTTGAATAATCACATATTTCAATGAATTAAATATTTTATTTATCAATAATGCTCTTAATTTATTACTTAATATTTATATATAATAACAATTTAATAGATTAATTTCAGATTTTTTAGAGTATATATATCAATTATCAATGCTGCTTTAATGACATTAAAAAAATTAAAAGAGGTTTTAATGTTTAGAAAACTCTTCTTAATTAATAAAAAAATTAAGTAAATAAACATTTAATCCATATATGATATTTATTTAATTATTGTCATACAATCTTATATGTTTTTACAATGTTTTCCAAAAGCACTCTTACATTTTGTTGCAGAGAGAGTGTACAAGGTTAATCATGGGCAAAATGTAACCACATAGTTAGCTCCACCAGTGCAAGTAAAAGTGCTTGTCTTATCATCAAAAGCATAGCTATAAGCCTGAGGACACTGCCTCTTAAAAATCATTGAGTAATTCGTCGGATGGCATTTCTCCGGCGAACCAAAATCACCTGTACAACAATACTGCGGCTGATTAAACGCCAAACATGCACTCTTGCAAGCAACAACACCGCCGTCACTTCCCTTCACGGACAACTCCGGTGGGCAAACAGCATTCACGTTGTTAGGGCAGCTTGTTGAAGAACAGTTTCCGGAGCCGCCTTGTGGGGTGATTGAAAGAGGCAAGTTAAAGCCATCAACAAGGCTAACATCGTAAAAATCTTGCTCACCGAGGGTGCATTCGATGAGGGAGGCAGGTGGAATTGCTCCAGCGCCGTTGCAGGCTAACTGACCTGAGCCACAGTCTGCAGTGCTACATGAAAACTTGCCTGCTGCGTCTGTAGCGCAGTTGGTTCGGGCCCAGAACCTACCAGACCATGAAGCAGGAACGTTGTCTACAGATGATGATGCTTTGGAAGCTAGTTCAAAGCCCGTAGTAGCCAACTGAGGCTGGCCTCCGCCGGTAAGTGTTCCAGGCCACACTGTGAAAGGGCAATTGTTTGTGAATGTGAATGAAGCTGAGAAACTGCCTTCTGCTGCATCCATTAAAGTTAAAACCAGTATTATAAAGCATTAATATTGCAACTATAAGGAAAACAAAAAAAATAATTAAAAAATAATTATCAATTAATTACGAGAGAATGAAAGAATGAACAGGATTATAAGGCTGAATATTGACTGCATCTCCATTAGAATCGATCCTTGAATGTTTATGTGAAGGGTTGAAATGAGTAGCAACCATATACGTATATATATAGGCAATAAAAAATGAGTAGCAACCATATACGTTCTATAATTGTTCATTAGAAATAATTAATTATAGGTTAATAATTAAATCTTAATTAAATAAAAATGGTATTTATGGAATTTTGTTAAAAGATTATGAAAGGTTTACCTATTTTGATTTTAGGATTTTTTGTAAACAGTAACTTAACTGTACTGTATTTAATCTCCATTATTAACTTGCCTATGAAAGATATGAATTTGATTTTTATGTGGATATTATTTGTGTTTTTCTTTATAAGGATACTTGTGGTTGTAGTTGCCTTGTTTATCCAAACCAAGTTTCCTATTTATTTTTTATTTGAATTTACTTGTTGCATGAACATTATTGTCCATTATACTCAAGTTTTTACCAATCTAAATTAAGCAATTAATTAGTTTTATCCATTTATAATTATATTTCAAGTAATTTACTTTCAATAGCTAATTCAATTTTTTTTTAATCATGTGAAGTAATGTTACATTTATTTATTTATTTATTTATGGATGAGTCGCAGGAATAGGGAAAATTTCAATTACCCTTCTTTTTTTTAATTTTTCTAAAATACCCACTAACTCTCTAATGTTTCATAAATACTTAATTACTCTCAAGAATATGAATTTAATAGCCATATGAGTCCTACTTTATGTAGGACTTTTTCACTTAAAATATGAGCTCTTTATACTTTTATGTGGGCAAATACCTCTTAAATTTAAGGGTAAATATTATACACATTATGCGAAAATGTTTGGAATGTATCATAATTACCTTATCTAAATTCTAAATAAACAGTTGATATAAATATTAATAGATTGTAAAGGTGTAATATCAAAAGGAAATAGCATATATGTGCTTGTACTAAGCATAATTTTATTTGTATTTTGATGGTCAACTTCTAGTTAATTATGAAGTTCATATGTTGTTTTTTTAATAGTACGATTTATATATATTGTTTTTGTTTCTATAAATTATCCGTTAACTAAGAAATTTTCATAATGTTATTATTAAATGTTTTTATAACATGTTAGTAGCCATTGAATTAGTAACCTCTTTGAAATTGTGATAGCAATGAAAAAATGCTATGACTGCAGACTTCAAAACATAATTCTGTAGCAATTTTTAAATGCTATAAGTAATAAATTTCCGACAAACTTGTACCATTCTTCTTGTGCTTACAAGAGAATTCGATAACATTTTTAAATATATTATGCGAGGTAATAATCCTCTCTTAGAAGCATTGAGTCATGTAATTTGTTAAGAAATGATTTAATCTCATATCACTTTTAACATGTTAAGAGAGGTGATATGGCAGCATTTTTTTTTAAAAGCAGCAAAGCATGTAATTTGTAGCCTTTGGTTTTGTATTACAAGAGATAATTTGATAACATTTATTTATTTTTTCTTGTATTACATAATATGTAAAGGTAGCATTGACTAATATCTTCTTTTTCATGGATTTTGAATAAGACCAAATCCAAACTTGTCACCTTTGGGTCCAAATTCAGATTTAAAGGATAAAATAGTAAATTAATAAAAAAAAAAAAAGCGTTAAAATTGGCAACAAATGAATTTTGACTCAATTAAAATTCGTATTCAAAGCGTAAAATAGTGAAATAATAAATTTAAAATTAGTGACTATGGTCTGAGGATGAATTTTGACTCAAACCTAACCCAGACCTGTAAGATTTTGATTCTAAATTTGAATTTAAAGGGTAAAATAGTAAATTAAAAAAAATAGTTAAAATTAGCGAGAGTTGAATGATTTTGACTCAAACCTCAAGGGCCTCATTAGATTTTGGTCTAAATTTAAATTCAAATTGAAGGATAAAATAGTAAATAAACAAAAAAATCTTTGAAAATTAACGATAAAAAATGGATTTTAACTTAAATTTGGAGGTGGCAAATGGGCTATATTAGGCATGAAAAATAAGCCTATACAAGTTCTTAGGCTAGACTGGCACAGTACGTGCAGTGAAATGAATGAGATCAGTTCAATTCACGGCATGGTTACTGTACATCCTCACCATCTCGGCCCATTAGAAAACTGTCCAAACACAAACCATGTTGGTTATAAAGTGCATATGAATAGTATTCATAAATAATGATTAATTTTATTATATATAGTGAATAATAACTAAATTTACTCTTTACAAGCTAAAAAATAGCCTACGAGCTTTTTTCTCAGCCTAACCAATAAATAGTGTCATGTCAATACCGTGTCAACACTATTCACAAGCTGAGTCGGGTCATGCTCAAGCTAACCTACCCATTTTATCACCTCTACTCGACCCTTTCATATGTAAGTTTAAATTTATATTCAAAGGATAAAATAATAAATTAATAAAAAAATTTACTAAAATTAACTACAATAAAAAAATTTTGAGTAAATATGAGAATTTTTCTATTTAATTGTATTTTGGTATTAATTATTCGATAATAAGATTTTATTTTATGACAAGTCAAGAAAACAGCCTTTGGAGATTAAGTTCCAATTGATTTTGGTTTTTATACATATTGGAACTCCATCGCTGCTTTCTAGCATAAAAACTTTCATCAAATTACAATTTTGAATTAATTTTTATTGGATGTAAAGTATATAAGCTCTTAGGCCTATTTACTATATCGTATGACAATAATTCACTGTTACAAATTTATCATGAATCAAATAAATTAGTTGTCAATTTTTTTACATGATATGTATACCGAAAACAAAACATAATATATTTACAACTTGATACTCTTGAAAAATATCGAATCCAAACATTAATACATTTTAATCCTATGAGATAAAACAATTAACCAAAGGAATTAAATTAGCAAACCAAAAAATTACAACAAATGAAAAGTAAAAATTTAAGTGAGAATGTTTTCTTTTGGTTTATGAATTTCAAAAAGACCATATATATATATATATGTATGTATGTAGAAAAATTAATGATTCCTTTCTTTTACATAATTTTATACATCAATTATAAATCATTAAATTTAAACATATTTAACAGTCGAGATTGCATCTGATACGTGCATTAATTATATAATCATATGCAATATGTACTTAAATTTAATAGTTTACAATTAATATAAAAAGTTGTGTAAAAAAAGGAAAGCCATTGATTTTGTCCATATATATGTATATAACATGATTAATTCCATCTTTCGAAAAATTATTAATAAAATAAATTAATTCACAAGATAAATATATTAATAGGTTTCATTTATTATTTTGTCATTAAATCATGACAAATAAGTATTTATTTATCTTATTACAATTTAATAGTTATGCATCATAAATCAATTAACAAGCTTTAGGGTCCTAATATTTGAAGATCATAAAATATAAGGTTGATGGGCATCTTTCAACAATATCCAGTATCAATTTAACGTTCAGGCCGGGCTTTGTCCGTGCCCAGTCTAATATCAAACTTTATATCTAAGCTTTTAAAGCCTAAAAAGAAGTGGCAAAAATTTGGCTGCAGACCGAGTTTCTAAAACCTCAATCCGAAATCGGATAAATTTATTAAAATTTGGAAAATTTGGACCATATTATAAGTTGTTAAAGGTTGAGCCTTGACCCAACTCAACCTGAACTCGAACTTATAAACTATGTTAGAATAAGAGACCGAATTTAACCCAAGTTTAGATTTGACGGAGTCCGAATTTTAAAAATAAAAGTCTGAGCTCGACCCTAGTTTTTAAGCTTTTTTTTGGAGTTAGACCAGGTCGACTTTTTTGCCAACCATATTGCCACAAAGAGGTAGTGAGTTCAAATCCTCCCATGTTCTTAAGATATCTTTCCTTAATTTAAAGAAAAATATCACTTTAATGTGAGGGCATGTTTTTCAATTTGAGGACATAATATCTATTTAGAATAAGAGCATGTTTCTTACAAAATGTGAACAAATATCTGGAGTGTGTCATAATTGTATTATTTACCATCCAAATATATATCGTTAAAAAAAATAATAAAAGGCCCCTGTGTGAAGATATCGTGGCTCATTTAATATATAGTACATGCACTCTTCACTTTTGCAAATAAGGAAAGTATGTATTTATAATTAGGGATATTGTAATTTATCCCCCTAACTTTAAAAAAAAAAAAAGCAAATCCCCTCTTGAAAAATGTTAAAATACCACCCTGCCTTTTTGAAAAATGTTAAGACCTTGTTGCGATAACTTTTCTGTTAAATTTTTCCTTCCTTATTTGTTTAATAGAAAATTTTACTCTTTAACATTTAAAAAAAAAGTAATTTGACTTAATTACCCTTATTATTAATTTAAAACAACCAATGTAATCTTTATTTATTTTTGGTCCCTCCTATGTATTATACAAGTTACTGGAAAGAAACTAACGAGGAAAAAATAGAATAGAATACGATGATATCGAACTTCAACATGTAGTTGGTTTGGAAGTTTCCAATAGACGAGGGAATAAATGTCGGATGATTTAGTTTAGCAATATTTTGATACATGGAAACCAAACGAAACGTTTAGTTGAGTTCTCGAAAGATATGGACAAACTTTTGCAGAAGAATTATCCATGTAATCTAATTATTTGATTAAATTTGAATTAGTATGAATAAAGACGGAATAATCTGATGATGTATTCCTACACTTGTTAGTCTGCGTAAAGGGTAATTGCAATTTTGTTGAAAACCAGTTAAAGGGAAGAATTTTATAGTTTCACATCAATACATTTGGGAGGCAAAGAGTTGGGGAAATTAGTTCTTGGAACAGATAAGAGACGAAATCTTGGGATTTGCAATTAAGCATAATTTTGGCACAAAACACTTTGTGTAGCAAGATTTTTGTTTTAGACTTATGTTAGTTTTTGAAGCTTTGTCGTCTTGTCTATTTTTTGCATACTCTCTTTTTCTTCTGCAAAAAAATCATTAGATTATATATATGCAATTAAGGACCACTTGTACTGCTATAAGAACTTTGTAAATGCAAACTTAGATACCTGCAATTTTTGCGGTGATTGAACAATTTTTTAGCGTAACTCAGAATTTTTTTGAAGACTTTGTACCAGCTCAAACTCTGCCTGGGAAAACTGAAAAAGAAAAGAGAATATCCATTATCAACGGCAAAAATAATGCACATACACACATACACATTAAATTTCCCAGTTCAAATCATGAGCCCAGGAAAAAACATTAGAACTTACAAAATAGAGAATTACTATTATGTGGTAATTTCAAAATAAGCAGACAAGAAAAGAGCATAACTTTACATAAAATGAAGGAGATTAGATTATGCTACATGTTTAACAAGTAGAATAAAGAAATGAGATGTAGAAATCTGGAAAGATGTACGCAATAGCAACATGAAAAATATTTCTTTTAAAAGAAATAAACTAATATCCATAGCCATGCTACAGGACATATCTGTTAGCAAGAAAACAATATATTGACCGTGCTGCACATATTAATGCAATAAACCTGCAGAATGACAATGCGGGACAGGAAAATAAAAAAGAAAAAAAAAAACAACTATAAATGAATGAAGAACAAGACTCATGACTGATCATATGGACAAATTCACCTAAATACAGGCAGGGATATTCTTTACGGTTCAGATATAAAAGCTGCTTAACTGAATTTTTTTAGAACATATGACACCATAATGCGTTGCTTATATAATTTCTGATCCCGTAATAAATGCCTTCAGTCAATCCCAATATATAAACCATGTTTTATTCATCTATTCACTTCGGATCGTGAATTGTTAAGTCCTGTGAAATAGTTATCCTGTTGATCCCACTTTACTATATGCACATCATGTCAAATCCTAAAATTTGATTTCTCTAAACAGAACTGAGCACCACTTGTCACTGAAACTTGGGAAAAAATATATTTGGAGGAATGAATTCATTGCTTGCTTGGCTGCAATATTTCTTGATGGATATGTTTAAGAGAAACATTCTAGATAGGTGTATGTTTACCTCAAGCTTTATTTGAAATGTTTGCCAAGAGAAAGCCTTGCCTTCTGATGTTGTTTTCCACTATTAAAAAACTTTCTTTGCTAACATAATTGTCCTTTTCTCAAGAATGAAATTAATTATAAGCATCTTACTTAATTAAAAGCAAAATATAATTCTCTGCAGCAACAAACATCTGCAATATCATTATGGAGTCCTATACATAAAAATTAAAAAACATAATTAAAGAGAAGAAACTGCAGCAACAAACATCTGCAATAAATTTGAAGCAGTCCAATAATAATCTAGCATCAAGCTGTAGCAAAACATAGCAACAGGAAAAACTAGCACCAACATCAGGGTAACAGTACCATTAGTAGAATATTCCAACAGCAGTAAACAAAAACCAACAGGCAAACTCAGCACCAACAGCAGGGCAGCAGTATGTCATGTGCTGGAAATTTGAGGAATTCCAACTTCCTGCGACACTGAATTCACCCAAGATTAATTTGTGTTTGGTGTGTGTTCAATAAGGCTGTGAGATATGTCAATTTAGTACTCAAAAAGAAAGCAAAAAAGGTAAAGAAAGATGCGTGAAAGATGCTGCAAAATTGGGAGAAATGTGGATTCTTCTTTTTTCATTCACAAACAATTACATATATATATTTACAAATAGAGGGTCATGATTTAATTACACAAGAGCACTATCAATGGTCAAGATTATGTCATGTACAAATATTTACAAATATCCTACCTACCACCACTTTCTCCATCTTGAGCTTATTGGATCAACAAAACAAGAAAAGGCCAAGTCATGGGCTGTTGTGCTACCTAACCCAAACTGCCTAACTTGTTTCCTCTCTTTGCTTGCTGCTGGTTGGCCTAGATGGATGCACAAGGTGGCTATTTCTAAGGTTATCTGAAAACACAACCTCAGTTGCTGTAGTAAGAAATTGGGCATGCTCTTGATGCACCCAGCTTAGCCTCTTACGCCTTTCATTTCGCCCATTCCGCTAGCAGCTTACTGTTCATGTGGGTATTGTTCATCCACAAATGAATGCTCCTATACAAATGTGTAGGTGAGTCTGGAACTTGAGCACACTTGTTCTGCAAGTTGCGCGCTCTCGTACTCTTGTGCTTTCGGCATTTCACTTGCATTTTAGTGGCAAGTGACATTCTTCCCCACTGAAGTGCTAATGTTTTTCCCAAAAACACAAAAACAAAAATGCAACCAAGCATAAGCATGTTTATACCATCATATCACAAAAAAAAATAATTCATGTCAATGTACCTTTACAGATGCGAAGAAGAAGGCTAAGGCTATAAAGAACACCTTAAGTCAATCATCTGAAAGTAACTTGTAGCTACAACTGTAGGAAGATTAGGTTGAGATGAATGGCCAATGTTCTACCAACGCTGAGCTGGTATGCAAGCCTGAAAGCACTGTCCCTAAGATGGACGACCAATGTTCTCTTCAACATATTGACCTAAGATTCGATTTCCTTACCGAGTACCCTGACTTGAATTGCCAACAGCATGTCAATCTTGACCTTTCTACAAAGACAATAAATAGAATGACATGTTATTTCATAGATAATATAACATTTTACAATATACATCTCTTCATTAAATTAAAAGTATGAACAAATTAAAGAAATAAATGTATAAAATGACATATGAAATACCACACAATTTATCTCTATAGATTCTTATCTCTATAGATTCTACCTTTACAAACCTCTAACCCATGTTTAGTTAGGATCATTTCTTGAAGTACTTTTGCTTCAATGTTTGGATTGGTTTGAATCAAGGAACCATATACCCTTGCAATCTAAACAGCTGTTGCATCATCACAAAAAGTCTTTCTTTCACATAAATGTATAGGACCGAAACTCTTACCCTTGAAACAATCTAGCTTACATACAAGTGACATATGCACCCTCTATTTACAATTAAAATCTTTACATTTAGCTGTGACTCTGTAAGATTCATATTTTTCCCCTTTTTTATGCTAACACCTTCTTGAATACAATAATCTACCAACACTTGTTTAAGAAACTCAAGGGTTGTAAAGTTATGCCCCAAGATTAGTTTTATATATCCATAGGGTTGATGCGTGACTCTCTGCCACTATACTATTATGCATATCTTCTATAGTTGACTCTTTATTGTCAAAATCACATATCCCATCCTCTTTATTAGCTAAATCACATGGATTCAGCTTTACATCTCCTATAACCTCAAGGTCCTCAACATCAATTTCATCGCCTAAACTATCACTCTCAACATCATTTGAACTCGCTGACCAGTACTAAAACCAACACCATTTATGCCCGTATTACCACTGAAAATATTAGCCATTTCATAAACCCCTAAACCATCACTATCAGTAGCACCTAAAAGGCCAAATTCAGCATCCTTGGGAGCCCTTTGACCACTCAAAACAATAAAATTTACCCCTCTATTTACACTAGAAAAATTAGCCCTTTCAACATTTGTGTCATCTACTTCATCTTCATCATTATCAAAATCAAAATAACTCATAATTCATGATAAGGACAATGGTATCATTTTGTAATATACAAAATTAATTTATGAGTATCAATCAAATCTCATGCATGTTTCAATACATAGCTAGAGAAACAAACAACTACTAGAATTAAATTTCATGTTTAACTTATTGCTAGCAGCATCATCACTATTAAAGATAATAAGCAAAGTGCTTATAAATACCAAATTCACAAACGAATACTACAAGTAAGGAAGAATATATATTTATTTGTAGTGTCAAAGATAATAAGCAAACTAGGCTAATATGGCACCATCATCATTATTAAATTGAGTCATTGGCTTATGCCAACCTAAAAAAGGAATCACATGGCTTCTCATCGTATCACTGTTATCTCAAATAATTCAAAATCTTTTCTTTCTCCAAAAAGCAAACATATAGACAATATATTTATTGTATGAATAATATAGTATATTCATATTTTTAGGTAGATACTTAGGAAAAATTATTATAATATAACAAGATTACTTTAATTTAGATTTAAATAATTGTAAGATTATTTTAAAAATTGCTATCACGACAAACTGACTCTACCTAGAAATATGACTAGCCTGTTGATTCACTTTAACCAAATATTCCAATAATATGGCTTGCAACACTAACTTACCACGTTCCAAAAACTCTTATGTGCTTTCTCCACATTAATTGAAACACATGCCTATTTTTTTTTCTTGTTTAAATCTTCCATTTTTGAAGATGAGCTTTCTAAACCTTAGTTATTGAACTAATTGAAGCACAAAACAAATTCAAACCAAGATAGAACATAACATAAAAAACTTAATTCGAAAACCACAAACCAATTTCCAATTTCAACAAAAATACAAATATGCATCAATGTATTATGCATGTTTACAATATTATTACAAACCAATTTCACGTTATTGACTTAAATAAAAAAAAAACCCCACAACAAAAATTGAAAACCCTAACCAACATTCGTCTTTCATTAGCCAAATACAACCCCTATTTTAGACCTATTTTTTGCAACATTAAAGTAAGTAGTAATAATGTAATTTGAAGAATTTTTATATTGAAAGAGTTAACATTGTTGAGCATTACCTACAAATGACAATTATACTTCAACCCATCGCTAATTGCCTGAGAACTATGATCACAACTTTGTAAAACCTTTTCTGAAGCTTGCCTTATCATCAGCGCCATGATTATAGCTTCACCAGTGACAATTTTGCAACAAAGTTGCACGGAGGTGAGAGTATAGGAGGTTTAAACTAGATTTTCGAAATTATGGTCCCAAAAGAATAAAGAAATATTAGGGTTTTGTGTCCTTTAGTTCTTTTCTTAATATTTTATTTCTAGTGAATTACTTTAATACCCTTATATCTAATAGAGTTATAACAGCAAAATATGGTCAAAGGCATATCTTACTATTTTGGTATTTAACACATGTTGTAAACTTATAGGGTATTTACTTTTTTCGAAAAATCAAGGGAACAAAGTACAATATCCCTTATAATTATTAAAGATATATATATAAAAAAAAGATATATCAATATATAAATATTAAATTAACTTTTATTTATTTATAGTATTAAAATATGTATTTATAATTATTAAATATATGAAAATTGCTTCATCTTTCATTTGTTTTGAGAAATTTTATATATTTAATAATTAATTTAATTAATATTTCATTTTTCCTTTTAAATTACTTTTAATTATTATAGTCCAATCCTACCTAGTTGCATCCATTCTAATTTATACGTACATTCATATTATATGCATGTCTCTATGTCTATACATATATGTCTGAGCCTATACTAGCAAAAATATTAAGATGCAAGCTTTTGACATAAATTAATTATTATTTATTTGTTAGGAATAAAACAAATATTCGCTGATCCTTATTTGATCTTAGGATTTTAATTTGTTATCCTAATCATTTTTTTACTTCTATTTTATAAACTCTAAGGGTGTGTTTAACAATACATACTGGATTGTGTTAAATAGTATGACTTAAATTGGATTATATTGTAATAAATTGTATTTGATAAAATTGAAGAAATACTATATTTGGTGTCTCATTGTACTATAAATATTAATTATATAAAATTTATTTTTATCACTTAATTATATTTTTTATTTTTATTAATAATTAAATAATTCAAAATTAATTGTGTTAATAAAAAAAATTACGGTCGTTAGCCATGGTCACTACCATCAACCATCATCCAATTTACCATGAATATCATTAAAATCCTTATTAAATGTTTTATGCAATGGTATTATTATCATTATTGTTTGAGCAACTGCTTGCTGTAAATCTAAAGTTGAATATTTGATGTATAAAAATTCAACTTCAAAACTATAAAAAATGATTGCTCAAATGATGATGATAATAATATTATTGCGTAGATTACTCAATAAAGATTTTAATTATTAACTGAATTAATGGTTGGTGATGGTGATTCATGGCAGTCGAACGATCGAAAGACCAGAAGATGATATGGGTTATAGACATAGTTCAAGTGCTTCATAAATAATAAAAATAAATAAATTATTTTTCATGTAATGAAAAACAATTTATTGTAATATTTTATTTAAAATAATGAATGATTGTGTAGTGTAGAGGAGACCTAGAAGCAGAATAGGGGTCTCTTTAATATAGAGAATCTTGCATTAATTTAAAAATGATTACAATGTAGTATAGCCATTTTTTTGCACTAAATTTATGTTAAAGTCAAATTTAACCATTCTCAAGTAATAATGCAGTGTTAAAAGCACCCGTTAAGGGTGCTTTTGGCAACACGTACTATATTGAATTTAATGGATTGCATTAGATTGGATTATAAATAATTGTATTAGATAAAACTTAATATAATATTATATTTTCTGTCTTATTGTACTGAAAAATATTAACTACATAAAATTTATTTTTTTATTAATTAATTATATAATTAATTTTAATTAATAACTAAATAATTCAAAATTACATGTGTTAAAAACAAAAACTGTTATCATTCGCCATTGCCACTAACCACCATCTATTTGGGTTATTGTGAATACCATTAAAATCTTTATTAAACATCTATTTAAAAGTATTATATATTAGAGATAGTGCAATAAAAGCATGTAAATTGTATACTTATTAAATAAATAAAATTAGAAATGAAAAAAGAAAAAAGAAGCTTACCTATAAATTATTAATTAATAAAGGGCAATATATATTAACTTAAATCAAATTCTTAATGTTTAAACAAAAAAGCAACCAAAATGGCCACGTTTGATGGAAAACAATAATTATGTTTATGCTTGCAAACAATACATAGCTTTTGGGCTTAAAGTGTTGCCATACATTAGGAAAAACCTAGGTATGAAACAATACCCAAAATGCACATGTATTTATCAACGTATGGTTTTCTTTTTCAGGTTTATGATCTATTAATACAGCTTGGATAAATCATAGATGAAACACGATATAATGACAAAAACATATGAAGATAGGGTTGATAAATTTATAGAGTTTGCAATTTTTTATTATAAAAACCAAGAATACATTAGTGTTTATGCACAAGGTGTGTCAATGTCATGTCTCAAACTTTTCAAGTTGTTAGCAATCATTTATTTATTTGGGAAATTAACGTAAACTATACTATTTGGACTTGGCATGGAGATAGTGATACATTAACTCAATTTCTTGACCCCTACTAAGATAATGATATCTGTACCACTATTGAAATAGTTCATGATGCATTTAAATACTATGATAATGACCTTACATCATTTAGAGACTTGTTGAAGGATGTTGAGAAATCACTTTACACTAGATGCACAAAATACATAAAATTATCTGAGTTAGTTAAACTATATAATATCAAAGGCAAATACGAGAAGTCACATAAAAATTTTTCAGACTTACTTTGTTGTCTTAAAAATATTATACCATTGGAAATTTATTACACATTTCCATTTATGAGGCCAACAAGCAAATGAATGCATTAAGTATAAATTATGAAAAAATTTATGCTTGACCTAATGATTATTTTTGGTGTAGAAAACAATACTAACATCGTTATGAATGTCCTTCATCTGGAGCATTAAAATGGAAAAATTCTAGTAATAACAAGAGGAAGAAGTCAAATAAGGTAGCAGCCAAGGTGTTATGGTATTTTCTATCATTTCAAGTCTGAGATATATGTTCCAATCTCCACAAACTATAAAGCTTTTAACTTGTCATACAAATGAGAAGGAAAAAAATGGTATACTACCCCATTCTAATAATTCTCTATCATAGGAATTAATGGACTAGATACGACCCGAGTTTGTATGAGAAAGTAGAAATTTTCGACTTACACTTTCAGCTGATAGGATTAATTCTCATAGTTCACTAAGTGCAGTTCTTGGCCAATTGTATTTACAACTTACAATTTTTCACCGTAGTTGTATATAAAGAGGAAGTTTGTGTTATTGTTGTTATTGATATTGGGTCCTCATCAAACTGGCAATGATATTAATATATACCTTGCCCTTGTTGATAGATGACTTGAAAACATTATGGGATGTGAGAGTTGAGGCCTATAATGCATGTAAATAAGAATTATTCACTTAAAGAGCTATTCTAATATAGACAATTAGGCACTTCTTATTTTATGAAAACTTGTCTGGTGCTATAGTGCAGGGTAATTATGCATATCTATTATATGAGAAGGTACAAATTTTTGTAGTTTGAAGCACTCTAAAAAAATTGTTTACATGGGACATTATAGCTTTTGCTACAACTAAAAGGTTGTAACTATTAAGTATAGGTTGTCTCAGTAATAAAGTTTGGAAATCTGAGTGTTGGTCCATAGAGAATACGCTATATAAAGTCCACAAATCCAATGTCCAAATATGATGAAAATAAAATGAATTTGTTACTTGTTGAATGTAAATTTAGTATTATTAATTATTAGGACATTAAGGATTCATTTTGTTGATAATTATAGAAATCATTCTTTACTCTTTTTTTTAACTCAATTAAGAATCACTTAATAGATGATCTTAATCGAAAGATAAATTTATTGAAATACGTCATAATACCTATTTGAAGAAAAGGTAACAAAATAAAAGAGTAATCATTCAATTTATTTGTGAAAGATATAACATACCTTATTAAGAGTAATCATTCAATTTATTTGTGAAAGATATAACATAAATTTTTCTTGATTTATAGAAAATGTGCAAGCATTCAGTGTACTTTTTGTTAATAATGAATCAAACCTCCTGACAAACTAAAACACTTTTAAGAAATATAATTCACTCAATTGAAAAGATTTTGCATTGAGCACAAGTTAGAATGATAAAAGAACAATACTGTAAAATCAACAAAACTACACCCTTAGCCCTAATTACTAATTTAGAAAGACATTATTTAATTAAAATTCAAATTAAAAGAAGGAAACAAAATGATAACTAAGATCCCTCTTCCTCACTCCCACATCTTCCTTTATATAAGTAAAACAAAAGATACTTCACATGTGTGAACATGATTTGTCAATTTTCAATTAATCACGCTCTACCAACTTGCAACACATTTTTAATAATCAAAACCACCAAAATTTATGAAATGATCTTCTTCAAAGTTGTAGGTGGATGACTCCGTTTTCTAATGATCTACATCTCACCCATATTGATTTGGTAGAACGTAAGTTGTGTTAAAAATAGACATATATGCCCTTATAAAATGATGACTCTTTTTTATAGCCAACCATTTGAAATTTTCGAATATGTAAAACATAAATAATTTAGAGCTCTTTGTCAGCTTTCTGGAACACCAAATAGTATAATTTTTGGGTATGTATTTTGGGAGCTACAGTCAAAATATAAAAGCATGTTGGGCTGATCCGAAGATAAACTTAAGAGTTTTGTTGAAGCTCAATTTTGTCCAATTAATTACTCGAACTGGTTCAACTTTTGGCTTACAAAGTTGTGAAATGATAAGTTTATATTTTTCCAGTCCAAGAATCGTATGAATTGATGTTTTGGATTGAAAGATACGCTCATTATACAAAACCTGCGCAAAACAGATTATTTAGTCCAATTCATGTTTTACAATTCAATATAAAGGAATATACTTCATTTTTAAGGAATAGAAAGACAATTATTAAGTGTAAATCATAATATTACTCTTGATAAACCTATACTTTTAAACATTCGTCAGCTTCCTTCCTCCTGAGTATCCATTTCGAAGGCAGAAAAAAGTATTCAACAATGAGCAAGACTATAAATCCTCTCTTAGGTTTTTAAGTGAGGAAGAAATTTTGGAGAGGATGAATGCTATCAAACAAACTTATGGAGAAAAAAAAACCCCACAAATAAGAAATTGAATGGTGGGAATGTGGACAAATATTTAAAAAAAAATTCAATATTTTTCGAGCTGGTGTATTGAAAACATGTACATGCTTGTCATCAACTTGATGTGATGTACATTGAGAAAAATGTGTGTGAGAACATTTATAGAATTTTGTTAAGCATTTCAAACAAGACCTAAAATGGATTTATGATAAGATTGGATTTAGTTGATATGGAAATCAAGGCTAAATTAGTGCCACAAGAAGTCAATAAGCTTATTTTGCTTTTTCTAACAAGTTACGCTTTAAGTACAAATGAAAGGAAAATGCTTTGCCAAACAATAGGAAGCTTAATGGCTCTAGAGGTATATTATTCTAATTTCTCAAACCTCGTGTCTATGGAAAACTTAAAGATTCAAGGTTTAAAATTGCAAGATTGTCATGTGCTAATGCATTAGGTACTGCCACTGGCAATACGATCAGTTTTACCAATTCATGTTAGATTTGTAATTATTAAATTGTGTTTCCTCTTTAATTAATTATGCATTGTGGTTATTGATCCTTATAAGTTAGATAAATTGCATGATATGTTGTTAATACATTGGAGTTGTTTGAGAAATACTTTCCACAAATTATATTTGATATTATGTTACATTTAGTGATCCATCTTGTTAAACAGGTTAAGTTATTTGAACCAGTGGAATTAAGGTAGATGTACCTTTTGAGAGATACTGAAAGTTTTAAAGGGTTATGTACATAATCATAATCAGCCCAATGGTTGCATTGTCGAATGTTGCATCATTGAGAAGGCTATAGAGTTTTGTGCAAAATATTTAAATAGTCTTCAAGTGATTAGAAATCCACATGGAATAGGCAAAAGATATCCATTGATAGGCCTTTCTCCCTTGGACAATTAAACGAAGTCGACCGTCAGTCACTAGAGCAAGCTCATAAATACATATTACTAAATACTGTTGTGGTGCAACAATATATTAAGCGAGTAGCATTTTTCTTCCTTTTTTAACCCTTAAACAATTATATATGTTTTGAATTTTCATATAGATAACACATTAATTAGTTAAAGACAATATCTGCATAAATCAATGAGAGCAAAGTGGTTGCAAGATGAACATATATGCATTTTTATGTATTATTTAAAAGATAAAGTAAGTGTTTATTAAATCATTAAAGCAAACCTTGTATTATGATTATGACTTATCAAACTTTTAAAATATCTTTATATTTTTAGATTATAAATGGTCCAAGGAATGATGAAACAATTTCAAATGATTTAAAGTACTTAGCATAAGGATCTTGTTCACAAGTGATAACATATTTGAGCTACTAAGTAAATAATTTTGATTTTGCTACAAAGGATTGGGATAGTAAATGTTATACTCAAAATAGTGGAGTAAGTATTATTGCAACAATGATGCAAACATCTAGTGCAAAGGATAAAAACTCGATTTTTGGGGACATTTCATTTTATGGAGTAATTGATGAGATATAGGATGTAGATTATCACATGTTAAAGGTTTTAATGTTTAAGTGCAATTGGGTTGAGATAAGTCTTCTATGTAAAAGATCAAATGGATAATAAGATTTTTGTTATTATTTTTCAATGCCCAATAAATATACTTAATGAATAGAAAATGCAAATCATATTGATTTGTTGTGAGTAATCCACCAATTGTAAAATGATGTTTTTTTTCAATTAAATGAAGATGACATTGCAAGTTATGCACAATATAATTGTGAAGATATTTGGGTTAATGGTAAGCATTAATTTGTGTATTTATGTTATTACTTATTGTCATTCAATTATTAAATGTTGACTTAATACCTGTTGGCTAAATTAAATGCTTTACTTGATAATTGTTCATTTAGTATATGCTCATTTGGTAATATGCCATATTTTTTTATCATTGTTGTTACTTATATTTTTTTTCATGTTAAATGATACACTATTATATTATTTCCTTGATAAGATGACAAAGAGCGAGACTAGTGATAATAATAGTGATAAAGACCTAACTAATTTGTACAAAAAGGTGACACAAAGCATGACCAAGAAGGCAGCCCCAACTTCAAATTCTAATGGCAAGAAAGTTGTTGTGAGGTATAGTCAAGAGATGTATCAATTGGAAAAGAAACAATACCAATTAGAAAAGCAATTTGGGTATACTTACAAGACAGACCATTCTAATAATTTATGATGATTGGTGAAGAGTTCCAAAGACCATTCCAAATGTAAAAGGAATTTTTGTGAAAGTATATACTAGTAAGATGCTTGCACCTTTAGATGACTTGTAATACATACTGTTAGTGTTTATCTCTAACATTTGAACTCTCATTTGATTCATTTTAAATGCTGAGTTGTTAAATCATTTATAATGATTTAGACTAAACTTATCAGTAGATTTAACAAGCATTAATTTTTCCCTATTTTTTTCAGTGATATTTATTTGCTAGTTTTTTTATTATGTTTGATGATCTTTACTGTTTTTTGTTTATATCATTGTTTTTGAGTTAAAGAACTTAATCTTTGGATATGTTTAAAAATTACATTATACTATTTTTTTACTTTACAATTTAGATCACTCTCATTATTAATCTTGGGATAGGTTTGTTAATTGTGCCTCTCCTTAATTTCTTTCGCTAACAACCAAAAGCATGTGCATAATAGAGTGCAGGTGATTTTATTTATATTTGAAATTCAGAGAAGTGGTGTAGCAATAATTTATGCTGTTATTATACACAAGTTACAAAATCTTATACAACTTGATTAATTTGCTCGTTGATGTTTATTAATGTTAGTTCATTACAATATTTGTTTAATTATATAATTAGTTAAAACTTTATGCTATTTTAATGATAAAAAATTGTTGAGTACATGGAATGAATATTGACAGTATAAGCTATTACAGTTGTTAGCAATAAGCATTAAGGTAAATTTACCATATTTGTTAAGTAAAAATGATCACTTGGTAAAAGATCATGTTCATTTTTTAGTATTTCATAGTCATTTTGGTTAATTAAATATTAATGGTATTATCTTTTACATGCAAAAGTACTTTGACTTCAATGGTTGCAGTAAAAAGCAAGATTTACGCCTACTTGAAGTGGCATTTTGGAATTTCAGATATTACCTTATAGTATACTACATTATTTTTAATAAATATGATTTAGAGTCTTGGAGAAACCACTTTTGCGATAGAAATTCATAAAACAAAAGCATTAAACGGCTTTTATGATATCAAGGCCATCAAAAATAGTTTGCAATAAGTAAATTAATGTTCATTAGTGTTAATAAGTTAAAATGTCATTTTAATAACAACTTTAATGCACTATTTGTAGAAAGTCTAGCAAAAGTACAAAAGAAGAGGAACTTAAGTATCTATGGCCTAAGTTGGGGAGGATAAGTTTCTCTATTGGAAAAAATCATAGATTAGTTTCTTTTTCTTAATCATTGATTCAATAAGCGTGCTATATTTTGATAAATATTTTAATCAAGTATATCTTGATAATGTGTCACAGATCACAGAGACGGGTTAGTAAGAACTTAAAATTAATAGGAGTTTATTGTGGAAGCATGAATGTAGAAAAGAGGTAGAAGGATTTTATTAGAATAATGGCTAAATAAATTAAAAATTGGAGTAGAGTAGATTTTCATGTTTGTAATTATTGCTTGCACTTGAAAAAAGAAAAAGAATAGTGGAACTACTTGTATGGCATTATTGCAAGTACTAGTAAATGTTTAGTAGAGCACTACATATACCAAACACCATCTATGTGGACTGCTTTCAAACTATGTAATCCATTTTAATTCAACTATAAATAACATTATTTTAAGGTAAGGAAAATCATCGAAGTGAGTGAGAGCAAAACTTCTTTCTTTTATGTGTGAATCAATGTAGTGAGAGTTTTGTGAGGTTTACTTACTTGTGGGGTACTTAGAAAAATTTGCTAAGTGGGAGTGAAATCTAAACTTGAAAAGCAAAGAAATCTCTTAAATACATAGGGTTTATTTAGGAGCTTTTCTTGAGAGTGCTTTAGGTGTATTTTAAGTTGGGATAAGAAATGTATTTTATGATTGTAACAATTTTTCACATAATAAATTTTGGATTGTCTTTGACAGTGATCGTAATTTTTCTCCTGTTTTGGAGTTTTTCATATAAATTCTTGTGTTTGAGGTTGTATTATTAATTCTACAATTTTATTTTTCTTTATTGTGTGCCACTTTTTACACAATAGATTTGACCCTAATGTTTAACCAGTGATGGATAAGATTGTAAGATGTGTTGGTTTGTCATTGAAAATAAAAAAATAAATGCAAAGTTATCTCATAGATACTAATTATTCTTATTTTGTGCATTCTGTATGTAGGATGAACTTGAAAGTGAGGCATGGAAGGAAATTTTGAAGATCAAAGGAAAGAACGACATCCTTGTATAGTCACTAGGCAAAGAACCATTTGTTACCCGTCTACAAGGTATGGGATAGTTTATGTCCCTAATTATGTATTTTAACTTGCTCTCAACTAGCATGTTGGGAAGAGAGTGGATGTTGTACGACAAAAAGACTACACAAATGCTTGAAATGATTGAATAACTGCCTATGAAGGTTAAAAGGCAAAACCGCACATCTAAGGTAAATAGCACTAGTATGTCGCAAACAAAAGTAAATCATATTTTTCTTGATATATCTACTATTTAGTTTCCTTCTTTCTTTCTTTCTTTCTTTACTTGCAAATTTGATGCATGAACTAGTGATTACTTATAAGTGAAGATAGTTGAAAATATTTTAAAGAATAAAGTGTTTGGATAGAGAGAAAGACATTTGGCCATGTTAAACTTATTCTGAAATTTTTTACATTTTTGCAAAACTTGTGGACCATAAAAAGTTAGAGATTGATGTTATGACCTTTAAGTAAAATATTTAATCAATTATTAAATAATGATATTGATTTATATTTTGATTCTTATTATATAAATCAATGAATAATTTGGATACTTTTTAACCTAAAAGAAAATACATGTTGGAAAGAATTAGATAAAGTATAGTCATATTCATATATATCTAATAAGTGAGTATTTTACTCACAAATTAACAGCCTTCGAACTCAAATATTTGTGTAAACGTTCAAACCCCAATGTTATTTGATGAAACTTTGTGCTCATACATAAGAAGGTAAGAAAACACTAATTCGAGGCAAATTAAGCTTGGATAGAAGTGGCAATTGTTGTGCTGAGTATGCGTTATTAAAATGATCATAACTGCTTCAAAACAACTCAAAATCATGTTTTGTTTGTTGCATCAAGAACTATACATCCAGAGCTTTTTAGATATGTTATTTGATCCATAAGACAACAACCTTGTACATGCACAACACTAATTATGATCATGCCTCGTGTTCATGTGCAAGAGCCACATCATAAGTTTGTTTTTTGATCGTCAGCTTGGTTTTAGATGGCTAGATTTGGCCTTTCCTAGGTTTTCATGATTTTCTATCAAGAGCCACTATTATGCAGTTTTGGAAAAAAAAAAGATTTAGAGAGAAAATTGAGACAAAATTAAAGATAATCTAGTGAGAGAAATTGGGTGATTTAATAACTGTTAGTGGATTTTGGGAGAAAAAATGAAAATTAATGGATTAATCATGGCATCAAACTAGTTTTATCTGCTAAATTTCAAATTAGTTCAAAAGTATAAGTGCTAAATATTATTAGCATGCATATTCAAATTCTTAACCCAAACTGCAGTATATTATATTTTAGCACTTATACTTTTTAACTTTTTTTTTTAAACAGTTTTTAAAATAGCTATTCTTGTTTTATTATCAGTTATCAAAAGTATTTATATATTAGACTTTTAGTGTTAAATTAGGTGTTTAGATTTGTAATTAAAAAAATACTTTGGTATTAGCAAATTATTAAAATGGTTATTACAACATTTTTTTAAAATTAAGTAATGTATAAAAATTAATATTTATGCATTATTATTTTTTAATAAAAATAAAAATATTTTAAAAAATAAAAATAAATTGACATTCTATATTATTTAAATAAACTTTTATATAAAAATTTAATAGAGGGATAATAAATATTTATGTATTATTCATATTTTATATTTTTAATAATAACAAATATATTAAAAAATAATATAATTATTTAGTAATAACAATATTTTTATTTATAATTATTATTACAAATAATTATTGTTCTCACAATTACTTTTAAAAAATCAAGTAAATAAATTCATCATAACAATAATGCTAAAGCTAATAATTTTAAAATAATTAATAAAAATAATAAATTAAAAAAAATAAAATAGGATAAGGATTAAAATTTTTCAAGTTCGTTTGGGGTATGTGAGAGTATAAAAAATTTCATTAAATTTGATTAAAATTTTTAAAATTTATTAGGTGACTTAAGCACTTTAATAATTTCTTAAAGGCATCTCAGCTGGTGTTAATTTAAAAATCACCCTAAGTAATAATTTTATTTAGATAAATAATTTTTTTTAAAATTATCAAACATGTCAATAACTATTTTAAAGGTACTAATTAGCACTACCAAATAGAGCCTTAATACAATATCACCCTAAATGTTTCAAAAATCACCATAACTAATAAAATCTGAAGCCATGTGGGATTTGATACTTTCAACACGTGAAGTGACATAAGGCAATATTATGCCAAATATCATCATTTAAAATATTTTAAAAATCAAAACACAAGATTAAGATTACTTGAAATAGTTATAAATAATTAAAGAAACTCCCATTTAGAATTCTTTTTTTTTATTAGTTAAAATAATATTTTTTTAATATTAAAATCTTTTTTAAATATTGTTTGATTCGTACCTTAAAGGCTTTTTAAATTCTTATATTCAAAAAAGTTCAAATTTGAGTTTTTTACTAGTAAAATTTTTTAAATTTTTTAAAAGATAAAATTATTTAAAATATAATTATTTTATTTTAAAGAATTTACGTTATTTTCTTTAAAATAGAGTATTAAAAATTTTTTTATTAAAACAATTACTAATTTTTTTCTAAAAATTATTCATGATAATTAAATATTAATAAATTTTTATTAGAAATTTTACTTATAAAATTAGTCAAATATCAACTTCAAAAAATTTTACTGGTACATTTAATGTTTGTAAAAAGAGAAAGGACAAATTCATTTATTTGATTGAATTATAAATAATTTAAGTAGTACCTACGCAGTCTTTTAAGTTATCATTTATCAACATCCATGTTGAAAATTTATTTTTTCACTTCACTTGGTTCTTTCTAAAGGGTGTATGTTAGGTTAGGGGTATTTTAGAACTTCCATTTTCAAAATAGGTTAAGTGTTGAAAGTTAACGGAAGCAATTTTAAGGTTTTTGGGGATGATTTTTCGAATGACCGGGGATTACGGAATAAGAAAAATTGCCTATTACTCCCCTCAAGTTTAAACTAACTACTCAGTTCTCCCTTAAAGTTTAAGAAATACTCGTTATCTCCCTATTGGAATTGAACTGGGAAGAAGAAGATTTGGAATTATTCATATTGATGCAAAAAGAAGAATTTGGAAGAAGATTTGGAATTATTCAAATTGAAACAAAAGAAAGAATTTGTGATCATCCCTGTGTGACTAAAATTTTATTTTGCATTGTGCATTAGAATTTCGTTTAATTTTAATATTTAATTTGAAAATATTATGTATTTTACCCTTAACAAATAAAAATATATGAATTTTTTACTGCATACTTATTATTTTTTATTTGCTTTTTATTTTATTATAAAAATACGATTTTACCTTCAAAAAGTTTATTTTACCGTTAATTGAACTGGCAGATGAACCTAACAGTAAATTTTTAAATCTCAGGGAAGTAATGGAATATTTGCAAAAACCTTAAGAGGAAAAAGGGAATTTACTCCTAAATATATATTTTTTAATTTTTTTAAAAAATAAATAATTTATAATCAAATTGATATTATAAAAGTTAAAAATTAAATAATAATCATTACATGTAAAAATTATATATTTTTTGAAATTTTCCAAAATTATACATTTTTTGAAATTTTCAAAAATTAATTTTTTTGAAAAATAAATTATTTATAATTAAATTTATTTATTAAAAATAATTCAAATTTAATAATTATAATATCTTATATAATTTCAATTATTAACTTAATTTAAACATGATTTATTCATTAATTTAGTAATAATTTTAACTTAAAAATAATTTTTTCACTATAATTTTAATTTAGAAATAATTTTTAATAATTTTTTTATAATTGCTTTTAATTATAATTTTAGAAATTATAAAAAATAGTTTCTAAATTAAAATTGTAATTAAAAATCATAATTAAAAAATATCGTTATTAAAAATTATTATAATAAATTAAAAATTTATAATTATTAGAAAATTATTAAAAAATTAATTTTAAAAGTTTCAAAAAATATATTTAATTTTTTACATATAATTATTATTCTTTAATTTTTAAATTCTTATAATATAAATTTGATTATAAAATACTTATTTTTTTAAAATTTTTTTAAAATTTCAACAATTATATTTAACTTCCATATATAATTGTTATATTTAACAATTAGTTAATAATATAAATTATATATACTTAATTTTTTAATTATCAAATCTAAATTATTTTAAACTAAAAAATTATAAATTATCATGTGTGTGTGTGTATATATATATATATATATATATAATTTTAAAGAAATGGATCTGTTTAGCGGTTTAAAAGTTCAGTTTGATGGTTCGGGTTTGATTCGATTTGGTGATTCAAGTTAGTTTATGTAAGGATAAAGTCAAAAAAAAAAAAGAGAGCTAGAGGGATAAAGGACATTTCTGAAACCTTAGGAGAAAACTGAATAATTGGCCCAGAGTCATGGACATTTTTCCACGGAATAATTATCGAAACATCTGTTGATGAGAAAATTTTATGATATTGTTATTAGGAATTTATTTATTTTAACCTTTAGATTTGAAAGAAAAATCTGGACCTTTATTTCATATTATAATCATTAGTCTACTAATCAAATAACATGTAAAATTTACCTACTGTTCAGGTTAAAATTATTTTTCTTAATTTTTTATTTTTTAATATATTAAAGTTTTTATGTTATAATTTACTTTTTAAAAATATATTTGAAATACAAATTCACATATTATAATTGAAATTTAATGTTAAACAATATGTTATGCATGCTAAGAATAATCTATTTAAAAAATATTAATTTAGATATTATCAACATGCATGTTGTTTCTTTTTTTTCTCAAATTATTATATCTAAAAAATCAATATTTGAAAGAAAGACACATCTCATCTATTACTTTGATGATTATATTTATATGAATCAATGAAAAGCATATATATTAATTTGAAGATGTAAACATTATTATAATAGTTGAAATGAATAGTATAATAAAATAATCTTATAAGTAATATTTCATTAATAGAAAAAAAAATGAGAATATCCAACAAATTGCAGGTAAAAAAAAAAACATACATGTAATTGTAACAATAGAAACAAGGAATTTTGAAAAGGATAATTAAGAAAAGTAAAATATAAATTAATATAATTTTATGAAATTGATGTTAATTGTGATGAATATAAAATTTAAAAAATCTTAATTACATGTAATACAAATTTAATTTGGTATAACAAGAATGCTATTATTAAATTATTGACATTTACCATTTGTAAAGTGATATTTTATCTAATGTCATTAACTAAGAAAAAAAAGAATGGGAAAAATTGATTAGTACACATGTAAAATAAAATTAATAAATAATTGAAATAAATTAAAAATATCAATCATTATTTGTTGTCCCCATGGTAAAGCACACCCATATGTTTAGAAAAAAAAGCATATTTATTTGTTCATATACCTTGTAATAATAATAATAATAATAATTTAAAACTATGTAAAATTTTGAAATAATTTTTGTAATTTTACAAGTATTGAGTTTTTTATACAACTTTTTCATTATAATTCAATTTTCTATAATAGGATCACAAGTAAAATGTTGATTTGCAATTTTTATGTTACATTTGTGTTCTTTTTATTCCATATACAAATATAATATTGTTATTTATTAATTTGTGTTCATTTATATGTATTTTATTTTACATACAAGTTATATATTATAATTTAATTTTTATGTTAAGATTACAAATTTTATGTGGATTTATAACTTTTAAGTTACAATTACATTTTTTTTTTGGTATTCTTTACAACTATACTATTGTCATTTAATAATTTAATGTTAATTTACATTTATCTTAGTGTATTTATATTTTTATGTTGAATTTATGAAATTAATATTCCTTTTACTCTTTGATGTTGGCTTATATTTTATTTTTAACTTTTACATGTATTATATTTTACATATAAGTTATGTATTATAATTTAATATTTTATGCAAAGATTATAAATTTTATGTGGATTTATAACTTTTACATAATAATTATATATATATATTTTGTTTTGTTTACAACTATATTACTCTCATTTGATAATTTGATATTAATTTATATTTATTTCACCACATTTATATTTTTTATGTTGAATTTATGAAATTAATGTTCATTTTTAACTTTTTATATTGGCTCATATTTTATTTTTAATTTTGCAAGTATTATATTTTACAAACAAGTTATATATTATAATTTAATATTTTATGTGAAGATTACAAATTTAAAATGGATCTACATAAAATACAAGCTAGGCAACCCCAAGAGGGGGGTAAATTGGGTTTTTAAAAATTCTACAAATAAATGTGTGCACCTCAATTTCAATTTCAAACAATTTAAAATCTTAAAGTACAAAACAATAAATTGAACACACTATATAAATATAGTATAATTTCTAATTCAAGTGTGTATGAATGAACGTGTGAAACAATAATAAGAACATAAATTAAATGAGTGAAAGGGTAAAGAAATCAAACACATGATTTTTACCTGGTTCGGCAAATTTTAACCTACGTCCACGCCTCCCAGCCAACTCGGTTGAGGATTTTACTATTATACCTTTCAACCCAAGGCAAGTAAATACGACTCTAAGTAGACTTTTGGATGTTACTCAAACCTTACACTAAGAGCACTTCACAGGTGCTTTTCCAACCTTTACAATCAAGTAACTTATGGTGTCACTCAAACTTTTTTATCAAATGTGTTTTTCTCATACTCAAACTCATAAGAATTACAATGAAAGTATCCTTGATAAAAATCAAAGATTTACAAACACTCCTTTTAAAAGAAATATACAAATGAAATCTAGAGAATGTAATTGAATAAATATATAATTTGCAAATATAAGTTCAAAATCTTTGTATGCACTTATAAAATATTTCTACAAATTTTTAAGATGTACAAAATTTAATTTCAAATGAATTTTGGTTAGTATTTACAGTAGGAAATAAAATATGATTGTTTATAATAGTTATTGGCCGTTTATAGCCGTTGGAACCAAACTTTGAAAAACTTACATTTTAGTCTATTTTTTAAGTTTTGAAAACTTTTCATTTTAATCCAATCACTATTACTAATCATTTGAATTCAAATTCAAAAATATGACAGTTGCTACTATTTAGCAAGTCATTGTACATCAATTTTCTTGAAACGTTATATTGTGAACCGGTTCGGTCCGATTTGATTAAACCAAACAATAAACTAAGATTGATCATATTTGACTTTTTATAAGATTTTAAAATATTGCAATTAGGTTCATACTCAACTTTGAAAATCTTGCAAAAAGGCCCTTTGTAAAATGGTCCTATCATTTTAAAATAAAATTTTCACAAAAATATAAATTTATTTCCAAGAGATATTTTTTCTAAAAATATTATTGAAAAATATATTTTCTTAAACTATGATTATAATGCAATTTAAGGAAAATATATTTTTGACTTATTAGTGAAAATCATAATTAATTCAAAAACACATTACAAATAATAAATCATCTAATGCATGCGTCTTCAATTCTTCCAAATTGTTCTTTAATTTTCTCTTAGAGCTTCCAATATTACTCTTGATGAATGTCTTGATTCCAGATATCCTTTTGATCTTTAACTTGACAATCCCATTCCAAATCTTTATCCTAAAAATATCACAAATAATACTACAAGAAGAATTCGATTAAAAACATTAATGTTTATTATTATTAAAACAATGGATTATGAGACTTAAGGATACCACTATAACTTTTATGTCACAATTATATTTTTTTTATTTTATTTATAATTATATTATTGTCATTTGATAATTTGATGTTTGTTTATATTTATCTCAATACATTTATATTTTTTCTATTGTATTTACGAAATTGATGTTTATTTTTAATCTTTTATATTGACTTACTTTTTTAATTTTTTTAATTTAACGTTTACAAGTATTATGATTTCCATATAAGTTTTACATTGTAATTTAATTTTTTATGTCAAGATAAGGGTTTAATGTTGATTTATATTTTTTATATTACATTTATAATTTTTTGTTTCGTATACAAATATAATATATGTATTTGACAAATTGATGTTAATTTACATTTATCTCAATACATTTACACTTTTTTGTGTTATATTGATAAAATTGATGTTCATTTTTACTTTTTTATGTTGACTTATTATTTTTTTTTTAATTTTAATCTTTATACGTGTTATATTTTACATACAAGTTTTATATTGTAATTTAATTCTTATGTCAAGATAATAATTTTAGAGTTGATTTACACATTTTATCTTATATATATAATTTTTTTGTTTTGTATACAAATATAACATTGTCATGTATTATTTTTAATGTTAACTTACATTTGTTTTGTCACATTTACATGTTTGTTGTTAAATTTATTAAATCAATATTCATTTTTACTATTTGATGTTATTTTTTTAATTTTTAGTTTTAATATTTACAAGTGTTATGTTTTACATACAAGTTTTATACTGAAATTTAATTTTTTATATAAGATAATATGTTAGTATTGATTTACATGTTTTTGGTTATATTTATAATTTTTTTGTTCCGTATAAAATATAATATTATTATTTATTATTTTGATGTTAATTTATAGTTATAGTATAAAATATAATTAATTAATGTTTAAATAAGTGAAATATAGTTATTTATATATTTGTATATGACAAAATTAGAAGAGAGAATGCCCATTGCCCCTCCTACTTTTTAATCTAATATCCTATTACTTATTTATATTTTTTCTAATACCTAATCACCCCCTTGATTCTTTTTTCGCTTTTTCTATTTTGTTCTTTAATTCAATTAGTTTGTAAAATGATAAAATCGAAAATATTTGAAATATTAAACGTAAAATCGAAATTTAAAGGGGTGATGTGATATTAAAGAATATATAAGAGAGTAATGGGGCATTAGCTCAAAAAGTAGGAAAATAATGAGCATTCTCCCAAATTACAATTACCTATAGGTAAGACTTAAAAGATTTATAATTTGAATAAAATTAGAATTATTTAGAGGAGTTTTAGAATTTGAATAAAATTAGAATTAATTATAGGCAAGAGATTTAGATAAATACCTAATAAATTTTTTTTTATTAATTATAGGGAAAAGATTTAGATAAACACAAAATAATTTTTTTTTTTTACTTATCGCTTATTTTACTTAACCAATAAAATTATATTTAATTGGTAAATTATAATATTTTAGTTAATTTAAATTAGTTATTATAAATTGTAGATTTAATCTAACAGTTTGAATGATTTCTATTATTGAAACCAGATTTTTATCCTGGTATCATAGAATGGCCCTTAGTAGTGACATGGAGTTATCCTGATTTTTTATAACAATTATGATATGGTACATGCATTATATAATACATTTATGAAAGTGGAGAGTCTCTATTTTAAATTAACCGTTGGATTAGATTTTGAGCAACCTCATGGTTTAAGCACAACAATTATTCTACACAACCATCAAATTGTAAATTTACTTAAAGTTGAAAAAAAAGGGGAATTAACACATAATTCTCTGAGATTTGAGAAACCTACACTTATATGACAAATTTAGAGGACCTCACACATATCTTTTCTAGATCGTTAAAAAGCTGTTAGGATGAAAAGTATTTTTAGACATTCTACTAACTTAACCATTTTCCACTTACTACATAACTAATGCCCATAAAAAATTTTAATATTGTTAATTTATCGTTCAAGATTTCAAGTTATAAGGGTGAGATTTTGAAATAAATTTTATTAGAGATAAAAAATTATATATGTATATATATATGTCAACGAATAATGCCCTTAAAAATAATAAACTGATATATTTACCCTTACTATTGTTACTATTGTGCATGCAAAGATAAAAAGAGAGAATGCCATTACCCCCTTGATTTTTAAGTTAATGTCCCATTATTCCCCTATATATATTTTTTAATATTCCATCACCCCCTTGAGTTTGGATTTTACCTTTTATTATTTCAAATATTTTTGATTTTACCATTTTGTAAACTAGTTATATCGAAGGGTAAAAGCAAAAAAAAAATAAAAATAAAAGTAAAGGGGTGATAGAGTATTAGAAAAAATATATGAGATAATAGAGTATTAGATAAAAAATTAGGGGGGCCAATGGATATTCTCTTAAATAAAAATAACCATATGTAGTAAAAAATTTAGTATATATAATTAATAATTTATGTTTTATTGAAGAAATAAATTACTGATATATTAAAATTAAGTTGAAATTTTCTCTTAAAAAATTAAATAAAATAAACTTCAATTAAATTGTATATTAAAATAACCCATATATAAATAATTAACTAAATTAAAAAAATAAATTGATATTTATAAAAATATTAATTAATAATTCGATATTTGATATATAAAAAATAGTAAAAAATTTAAATATACACAACACATTATATAATAGTAATATTGATTAATTATTTTTAATTAATTAATAATTAATTTTATATATTATTTATTTTAATATATAATTTAATTCAGCTTTATTTTATCTACTTTTTTAAAGAGAAAATTTTAACTTAATTTTAATATATAAATAATTTATTTTTCTCAATAAAACATAAATTATTAATTATATATATAGTGTACATTTTATTTTTTATTGTACATGGTCATTTTTGCCATTGGAAGTACAATATCAACAATACTAAGGGTAAATGCATTATTTTACTGTTTTTAGGAGCACTACATATATATTTTAAAAAATTAAAGTTATTTGTGGTGATTATCAATAAATAAGGGTATAAAGTTGAAAATTATTTTAATTTATACAGTAGAATTTGCATATTTAGTATTATTATTCGTTATAATCATAATTTTTTAATAACAAATTTAAAATCACATTTGTTTCATATGTATGTATACTCAATTAATAAAATTAATAAAAATATAATTTTATTAATTGAGTGTATAGATGTACCTCTTTTTTCAAAGATTTTAAATATTAATAATAAATTTAGAATTTACCAAATATTATGAAAAGCAAGTTAATTTATATTATGAAAAATAGTAATACTGTGTTACAAAATTAGCTAAATATTAATGATCAACTAAGGGAAGATATGGATTAATTCTTTGAAAAAAAAATGTGCAGTCGCATGTACCATAGCCTTTACTGTTATCGATCATTAATATAATATTATTATAAGATTAGGATCCTCTCCTAGTCTTTTCAATCTTGAACTTCGAAGGATTTATTGACATCTGACATTACTTAAAACTAAGGTTTGAGATTATATATAATAAAATTTTACTAATTAATGATAATAAGTTATTATATTAAATTAATTAATATAAAATTAATTAATTAATATAAAAAATTAATTAATTAATTAGTAAAATAAATTCTTTATGAAACAGCTCTCAGCATCGCCGTCGCCACTCTCTCATCTTCTTTCTCCTCTACAGGGAGTATAAACAATTCAAATCAATTCCAAAATCCTTCAGCAAATACCCTGTAAATTAAATATTATAATACACTGCAATTAAATATGTGAAATTTTTCTTTCTCACCGCTGATAAATGAAAATTTATCTAATTTGTTGGATCCTACGAATGTGTCACAGAATTAAGACTGAGCGTCAAAGTACTATTTCAAATCATGTCCTGTTTTCAAAAAAATCATGCAAGAAACCATAAACAATCTTAAGCAGCTTTTAACGGCGATGAAAGGAAGGTGGAGCCATGGAGAGTAAGATAATGGAGGTGCTACAAACTGATTTATTAGAAAATTAGTGTCTCGTTATGATTCATTTTTGTTAAATTCTTTTGATTCTTTGATATAAAATAATTGTCTCAGAATCGAAGAAAGAAGCTGATCGAAAAATAAATTTGAAAGAAATTTTGTAACATGGGTCTGTTTTTGTTATTTCTTTGTCAGATCACTCAAAATCGAAATCAGAGTCCAAATCGTTTTTTTTTTAATTGATTTTCTCTAAGTTTATGCATGGATACACTTTCTCTACCTGAGAAAAAGGGTTGTTTTTGATATTCTCCGAAGAGTTTTTTCAAGAAAAGTAGCAGAGAAAATCTAATATTTATTAATTTATTATGATTAATTAGTAAAATTTTGTTAAATATAATCTCAGCCCTTGGTTGTAAGTAACACAGATGTAGGATTGAAGAAACTAGGAGAGAATCCTGACCCATTATTATATTAATATTATATTAATTATAGTCAACGGATCTACAAGAGGGAAGCAAAGCATTGAAAAATGTCAGAACACGAACACAAGGTCAAAGAGATGACGCGAGGGTAGCCATGGGCATGCTATGTTAATGCTCTTCCATTTCTGTACAGTACGTAATACGGTAGAATACACGCATTCTGAGTGCAAAGGCAAAGAGAGCAATGGAGTTTGCAGAGCTAAGAGAAGCTGTGGAGAATATTGAATTAGTGGACGGCCACGCTCACAACATCGTTGCCTTGGACTCGAGCTTTCCTTTCATCAATTCCTTCTCTGAAGCCACCGATGAAGCCTTGTCCTACGCACCCCACTCCCTCTCCTTCAAGGTGTAGTATACTATATTGTTCCTGCTCTGCTTGCTGCTAGTTTCACGTTTTATACTTGATTCCTTAGTACTGAAAGAGTTCTAGTAGTTGCTCATTTTAATTTATTTAGCTTGTAAATTTTTCAAACACTTTCAAGGCCCTGTTTATTTCTGGATCTGGTTTCCGTTTTTGTGCATAATCTAAATGTATCATACCAGGGGTATTTTCTTTTACCAACATATGAATCACCCCAAAATTGCTATTGGATTCTGTTACTTCTAGCAACTGTCAAAGTCATTGTAAACCAGATACATTGTGATTGATTTTGTGTTTATTCTTTTTTTTTTTTCTTGTTTTGAAATATAAATATCTTGTACCTTCATTGGAGGGGACTTTATTTTGATTCAACTGAGTTTATAATGGTTGTTATTATTATTATTTTTATATAGAGAAATTTGAGGAATATTGCTGAGCTTTATGGCTGTAAGTCATCCTTGGAAGCTGTTGAAGAATATCGGAGAACCTCAGGGTTGGATTTGCTTAGCTCAATATGCTTCAAAGCTGCAAATATCGCTGCTTTGCTCATTGATGATGGACTCAATTTAGACAAGAAGCATGACATTGAGTGGCATACGAGTTTTGTTCCATTTGTTGGTAGGATATTGAGAATTGAACGTCTGGCTGAAGACATACTTGATCAAGTGAGATACGTTCAGTCTTTTAATTTGAAATTTCCTGTTGTCTAATTGGTTTTGAGCATTTTGTTCAATTGAAAATACAGTATGTGTCACATTGTTTGATTATCCTATTTGTTTCATTGACTCAAATTAAGACATCATCTTATTCACGTAAATCAAATGAACCCACAACTACGTAATGTTGTTTCTTCTTCTTATTTTTTGTTATTACAGGAGGCACCAGATGGATCTGTTTGGACATTGGATATGTTCACTGAAGCATTTTTGGATAACTTGAGATCATATCCTTTCGGTGACTTTATACATTTTTAACCATGCAATTTTTATATATTTGTATATTATTATTGTTTTATTATTTTGCTCTAGATGGTTTGCAACATGCTAATTGTGTTTATCATACCACAACTTTAGCCTTCCTCATCAACCTGTACCCTGTATTGCAAGATAGTTATGGGTGTTGGAGTTTGCTGAGGGAAGTGGATAACAGCTTGGCAAAGTTTTAATAGTTGTGTCTGTATCATCTTCTAACTATAGATTTAGATTGATTTGAAGAGCTTCACTTCTTGGTTTCCTTACAATCTGTGTTACAGCTGCTGATAAAATTGTTGGCTTGAAAAGCATAGCTGCATACCGTAGTGGGTTAGAAATTAATCCTCTCGTCAGTACAAAAGATGCTGAGGAAGGTCTGGCTGAAGTTTTGCGTGGTGGGTATAGCATGTTGTTTGGGGATTTTCCTTATCCATCACAGGATGCAATAACCATTTTCCTTTTCCAGGTGGAAAGCCTGTCCGCATCAGCAATAAAAGCTTTATTGACCATGTTTTCATTCGTAGTTTGGAGGTCGCTGTATCCTTTGACTTGCCATTGCAAATACACACAGGGTAAAAAGATGCTTTTACGTTGTTAAATGGCCATCATTATGCTCTGATTGATGGTGACAAGATATAGGAAAGAGATGAAATGTTGAAGTTGAGGCTGCATGGGAAACTCAAGTGTGTGGTCTGCCATAATCAAACTCTAACTTTAAGCATTTGTTTGATGTTCAAGTCTATTCCAGTAAAAATCTAAATGGCCATAAGTAGAAATGAATTCATAGGTAGTGGGGGTTAATTGACCAAATTGGCTCGGCACTCTTCTGTGAATTTCTACAGCTCCATGATTTCTAGTTATATTTCCTTTTCCTATGATAAACTCTCAACAAAGCTTTAAGGCAATTTTTGTGATAATTTTTTGCAGTGGGTCTTTGTTTATTGCATTATTCTTTTCTTCCACAACCAGGTTTGGAGACAAAGACTTGGATTTAAGGTTGGCCAATCCCCTTCATCTCCGAGCGATTCTTGAGGACAAGAGGTTTTCTAAGTGCCGCATAGTGTTATTACATGCATCATACCCATTTTCAAAGGAAGCCTCATATCTAGCCTCTGTTTACCAACAGGTAAATCGTTGAATCATTTGACATGTTTCTTGTGTCTCCAATGTTCAGGTTGCGATTTTTCTGCCAAATAATTCAAACCTTTTACTTTCAGGTGTACCTTGACTTTGGCTTGGCAGTTCCTAAGCTTAGTATTCATGGGATGGTATCCTCTGTCAAAGAACTTTTAGAGCTAGCTCCAATGAAGAAGGTGACAACATTTTCACACAAGAAAATATTAAAAGAGAATATTAATTGTTTATTAGTACATAAGAGCTTTTGGAAAAGACAACTGGGTGCAGTAAACAGGACCACATTGAAAATTTCTGTTATCCAAGCGTATATCAGTATTTTTCATAGTCAAGTATATGGAAGATTTTACTTGTGAATAACCATTACAAAACGAGAGTAATTTTCATTCATTGACGACTTGTGACAAATAACCTTTTCGTATAATCCCTTCTCTCTTCTTCTTTGTGCTTGCCAACATTTGTTTCTTCCTCTGACCAATAGGCTTTATCTTCACCTTGGCTAAAGATCTATCTTTTAATATGTTTTTATGTATAATCATTAACTCTTTTGCAAATATTCTCACCTTTATAAAATGTTCTAAAAAACGGTGTCTTGTATCTCGTGTCTTGTGATAATCTGCAGAAAGTTGAAAAGTGCTTTACTTAATCTGTGTTTGCAAAGTATTTTAGTTTCTACTAACAACTATTATTAAACATAAATGAACTTGCAGGTCATGTTCAGCACTGATGCCTATGCGTCTCCTGAAACTTACTATTTAGGTTTGTTTAAGTTATCATATCTATTGATATCTTACCTGGCCATGATGATTATTCTGGTTTTCCTAAGCTACATGTTAAAGTTGATGTTCACTTTTATACTTTTCATCTCTTACATCCTCCATTCTATTACTCATAAACCATTACTGTTGTCTTTTGATTCATTTTAACCCTGTTCTTTATGATGTGTAATACATGCCTGGTTTCCTGAGAACTAGTGTCTTTATGAAATAGTTGAACATTTGCATTTTCAGGCTTGCTATTATCTGTGACAATAATTGATTTTGTCTATTGCTATTACTTTTAGGTGCAAAAAGAGCACGCGAGGTTGTCTTCTCTGTTCTTCGTGATGCATGCATCGATGGTGACCTCTCGGTTGCTGAAGCTATTGAAGCGGCTAAAGACATTTGTGCTCAAAATGCAACTCGGTTTTACAAGATCAATTTAGGCGTGAAATCTTTTGGTTCAAATGATAATCTGCATCAAACTTATGTGAAGGAGTCTGGTACCTCCAAAAATGGTGTTTCTCTTGTTCGCATAATCTGGGTTGATGCTTCTGGACAACACAGATGTCGTGTGAGTTTCTTTTGTTTGAAATTGTTCTTGATTTAGATTTTGCATTAATTGTTGGTATTCTTGGGAGAATGGCTATATGTTTAGAAGTTGAAATGTAAGGCTTTTTGTCAGCCCGAAAGAATATTTTAACACTCTTTAGTGTCTAAGAATCGTGGAGATGAAAAATATCTCTTTTAACTCATCTGGCATGTTTTAGAACAAGATGAGGCATACTCTTATTGATGAGCATTACCGTTAGTACGATATGAACAGGAACTCCCTTTATATTCTTGAGTGCCAGTTTTTGAATCACAGATTGGCTGTACAGGCCTAATTCATGGAATGCCTTTTACATCCAACTATTTTGTGGCATACAAATGGTACAATAACAGTGATTGCACTTTGTTTATTCATACCTTCCTTTAGTTATATTCTCTGGGAGTAAAGTCTACAATCTCTTTTAAATGGAAGTTACATATTCTTTAATCATTTTATTAGGATCACATACGACCACTGACACATTAATACTTGAGCTTTCTGGGATAACTTGCTTTTGTTGTAGACATCAAAATTCTTAAAATAGTATTTGGTGTCATTGGCTTGTAATTTTATCTTATCTCTCTAAATTGCAGCGACAATAATTCGTGACAGCTCTTGTTGAGAATGCACAATTTTAGGCTTATTGAAGGAATTTTCTTTGGCAAAGAAGGGTCTGGTTTCATGTCTGTTTGTCAATATAAGGAAAGGAAAACTGAAAATGGAAATAATATAAAGAAATTCTTTATGCTACATTTTTCTTTTATGTATAATTATGAGCAGAGTGAAAGCAGATTTTTGCATTTTAGAAGGCAACAATGTATCACAGAAGATGTTCTTTGCGAAAAGGAAAAGTTTCTAGATTGTAAGGGACAAGAAGGCAAGAAGTGATTATAACCTTAATTATTTTTAAGAGAAGTACATGTGAAGAGTCATTTTGGGAAGAACAACATAAAATCTTGGAAGTTGATTTTCATGCTCACAAATGAATAAGCGAATTGTTGGCTTCTATTATTCTTTTACCTTTTCTATGAGCATTTCGAAATTATTGTGATGCTTGGACAACAAATTAATCTCAAAGACCTCTTTGATAGTTGACAGTAATTTAGGTTTAAATGAATGACCTGGCTTGACTAACCTATGCTTTTGCTGTCTTGGGTGATATTCTTTCAGCTTTTCACTATTTGGATAATATAGCTTTAGGTAGTACAGGGATGTATTGCTGCTTTGACCTGAAGCTTGATACTTGTTTCTTGCTGTCAACTCAATTATCATATACTAAATATTGAAGAAATTCTACTGCAGTCTTTAATGGGACTAACTTATTCAAGAGATTTTTTTATCACTATTTAGAACCAATGAGAGAAATCTGGACTTTTTTTATTTTATTTTTCTATATTAATCTTAAAATGGTTGTATTTTGTTTCAGGTTGTTCCAGCAAAGCGCTTCAATGATGTGATTATGAAGAACGGTGTTGGTTTGACATTTGCTTGTATGGCAATGAGTTCACATCTTGATGGTCCAGCTGATGAGACTAATCTTACGGGAACGGGTGAGATCAGATTGATGCCTGATCTATCGACTAGGTTGAGAATTCCGTGGTACGAAAATTTTCCATAATGATTTTGGTATTTAATTTTGACATATAATTTTTAAACCATAATATATCTGATGCTTTGTTTTTGATCAATTTAACAGTTAAATCTATAACTACTAGTTGTGCAAAATCATCTAATGTAGATATTTATAACCTTTATTGTCATTGATACCATTCTCTTCCTCAATAGGCAAAATCAAGAAGACATGGTTTTGGCTGACATGCACCTTAAACCTGGTGAACCATGGGAATATTGCCCAAGAGAGGCCTTACGAAGAGCTTCAAGAGTTCTGAAAGAGGAGTTCAACTTGGTATGTAAGATATTTTGGACCTTAGATGTGAAAGTGATGTACTTTGATGCTTAATTTGACTGCATGATATGTGCAGGTAATGAATGCTGGATTTGAAAATGAATTTTATCTATTGAAGAGCGTACTTAGGTATGTGAACTGCAATCTCTAAGCCTTTCTGTTAGAGGAGCAGCTATTAGGCACACTAAACTTAGTAGTTCAATTTGATTGACAAAATTGTGAAGAGAAGGGAAAGAAGAATGGGTGCCAATTGACTCGTCTCCTTACTGCTCTACGTCAGGATATGACGTGGCTTCATCTATATTTCATGAAATTGTTGCTCATCTACACTCCTTAAATATTGAGGTGGAACAGGTAAGAGAATAAACTTATAATGTGGCTGTCACAATCATTTAGATAGGAGTTACCTTGTGCATTTACTTTGTTGGTCCTATGGAATGATTCATCTCTACTGAGAGAAGCAGTGACACTAGGAAAAATAAAATAAAATCCTCTGTAGGAACTCAAATCTACAGGCAAACTGTTCAGTGTGCCAAAGACTATTTTGGAATTATTTTTCCCTTTTATCAGTAATATCTGATTTCAAGTAACTATAAGAACTTTTTAAACTTTCTTAACTATTTGCAAGTGAAGGTATTGTATTAATTAATGCAATAGCAATGGTTCATTTTGTTTCATCATTTCAGTTGCTTATCTGGGATTTGCTTCTATATTTGTGGGAATTCCATTTCTCAAAACTTAAGAAACAAGATTCACACACACGCTTAGACACAGGCACACATACACATGCAGGTGACCATGCATACAGGCATACGCAAATGTATGCATGCACTCGCACATGAATATACTTTTGCTTGACAAAGGAATATGGAAACACAAACATCTTAGTTATGCCTTTCTTTCCCAGAATAAACTAATCCCGTCGGTTATATACTTGTTACTGTTGAACACCTTGATGAAACATAGATTTCTATGCAAGAAGTGTCACTGTCTCCCTCAAGTCACCAATTTACAGATTGACAATAACTTGCACAAACAGAAAATAGGATCAGAGCAGGTTGCTGAATGCCTTTTCTTACCACTACAGTGTTTCTATGAGGGTGGAAAATGGGGTCTGTTGGTGTGAGTAAATTTTACTGCATCAACACACCCAAAAAAGGGAAAAGAAAAAATATGTTAATTTTAAATGTATGCTTTTGAATCTAAAATTTAGCATACACGTGCTTGGGGTAGTGAATTCAGATTCATCTGTGAGACAAGCAACTAAAATTATAAATTTGTTGCAAGTCCATGTTTTCATATTATGTCGAATGGATACTTCATGTGGCTAAAAGGTTTTGATTGGTTATGTTGATAGCAAAAGAAGAATGATATTAGTTGTTGACAATAAAGCTAAGTCTTTGTATATGTAACTCCAGCAAAAGGTGTTTGTATTTCGTAAACAATATGTATGTGTTAGTGTCCTATATCTGTGATCATTTTTATTAATCTTGTTATGAAGAATAAACTTGGTTTGTATATAATTCAATGCCATAGTAAAAGTTCCATTTGCACATTCCTTTCATTCTAATGCACGTTACTGCATATCTCTGTCTGTGTTCTTTCTCATTTTCCTGGGTTTTACTTCTCTCTTCATCTATCTTTTGTGTGCTTTTTTTTCTGCTCGGCAACTTGGATATACCATTACCAGCTATTGTTGACTTTCTTTGGCTTTTAAAACACTTACAGTTGCATGCGGAAGCTGGGAAAGGTCAGTTTGAAATGGCTCTGGCCCACACTATTTGTACAAATGCCGCTGACAATTTGATTTTTGCCCGTGAAGTTGTGAGGGCTGTTGCAAGGAAACAAGGACTATTAGCGACTTTTGTGCCAAAGTAGGTGTCTGATACCCCCTTCTTCATTTTTGCCTTTTTTTCAAAATTGTTAGAGGTCTGATTTTGTCCAGATAGTTTTGTTCTTAACTCCAATGAGAGGATGAAATCTGAAAAGGCCTAGAAGTATTTTAGTGATGGAACTTGTGGGGAAAGGTAGATGTAAGTGAAAAGACCTTACAATATGAAAACAATGTCTATACAAATGAGCCCCTTTAGATTAACAGTTTCATTTAAAATCTGGTTGTATCCTGTAATATTTCATCCTTATTTCTGTGGGGTACTTATTGATACGTACCTTGTTCTGAACTTGGTTGCATCATCTATTGTAACATAACTGGTTGATGATAAATAAAACATAAAACTTTTAGGGGTTTTGACATTTAGCTCCCAAAGTATTTATGGTTTAATTCAATAAGGAAATCCTTTGTTTTGTTTTATCCTCGGGATTTTTCTGAAAATGACCATATTTTATCCCCAAAATTCAGTTTTGACTATTATTTAAAAACTTGTTAAAAAATGACCAGTCTCATAATCTTAGACGAAAATGCCCTCATGACCAATTTTAACAAAAATATGCTACAGTAACTCGAACAAAAATAATACATTTTACATTGTACTATAGTACTTTTGAGTTCATTGTACTACAACATGCTTGAAAGTATTGTATTGAAAGTTACTGTCGCATATTTTTGTTAAGTCGGTCATTAGGGCATTTTCATCCAAAATTTATGAGGCTTGTCATTTTTGAACAAGTTTTTGAATTGTGGTCAACTGAATTTTGGGTGCAAGTAATGGTCATTTTGGAAAAATTCCCTTTATTTAGTAGGTCTTGGACATTAATTTTCTGTTAATTATGGATAGTCAAAGGGCAAGGACGAAATTCACAGCATATGATTCAAATTAAAGCAGGTCACTAAAGTCAATAAACACAGAAAATAATGGTAGGGACGTATTTATTAAATGTGACAAATGGTGTCTTCATTTAATGAGATGAGAAAATTCATGGACCTAACAATAAAATTCTGACACTTGTTCTGTCATTTGGGTCAATGCCAAATCCCAGCACTGCAGATGTTTAAACTCTCTGTTTCACCCTACATTTTTCATGAGATGACAAAAGTGATCTCTTTGTTTTGTCTAGGTTTGCCTTGGATGACATTGGTTCTGGATCCCATGTGCATCTCAGTTTGTGGCAGAATGGAGAAAATGTGTTTATGGCATCTGGTGTATCCTGTGGACATGGAATGTCCAGTATTGGGGAGCAGTTCATGGCAGGCGTGTTACATCATCTTCCTTCCATTTTGGCATTTACAGCGCCAGTACCAAATAGGTTGCTATAATTAATATTGCAATTTTATTTGTAGCTATTGCTAACTTCTCGTTGGATTCATTTTTGAACATGCATTTGCAAACTATCGATCTGAAATTTATGTCAGCTTTTCCTCAGAAGCCTTTGAACTGAATTTGTATGTGTTAATAAGAGTTGTGCCAGTCATACTTTATCCATTTTGCAAGTTTTGGTGTTTAGAAAACAATTTGTTACTGTTGCATTTGCACATAGTGTAAGGTACTCTTTAAAGATGTTTTATAGTTTTGCTGCTTCCCTTTTTTAAATCATGGACATTGAGTCTGCTTGATGCAGTTAAAATTGTTTTGCTACCTGTTACTTCTCAAAAGGGATATCTCCAAGATTGTCATTGATACACACACACTCTTACTCATATATATAAAGAAGACCAGTAGTTGATTCTCAGATGAGTTTTGATTTATCAAACAATACCTCTGCTTTCCTACTTTTCTGAATTTTGTATAAATGGCTTACATCTTATCTCATCATCGGCTCTTTGTGTAGTGTAGTATTCATACATGTCCTAATAGCTTAAACTTTTGAGTTTATTTGACTGAAAGATCGTATCATGGTGCCAATGTCATATAGCTTCGAGTTGTTTACTGGAAAATATGCATTCTATGGACTTTCTGATCTAACACCCTTCTTCAACTACTTTTATGTCTATAGTTATGATCGAATACAACCCAATACATGGAGTGGAGCATACCAGTGCTGGGGAAAGGAAAATAGGGAAGCTCCGTTAAGAACTGCATGCCCACCTGGTGTCGAGGATGGTGTGGTGAGCAACTTTGAAATAAAATCTTTTGATGGCTGTGCCAATCCACACTTGGGCTTGGCTGCTATAATTGCTAGTGGCATCGATGGCCTACGGAGGCATCTTCCTCTGCCTGAACCTATAGGTAAATTGAGTGTTTCCTACCTAAGTATAATTTCATAATACTTTATATATCGTTAAATTGGCTATATCATATTTTATCAAGGCTGTCATATTTTGCTTGATATCAGATTTATGAGCAATAATCTTTTTGGACATGAAAGTTATTAGGACAGTAATTTGGGATGGGAGTTGGACAGGTTATGTTTTGTTATGTGCCATACCACAACCCACAGTGTTGGAGAGAGTTCAATCCTTAAGCATATTTTTCTTAGTGTCCCTCTTTATTTCCACGTCGCCTTATTGAAGCCTCTCAATGCAGCACATCTCCGCTACCCATTGCTTGCATGCTTCTTTCATCAATTGATTCTCTGTAGGATACTATTACAATTTTTTTCTTCACTGAATAAATCATTTGTTTCACCATTCCTTTGGCCTTGTGGCTATCTTCATCTATCTCTTGCTTTTCATTGTTGATTATAGTTGCCTCAGTAACAAGCAGCTTTTGCTTCTGAAGACATTGTGTTCTGAGTTTTCTATTACTTAAGATTTAACAACTGCCAAAAGGAGCATTTCAAATGTGGTTGTGTATATATCCCTTAATATTGACCGCCTATACATTTTTGTATTTTGCTCCTGAGATTCATAGTCTTGTAATGAGTAATGGTCCTTTATACTTTTAGTCTAACGTGCTTCTAAGAAAGTTATATTATAATTTGACATTTTTGAATTTTATTTGTGGAGCAGAGGCAAACCCATCCACTCTTGATGGCAAAATTCAAAGGCTGCCTGTATCACTCTCTGAATCTTTACAAGCTCTCCATAAAGATGATGTTTTGCAAGATATAATTGGTGAAAAGCTTTTGGTTGCGATTAAAGGAATTCGCAAGGTATGGTTGAAATATGGTTTTTGAATTATGATCTCGAAGTAAGTGTAGTCGATGAGTTAATAAACATATCAGCACTTTTTGTGATTTGTGACAGTGATAATTTTTCACCATCCTTTTCCTTTATGGCTGACTAAAATAAGTTTAGTTACATAAATTTGTTTTCCAGCTAAGTTCATGCATGGACCATCTGCCTAGTATTGAAACATGCTCAACTATAAAAATTATAGTTGGCTAGGAAGGAAGACATTTAAAAATTAGTGTTGATTTAGTCCTACAAACTAGCAAGAAAGAGAGACAATGAAGACTTCTCTGTTAACAAGTTAATTCTGTCCATAAATTTTTCATATTTAAGGTAAATTCATATTGCAAGTTCTTACAAAATTTCATTTTCTTCTTAAATTGATTTTTACCTTGCTATAACTTTCCCTTTTTATATTTTCTTTCTCTATTATGTTCTATAACTTGAATATTAAATTATCTGTAAGCAATTACTCTGCATCCTTCCAAGTTCCAACATTATTTTTTGTATCCATGGAGACAGAAAGTAACTTCTGAATCCCATGATTGTTTATATTTCTTAAACTTATAATTTAATTTGAGTATATTGATTTGTGCAAGTTTTCTTTTCTTCTTAGATATATGAAGTCATGTTTTTGTGATAAATGACTGGAAGTGTAAGTTTGACTAGTTTCAGCAAAATGAGTGTTGGTTGGTTTAATTAGTCAAATCTCTTGGAGTGGTACAAAGAGATTTGGTTTGTACTTGCTCACATTAGAGTAGAGAAAAGAATTTGGTTTATATTTTTGTACTATTATATAAAAAGAAAAAGAAAAAGAAAAAGAAAAAGAAAAAGAAATGGAAAGAAGTCTAGTTTGGTGAAGTGGGCTACTCTCCTTGACGAAACCAGTGTATTTTTACATATCAACGTTGTCGAGAGCGGGAAAATGTGTAGCCTTAGCCATAAGTGTGTGGAATCATAGAGCTAAATCTCTTAACTTCCTCTAAGATGAAATAGACGGAGAGCAAGAAAACTTTATCCAGGCTTTGGATTGCTCTAGTTATTGTTATCTGTATGAAGTCACCAACGTTTAGTATGTGATTATGGTGGTTGGTGCTACTTTGAATTGTACTTGCTTTACAATCAACCTAGTTGCAAAATCAATAAGTATGCTGAGCCTGACTTTTGTTTTGCAGGCAGAAATCAACTACTACTCCCAAAATAAGGAAGCATGGAAGCAACTTATACACCGGTATTAAGCTCATAACTTATCTGGTTCATGAAGTGTTATGCAAATTCCTTTCTCCATTACTGAGCGGCAGCGCTTGCTTTTCCTTTGTTAAAGTTTCTTGAGAGGACTCTCGCAGGGATTGTTTAGTATTATCGTGCTTCTACTTAAACTTTGAAAGCACAATAATTAGTGTTTAGTACTCAACAACTTTTAGTATGACCCACTTACTTTTACACTTATATTTGCACCTCAATCTCAAACATATCCTTATTCATTAATGAGATATGTTAGGGATGGTTACTTAAGTAAGTAACTCAGATATTTTTTTTGGTTAACACTTACTTTAGTTATTCATGTCATTTTGCTTGCAATAATTCTTTTTAAATGTTTTTTCCATATTGCTCCCTAAAAAATGATGAAATTTCCAAAATACTCCTTTGTAGTCATTTTGACTTTGGATTGAATGAAAATTTTTCTTAGGGTTATTTTCGATTGTGTTCTCACATTTATTGACATATATTAGATGTACATTAACTTTTATGAAAGTCATCACTTTACCCCCCAAATAACAATGAAATAACTATTTTATCTTTATTTTAATTAAAAATAAAAAGAATTATAACATTTTAATTCCTAAACTTTTGTAAAATAACAAACTAGGACTGCTGTAGCTAATTTAAACATTTTAGTCCTTATCATTATTTTTGTCATCAATCCTTTGCCACCCTTCTTCAATCTTTTTTCCACACACAAATATTTTTCAAATTATATCAAAAAATCTATCAATGAAACCCACAATAACCCATCTAAGCAAATCCTTATAATTTTTGTTATTGTTTGTTTTTAAAAATCAGGAATGAAAGTCGTGTTGTCGATTTAATTTGTCTTTTTGGTGATATAGGACTTTCACTATAGTAAAATTAAGATTTTTTACTGTTATAGAGAAAAAATTAATTATACCCAAAAAAATTTTAACGAATGGTGATAAATGTAAATAGTCGATAGGAATTTAAATATTAAAATTTAGGGACTAAAATATTATTCATTATTTCTAATTTTTAATTAGGATGAAGGTAAAATAGTCATTTTATTGTTGTTTAGGGGTGAAGTGATAATTTTCATAAAAGTTGGTGTATATCTAATATATGTCAATAAATGTGGGAGTACGGCCGAAGATAACTTTAAGAAAAATTTTCATTCAATTCAATGACTATAAAGGAGTATTTTAGAAATTTCACCATTTTTAGCGGACAATATGAAAAAAATATTGAGTTAGGTCAACTATGGTACTTTAGAAATTTTACAGTTTTTAGGAAGATATTATATCAATAATTATCCATTCAATCCAACTATAATTTTTTTTTGATAATTTAACAATTTTAGGGAGGATAATATGGAAAAATAAATATTCATCAATCTAACTATATGTTATTTTATTTAAAAGTGAATTAGTTGGCGTGGTTTCTACGTCAAATACGCGCTTGATGTCCATTAATGGTCATTGAGGACATGGTAATAATAATTGCATGGTGTAAAGCCATTTTTCCCGCAAAAGGAGGTATTTAACTAATGAAATTGAGCACATATCAATCCATTAGAACAAACCTTAGAGATATTTAAAGTCACTTTTTCATCTAAACAGATGATAACTAGCACACCAGGGAGTTTTAGAGAATGTAATTAAAAACTATTTAGGAGTTAACAATAAGTTAAACCTCATAAATATTTAGAAGAGTAAGCATGTTTGCACATTATCCACATGAGTAGAAGCACATGGCCATCATTACCATAATCGACGGAAACTAATCTATCCAACGGTGATGTCAATGTACTGCCACTCGTCGTCGATGTAGTTAAATTATTGTTAGCCTTAACGTTCATAATTGTTATTTTGATGATAATAAAGATTGATATATTTGATTAATTAAATTCTTTTTGTAGTATTTATTGTAATATTTTTAGCATGGAAATTTGAAATACAAATTGATCAACAAAAGAATATTTAAAATTAAAGTATACATGAAGACCAAAATTAAAAATCCCAAGAGTAAATTGAAGAGAAGACTCGAAGAATTAAAGACACACATTAGATGATTTTTTATTTGTAATACATCTTTGAATTGATTATATTTTTGCATTTAAAAGCTCAAAATTTCTTTTTTATCAAAACACATTTTTTGATGCATTTTAAAAATTTATATGTCTAAATAATCTTGACGTGAACATTTTGAGTATATGAATATTAATCATAAGTTTTCTAATAGGGATGGGAATAGGGTTGGTTAGGGGCAGGTTTTACCATCCCTGAACTTGTCCTATTTGGGGCTATTTTTCCCTAAACAAGCTCCTTCCTTAGCTTTAAAAGAAATGAAGCCAGGCTAATCCTTCCCAATTTTAACCCCCTCAACCCGACCTAAACCTATCTCTATTTGATCCTATTTTGATCAAGTCATAGTGTTACTACAATAATCTACAGTTTTTACACATTCAAATTAAGAGGCTTATTATAATGGAATGCTATATGATGGATTAAATTTTTGGGCCGGTTACAGTAACAAAACTCAATCTATAGTTGTTTTACAATATCAAGTTACAATATTTTTAATAGTAAGGTTACAGTAACAAAACTCAATCTATAGTTGTTTTACAATATCAAATTACAATATTTTTAATAGTAAATGGGCGAGGTAGGGCGGGGCTGGGCAAAAAATCCCTAAACCCTCTCGATTTTCAAACGGTTTAGATTTTAAGGTTTAAACTGACCCTAATTTTTAAATAGATCAGATTTTTAAGGCCCAAATTCCCAAAAAGAGAGAAAGGTGGAAGGGTAGTGTGGGAGAAAGTTCAGATAAAATTCTCATCCCTAATTTTGGGGGACTAAATTGCAAGTTTCTCAAACCTAGTTATGAAACTGTATAAATTTTGAACCATTAGAAAATTTAGTTTTATGATTGGTTCAACTAAACTGATTTAAAATCAAAAAGTCAAATTTGGCCAAAATTGATTCACCGTTTGATATTTTTAAGAATATTCCATGTTCTATTACTGTCAGCAACAACCATATTAGGAAATGACAACATAATTCAATAGGTTATCTTCCTGAATTAGCCAAAATAATTATTTCAATATCGTGGCCAAGAAGAGAATAGATCAATGTCAATAATTAGTAAACTTTTCTCAATCAGTACTTTGCCTTTTTGGCCAATAAAATTCCCCTTTTAACTAATATTCTCGTAAACACAACCTTGATTTCACTAATACATTAAACCCAAATTGTTTCATCAATTACCTAACTAAAATAATAAAATGAAGCATTTTAGGCAGTAATTTAAGGCATTAAAACAATTGATCATTTTAGCTATAGAATGATTAACGTAGTATTCTTTTTATGACTTCCATTTATTTTAGCTATAGAGTTATTGAAACAAATGTAAAATATTTCCATTTAAGATATAAGGACAAAAATTTATTACTTCATTTTTTTATTTATGTCCCTGTGGGTTGGCACTGATAGAGCAAAATATTAACCCTACAATATGCATATTTCCTCTTATTAATGAGATTCAACTATCAAAATTTAGTAATGGAAGCTCAAAAGATACAAATACAATCATATTTAACAGCTTATTCCAACCAAAACATTCGTCAATGAGTAGCAGTAGACCAAATTTCTTCCATGTAATAAAATCTAGCAGGAAGGAGAAGAAACCCAAAAGGACAAAATAAAAATTGGAAAACCTAGAAACCAAATTCAAATCCACTTTAAATTAATTAACAAACAACATTTAGAACATCTCAAGTGTAAATCGAATCTTAATCAAAGCCACAATTATCAATAAACCAAGAACATTTCGAGTGCAAATTGAATATTAAAATTGAAACTTGAAATGAGAGGTAATCTAGCTTAAGTTATTAGTAGATATCATTAACCTATGCAAGATGGTGGTTGAAGGTGACTGGAAGTGGTGGTAAAAGGTTGTGATTGACGACAGTCATAGATGGAGAATGTAGTGATTACACAATTGACGGTGCCTCTTATAGGATAATTTTAGATAAATTAAGTTTAGATTTTAGGGTTATTAATCGATTGAATATTTTGACTGAGCTGATTCAAAATTTAAATGAAAGCTTGGGTTTGGACCTGACATGGATCAAACTTTACAAATAAAGCTTGGGCTCGAGTTGAAATGTATTTAAGATTGAGTTTAGTTTCGACCATCTCTAGTTTTTTGGCCAAGCTTTTTGGCCATCTCTAGTTTTGACCATACTAGTAGACTATTTTCAAGGTACAATGCTTGCATGGATTTGGGTTTCAAATTGGTCGATCATTTTGACCATACTGCTTAATCGAATTGCTAGTAACTACTAGTTTTTTGAGTTTCACTATAAATACTAGTCTAAACTCATTTGAAACAAGTTTTGTGCACTTAAAAAAAATTATATGTTTTAGAAGTGTAACATAAAGAATTGGAGCTTATCTTGGCAAAGCATACATCTAATTTATTAAGCACTATATTTTTCATTTATATTAGTCTTTGAAAAGAGTGTTAGGTTATATTATTATAATTCTTGTGTCTGACAGTGAGAGAAATACTTTTAAATTGTGACATATAAGTGACACCGAAAGTCACTTATGTGTAAAGGTTGGAGAGACACTTGTTAAGACTACTTGGTTTACAGTTTGCGTGGCACTTAAGTCTATTTGGATTTGTATTTGTTTGCCTTTTCATTTGAAGGCACGAGTAGTAGAATTCTCAATCTTGGAGCTTGAAGGTGTGGTAGTAAGACTTTGCCAAACTATGTAAAAATTATTGTGTTTGATATCTTTCCCTCTACTCTTTATTATTGTTTATGTTTATATTTATTGTACACATTACTCATACACATTTGAAATTTAATTTGTTGACATTCACATATTGATAATTAGAATTGACTGTTAAATTTGGTGTATTACAATACAGAAATTTTGAATTGCTTAGTGTTGTTTGTTTGGCTGCTTTTAAATTATTAAAATTCTTAAAAACCTAATGCACCCCTCTTCCCCCGCCTTCTTGGGTTGTCCAATTATACTTTAGCCACATGATAGTATGTAGCTACTATTTTGGTCAACTTTGGTCTCCTTATGTCAATTTTTTTTCCTAAAAATAACAATACTATTATATAAATAGAAAATTTTGAAGTCTAATACTATCGACGATAATTTATTTGGAGCCAGCTATCGATGACATTGTCGGTGGTGGCTACTTGCAGCCAACAACCACTAGTAAAATATTCATAAATTTAGAAATTTTAAATCTTTATGCAAATTAATTAATATTTATCTAAAAGTATAAATAGTAAAGAATTTAAATTAATTTATTAATAAATTATCTAAAAATATAATAATATAAAATTTAAATTATTTTATTGTTATCTAAAATTTTTGTAAGTTTAAATATTTGTACAAATTAATTAATGTTTATCTAAGAATATAAAAGCATAAAATTTAAATTATTTTAAAAATAACTACTAATTTATTTTTATTTAAATAGTTAACACAAAGTCAACTAACACCAAAATTAACACAAAATGAACATAATTAAGAGTAATTTAGTAATTGTGCTAAAATCTAATATTCTTCTTCTATAGAAGTAACGTTAAATGGCATGGAGTATTTATCAAAATTTAGAAGTAGGGGTATTGTGCATTCTCCTTTTTCTAGAACATTAAGATTACCATGTTCATTTTCTTACTTTCATTAAGGTTCTATTGTAATCAATTAGATAAACAAAATCTAACAATATCCATTTTGGTAATAACGTATATATACTAATTTTTTTCTAAAAAGAAGTTGGTAAATTTATTTTTCTAGCGTAATAAAAACTAATATATAGAAAAATATTTAAAACTTAAAAGAGAGATCTTCTGTTAGACACAATCAACAATTGTTGAGAATCCTTTTAATGAATTTATGCTATATATATATTATTAAGTATATATTATATTTTTGATACTCAAAGATCAATCTTGGGCTAAAGCCTGAGCTAAGTAAAAAATGACATCAATTTTTGAAGTAAGTTTAATTCAACAGATTCAAACCAACCATTTTTTGGGTTTAAATTTCAGGTTGTGACATAAAAGGTGTGAATATAACCAAGTAGAATCTAAATTACATAAAATCTTAAGCTAAGCCCACTTGTGGTGATATTAGCCCAAGAGGCCTTAATTATATAATTTAACTTGCACTGTTGCAAAAGAGACATATGAACCCAAAAATCCTAATGCAAAAGGTAAAAGCTTGAATTTACATTGTGATGTATTGTAAAGAATTTTTCTATTGCTAAAAACACCTATCATGGCCACTTGGGCTTTACCTGAGTGATAAGGAGAGTCTAAGTAGCCAAGATAGGTTAGACTCCAAAAGGCGTTCAGCCTTTGAGCCTTATTAGCTGCTCTCGACAAGACTTATTTTTCAAATATAGAAAATGATACCTACTATTTATGTGAGGTCTATCATATTGAAGTGTGGGTAGACTCTTCTCTTAACGTGAGGATAAGATATCATCAAAATATGTACGTAAAATTAAAAAAAAAACACCTATCTTATTTATTGAAAAAATACCAAATTTATTTCTAATTTATTTTGATATTATCACTTATATTTTTAATGTTCCAAAATTACACTATTAGTCTCTGCCATTTTGACATTAATGCCGGAAATTCAATTTTTAGGAACAAGTGACCTTATTATCCCTAATATAACAATGATAATGTCACCTAATTTTGAATTGGACTTGGCCCAACTCAATTATTTTAAAATATTTGTGTTTAGAGGGGTTTGAAGCTTAAACCTCAATTTTCAAAATTTAAAAATTATCCATTAAGCTAAACCAACCATTATTAATAATTATACGCACTATATTATTTATTATAAGCGTATATTAAATATATAATTAAATAAATATTAATTCTAAAATATTCAAACAAATGTTTAGAATAAAACTATTTAATAAAAAGTAATTTCAAATTAAAAATTACTAAGAATAAAAAAATTAAATCCATAATGTAATAAATTTATTTCTTTTTATTTTTTTAAATTTTTACAATAAAATCAAAAATAATAAAATCTAAATAAATTTATTTCTTTTGATTTTTTAAATTTTTACAATAAAATTAACTAAAAATAAAAATAATAAAAACTAAATTTCTTGTTAGAAAAACTATTTACGAATAAGATGTTTTGTAAAGCTTGATTATAGTAATTTTTTTTGTAAATTTTTATAATCTAAAACTATATTATTCAATAATTATTTGTTAAAATAAAAAATGAAAAATTAAAATTAAAACTAAAAGCAATTATAGTCTTAATGAAGAGAAGTTTATTTGTTATATTTTTGTTGTATTAGTTTTATAAAAAATTTTTAAATTTCTTTTTATTTTTCATTTAAATTTATTTTTATTAGATAAATTTATTTTCATCATTATTTATTTAATCATCCAAGTAATATTTGTATAATATATAAAATAGTGTATATAAAATTAATTCTTGATTAAATTAGTTTAGTGGTAAAAAATTAAAATTTTGAGTCAAAGTGTTAAGGCTGTAATTTCCATTCTTACAAAAATCATATTTTTTTAAAAAAATTATGTTGGGCTTGAACTATTATTAAAGCCCAATACAAATTTAATTTACTTAAGAATAAATGTGTCGAATGACAAAATATACTAATAGTTAATAGCCAAAATTTGACAACAGGGATTAAAAACATAATTTTAGAACATTAAAGATGTAATTGATAATATCAAAATAAATTAGAGATAAAATTGATATTTTTTGCTTATTTATTAAAATTTTATTCTAAAATAACTTTCACGATCAATTTATTTATAGATAAAAGTATTTTACATCAAAGATGCAGTTTTACTCTAATTTACTGAGAATAAAAATTTATATATATATTTTTAAAAGCAATAACCTAAATGTAACAATTTTTAACACACCAAAAAAATATTTTAATTAAAAGAATAGGTGATTGTTACGATACAATCATTTTATAGATAAATTAACACAGTAAAACATACCACGTACAAAACTTCTGTAGCAATGACAGCGTAGGTAAATCAATTCAATAGACAACCTGTTGATCTCCTAATTGCTTCCGTTTACTTTAGAATTTAAGTTATTACTTGCATTCCAAAACAAGTCCCCATCTTGCATATTATAAAATAAATAGCAAACCCTAACTTTGTTTTCGTGCTCTACTGAAGCAATGGATCACAAAGGTTTCTTCTCCCGCCTTCTCATTCTCTTATTGCGTCTCATTTCTGGTTAGTGTTTCTGTCTCCTGGGATCATTATTACTCTGTTTACACATTCTGCTTGCATTTAAATACATGTCTCTATGTATTAATATAATCATGTATATATTTTTTAGGTAGGCAGTGTGATGTAAGAGTATATATAGAGAACCAGTGTTCATACGCAGTATGTATGTCTAGCTGCAATTGCAAGTACATCATATGGTGACTTTAATCCATTGTGTGAAGAAATATGCTCTTTATTTCTCAAATTATAATGTACATGATTATGCCTTTACATAGGCTTACAAAGCAATGTAAAAGGATACTAAACATTACATAATTATGTACATCAAACATGAAAAAAATCAAGATGTAAAATAGGAAAAGAAATCACTGTGAAATAGAAAAACATTGTGGTATTAATTTAGCAAAATTAAGGCAAAATCATGATTGATTTTGTTGAAGTAAATATCATTGACAGCCCCTCTCAAACTAAAAGCTAATTTGAGTTAGGATACCGAATCACAAAAATAACCAGGAGAATGGTTTTCATGAATATATTTGCTTATTGATCACAAGAGAAGATTGAACAAAGAGTAATAATACTTTGAGTAATATGCTAACGAATGAAATGATAGTTAACTTCAATGTATTTGGTGCATTAATAAAAAACATCATTGTGAGCAATCTGAATAGCACTACTATTATCACAGAAAGAGAAGTAGAACCAAAATGATGAACACCAATATCTTTGAGTAGCAAATGAAGCCAAGTAATCTCCTGAACAATATCGACAAGAGCACAATACTTTACCTTTGTGCTAGATCTTGCAACAACAATTTACTTCTTAAAATGCCAAGAAATAAGAGTCTTCCAAAAAAAAAATAAAGTCCTATGGTAGAGTGTCGATCAATAGAATCATCAGCCTAATCAGCAACAAAAAAGGCACATAACTTCAAAAATGAATGTGCATAGAAATGAATCATGATTTTGCCGTATTTTTTCTAAATCAATGTTTTAATATTTTTCATTTCACCATGATCTCTTTCCCTATTTATGTCTTGATTTGTTTCCATGTTTGATGTACATATTTATGTAATATTTAATTTTCCTTTTATATTACTTTGTAAGCCTATATGAAGATATGTTCATGTACATTATAATTTAAAAAGTAAAGAGGCATATTTCTTCACATAGTATCAGAGTTGATTTTTTTTCTGAGTTGGGTTTAACTGCAATGGTAGGTGGTCAAAATCAAGAAATAAGTCTATAAGACAAACAACCAAAAGATGACAAGTCAAATGATGGCGATGGTGACACTTAGATTGTTAAAAAATGAGCAAATCGACGATTTAAGGTGTTAAAAGATTGACTGACTTTGATTTAGCAATGCATATATATCTAGAAACAGATACCGCAATTTAAACGAGCGAAAAGTCTCGATGTAGATGCTACAGAGTTTATTCTCGTCCTTCAGAGACTACGAGTATAATAAGAGCATCTGTTGATAAAAGAATCACCCTAAGATGATCATCTCATGGCTATTGAAAATGAATCAAATCAAATGGTTTTTTTTTTCAATCTTTCTAAATTGCTTTTACGGAACCAAGGTCGAAAATATTGAAAAAAATCAGTCATTCACAACCACTAATGAAGGATTTCTCGAAAAGTTAAGGATTAGTAATTCTTTTTCGAAATCGAATGGATTCGATCTTATATATATGCAAGGAAGGTAATTAAAAAGAAAAGAAGATGAATTCTTCTTTACTTTTATCACTTAGGAGCCATGCGAGATGAAAGTCTTATGCACGATTTTGAATGAGAGAAAGAAGGGCATAGAATCTGCAAATATTAGCGATTGGTTGTGGTGGCGCGTGAAGTTCACGGGCCATTATTGGTTGTGAAAGTGGGGCCCACGCACGGCTTTGAGTGGTAGGTGATGGTTTTGCTTGATGTGCTTTCTCCGATGGTACAATGAAATTAACTAAACTGAGGCCAAATCTGTTGGAGGATGGCCCAAGAAACTAGACAATGTGTTGGAAAATTTTGAAAAAGCAAAGAAAATTAAGCCAACAGCAAGATTGATGTCTGAAACTAAGGACGTGGAGCTGTGGCAGCGCGTGCACCACCATGTTGCATGCATTGGAAGGGAAACTAGCGCAAGAAGGGCTCAGGAACAAAAAATCAACTCTGATACTTTATGAAGAGATATGCTCTTTATCTCTCAAATTATAATGTGCATGATCATGCCTTTATATAGGCTTATAAAATAACATTAAAAAAAAATTAAATGTTACATAATTATGTACATCAAATATAGAAATAAATCAAGACGGAAAATATGAAAAGAAATCATGGTGAAATAGAAAACATCGTGATATTGATTTAACAAAATTAAGACAAAATCATAATTAATTTTACCTTAATTTTGCTAAATTAATATTTTGATTTTTTTCATTCTTTTTCTATATTGATTTTACAAATCAAATATCACAAACACATAGAAAGCAACATGTACCTTAGAAATAGTCAGCATGCCAGGTACCCTTGCGTAGATGTCACCTGGGCAAGGACCAAATGCTCATGATCCAATAGCTCTTTTTGATTTTCACGTGAAACAAGCGACTGTAATTTCTATTCCTATTCATGGACAAATCAGTAAAACCCGTTTGATATTGTTGTTAACCGAGATAAATTTGATTTTAAATAATTAAAAGTTATTTTATGTGTTTGGTAAAATTTTTTGCTAATTACTTCCGATAAAATCATTTAATTTTATAGAAGTAAATTTATTTGTAAATATAATATTAAATATAATCATTTAAAATTATAAAAATCTAAAATTAATTTATAATAATTATTAAATTTTAATTTATTTAAAAATAAAATTTTAAAATTAAAATATATTTTTTTTTCTATTACTTATTACTTTTTGATTTTTAAAATATTATTAAAAGTTTTATATTTTTTACCATAAATTATTTTAAGGTAGTTTGTGTTTGTATATATATAAACAAAAGCTTACTTAAAATTAAATTTTATATATCACTAGTTACTATGTACATTTTGATAATTAAGATTATTATCATATTTTTACATATATATGGGAATGGATCATATGTTTATACATATGTCAGATTTAATTTTAACTGTTAGAAGTACATAAATTTAACAATTACTGATCCCCTCCATATATATATATATATATATATCTAATATTTTAGCTAATTAATTCAAAATATATTATAGTTGCTTCAAAACATATTATAAGCATCTATCATTTTTATATAAGAAAATGAAGGAGTACTGAAAGAAAAGTTATGTCTATTTATTATATAAGAGTATAAAAAAACAAAAAAAGGGAAGTAATCATGTCTGATATACATTTTTCATATAAAAATATTTGACAATTTATAGTTAATTATGAAGTATTTATTTTGAATTTACAACAAATGTTTTCGAAGTAGAAGTTTTAAATTTAAAAGTTTTAAGTTTCCAGCTTATATCGTTTTCGTTTGAATTGCACGTGGTAACTAGTTAATAAGAATAGTGCAAAATTGATATAAATTATTTATTTATTCTTCATGAATGGGGAATGTTTCATAAATCATAATATTCAGCTCATATATACACGGACACAACATAAAGGTAAGCAAGAAATACATTATATAATAAAGATTTAATTAACTAAAGGGGACACAAAGTTATATTGTAACTTTTAGCTCCGGTACATTTATATAAGGGAGGGTTATTATCTGCGGGATAGGTATGAGCCAAACCACAAACTTTTTTAAAAGCCTGTGAGTATTGATTAGGCTGGCAAGGTTGACCATCTGTGCAGCAATACTTAGGATCTTTCAGAGCATCACATGCACTATTACAACCCACATATGCACCATCTTTGTTTGTAGCCACCAGATCAGGAGGGCATACATTCCCAATATCCGCAATGCAATCAACAACGGGGCATGGTCCAGATCCAGACCCACCTGTCAGTGAGCCACCATCAGGCCTGATTCTCATTGGCACATTGAAGCCATGGTTCAAGCTCACTTCGTATGTAACCACTGATTTGTCTATATCTAAGTTGAGAAATGTAGCAGGATATGTGGGTGGGTTAGGTGGACCTTGGCAATCAACTGAACCTAAATTACAGTCGCCAGTTTCACATGAAAAGTAAAATGATTCATTGTTTGAGCATTTGGTCCTTGCCCAGATGCTACCTGACCATGTATCTGGCATTATAAATATTTCTAAGGTGCCTGGTGCTTTCTCTGCGTTGGCATCACCATCTGCTGGATTTGCAGCAAACCATACTGTGTATGAACACTGATTTTCAATGAATAATTTTACCTCACACTGCCCCCCTGTAAAATAAAATTATTAGAATTCATGCAGGATATATGTTTACAGAGTAATTAGATATGATCCTCAGGAGTCAAAATTACTAACCAGACACGAGCAGCAACATAATGAGAACGCGGAAGAGAAAAGCTTTGGGATCCATATTGCATAGGTGAGGCAGGAGAGCACTGATAGGGTTCGGTGTTTATTAATATGCATGCTGAAGACCTATTTTGGAAAGAAATTAAGCATATTTTGGAATTAAATGAGTTAATTCGAATAGAAGAAAACATTAATTGTGAGATCCAAAGCTTATATATTTAATTAATTCACCTATTCTATCATTTGCTAGCTAGTTGTACATGGTATCGTAAATTCATTAAAATGATTCTCATTAATTGTTGATTGCTTCCGATTCAATTTCTCCCCTCTTTTGAAATATTCCATCCCTTTTAATTGCATATGGGATTTTCATTTAGCTAGAAAAATAAATTTAGCAGCATTTTTATAACCTTGGATTTTGTTCGTCTGAAAGATTGCGATAGACCTCTTAGTAGTAGATGTAAAGAGATGAACAAGAAGAATGAAATCTCTCTTTTTTAAATTAGGTTAGGGGCCTATTTAAATTACAACATTGTGAATTTAGTGTTTTAAAAAATAAAAATGTATATTGAAAAAAATAGAGGCAAGAATTAGTCTATAGCCAATCTCAATTCTTAAGTATAGAAATTATTTTAATTGGGTTAGGGGTGGTGATGTTAAATATGTATTAAGGATGGTAATTTTAGACACAACTAATTAACTCAACATGAACATGACACGAAATTAACGGGTTTATATTTACTTAAAATGATATCATTGACAAATAGCTCATAATGATATGATGCAATTAATAAATAGGTCGGGTTCGAGTTTAAACATCTTAACACATAAATTCATTTATAACATGATTAACTATTTGAACAATAATTTTATTTTAACTAATTTAATTGTAATTTAACACATATTTTTTCACATTTTAAAAATATTTAATTATATTTTTAGTATTTTAAAAAATATTTAATACTATTTAAAATAAAATTTCTTAATATTTAATAGATAATATTATAATATTTTAGAATGTATATTAAAATATATTAAACAGGTTACACGATTATTAACTAAATGACATTATTATAAATGAATTATGTTAGGGTTTTAATTCTTGACACGATTATTAAATAAATTGAATTCGGGTTAACTTAAAATATATTATCTCTTTAATAGATAAGACAAGAATATGACATAATAACTCGAATTACCACCCCAACAAAAAAACAATGAAAACCAACGGAACCCAGCCCCATTATTTAACTTATAAGAGAACCAACTGAATCAGTGGAATTCTTATGATTAAATTGCATTGCTTTCTTCTTTCACATATACAACAACAATAGCCTTAAACCTCCCTTCACTTGTTTTACTAATGATGGCAATGGGCCGAGGTGGCGGTGGGAAGGCCTTTTCTATCCTCCACCCTATTTTAATTTTGATCCATATTCGCCACTTTATTTTCTAATAAAATTTAATATAGTGAGGATAGAGAATCCTCATATAAGGAATAGATTCTCCATCTCCATTTATTTTCTTTATTTTAATATTTATTTATACTAAATACTAATTAAAAATGTCATTAATATATTATAGTGTTATTTATATGCAATAATTATATTAAATTATAAATTTCACTATTTCATTAGATAAAGAGATTATGAATTATAAATTTTTTTAATTAAATATTATTCACATGTATATATTTTATTTGAAAAATAATATATTATATATATATTATATATATTTAGGGAATGTGGTGAAAATAAAGTGAAAAGTACTAAATTATTTCCCATCCTATCAATAATATGGGGATTAATCTCCCCCTATTACCCATCCCATTCTTTATTACATCATCCCAAGTTTACTCCATTTGGGCCGGATCACTGTAGGGCTGCAAACTCGTTGAGAATTTCGCCATTTCTACGTTTTACATAAGTAAAGACAAGACACTTTGTGCAAACTTGATATATAATACTATTATGAAAGGATGTTGGACAATCTCTTAACAAAAGGATTGAAGTTTTCATCCCTATCCAACATGCTTATCATAACAGATTTTGGGCTGAACCCAAAATGATTGCCACTTTTTGTCAAAATCTTATTGCCCTTAAGGAAGCTTTCACAATCGTCTATTACTTGTTCACATTCAATGTGCCCTTAAGGAAGCGGGTTGCGGTCCAAAAGCTTGAATGAGAAAAGTGCAGGAAAGTTGTTGTTGAAAGTTGTTGTTGTTGCTGGTGGCTGACTTCAAAGAAACACTCATCTTCACTGCTAGAGGGTTCACAACTATCAACAACAACTTTCAAAACCTTAAATGCTCGGAGTTAGCTGTGAATATCCTTTGACATGTCGATGTTGTTGAGCTCTATATATTTGGTCATTTTCTTTGCAACTTGTGTCCTTAACAACACCCCAACCAATTTGTGTCCCAGCATGACCAGTTCTTTTGGAGACGGTGAATAGCATAAAATCATGGTCTGCAGGATATGATATTGAAGTATGTTGCAGCCAGTAATAAGCAAGATCATGAACCAATATCCTACCATTCACCAGCGATTGCTTGACAAATCCATCAGGGTTATTTGGGGAAGTCACTAGTTTAATGTATGACCATCTCCGTCAAAACTCTTTGCATCACCAGCCCATTTATATAGCCTGGACTTGAGGCAATCAGTAATGTAAGGATAGGAACAGTAGAAAGGGGCTGTGGAAACAACACTAATGGGTTTTGATACATCCTGCGAAAGACAAAGCATAGCGGGTAACCAGCATAGTTGCATCGAACCCTTCCCAACAATAACGTGACGATTTTCTGTTATTGCATTCCCGATGATTTTGTGCAATCTAACGACTTCCTTGGCAAATTTAACCTCCAGAAACCAATAAACGTTACTGACATCTGAAATATAACTCAAAGATTGCGACCCGGGAAGGACAATTATAGTCTTATCCCTTGTTTTTTGTCATTATTTTTCATATATAGTTGGATCCCCGTGGTGGAGATTGATTACACTTTCCCCGCCATCTTGAGATTCAATATTTGTCCTAGCAGTAAGAGAAGATGACGATGATGCAGAAAAAGAAAGAGACATATGCGTCTTCTTAATAACACGCTCCTTTTCTTATTGTTGTGATTCTCTGATCATTTGTTGTGATCCTGTAACGATGAAAATAACGAAATGTAGAAGAAAAAAGTTGTATTATTTCTCTTTGGAGATATTACAAATACAACAAAAAATATTCTTTTTTGAAACTCTCTCTAGAGTTTTCTTACCATCTCCGAAACTCTCTCTGGAGATTTAATCTGGGGATAATTTAAGATCATTAAAAATGAGGAGGGAAGCTTGCTATTTATAAGCAAGCTTCCTGAAACCTATTGTGAAGACAGCACGAAGAAGAAATTTGCTTCATCGTGTTGCAACTGTGTCTGTGGTTCCTTGACCGTATCATAACCGTGTTTGCAGTTGGACTTCCTTCTAGAATTTTGTTGACTGGGTTCTAGACCCTTGGTTGAATTCAGCTGGACTCCACAATTCTTCCCTTCTAACGGCATTTTAAAATCGATGGTCACTTGCCATCCATTCCATCCATGTCTCTGCACAGCTTCAACTTCTCCTGTGGAATAACCTTTGTCTGATGGATTCTCCTTTGTGTGGATCTTTACAAATCTCAGTAATTATTATTCCATTACTTCACATATCCAGTGGTACTGAATATCAATGTGCTTTGTACGAGAATGACACATTGAGTTCTTGCTCAAATCTATAGCATTGTGACTATCACAATGTATCTTGTAGTACTTTTGCTTGAATCCTAATTGTTGGAGAAAATGCTTTAACCACAACATTTTCTTACCTGCTTCTGCTGCAGCAATGTACTATTCTTTCTTTGTAGATAAAGCAATATACTTCTGTAATCTTGACTGCCATGACAAAGTTCCTTCTGCAAAAGTGCAGAGAAAACCTAAGGTAGATTTTCTGTTATTAAGGTCTCCGGCCATATCTGCATCGGTATAGCCTTTTAGAACTGGATCGGCTCCTCTGGTATAGATATACTTTTGATGTACCTTTAAGATACCTGAGAATACACTTGACTACCTCTCAATGTTTTTTTCCAGGATTTGACAGAAATCGTCTTATTGTACTCACTACATAAGCAATGTCTGGTCTAATACATATCATTGCATACATCAGACTTCTGACCGCTGAAGAATAAGGTACTGACGCCATCTCCTCTATCGTTTCTTTGGATGAAGGGCACATTCTCTTACTAGACTTAAAGTGTTGGCTAGTGGAATGCTGACTGGTTTGGGTTTATCCATGTTAAATCTCTTTATTACTCTTTCAACATACTTCTCTTGAGATAGCTATAGCCTGTGGTTTGCCCTATCTCGAACAATTTGCATTTCTAAGATCTGTTGAGCAGGTCATAAGTCCTTTATATCAAAGGACTTAGAAAGTTCCTTTTTCAGCTGACTGATTTCCATTTTATCTTGTCCAACGATCAACATGTTGTCAACATATAGTAATAGTGCAATGATATTTCTATCTGAAAATATTTGCATGTAAACACATTAGTCAGCTGCAGTCCTCTTATATCCTTAACTCACTATAAACGAGGCAAATTTCTTGTACCACTGCCTTGGAGCTTGTTTAAGGCCATAGAAGCGTTTTTGAACTTGCAAACGAGGTTTTCTTTACTTAAAATCTCAAAACCTTTTCGCTTTTCCATATAGATTTCCTCATTAGATCACCACGAAGAAATGTTGCTTTGAATTATGCTTTGATTGACGCAATATTGTATCGGCGTGGAAAGGACGTACTGCTCCTCAAGTGTGTGAGTGAGAAAAAATGTTATTTCAAGTCCATGATAGAGTACAGTATGTGGATCATATCAAGCAGGGCTAAAATGTGTTGGCTGATCAGGAGGCATAGCCATTACTAGCCAACCATCTTGTCCGATTTCATAAAATATGCAAGGATGCTAGGCTTGCCAGAAACATGGACCCGTGCAATCCACTTAATAATGAAACTCTAGACAGACCCAGCCCAACCCGTGGCCATAGTGATAATAGGAGGAAGGCCTTGCTACTGAGAGACCCAACATGGGTCTTTGCGGATCTTATCTACACCGAGAATATATATATGGAAGGTTTGACGGCCTGAAAGGGCAATCTCACCTAGTCTGTTGTTGGTTTCTTTCGTTATAAAGAGGAGTCGTAGAGCAGGAGAGAGCAGATGGAAGAGGAGTCCATTCCGTCCATGGCATCATCAGGAGCACCTTCCCTTCGTGCTAACTGAATCAGTTACGTCAACGAACCAGCAAAGACTCGCCAGATCCATTTGTTTAAGCTCTAGGTTTAAATTGACTACTAAGTCGAGAAAAACCCGTATTGAGGTCATCTTCACCACAGGTAAGAAAATCTTGTCAAAGTCAATTCATCTCTTCTCAAGAATCCCTTATTGGGCTTTATGTTTCACCTCCTTTCTGCTGCCATCTTTCTTGAGTTTAAACACCCTTTTATTCTTTAGTGCCTTCTTCCCACTTGGAAGTTTAACTAGTTCATAGGTATGGTTTTTCTGTAATGATTCCATATCATCTTGCATTGCTTGTAGCCACTTTTCTTTATCTTGATGAGATATTGCTTTTTGGAAAATCTCTGGCTCCCCTTCTTTAGTAAAATATACTCTGATTCTGAATATCTTTTTGATGGTATTTGGCCTCGCTCAGATATTCGGACCTATAAATTGCTGCTTTTAAGAGGTGTACCATCATCTAACAACTGTGATGGTCCTGCAGCTTCTGTTTGAGAGGATGGAGTCTCCCCCACCTCAAAATCCTTTTCTCCCTCCTGGTCTAGTTCTAAAGTTTCTTCATGTACCTCATTATCATCTGTGGCGATTTGCATAGATATTTGATCGGGAACAATCTCTTTAGCCTAGAACTGGGAACAAAAGACCTTATGGCCTTTTCACTGTCTTATATTTTCTGGTTTTCATGGAATACTATATCCTTGCTTCTAATAACTTTTTTCGCCTTTGGGTCCCAAAGCCAGTACCCAAAATCATCTCCATGGCCAATAAAGATGCAAGGAGTAAACCTTGTGTCAAGCTTCTATTTGAGCTCCTAGGATACATGTGCAAAGGCTAAACATCTACATGCTCTTAAATAAAAGTAGAAAAGATTCTTACCAACGTACAGCTTCTTCATAATTTCAAAATTCAACAGTACTGACGGTGATCTATTGATCAAATAACAGAAGACATAAATAGCTTCTCCTTAGAATAGCTTTGGCAGCTTAGCTATACTGATCATACTTCAAAATGGTTTTGTTTGATTCATCTTCTTGGCAACACCGTTATGTTGTATGGTGTGAGGGATCGTTTTTTGATGTTGAATTCCGTGTCTCCTGTAGTAGGCATCGAGCTCTTTGGAAGTATACTCCCCTCTATTGTCTGATCAGATACACTTCAACTTGTTTTCTGTTTCATGCTCTACCATGGCGTGCAACTGTTTAAAGGGATCAAATACTTGATCTTTTGACTTCAAGAAGTATACCCACACCTTAGGAGAAACATCATCAATAAAGGTCAAGAAATACCTATTGTCACCTAGTGATTCCACTTTTAAACGACCAAAAACATTAGAGTGCACCGGACTGACCAACTCAGATCTCCTTGATGAAGAGGAACTGAATGAGACTTTGTGTTGCTTACCAAACAGACATTGATTGCAAGGATCTAACGCGGTATCTTTAGGTATAGCGATAAGCTTCATTTTTGTCAAGGTAAATAATCCTTCTCACTCATGTGATCAAGTCTTTGGTGCTACAGATTTTGAGACACCTCACCTTGTATAAAATTGAGGCTGTCTACACACATCTTTACATGCGTCTTGTATATCATTCCGCAAATATGTCCTTGGGTAATAACTATAACACCTTTCACCATTTTCCATGTGCCATTGCCAAAGTAATTGTCGTAGCCTTCCTTGTCAAAGGCTATTCCAGATAGCAAATTGAGCCGAAGATATGGAACATGCCGGACATCCTTTAAAGTAATTATATATCCAATATTCGTCTTTATTTGAACATCACCAGTTTCAACAATGTTCATGAAACTGGTAATTTCCATTTTCAATATATCAAAGTCTCTTGCTTTGTATGTTTTAAAGAAATCTTTGTGTAGAGTGACGCGATAGGATGCTATAGTATCAACTATCCACTCAACATCTTGGCTTAATGCTTGAAGGCATGTGTCTTAATGGGTGGAGTACAATGCGACATCTCCTGTAATAGTGACCAATAACTCTCTATCATTCTTCTTCGACTGATTATCATTTTTTCTTTGTTCTTGCCACCGCTGTTAGTTCTTCTTCATGTGAACTTCCAAGCTATAATAATTGCGCTTATATGTTCTTTTCCATCTGTGGATATGTCCCTGCTCTTATTCCTGCCTCTCCCCTTGCCTCGACTATGTTCTTGCTGTCTTCCTCGATTTTTTGTGATAAGCATAAGTGATCAGTCATAGCCTATATCTTTTCCTCTATCTTCCTCATTGAATAAGGCATCCTTAACCATAGACATAGTTAGTTTGCAATTAAGGGCCGAATTGCTTAGAGAAATTACCAATGTCTCTCAATTGTTTGGAAGAGAGTTAAGTAGTAGAGCCTGTTCTTCATCCCTTAGCTGCAATTCCATTGCAGATAACTGATTTACCAAGCTCTGAAACTCACTCATGTGCTCAGTGTGCTCAGCTACAAAAGTTCCACTATGTAATTTCAGATTTATTAATCGTCTCATCAATAAGGCTTTTTTCCGAGCATCTTGGCCTGGTACATGTCCTCTAATTTCTTCCAAAGGGCATATGCATCTATCTCTTGTGCAACATGATGAAAGACATTACGATTGATATATTGTTAAATGAAACCAATCGATTTGCTGTTCAATTTCCTTCATTCTGCTTCTTTTATGAAGTTAGGAGTTACATCCTTGGCTTCTAAAGGATCATACAAATCCCTACAACTAAGGGGATCTTCCATCCGAAGTTTCCAAAGTGTATAATTGGTGGCAGTGAACATAATCATAGCTCTAGATAATTTCGTCTATTGATAGAAGGATTTGATCAATAAAATTGGAGCTAAATAATGCGAAATGGAGTTCAGTAATTCGCCCGAAACAAAGAAAAATAGTGGATTTAACTCTTTATTGAGTCAAAACCAATTTCCCAAAAAAAAATTAAAATAATTCTGGGGCTAAAATTATAAATTCTAGAAATTTAAGGCACTGTTGTAAATTATCGATAATTGTGTCAATTATAAAATTTTACAAACTTATGAGGTCACGTGTCAAACTAACTCTGCAACTATCCGCAGTGATGCTTGGAGCGCGTTTGACTCACTCCGACCTTTTATTAGCCCACGGAAAATTGCTTTGTGCTCATCTTGGCACAAGGAATCTAATGGTATAATCGAACATAGATTTCGGGCTTATTTTGGAAAATCTAATTTGAAGAACAAAGGCTCTGTTCCATTAAAATTTCCATGCTCAAAACTTCGATTTTTGGCTCTTATATCAATTATTGTGATTTTTTGATCACTTGTAATTCTCTAACCACAAAAATAACAAAATGTAGAAGAAAAATAGTTGTATTATTTCTGTCTGAAAATATTACAAATACAATAAAAACACTCTTCTTTCAAACTCTCTATAAAGTTTTCTCACCCTCTCTAAAACTCTCTCTGAAGATTCAATCATGGGATAATTTAGGATTATTAAAAATGAGGAGGGAAACTTGCTATATATAAGCAAGCTTCCTTAAACTGATTATAAAGACAAGATGGAAAAAAATTTTCATCTTGTTGCAATAGTGTCTGATGCTCATTAGCAGTGTCATATCTGTGTTCGCGGTTGGACTTCATTTTAGAATTTTCTTGACGATGAACACGCAACTATAATGAAATTGAGATAACAATGAAAGAAAAACGTTATGTAGAAGATATAACCATTCATCAAAATAACAATAATATATAGGAGATATAACAGTCTATAGTAAAATAAAGTACTAAAATAAATCGACACAAATATTTTACGTGAAAAATCTCTAATCAAATTAGAGTAAAAACCGCGGGTAAGTATAGGAGTATTTTACTATTTTAAAGTGAGGATTACAACTCTCTTTCTCTTTAATAACGAGGAAAGAATAACTCTCTAAATAGGAGTATTTTATACTCTTTCTTGAAATAGGAGAAACAACTCTAAGTGAATAATACAACATAAAGAAGAAACTAATTTTTCTCTTTTTATAGAAACTCTCAAAAGATGATTTTGGGATAGATAGAATTGTGAAAAGGGTGAGATATTTATAGTGGTTTCCTTCTCCCTTTTTTCCATACATATTCCACAATTTACTTGACAAATTTCTCCACCTACCAACCATTAACTAAATTCAAACTTTCTCCACCTAACACTCATCTCATTAGTAAAAAAAGTAAAAAAAAGAGTAGCTGTACTTTCTGTATATTTCGGTGCTCACATACAGTACAATATTATTCATAGATATGGCACTATTAATATATATAGTACTGTTTACCAAAAGTGAACTTTACAATTTTACAAAATCTTTGTTGAATTCAGCTGGACTCTACACTTGTAATCCACAACCTGCCATTATAAACCTTCTTTGTTGTTGTAGAGAGAAGCTAGCATCAAAAAGCTCTCTCTTTCACTGTCGTAGATAATCCTCCAAATTAAGCTCACATTTATGGCTAGAGATGTCAGCAACAAGTGCTTCAATGAAAACAAAGTCTCTTGGCCTTTTCTTGAAAGAATTTCAAAAACCAGAGTGGAAGAACAGAGTATAAACTACTTTGAATGAATATGGAAAAGAACAAAGAAGGGGATTTCTAGAAAAACCAAGAAAATAGAAACAAAAATCTTTGTCGTCTGGTGACTATTTAAACTAAAAGAGGCAAACTTGACAGAATAGTAAATGCGACACGGACTCTTTAGGATCGCCTAGAAGGTTTTATAGGTTTTGGCTAGGATAGCAATAGGGTGGGATGGGGAGCGAGGAGGCATACCTATTCTCTATCTTATTTTTTATCTTATTTTTTAATAAATTTAATGAAGTAAAAATAGAAAATTTTCGTATAGAAAATGGTTTCTTTGTCTTCATATTAATTCTCTATTTTATATTATTTATAAATTAATTTTAGCAATATAAAAATTTAATTAATTTAAATAAAAATATTATTAATATATTATTAAAAATATAATCTAAAACCTTTTTAATTTTTAATTTTTTACTTTTTATTTGTATATTTTATTTTTTATAACATTAATTCATGATCTTACAATTTGTTATTACTAATTATATTTAATTATAATATATAATTTTAGAAATTGTAATGTAAAATTATATTTACATTTATAAAATTTAATTTATCAATTATAATATATTTATATTATGTTTTAAGAAAAAATGGGGTGTAGGTGGAGTGGGAAGAGTTAAACCAATCTCCGTCTTATTAATAAATTGAGAATTAATTTCTCCCAGTTCTCCGCCCTATTCTCTATAAATTTATTTGAATTCTTCCTCATTGGAAATGGATCCCCATGGGTTTAAAGCCCCATGAAAAATTTTGCCATTCTTAATTTTGGTAGAACTCTTAAAACATGTACAAACTGATTAATTGCCAATCAGGGAAATGTATCTAAGGTTCCTAGACTCTGCTTTGAGCACGGAAAATGGGTCCGTACTTAGCAAAATTTCACAAAGACGACCTATTTGAGTTCTCTTGAGCGGATATTAAAAGAAAATTCTAGTTTGCACCTATTAAGTCACTCGTAACCATAATTCAGTAATTTGATAAATTAAGCAAATATTATTGAATTTTGTATGTGTATGTGGAAATTTACTATCCCTTATTACAGAATTTAAGGGAAAAAAAATACTTTAGTTTTATATTGTAACAAGTTGCTAAACATTTAAATGTGAGAGAATGCCAATCGCCCTCTGCTTTTAAGTTATTGTCTCATTATTCTCATATACTTTTTTTTAATATTCCATCACTTTTTTGAGTTTTGATTTTGCCCTTCAATATTTCAAATACTTTCTAATTTATCATTTTGTAAACCAATTGAACTAAAAGGCAAAATCTCAAAAAAAAAAAATCAGGAGTGATGAAGTATTAAAAAAATATATGGGGGAGTAATGGACTATTGGCTTAAAAAACAAAGGGGTAATAGGCATTTTTCCCTTAAATATTAAAATTAAGGAAAAGCAAAATTGAAAGAATTTGAAAACTTCTATTAAAAATATGAAGTACACATAAAATAGAATTGAATGACAATGATGCAAAGCATTCGTATGTCTCTCATAATTAGTTACTGAAATGTATTATTAAAATATTCTAGAATTTTCCAGATTTTAGTACCTGAATTTCATTAATTTTTAAAGATTTTGCAAGTTTCATAGATTTTGGCATTTGAATTTAATAATTTTTTAATGATGTTTGCAAGATTTCATATATTTTGATATATCAATTTCATAACTTTCTAAAATTTTTAGATGATTTTCTTACATTTTGCATTTGTCTTGAATAAATTCTTAAGATTTGACCAATATGAATGAAATTTATGTTCAATTTATATGGACAATTTGTCCCTTTAGCGTAATTTGAGTAATTTCGACCACAATTGATACTTTCAAATTATTTTGAGTTTAACTAACAATAAGAATAAGGATTTGACGTTTTATGGATGAGATTTCTCACTCCCATCAAAATTTTTTTAACATAGACAATTTTGACCATGGTGTGTGTGTCAAGCAACCAACACAATGCATGTACTTACATAATGCCAATATATAAGTACAGTAACAACATATGTAATTTTATTTTGAAAATACTAAGTCAAATACTGTCCCATTGGCTCTAATTTATTCATAATTTTTCCAATCATACATGTCTTCTTGATGCTAAGAGATCTTATGGTTTTGCTAGTCTTGCAATCTTGGGTCAATTACGTGTAGATATTTCTAAAATACACAATACCAATCAATGTTATAATTTTAAGCGTTTTAACAGAAAATGCCCACGTTTGCACCTAAAATTTTAAAAATATCCTCCCTTAAAATTTTCAATTAAAAATGCCCTAATATTCCTCATTTAGACCAAAATACCCCCATGCCCATATTTTGTGAAACAAAATCAAAGTACCTATTCCAATATTGTTTCAAGCAGTCTACGTAACCATACCTTTGAGCAATTTCAGTTAACATTCGAGCACCCACCATTGATTTGCTTCGATTTGCGGCAACAATTTGACATCAAAGCTTAGATTTGTGGCAACAATAGGTTAGGTTTCTAAATAATTTGGAGAGACTTACATTTTGGGCATGACTAAGGTGTTAGAATCTATTAATTAAAGTGTTTATTGTGTTGAAATAAATATTTGGTGATTAAGTGGAAGTTTGTTGATAGTTTATTTTGATTTGGGAGTATGTTCAATGACAATTGTAGAACCTTCGAGCAATTTCACACTCGAAGGTGTTCTTGTTCACAAATTCGAATTGCCTTTCGTGCTCGAAGCTATAGTTTTGAGCACGCAGGGCAACTGTACTTTTGAGTGCAAACAAGAGCACCTTCAAGCGTGAAACTGCTCGAAGGTGTTAGTGTTAATTCTAGCTTTATGCTTAAAGGTTACATTTTGAGCATGATAACACCTTCGAGTGTGTAGTTCCGAGTGCAAGTTGAACTGTTTTAATTGAGGAAAATAGTTCAAAATGCCCTAGTATTGATTGATGAATTGATTGATATATTTTTAAATTTGCTTACATATTGAAATAAATAATTGATTGAATTAATATTCTATTATTTCTCTTATTTTGATTAATTGATATATATACCTTTAAATTTATCTAGGTTTTAAAAAAATAAATAAATAATTTTTTTGACTTAATTGAAATATAGATGTATTAGATATGTATTAAAATAGAATGTAAATATGTCTATTAAATACTGATGAATTAAATTGGTATGCTTGCAGACGATATGGCAACAGTATCCAGAACCTTGAAGACGAAGAAGGTCAACCACTTTGAGGTTGTGATTACTTCGTTGTCTCACGTTCATGATCTTAGGGTGATTCGAAAAAAGCTCACAGCGAGGCAGCAACGATTGTTCAGACAGAGTTGCTCAGGCCATTTCTTGGACATCGACCCAGATCTATCATTTTGTGGGAACTTTGTTCACCGCATAATTATGTACGAGGTTGAGACTAAGGGTGTGGAGCATAAGCTGTGGTACGTTGTAGAAGACATTATTATGAGGTTTTTTCGAGATGAGTTTGCATTAATCACAGAGTTGAGGTTTGGACCAATTTTACAGCTTGTTTTTGAGAGCAATTGAATTAGGAATAGATGTTTTTTAGAGGGGCTACATCTATCCTACTATACACGGTACAATAGGTTTACGAAGGAATGGACTTGAGTCGAGTACTAGATATTAATGCAGTTAAGCTGTCATTATATTACTTGATCAAGCATATATTGGTAGCGCATGGTAGTAGATACACTTCTGAGACTTGGCTGTTGAGTACTATAGATGATCTTGATGAGTTTGACAAGTTTTTATGAGGCTCCTTCGCCTAGTTATACACCTATCAATGTTAAGTCATATTATGGTAGGCTAGGTGGCACACTTTAAGAAAAAGTCAATAGAGGTAGAGGTTGAAGGGAAGATACATATTAATAAGTATATAACCTAAAACGTTTTTCAATAGCTTTTTAGGTACTATGGCGTTATTTCTAATTAGTGAATTACTTTATTTATGTTTGAAGATATGTTTTAATTGTCAAGCCTATATTGATCTATTTATATTGTTTTACAGGTGTGGATGTATAAGACCATATCCATTGTGAGTCTATAGATTGGGATATGCATTGATGACCGGCTGCTATATATAGTGAGGTGGCATTTGAAGTCTAAGAATGTCTAAAAAAAGAATTTGAAGACATATATATTCAAGGTAAAAGTAGCAGATACAATTGGCACATGTTGTTATTATTATTATTATTATTATTATTATTATTATTATTAATTTGTACGTACACGAACGTTGTGTGATTTTTGGCCAAAAAAAATATTCCTTTGAAATGACTAGATGTTTACTATGTTACAGGCGCTTATTATATTGTGTTTGTTATAGTCTATAGTGGTGGAGCGGGCATTGCCATATGTTGAGCGCGTACTGGAGGTGATTGGAGATGTATTGTTTACAGATGCACCCATAAGAGATGATGAGGAGAAGCCATGTTGTAGGATGGTCCTGACAATACTGATGTACCTAATGCAGATAGCACTAAGCCTCATGATATTGATGCTGCAGACTTTTGCATGCTTGCTATGTATGTTGTAGTTACCTCTAAAGCATTATCACCATACCTAGTGAGAAAGAAGAAGGTATAGTATATTCTTAATAATTTAAGCATCTCAATTATAAAAGCATTTATACCATGTTCCTTTAATCATTTAACTCTTTTTGCCTTATATTAAGCCTTTGCTTTGTATTAATGCTTGCAGCGCCCGAAGCCTAGTTGTGCCTGCAGACAGTCGAGGCATGACCAGAGTTCTCGCTTAATTAAGAGGAGGATCGATTCACATATCATGATGAGATCCATGTCGTGGCCTTTACAGATACTAGAGCTTCGCTTGGTTAGGACATTGCGGTGCAGTTGGGATTATTGGATGCTGATTTTGATGTTTTCAGTTATAGGCAGGATAGTGCCATGCAATAGCACCACGATGCACTACTCAGGTTAATTGAGGATGTTTGTGGTCTACTATGACCTGAGCCACATATTTGATCGTCAGAGATATAGGTATCCTTTTTGAAATCAAACTTGCATGAATTATTGTGTACATTAGGGGTTTGATTTTGGGTGGCAGAGACCTTATTCTTATTGAAATGCTTGTTATAGTGATTGGAATATAGATGTATAATTTTGGAAATGTCGAATTTACAGAGGGAACCTTGTCCCCTCTTTTTTAGGATTAAACTTGTGTTTTTGATTTTTAGGTCCACGCTCATGGGAATTCGATGGTTCGCATTATTCTTAGTCCCTTATTGGACTTGGAAAACCACTTTCAAGGCACTTACATGAAGACCAACCCTATTAGATTCCATATACTAACCCTTTGCAGAGGCATAGATTACTGAACATGAGGATTAGTCCCTATTACGACACTTAGTACCACATTAAGCCTCGTGTGCCAGTCCTTGATGAGTTATACGAACGGTTTCTACGTTGGATTTCTACTTCAAGGGCATACATTGAGGTTAAGACTATCACAATTACTATAGACTGGTTTTAGGTTATTTCTAAGACTTGTCGCTGGCTTGAAGATAGTGTAAGTTAATTTGCCAAATACATATGGCAATACTACAAATTTAAATTAATTTGATTTTTAGTTTGTATGCAAAATGTGACTAACGACATTATTTTCTCTTCCTTGACATGTCACTATCGTAGCATATTACGGAATATATTAATATGCTAGCACACTTAACTGGTTTATAGAATCAAGTTCTGCAACATTGAACTGTAGTCTCTCCACATTTAATGGTGAGTTGTAAAGACGTCTAATTCAATGGTTTACATTTTATCAATTGTTAATTGTTTATTAATAATTTTACCTTTTTTTTTTCAATCTATACTCTGATCAGCATATGATGGTACTTGACAGGTGTCTTGAGTGAAGGAACCTTCTACCTTAATAGTAACATTGAGTCATATGTGATGGGTAGAAGGAGTCATCTACATAGAGACTGGGTTTTAGTTGACATTCTGTACATGCTCGTACATGCTTGCAGTGATTATTGGGTCGCGTTGAGATTCATTGGGCTAAGAGAGAGATTTGCGTCTACGATTTTACCCCTGATGCGCACTAATGTGCTAAGATGGACACTACCCTCTGGCCATTATTTGGTTTGTTGCTGCATCTACTAAATCAGGCGGGTTTTTATAACTATCGGAGTGACATTAATGACAGCTTAGACCTATTTACTTACCAAGCATTCGACCTAGGACATCTCTCGTTAAGCATCGAATTTTGCTGATTGCGGGATTTTTACTTATATATTTATACATTATTTAGGACTATGTATTCCCTTTGATTTTGGGCCGAATAACGAACCTAGTTTACAATTAAGGGCTGTGGTCGACTTATAGGTGGGATAGTGATCATAGTCTTTGACCTATATTTGTATTTTTCCATAGTTACATATATGTATATTTATTTATGTTTCATCAATGCTCTTTACTGTCATGGTTTATGTGATTTCTTTTTTCCAACTACTGCCTATCTGATCGTTGTTTAACACACAAATAAGACGTACTTAAGATTAAAATACAATTTAAACCATCAGGAATGACGAACATGAACGATGTTTTCTCTGTATGTGAACAACAATTATTGGAAATGTTTTAAATATTAACAATATTGAATTTCAATTTTCTCCCTGTTTAGAGTACACCTGAAGTATGATATGGTCAATCATTGTTATAAAAAATGTACACAGTCACTTTACTTATATTTTTATTTATTTTTCTCATTTACAATTGCATAAGATATGTACTTTCTGGTTTGCTCGAACCACAATTTCGAGCAAGCTACTTAGAACAACTTTTGAGTAACCAACTCGAGACTAAACTTTTAAGCAAGTTACTCGAAAGTGGTTTCGAGACTACAGCTTCAAATTTTCCAATAACCCTGCCAAATCATGAAAGTAATGCATTTTTCATAACATACCTAGTTTTCACACAAACATTTTTCTCAGTTATATGTGGTATAGATACTATTTAAAAATCAAATATCGTAATCCATACAAATAAACAAACCTATGGCAATACAAACCAATAAAGATACAAAGGGATGAAGAGCAAAGTACATAGTTATTCGACCAGATTGAGGGGGATAGGATTCGTGCATGTGGCGCGATTATGCTCTACTTGTAGATGAAGGTTGCACCTTCGTATAACCATATATTCTTCGGCAAATGGAATACGCTATCTCCTTAGATGACTAGCAGATAAATGTTGTCTTAGTGGCTTAACAGCACATTCTTTAACCTCGGGTGAAATCACCTAGTCAACGTCATTACTTAGAGGGTGAATGGGCTTTGCTTAGGCTACTATGTGGTGTAGTAGTGCGAGCACAATGAATTGCATGAAAGCCGAATATGTCTACAAGTATCAAGAGCATGAGAACAAGGCAATTGTTGAATATCAAAGTATTTGCAATTGCATTTCTTTTGCCGTACATGCACTATCTCAACGTTGTCCCGATCTTTTACCTTGAACTCAAATTGTGACATTGGTGCACATATATGACGCACGATAACTCATTTGTTCATCAATTTTCACTTACGCGGCTTCTATCAAATAGCTGCCTCGCAAAACAGCTAACTCTCTACGTTCATAAACTACCTTTGTACTAGTGATCGTGTGTAGTCGGTTAAAGCAGTGATTGAGAGAGACTGAGCTTGTATCCATACAAAGCTTATACTTTCAACAATGTTTGTAGTCTGCTTATCATACCTTTTTAAAAAAAAAATAACCTCATCTACACATGGAGCCTCATATCATCTTTCAAGTACTCTGCTATTGCAAGATATATTATTTGCAAACTATCCGTAAATCGGTTGAAATCACTATCTCGATATAAATTGACACCCTCAAAATATGTGAGCATGAATATGTTACTTCACCTTCAAATTTTTCAAAAAATATGGTAAGTACGAAATTCGTTAGTTGTTTCAGGAAATATTGTATTGATTTCATTTTGTATGCTAGTTTATCGGTCTGAAATGAAAACCAAATTCTCTATCAATCTAATAACTGAGTGTAACTTTAAAAAACCACTATTATGATGTATCATTTTCATAACTAATAACACCAAAAGCAACTAGAAATGCTTTGCATTCCTTTCTTATGCTATAGCCACAATCAACGTTCCTCGATATTTACCCTTCAAAGAGGTATCGTCAATAGTAATAACATGATGAATGGCATTGGGAAATTCTCAAATATATAGGCTTAGGGCTACAAAAAAAATACTAGAAGTGGTCATCTCATCTATTTTAATCGCCATTATTAACCCAAAATTCTTCTCCTCTAACACATGACAATATAGAGGGAGCTTTTTGAATGATTGAGTTGGATTTACGCACACAATCCTCAATGCTTCTTCCCTGCTATGCCATGTCTTAGAGTATAGTAGATGAATCCCGTATTCACTTCAAATATTATCATGAATATTCTTCAAGGTATAAATCCAACTGGCATTTTTGAACTTATCCTTTATAAGCTGACCAATCAATCGACTGCTTGTTTGTTAATGCTTGTACTGTAACTACTCATTTAAATAAGTATACATTGTTTCTATATCGTAACTTTGAAGAAGGCATCATCTTTATTCTTAATGGCACGGACTTTCCATTTACAACCTTTTATGATACACTTTACCTCAAAATGGATGGTATCTGACTTAAAAACTTTGAACTAGAAGTGGTTCTTTAGTGCTATCAACCTTAATCTATCTTACAATTGTTGTTTTGTAGTATAAATATATCCAACACACATTTCCCCTACTTCGAAACTTGAGCATACATCACTTGCCATGGTCGTAGATAACAGAATGGGAGGTAATAACTGGATGCATTGATTCGCTTTTAATGAAGAAAGCATTGAGCTACATCTGTTACATGTTCCTTCATGAACATCTTTTATTCTCTTTAGTTTGTTGTCATTTGCCATGTTCCAACCTTCACACTGATGTTGGAAATGTATGGCATCCAAGTTTGACTGATTCTTATAGAACTAGTGTACTTGTCCTTCCTGATAACGCAAAAAAGAATAACCTTCATCAATAGTGGTTGCATCATAATCAAGGCAGCTAACATAAGGCTCAAGAATCAGTGGAGAGTTATGTGCTTATGTCGATGGATAGTGATGTTCTTTATAACTTCAAGCTATGTAATTGCAATGACTATTGAACTAAAACGACATTGACATTGTTGGAACAGCATCAGTTAGCTAATTTTTCCCTTTGATGATTTGTATAGGAATAACGTAGTGGGTACAGTAATGGTTCGATATTGTGGGGACTTGAATGTGGTGCATTATCAACCCTTTCCACGATAAGATACAAGTAATAATGACCCCTTATGGTAATATACTATACATTGTTGACATGAATAAAGGCACGAAAAGTGGATTTTGTATTAATCATCACTGCCTTTGGCAGAGGTATCCTTAACACTTGTGCATAATCAACAAAGATTGCTTTCGCTATAATTCTACACTCAGCTTGATTAATCCCATATGCAGCATATAACATCTCCATAAATTATTCATACCCAATATTCGCATCAACACAAAAGGGCATTACTTCTCCACTGACATAAATATCACATCCATTCAAAGAACGTTTCCACAAACCTTTAAACTGAGTAACGATTATAACCTATCCTCCCATAACTGTAATAAAATCTCAAAAATAATAGTGTTATTTCATTGTATTATAAAAATAAAAACAATTTCTTAATATTGGGATTTGGTCAATCGGATAAGATGAGATTTCACGTTACTCGAAATTCACTCGAAACTCAAATTTTGAATAAAGTGAAATTTTACTTTACTTATACTTTACTTGAGAGTTTGTTCAAATAAACTGCTCAAAACAAACTGTCCAGTTAGATTTTTGAGTACAACATAATACATTGGGCTCATACTCTGTGAACTTTTATTTTTAAGAGAGATTAATTAACAAATATGCTTACCTTAAAATAAAAGTTGTAAATTGAATTATTAATACTTTACTATCAAAAATTAATTGAAATTAATACATATTAAGCAACATTATCATTTGGTTGGTTGAAGAAGAAGAAGAAGAAGAAAACAAAGAAAGGTTTGCCTTTATATTAATTGTATGGGCATAAGGGCATTTTTGTTCGAAATAGATGAAAGTGGGCATGTTTGACTGAAAATTTTGGACCATGGCATTTTCAAATTTTTGGGGTCAAACAGGGGTATTTTTGGTTATTTTTCTAATTTTAACGGGGAGAATGACCATGACACTCTCTCAGATTAATCAGATCTCCTCTATATTTTTAAAAATTATTTTAGTAAAATTAACATAAAATTTTGGATTTTTAGAATAATTATTGAAATAATCATCTATCTTATAAAATACTTGGATCCCATTTAATAGATAATAAACCCGAGATATAATATATGGATCTCACAAATAGTAATAAAAATATAATAATATATTTTTATTAATATTATTTATTTATTTTCGTACTTTCATCAATTTTATTTTTACTATTTTTTCGGTCTCTTCTACAGAAAAAATAAAATCACAAGGTCTGAAAACAAACTGTAGCTTTCCGAACACAAATAATCATATAATAATTTTTTTTATTAATAAAAAGAACATATATTCTTTCAAATATATAAATATAATTATATAAATATTAGTTAATTCCATCAGATATTTTACCATAGGGCAAATGCTTTATTAACCCCTAACGTTTCTGTAAATCCCTATCATTCCCTCGATATTTGAGAACTTATCTATTAAGTCCATATGCGTGATGAGATAACGGAAAATAAAGATATTTTGTATGCTTTTACTAAATTGCCCTTAGACAACTAAATGAGGGGACATGTGGGTCCCCGAATCGACTCATATGTCCCTTTTCTCTCTCCTGCCATTCATCTATCTCTCTCTCTCTCTCTCGCTCGCTATTTTTTAAATGTCTAAATTCTCTAAATCTTCACTCACCCTCTGCCCTTAAACAAATAATCAGCTCCACTTTAATTAGATTTCAAAATTAACCATAAAATTTTAAAGAGAGCTTTGAAAATAGTCATAACTAGTTCAATTTACACCAACATTTTTATTTTAATCTCTAAGCAACATCATAGAGCAATAAAATTAAATAATGAGTAAGAAAGTACAAATGAAAAGAAGGCTCAAAAAGGCCTAACAATGTTGGTAATACAAAACTGCGAGGCAAAAACAAAAAATGTAAAACCTGCAACATATTAACAGCATGTAAAATCTTGATAATTATGTAAATCATAAAAAACAAAAGATAATCAAAATTTGCAGAACCCAGCAAGCCAACATGCAAAACCCAACAAGTAGAAATCTACGATCATTAGACCAAGCAACTACAAACCAACATTTCAAACAAAAATAGCAGAAAAAACATAGTAGAAAGCGAGCATGCCATCTTGGTTAGCACAGAAGCAACAGCAAACCATCGTGCCAAACATAAAACCAGCATGGCGGAAGTAGCTAGTAAACCAAACTTAAAGAATCCAATGGCAGTAGCATTACCACATCACATTCTTGTGCATCATTTTATCAAACATCTTATGTGCAATCTCCATACCACCCCGTTTTGAGTATATTCGCCATTCTCTCCCACATCACAACCAATCAACTTAAGCAACCATAAGGGGATATCGTTGATTCTCCATTTTAATGTAGATAAAATTACTGTTTAATCTCCATTACTTTTATAACTAATTTTATCTTAATCACCCAAGACAACATTCTCAAACCTTTAACTGAAAGTGACCTTTACACGTATAAGAGTATTTTATCTCATTATGAAATTCGTTTGATTTGAATAAATTGATTTCGCTGTATAATAGATTTTTTTTGATGTCTAAATTAGTAGTATGAAATGACTAATTTCAATCTTTTTAAATTTCATTGTAATCTTTTCTTGATTGCACAAAAAAATAAGGAGAGGAACAGATGAAAAGGAGAAGAAGAAGAAAAGTAAAAAAAAAAAAGTTTAGAGAAAGACGAGGTAGAAGAAAAAATAAAGAATTATTTTTTATTAATTACTTTTTTATTAAAGAATTATTTTTTTTATTAATTAATTTTAAAAAAAATATTATTTTTTTACCCTTTTAGTTACTAAAAATAAGAATGAAAGTTAACATATGTGGATGGTAAGATGTTTTTTACAAATTTTGATATTAAAATAAAAATTATTAATATTATTCTTATTAAATTAAAAATTATCTTACCTCACAAATAATTAAAAGTTGATAGAAATTTGGTAAAGAGACTAAATAATATTAATCGAAATAACGTATATTTAAGTGATGATTTTCAATAATGTTAGAATCGTTTTTATTCGATATATGTTGCATACCAATTAAAATGACATTTTTGAAACATTAAGGAGCAAAACAAAATAACCCATTTTATCTTGTTAAACTCTTAAATTGTCAAGGCTTCTGTACCCGCAAATTAATTGTATAAATTTTGATATCGACATTAGTGTTTGTATTTACAAGTTTGGTATCAACAAAGTTAATATCTAAAATTTGATGAAAGTAAATACACACATTTGATAAGTAGTTAATAAATAAGAATATAGATTTTGGCCCGATGTCATATTTAAAATATATTTTAAAAATTAGATAAATTTGTACCATCACTAAACCTTCATTACAATTATTAATAATATTTGACCTAATAAAAAATTAAATAAAAGATTAAATACTTGAATTGAAAATTAATTTTCTAGAATAGGAGTAGCCATTAGGAGTAAACAGTTAGTCCAATTTATCATTATCGTGAACGAATTAGACCGATTCATAGAAAAACCAACTAGTTTTTTTAGGTAAGTTTAAAACCTTTGCGATTAAGTTTCTTATCCAATTTTGAAAACCTTTGTATTCTAGTTCTAAAAAATTCAAAAGTTGGATGGAGATTATTTTTCACTAAACTAAATATTTATTTTCAAAAGATATTTGAATGATAAATATGTATAAACTTATTTTGAATAAATACGATGAAATGATTTTTGAAATAGATTAAAACATGTATTTTAATTAAAAATAGTTTTGACCTTATAAGTGCAAACTAAAAGTGAATTTAAAAATGAGATTTAAATACATACCTTCTATCAGATTTTTTATTTTAATCCATAGAGAGAAAGTATAAGAAAAAATATACTTATCTTCCCTTCTAAATAGGGGTAAAGTTAAAATAAATGTTCAAAGAAGTCAAAATATAATGATTTAAAATTTGAGAAGATTAAAACAATAAAAATATAATTTTAAAGGTTAAAATTGAAACTTCGAAGTTAAAAATTATTACAAGGCCCCTGTAAGGCCCAACATGGCTTCGCCCCTGCTTCTAACGATCCAAAATTGTCATTCAATGTTATAAAATAACTATAATACCCTTCTTTATGAAATCTTAAAATGTAGTCCTTTTTTATTTTGTTTCTATTAATACACGCGGGCCCACGTTGTTCCTACACAACTCTTTTCACGAGTTTTTGTAAGCTTGTGTAATTGACTCGTCAAAGGTTGGAAAAGAACTTAAAAAAAAATAAAAGCAAGCAAAGTGATATATTGATGAATTTCAATAACACATAACATAATCACGATACGTAGTTGTTGCAAAGTTCAGTGATTGAAAGTAGTTCAAGCCCAAACACCTTATAGTCCTTGTCTCAACAGCAGAGCCGACCTCAATTTACGCTCATTCGTCTTAAAAAAATGAGCATCTGCATAACAGGATCCTATGCTCACACAATTTTTTGAAACTTCATGAGACGAGTCTATAAATATATACAAGAGATTTCTTTTTCAAATCTCTCCCTCGAAACCACTTACCAATTGCTCAAGACCAACCCATAATCACTATTAACTGGATGATTTAGAAAACAGGCTAATACAATACAACTTAAAAGGCATCCAATTGAAATTTCAATTAGAATAATATGATATACGTGACCTTATAATGATAATTAAACTCATATTAATACTTGAAATTTCATCCTATACAACTTATTGGTCTTCCTTAGAGAAAACCCAAAACTTATGGTCTTCAAATATGAAACAAGACAACAAAATAATAGATTTAGAAGAAACACAGTCCAAATTCCTGGTGTAGCCTTTGTACTACTTGATCTGAGAGGAAGTTGCCACAAGATTGAAATAGATGTGTAATATATTCAAAACATAAGTGTAGGCACTATACCTCTGTGTTGAATTTTGTAATGTTCTTCCTACATTACCTCTAGATTCACCCAATTTTTCCCTATCGTCCGTATAATCCAGGCTCCTGCTCATTGAATTCAGCTGCCTAATCTTGCAGGCCATCGTTTCGGCTTCGAATTCTTCTTATAATCTGCCACCCATTCTTGCCGACGTGACAATTCGTCTTTTCGACATGCCTTTTCTTGCAGTACAAATTGGTGACAGAAATGGCACTGCTTTGGCTTTACTTGAAGCGAAAACGACTCGCCTTGAAACGACACCGACGAACTCCTTGTTGGGAAGAACGATGCAAATTTCAGAAGCTGTCCAGAAGACATAGCTGTAAAGACAATTGAAAAGTCGGCCAAGGTGTCCAAGAAGCTGTAGCAATTAAGACTTTTAGTTTACTCTAAAATAAAATAAGCGAATTACTACTAACCAAGTGCTCAATTAAAGAGATGCAGTAGTCAAATTAAAATTAACTAGCATGCACCAAAACATTTGGTCAAAGAACAACTCAAATTAAATTAGTTCATTGCAACCGACAAATATGTCTTATAAGACATGCTGGGTCCTTTAAAAATATATAAGAATGAAAAATAAAAAATGTGATGAGAAGTTCAAAATAAAAGGCTCTCACCTTGTTGTATTAAAATTAATCTTGTTCATTTTCTACCATTATGACAGAATCAAATCAGTCATCAATGCTTATGCTAATTCCAATATTTTATGGTGAGAACTATGATTATTGGTGCATAAAAATGAGAACATTCTTCCAATTTCAAGGTTTATGGGATATTGTTAAAGTTGGTGTACCAAAATAAGATGCTTCTCCTTATAAGCCCTAATAAAAATAGCCTTAAAAGTTCTAATTTATTATAAAATAACAATTTCACCCATATATAATAATAGTCATTAAAAAATAACCAATAAATCTGTAAAATTTGATAAAAAATAATATATTTATGTAAATGACATTAATTAAGTAAATTATATTAATATTTTTATCACATATTAATAATATAAATATTTATTATTATGTTATAAATTTATTCATTTTTCATTGAAATTTTATTTTGATAATTTTATTTATATTTTAAATATATATAAAAAAAATATTTTATTTAAATTACAATTTAATCATAAATATTTATTAAAATATGTTGTAAAATAAATAAATTTATAAATCTATATTTCATTATTAAACTATTAATTTATTCATGTTTTATTTTTATTTAATTTCTAATAATAACAAGTGTGTAATTTATTTTTATTTAATTTCTAATAATATAATTATTTTGTTAATATATTATTAAAATAATATTGTTATTTATTTATTAATATATTTTAAATAAATATATTATATTTTATTAAATTTTAGATATTTATTAGTTATTCATAATAATTGTAGTATATAGATAAAGTTGTCATTTTATAATAAATTGAAACTTTTAAGTATATTTTCAAAATCACAGGACTTATAATATTAAACTTTTAAAATTAAAAGAACTTTTACCTTATAATGTTCACTCAATGATCTTTTTTTTATACAATTTTTTATATTAATTATAAATCATTAGATTTATATACATCCAATCATATAATTAATATATTCATAATTAATATATATGTTAGATATAGTTTCAAGCGTTAGATATGTTTAAATTTAATGAGTTACAATTGATATAAAAAATTGTGTAACAAAAAAAGAATCATTGATATATATTTATATATAGAGAGAGAGATATATATATTGTAACAAAAAAAGAGTCATTGATATATCTATGTACGTGCATTTGTGCACGTGTCTTGAGATAATTGCAATGTATATTTATATATATAAACATCAAATTCATTAATCAATATTTTTAATATATATTTAATGCTTTAAAAAATGATAAACAATGTCACGTTCCTAGGATAACTTTTTCTAGTTAATTACGCTTATTGTCTGTTGATTTAAAATATATATTATATAAACATCAAATTTATTAATCAATGTTTTTCGCATACATTTAATGCTTTAAAATATTATAAAGAATGTTACATTTCTATATGAGATAACCTTTTTAACTCAATTCACCTTATTATCTCTTTATTTGATTATTCAAACAAACATTATCTTTTCTTGTAACTGATTAATATACATTTACATAAAACAAAATCAAGTTGTGGAAAAATTTTTCTTCAGGAAATGAAATTTTCGAAACCAACAAGCTTCCCATCACATTCCAAAACTCCATCAGAGTAAATTCATCCTCTCAGTAGCAACTGCTTTCGTGGGCAAAACCAATACGGCATTTAGTCATTTTCTAACACCAGTCTTTGGGCGTATGTGTAGTTTGGTCTCTTGGAGCCTATATGTATATGTCTTCCCTTGTTATAAAACTTCAAGCTACTTAGCTCCATCATATTACTTGACGGCTAGCAAATTAAAGCTTCGTATATGATGAATACTCATTTCATATTTTCCCTTATTACATTGGCCTTCCTCGTCTCTGGTAATTCCAGTATTTTTCTTTTATTATACTATTATTATTATTATTATTTTACAATTATTAATATCTTATATTGGATATATAAAGCAATCAATAAGAATAAAGATATTTATGTTCTAAGTATTATTAATTTGAAATTCTTAGATTTATTTAGATATATCCATTTATATTAACTTTTTTAATGCATGCAGGGGCTCACTTGGCCACGGTAGAAATTAAAAACAACTGTCCAGAAACTATTTGGCCGGGAACCCTAACCGGCGATGGTAAGCCTCAACTATCAAGCACCGGCTTTGAGTTACGCTCTGGAGCAGCAAACATTCTGGACCTTCCTTCTCCATGGTCAGGCCGTATTTGGGCTCGAACACAATGCTCTGCAGACGCCACCGGCAAGTTCACTTGTGCCACTGCAGACTGTGGATCAGGTCACGTCTTATGCAACGGCAACGGTGCAGCTCCACCTGCATCTCTTGCAGAATTCACCATAGCACCAAATAATGGCCAAGATTTCTTCGATCTCAGCCTTGTTGATGGCTTCAACTTGCCTCTTTCAGTTGCCCCACAAGGCGGTTCTGGTCCAAATTGCACTCTTACCACCTGTACAGCCAACGTGAATTCGGTTTGTCCATCGGAGCTAGCAGTGAGAGGGTCTGGTGGGAATGTTATTGCTTGCAAGAGTGCATGTGCTGCATTGAATCAGCCACAGTACTGTTGCACAGGGGACTTTAGTACTGCTGAAACATGCCCACCAACCAAATATTCCATGATCTTCAAAAACGAGTGCCCTCAAGCTTACAGTTATGCTTATGATGATCCCTCTAGTACATTTTCCTGCACAGGTGGTGCTAATTACGTTGTCACTTTCTGCCCATGAACTACCTTACCGTGTAAGCCGTAATCAGATAAATAAACAAATACAAGAAGTACCCACGTAATGGGGAACTTATGTACTAATAAATGTATTAATACATATTTTTCATGTGTTTTTGACAAAACAATAATAAATGAAAGTTATTATTATATTTATCTTTGTTAATTAATTTATTTTATGAATTCATTTGTTGAATGATAGAATATATCATGTTAATTATATATAGTTTAATTTCTTGAAAATCGTAAACCAAATGAAATTTTCTCACTTAAAAGTTTTACTTCCATTTGTTGTAATTCTTTTTGTGAACTAATATTTGGTTTTTCTTCTAATTTTAAATCGATTTGCCCTTTACCCTCCTTAGGTTTTCTTATGAAAAGTGAGAGAGAAAAAAAAAAAAAAGATAAAAAAAAAAAGAGAAAAGAAAATCGGAAAACGTAGGGTCCATATGGGATGAGTTAATTCACTACTAACAAGTATCTAAAAGTGACGGCTCATTTTTTTCGAAAACGACTCCTTTCATTATAAGTCAATTGATTTAAACTTTAGTTTTGGTTGTAGTGCATTATTTTTGGCGGGTTGAGTCAGTTGGCTAAAAAATCAGGCCATCTAGATAATTGCTTCTTGACTAGGGCATCATATATTTTTGGCATCTACATGACATAGAAATTGAATCGAAATGTCTTGACACATGTAAGAGAAATTAAAAGTGTATCAAAGAGTTTTTGACACATATCTATCAATGCTAAAACGTCATTTACATGCAATGAAATGACATTGTTTTAGTTTTATGATTGTTTTGTAAGTTTTTTTTTTAACTTACTGCAGGCTTATTTTTTAGTCTAAAATCGACTATAGTTCTATTTTAGTCATTCATATGTTTTAAAATATTTTGTTTTTTAGTTTAATGTTGAAGAGCTTTTTAATTATGTCTTAATAAAATAAGTTAAAATTTTTTACTTAGCGTTTATTTTTTTATTTTTTAACTTTAAATATGACTGAAATTTAAATTTAACTAAAATTTAAATTTGAATAATATATTTATTTATTTTTTTAAACAAATAAAATAAATATTAAATTATTTAATCTTATGAAAATTAAAAGTTTAAAAATTAATATTTGATATATATATCTTTTTAAATAATATATTCATATTTTATAATAATTTATATTATATAATTCACCGTAAAAAGAATATATATAAATCCGGTTGTCTTTAATTAATCAATATCACAATAAATTCAAACTCACATTGCGGGAATCTTGGAATTCAGAAAGATAGAAAGCAACATAACTAAAGAATTTTTTAAAACAATGAAAAATTTTTCAAACCCTAAGGAGAAAACATATATTATATTATGCACGAAAAATTTCTTAACTAAAGGGCAAAGTACATATACACTCCCATTTTATCACATGAATGATGCTTATACCTCACTTCAAAAACGATTGTCAACATACCTCCTCCTTTTTTTTGTTACTATTTACCTTTTAACTATGTAAATCATTGTAATAACCTAAATATGCTTTAAACCCATGCTGACTGCTTTGACCCAATAAATTAAAGTACATTGCATTATTTATTAATTAAATTTATAATAACATAACTCAAATTATTTGAACTCTTTTTTTACTTGCATAAGAATAAGCTAATACTCAAATCAATGATTATCTAATTTTTTCATTAAAAAAATAGAAAGAAAGCAAAGGAGTAAATGTATTTTTTGGTTAATTTCTTAATAGATAAAATAATAGGATGATACTACTTTTCCTTCTGTTTCTTAGAAACAACTAATAAATTCACAAAATAAAAATACATAATCCTAGGTTTCCAAAAGCATTTCTCTGAAAAAAAAATAATTTTAGTATTTAAATGAACTTATTTATTTGGAATTTCTTTTTTTCCTTTCAAAAAAACAATGGAAAATGTAACTTTTATCAATTCAGTGCAATTCCTATTCTTATTTTTCTGTCCTTTTCCCATCTTGGTAAGGAATTAAAAACCCTTTTAACCACAAAAATGCAGAAAGCAAAAGCAAGAGAGGAAAGGGACAAGGTAGCAACCATTTGGATTTTCTTATGCTCATGCAAGAAATTATATATCATTTTTCATCTTAAAACTAAAGAGATAATGACATTTGTTTACAATAACATGTATCTCAAGGCTACTAGTAATTTGATCATAATTGATACCAGGGTCTTAATATTTTGTGTCCAATGTCAAGAAAAGTAGAGAAAATAAAATTTTTTCTGCAAACAACAAAAGTGTTAATTGTTCACAATAGAATTATTATTTGTGTGTATTATAACCATAAGTGCACGAGTCACAACAAGTAATATAGTGATGAGTGAGTATCATTCACGAGGATTGAAGTTTTTAATTAAAGTTGAATATTATGGCTATGATGGCCTAATTTTATCCAAAAAAACCAATTTTAAAGATCAATTGCAATAATGAAAAGAAAATCAAATAACACTCTAAACTAAAAAAATGACAACATACAAATAAATAAAATACAATTAAGCAAATGGAAACCTATATAATGAGAATTTTAGGGCATTGACTTCACTCAGTTCTCCCTACATTTCTCTTATTTGGTTATTGTTAATGAGTTCCAATTCAATTCACTAATCGCGGGTTTAAAATTGACCTTATTACCTCTCTCGAGTATTAAATGAGATCCTATGCATGACTGACTAAGCCAATATCTTTATCTAAGTTGATTCAATCATATATTCATTAAGAATCACCCATATTTAATTACTAAGAAATTGATTACCTTCCGGTTTTATAATATCCTAAGTATTATTGTAATTATCTAAGTGTCGATCTCCTCATGAACTCATAAAACCTAGATTGTATTTCCCCAAATCGATAATTGATTCAATCTTTCCCAATCATCAAATCACTCATCAAGAATCAACTATTTTTATCATATAATAAATTAGAAGCATTAAGCAAAAAAGATATACAAGTGAATTGAAAAAAGCTAAATATTCAAAATATGACTCAAATAGAGCCTACATTAAGCCCCTAGAAAATAAAACTAGCTTAGCATACGAAAATCCCTAGAAATAGTTATCAAGAAATTCATAAATACAAACATTGTCTCAAACAATATTACAACAACAAATTTCAAAAGATTAAGGAAGAGAAATAAACCTATGATTGAAAGATGTTCCAAGACTCCAAATCTTCAAGAATTCCTTCAAGAAATCTGTAAGAAAATATGGCTGTCAAGTATTCCTCTCTTTAACAATTTTAACTTCTTTATCTAAAATCTCATTTCTAGAATGTGTGTGTTTTTCTTCTTCTTTCCTTTTAGGAAATAGCTACTCATGTGAAAAAAATGGCTGTTCAAATCTCATCATTGATTCTTATTCAAAGGCCAAAAATGGCCCTTGCATGTCATTTAGTCCAAAAAATGTTGCAAGCGCGCTCTGGAGTGGCATAGGTGTGCTAGGCTTGTTGAGTGGGTTGGCGCGGTCATGTGCTTGGGTGGCATAGCCATGCCAAGGTCATTACATAGGGAGGTTGTTTCTTTATGGATGTGCGACCGCATGCTAGAGGTTGCACACTAGAGTGGCGCAGGCGTACCCAGCATACTGCTTTTAGACATTTCTTTAACATCAATGACGCATAGGCATGCATTATTGTGGTGCAACTGCGCCAAGCATGTTATCTTAAGGCATTTTTCATTCGTCTTTGGTCATTTTTTTTTACCTCTCGTGGCCTAATTTGCACCAAATTCTTGTGAAATCCATTTTCCTTGTTTCTCTACATAAAAACACATAAATTGTTAAATAACACTTGAGCTTGATAGTTTTCACAAATATTTAAGCTCAAAAGTAGTTAATTTGTAACTAAAATACTTACTCATCAAATACCCCTCAACTTGAACAATTGCTTGTCCTTAAGTAAAAGAAAAAAAATGAAAGGCTGAGCTTCATAAACTAGCTTTCTTACTTCATGGTCTTATGGTCAACATGATAGAAAATCAATAAATCAATTATCCATATCGTAAGAATGCTTCTTATGATATGCTCAGGTATAGTGTCTGATAGCAATTAATTGATCATCATCTCTCATATCATCATTCACATTATCAGAGTATAACATGCATAGAAGTTAAAAACTCAAAATCTCATCAAGATGGTCACTTTTAAAGAAAAGCACTTGAAATTTGGGTTGATACTTAAAATGTATGTAAGACAAGTATTATGCTTAGATTTTTAATGCAAGGACGAAGCTTAAACACCATAAAAAAGGCGGCTCTTTTGAGGACTGAAATTGAAATTTTCAAGCAACATGATTTTTAGCCACTTTATGAAGCTTAGGAGAGACTTAAAAATTTGCTTAGAAGATGTTCCCAACATAGTTATCATGATTGGTTCTAGATTTAGCATTTCTACAATAGGTTAAATGGGAAAACTTGGATTTTAGTGCAACGGTCGGTGGTACTCTTTTATCAAAAACTATAGAGAAGTTAAAAGAAATGACTGCAATTATTATTAGTGCCCAAATAAGCAGTTTTTGGTAAAGAAAGCTGGGGGCATTTATGAAGTTGATCTATTGCTGTCACTTTTGGCTTAAGTGGCGACATTGACTAATTAGATTCAAGCATTCATTAATACAGAAGCCTTAACAAGTCAAGGGTTAATAATGGTTGCTAATGCTTTATACTCTGGTAAAAGGTTTGATTAAGAGTAGTGCCAATTCAAAAACAACCAAAATTATAACTTCCAGTTAACCAACAATTTGCCTAATCAATATCATTTAGAGCTTTGCAACCATAAAAATTTCTCTTATGTTAACAATGGAAATGCACTGCAACCACTACCAGAATTTTAGCAGCCAATGGCTAAGAAGAAGTCATCTTTCAAATATCTCTTGAGGATGTTTATTGTTAAGACTAGAAGTCAATTTAACAAAATGAATCTAGTTGGACAATAAGAGACTCATATAGTGAATATTGGAGCAATAATAAAGTCCTTGGCAGTTCAAGTTAGCCAACTAGTTACATCAATCAAGTCCCTTCAAAGTAAAATTTTTTTAAGTGATATAAAAGTTGATGTAAAAGAGTAATGCAAGGCTATTACTCTTAAGAGTGGTAAAAAAACTAGAGCAATAGAGGCCAAAAGAGAGTGAGTTGAAAGAGAAAGAAGTCTCAAATGAACTACTAAAAGAAACATTGAAGCCTTGTGGCATCTCATTTTTGGATAATTCTCTCATTATACCTTTACTTTTTCCATTCCCTTAAAGGTTTCAAAAGAAGAAGCTAGATGTTTAATTCTCCAAGTTGATTGATATGATTAAGAAGCTTTACACCAGCATCACATTCTCGGTGGATGCTTTAGAGCAAGTGTCAAATTATACAAAATTCACAAAAAAGGTGATGTCTAAAAAGCGGCGGTTGAAGGAATCTAAAAAGTTGAAGCTAACAGAGGAGTGTAGCTTTGTTTTTCAATGGAAGTTGCAAAAAAAGGAGAAAGATTTGGGTAGCTTTATTATCTTATGTACTATTAACAAATCTACTTCTGAGAAAGCTTTGTGTGATATTGGGGAAAGCATCAATCTCATACCATTTTCGATTTTTGGAAGCTAGACCTTGCTAAATTGAGGCCATACACTATTTCCTTGCATATGGCGAATAGATCCATCACTTATCATTAGGGAGTTATAAAAGATGTGCTAGTCAAGGTGAATAAATTCATTTTCTTGGTTAATTTCATGGTACTTGATATAGAAGGAGATTAGGAGATCTCCATTATTCTTGGCTGGCTTTTTCTAACTACCAAGGAGCTTTGATTGATGTGCAATGTGGTGAGATGACATTAAGGGTAAATGACGAAAAGGTCAAGTTTAACATTTACCATGATAAGAAATCTTCAAACAACACAAGTACTTGTTATAGGATATATGTTATTAATAATAATGTGGTGGATGCATCTAGAAGTGAGAAGGAAGAGTCTTGGAAAGATGTATATAAGGATGCCAAAATTTTCAAAAAGAAGAAAAAGATATCGCATAATACATTGGCTCGTAAAAGACATTTAGCACTAGTTCATTGTGTTCTATTGCTAAATTCAAGATTATAGTTGATTTCGGGCAAATATTACATTTTGGTACAGTTAATTTGAAAGAAGAAGATAGGAGGTTGTTTGCATGAATAGCCAAAAATTCAAGCTTTATTTCAGTAGAGAAGGGTAGAACATGCCAAATGTTCCTCTTGGGATCCCACTTTATCAAATTCAATGGCCAAGTCTATTAGGGACATTAAACCTAGTGTTACTTAGGAGGCAACTTAAGCTTTCTTTCCTTCAAATTTTATTTTAGTTGAATTTTCATTTTGTTTTATTGTTTTTATTTTTAATTTTTATTGATTGTATGATTTTAGGTATGAAAATGAATTTGTTGATGTTTTAAAACATAAGTTGGGTGGAATTTTTGGTCAACCACGTCCTCCACGAGAGGGTGACAATAACGGGCAATATTGAGAGGCAATATCTTACCTCTCGAGTAACAATTCTCTCTCCCTTTCTTCTTTATTTAAGAATAAACATTGGGGACAATGTTTATTTTAAGTTTTAGAGGGGTGGGGAGGAGAATTTATTAATTGTAGAATGAAGTGTTGATGTTGCCTTACTTTATTTGTTGTGTTGATCATATTCTGCTTAAGTTATTTTACTGATCACATCAGTTTTTTTTTTTTCATTTTTGTGCTTGTCTACTTTCTTTTGTTTGATGTTTTTTTTCTCCTGTTCTTTTGCTTGAGATAAATAATTTGTGTTTTGAGTTGTTTTATGTTAGTTTATGAAGAATGATAATTGTTGACAAAGCCTAGGGGCTTGATTGGTTACTAAATTCACTTTGTTTTTGAATTCCTTACACTTTTGAGCGCTTAGTCATATCTTTTCAACTATTTTATAATCATACAAAAAGTTTATATGAACAAAGTGAAATATCTAGATTTCTTCGGGTTTTAGAATTTGTTTGAATATCGCTTGAGGAAAAATATTAGAAAGTGCATCTTTTAAGACATGACTTAGGCTAATTCTGAATCATTTGAGTCGTTCAAACCTTTTTAGAATAATTAATATCTATTACATCTTTTTGAGCTTATTTTTACCTACTTTATTGTCACTTGCACAGTAGCTTAGCCTTAGAATAAATTTCTATTCACCTTTGTCCAAAACCTAAGATATTTAATCATTCTAATATTAATCTAATTAAGGAAGGTTGGGTGGAGTATAAGGGTGTAAGCCAAGCTTTTACTAAGTAATTGAATATCATGCCAAGGTAAAAGCTTATGTCAAAAAGTACAACAAGGCTAAGCTTGACGAATGAATAAAATATGTAAGGACATTTTTATTGAGTTACCGGGTCTTGTGCCTAAGTAAGCATAGAGAAATTGCATCAAAAGGTAAAGTAAGGCTGAGTTTGAGGAATGAATAAAATGTGCAAGCCAAATTTTACTGAATAACCAGGTCTTGTGTCTAGGTAAGTATAGAGAGTTCACTTCAAATGATAAAGTAAGGTTAAAGCATTAAAAAAAAAAAACAACCAAGCTTTTACTAAGTAACCGACTTTTATGTCTCGATAAACATAGAGAGTTCGTGTCAAAAGGCAAACCAAGGTTGAAGCATTCAAAAGAAATTGTTGAATAAATTTTTATATAGCTATGCAAGTAAATAAGTTTAGGGGTGGGTGTTAAGTGATGAAGATGAAGTGATGCTTAAGAATGAACAAAGGGTTTAAGTGTTGAATCTTAGGATGATTGATGTATTAGGGCCCTTGAGCCATATTATGATATCCATTATCATACCCTAACCTTGGCCTAATGTTACAAGTCTAAGTTAAGTCCTAATGATCTTAAGTGATGTGCTTGCCTATATCAATAAAGAGTGGTATGAGATCAAGTCTTTAAAGCTCATTTAGAAGTCTAAGATGCTTTACCTGTTTGCATAAACTAATCTGAGTTGAGAATGGTTGATTAGTAATGGCTATTCACACTTTTACATGAAGGATCTTAAGTGGAGTGATGTTCGGTATCCATGTTGAAATCCTAGGTAAAATGTCAACATTTTAAAATTTTCCTTAAGTTGTTTGACTTTTCATTTATGAATCTTAATTTTAAACTGAATTACTTGCTCAAAACGGTCATTCTCACTTTGTATAGCATGATATACTTTCTTCACTTTTTGGCTGATGTCTTTTTATTTTTATTTGCTTAAGGACAAGCAAATATTTAAGCTTGCGAGTATATGATACATGGGTATTCTACACATTAATCATCAACCTTCGGACTTAAATATTTGAAAAAAATCCTCAAGCCATGTTTTTATTTGATGAAATTTTGTATTCATATGCAAGAAAGCAAGAAAACACCGATTTGAGGCAAATTAAGCTGAAGAAGAGATTGTTGTGCTGAGTATGAAATCAGACATAACTTTGTCTATAAAACTCAAAATTGCATTTTGTTTGTTGCCTTATAAACTAGACATCTAGAGCTTTCAAATGATATGTCATAAGCATCACAAGAGAAGGATTCAAGGGTGGAGCACGAGTGCCACTATTACTAAGAAAGGCTAATTCTGCCAAGAGAGTGGCTTGCATGTGCCACTATTACTGATCATGCCCCGTGCACACTCACCTTCTGCATCTCAAGTGAAATTTTTGGATGGATTTTAGCCGTTAGATTGGTTCTTGATGGCCGGATTTGGGAAGAGAAAAGGCTTAGAGAAACGATTGAGAGAAAATTAGAGATAATATAATAAGAGAAACTGGGTAACTTGGCAACTCTTAGTGGATTTCAAGAGAAAATATATAGATTAGTAGATAAATTTTAATTGTCTTTGGATTATTGTAACTACAGGGATCATTATGATTTATTTTATAGAATTAAAGATAGATTATGTTAAAATAGGCTAATTTCATTATCGTAGGGTCTTGATTAATATATTCGAATCATATTTTAATTTATTTTAATGTTATTGATGTTTATGATTCATTCACTTGTGTTTATCCTTATCTGCAATGCTTTTAATTTGTTTTTTAAATGAGTTAATTGATTTGTATGAATGGGTTAATACTTAAAAAAGTTTAATTTATTCACCAAAATAGAACATATACAATTTAATTTCTAACAGTTCAAAGGACCTCGGAACCTAAATAATTCTATTAACTTTTAAAATTATAAGATAGTAGGAGGTAATTGTATTTTGAATAGTTAATAATAGATCATTTTTAAGGTATATTTAATTGAACAAGTCTAATAAGGATATCGACTTAGCTAGATGGGTGCCCAAAAATATACTATGAATACTCTTATATCAATTAAAAAAATATGATAAAAATATGTAGTACATAATTTACTATTAATATCAATATGGTTTAATATAGCTAAATAAAATAATATTGTTTTTCAAACTTCTTACGTATAATTATTTTATACTTGTATCCAACGCTAATTTTAATAAAATTCATACGTCACAAGAAAAATTTTTTCTAGCATATTTCTGATTCTGATTGATTACATGCTTGAAAAGACTTTAAAGTATGCTTAGATGAGTTTTATATGGATGGTCTTTGAATCCAATCAAAGATTATGATGTGAAAGATATGAGTTGGCCTTATAAGAAAACTTAATTTGTTAAAAAATTTTAGTCAAGGTCTGCTTGAGAAGGATGTCGACCAACCAGAGAGTAACAAAAGTTATGCTAGTAGAAGAAAAACTGACCTATAACAAAAGATAATCAAAAATTTTGTGATCAGAAGTTGACTTGTAATTTTGATGCAAAATCAGAAATTTATAGTAAATAGGAAACTTAACTATATGGATAAACTCCTTATAATTAAATAAAAAACTTTAATTAAAGGTGAGTTTGACAGGGTTAATAAGAACTCTATGAGTGTTAATTAGCACTTGCAAAGTGTTAAATCATATATTTGGTAAATTTTGATAAAAGCGCTTATTGAAAAAATTTGAGTACTTGAAGTAATTATTTGATTAGCAGAAATTTAGTACTTTCTCAAATTAACACTTCAAGTGCTCAAAAAGGGTAGCACTTGTATAGTTAAAGAAAATTTTATTTTTTTCTAAAATATCCCTAAACAAATTTACAAATTGCATTTATCAAATATTTGAATTTTTGGGTTAAATAGATTTTAATTTAGATGATTATATATATGAACATATGCTAAAATGTATTAGATATTTGGAGATATATTATTTGTTATATTTTTTCTTTCTACATGAGTAAATTATTCAAATTGATATATTATTTGCATTCATGATATTTATAAATTTATTTGTATTTTAATGCATAGTAGATAATTAATATTACTGCAATTGTAGTTATTTTTATGACAAAAAATATTTTTTTTTTTAGATTATAGAAGTTGTACTTATTTTCATAACAAACTTTTTATTCAATTTTTTTACAAAATGTTATAAAACAAAAATGTTATATTTATAATATTTGTTTTTATTAAAAATATTGTTATATGGATATATTAATTATTTTAATATATATCTATTTTAGTAATTTGTCAATACAACATACTTTTTAGTTATACTTCCAAACACCTGATTTAGCACCAATAAGTATTTTTTTAGAGATTATTAATTAAATGTTTAAATGCTTTTTTAAAAACTACTAAAAAAAGTGTTAAAGAGTAGAGGTACTAATTATTTTAGTACTTATTCTTTAACGTTGTCAAACTGACCCTAAGACACAATTAATTGAATAAAAGAATTTCGTTTAAATAACTAAAAATATATGTAAGTAAGAATAGTACACATCTATTAAAGATATACTATTTGTGTATTTTCAATTATTTTTTTAATATTTTGTATTGTAATTGAAATTTTATATTGAAGACTAATGTCCATATCAGCTTTAAATCCTAATTGAAACAAAATACATGTAATGTGATACATAAATGCATTGAACCTTGTAAATTAGACTTCCAACTTAGAATAAATAGACTCCCAATTGAATGGACATTTTTAATGTGATTACGACAAATGTATGTAATGTCTGGTATAAATGCATTGAACCTTCCAAATTGACTTTCAGCTAAGAATAAATAGACTCTCAATTGAAGGGACTTTTTTAATACAACATACACACTCATGCACACACAAGATTTATAATAAAATTCAAAAATTTATTATTAATGAATTGAAATGTGTGAATTAAATTTGGTATTATATTTTTTTATTTAATAATTTAATTTCACTTAATTCAAAGTTTAACAAAATTTGATTATTTTTATTTGTAATAAATATAATATTTGTATTTTTTATTTTCTTTGTTTATATTAATTATGTGCTTTTTTTAAAAAAATAAAATACAATTATCAATAAAGTAAAAGAAAAGAGCTAGTAACATTCAGGTCAAAGGATCGGCCGAATTCAACTCTAACTTTACAATGTCTAGGCTTACTACATCGAACTCTAACAACTGTTTAATAATATTATGCCTCAAGCATATGTGTCTACTTTTCCCATTGTATGTCTTGCTCTTAACTTTAACTGTAGCAGGTTGATAATCAGAATGTATCGAGATTGATATAGGAGGATGATCACCAATGGGAAGATCAGTTAAGAAGTTTCTTAACCATTCAACTTCTGTACATGTCTTCTTTAAAGCAATTACTTGGACTTCATGGTTGAACGAGATATATAAGTTTGCTAGGAAGATTTCCAAGAAACAGCTTCAGCACTGAGTGTAAAAATATATCTACTAGTGGATTTAATTTTATTCAATTCTGATATCCAATTTTCATCACTAAAACCTTTTAACATTGGTGGATCTTTAGCAAACGAAAGCCTAAAATTTAATATACCTTTTAAGTACCTTGCAATTCTATCTAAAGCAACCTAACGATCTTTGTTAGGATTTTGAGTATATTTGCTTAGTTTCCCAACAACATATACGATATCTGGTCTATAGTATTCATCAAGTACATAAGATACTGTATTTGAACAATTGTAGCATATGTGCTATTCCTAACTTTCTTCTATACCAATATGATTTACGGTTCATTGACCTATAACAATTTGGCAAGATATTTTTCCATTTTGTTGTTATAGAATAACACAAAATTAGAATCCTTTATTTTGAAAAATAACTTACTATTAGGAGTTCTACAATTGCCAAACTCCAAACATAATTTGCTTGATTTGGATGTCTCCAACAACAAATTCAGTGGTGAGCTCCTTGGTAACACGGTAAGATACTTCCATAATTGTTGTCTTTGAACATGTCAGAAAATAGTTTTTTGAGAGCAATCTTCCATCTTCAATAGGTGAGATGAAAAAACTTGAATCACTAGATTTGTTTGAAAATAATTTTTCTAGAGAATTACCCAGACAATTTTTAACTGGTTGTTTCTCATTGTCCATCTTGAGACTATCAAATAACAAACTTTAAGGAACTGTTTTTCCAAAATATATGAACTTGACTAATTTATAGTGGTTGCATTTAGACAACAATCACTTCAGTGGGAAGATCGAAGATGGACTTTCAAGATTCAATTCATTAGATGTCTTAAACATATCCAATAATATGTTGTTTGGTTATATTCCTGATTAGATTGGAAACTTGTCATATCTTGGTCTTTTTTTAATGTTAAACAATTTTTGGAAGGTAATATACCCGCTCAACTAAGTAAATATAGCTTTCTTAATACTCTGGACATCTCTGAAAACAAGTTGTTTTGATCCATGACATCATCCTTCAATCTTTCATTAATAAGCCACATTTACCTGTATAATAATCAGCTGAATAAGACAATTTGAGTACATCACTCAGAAGCTCTGCATTAATAACTCTCAATCTTAGCAAAAATAACTTTTTTGGAAGTATTCCTCATTGGATTGTTCAGTGTTTATCCCTACGTATCCTTTTTTTAAGGGGAAATAATCTTTAAGGCGGTATTCCTAATCAATTTTGTCAGTTAAGAAAGCTGAGTATCATGGATCTATGCTATAACAAGTTGAATGGCTCAATACCTGGATGCTTTACTAACATGACACTATAGACCGGACAGATGCAAAAATATGATGTTGACTAGATTTATGTTGGGAAAACTAGTAGTACACTTTCTCGTTATTATAATTACTTTGATTCTATGCTTTAATTAGCTAGTTCGAACCTAACTATCAATCTGTTGGAAGAATGACGCACCGAAACAATACAACTCTTATTATTTCTTTCAAAACTTATTACAAACACTCAAAACAACTTCTCACACTTGCTTCTTTCTTAAAACTTATAACTTACTCACTCATTTATCAACTTCTTCACTCTTTGCTTGATCAAAAACACAAATACTATTTATAGTAAACTCAAAACATTCTTGACCATTAATATGGTAGATATACTTAATCAATGATCAAATCCTAACCATTGATTTTCACCTAACACATTCCACTAAAACTCACCTAACAACCTACCAAATCAAATGAATTATGATTATTTCTAGAATTTGGATTTGGGCTTCATATTGTGCTTTCATTTTGAAAATCAAGTTTAAAATCCAACATCTACCACCACTCCTCACCCCTCACCAACCCTTCCTTAAACTTGATTTTGTGACTTAAAATGACTTTCTTAACCTTATAAAGTCTTCCTCAATTGCTTGGTAAAAATATCAACAATTTGTTCTTTGGACTTCATGTACTCTATTTGTACATCTTTTCTTGTGATGCACTCTTTTATGTAGTGATAGCGCGTGTCAATGTGCTTGCTTCGATCATGAAACACCAAATTTTTTGCCAATGCCCTGATTAATTTGTTATCAACATAAATCTTTGTTGGCTCTTCTTGTAATCATATCAGCTCTTTCAATAGGTTTCTAAGCCAAATTTCATGACAAACACATGATTTGGCAGCTACGTACTCAGCTTCACATGTGGAGAGTGTGATAAGCAGTTGCTTCTTTGACATCCAGGTGAAGGTAGTGTCTCCTACATACTCAACTTCACCAGATTCAAGTGTTGTTGAATTTTCTTCGTCAGTTAATTGAGATTGATATGACAAAACATATAACAATAAAGCTATATCATATAAAAAAATTTCTCTATCTAAGCTAGATTGTCTAACCCTTCGTGTGGATCAAGTTTGAAGAGTGCAAAAGGATTTAAGACTTACTTGGCTGATCACTCACTTTGGTTGATTGTTTCAATTTGTCAAAAACTTTGAGAATTGTGAAAGCTAATAGTTTCAAGCTTTGGTCTCCTCAAAAGTCTATGGCTTCGAAGAGTTACACAGATGTACAATTGTATGCAACGATGTATGCAACGACTAATCAGAAAAAAAATTATTTCTGTATTAATATTACCTTATTTTATAAAATAAATGGTTACAGCAAAATAAAAGTTGATCAAAGCAAACTTTTTCTTTAGGTGTGATCATCTCTTTACATCTCAGGGAGGAATGTAAAAATTCATCAGAGTACAACTAAATTTTTTTTTTATTATTCAAGTTAAAGTTAAAGTAAGAAAGTGTAGAAACGTTAATCGCTTGTAGCTTTAAATTTGAAAGTTGGGTCAACCTTTGAATTTCTTTTTTTAAATTTTATTGAAAAATAGGGAAATTAATATAATTTCTTTCAAGTTAAGGGAAAGTGCAGATACTCTTTTAAATGCACGGTAAAAAGATATCCTCCAGTATTGTAAGAGATAGATTGATAACCTATATGAAAGTTAAAATTCTTTTAGTTTGACCAAAAGCATATTAATATGTTCATTTCCAAACTTTGGTGAAATAATAAATTAGGATATAATTTTTTTAGTTTCATTTCTGCAATTCTCTTAGAAGATCATGTATTAAAAATCTAACGTACCATATAAATTAATTTTAGCTTTCTTTTCAAATTTCTTTTTTTCACTTGCATATTATCTCGCACATGTAATGTAAGTAAAATTTAAAGTGAAAAACTTTAGCAACTTGGCCTACTTGTAGCTTTAAATTTGGGATCTGGGCCCACTCTTGCTGATTTTCTTAGTCATGGTAATCTTCATCAACTCTTGGAAATATATATATTTATATATAATTAGCTTATAATTATTTCAACCTAATCTTTTGGCAGGCATGTATCAATTTCAATGAAATTATGTGAATTGATGTAACATATTTTCGTGGAAACTGTATTTAGTCATAATCTAGACTTGACAATTACTTTTTTTCAAAATTAATGTTTCCTCATTACATATCCGAAGTCTTTAAATTATGCAAGTAGTAGTTTGTTTACTACATAGCTAGGTGACTTTTAAGAGTGAAGCATATTGGCAGCAAATGAGAGTTTGTGTTCCAATGGAAACTCTCTTTATGAAGTTTTCAATTTTGTTAATTTTAATAATATTGATCTAAATGCATGAATATGAAAGTTGTTTAGAAAAAGAGAGGATTGCTCTATTGGAAATTAAAACCTCTTTAAATCAGTGAGTAGTTGGGATGTAGATGATATTTTAACGTCATGGGTTGACGATTGAACTTCTTCTAACTATTGTAGCTGGGAGCGAGTTAAGTGCAATGCCACCACTCGATGTGTGATGGAACTAACACATACAAGGCAATGGACGCCTGGTGATGGATTTCCCTTTCTAAATGTGTCCTTGTTTTCTCTTTTGGAGCAATTGCAAAACTTGAACTTATCTTTAAATTCGTTTTATGGCTTATACGATAATAAAGGTATATATTTTTCCTTTTGAGTAAAAGGATTAATATCCAAGTGACTCAACATATTTTATAAACACTAAAAAAAAATGTTTTGCTTAGCAATTTTCTTTTGTCAATAATTTCTGCAATTTATTAAGATTGCAACTGTCTCCATTGCAAGCTCTAATGGTTTTGGAAGTTTGAAGAAGCTGGAGATCTTAAATCTTGGTTATAATGCCTTTAATGACTGTATTTTACCATATTTGGCTTCAGTAACATCACTAAAAACTTTGATCCTTAATCAAAATCTAAAGGTGGATGTTTTCAAACCTAAGCAAGGTACAATTTTAGATATTATACACAATTTATTTCTTTGAAGATGTCCAGTTAATTCTAGTCTTCCTGTAATTTTTCATATTACATTTTTTGCAGGTTTAGGAAATTTAAGAAAGTTGGAAATGTTGGATTTAAGTTGGAATCTTATAATTGCAAACGACTCTTTGTCAAGTCAAGGGAAGATTCAAATTTTTAAACACTTTTCCTTCTACTTGAAGCTAGCCTTTTAGTTATAAATGGATTCAAAATACTCTCTGTAGAAGGTGAGAGCTATGTGTACATACTTTACCTATAACTATGTAAGAGTAATAATCTTAGGATATTGTTTGAAATTAAAGAATCGACTATTACGGGACAGCATCACTTGATATAAATATAAGAGAGGAGGTGCTTGACAAATTTTAGATATCAAGTAAAAGTTAGTGTTCACTAATTAAATACCTTAATCATGTTGTTCCTTTAAACTTCAGTATAAACATAATAGGCTTCAATATATCTTTAGATGAGTATATTTTTCTGATATAAGGACATGCTCTTAATATATATACATAAACATATATATATATATATATATATATTTCAAACTTGAGGGTATATGACGTGTTTGGACTAACGCAGAATCTGCGTTTTAGTTTAAGAGTTTTATGCAATGATCCTGCCCTCCTACAATAAACACCAGCCTTAAATCAATTCTTTCAGGCATCCAATTGTTATACATCTTTCAATTTAATTTCTTGTTTACTTTTTAAATCTTATTTCTATTTTCTTCATCTAGGATTAGCAAATTTTGAAACCTTGAAATTCTTGGATCTAAGTAACAATTGGATAAACTGCAGTGATCTTATTGGTATGATCAAACTTAAATATTAAAAAAAATGTTGTTTTTTGATAGCATATCTTATAAATATTAAAAAAAAAATTTTGCTTTGCAATTTTCTGTTGTCGTAAATTTCTATAATTTATTAAGATTGTCACAGTCTCCGTTACAGGCTCTGATGGTTTTGGGAATTTGAAAAAGCTGGAGATCTTAAATCTTGATTATAATGCCTTTAGTGAATTTATTTTACCATATTTGGCTTCATTAACTTCACTAAAGACTTTGATCCTTAAAGAAAATCTCATGCAAGAAGTTTTCAAACTTAAGCAAGGTATAATTTTAGATATTATATACAATTTATTTCTTTGAGGACATCCAATTAATCATAATCTTCCTGTAATTTTTTATATTTCATTTTTTTTTTCAGGTTTAGGAAATTTGAGAAAGTTGGAAATGCTGGATCTAATTTTTTAATAGGATAATTGCAAATGACTCTATTAATCCAAGGTACGTAACCTTGAAACTTTTAATCAATTGTCTTTCTACTAATCGAAGCTACCTTTATAGTTATAAATGACTTCTTAAGTTTTATGTAATCTTCCTATAGTAAAATACTATCATCCTCAACCTGTACGCCTTAATTAAGTCACTTCTTTCAAGCATCCAATTGTTCTATATCTTTCAATTTAATTTTTTGTTTACCTTTTGAATCCTATTTCTCTTTTCTTGGCATAAGGTTAGCAAATTTGAAGAGCTTACAAATCTAAGTCTAAGTTACAATAACATAAATGGCTCTTTCACTGGTACAATCTAACTTAAATATTGTATATCAATTAATTGACATACTCCAAAAACTTAAGACTTGATATTTTTATTTCCCTCCTACCTCTATTGCAACATTATGTGAGTTCAAGAATGTTGTTGAATTGGATCTTAGTGGGAATAATTTTTATGGTCCTATTCCCCATTGTCTTACCAACTTGACCAACCTCAAAGTTCTCGACCTCTCATTCAATAGATTAGGTGGGAACTTCTCATCTATTAGATCACTCAAATATTTATCTCTTTTTGATAATATCTTCAAAGCCTCATTCTCATTCAGTTTATTGGCTAACCATTCAAACCTTCAAGTTTTTCAACTTTCAAACAATTTCATACAAGTGCAAAATAAAAGTTTTCCTTGGCTTCCTACCTTTCAGATAAAGGCCCTCTATTTGAGCAATTGTAGCATACGTGCTATTCCTAATTTTCTTTTATACCAATATAATTTACGATTCATTAACCTCTCTAACAACAAGTTGGTAGAAAAATTTTCCACTTGGTTGTTGGAAAATAACACAAAATTAGAAACCTTGATTTTGAAGAATAACTTTCTATGAGGAGTTCTTCAACTACCAAGCTCTGAACACAATCTGCTTCATTTGCATATCTCCAATAACAAATTCAGTGGTGAGCTCCCTGGTAACATAGGTAAGATACTTCCAAAATTGATCTCTCTGAACATGTCAGAAAATAGTTTTGAGGGCAATCTTCTGTCTTCAATGAGTAAGATGAAAAGACTTGAGTCATTGGATTTGTATGGTAATAATTTTTCAGGAGAATTACCCACACAATTTCTAATCGGTTGTTTCTCATTGTCCAACTTGAGACTATCAAATAACAAGCTTCAAGGAACAATTTTTCCAAAATACATAAACATGACGAATTTGTTGTGGTTGCATTTGGACAACAATCACTTCAATGGGAAGATTGAAGATGGACTTTCAAAATTCAATTCATTAGATGTCTTAGAGATATATCCAACAATATATTGTCTGGTCATATTCTTGATTGCATGGGAAACTTGTCATATCTTGGTGTTCTTTTAATGTCAAACAATTTTTGGGAAGGTAATATACCAGCTCAACTTAGCAAAATTAAAAATCTTGAAATTTTGAACATCTCTGAAAACAGGTTGTTTGGAACATCCATGACAACATCCTTCAATCTTTCATCACTGAGGTATCTTTCCCTGCACAATAATCAATTCAACGGGACAATTCCGAATTTATTGCTCAGAAACTCTGAATTAATAGCTCTTGATCTAAGAGAGAATAATTTTTTTGGAAGTATTCCTCATTGGATAAATGAGTCTTCATCCCTGCGTATTCTTCTTTTGAGAGGAAACAATCTTCAAGGTGGTATTCCTAATCAATTGTGTCAACTAAGAGACTTGAGTATCATGAATCTAGTAACAAAGGAGAAGAAGATGAACCTGCAGTTGATATGGTATCAATCTATTGGGGTTTTGCTGCATCCTATGTCATGCTAATGTTGGGATTATTTGCCATCCTTTGGATAAATTCATATTGGCGTAGAATATGGTTATATTTTGTTGATGCATTTATAGATTTATATTTTTATTGGGTTTGGAAATATGTATTATGTCAGTGATAGTGCTAGGCTACATGCATTTATAATAGTGCTAGGCTATACGCATTTTTAACTTGTTTTTCAGTGGTATATGTATTCTATTCTCTTTTCATCAAAGTGGTAATGTATTTGTTTGATTTTAATTTGGTTCTAAAAGTATACTCAAGTTCACATTTTCCTTCATGTGATACTATTTTTCAATAATTTCAACCTATTGCTTTGTCAGTTTCAATGAGCTAATATTAATTTGACGTAAGATAACATATTTTAGTAGAAACTGAACTTGGTCAAAGTTGGACATTTCGATTTAATTATTTTTATTAAAAATTAATATATATTTTTATTGAAAATGAATTTCCTTAGTAATAGTTAGCGTATATCATGCTATTGAGTATACGTTGATAGCAATCGAAAGGATGTCTTCCAATGGAAACTTTCTGCATTAGTTAAGCTCTTTATTTCGTTTATTTTAATAGCTTTGATGGAAATACATGGATACAAAGGTTGCTTTTAGAAAAAGGGATTGGTCTCTTCGAACTCAAGAGCTTCTTTATACCAATCAGTGATAGAGAATATATAGACAATATGCTTCATTCATTGGTGGACGATTGATTGTCTAATTCTTGCAACTGGAAAGAAGTTGAATGCAATGTTGAAACAGCAGAGATTACCAGACTCTCCCTCAACAATACAAGATAATATATGTATGATATTTCTGAAGGATTTCCACTTGTAAATTTGCCCTTATTTTCTGCTTTTGAAGAACTGCAAATGACATCTCAGCATACATGGTGATTTCCTAGAAAACATAGGTATTACTTTTCCAAAATTTTCACATCTAAACATCTCGGCAAATAGTTTTCTATGCATTATTCCTCCAATGGGGATATGAAGAGACTTGAGTTGCTAGATCCGTCGAGAAATAACCTCTCAAGAGAGGTACAAGAACTTTGCGTCACTGGTTGCTCCTCATTGACATTCTTCGGAAATGAATTTTTTAACTCAACTGAATTAAAAGGTTATATTTAGACCACAACTTCTTCAGTGGAAAAATTACAGATGGACCATACATAGCTACTTCATTATTTTTGTTAGATATATCCAAGAACATGGTATCTGGTCAAATTCCTAATTGAATTGCTAATTTCTCAAGCCTCACGGTTCTTGCAATGTCAAAAATATCATCCAGAAGGCAGAATTCCATTTGATCTCAACAATCTTGGAAGTCTTAGACATATCTGAAAATTTGTTGTCCAGATCCATGGGGAGTGTTATTGCTTGCAAGAGTGCATGTGTTGCATTGAATGAGCCACAGTATTGCTGCAAAGGGGCCTTTAACACTTCTGAAACATGCAAACCAACCAGATACTCTATGATCTTCAAAAACCAGTGCCATGAAGCTTATAGTTATGCTTTTGATGATCCCACTAGTACATTTTCTTGCACTGGCGGTGCTAATTATGCTGTCACTTTCTGCCCATGAACTACTCCACTGTGTAAGCCGTAATCAGATAAATAAATAAATAAAACAAGTATCCACATAATGGGGAACTTATATATGTACTAATATATATATATATATATATATATGTATTAATACATATTCGTCATGTGTTTTTGACCAAAAAAATAATAAATAAAAGTTATTATTATATTTATCTTTGTTAATTAATTTATTTTATGAATTCATTTGTTGAAAGATAAATATATCATGTTAATTACATATAGTTTAATTTTTTGAAAATTGTAAACCAAATGAAATTTTGTCACTTAAAAGTTTTACTTTCCATTTGTTGTAATTCTTTTTGTGAACTAATATTTAGTTTTTCTTCTAATTTTAAATTAATTTGCTTTTTACCCTCAGATTTTCTTACGAAAAGTGAGAGAAAAAAAAATAAAGAGAAAAACAAAAAGAGAAAAGAAAATCGGAAAAAATAGGGGCCATATGGCATGAGTTAATTCACGACTAACAAGTTTTTAAAAGCTATGACTCATATTTTTTTGGTATCTTAAAACGACTCCTTTCATTATAAGTCAATTGATTTAAACTTTATTTTTGGTTGTAATGCATTATTTTTGGTGGGTTGAGTCAGTTCCCCTAAAAAATTGGGCCATCTTGATAAGTGCTTCTGCACTTGGGCACCATATATTTTTGACATCTACAGGACACAAAAATTGAATCGAAATGTCCTGACACATGTATGACAAATCAAAACTGAATCAAAGAGTTTTTGACAGATATTTATCGATGCTAAAACGTCATTTACATGAAATGAAATGACGTTTTTTTAGTTTTATGATTGTTTTGTAAGTTTTTTTTTAACTTACCGCAGGCTTATTTTTTAGTCTAAAATCGAATATAGTCCTCTTTTAGTCGTTCACATGTTTTAAAGCATTTTGGTTTTCAATTTAATGCCGAAGAACTTTTTAATTATGTCTTGATAAAATAAGTTAAAATTTTTCACTTAAGTAGTGTTTGTTTTTGCTTTTTAATTTAAAATATAACTGAAATTTAAATTTAATTACAATTTAAATCTAAATGATATATTTGTTTATTTTTTTAAACAAGCAAAATAATTATTAAATTATTTAATCTTATGAAAATTAAAAGTCTAAAAATTGATATTTGACACATATATTCTTTTAAATAGTATACTTATATTTTATAATAATTTAAATTACATAATTCACCGTACATAAAAAGAATATATATGAATCTAGTTGTCTTCAATTAGTTAATATCACAATAAATTCAAAATCAAATTGTAGGAATCTTGTAATTTATAAAGCTAGAAAGCAACATAACTAAATAATTTTTTAAAAAAATGAAAAAATTTTCAAACCCCACAAAGAAAACATATATTATATTATGCACAAAAAATTTCTTAACTAAAGGGCAAAGTACATATAAAATCTCATTTTATCACATGAATAACGTTTATACCCTCACTTCCAAAACAATTGTTAAACATGTCTCTTCCATTACTTTTTTTGTTACTATTAACTTTTTAACCATGTTAAGTTATAATGACCTAAATACGCCTCAGACCCATGTCGACTACTTTGACCAAATAAATTAAAGTACATTGCATTGTTTATTAATTAAATTTATAATAACATAACTCAAATTATTTGAACTTCTGTTTTATTTGTATATGAATAAGCTAATGCTAAAATCAATGATTATCTAATATTTTTCATAAAAAAATATAGAAAGAAAGCAATTGAGTAAATGTATTTTTGGATAATTTCTTAATAGATAAAATAATAAGATGATACTGCTTTTCCTTTGGTTTTTTAGAAAAAACTGACAAATTCTAAAAATATAAAAATAATCCTAGATTTCCAAAAGCATTTCTCTTAAAAAAAAAAACTTTTAGTATTTAAATGAAATTATTTATTTGGAATTGCTTTTTCCTCTTTCAAAATATCAATGGAAAACGTAACTTTTATCAATTGAGTGCAATTCCTATTCTTATTTTGCTGTCCTTTTCCCATCTTGGTAAGGAATTAAAAACTTGTTTTAGCCACAAAAATGCAGAAACCAAAAGCAAGAGAGGAAATTGACAACGTACCAATCATTTGGATTTTCTCACGCTCATGCAAGAAATTATATATCATTTTTCTTCTTAAAACTAAAGAGATAATGACATTTGTTTACAATAACATGTATCTCAAGGCTACTAGGAATTTGATCATAACTGATATCAGGGTCCTAATATTTTGTGCCAAGTGTCAAGAAAATTAGAGAAAATAAAATTTTTTCTACAAACAATAGAAGTGTTAATTGTTCACAACAAAATTATTATTTGTGTGTATTATAACCGCAAGTGTATGAGTCATAACAAGTAATATAGTAATAAGTGAGTATCGTCTATGAGGATTGAATTTTTTAATTAAAGTTGAATACTATGGCTATGATGACCTAATTTTATCCAAAAAACCAATTTTAAAGATCAATTGCATTAACAAAAGAAAATCAAATAATGCTCTAAACTAAAAAAAATGAGACCATACAAATAAAGAAAATACAATTAAGCGAATGTAAACCTATAGAATGAGAATTTTAGGATATTGACTTCACTTAATTCTCCCAACGTTTCTCTTATTTAGTTATTGTTAATGAGTTCCAATTCAATTCACTAATCACAGGTTTAAAATTAACCTCATTACCTATCTCGAGTATTAAAGAGATCTTATGCATGACTAACCAAGCTAATATCCCTATCTAAGTTGATTAAATTGTATTTTCATTAACAATCACCCGTATTTCATTACTAAGGAATTAATTATCTCCTGGTCTCACAATATCTTAACTATTAATGTGATTATCTAAGTATCGATCTCCTCATGAACTCATAAAAACCTAGATTGTATTTCCCCAAATCAATAATTGATTCAATCTTTCTCAAGCATCAAATCACTTATCAAGAATTAACTATTTTTATCATACAATAAATTAGAAGCATTAAGCAAAAAAGATATACAAGTGAATTGAAAAAGGCTAAATATTCAAAATGTGACTCAAATAGAGCTATATCAAGCCCCTAGAAAATAAAACTAGCTTAATATATGAAAATTCATAGAAATAATTGTCAAGAAATTCATAAATACAAACATTGTCTCAAACAATATACAACAACAAATTTCAAAAGATTAAGGAAGAGAAATAAACCTATGATTGAAAGATGTTCCAAGACTCTAAATCTTCAAGAATTCCTTCAAGAGTTCTATAAGAAAATGTGGCTTTCAAGTCTTCCTTTCTTTACAATTTTAACTTCTTTATCTAAAATCTCAATTCATGAATGTGTACATTTTTTTTCCTCTTTCCTTTTTAGAAATGGCCACTCTAGTGAAAAAAATGGCTGCTCAAATCTCATCATTGATTCTTATTCAAAGGCCAAAAATGGCCCTCATACATCATTCAGTCCAAAATGTGGTGCGAGCACGCTCTGGAGTGGCATAGATGTGCTAGGCTTACTGAGTTGGGTGGTACAGTCATGTTCTAGGGTGGCACAGCTATGTCGAGGTTGTTGCATGGGGAGCTTGTTTCTTTATAGACATGCAATTGCACACTAAAGGTCATGTGCTAGAGTAGCACAGGCGCACCTAGCGTACTGCCTTTAGACATTTCCTTAACATCAATAACGTGCAGGCATGCGTTATTGTGGTGTAGCTGTGTCAAGCATGTTATCTCAAGGCATTTTTCCTCATTTTGGTCATTTTTTTTTCACCTTCGTTGGCCTAATTTGCACTAAATTCTTGTCAAATCCACTTTCCTTATTTCCCTACATAAAAACATATACTTTGTCGAATGATACTTGAGCTTGAGGGCTTTACAAATATCTAAGCTCAAAAGTAGTTAATTTGTTACTAAAATACTCACTCATCAAATACCCCAAAACTTGAACAATTGCTTATCCTTAAATAAAAGAAAAAAATAAAAGGCTCAGCTACATAAGCTAGTTTTTTTTTTCTTCATGGTCTCATGGTTAACAAAATAGAAAATTGATAAATCAATTATCCATGTAGTAACAATACTTCATATGATATGCTGAGGTATAGTGTCTAATAGCTATTAATTGATCATCATCTCTCATATCATCATTCACATTATCAGAGTATAGCTTGCATAGAAGTTGAGAACTATAAATCTCACAAAGATGGTCAATTTTAAAGAAAAGTACTTGAAATTTGGGTTGATGCTAAAAAAATATGTGAGACAAGCATTATGCTTAGATTAATAGTAAGACAAAGGTTACATACAATAGAAAAGGCGGCTCTTTGAAGACTGAAATTGGAACTGTCAAGCAACATGATTTTTAGACATTTTATGAAGCTTAGGAGAGATTTAAAGATTTACTTAGAAGACGTCCCCAATATGGTTATCATGATTGGTTCCAAATTGAGCTTTTCTACAATGGGTTGAATAGGCAAACTCAGATTATAGTGGATGTAGCGGCCAATGGTACTCTTTTATCTAAAACTACAGAGGAAGTTAAAAGAAATAGACTATAACAATTATCAGTGCCCAAATAAGCGGTCTTTGGTAAAGAAAGCTACGGACATTTATGACGTTGATCCAATGGTGTCACTTTTGGCTCAAGTGGCAACATTGACTAATTAAATTCAAGCATTCATTAATAGAGGAGCCTCAATAAGCGAAGGGTCAATAATGGTTGCTAATGCTCTATACTTTAGTGAAAGGCTTGACAAGAGCAATGCTAATTCAACAACAACCGAAATTATAACTTTTAGCCAACCAACAATTTGCCTAATCAATAGCATCCAAAGCTTTGCCACCATGAAAATTTCTCTTAGAGTAACAATAGAAATTTGCTACAACCACTACCAGGATTTCAATAGCCAATGGCTAAGAACAAGTCATCTTTGGAAGATACCTTGGTATGTTCATTGTTAAGGATAGAAGTCTATTTAATAAGAATGAATCTAGTTGGACAATAAGAGACTTATATGGTGAATAGGGAAGCAATAGTGAAGTTCTTGGCAGTCCAAGTTGGCTAACTAATTGCATTAATCAAGTCTCTTCAAAGTAAAAAATTTCTAAGTGATACATAAGTCAACCTAAGAGAGTAATGCAAGGTTATTACTCTTAAGAATGGTAAGGAATTATTGCAATATAGGCCAAAAGAGAGTGAGTTAAAAGAGGAAGAAGTTGTAAGTAAATTATCAAAAGAAGCATGGAAGCTCTGTGGCATCTCATTTTCAGAAAATCCTCTCATTATCCCTCTACTTTTGCCATTCCCTTAAAGGTTTCAAAAGAAGAAGGTAGATGCTCAATTCTCTAAGTTGATTGAGATGTTTAAGAAACTTTACACCAACATCACGTTTATGGAGGATGCCTGAGGCTAAGTGCCAAATTATGCAAAATTCATGAAAGAGGTGATGTCTAAGAAGTGGCAGTTAGAGGAATATGAAACAGTAAAGCTAACAGAAAAGTGTAGCTCTATTCTTCAATGAAAGTTGTCAAAGAAAGAGAAAGATCCGGGCAGCTTTACTAGCTTATGTACTATTGGCAAATCTACTTTTGAGAAAGCTTTATATGATATTGGGGCAAATATCAATCTAATAACATTTTTAGTTTTTTAGAAGCTAGGCCTTGGTAAAATGAGATCACTTATCATTGGAGAGTTATAGAAGATGTGTTAGTCAAAATGGATAAATTCATCTTCTTGGTTAATTTCATGGTGCTTGACATGGAGGAAGATTAAGAGATCCCCATTATTCTTGGCTATCTTTTTCTATTTACCAGAGGAGCTTTGATTGATGTGTATTGTGGTGAGATGACATTGAGGGTAAATGAAGAAAAGGTCGAGTTTAATATTTACTATGATAAGAAATTTTTAAACAACACAAACACTTGTCATAGGGTAGATGTTATAAATAATGATGTGGTGAATGCACATAGAAGTGAAAAGGAAGAGTCTTGGAAAGATGTATATAAAGATGCCAAAATTTTTAAAAAGAAGAAAAAAAAGTCTGCATGATAGATTGGCTTGTACGAGACACTTAGCACTAATTCATCATGTTCTATTGCTAAATGCAAGACTAGAGTTGATTTTGGGCAAATATTACATTTTGGTATTGTTAATTTGAAAGATAGAGATGGGAGGTTGTTTGCATAAATAGCCAAAACTCAAGCTTTATTTCAGTAAAGAAGGGTAGAATGTGGCAAATGTTTTGCTTGGAGATCCCACTTTATCAAATTCACTAGCCAAGTCTAGTTAGGGACATTAAACCTAGCACTCATTGGGAGGCAACTTAAGCTTTCTTTCCTTCGAATTTCATTTTAGTTGCATTTTCGTTTTGTTTTATGTGTTTTTATTTTTAAATTTTATTGATTGTATGATTTTAGGTATGAAAGCGAGTTTGTTGAAGTTTGAAAACACAAGTTGGATGGAATTTTCGGTCAACCACATCTTCCATAAGATGGTGACAATAACGGGCAACATTGAAAGGCAACATCTTACCTCTCGGATAACAATTCTCTTTCCCTTTGTTCTTTGCTTAGGCATAAACATTAGGGACGATGTATATTTCACGTTTGGTGGGGAGAATTTATTAATTATGGAATGATGTGTTAATGTTGCCTTACTTTATTTGTTGTGTTGATCATATTCTACTTAAGTTGTTTCACGCATCACACTAATTTTTTTTTCTCATTTTTGTGCTTGTCTACTTTCTTTTGTTTATTGTTTTGTTTCTCTTTTTCTTTGCTTGAGATAAATAATTCGAGTTTTTGAATTTTTCTATATTGGTTTAAATGTTAAAGCTAGTGATATGAACTTAGTTGAGAGTAGGTAGTTTATGAAGAATGATAATTGTTGACAAAGCCTAAGGGCTTGATTGGTTACTAAATTCACTTTTTTTTTTTGAATTCTTTACACTTTTGAGCACTTAGTCATTTTCTCAACTATTTTGCATTCTTAGAAAAAATTTATGTGAACAAAGTGAAATATTTAGGTTTCTTTAGGTTTTAGAACTTGTTTGAATACCACTTGAGGCAAAATATTAGGAAATGCATCATTTAAGAGATGAGTTAGGCTAATTTTGAATCATTTGAGTCGTTCAAACCTCTTTAGAATAATTAATATCTAGTACATCCTTTTAAACTTATTTTACCCTACTTTGTTGTCACCCGCACGGTATCTTAGTCTTAAAATAAATTTCTATTAACCTTTGTCCAACACCCTAAGATACTTAATCATTGTCATATTAATCTAATTAGGGAAGGTTGGGTAAAGTATGAGGGTGTAAGCTAAGCTCTTACTTGGTAACCGTATCTCATGCCAAGGTAAGAGCTTGTGTCAAAAAGCAGAGCAAGGCTGAGTTTGAGGAATGAATAAAATATGTGAGTAAAACTTTTACTAAGTAACCGGGTCTTATGCTTAGGTAAACATAAAAAAATTGCATCAAAAGGTAGAGTAAGGCTGAGTTTGAGAAATGAATAAAATGTGCAAGCCAAGTTTTACTGAATAAATTTTTATATACCTATGCAAGTAAAAAAGTTTGGGGGTGGGTGTTAAGTGATGAAGATGAAGTGATGTTTAAGAATGAACAAGGGGTTTGAGTGTTGAATCTTAGAATGATTAGTGTGTTAGGCTCCTTGAGCCATATTATGATATCCATTATCATACCCTAACCTTGTCCCAACATTACAAGCCTAAGTTAAGTCCTAATGATCTTGAGTGATGTGCTTGCCTACATCAATACAGAGTGGTATGAAATCAAGTCCTTAAAGCTCATTTAAAAGTCCGAGATTCTTTACCTATTTGCATAAACCAATCGGAGTCGAAAATGGTTGATTAGTAATGGCTACTCACACACTTACATAAAGGATCCTAAGTGGAGAGATATTTGATATCTATGTTAAAATCTTAAGTAAAATTCAACATTTTGAAATTTTCCTTAAGCTACTTTTTTACTTTTGATTTATGAGACTTAATTTTAAACTGAATTACTTGCTCAAAATGGTCATTCTCACTGTATGTTGCATGATATACTTTCTTAACTTTTTGGCTAATGTCCTTTTGTTTTTATTTGCTTGAGGATAAGCAAATGCTTAAGTTTGGGGATATGTCATACATAGGTATTCTACGCACTAATCATTGACCTTCGGACTTAAATATATGAAAAAATTCCCAAGCCATGTTTTTATTTGATGAAATTTTGTGTTCATATGTAGGAAGGTAAGAAAACATCGATTTGATGCGAATTAAGCATGAATAAGAGCAAAAATTGTCATGCTCAGTATAGACTACTAAATTAGGCATAACTTTGTCTACGAAATTCAAAATTGCATTTTGTTTGTTGCCTTAAAAGCTAGACATCTAGAACTTTTAAATGATATGTCATAAACATCACAAGAGAAGGCATTAAGGGTGGAGCACGAGTGCCACTGTCACTGAAAAAGGCCAATTTGGCCAAGATGGTTGCTTATGCAAGCCACTATTGCTGATTAGGCCCCGCGTGCACTCGCCTTCTACATCCCAGGTGAAATTTTTTAATGGATTTTAGCCGTTAGATTGGTTTTTAATTATCAAATTTGGTTTAATCTGAGGTTTTTGTCATTTTCAATCATTAGCCACTAGTATCCACTTATTTGGGAAAAAAAAAAGCTTTAGAAAGACAACTCTTAGTGGATTTTAGGAGAAAATACGAAAATTAGCAAATTAATCACCACATTAAATTAGTTTTATCTCTTCTAACTCCTTTAATTTCACTTCAAATTTTAATTGTCTTTGGATTATTGTAACTATAGGGATGATTATTATTTATTTTATAGAATTAATGATGGATTGTGTTAGAATAAGCTAATTTCATTATCATAGGGTGTTGATTAATATATTTGAATCATATTTTATTTATTTTAATGTTGTTGATGTTTATTGTTAATTCACTTGTGTTTATCCTTGTTTGTAGTGTTTTTAATTTGTTGTTTAGATAAGTTAATTGATTTGTGTGAATGGGTTAATACTTAAGAGAGTTTAATTTATTCACTATCATAGAGAAAACACAGTTTAGATTTCCAAGAGTTCAAGAGATCTCAAGACCAAAATAATCATATTAACTTTTAAAATTACAAGATAGCCAGAGGTAATTGGACTTTAAATAGTTAAAAATAGATCATTTTTAATGCATGTCTAATTGAACGAATCTAGTAGGGATATTGACTAAGGTAGATTAGACGTAACATTGCACTTGATACTCGAGAAAGGTAGTAAGACTGATTGTGAGGTGGTGATTAATGAATTGAACTTAAAAGCATAAAAAACACTTGGTTAGGATAAACGCAAGGATGAATAGATGAAATCAAGAGCCTAGGCCCCCTTTTACTGCATAATCCTTATTATTCTCTTTATTCTGTTTTTATAATTTGGCTTAATTTTAACTATTTCTTCATTTTAGTTTACTTCTACTATTTTTACCATTTAAACGCTTAGTTAGCTTAGATGAAGTCAGATTTTCATAACTGCAGCAATTATTTAAAAATATTAAAAAGACAATCCCTGTGGATTCAACAACCTGAATTTATTCACTTTACTGCTTGTATAAACTCATATAATTGTGGGTTGTATTTTGCATATCAAGTTTTTATAGTCATGCACAAAACTTTATTTCATCGAGTGATTCGGTTAAAAGAAAGATTGCTCTGCTTTCCTGGGATCGTCTTTGCGCTTTGAAAGAAGAAGGTGGCCTAGGCCTTTATAGGTTTGATATCCTAAATAGGGAACGTCTGTTAAAGCATCTTTGGGATGTTAAAATAGGTGATTCTTTATGCTCTAAGTATGTTTGTTCCAGATTTAATCTTTCGGGGCAACGTCTGTCATATTCATGTTCTTCAATTGGTCTGGTCTTCTCAAGGTTTTGGACTTTCTTTTTGGATGGTTCTAGACGCTGTCTGCGAATGGTGTCTCCATTAATTGTTGGTCAGACAAGTGGTAATATAAACCTTTAGTTTCAAAGGAGATGGTGCAAAATTTACGAATGCAAGGTCTTGTTCTGATGTCATACGGGAAGGTTCGTGGAGCATTCCAAGTCTGATTCTGGTTCATTTTCCTCAGTTAGGTGCGGCTATTTCAGAAATTCACCTTCCTAAGTCTCCTACTTCAGATAGACTTATCTGCATTACTTCAAGATATGGAAATCTAACTCTATCTGAGAGCTATAATACAGTTAGAATTCCTAAACCACTTCAATATCGGTGTTCTCTTGTTTGCAAGGGTTTTATTCCTCCAAAATATTCCTTGTTTGTCTGGCGGATGCTTCAAAATAAAATCCCTACAGATGATGTTCTTCGGCTTCGTAGTATTTAGTTGGTGTCAGCTTGCTTGCTTTGTTAACGGTTCTCTTGCTCCGAAGATGTAAATCACCTTTTTACTAGCGGCTGTGATTTTGCTCGTTCTCTATGGCAGTGGTTAGCTTCTGGTTTTCAAACATCCATTCCACACACTGCTCGGTAATGGATTTGTTGGAATTTATTGTCCGCAAGACTTTGAGTCCCCAGTTATATAATATTTGGCTTCTGGCTCCTTATTACATGTTCTACGCCAATCCGCAAAGCTCGTAATCGTTTGCGTTGAGATAATGTTATCTCCTCCAGTTGATCTCTCATGGTTGATTGTGAATCTTACATAAGTTTTTTTCGCAACTTTAGTTTCAGGCTTTGTTCATTTCGGCAAAGTCAGTCCCTGTGGATTCAACAACCTGAAGTTATTCACTTTATTCTGGGATGCTTCGTCAATTTTTTTTGGTGGTTTCAGCATATCTTTGGGCAATCAAACGACATATTTTGCAGAATTGATGACTGTCGTTTTGGTTATTGAATCAACTTCCTCAATGCTTGTCATTCTTCTTCTCCATAATTCTAAAATTCATCCTCCATGGCTTCTTCGAAACAGGTAGTTAAACTGCCTCTCCACGATTTCGGCTATGAATTTCGGGCTACACACACCGACCGTGAAAATAATTACATTATTTTCAGTTTATTTTGCGTAAAATTGGCACCGAATGAGTTTCCTTATTCGTTACAATCTTTATTATACATTAGTACTATTTTGTTAACTAATTACTTATTTCAGTATTTTAATTTGTTAACGATGCTTGTACTTAACCTTTAATTTTCTAATGTGATTCCTTTCATAATATTAATTTTTGCAAATTTTATTAATTATCATCAATTCGACTGGGAATTACATAACTGTCATACAATATAAATAAATAAAAAATTATAGAAATAATTTATGCACAAAAACATTATTATATGAAGCAACAAAAAACCATTAGCCGCAAAGGATTTGAAGCCAAATTATTATTGTAATGAAAATAATTTTCATCACTTAAAAGATTTTCATGACAAAATATATTTGCAGCCAAAATGGTTTAGTAGTGAAATGTATTCATCACATAAAAAGATAAAACGCAATAGACATATATTTATCGCCTAAAATATTGGAAGTGATGAAACTACATTTCTTGCCTAAAAGGTTTTAGGCAACAAAGCCAAATTCGTCGGCAAAAACATCTTAGCAAAGACAGGATTCCCTAATATAGTTTTCTATCTTAATATATTCTCATCGCAAAGAGTTTTGCAACTATTCTAAAAACAAAGAACATTGATTGGGTGTTTGTGAAGCTTTACTATCTTGTTTCTTGTTGCAGCTATTCTAAAAACAAAGAACAGAGATATGAGTTAACTTTCATAAGTTCCTTTTTTAAGAATTTCTGATAAAAATACTCGCTCAAATATTTGAGTGAAAGTTATTAAAATCACCCTAAGTTGTTTCTTTTTTATTTTATCCAAAAGTTGAATAATAAATCTCAAATCTAAATGGATCAAATATATAAGTTCTGATAATTCTTAATGATTTTACAATAATGTATAAATAAAATATCTAAAATTAGTGATTTAACATATTATAACCCAATAGATGATTTAATAAATTATATGAATTTACAAATTTAGTAAATTCTATAATTTAAAAAATTAAAACCATTTTTAAAATCGTATAATGTTATTTATATATTTGTTTTTAGTATTAAAGGGTAAAAAAATAACTAAATATCTTAGTAACTTCAATTATGATAGGTGTGTTGAGTTAAAAAAAAAAAGACAAACAAATTAACAATATAAATTGGTTTTTCAGACTCACAGTTACATTAATTAATGAGATATCTTACTTCCTTTCATCGGATTCTCTTCTTCCATTCTGAAGTTGAATAATTACAAATTTTAAATGGTAGAAAACTCAAGCAATGTGTTTACTTGGAAGGAATGAAGAGGGAAACCGAAATATTTATAATAATTTTTTTATTTTAAATAATTATTGTAATTCATTATTTAAATTTTAATAAATTATTTTAGTGAATTATATTGTTATTGTAATTATTTATAAAATTAATGTACATAGTATTATAGAAAAATCAAAGTAAAAAATTTAATTTATAATTATTAATGTAATATTTATTTTTTTTTAAAAAAATTCAAAATAATCTCTTTATAACTATTTTCATTATGATTTTTGTCATCATTATTTTTATATATGAGAATATACATTTTTTAATGTGTTTCAGTCTATATATTAATTTATGAATTTATAATTTATTTTCTATCTCATACTTATTTTAAGGAAAAATGCTTGATTGCCCCTTAGGTTTTCTTGAATTACCTAACACCCCCTGACTTTTTAAAAATACCTCATTACATCCTTTTGCTAGTTGACTTGACAAGAAAATTCAAATTTGAGGGATAAAAAGGTAAATCTGCCACCACACCATACTAAACTCTCTCTCATTAGCGTCAAACCCAGTCAACAACACCATACAAACGGATTGTGATTTCAAATTGTGCAAATGAAGTTATCATCGATTTAGTACATCACGCTCAAAATGTTGATTTCTATTACTTTAGCTCACGATCGATGAAAGGCTCGTAGACATACATTTGTGCTGTATTTTCATGTCTTTCACGTTAAAATACTTTATCACCTATAAAATAAAAGTAAAATACTTAAAAAAAATAAGTATTCAAAATGAATTAAACAATGTCAAGTATGCTACTTAATAATGGATAAACCAAGCATAATTATAATATAAAAATGAAGTTATCAATATGTCGAAATAAACTTTAAATTACATAAAATCTATGCTAAATTCACTTGAGAAGACATTAGCCCAAAGAGGAATTAATTAAGTAATTTAAATTGGACTAATGTCAAGAAAATTTTAAAGCAAATACAACTTTAAAGCTATTGATGAATATAAAATTATATTAAATTTCTCTTGAATTATAAACTAATTAAATACATAAACATACCTTTATATAGGTTAAAATAATATAACAACATAAAATAGAAATACTCTTACACTTAGAAATCCTTAAAAAATTAGGAAAAAACTAATAGGACATATTTGGTAGGCAGGTCTAAATGGTATTATTTTACTATTTGGGACAAAAAAATTTTTGTGCAGTGTTCGGCGTTGGGATGTGATTGTATAAAAATTAAAAATAATACAATACAAATCTCTTAAATTTGACCCACCCCTCCCCTTAGGTCTAGTCCGTAGTGTACTATTTTTATTTATTTCTTTAAAAATAATTTTTTAAAAATAAAATAATAATTTTTTAAATTATTTAATTATTAATTAAACATAATAATTTATAATTGAATAATAAAAATAAATTTTGTATAATTATTATATTATCGCACAATCACATACTAAATATAATACTGTATTAAATTTTATTAGTACAATCCATTATAATTCAATTCAATCCACTCCATTACAATTTAATATAGTCCAATACATTTTACCAAACACACTCATAATAATTAAAATAGAAATATACTTAATAAGACTAAACCTAATAAAACTAAAGAAGTCTAATTTTAATTCTAACAAAAGTCAAAAGATAAAATCCTAAATTAATATAGTAATTTAATTAAATAACAGGTGATACAACTATTTTCTAAAGTTTTATTAAGATAGAGTATAAAACCCTAGTTTTCAAGGGGGGAGAAAAGTTCTATTTTAGTAAAAAACACTAACCTATCTCTTGCAAAAGAGACTTCGTCATCTGGTCACCACCGAATGATTCTCCTTTATCGTCATTTGAGGAGACGTTAACTTGATCCAAGTGGCCCTATCACAAGTAAACCAGCTTATCTGGTTATTTTTGCCTTGTATAATCAAGTGAATCTACCCTATAACAGTTAACATGTATATAACTGACAACCAAATCATGCATAGGTAAATTAATTTAATAGATAAGCTTTTGATATCCCAATTGTTTTCTTCCATTTTACAATTAACTCATTACTTGCATTCCAAAATATGTCTAATTTCTTTCCAAAATAAGCCCCTAGCTTGTGCATTGATAAACTCCAAACCCTAATTTTGGTCACCCTCTACTCATGCAATGGATTACAAAGATTTCCTCTCCCACTTTCTCATTCTGTTGCTACTCATTTCTAGTTACTATTGTTGTCTCTTGGCAATCATAATTACTCTTTTATACGTTGTGTATTATCTACAACATGTATCTATGTATTAATATGATCATATTTTTTTAGGTGGGCAGTGTGATAAAAAAATATATTTAGAGAATCAGTGTTTATACATAATATGGCTTTGTGCAAGCTCAGTACTAGGTGACTTCAATCCAGAGAAGGCACCATATATAGCTTAGATAAATTTAGCATGCCAGATTCATGGTTTGGTGTCATCTGAGCAAGGATCAAATGTGCAATCAAAGAATCATTATGTTGATCTTAGAGTCATATGACTCTAATTTTGATGATCACAAAATACGTCATCCAATCAAAAAAATTAAAAAAAACAATTCAAACTCAATATACGAAGTCACGACAAAGCATTAAAGACGATATTTTATTGTGCATTTTGCATGTATAGGCTTACAATTTTGTAAATGTTTTATGCAATGATTGAAAGTTCAAGATATTTTGTATATATCATTAGTTTTGAAAATTGGACTAAAATACAAGTTATTAAATTTGTAAACAGTGCTCTCGGTCAACCAAGTGTACCAACTTGGTCGACTAAATTAGAGGCAGTGGTCAATCAAGTGTACCAATTGAGATGACCAATCTAGAGGCAGAATACCTCCCAAGGTTGATTGCACCATCGAATGATCGACATGTCATTTAGTCAACTATCTTTCAGAAAAATTTGAATTTTCAAGTCCTTAACAACTAGTAGGAGCTAAGTTTTAAATATATTATAAATTTAGGATGTCATACTCATTTTATAACTCCTTGGAATACATATTTGAGAAACATAAATTCCTTATAAAGTTTTAAAATATATTCTTGAGCTTGACATTGCTATACACGCATTGGATTTTCAAGAACATTCATTTGTAGTACTTGTCTTATGAAAGATCAATTTGCTAGTGTTCTTTTCTCTTCAATTTGATTTTTAATTGTAAAAAAGTGAAAAAATTGGGTATTTTATTTGGTTGAGATTACGTTGAGTGTTTAGGTTAAGGAAACATTTGTAACGATTACAGGATACTATAAATTTTAGATTGTTTGAGTATTTGATGTGAGCAAATACTTGTAAGGTTTAAAAAGTGCTCAAAATCCTCTTGGTTTTAGTTTGAAATCTTGCAAGATCAAGACTTGTTGTTTAGTAAAATCTTTAAGTTGAATTTGAAGGAGTGAACGTAAGCTGGTTCATTGATGAACTACCATAAATTTTGTATTTATCTCTATCCCTTGAACTTTTTATATTTGTATTTGATTTGAATTTGTGGGTGGTTGGATTGAATTTCAAATTTGGTTTTAATATTTGTTAAAAATGCAATCCATCCCCTTTTGAGTTGCACATTAGTATTTCACATTACCCTTTTTAATGTGAAACAGGCGACTATGGTATAGGCACAGTGAATTGCCAATTAACTCGACCATTACTCCCAAAAGTCCTGTTACATTTCTCTGCCTGTACATAGAAAAAAATCAATGATTATATACTCAATGAGCTTGAATTGTGTTTTCAATGTGCCGATCCGATTCATACCTGATGGTGGCTCACTGACGGGTAGGTCTGAGTCTGGACCATTCCCCGTTGTTGATTGCATTGCGGATATTAGCAATATCTGCCCTCCTAAATTAGTGGCTACAACCAAAACTGGTGCATATGTGAGTTGTCATAGTCCCTGTGAGGCTTTGAGAGAGCCTCAATATTGCTGTATAGAAGAATTCATTGTTCCAGCTTGCCAGCAAAATAATACTCATCACTGACTCACACCTATTTCCTTGATAATAACCCTTCCTATTATAACTGTACTCGAGCTAAAAGTTTCGATATAACTTTATGTCCCCTTTAATTAATTAAATCTTTATTATAATATATGTGTCATATTTCCTACTCATAAGCAATAAATTAGTAAATAATTTATATCAAATTTTGGTATGTAATACTCGTATTAAGTAGTTATATACCAAGTATAATTCAAACGAAAAAGACACAAGCCAGAAACACGATAATGTACTTAAAACTTTTATTTTGATATAACCTATAAGAATTAATAGTTTCAAATCTTAACTTTGATATAATTGATCTGATAAGAAATAAGAGCTTAAATCTTCCAATAATGAAAAGAATTAGAGTGAAAATAAACTCAAAATTTATGAGTTGAGCTTTAATAGAAAAAATAAAAATCAGCTAAATGTTTTCCAACGGAATTTGCATCCCAAAATCCTGACATAATTATTTTTCTCTTAGTTTTTTAGTTTTTTCTTAAATAGACATCTGCAATATAGTTTATACCAATTAGTGAAAATACAATACTTCTCTTTACTTGTAAAAATCCTTCATTGAAGACATTCAGAGAAGACTTTATCACTAGTGGCGGAAAAATTCATAATGAGTACTAATAACATTTTCAGTTTTGCACTAAGACATTTTATAACAAAGGTGAGATTAATTGTACCTTAGAAAATATTTTAAAACCAATGTAGTTAGTCATTAACACATCTTATTATAACTAAATAAAATATATGGCTGTGTGCGTTTGTGCTAATGCGTGTGCTTCCTTACCATAAAATCTATTTAAATACGCTAATGAGATTACTGTTGAGAAAACAGTAAAAAATAATTAACAAAAAGCCTTAAGGGGTGTTTTGGAAATTCAACAGCTTTAAGGAGGGCAATATGAAAAAGAAAATCGATTTAATGTAAAGGTTATAAAAAGAGTATTTTGAAAAGAAATATTCTTTTATATCCTTAATTTTGAAGAAACATTAGATATTTCTAAAATTTTTAGGTTGTACTAAGTACTATCGAGTTTTGAGGAAAGAGAAACTGACCCTTAATTTAACTCTAGATGGTTGAATTTGCTAAAATGTTATTATTGTTATCCTATAGTTAAATTACAAAATGATATATAAGCTTTTTACAAGTAATAAGTTAGTCCACGATGTCTAAAACATACTCAAGGCTAAATTATTAAAATAAAAAACTTTTGTTTTATTTTATTATTTTAAAAATATTTAGGAACAAAAGTATTATTATTTACATTAAAATGCTATTAATTAGTTGGGCCAAACTATATGGTGAAAAGGATCCTAACTCTCTTCTTTTATTTTCTTAGTAATAATTTGGTATATAATGATTAAAATAATTTTTAAATGAAATATGTATAATATTTTATTTAATATCTCTTTTAAAAAATATTAAATTCATTATTTCTTTTGAAAAAATTAATCATGTAATTAATATAAATGAAAAACATATAAGAATACATACATACTATTGTTTATATAAATAAAGATAATTTAAATTCTCCTTTTTAAAAAAAACTTTAATCAAAGTTAAATTAAATTATTAAATAGAAATGTAAAATCTATCTAATTAACAGTTCTATTGATACACTAATACTAAATTATTTTATATACTATACATTATTATTTTTGTTTTATATAAATTTCTTCTTTCTTTTGAATATTTCGTAAATGCTCCCAATAATTTTTTTTTCCACAAAATTATTTGGATAATTTGTCCCAATCCGTTATTAATTTATTTGGATAATAATATCAGCATTTGTAAATTTTCTTAAAAATAATAAATCAAAACAAGCCTATCTAAATTTAACATTTTGATTCCTAACAGCAATATGATGTAGATAGCAATAGGTACTAAATTATTAAAAGTGAGAGTACTATATTGTACCTTGTTTTTTTATTAAAATATAAATTAAAAAATAATAATACTCTAACAGGTCAAATTAATGAAGTTTAGTTAAGGGGTGTCTTTTTATTTTTTCAAAGCTCTAAGAGTATTTTGCACATCGTTAAAATTTAGCGAAGTGTTTGGTGTTTCTATAAAAGTTATTAGTTTATACAAATATCTATTTTAGAAATTTTATAATTTTTTAATAGGCTATATGATAAAAATATTTTGTCAAGCTAATCGTGGGTATTTTGGAAATTATATAGATTTTTCAAGAATAATACGAAAAATATATTCATTCAAATCCAATTGTGGATTTTCTTTAGAAATTTAACTGTTTCAAGTAGGACAATATGAAAATATATTTATTCAATTTATTACATTATTTAAAATTAGATTAGTTGATGTAGACACATTTTTCCATGTGAAGCAAGTGGTTGGTGTCTATATATGAATGAGGTGTTTAAGAGTATTTTAAAACTACTGGGGCTTATTGGTTTTCTTTTTTTAAAAAAGAATTTAAAGGTTAAGGGGTGGACAAAGTAAAATTGTTTTTAAATCCCCCTTATCTACTTCGAGATAATGTTTTGAAACCGGGTGAGGAGCAACCTAAGCACGCACTAAACTACTTTGATGAGCCCTTAGGGGAGAATTTGGACTTATTGGTTGATTAAGCCAATCCTTGGAGATATTTAAAAGATTAGATTTTGCGCATTATACTAATTATGTAATTAATGTGTGCTAAAGATAAGATATTTAGGAAATCTTTAAAATTAATGTAAGTTAAATACAAAATCTACGAACTCTATTTATTAAATTCATATGCTAAAATATGACAAATTTTAGAATACTTTAATAATACGTTTTGGTAACTGATGGGAGACGTGGTCCACGTGGATAATTTGTATCATTAGGATTCAATTCTATTTTATATTCCATCGATTTTCTTATAGAAGTAGCAAGCAAATGACAGCAGAGGTAAATTATTTCAATATATAAGCTTTGGATCTCACAATTATTTCCTTCTATTTTAGAATCAACTATTGAATTCCAAAATATACTTAAACATCTTTCAAAAATAGGTCTTTGGCTTGCATATTAATAAACACCAAGACCTAACATTCCTCTCCTACCCACCCACTCATGCAATGGATCGCAAAGCTTTTCTCTCCCACCTTCTCATTCTGTCGCTGCTCATCTCTGGTTAGTAATTTTGTCTCCAGAGGATCATATATAATTGCTCTGTAAACATATATCCTGCATGAATTCTAATAATTGCATTTTACAGGTGGGCAGTGTGAGGTAAAATTATTCATTGAGAATCAGTGTTCATACACAGTATGGTTTGCTGCAAATCCAGCAGATGGTGATGCCAACGCAGAGAAAGCACCAGGCACCTTAGAAATATTCATAATGCCAGATACATGGTCAGGTAGCATCTGGGCAAGGACCAAATGCTCATACAATGAATCATTTTACTTTTCATGTGAAACTGGCGACTGTAATTTAGGTTCAGTTGATTGCCAAGGTCCACCTAACCCACCCACATATCCTGCTACACTTCTCAACTTAGGTATAGACAAATCAGTGGTTACATACGAAGTGAGCTTGAACCATGGCTTCAATGTGCCAATGAGAATCAGGCCTGATGGTGGCTCACTGACAGGTGGGTCTGGATCTGGACCATGCCCCGTTGTTGATTGCATTGCGGATATTGGGAATGTATGCCCTCCTGAACTGGTGGCTACAAACAAAGATGGTGCATATGTGGGTTGTAATAGTGCATGTGATGCTCTGAAAGATCCTAAGTATTGCTGCACAGATGGTCAACCTTGCCAGCCTAATCAATACTCACAGGCTTTTAAAAAAGTTTGTGGTTTGGCTCATACCTATCCCGCAGATAATAACCCTCCCTTGTATAAATGCACCGGAGCTACAAGTTACAATATAACTTTGTGTCCCCTTTAGTTAATTAAATCTTTATTATATAATATATTTCTTAATTTGTTACCTTTATCTATATATATTCTACAAGTTACAATAACCTTAAAGTCTCAGTTTATTAAAAAATAATAATTATATCCATACATAATAATTGTTTTTTAAAAAATATAACAAATAAATCTCTAAAATTTGAGAGATAGACAATATATCTATGTAAAATACATTATTAATTAAATAATTGTTTGTAAGAAAATAAAATACAATACAAACTTATAAATTTATTTATTTTACAGCATATTAATAATAAATATTTATATTGTCAATATGCCATAAAATAATAACATTATTTAATTAATTAATATATCTTACATAAATATATTTTATATTCTTAAATTTTAGAAATTTATTCGTTATTTTTTTAATAGTTATTATTATATCGGGATGTAATTGTCATTTTCCAATAAATTGTATACTTTTAAGAGTATTTTTAAAATTATTAAAATTAGTTAAGATATTATACCAAACTTTTGGGACTAAAAAGACTTCTAGAGGTACTTTCCTTTTAATTTTTTATTTTCTTATAAAATTGATAGAAGTTTACAATATGTATTGAATTAATGAGCGAAAATATAATATATTGACTCAAAACTTTTGTTGCTATTTTAAGTTAAAATTTGTATCTTATATGTATATTAATTATAATGCATTAATTGTATATATTAAATTTAATCTTAATAATTAAAGTGTGCAGATCAAATGTTTATAAATTGTGTGAAGAATTTTATAAAATCAAGTAGCTGTTCATTTATATATATATATATATATATATGTTTTATATGTATATAAATAAGTTTTTACCTAATTAAATACACTCATGAAATTGTTAGTTAATAAAGAAGAATATAATAAAAAAAAATATATGAACCTTATATAAATAAAATTACTCTTTTTAAAAAATTAGTTAAGTTAAAATTTAACATAGAATCGTAATTTAAATATATGCACCCCATTTACTATGTCAAACTAGAATGGATGTGATTGAAAGGATAAATGGACTGGTGTGAAAGATATAAGCTAGACTCGAGAAGCCCAAATTTATTAAGAAACCTTAGTCAAAGTCTGATTGGGAGAGATCTTGACTTAGACAGAGTGTAACATAATTTTATCTAGTGGAAGAAAAACCAAGAACTTGGTTTGCTAAAAAAACCGCATCAAAAGATTTATAACCAGAAATTTGCGGTAACTAAGACAAAACTAATTAAATAAAAGACCTGAACAACAATTAAAGATATACGTATATGAAAATAATACACATATCTATTACATTTATAAAAACATTAGAAATTAAATTTATCACTACATAATTTTATTATGATAATTGTCAATTGCAATATATATTTATTTTTAACTAATAATTTCATCAATTTAATAATAAAATGCAACCTTATGTACCTTATGTCAAAATATCAGAAAAATCATATGACATTATTATGCGTCACCATTAACAACAAGATTCAAATCGTGATTTAAATATATTAAAAAATGAAAAATATTTGACAAGAAATATAACTTTTTGAGAGAGAATTAAAAAATATATTGAAAGAATAGATAAAAAATATATTGAAAGGATAGATAAAATAATAGATAATTTTTTTCATATATTTGTGTTTGGTAATGTCAATACATGTTGTAAATGAAATATTGTTAAGTTTTAAGATTAAAATTACGGGCTTATTTGCATGAATAAAATTAAGTTAAAATTTGTGGTTGAAGTATAAAATATCTTAATATATAGAGTTTATCTTAATCATTTATGAGAACGTGATATGGATAAATTGTCAGTTTTCATACATTTATTTTCATATATAATAAATAAAGAATGAAAATATTACTCAACATGATTCAGATTTAAGATAAAAAACAAACTTTACCTGTAAGTGTAATATTACATAAGAAGAAGAAAAATGAATTTTATTGTTTTTACATAAAATATTACATAAATTTCGTACTACTATTAAGTTTTCAGAAAATGCATTCTTTTAGAATTTTTTGTATTTTTTATTTTGGAAAGAAAAAAATTATATTCAAACAATTTATCAAAAGAGCAATATGTTTTTAAAATATTTTTTGATGTACAAGTAGTCTTAAAGAGTTCAAGATTATGTGGTGACTTGACCTTTTATGTAGGATTAGGATATATAATATGTGTTAGAAGGTAAAGAGCTTAGATTATAAAAGAAGATAAATTTATTCCAATTAATTACGGACAAGAAAATAAGGAGAAAATTACAATCTTATTGATTTCTTATTTTTAGGCTTAACATGTAATGAAAGAACTCACCCCTATTTATATTATCGAATTTCTTTAACTAATGGTTATGATTATGTCAACACAAATTTAATCTGATGGTTATAAAACTTTTCCTAAAAGTATCCATAATAATATCTAGATATTTATTGCAATTACCTAGATATCTTACGAATATCTAAATTTTTATTATCAAATATTTAAATATTTGTTCCATAAATATGTAGATATTTTCTTATAAGTTTCTAAAAATTGGACCACATTATTTTTAAACTCAAATCTTACATGTTCAATTTATATATTGAATCAAATCAAGTTTAATTTCCAAAACCTCCCTTTAAACTTGATTTGGTGACTCCTAATAGTCATTGCAATGTACAAAATATCTCACTCTTCAAAGATTTGGGGAAATATCAGCAATTTGGTCTTGTATCTTCATGTACTCTATATGTACATCCTTTATAACTGTACACTCCCTTATATAATGGTAGTGAGTATCAATGTATTTCTTTCAATCATGGAACATTAGATTCTTTGCCAACATATTGCTGATTTGTTGTCAACATAAATCTTAGTTGGCTTTTCTTGTGACCATCCTAGCTTCTTTAAGAGATTTCTTAGCCAAACTGCATGACAAACACATGATGTAGCAGCTATGTACTAAGCTTCACAAGTTGAAAGTGTGACTATCGCTTCTTTGACATCTAATTGAAAGCAATGTCATCCATGAAAAATACAAATCCATTAGTGCTTTTCGATCATCCATATCTCCACCCTAGTCGTTATTGTTGAATTAACAAACTTGTAATAATTAGAAAATGAATAGAATAAACCAAAATCAATTGTAACTTTGAGATACTGAAGAATTCTTTTTGTAACTTTGAAATGGGTGATTGTTGGAGTCTCCATGTAGCGATTAACTAACTTAATAATACAGAAAATATTAGGTCTTGTGTAAGTTAGATAATGTAGATTTCCAACCAAGTTCTTGAAAATGGTTGAATCTACTTTTTCTTCTTTATTATGATTTAACAGCTTCACTCCATATTTAACTGATGTGCTTATCGGCTTGTAGTCATTCATCTTAAATCTCTTGAGAATCTCCTTTTTGCAATTTTCTTATAAGATGAAAATTTCAATGCCAAGGTAATAAGCCATTAACCCAATGTTAGTTATTTCGAACTCCTTCGTCATCGCTTTCTTAAACTCTTTAAATATACTTGGATTGCTTTCAGTAAAGATCAAATCATCAATGTACTGATACACGATTAAAATATCTTTATCCTTAATCTTGATATAGAGTACATACTCGCAGGGGCACTTGGTGAAACCATTCTTTTGGAAGTACTTGTCTAGTTGGTTATTTCATGCTCTTGGTGTTTATTTTAAACCATAGAAAGCTTTCTTCAACACCAAACTTTGTCTTCATGGCCCTTTACTTCACAGCCTAATGGTTACTCAATGTAAACTTCTTCTTTGAGTACTCGATTAAGAAAAGCAAACTTTACATCATTTGATGAATCTTTTATTTGTTTTGAATTACTAAGGAAATGATTATTCTTATAATTTCTAATTAAGTAAGAAGAGCAAATATCTCATCATAGTTAATTCCAGCTCTTTGACTGTAGCCTTTCACAACTAGCTTTACCTTATAATGTTCAATTTCTTGATTTGCATTTTTCTTCGCCTTGTACACTTATTTGATGCCGATGGCTTTATGTCCTTTAGAAAGAGTAACGAGTTCCTACATGTTATTATTCTCAATGGCCTTAATTTCTTCGTTCATCACAACTCTCCATTTTTCTGGTTGCATAGATTCTTAAAAGTTCACTGGTTTACAATCAACACAGAGATAAAAAAGATTAAGATTATCCATCCTCTCAGTCACATCGTAGAGATTTTGAAGACTCCTTGTGCGTTCTTTGTTTCTCTCAATTAAAAAGATGGCGATGAATTGTTATTATCAACTCTTGTTGATGAACTAGGTGGTTTTATATCTTCTTGTTGATATTCTCCTTGTTGCATTGCTTATGTCTCCTTATTTTCTTTAAAATAGAGAAGAAATTGAAATCATCTATATTAGAACCAAAATCCTATTCTCCTTCTTTATCAAATATCACATCTCGACTAATCACAACTTTTTTATTTTTTGGATAGTTTGTAACCTTTTGAACTTGAGTCGTAGCCAATGAAGATCAAACTCTAGCTTTTATCTTCCAACTTCATTCGTCTTTCATTCGGTATATACATATAAGCTATGCTTTTAATTAAAACTCTTAGATAAGAGATATCATGCTTTCTTCCACTTGAAGTTTCTTGTAACGTCTTTCCTCACACACTTCAGTAAAAAATCTATTGAATAAATATATTGCACATGCCACAACCTCAATCGAAAATTCTTTTGTCAATTTCTTACTCTAGAGTATACTTCGTGTCATATCGAGAATGGTTCTATTTTTCGTCTCAACAACACCATATTGTTGGAGGGATTCTAAATAATTAGAAGATAACAAATTCCATTCACTTCACAAAATTCTCGAAACTCCTTGGAAGTGAACTCTTCTCCTCGATTGGATCTCATAACCTTGATTTGGTATCCATTTTCTTTTTGCATGAGTGCTTTAAACTTTTCGAACAATCCAAAAACTTTGGATTTTTCTTTCAAAAAATACACCTATATTTTTCTTGAGTAATCATCAATAAAGAGAAGAAAACAATTACTCTTACCTAAAGATCTTGGCTTGATAAACCATATATATTTGGTGTATAAGTTCGAGTGACTTCTTAGTTCTAAAAGTAGACTTCTTTGGAAAGATCATTCTAAATTGCTTCTCAAGTAGACATTCTTTGCATAGCTGGTCAAGATGAATGATGCAAAGGCAGTCTTCTCACTATTTTCTTCTTGGATAACAGCTTTAAACCTCCAAAATTAAGATGCTCAAGTCGAAGATGGCATAATCATAATGTATCCTTGTATCAAGCATTGAGACATTTTACTATATCATTTTGAATATTTAACAAGCACATTCTATTCTTTGACATTGTCACTTTTGCAATTAAATTACTTTTATTATTTCTTATAGAAAAGTAACAATCTTTCATACAAATATCATAACCTTTTTCTAAGAGCTGTCCTAAGGTTAAAATACTACTTTTCATACTGGACACATAATAAGCATTTGAAATAAATTGATGTTTTCCATCTTTCAAGTCAATAAGAATGTTACTTTTATCTTTTACAAGTATTTTAGACTCATCCTTAAAAGAGATATTGCCACTCACCGATTTATCAAGCTCCACAAACATATTCTTTCTTTCACACATATGATTGCTTGCACTGATATTAAGGTACCATGTATTAGTGCTGCCATTATTATTGTCATTGAATGCTAGCAATAATGTTTCTTCTTTTTTACTTTTGTTTTTCACATAATCAGCCTTCTCATCAACTTTATTATTAGAAGCTCTATATTAAAAATCATAATAGATAAATTTTTTACAATTATAACATTTAACTTGAGACTTATTATACCTTGAGTTTGGATTGTCTCTTCCACAACCTCTTACTAAGCCTTCTTCTCCATTATTATTGTTGTTGTCATAATTCGAAGGCCCTTTCCATTCTTGTTCACGTCCATGTCCACAACCTCAATTTCGACCAATTCCTCTTCCACATTGGCCTCTCTGATTATCAAAACTTTCTTCCTTTTCTTTTAAGGTGAGCTTTATTTTGAGAACTTGTTCTAAGGGTTCTTGCTTTCTCTTTTGTCTTTCTTCATATGTTTGTAATGAGCCCAAGAGTTCCATAGTCATAGCTCTAATCTTTTTTTTTTCTTTAATTGTTATAGCAATATGCTCAAATTTTGAATTTATGAAATGAAAAATTTTCTTCGTAATTCAAACATTACTTAAGTCTTCTCCATTTTTTTTTAATTGATTAATGTCGCCAAAACTTTAGAAAAGTACTTAAAAATTGATTTACATTCTTTCATGTATAAAGATTCAAACTCACTTCTTGGAGTTTAAGATGTGTCTTATTTACTTTTCTGGTACTTTTGTATGAAGTTTGAAGCATCTCCCAAGCTTCTTTGGCACTGGTTGCATTTAAAACTTTCTCAAAACCATCTTTGTCCAATGTTTGACAAATGAAGTAGAGAGCTTTCTTGTCTCTCTTTTTAAAATCCTTCAAAAAATCTTTTTGAACTTGAGTAAGTGTGGCCTTATATTTTGGCATATCAAACCCTTTATCTATAGCTTCTCACATGTCTTGAGCTCTTAGCAAAACCTTGATCTAGATGCTCCAATCATCATAATTGCTCTTGGTGGACATTGGAACTTAGAAGAGAGTCATTCCATTACTTGCTATGGTTAATCATACCTTATCTCTAATATCATTTTATTGGAAAGTGGAGGGCTTAGATTATTAAAAGAAAATAAATTTGCTAAGATTAATTATGGATAAAGAAGGAGGGAGAAACTCGAAATCTTATTAATTTATAATTTTTTTGGCTTGATGTTTAATGAAAGAACTCACCCTTATTTATATTATAGTACCTCATTAGCCAACAATTAAGATTATGCCAGTACATATTTAATCTAATAGTTATAAAACATTTTCTAAAATATTTATAATAATATCTAAATATTTAATATAGTTATCTATATATTTCTTACAAATATATAGATTTTTATTATCAAATAACTAGATAATTATTTCATAAATATTTAGATATTTTCTTATAACTTTTAGAAATTAGGCCACACTATTTTTAAGCCCAAATCTTACAAGCTCAATTTATATATTGAGTCAAATTAAGTTTAATTTTTAATAATATGTTCATTTAAATTTTTAATTACCTAGCTAAATATAGTCCTTTAAGTGAACCAAAATTTGGAGAAGTTGAAATATGATTTTAAAATTAGTTAAATTATTTAACTTGATGAAGTTCAAAATTTGACGAATAAGTTTATCGGTTGTGCCTTAAAAATGCTTTGTAAATTTTATTAATTTTCCCATTTTATAATTTATCTTAATCATTTATAAAAAAAAAATAAATTACTAGTTTTTTTAGATTTTTTCATTTTTGTACATAATAAATAAAAATAGGCATTATTTACAATTATTAAAATTATATTTAAACTTATTTAGATTTGATGTAAAAAAAAATATTACGCAAATGTATGAATTGTGAACAAAAAAGCTTTAAAAGTTATAAAGGTTTTCAACACAAAAAAAATTGTATTTGAATTTGATTTACATACAATTATGTTAAAGTCAAGAAAAATGAAATGTTATCATTTTTCAATTAACCTTATATTTCATTTGGCATTGAATTGTAGTGGTTTAAAATTATAATATATACATTTGTTGGATAAAATTAGTACTATACATCAAATATTAATAAAAAAGTACATCTAACCAAAAATCAATATTACTAAAGGTTTGTTAGGTATAACTTTTTAAAGTAAAATTTTTACTCATAAAACTTTTATAAGCAGAAATTTTTTAATAAAAATTTATTAATCATTTGGTTTTCACAAATAATTTTTGAGAAATTTTGAGTAGTTAATTTAATAGATAAATTTTTAATATTTTATTTTAAAAAAATAATGTATAATTTTGAAAATAAAATATGTGTATTTTAAATAATTTTATCTTTTAAAAAAGTTGAAAAAGTTTTATTGTCAAAAGTTTAAATTTAGGATTTCTTCGAATAAAAAGAAAACAACTTTTTTAACTTTTAAAAGCCCTTCTTTAATATTAACTAAACGATATCAAAAATTTAATAACGATTTTTATCATTAGAAAAGTCTTTTTGATCAATAAAAAAACTAAATTAAAGAGACACTAAATCTTTTTTTTATTTGTAGGATCAAAGTAATATATATATATATATATATAAAAGTTAATTTTATTAAAAATTGATATTAGTAAATACTTATTTAACTTTATTTTTAAAGAAAAACAGAAACACTATAGTACCAAATGATCCAAAAACCAATTGAAACAACTAATGTGTATTTTCATGAGAGAAGGGCGACTTTTAATGCAAAGAGATCTTTTCAAAATTGTTCTCTTCTCTTCTAGATCATTTAGAACGTTCAAAAATTGATAGTGTTTATTTATTTAGTCAGTCTTTAAATATGATAAAGAATTACATCATGTATACGCTTATTTGCATTTTTCTGTTATTTATCCTATGTAAATTTCCTAAATAAAATTAAAAGTTTTTATTTTAAAAATAAAAAATGTTTGGATATGATAAATATTTTTATGAGTGAAAAACAATCACGATAACTAATAAAAAATCTCTCCCGTGAATCCCTAACCTATTTCTACACTGTTGATCTTACTTTCTCTACATTTGAGTATTCAAAAATAAACAAATAAATATATAATTTTTAGATATATCAAATTCATTAATCAAGATTTAAAATATGTAGGGCTTTTTAGTGCTTTAAAATATCATTAAACTAAAATTTGCCTTATCTTCTCTTTATTTGAATATTCAAACAAAAATGTTTTTTTTTCCCTTGTAACTGCATCGATTGTTTGTTTATACAAAATCAAACTGCTGAAAAGTATTCTTGTGGAAATGAAAATTTGGAAACTAATAAAAATTGCTAAAAATTCCAAAACTCTATAAATACATATTTTATAAGTATCCTCCTCAATTAGCGGCGGTATTGGTGGCAAATTTAATACGGCATTTGTTCGTTGATTTTCCAACACCAATTTTACTTTTAGCTCTTAGACGTGTAGTTTTGGCAACTTGACTGAAGGCTATATAAATATATATTATGTCTCTCCATTCTTACAAACTTGAAGCTACTTATTGCATTTACGTTACACCCAGCAAAGCAAATAATTAAAGCATCAAAGATGAATACTCAAGTCATATTTTCCCTTACCTTGGCCGTCCTCGTCTCTGGTAAACAAATGTTTTCTTTATTTTGTTTATTATTTTACTATTATTAATATGTTAATTAGGATATATAAAATGATAAGAATTAAATAATTTTTTTGCCTAAAATTTGAATGTGATCCGGTTTTAGTTATTTTAAGAGTGTTGCAAATACTTGATTCAACTCATAAAATATGTTCCATAGTACAAGAGAAATAGGCTTGGATTAAAGGACATTTGAATTAAATTTTTTGTAATATTCGTCAAATATCTTTAACGATAATTTAACTCTAACAATTTCTTAATTATTTTTATTTAAATAAGTTTATTGAATTATCCTCATAAATTTTATTTTTTTTATTAATATATATATTTATATATCAAATCACTCATTTTTTATCCGATAATACCGATATATTTGGATGCATTTAAATTTTATATTAACTTAAATTTTATATGAACCTTTTTCATGCATGCAGGGGCTCACTTGGCCACAGTAGAAATTAAAAACAACTGTCCCTACACTATTTGGCCGGGAACCCTAACCGGCGATGCTAAGCCTCAACTATCAAGCACCGGCTTCGAGTTACGCTCTGGAGCAACAAACACTTTGAACCTTCCTTCTCCATGGTCAGGCCGTATTTGGGCTCGTACACAATGCTCTTCAGACTCCGGCAAGTTCACTTGTACCACTGCAGACTGTGGATCAGGTCAAGTCTCATGCAACGGCAACGGTGCAGCTCCACCTGCGTCTCTTGCAGAATTCACCATAGCAGCAAATAACGGCCAAGATTTCTTCGATCTCAGCCTTGTTGATGGCTTCAACTTGCCTCTTTCGGTAGCCCCACAAGGCGGTTCTGGTTCGAATTGCACTCCAACTACCTGTAAAGCCAACGTGAATTCGGTTTGTCCATCTGAGCTAGCAGTAAAAGGGTCTGATGGGAGTGTCATTGCTTGCAAGAGTGCATGTGCTGCATTGAATCAGCCACAGTATTGCTGCACAGGGGACTTTGGCACTGCTGACAAATGCCCACCAACCAGATATTCTATGATCTTCAAAAACCAGTGCCCTGAAGCTTATAGTTACGCTTATGATGATCCCACTAGCACATTTTCTTGCACTGGTGGTGCTAATTATGTTGTTACTTTCTGCCCATGAATTACTTTATTCGCGTAATTTATGATGCATAAGTAATTCGTTAAAGTCAGATATATGAATAAAACAATTGCCCTCATAATGAGCCACATATGTAATAAGACATATTTGTCATGTGTTTATGACGAAATACTAAATGAAAGTTATTATTATTTTTTATTGTTAATTAATTTGTTTCATGAATTGTTATTTGTTGAAAAATAGAATCCTGTTTTGTTTTAACATATATATTGTTTTCCTGAAAATATTAAACCAAAAGAAAAAGTTTTCTGACTTAAAAGTTTTACTTTTCATTTGCTGTAATTCTTTTTGTGAACTAAAACTAGATGCTTTTTTTTTTATATTTTATTTAAAGAAAAATATATATGTAATCATATAGGCAATAAATAAGACAAAGAATTTTTACTTATATAAATAAAAATATAAACACATGTCAATAAGAATTTAAAAAGATAGATAATTATTTTATACCCGTATCAAACTCTAATTCCAATAAAATTCGTGCGTTGCAAGAAAATTTACGCAACCATATGTCTAATTCTAATTGATTGTATGCTTGAAGAGACCTTAAAGTACACTTGGATGAGTTTTATATCGCCGGGACTTTGAATCCGGTCAAAGATTATGATGTGAAAGATATTAGTTGGACTTATAAGAAAACCTAATTTGTTAAGAAATTTTAGTCAAGGCTGCTTTGGAAGGATGTTAACCAACCAGAGAATAACAACAGTTGTGCTAGTGGAAGAAAAACCGACCCCTAATAAAAGATAATCAGAAATTTCTATAATCAGAAACCCATCTGTAATTTCGATTCATAATCAGAAATTTGGAATAAGTAGAAAACTTATTTATATGTATAAACTCTTTCTAGTTAAAGAAGAAAACTTTAATTAAGACACAGTTGATTGAATAAAAGACTTTAAAGAAGAACTAAAGACATTTGTATATGAGAATAATATACATCTATTAAAGATATACTCTTTGTATACTTTTAATTATTTTTTAATATTTTGTATTGTATTTGAAAAATTGTGCTAAACACTAATTTCCGTATCAGCTTTAAATCCTAACTAAAACAAAATACATGTAATATCATGCATAAATGCATTGAACCTTGTAAATTAGACTTTCAAATTATAATAAATAGTCTCCCAATTGAATGGACTTTTTAATGTGATTACAAGAAATGCATGCAATTGTCAGGTATAAATGCATTGAACTTTAGAAATTAGACTTTCAGCTAACACGAAATAGACTCTCAATTGAAGGGACTTTTTTAATACAACACACACAAACACGGAAAATTTATAATAAAATTAAAAATTTTATTATTAATAAATTATATTATGTGAATTAAATTTAATATTATATATTAATAAAATTAATAATTAAAATATATATCTATATATTTTTTATTTAATCATATTTCATTAAATTAAAAGTATAACAAAAATTTGATTATCTTTGTTTGTAATAAGTATAATGTGTATATTTTTTGTATTTTCTTTATTTATGTTAATTATGTGCTTGATAATTTTTTTAAAAATATATTATTATTATCAAGAAAGTAAAAGAAAAGAGTTAGTAACATTTTAATATGAGTTTGTCTCAACTCATGGTTAATATTTTTTTGCATAATAATAGTTCGTTCCTAAATTTTGTTTAGATAATAAATAAGATATAATTTTTCTCTATTATCAAGGTATATGAATTAAAATGATACAATCTATGACTCAAATTAATTGAGTTGATATGAAGAAACTATTTATATATCCTTTAAACCTTAGGAACATTTTAAAAAAATTTAGATATGATCTAGCATGCTTTACTAATCATGATAGCATATAGATTAAGAGCGGAATTAAACTCAAAATATACCTCTTGCCATTAACATTTTTTACAATCTGGTGACAAAAGTTTTTGATTTACAGTTTTTCTAAACCTTACACAATTTCTATACGATAATGTATATTTAATAAAGAGAAATTTTTGGCTTAGGGACCTAACCAAAAGAAAGCCTATATTCATAAGCTCTACCCATCACAGAAGCTATAAAAAACACTGCCAGAAGCTAGCAGAACGTGTAATCAACTGGTAAAACATGTAATGAACTGCAAGACAAACTAACAGAAACTATATAATACACGTTCTTACTTAAAATGATGAAAGATCATAGGTTACTTACAATTAAAAAATTCTAACATTCTCCTACTTGCTCCATAAATTTCATCATTTATTATAATAAGAAACAAAATGCATGAATCCTGATGATAGGTTCTCTATAAACAAGTATTACTTCCATTTATCACTATACATTACGTCTATTAAATAGTTGTCCATATTAATAATGAATAAACCATATATTTATTTTAGGTCCAAACATAAATGATATTTCTCAAATTTATAAATGTGTACACAATTGAAAATCAAATATGAGAAAATATCACAACATAAATAAAATTTCATTATAATTAACATTTGTTCATATAACGAAAAATATTAAAACGAACCAAGTCCTATTCGATCTACATGATCTTTAAATTTCAATGGTGACATGCCTTTTGTTAAAGGGTCAGCAATCTTCAATTCAGTGCTACCATGTTCAATAACTACTGTTTTGTCTTTAGTAGATTTTCTTATGGCTAAATACTTGATGTTGATGTGTTTGCTTCGACTATCACTTTTGTTGTTTTTAGGCATAAAAACTACAACTGAATTATCACAATATATCTTTAATGGCCTAGGAATTGAGTCCACGATTTTAAGCCTAGATATAAAATTCTTCATCCGTATACTATGCGAGGTAGCCTCAAAATAAGATATGAACGCAGCCTCTATAGCAGAAGTATCAGTCAAAGTCTGCTTTGCACTCCTTCAAGATACAGCTCCACCAACAAACATAAAAATGTATTCAGATGTTGACTTTCGTGAATCAACACAACCAGTGAAATCTGTATCTGAATATCCAATCACCTCTAAATTATCTATTCGTCTATATATAAGCATGTAATCCTTCGTTCCTTGAAGGTACCTCATCAATTTTTTTACAACTCTTCAATAGTCTAAACCCAGATTACTCTGATATCTTCCCAACATTCCAACAGCAAATGCAATGTCAGGTATGGTGCAGACTTAAGCATATATCAGACTTCCAATAGCATAAACATATGGAATGTTCTGCATTTGTTCTTTTTCAAGATCATTCCTTGGACATTGGTTCAAATTGAATCTGTCACCTTTCACAATGGGTATTATACTTGGTAAACAATCTTTCATCCAAAATATCTCTAAAATTTTATTGTTATAGGTCTCTTAAAATAGACCTACAATACCTCAGAATTTATCTTTATATATCTTAATACCAACGACATAAGATACATCACCCATATCTTTCATTTCAAAATTTTCATAGAGAAATTGTTTCATCTTATAAAGCAATACCTTATCATTAGTTATAAGCAAAATGTCATCCACATATAGAATTAAGAAACATATTTTGCTTCCATTGACCTTCTGGTATATACATTGGTCCATGATATTCTCTACGAAACCAAATGAAAAAATAACATCATAAAGTTTCAAACACCATTGACGGGAGGCTTGTTTTAAGCCACATATAAGTTTTTTGAGCTTGCAAACCAAATGCTCGCCATTACTAGAGAAAAATCCTTTTGATTCCTCATATAAACCTCTTCCTCTAAATCTCCATTGAGAAAAACTGTTTTCACATCCATTTGTTACAACTTTAAGTCAAAATGTGCAACTAACGCCATAATTATATTAAAGGAATCTTTCTTGCATACAGGACAAAATGTCTCATTGTAGTTAATTTCTTTCTTTTGAATAAATTAATCTCCTAAATTGTTATCAGTCACTTGTAGAACCTCAATAATTAGTTGCTCAACACTCGATTAAACTTAAGGGGTGTTGTATATGAAAATCAATCTGTCACTTGAAGTGAACGGCTGAGCTTCAATATAATCTTTCTCATAAATAATATTGTGTAATTGATCACTTCTACTAATTAAGTCATTTTCAAAAAATTTTGCATTACTTGATTCCACAATCTTAATATTCTGAGATAGACAATAAAATTTGTACCCTTTAGACCTTTCGACATATCCAATAAAATATCTAATCATGGTCCTTAGGTCTAGTTTCTTTTCTTGTGGATTATAAACTCTTACTTCAGACAGGCATCCTCAAATGTGTATATGTCGAAAACTCAGTTTCCAACCTTTAAATAATTTAAAAGGCATTTTTGGCGCAACCTTGGTTGGAAATCGATTCAATATATACACTGCTGTCTTAAGAGCTTCAGTCCATAATGATTTAGGAAGCTTAGAGCTGCTAAGCATACTCCATACCATGTCCATTAATGTTCAATTTCTTTTTTCTACTACACCATTCTGATCTAGAGAACCAGGCATAGTGTATTGGGCAACTATCCCTTGCTCTTGAAGAAACTTCGCAAATGGACTAAGGACTTGTCCATCTTTTGTATATCTACCAAAATATTCTCTACCCTTGTCTGTTCTCACGATCTTGATTTGATTTCTGCATTATTTCTCTACTTCAGCTTTGAAAACTTTAAAATCATCTAGTGCTTGATTTTTATTCTTAAACAAGTAGAGATATATATATCATGAGTAATTATCTATAAAAGAGTTGAAGTATTTCTGACCATACGAGTCCATGTCTGGACTATAAATGTCTGAATATATGATCTCTAATTTATTTGAGCTCTTCTTGGCACCTTTTTTTGTCTTGTTGGTCTGCTTTCCCTTTATATAGTCCAAACAAGTATTAAAATCAGTAAAATCCAAAGTAATAAGTACTCTATCATTTACTAATCTTTTAATTTTTTCTACAGAAATAAATCTTAATCTCCGGTGCCACAATATAGAGGAATTTTTATTCATAACACATCATTTAACACTAGCTTGAACATGCATCACATCATGAGAGGTATTGTTTTGTAAATTAATACAGAAAAGACCATCAAACAATGTACCATTCTTAATAAGATCAGATTTGTAACATAGATTAAAAGATTTGAAAAATTAAATGAATAACCAAATGGTACAAGTTTTGAAATAGAAATCAAATTTCATAGAGAAAGTTGGAATATAAAATGTCTTTTCTAAATTCAAAACAAAGCCACTACTTAAAATTAAACTACATGTTCCAATTGCCTCTACATGTGAATGCATTTTGTTTCCTTAATAAATGCATTGGTCACTGCTCACTAGCTTCCTTAGGTTTGGCATACCCTATAAGGTATTTGCAATATGGATTGTAGAACCAGAATCAATCCACCATGTGTTATGACTAGCTTTGACTTTGTTAGATTCATAACAAACAAATGAGATTGAATTACCTTTCTTCTCATGCATTTCTGACACTGGAACAATCTTTCTTCATGTGTCCCTTCTTCTTGCAGAAGAAGCACTTGGATTCCTTTTTTATTTTAGTCTGAGTAGGTATTTTATCTTTCTCTTTCTGTTTGACTTGCCCTTTGTTCTTCCCTTGTGTTTCCATATATGCACTTTCACCCAATTCCATTGTTAGCCTTCTTTCCTCTTGAACACACTTGGTCAGTAGTTCATTTATTGACTATCTATCCTTATGCGTGTTATAGGAGATTTTGAAGGGTCCATATGATTGTAGATGAGTATTCAATATATAGCGCACAAGAAAAGATTCAGACATTTCAACCTCAAGAGCTTTTAACTGAGCTGCAATGTCCCTTATTTGCATGATGTGCTCACGCACACGTCTAACACTAGTAAGCCTCATAGATAAAAACTTCATAATTAAGGTGCTAATAGGTACTTTATATGAAGTCTCAAACTATTCATCAATTGCCTTTAATAATGCCTTGACATTATCATGCTGATCGACTGAACCCCGAATACCAACACAAATTTTGGTTTTATGAACATCATACTTAAGCGATTAGAACACTCCCATCATTCATAAAGAGCAATTTCAGCTTGACTACTGATTTCAGTAATAATTTGTTCGTTTTTCCATATAGTTAATCAATGTCCATCCAACCTACATGAAGGAAAATTCTTTCCTTCCAAACCTTATAGTTATCACCTTTTAACTAGAGAATATCACATTTGATATTAGAAAAATTTACAAATTGTATGACTGCATAAATTAAATATACATGCTTATACATAATATGAATTGAGGCTAATAAACAAATATCATATTTTACCAATATAAACCACATTATAAAATATGAATCAATAAACATAAAACTTGCTTATGGGCTGATGTTCTAATTCAAGCATATTGATATTTATATATGTCTATATAAATCTTTATAATAAAATTACCAAATTATGTTCTTTTTCTTAATTCCTGTGGGTAACTGAGAAAATAATTTAATATTTTATTCTAATTAATCATATAAATATAATAAAAATTCCTTTGGGATAAATTTATTTTAACTGCAAGTAATGTCAATTTCTTATACATGATCTTAAAACATTTAAAGTATAATTTTGTATAATTAAAAATACTATGGCTAATCCGTAATTTATCAAAACTATATGTATCATAGACATTTAGTTTTAATCATAAAAAATTGTTCATATAAATTATATGCAACAATAAGACATAATTTCAATTTTATGTCCCAAAATAATCAAATAAGTTGCATGTTATTATTTACTACAACATATAGAAAACTACATATCATATTATCAAAATAAAGGAAACGACATGTCATACTATTTTACATAAGAAGATGACATGTCATATTATTTTGCATACAACGGATGACATGTCATATGACATTGTCCTCAACCTCTAGTAAACCGTTTTTCATTTTGATTACAGAAACCAATTATCTTTTATTTGACTCCAGAAACAAAAAATATCAATTCAAATCCCAAACTAGTAATCAAATTTCATAATGATTTTTAGTATTATTATTGATCAACAATTCTTGATAATAAATTTGATTTTCTAAAAACTAATCATTTAACCGAATTTCACATAATCGAAACAGAAGCAATAACAATGGCTCTGATACTAAATAAAAGAATTCAAATATAATCTAGTATGCTTTACTAATTACAATAACATATAGATCAAATGCGAAATTAAACTCAAAACATACCTCCTGCCATCAACGCCTTTTATAATCTGGTGATGAAAATTTCTACTTTACAGTTTTTCTAAACCTTATATGATTTCTATACGATGGTGTACATTTACTAAAGAGAAATTGTTGTCTTAGACACTTAACCAAAAGAAAGCCTATATTTATAAGCTCTGCCCATCACAAAAGTCGTAAAACAATTGCTAGAAACTGTCAAAACTGACTGCCAAAAACTGTCATAATAAGTAACCAACTGTTACAACATGTAATAAATTGTAAAAAAAACTGATAAAAACTATATAATACACGTTTCCATTTAAAATGATGAAAGATCATGAACCACTTATAATTAAAAATTTTAACATATTTAATCCATCCTAAACTTTTGGGAGAATATGTGGTTTCCTCAAATTTCAGGAGGATATGTTTCAATTTTTTGCTTTATTATCATTTAACATTTTGTATTTATCAGTGTACAAAAGTAAAGTGTCATTATATGTTTCTTATTTGAAAATAAATATATTAATCTTTGTATTTAGATTTTATACAAAAAGAAAAGTAAAAATACAAACTCATAATTCATATTCAAAATTTTGGATTAATTTTAAAATCAAGACCTAATCAAAGCATTTTAAATTTTTTTATTTAAACAGAAATATCTTACAATAAAAAATAAAGATAAAAAATAAATAACCTAAAATATATAGTAAATCACTTATGTAGATGGATTGGTGTATTTGCACCCAAAATTTACTATGAATACTTGTATATCAATAAAAAAAAATTATGACAAAAACACCTGCTATATAATTTACTATTATTTACAATATGATTTAATATATGTAAATAAAGTTATATTGTTTTTCAAACTCTTCTCACGTATAATTATCTATCTTAAATCCTAAACTTTTTCTCTTTAGTGTTAAAGCTAATTCATTGTAATATATTTATAATTAGTATGCCAACGAAAGAAGAAATAATTAATATGTCGGAAAATTTAAACTTAATTAATATCTAGGAAAATTTAAATTTAAAAAAGAGATTTTCTTTTTTATTTTAATTTTGATGCGGTAAAATGACCACAGGTTGATCAATGCATGTGAAGAGAAAAGATGGTCAAATAAGTTTTTACCAAGAAACTTTGAAAGTGATCGTTCCATAAACGAAATACAGACGACTATAAAAAAGATTAATGAGTGGAAAACAAGACATGATGTATACCATCATAAAACATTAAATTATTTATGCTATGAGATCTAGAATAAGCTGGACCCTCAGAACCGAAAGAAAATACTTACTGTATATAACTACGAGATTTCCCATGAAATGGTTAATTATCTCGAGATTTTTATCTAACAACTGTTTTGATTCTTCATGGTAAAACTAGCGCATTGGAGAAAATGAAGCTGAAGATCAAAATGCTCCAAAAATTTTACCAAGCTTAGTAGAGAGACTCTCACAGCCAACTGAAGATCCTACTCAGTACGTAGTTAAAGTAGGAATAATGCTTCTTAAGGAGTGAAGCGAGTTAAGGCCTCTAAGGTGCCAGTAGATGAGGGTACTGGAGAGAGTGACGGTAATCTTAATGAGGGTGCTGAGTACAGGGAGAGCGAGTATGATGAAAGCAACAGGGAGGACAAGGATAATGATCCTGCAATTTCTGAAGAGCCTGGTTCTTCTGACCAAGGTATTCTTGACCTGACCCAGAATAACATTCCTTATTTGAGCAAGAATAGCTAGTATACCTCCACCATTACTAAGCACTACCTCTAGGCCTGTAGGGTTGCAGCATTCCAATTCCCCGATGCTGTAATTTTAGGACTACCTAAGGATAATGACTATCCCAGCTAACCTCGAGGTAATGAAATTGCCTTTTAAGAACTTTTCTTCATCGGGGCAAGACTCCCTCTGTAACCATACTTCGTTAGGCTCTTTCACGCCTTTGGCATCACACCTCCGAGTTAGCATCATACAGAGTTATATGTGATCTATGGCCAAGGTAGGGAACTCTGAGCGCGCTTTAGATGAAGTGAAAAATATGTACACGTTAAAGAACAACCACACAGGTCACCATGGTTTGTATTTTCTCCAACCTTGATCAAGCACGGAGAAGCCTATGAAGGGCAACCCCTCTTATAATAAAGACTGGAAAAATAAGTAGTTCTTTGTGGGGAGTAATTAGGGCTCATACTTGAGACCATTCGGCATTAATGGGAATGTTCTCAATAGCTTTTGGAAACAAGTTACCGTTATCTTCATTGTTAACTTTTGTGTTTATCGTGTACCTAAGATGACTTGTTTAATTGTTGTTTCTGCAGAGGTTTGGAGAAGCAAGCCCTCTCTTGCTTTTGTTTTGGAGGAGAAAATTTGTGAGGATCGCTCTCAAGCTCACAACGAAAAAGAACTTTTAGTCCCCGACGATCTCATCAGCTCAAATCTTTTTGCGATCGCCCCGACCTGAGATGCTTATCAACTTCTAAGTGAGAAGTCATGACAAGGAAAACTAAGCATCTCCTATTTTCCCTTATCATTATTTATAACTTGTCCCCTTTATTGATATTTACTTGTCTCCGTTAGCAAAAGGAATGGCCTTCAAAAAATCTGGGTAGGGTTCGAGCATGGCTGACATAATGAAGGCGCTCCTTGAGAACCTGAGGCCTTAATAGAGAAGAAGAGAGAATATGATCAGGGTAATTCCAAGGGCCCTGCCCACAAGGCTCCCTCGGGTGTTAATGTCAATGCTCCCTTAAAGTCTGGGGCTTCCAAGGGACCTCTACTTCAAGCCAAGCAAAAAGAGGTGGTTCCCAACAACACACAATGTTTTCATAAAAAGCTTGTCGCTAAAGAATTTGATTGTGGGCCTAAGTCGCCACTCTAGAATAGTTCACTGATAATGGTACGTGATGAAAATGCAACAACTGTGGACACATAAATTGCCACGGTAATGATAATACAAAGGGAGCTCAATTAAAATTTCAATTAACATCTATTTGTTACAAAGAATTCCTTTTTATTGTTATTAATTTCTTATATATTAATTACACAACTGATTGATTTATATGATTCTCTCAGTACTCTAAAATTTTAGATGAGAAGTATTGTTGCTTCCGGTTCAAGTACAAAGGTCATGCTTTTTAATACAAGGATCATGATAGTTCTAGATACATGTATCTACTTATATGTAATGCCTATTCTCGCAATGAACACCAACCATTATAATTTGTAACACAGTAACAAGGTATGATCGACAATAAACACACATATTCTCTGCCAATTATTACTGTTAGAGGGGAATAAACAGGCCTAAAACACAATATTACACAGCAATCTGCAGTAGCAGAGTTGTTAAAATTACATTCTCCAGGTTTTCTGGAACAAAGATTATTATGCATAAAATAATGCTAATATTACTCAAGTGACCTGCACCAGACCGGCAATTCCGAACAAATTAGTGCATCTGTGCAATTCTGTTCCCAGTCAAGGGATCTTGATTCCACAAGGGATTGCTTAGCTTATTCAGAAATGACTGCGATTCCCTACTACTAGCAGCTTCTGCAGTGGTTCTGCTTTTTCAGGATGAGTCTACCGGCCTAGTTATATATTGCTCGCAATTTGACAATAAACCGACTTGTCAAATTTTTCGGTATGAACTGCAGGCCTTGTGGGAGAACGAAATACCGTTTTCTTATGTATTTCCTTCCAGGGTGGCAGATAACTGAAAAACTGATGTACCTTTCCCTCATCTTTCTCTCTCTCCTACTACTACATATACTGATAAACCTCACAGTTGAGTGTTCAGTTGAGCATATTAAGCTTAAGATTTAATCTGTCGTATTTCTCATCCAGCCAAAATTAATCACTTGTATTTCTTCCAATATTGCTCTTTTTTCCCACCCTTTCTATGCATATAGATCTTTGATTCTTTCATCGTCTTGGATTGCATACAGGGCTTATTCTTAAAACAATTTTCTGCTTTACATATCTTTAATCAACCAAAGAAGGCAGAGCAAGCTATTGTTGAATTCGATCGGAATCCAGACTCGCGTTTTTACTTGTGTCTTATATGTCGTACCCACATTGCTTTGTCCAAAGAAGTGGTCTTCGTAGTAACATTTCTTACTCTTTTCTCTCTATAATTCTTCGGATTATATATTAAGCATCCTTGTTAGGTGGTAGAAGCTTGCTTTCGAATCGTGATAATATCTGCGCAGTATACTGTTTTAAGTTTTCTTCTTTAATTGCTAATTAAAATCCTTCGACCAAAGATGTAACTAATATTCTTTTAGAATCAGACTGCACAGAAATCTAAAGCAGAGTAGGGTTATGATGATGGAGTGTTTCTTTGATGACAATATTGTTGGAAAAGTGTTACTTTTTACAGATATAAAGCAATAATATTCTCTCTGTAGAACCATTGTTTAGAATGTACTTGATTACTCGTTTATTTTGTTTAACAACTAACGTTCAAGAAATTTTATTCTTCTTAAATGGAAAACTATTAGCGCCATTGGACAATAATCTTATCAAATCAATTTTACAAAATCCGAATTATGATTCATTTCTTCCTTGACCTGTGGTGAGAATGATCTGATTGACTACTCTGCACCTAGTGTGAGGGCTTACAGAACTACAATTGCAGCTGCATATTGTGTTGGATCACTGGCATAGGCAGTGTCTTTGTATGATCGTCTATACAATATTCCCTTTCCTAGAAATTTCCTTATACTCCATAAACTGATCTAAACTCTCGTATCTGAATTTTACATTCTTCAGGTTGAAGTGGATATTCCCGATAGCTTGATTCAGCAAGGAAGATTTCTATTAAACCTGTCAGTTTTCAGCTTAAGAATAGATCATATTTCGATGAAAAGCTCACTAGTATTATAATTTTGTATGGGTTTTGAATGAAGAATCTGATTCCAGCATAGGCTGCTGTACTGGAATGGTTACCAGACCATATATAGATCCAACGGGAATGTGACCAAGACCCGAGATGGCTGTGAAGGATTCTTTTTCTATTCTTCTATTTTAGTTTGTGTCGTACATATTTATGATTCTCTCAGTACTCTGGAAATAAGATGAGAAGTGGAATAGTTTGATAGTGTACTTAGAAAGAAAAGTATAAGGCCAAGAGTGTTTGCTGGCTCGGGAATATTCTTTAAAGAATAAGGTTTTAACAGGGTTGGAGCTTGATCCAATTTACAATAGCAATCAGGGCAGTGAAGCTCATAGTTTAACCTGCTTCTCTATTCCTTGAGCAACTTACAGATTTGTTCTGTTTGTCATCTGGAATTTCAAAGTGGAACTTCGTTGTTATTAGGTCACCGGGTTCCTTCATAATCACAACAGCTAATGTTCTATTTAATTCTTATTAGGATCTTAATAGTAATGTAACTGCTACAGATGGTGTTAGCCCGTAGAGGCAATTTCAGTTAAACCCGGGTAGCAGTAGCATATATCTTCAGCATCATACGCTTGAAAACATAATATTAGCTGCTTATGTAGACTGCAGTTGCTCCACAAAGTGGACAATAACTAAGCACACCAGCAGCATCAAATAGCTGTCAACAATATAAGCATAATTCAATTCAGTCCAAGAATCAACTAATAAGTGATATCCGTCAAATCAAGGTCCAAATTCAAGGCATGTGTTGCATGTCCAGCAAGATTGCAAATGTTCCGTTTCGAGTTTCGAACGCAGAGAAGGACAATGTATAGAAGAGCAATTCTCTATTCTGACAACAGATTTCCTTTATCAAGATTGTATATCATATTTAACCTAATCTAAACAATCAACTCAACAATATTAGGGATTTCGATTGAATTTTAAAAAACCACATCAATATTTTCGCATCAATAATGGATTAGTGTTTTCCTCGAGCTCACATTAATAATTACTGTGCAATGAGTTAATTGTGTGGGCCGTGTTAAGTTAGTAGTTATTTACTGTAACGAGAACGACAAGTGGTACACACCGTAAAATTTTTTCAAGAACCGACATATCGTTTTTAGGACCGATGACATTTCATTCCCTCCATGGTAGTTATAACTGAAAACTGAAGCAGCTTTCCCTCCTCTTCTTATCTCTCCTGACCATAATTTACAAGTTACAATCATCGAGAATCCTTCTCTCTCTCTCTTCTCACTAAGAACAGTGAAAGATCGAAACCAAGAATTAGGTTGCACTTTCTTTCTTTTAATCCATTTTTCTTTCGCAGTTCTAGAGTAACTTCTCTTCCCTCCTCTTCTTATCAATCGCAGCAGTAATGGAAGCAGAGAGCTCTGTTGTTCAATATCTTCAGACTGCTGACACAAATCTTTTGTTGTGTCGTAAATGCAAGACGCACATTTCCTTCATTAAAGAAGAAGATACCTCTGCAGTAAGATCTCTATCTCTCTCTCTTGTACATTAGTGTTCTTTTGTTCCGTGTGCGAATAGTGACTCTCAGTATGTTTATAACGAGAAACACATCTCTATATCTCTCTCTTGTACATTAGAGTTCTTTTCTTTTGTGTATGCGAATATTGATTATGCGTGTGTTTATATCAAGAAACTCCATCTTCATTGATAATGAAACTCTTCATTAATTGTGTTTTCTTTTAGTATTTTATTGTTCTTTATATGTTTATTGATAATACACCAAAAATGGTATCACGGTCCGTTTTTGATGAATTTGTTACAATTAACTACTAGGGTTTCTTGAAAGTATTAAAAACTTTACATTCCTTGGATGCATATTTCGTTATGTAACTGAACTTAACAGAAATCTAAAACAGGCGTGCTCTGTTAACAAGTAATTATAAGTGACATATGTAAATTATTAAGATATTGTAAATGGTGAAAGAGTTAGCGATTGGTGTCTGTACTAATATTTTTTATGCTTTAAAGAATTAGCTTACTGATTTTTTTTTAGACATGAAAATATCCTTTAGCTAAAACTGTTGTTTCCAATGCATTTTGCAGTATCTGCAAACTCGGTCAATTGAAGTGAAGGATGCGTAAGATTTTCCTTGAACTGCATATACTTATTGGGAGACATCCATTTATGTTTTGATAACTTGATATACTAGAAATTCTTATTTTTCTGAAATGGAATACCATTAGCTATTATGATGCATTGTTCTTTGAGATGTAGTGTGAACTTGGTGAATACCACAACAGAATTGAAGAAGGAAAAAATAGAATACTTTCGCTACGGGAATGCCAAATTGCAACACATGATTTGTATGGTCTGCGGGATTCCCTTGGGCTGGAAAAATGTAAGAATTTCTTCCCCTCTAAAAATTCTTTCTATTCCATCTAGTAATGATGTTAAAATGATGTATCTAAATGTTATATCTTCAGGTTCTTGAAGGAAGCTGCATCCTCTTTTCGTAAGTTTTCAACTTGGAAAAATCTGACTCAGAAGCTTTTGTTGTGACTTCGTAGATCCTAAATTTTGATTTGAAAATCTTATAGGGATAGGCTTTTGATCTGGACAGGAGGGAAAACCATTCCACTACCACAAGCAAAATCACTGAATGGTAAAAAATTTAATTTTAGCGAATTTTACACCGGAAGTGGAATAAAAAGTAGAAGTTTATAAAGAGTTAGACTTGAATTTATTACTTCTATTAGTGTTGCTTTAATTTGTTCTATGGGCTTGTTTGGTTTATTATGTTCTGTTGGGCTTCTATGCCTTTTTAGCCCTATCACATATCTTCAAGCCACTTTTGGCATTGTTAAGTTATTGTCATTTAATTGGTTTTGGTCTCTATTTTAAATTTATTCATCTCTGTCAACACAGTAGTTAATTGCTTTCTATCTGCTTATCTCAATATAATAACACACAATCAAGAACTGCGAATTGTTTCTTCTGGCAATGGCAGAGGCAGAGGGCGCTCGTCAGACTCGGGTCTCGAGGTTCTATTCATGTCGTAAATGTGGCACTCACATTGCATCGGCTATTGACAAGGAGGGTGCGGCTGTGAACCCGTAAGATATTAACTGAACTATGCTCATTTACGTAAATTTATGGATTCATCATCGGGAGCTTCAATTCCTTTAATTTTTTTCCTTCTAAGTATTGATTTTAAATATCATCACGAATGAATCTAACCGAGTCTTCTGTTCCAAAATATTGAATGATTCATTATGTGTGTCTCTAAACTGCAGAATAAATTTGAACACTGGTGATTGTCTGGGACATTCTATGCTCTTTAAAAATTTAGTCTACGCGGAAGTGAGTTGTATTGGATGCAACATGGTGTTGGGAGAGAGAATAGTAAGATCTTCTAAAACTTATTTTCCTTCTTTCCCCTGGCATTAATTTCAACTATATCCTAACTGAATGTTGTATTAATTCTTCAGACTGACTTGTCGGTTACTGACGATAAAGGAGATGTTTATCCCTTCAAGTAAGTATTTGATTTAGTTTATGAAAGTACCGAGGAACTCAATGGAGAGGGATTGCTTCTGCTGTAAATTTTTTTGTGCTTTGATTGAATTAATGTAGGCACAGGTTGCATTTCTGGAATGGAAATCAGAAGCTAGATGCAGAGACGATTTACTGGGATGGAAGTCAGTTGCTAGATGGATACACGATGCTACCACTACAACTGTAGTTCAAGGACTCCCAGAGAAATAACTTCAATAAACATGCATGCCCTTTATTCTTTTCTCATTACATATTTGTTTGAACGCTTTTCTCAGTACCCAGATTACTGAAATTGCAAGGAATAAATATTCAAGACATTAGAGTATTTTTGCTGTGTCTATACCAGAAGTTGCAATTTACGGGACTGAAAATTAAATCCTGCAATGAGCATGTTTGGAATGCTCCTAGTATTTTTATTCAATTTTCTTTTTCTTAAATAAATCAGGGCAGGAATATGAATACGAAGCAGCTTCGTAATTCTCTTACCTACTTGAGGAACTATTGTTATTTTCCAGATGATTCATAGAAAGTGTAATTAATTTTAATTTCCACATAAAAGGTTTTTCCTTCTTTCTTCTTAATTATTGGTCGAGCTATTAAATTCAACTTCAGTGAACTAATCATAAACCAAGTTTCTCGGTATTCTCCTGCAAATGTGGCAGCTAACTCGGACTCAGTAGTAGGAGATTGAGGAAGAGTCTGGTCTACATTCATGCGGATACCAAATTTGATTAGGATTCATTCAAATTCCAAACCGATATCTAGTCTGTTACAGTGGATGGTTATCCGAATTATTTACTAAACTATCTCTTTTGATCTATCCTAATAGACCACAATTTTAAAATTAATTCAGTTCATCAAGAATCCTTCTCGAACTAACTAGAATGCTTACATCATTTTCCACTAATTTTAATGTTTATTGCACGCTGTTACTCTGATTCTTAGTTCAAAACCCCATGATTACCTTAAAATCATTCTCAAAATAAAAAAAAATCATAAAAACAAAAACTTACAGTTATTTTAGCCTTTAGTTGAGTGGTTCTTTGCTCAGGTTCACTGAATTACTCTATCATGCTCACTGATAATGCACTTCCCGACCTGACGGAGCTTCTTACGTACGGTTTATACATCTGCAATCCCATCAGTGAAGCCCATATGTAATGCACACGCTTCACTATCATTTTCACCAAAGTTCGTGTATTCACACACAAAAGTACTTACTGGTATCGCCACAAATTGCTAAAGGTCACAAGAGTTTCTTGAATGATAGGGTGTGTAGGGTGAAACAAAACTACATGGTAAATTTTACTTTCTTTTTTTTCTAAAAGCAAACTGTATATATAATGTGGACACCTGTAGAATGTAATTTTATCGAAAGAACAAATATATTACAGAAGAACAGTGCCCAGGAAACAAAGATTATAAAAGCGTAACAAAATCTAAAGTAGCAGAACTATGAAGCCAGCCCAAAAAGAAGTGTGTTGGGGGAGAAATATATTCAAGCAAAATAGGCCTCGGAATGTGCCATCGATTCATCAGAGTAAAAAAAAAATTATATGAATTATGTGTAATTGTGACATCAATTTACAGATGGCTTGTAGCATGTTTACCTCTGGAGTGATGATGGAGAATAAGAGTTTGGTATTGAAGAAGAAGGAAAAAAAAAAAAAAGTTGACAGGCCTCCAAATGAGTGATGTGCTTGAAAGCTTTGACTCCGTCATATATCCCTCGATCGGTTGCAGTGTATTGGCGTGTAGCATTTGGTTTCCATGCCAAAACAACAGATCTTCCCTATGTGAAGATTCTTCATCAATTAAACCAACAAAATTATTGTAATAGAAATAAATATCTGGATAGAACTTCTCCAGAGCCATATACTTACAAATTGAGTGCAAATTTTGCTTGTTCGTACAGACAACTGGGATAGTGCACTTGAATATATGAAGATCGTAATGCTGGGATAAACAAATTTGAAGCCCGCGATACTCTTGCATCCACCACAAGTCACAGATGCTAAATTGACACTATCCAAAAAATATTACCGTGTTAGATTCCAACTTACTCGATTTCCCCTGCTTGAAAAAGAAATCCAAAAATACCTTTGTCATTACCTTTTTCTGTTAATTTTTAAAAAATTTGCAAGTTTACCACTATGAGGTCGGGTTGAATTCTAGATCCATTTCAATTAAACCGGACCCAATATAAAATACCTACTCAATATCTTCTGCCAGAAAAAAAAAATTCAAAAACCCTTTTGTTGTCATTTTTTTCCTATTAATTTTTAAAAGTTTTGACGTTTACCCTTACTAGGTTGGGTCGAATTTTGGATCCTTTACACTTAAACCGGACCAGATATAAAATTTTAAAAAATATGATAATATAGTGACTTCAACACTTGCACTTCTACTTTGATGCAAGAATTCAAACCACTCAACCAAACATTTTAATTGAACTGTGTTCACATATTATATTATATAAATATTATATTATAATATTAAATTTTAGGTATAATGAATATATAATTTTTTAACATTAAACTAATAATTATTATGTATAAAATTAAACTAAAATTTTTATTTTATTTAAATTAAACTAATAAATTTTTAGTAAAGAAATTGAAAAAAAATTAAACTAATAATTAATTGTTAACATTGAAAATTACATATGAATTTGTAAACTCAAATCAATTTATAAAAATTATTAACAAAATTTATTTTGTAATATTAAACTAATAGTAATTTTGTATAAAATTAAACTAATAATTTGCAATAACAAATTAAAAAATTGAACTAATAATTCTTTTTTAATATTAAAAAATAAAATATGAATTTACAAATTAACATTGATAATGAAAATCATAGTGAAAAATATTTATTTTGTAATATTAAACTAAAAATAATTTTGAATGAGATTAAACTAACAATTTTTAGTAAAAAAAAAAAAAATTAAACCAATAATTTTAAATACTTAAATATGAATTTGTTAACTATAATTTTATCAATTGATTTTTTTTTATACATAACTATAACAATTTTTTAAAAAAATTTATATAAAATAATTATTAATTTAATATGTATGACAATATAATGTTCAAAAAATATATATATATATATATTACTAGTCACAAATGTAATATGAAATTTTGACTTAGCTTATTGGTTAATCCCTTGTACTTTTCTGTTAAAGTGCAGGATTCGACTGGCAAGCCAAGCAAATTTTTTCCACCCAAACTTAAACGGGTCATCCAGATAAGTATGGACAAAATGATAAACTGTTAATTGTAACAGAAAAAAGTGATGATAATCTGTTAGCATTTTTTGCGGAATTTTTTATTGCACTCTACCAATGGTGCAAGGGTTCCAATTAGGGATGGCAACGATAATGTTTTTGCGAATATCCATCCATATTCGATATTGGTAAATAAAATATATATAGTAATTGTAAAAAATGATATGAATAGGATATAATAAAAAGGTATAATATCTACATAAAATATGGATAATATCACTTTCATAGTTTTTTTCTAAAAATTATGTCACCAAAATTGCTGTCACTCTAATTATCTAAAATTATGTAGTTTTATACTTGAAACAAAATGTCAATTATAGTAAACCTTGTATCTTAACCTAATTTTTGGTTTCTCTATTCTTTTATTATCCGTCTTGCTATGGCTCAAATTTCTTCATTAGCGTCTATAAGAAGTATGATTAATTGAATATAAAGTTTTCATTTTTACATTGTAGGCATCATAACGGATGGGGCCGCTAAATCTTGAGTGCAAGGATGAAATTTTATGAGGATATAGATTATTTATTAGTTATTAGATTAAGAGTTTGTTTATTTTTAGACTTTACTCTTTATATATTTTATTTTGATTGAACATTGGGAGATTTTTTTTATAAATATTTCTTATTTTTATTAAGCTTTTATAATTTTATGAATTCTTATAGTTATTGAATTAAAACTTTATTTTATTAGAATTATATGTAGTTTTTAGGATGTTAATAAGAAATTAATTTTTGAGTTTAATTTATTAAGATGATATATTAATTTGTAAAATATTGAAAATCAAATTATGAATTTAAATATTTTAAGTTTATTTTATAAGGATATGATATTTTACTGATATCCATTAAGATATAGATATTAATAAATATCCGTTTTGATGTATATAGATATTGGCAAATATCCAATTCAAAAGATATGAATATCAAATATAATATAAGTTGCCTATATAGATAAGATACAAATATGAAAAATTTTGTAGAATGGGATATGGATATTGAGATATCCGTACCATATTTTATCCATTGTCATCCTTAGTTCCAACCAATATGTCAAAATGGGCTACACTACTATATTTTCTAGTATTAATATGTATTGTATATGCAAATATTACATTTATGTTAAATGCAACCAACCATGTATTTGAATGAATATTATAAATTTGCAGTAATTTTTCTTTTGTAGTTTTAAAAGAATAGAAGAAATTAATATTTGTTACTTTTGTATTAAACTAATATATTTTTTTTTATAAAAATTGAATAAAAATAAAACTAATAATTATTTTATAAAAATAAAATCATAATTATTTTATATAAATTTAGAAAAATAAAACATGTGTATTCTAACTAAATAATAACCAAATCAATTTATAAAAATTATAAAGAAAAATATATTTTTTGTAACATTAAACTAGTAATGATTTTGTAGAAAACATTACATAAAAATTATAATAATAATAATTTGTAACAATAAAAAATTAAATATAAATTTGTAAACTCAAATTAATTAATAAAAATTATAAAGAAAAAAATGTGTATTTTTATAATAATAACGATTTTGTAAACTAATAATGATTTTATAAAATTTGTATAAAAATTATTTTATTAATAATACAAATTAAATATATATTTGTGAATTTAAATTATTAATTAATAAAATTGCAAAAAAATATATATTTGTGTAGCATTAGACTAATAATAATTTAGTAAAAAAATTTCATAAAATTAAAAAATAATTATTTTGTAACATTAAAAAATTATATCTAAATTTACAATTGAAATTAATTTATAAAATATATTATAAACAAGGAAAAATATGCATGACAATATTTTATCTAAGGCATATATATATATATATATATATATAAATGTATATATGAAACAAGGAAAATTCTATGATACTGGGATAAAGAATTCCAGTTTCAATAACTTAATTTTATTGACCTTTAGATTTTAAAATTTAAATCTGAATCATTTATATTATATAATAGTAATTAACCTGTTTATTAGGTAACATGTCAAATTAACCTGCTATATAGGTTAAAAATTATTTTCTTTAATTTTTTAATATATTTAACTTATTTTGTTATATTTTAATTTTTAAAAATATATTTGAAATATAAATTCATATATTATAGTAAAAAATTTAATATTAAACAATGTGTTTATGCATATTAGAAATAATCTAATGTCATGCAATCAGGAAGAAAAAGAAAAAAATGAGAAAACTTTGATTTGTACACATGTAAATAGAAATTATTTAAATAATTGAATTAAATTTAAAACATCAATAATCATTTTTTTTTTTTTAAAGCATACCCATACGTTTAGAAAAAAAACATATATTTCTGTGTTTCAAATATTTTATATAATAATAATAATAATAATAATAATAATAATATTAATATAAAATTATGTAAAATTTGTAATCATTTTTATAATTTTACAAATATTCAACCTTTTTCTATAACAAAATTTTTATTGTAATCCAATTTTGTATATTTGAATTACAAGTAGAATATTGATTAACAATCCTTATGTTACATTTTTATTTATTTTGTTCTATTTACGATTATAATATTGTTATTTATTATTTTGTGTTCATTTTCATTTATTTTATCACAATTACATTTTTTATGCTATCTTTATGCATTTGATGTTCATTTTTACTATTTTATGTTGGCTTATTATTTACTATTTGTTATTTTTAATGTTTATAAGTATTATATTTTACATACACGTTTTTTGTTGTAATTTAATTTTTTATGTGTATTTATACATTTTATATCACCATTACAATTTTTTGGTTTATTTACAGCTAGTTGTTGTCATTTGTTAATTTCATGTGAATTTACATTTTTCTGAGTATATTTACATTTGTAATGTTAAATTTATGAATCTGATGTTCATTTTTGCTATTTTATGTTAACTAATATTTTTTAATTTTTTAATTTTTAATATTTACAAATATTATATTTAACATACAAGTTTACATTGTAATTTAATTTTTTTTATGTCAAGATTATAATTTTTATGTATATTTATTACTTTTTATATCACAATTATTTTTTCTTTTTATTTTGTTTACAACTATATTTTTGTTATTTAACAATTTTACGTTAGTTTACATTTATTTCAGTTCATTTACATTTTCAATGTTAAATTTATGAAGTTGATATTCACTTTTACTATTTTATGTTGGCTTATAATTTTTTTTTTTAATTTTTAACATTTACAAATATTATGTTTTATATACAAGTTTACATTGTAATTTAATTTTTTTATGTCAAGATTATAATTTTTATGTGTATTTATAACTTTTATATTACAATTATTTTCTTTTTATTTTATTTACAACTATATTGTTGTTATTTAACAATTTCACATTAATTTACATTTATTTATATTCATTTAATTTTTTATGTAGTTTTTATAAAATTAATGTTCATTTTTATTATTTTATGTTGGCTTATATTTTTTATTTTTAAATTTTAAAGTTTACAAGTATCATGTTTTATATACAAATTTTACATTATAATTTAATTTTTTATATCAAGATTACGATTTTTATGTGTATTCTTAAGTTTTATATCACAATTATTTTCTTTTTGTTTTGTTTATAGTTGTCCTTTAACAATTTCACGTTAATATATATTTATCTCATTTCATTTTCATTTTTTAGTCATATTTATAAAATTGATGTTCATTTTTACTCTAATACGTCGACTTATATTTTTTTATTTTTAAATTGTAACGTTTACATATATTATGTTTTACATACAAGTTTTACGTTATAATTTAATTTTGTATGTCAAGATTACAATTTTTATGTATATTTATAAGTTTTATATCACAATTTTTTTTATTTTGTTTACAACTATATTGTTGTCATTTAATAAGTTTACGTTAATTTACATTTATCTACGTTAATTTTTTCTATGTATATTTTATACTGTTGTTTTATTTTAAATGTTAACATTACAAGTGGAATGATGATTTATAATTTTTATCTTACATATATATTATTTTATTCTAATTGTAATATAATTAAAAATATTTTCCAGTTTAATGTTAATTAATAACTATAATTTTATGTCAGTGAAATTTAACAAAAGTATAAGGGAGGTAAATTATTTTTTAATCTAATATGTTTCATAATCTTCAACTATAAAGACACAAAATTCACCCAAAAAAACTAAATTCGTTTTTTTTTGAAACTATGATATTTTATTTTCACAAATAAATGAATAAAATAGAATAAAAATAAATCTTATCTTAATTAATGTTTGAAAATTTTCAGCTAAAAGGATGAATATTAGATTTGACCGTAATAATTGTGAAAGAGAAGTTTATAAATTAATGAAATTAGGTTATAAATTAATTAAAAGTCAAAAGAAAATTGAAAATAACCGTAGGACTAGTTGAGATTGACTAAAAGTAAAAAAAAAACTTGTACAACCGGTAAATTAAAATAATAATTTTAATAATATTTTAAAAGTAAGAAAAATTATGGACCATTAATTTCATCCAATGGTTCAAAATTTTAACGTCATCGGTACCGAAAATTTTTTGCCGGTATTGTACAAGGACCCATGAAACAATTAAATGTTAATCTTGTTTGGTGGTATAACTCCTACAATCTCACGTGGGGGGTAGGGGTTTGAATCTTGGTAATTTATATTTTTGTCATGTTCGTTAATTCTGACCAAACCCAGACTTGTTAAATTCGGATTCAAAGGGTAAAATAGTAATTTAACAAAAATTCCGTTAAAAATAACCGCAAAGAGTGGAGGGACTGAGCATACGCGGATTTTACCGGGTAATGGTAATTTTTTAAATAATAATCATAATGCAAAATTGAAGCTGATGGAGATTGGCAAAAACATATATAACAAACTTACTTGTTACTGGTTATTGAAATAGAATTGATATGCCAACTTTAAATACAAGAAACAACTTACGGGTCTGCAGTATGAACTCATCTATCGTTTTATGCTGCAACGGAAAAAATGTTTAGATCAAGAAAACATATTATCAGATAAATTTAGCAGTTTAAAGAATCTGAAGAAGTTCATATTAACAAATTAAAACCGTCAGAAATCAGATATTATCAGGAACCCAATAGTAAGAATTTCAACTCCATAACAATATATGATATTTTTAAGAATAAATCATATCACCCAAACAAGAGTTCGATCATCATTTTCAAGCACTTCCATATAGTTATATGAAGAACTATAGAAAAATGTTTTAAAATCTATTATTTAATTTTATGAGATTTGTACGAGGCTTACTTCTATAAATTATATTTTTTCTGGCTCTAATTTAAAAATTCATACAGGAGAGACCTGCTGTATTGGTGCTAGTGGCAGAAGTACTGCGACTACCTGGGGAATATATAAGAGAATTACAAGGATATGATCAATGGAGAGCTCACTTGAAAGTTCAATTAGCATGCATTTACTGCTCGTCATTCTTTTCATTACTGTTTTTCCAATTAACTTCTCTTCGTTCTGAATAAAAGCTGAAAGAGTGAGATGAGACAAACAATTGTTATGTGGCTACTGCTATAACATTGGAGACACTGTAATACACTTGTGGTACTGATCATAAAAGTGAAATGGGATGTGGAAATTGTCATCAATTATCGTGCATGGCTACTATAACATTCTAGACACAGCTTTTGTTATGTTGAGGTGCTGCAGCCGAATATAAAAAAGAAAAAAAAAAAGTAGCAATTCACTGAGATAAGATCCTGAATTAGATTCTTCAGATATGCTTGCTTTTTTGTTCCTTGTATTAGAGCTCTTTGCTAGCAAAGCAGGAAGCCAGTATCAACCAGCTTTCATAATACATTTTAATTTGCATGCCTGGGCCTGGCTTCTGGAATCGACCTCAAGGTCTTGAGATCAGTTTTGAACTTATCCAAACCCATTTTAACGTGGATTGATGGGAACCTATAAAGAGAAGAGTTAAAAGAAGAGAAATTAAATATGATTTCAAACATTTTCAATGCTTTGTTTGATATAGCAGTACATAGCTGCATAAAGCATCATGCGTAAATTATTGGCAATAACGTATCCAAAGGGTCACATATGAGAAGATGGACCAGGATCCTCTCCTAATCATTTGTATCCTTGGTTTTCACGAATATGATAACACGTGGCAGAAATAAAAATAAAGAGTTGAGATTTAATTTTAATAAATTTCAATAATTAGCCCATTCAAAGGCACTGCTTACTCTCACTGCCAACCACCACCGCCTTTGAATGTCGTTAAAAGCATCTTCTCCATTTCTCAATGCGGCTCAATTTACACAAAAAGTTAAACTTAATTCACATGTTATAATTTATTACTCTCATATTATTTAAAAAGTTTATTTTCTTTTTAAAAGTTTGTTTTTATTAAATTTTTATAATTTCGTGGGTTGTTATAATTATAAAATTAATATTTTATGTTGTTAAAATTATAAGAGAATTAACGCATTCCTCGTTTTGAGATTTAAGATTATAACACTCTCAAAGAAAGTTTGGAGAAAGAAAATTTTACCTCTCCTAAATATTGAGTTGACCGTCTAATTTCGTTAAAATGACCATAATATTCTTCATATTTATCTTTTTAAACAAAACAAAATTTGAGAAATTTAATTTAAATTTATATCGTATTTAGAAAATAAATATTGTTGATGAATTTTGGGGAAAACAAAATGATCAGGCCTAGCTCCTTCATCAATCATAAAAAAAAAAAAAAATTATTATTTCTTTGTAATAACCTAACACATTATACATTCCCATAATAGCAGTCCAACTAAACAAATTCCTTTCGGCCATTTTCTCGAACACCTCATTGCTAACACAACCCAACTTACAATATAGTTCCAACAACTGACTACCCAGAAATGCACATAATTTAACACCACAGGCAATCAAATAAGCGTGGACTTGAATACGTACCCATTTTCAGATTATTGAGCTTTCAACATTTTTGAAAGATTAAAGCATTTATTTCAGTACATTCATCTGGGTTGGGTAAGTCCATATATTGAAGTAGAAGTGTTACAGTTTTAATAACCGAGTTATCTCTGATAAAACTCCTCCGATTGCCTCAATGGGTTTTGGTTGTTTTGTGCATTGACGGTTCAAATGCCCATAAAAAGTTCAAAGATCTATGGCAAAATAAATCTCGCAACAGCTTTATAGGAGTATATTCATAATAATTCAAAAAAATCATCAAATAAGTGGCGGTATTGAATTCCGACGAGTGGGAGTTTATGCACAAGAACCTGATCATCGAGAATTTTTGGCCTTGAGTTTTGCGACAATGGAGTCCTGTTCACGGAGGGGCTGGCAAGAAATACACGAGTTCTTGAAGGAGTTGAGGATCTTGATATTGTTGGGTAACGATGTTTGGAAGGGCTAACAACTGTTTTCCGGAGAAAGATCAAAAACCTAAGGTGTTTAGGGTTTTATTATCCCTAGTAACTTGAATTCATTTTTCTCTACTACTTGCTCTAACTCTCTCTCCTCAAAATAATGATTATATATAATAATAAATAAAAAAAATAATAATAATAATAATAATAAAAATAATAAAAAGTTGTCTTCAATTTTATCAAATTACCTAAGGTGAAACGGTTGACTAACGGGAGTGGATGGTCAAATGGGAGATAAATATGACTTTCCTTATACTCTTAGAACTAAATATATTTTTTATGATGTTAATATGACATTAATTTTTCAATTTAATTTATTAGTATTTATTTTAGTTTTTAAAACATTAAAAATCAAATTATGATTTTACAATTTTTAAAGTTTGTTGTTTTTTCATGAGTATACATGTATATTTAAATCCTTAAAATTGATTAAATTTTATCTTAGGAGTTTTAACATATATCTTTCCTGAAGTTTTTGACTTTAATACAAAGAAAAAAATTATAAAGAAATATATACTTACCTCCCCTTCAATCATCCAATATCGTTAGTCAACTGATATAACTAAGGGTAGTTTGGTAAAATCATTTGCAACTTTCCTCTTAAATTTATTGTTTCCAATTAGAGAGTTTTGCAGAGATAGGAAGTCGTTTTTGAAAACTAAATTTCATTCTAGAATTTTTTTTTTTAAGTCATCGAATTGCTACAAGAAAAGTAGTAACAAATCATCATCTCCTGCAAATCTCTTTTCAATCGAATGCTTGATTTTTCAGTGCCATAAAATTGCCAGGGTAACACAAATAGATTATCAAAGAAACAATGGCAACAAAAATTAAGCACCACTGAATCCTCTCATTTTCGACCGCAAATCTTCTTTTTCGACCGCAAAAATTAAGCAATGCAGCAACTTATTATGTTTCTTGATTTTAGTTGTCGCCAGCACCACAATTTAGTCTTTCCAAAGTCAGATTGTTATTGTTATCATGTTCGCTAACCCAAAAGTACTTGAAAGAATTAAGATTGTAGAGGTTATATGACTCTTTGCTAAATTGAATACTAGCAAATCCCCTCCCAAACTCCTTGATCAAAAAAGAATTGTTCTTTTTCAAAATCTCCCATATTGATTGCCCTACGACTGGCGCCATCTTCTCTTATCTTAACTATTAGGGTTTTAATTTCAAGTTGAAGTGTAGCCAGCTTTTCTCTTTCGCAAGTGAAGAATAAGTTGCTTGCTTTTTTAATTTCTTTTTTTTAATTCTTTTTCTTGAAAAGTCAATGATACAAGTTACAAAAGAAATAACATTAAAAAAAGATTTCCCGTTTATCTAAAAAGCTTTATTTTAATATTTGGCATTTATCTTTTTCATAGAGTTACAAATAAGGGTATTATAATATTTTCAGAATTGACTAACAGTTTTGGATTATTAGAGGGGAGATAAGTATGTAGTTTTTCATAATTTCTCTCTATATGTTAAAGTCAGAAACCTCATGGGAGGATTGTGTTAAAACCCCTTTTATCTTAATTGGTTATTTTGCTAAACTATAAAATTGTAAAGAACAATATTTCAATAAGTCCAAACTTTAAGGTGTATTTGTCCTTCCTCCAAACTTCATGGGTATATGTCAATTGCCTCCTTTTTTTTTCCCCTAAAACTAATATTATTTACCAATTCAACTACGTTAATTATACATGTTGAGTCTATAAATTTACTTAAATGAAAAATTGAGAACAACAAAATTAATTCAGGAATTTTCGGTCATCGTAAATAATCAAGTATATGTATAGCTTCACTTAAAATAAGAGTGAGAATGATACATTTAAATAATTACAACTTCAAAGAACAAACATCTATTGAAATAACAACATAATTAAATTTATTATATGAGCATTCAATCATAACATGCAGAATCAAATATTTTTAACAACATATAGACACTCAAGTTAGAATAAATGGAAGACATTTGTTGGAGTCCTGTTGAATATGTGTGATTTCTCGTACTATATGTAGAACTCCCTACAATACAAGCCGTTCGAAAGGAGAGTACGTATTCAAGTCTTGCTAAATGCAATACTGTTCCCACTATATATAGTATTTTTTGGAGTGAGTCGCAGTTGCATGCATCTAAATTTTCAATAGAGCTTTAATTGTAATGTTAGTAGATGTATTTATAATAATAAAAAAAAATTAATAACCAACAATAGTAGAAAAATAACACAATTTTTTCTCTAGCTAGTAAAAATGTAATACAATCTATCTTTCACACAATGGAAAAACACATTAAATTAACAAAAATTTTCATTTATAACTAATATTTAACTCTCAAATTCAGAAATAATAACTATTGATAATTTAGTTAAAAAATAATCAGCTTAATTTTTTTTGACGAAATTGCCTTCATAACTAATCTCGCAGAAAGACTATTAAAAATAACTAGTTTTTTTTTTATTGAAACGTGAGCTTTTTAGTAAGAAGAAAATTACATTTTTTAGTAAAAAAATTTCTTTTTACTCAAAAGTGTACTTTTTAACACAAACAAAATTATATTTTTTAGTTAAAAAAAATATTTTCTTCCAAAAAAGTACATTTTTTAATAAGAAGAAAGTTGCACTTTCTAATAAGAAAGTTTGTTCGCTCAAACGTTTACGTTATAGTTAAAAAAAAAAAAGTTTCTTCTTACTTGAAAGTGTATTTTTAAGTAAGAAAAAAGTTGAATTGTGAATAGTAATTATTTATAAATTTAATAATTAAAAAAGTTGTTATAATAAAAAATTCCCTTTTAGTGGAAAAGAATAGATCATGCAAGAAACTAGAGGATTTTCTTGCTTTGATCACTAAAGCTTAGTGTTGGGTTTGCTGCGACGCAAAAAAAAGGAAAATATGTGGAATTCAGTATTTGTAGGCTCAAGTTTTTTCTCCTATTGTTTAGTTAGCTTAAATGAGAAAAAGGGCAAATATATATTATTTGTTTTTTTGTATGTAGGATGAAACTTAGGAGCCATTTTGGGATCACTTTATATTTGTTTATTGCATCATTGCTTATTGATTTACTTGCAGATCTCTGTGCCTTCAGTGGTGTCGAAATTTTGGCCGAGTTTGTCTCGCATGTTACTCCTCAACTTTCTTTCGATGACTTGGCGAGGATCCGCAAGCAGCTGTATATGGTCAGCTTCTCATCTCATCTCGGGTGAGGCACCACGTTTGCTTTGAACGACAGGTGGGTGGAAGCAACAAGCTCAGCAAGAAGCAACGTCACTAATTTCTTTTCCTTGTCATGACCTAATATAAGTCGTCTCATTAAATTTATTTAGGATAAAGTCACTTTTAAGTTTTAGCCCAAATATTTGATTTAGTATTTTTATTAATTTTAATAATTTTAAAAATATTTTAAAAATTTTTTAAATATTAATTATATCTTTCTATAATAATTATTATTTAAAAAATAACGAATAAATTTTTAACATTTGAAAAAATATAATATATTTAAAAATATATCAATTAAATAAATATTATTATTATTATTATTTTATATAATATTAATAATATAAATATTTATTAATATATTATAAATTTATTGTTTCTGTTATTTTATTTATGTATATAAATATATACATATTTTATTTAAATTACAATATAACCATAAATATTATTATAAATAGTATGTAAAATTAATAAATTTATAAATTTATATTTCATTAATAAATTAAATTTTATGCTTTATTTTTATTTAATTTCTAATAACCAGCATAATTTTTATTTATTTCTTTCAAATAATTATAATATAATTGATTTACTAATACATTATTAAAATAATTATAATACTATTTAATTAATATATCTTATATAAATATATTATATTTTTTAAAAAAAATTTTAAATGTTTATTTATTATTTTTTTAAAATAATAATAATAAATTATTATTATTTATTATTAAACGTACAATAATAATAAATTGGGACTTTTAAAAAGGTTTCTACACATTTATTTGTTTGTTTGTTTATTTATTTTAATATCTTTTTAGATGAACCTCGAACAAAGCCAAGTGGAGCTAATCGATCACTTCGTGAAGCAAGCTTCGGGTCAGAAGGGCGCGGCTCTCGGCTCCGTTGTCGTCAAAGCCACTTCGCAGCCGTTGCTCTTTGCTTTCTCTGAGATTCTAGTTGTTTCTAATGTAGTCGAGATTACATTTTGTGAATACGTTGTTTTTCAGGGTTTTTTTTCGTAAATTAATTTATTTTTTTCTGTTTCTTTATGATTTTTGTTTTGATTGTATTCCAGATTTAAATATAAATATATATATATGTGCACATTTGCTTTTATCCTTCTATCTCTTATTCTGAAGTGAAATTGTCTGCTGAATAGCAAAATTGGCCTAAAGAAAAGTCTTCTGAAGATGAAGAGAAAGGAAAGTGGTGTTCCAAAGATAAAACTGTCTGTTCCGCCTCTGTCTCCTCCTCTCATGCCGTTTTGGGTGCGAAAGACTACTGCAGATTGCCAGATTCTAGAGGCAGAAGCGGTTTAACGGGAGGATGCTGTTATCAAGGCTGCAACGCATATCACAGCTGGCAATCTTTCTCTAAGAGCTTATGCAACATTTAAGTTAATTTATTACTTGTCTTTAATTAATTCCTTGATGTTGAGTTCTTACATAAAAGTTTCAGCCTTTTAATTAAGCTTTCTTTTAACAATACCTCTGATTATGAAGTTCTATTCTGGTTTCTGGAATTCACGTCACCTTAAAATCAAATTGCCTTTTACAAAAAGTCACGTTAAAATTTGATTTATGTTTCAAGTTTAGTGTGAAAGGGAGCATTAAAGGGCCAAGTAGACGGGAGTGTTAATGAGATATCTGTTAGAAAATTGAAAGTCGAAGCAAAATAAGCAATTACAATGAAATTGAGAAAACAATGAAAATAAATGTTATGTAAGAGATATAACTATCCATCACCATAAAGCAGTAAATAAGTAGGAAGTATAATCGTCCATCAAAATAACAATAATAAGCAGGAGATATATAGTAAAATAAAATAATAAAATAAATCAACACAAGTATTTTACGTAGAAAACTCCTAAACAAATTAGCGTAAAAACCACGGGCAAGTATAGGATTATTTTACTATTTTAAAGTGGAGATTACAACTCTCTTTCTCTCTAATAACAAGGAAAGAACAACTCTCTAAATAGAAGTATTTTACACTCTCTTTTTGAAATAGGAGAAACAACTTTAAGTGAAGAATACAACACAAAGAAGAAACTAATTTTTCTCTCTTTGTAAAAACTCTCAAAGGATGATTTGGGATGAATGGAATGGTGAAAGGGGTGAGGTATTTATAGTGGTTTTCTTCTCCCATTTTCAACACACATTCCATAATTTACTCCACAAATTTCTCCACTTACCAACCACTACCTAAATTCAAACTTTCTCCACCTAACACCAACTTAATCAATAGAGAAAGTCAAAAAAGAGTAGCTGCACTTTCGGTGTATTTTGGTGCTCTTATACATACGACACTGTTCATAAATACGATACTGTTCATCTATACAACACTATTCACCAAAAAGTGAACTTTACAATTTCACAATCTCCCACTTAAAGTCACTTTTGGTAATCCCTCCTTACTTGCCAATTCCATGCTTGTTTACATTTCTGCTAGGCCATATGAGGATCTACACCATATAAACTTGTCAGTGTTTATTGGCTTGGTTATTATATCTACCAGGTTCTCGTTAGTGTGTATCTTTTGCATATTTACATTTCCATCTTCCACTACTTCTCGAACAAAATGATATTGAACCCCTATGTGCTTTGTCCTTGAATGAAATGCTAGATTCCTTACAATGTGTAAGACGCTCTAACTATCACAAAACAAAGTGATCTTGTCTTGTTTGTGCCCAAGCTCTTCTAATAATTTTTGAATCCAAACAGTTTCTTTACAAGCTTGTGTAGCCGCCATATATTCTGCTTCTGTGGTGGATAATGCCACAACAGTTTAAAATTTTGAAACCCAACTTACAGCTGCTCTTGCAAGTGTAAACACATAACCTGTAGTAGATTTCCTTTTATCCATATCTCCTGCAAAATCTGAGTCTACATAACCCCTGACAATGAATTCTGATCCTCCATAACATAATGCAGCATCTGAGGTTCCTTTGATGTATTTCAAAATCCTCTTTACAGTTTCCCAATGCTCTCTACCAGGATTCACCATAAAACGACTAATTTCTCTCACTGCTTGTGCAATGTCTGGTCTTGTGCATATCATAGCGAACATCAAACTTCCCACTGCTGATGCATACGGTACTCGAGACATTTCTCTCCTCTCTGCTTCATTGTTAGGACACATACTTGAGGATAACCTGAAATTAATAGGAAGTGGGGTAGAAATTGGCTTACTTTCTTGCATGTTGAAGCGTCGTAAGATTTTTCTCAAGTAATTCTTCTGAGATAGCCAAATCTTCCTATTATTTCTGTCTCGGTGAATTTGCATCCCTAGAATCTTGGTTACTGGTCCCAAGTCCTTCATTTTAAATTCCCTAGCCAACTGTGCCTTTAATTCTTGGACTCGATCTTTGTTGGGGCCTGCTACCAACATGTCATCCACGTACAACAACAAAATAATAAAGTCATTATCACCATCAAACCTTTTATAGTACGTACAATGGTCTAAACTGAATCTATTGTACTCAAGGTTAATTATCAAGGAGTCAAATCTCTTGTACCAACACCTTGGTGCTTGTTTGAGACCGTATAGAGATTTGTTTAACCTACAAACCAAGTTCTCCTTGCCTGTTTTAGTAAAACCTTCTGGTTGGAGCATATAGATTTCTTCTTCAAGCTTCCCTCGAAGAAATGCAGTTTTGACATCTAACTGCTCAAGATGTAAATCAAATGTAGCACACATAGCCAAAACTACTCTGACTGTTGTAAGTTGAACCACCGTTGAAAATATCTCGTTAAAGTCAATACCTTCATTTTGAGCATATCCCTTCACTACCAATCGTGCACGATACCGTTCCACTTGATCATTGTTATCCCGCTTGATCTTGTAAACTCATTTTTTACCAATAGCTTTTCTTCCATGTGGTAATGGTACTAGTTCCTATGTCTTGTTCTTATGTAGAGCTTCAATCTCTTCCTGCATTGCTGCCATTCATGAAGATGCATCTGAGCTACTCGAAACTTTATGAAAAGTTAAGGGCTCGCCATCCTCTGTTAGAAGGCAGTATGCTACATTGCTCTCCGTAACATACTCTGAGTACCAAGTTGGTGGTTTCCTCTCGCGAGTTGACCTACGAACTTCTAAAGCCTTGAACCTAACTGGTTCTTGTACCTCGTGCTCTGGTAATGCTACAGAAAAGTTTGAAATTTCTTGTGCTTTGTCATTTTCCACGTGTAATGTTGCAGTCTCTGAGCTTTCCTTCAATGTGCTATCATCTCCATCTTTTTCTTGTAGTTGATCTTCTACAAAGATAACATCCCTGCTGACTATGACCTTGCGGGCAGTGGGATCCCACAAACGATACCCCTTTACACCATCAGCATACCTCAAGAATATACACTTTCTGGATTTCGGATCTAACTTCGTTCTTTCTTGGGCATTGTACATTACATACAAAGGACATCCAAATGAATGTAGATGAGAGTAATCAGCTGGTTTACCAGTCCACATCTCAATCGGCGTCTTCAACCCAATTGCTGTTGATGGTGATCGATTTATCACATAACAAACGGTCTTTGCTGCTTCAGCCCAAAATGAATGAGGTTGTCCCGCAGTCCTCAACATAGCTCTCATCTTTTCTACAAGAGTTCTGTTCATCCGCTCTGCCACTCCATTTTGCTGTGGAGTGTATGGTACTGTGAACTGTCTTTCAATACCTTCTTACTTACATAGTGTAAGAAAATCACCATCTGTATACTCTCTTCCATTGTCTGTTCTCAAACACTTGATTTTCTTCCCAGATTCAAGTTCCACTCATGTTTTGAAGTCTTTGAACACTGGAAATGCTTCTGACTTTTTCTTAATTGGATATACCCAACATCTCCTGGAATAATCATCAATAAAAGTTACAAAATACTTTGCTCCTTTTAGAGACACTTCCGGTGATTCCTAAATATCAGAATGAATCAAGTCTAGAATACATTTGCTTCCAGCATTAGATCTGTTGAACTTTAACCTATGCTGCTTACATGTAACATAATGCTCGCAAAATGATAGTTTCACTACTTTAAATCCTGGAAGTTGCTTTCGGTTAGAGAGAATTTTCAACCCTTGTTCTGACATGTGCCTGAGTTTAAGATGCCACATCATGGTCAATTCTTCTCCTTTGCTAGTTAAAGCAACACACCCATCAGCTTTCTGTTGTGTTTCTCCCTTAAGCATGAATAAATTTGTAATAATCTTTTCCGCCTTCAAAACCACAAGTGCTCCTCTAACAATTTTCATAATCTCATTCTCAATATGGGTTTTGAATCCAAGATCATCTAATTGTCCTAAAGACAATAGATTCTTCTTCAAGTCTTTGACATGTTGTACTTCTTTAATAGTGTGAGTTGTTCCATCGTACATTTTTATCTTAATAGTACCAATAACGGCAATTTCCAAGGCGTGATCATCTCCCATGTATACAGATCCTCCAAAGATAGATTCATATGTGTGAAACCATTCTCTTCGAGAGGTCATGTGCCATGTTGCTCCTAAGTCTATAAGGCAGACATCAGCAAGTCGTTTTCTGCCTTCAACAATCGTTGTTGCCTCACCGTATAGTACTTCACCATCATCTGAGGTACTTGCAACACAACCCTGAGCCTTTGATGTCTCAGAATCTTCACTCTTCTTATTATTCCAACAATCCTTTTTGACGTGCCTTTTCTTGCCACAATTGTAGCAGTTGACATTCTTCTTACTTTTTAATTTTGATCTACCTTGATTCTGGCTCCCACTGGACTTACGTTCAGTTGATCTTCCTCTTGTCATCGATAATGCTTCTGCTTGCTGCGAACTTACATTTCTATCTTCCTTATTTCTGCGCCTCCTTTCTTTTTCTAAGACAGTGGCTGCAACATCATTGAAGACTAGAGAGTCCATTTGGACATTAGTTGTCAGGTTGATGATGAGTTGATCATACGAGTCAGGTAGACTTTGAAGTAGAATCTCCGCACGTTCATTTTCCTCCATTTTGTACCCTAATGTTATAAGTTGTGAAAATAGAGTTTTCAAGATGTTGATATGGTCAGTCACCGATGTGGATTTCACCATTCGAAGAGTGTAAAGTCTTCTCTTTAAGAAAATTTTGTTGTGTAGTGACTTGGCCTCGTACAATTTTGTCAAAATATCCCATATCTCCTTTGCCGTCTTTATCTACTCCACACTAGCTAATACTCCATCAGCTAATCCCAAGTGTAGATCGGCAATTGCATCACCGTCCATTTCATTCCACTTGTCTGTGTCGATATCCGAGAGTTTTTCGCCAATTGTTGCTAGACACTTGTCCTTCCTTAAAATTGTCTTCATTTTCATTTTCCACAACGAAAAATTGTTTCCGTTGAATTTCTCAATTTCGAACTTTGCTGCCATTGTTGATGATTATCTGCTTCTTCACCGTCAATAGTACTTGTAAATAATAACTATGAACAGTAACCCACACAACCAATAACTCTGATACCACTGTTAGGAAATTGGAAGTCGAAGCAAAACAAGTAATTACAATGAAATTGAGAAAACAATGAAAATAAACGTTATGTAGGAGGTATAACCATCCATCAAAATAACAATAATAAGTAGGAGGTATATAGTAAAATAAAATAGCAAAATAAATCGACACAAGTATTTTACGTGGAAAACCCCTAAATAAATTAAGATAAAAATCACGAGCAAGTATAGAATTATTTCACTATTTTAAAGTGGAGATTACAACTCTCTTTCTCTCTAATAACAAGGAAAGAACAACTCTCTAAATAGAAGTATTTTTTACACTCTCTCTTTGAAATAGGAGAAACAACTTTAAGTGAAGAATATAACACAAAGAAGAAACTAATTTTTCTCTTTTTGTAGAAACTCTCAAAGGATGATTTGGGATGAATGGAATGGTGAAAGGGGTGAGGTATTTATAGTGGTTTCCTTCTCCCATTTTCAACACGCATTCCATAATTTACTCCACAAATTTCTCCACTTACCAACCACTACCTAAATTCAAACTTTCTCCACCTAACACCAATTTAATCAATAGAGAAAGTCAAAAAAGAGTAGCTGCACTTTCGGTGTATTTCGGTGCTCTTATACAATACGACACTGTTTATAGATATGATACTGTTCATCTATACAGTACTATTCACCAAAAAGTGAACTTTACAATTTCACAATATCTATAAAAAGAGAAGGTAACGTAAAGCAAAAGTTTGTTTGCAGACTCATCCTACTACTAGTGCTAATACTACTACCTCCAAGCAAAGTTTTTGACTTAATTAGCTTTTTAAGCCATTAATATCTCTCGATATTAAAGAAAAAGAGTTAATGCTTGGAGGATAAGTATATGTATATGTATATATATGATCATATCCTGTCTTCTGTGATTAACATCACACGTTATTGTAGCTGGAGAGACAAGCAGTGGCTGCTGGGAAGTTTACCTTCCTTTTGGCTTTGGCTTTTATCTTAATGCTTTTTATTTATTTCTTTGACCATTCAAATATATTTTGGGTGACAAATCTATTTGCTAATTTAATGCTCTACACCCATAGAAAAACAAAACAAAAGTGATAACAACTCATGCTTCTTGTAAAATTTTGGTTGAAATTAAGTAAAGCAATCAAAATGTTTGTACATTATATACAGGGTGAGGCTCCCTTGATTAAGTTACTTATCGCTTTTCAAAGTTGTTTTTTGGTGATGGCTGGGAATTGCCACAGTTTGTTGATTGTTGTAGCTTACTGCCACGTTGTCCTGTTGCTCTTGCTGCTGGTTTATTCTTATGCTGCTGGAGCAAATATTATGTTGATGCTGCAGCTTATCCTACTGTTGTTGGTGTTGGCTACTGCTGATGCTACAACTTATCCTGTTGTTGTCGGTGCTGGCTTGGCTGTGTTGTGTTGTAACTGTTGCCAGCTGCTGTTATTCTGGCTTACTAATACAGTTAGTGGCTGCTGGTTATAACTAGCGTTGGCTATTACTGTTAATCGTAGCTGGTTTATTATGCAGCTTGCTGCCAGTCTACAATTTGGAAGAAGTTGCTTTTTTACATTACTAGGGATTGCTAAATACTGCTCCTGTTACTTCTGCTTTAATCTGTAGTTGCTGTGATTTGAAAAACTTTTTCCTAAGACTATGGCTGCATTTTGTATCTCAATATCTTCCAACATTTCAGCATTGGTTGTGTATTCAAATGTTATTCTATTGTTAGGTTTTATCCAAGGAGCAGAATGCCCTTGCTGCAAATGTAGCCCACCCAGAAGGTCTATATGCTAAGTACCACTCTCTTTTAGTCTTCATTAAGCATGATAATCTTTTGTAGGATTGCAAATGGCTGGTTAGAGGTCAAGATTATTACCATTTCTTATGAAACAGAGTTGGCATTCCGAGTTTTTGAATTTCTTAGTTAGGCCGTCGTTAACTTGAAGAATGTACATTTTTGAGCTCTCTAGATGATGGAGAAGACAATTTCCGGCTTTTTTGTTAAACAATTTGCGATAATTGTTGGAGTCCCATTGGTTGGTGCTTACCTGCATTTGTTTGCTTGAATACTGTTCAGGTATTAACTTATCATTAGCCATCTGGAAAATGTAATTAAGTTGAAATTGAAATTAGAGAATTGGCGGATTGAGTATTCTTTCTTGCGTTTTGGCCAGAATCGAAATTGATGGAAATTGCAAAAATATCAATTTAGTATTAATTAGTTTACACTATTTTAATACAAAAGTTTCAATAACGTTTCAACACCAATAGCAATGTAGTATTATTCTCATGCAAAACTTTTAATAATGTGTACCGATACTTTAGAATCAATAACTCTCTTAATATTCTTAGAATCAGTCACCTTTAGTATTCTTTCAGTGATACAAAAAATTACTATTAGCATTTATTAAGTAGAACAATATATAGATATTACTGTTCATACCTAAAATTATAATTTCTGATATCACACAATAAAAATTATATTTTTCTTACTTCTTTGTAGGGAGAGAATTTTATTGATTAGTAAGTAGTTTCCCTCCTCATACACGAGTAGGGCATAATATGTATATATTACTGGTTTTCTTACCCTAATAGTATTAGGAATTAGAATTTTTATAAAATACGAAGTATATCTTATGAAATTTTAATTTATCATAAATTATAACTTCCAATTCTAATTTTACTTTCTTCACAAGGATTCTTTTTTGATCGGACACACTTTTAGAATGTCCGACCAAAATTCCTATAAAGTTAAGCCTAGCAGGACACACTAAGACTGACTAGGTATTGAGCTTGCTAGCATGAAATTCATTAATTTCCTAGGCTCGTGACTAGAACACACTAAGACTGATCATGTATTGAACCTGCTAACATAAAGTCCATTAATTTTTTGGGCTCATGACTAGGATGCACTAGGACTAAACAAGTATTTAGCCTGGTATAATGAAGCCCATTAATTTTCTTGGCTCATAACTATTTTCTCAAACACCAAACCCCCTAGTATTTAGTGAATTAACACTTTCACTGGAAATTTTAGTTAATAACAATCCACAAACTTGAATCTCAGCATCTAATAACAATTTCTTCTCTCCATTGTAGATAATCGAGACGCATCGTGACTTGATCTTGCTTTCTGGTCTTCTTTTATATTTCTTGATTGAAACGAACTTTACTAATTTTGGACAGAGGTTATCATAAGGTTTAGACTGTGGCCAGGCCTTCTTTTCAACAATTCCTTAGCAAAATTTATGATTCTCCCAGTTGTTGTATGGTTTAAACTAAGGTCAAATCTTCTTTCAACGATTTTTTTAAAACTTATTTCGTCGTCTGATCCGAATTGAGGTCAAATTTTTTTACAATAGTTTGTTGAATAGGCAAAGTTTACTGATTATTTGATCTAAATTGTGGTCAGATCTTTTTGTAAAAATATCTTAATTTTTCGATCTGAATAGTGGTTAGACATTTTTGCGAAAATATCTTGATCGTCCGATTAAAATTGTAGTAAAATCTTTTTACGAGAATTTCTTGATTTTCTTATCTGAATTGTGGTCAAATCTTTTTGTAAGAACTTATTAATCTTTTGATCTAAACTGTGGTCAAATCTTTTTGCAAGAACTTCTTCATCTTTTGATATGAATTGTGGTCAGATCTTTTTCTTGAAGAGTAAAATATCAGCTCATTTATTTTTTTGAGCAGTCGATTGTCATTGGCCTGAGATCAGGTCATTTTTTTTTACGACTTTTTATAGAGAAAACCACAATATCATTATAGAATTCAGCATTCCTTCTGAAAAATCATTTGAGTTGTGATATATTTTCTTCACTTTCAACAAAGAATATATAGGAAATGCCAACTCCATTTTAGCAAAACTTGTCATCATTCTATGATTGAATGAGTTGGCATGATGTTGTTGTCCTTTTGCGCTTGAGCCTGCATTTCTTGTAATAAATTTTTTATTTCCTAGAAACTAATCAGAAACAAAGTAAACTTTCAGCTATTTCATAAATAAAATGAACTTCCAGCTATGTTAATAAATCTCCAGAAATTTAATAGAATAAACTTAAAAGCGAAAATTAAAAATATTAGTAGCTATACTTCCCTGGTCTGTGTTCACCGAGAAATAATTTTTTCTTTCTAAATCCTTAATGAACTGAATTGAAGCTTAATCAGAACCTTATAAGTATTGAAAGGAAATCAATTTCCTTTTTCTTCTTTATAACCCTCGACCTCCTCTTCTGGTGATGTTGCATTCAACTTGACCAGGTCTTCAAATCTTGGGTCTTGTGTTCAGTATCCTGAGGTGAGGTAGTGACAAAACCTGACGCCTAAATTGGCCTCAGTTGGTTTTCCAATAACATTCTCCCATCTTTGCATAGTATTGCTGAACCACAAAATCGATATTGAAGGTGCATGGTAGTAGAAAAATGATAATAACTTCTCGTGGATATTGATTCTGAATCGTAAATTCGGTGCAACAACAAAAAATAATGGTTGATTGGAAGCACAAATAGGTGATTAAAGCTTCTCCACGATAGCGGTCGTTACCCATATCAGAACCGAAACAATGGATCAAGGGCTGGTTTTTATTTTTGGGGAATTCTAGCAATGTTGGAGTAAGGCAGTGGCTGGGATGAATCAATCATATTCTGAAGTTGGTGGTAATGAGCTAGTTCTAACCTGACCTGGAGATGATTTTCGTTGAAGGCAGCAGCACCAGCGAATACACTGACCTGACCTGACTAGAGGACAGTGGGTATGTAATGTATCGACAGCTCTGACCTGTCTAATTTTCTGAGGGCACCAAACGGACACACTGACCTATCTTGATCTGAGCTGACCTAGCCTGATCACGGCTCCCTTTTTTTTTTTAATCTCCTCTCAGCGTGGTGCATTTAGCTTGCCCTTAGCAAATAATGACCGTATTGTGTAACCTTTGCTGCAATATTGGACAGTATTGCTACTCAAATTGAAACTAAAACATCGGAGAACGATATCCAGATTAGAAAATGCAATAGGAAAGAATTTCAATATGGTCATTCTTCTGCCTGATAAGCATGTTTCCTTCAGCTGTAACTTTTTGTCTGAGATGAACTGATTGCATTAATGGATGTGTCTATTGGCGCAAGCTTCGTTGATCCGAATTCAGCAAAAATCAATGCGGCTCTAGCCTCTCCTGCTTCTCCCGATCTCTTCTGTGAAATTTTAGGTAGCCTTTTTAAGCCCAGCGTAACTAAACTTTTTGAATCCCATTGTCGCTGTGAATGTAAGCTTCTGTATTTTCATTTGTCATTCACAGAAGTGGCCCAACTGCCTCTGTAAATCAGATCCGACCACATTAGCATTCTGGTCATCTAGTATATTTGTATCCATCACCAACGCCTTAGATTGCAACGAAGACTCATCTGATTACTTTTCCAGAATCATCTATCTCCAAAGCATAACTTCAGTTCCAGCAAGTACTTCTGTCACAAAATTAGCGACACTATGGCAAGGCAATGGCTAAAACGTGTTTCTGTGCTACGCGATGGCTAGAAAGCCGTTTCTGTGCTACTTTGAGTTTGCTATGACATTGTTCTAAGTTGGTTCGTTGGGTTTATCAACGGTGGTGGTGGCCGGATGTCAACAATTTGCCAAAACTGTAAGCAATTTCTTCCCTTCCTTTTTATACTACAAATAAGATTTACGTGATTTTTTATTTGGCCACCTCATCTTCCCTTTTTTTCTATTTGTTTGGCCACCTGATCTTTCCTTTTTTTTTTTTTTTCCTTTTCAATTTGTTCGACCACCCGATCTTCTATCTTTCTCTTTTTTATTTTTTCGGCCACCTAATATTCTTCTCATGCCTATCATTTTTTTTTTTTTTAGGTTTTGATCTCTCCACTATTTTTTATTTTTTTACTACTTTTTTATGTTAACAGATTGTCTGCCACTCTCCATTCTTTTTCCTAACACCACCAACAAAAATTATATCATTATCAGTTTATCATATTTTTTTTTTCTCGTAACTTCCAAACTCTCTTTTTGCCCTTTTGTTTTTACAAATTTTTTTTTTACTCTTGCGTAATCTCCTCTTATACAGCTAGTCATCCGCAGTGAATTTTTATTTTTTCACACCTGATTTTTTTCAATTTTTTTCATCAAATAAATATCCCACAATACCTCTTTCTCTTCCACGGTTTCTAAGTTCTGAGCCCCCCTTTTTTTTCATTCGCCTCTAATTTTCTTCACCATACTTGTTCTTTTCTGCTAACTCTTACGATTTTTTGTATCGTTTTCCACAAACGGTACCAACTATGCATACTGAAAATTGTAAATTGTAACTTCCAATATCACAAAGTTAAAATTGTATTTTTCTTATTGAAAATTTCTTGAACCTCGTGCACTTATTCAAGGGAATGGAAGACATAAAAAAGGATCAAGATCTTATATATTATTGTAATATATTAGGAAAAGAGGCCAAATATCTTACCACATACATGATATAATATTTTATTGTGTTTAATTGTTAAATTAAAATAAAATAGATACATGTCACATGCTATATAGAAAATAAGGAATGCCACATCATGCATTATAATATGTAAATGCATTCATGCATGAATTTTAATTAATGAGAATAAGTAGAATAAATAATTTGTATATTTACTAAAGTGTTTAATAAATAAAATATAGATTGTAAAACTTACTTAATGAGATTAATTAAAATGAGTAAAATCCCAAAAAAGTTAAAATGATTGAGCGAGAGTAGGTTTATTAAATTGATCCATATCTAAATAATCACAAACTAGATGGACTATGTCTAGAAGATTGAGATTTAAATGGAATTGCTTTGTCCTTCAGCTTTTCCTACAAATTTCTTGATGAAAATATGCCTAAGAAGATCGAATTTTAAATGGAACCTGACTCCGATCTTTCCTGAGAGTTGTCTAAAGTGTGGTGGCTTGATTTTGGATTAAAAAAAAAAAAACCTAAAACCTTCATTATTGATCTATTGGGATGTATTATTTATAAGTCTTGTCTTGACGCTCCATCTATTATGGATAGGGTTATGCTACCTGAGTGAGGATTTATGATAGTTATCTTTTAAGAATGGATCTCTTCTATAAATAAAACCGTTCATTTTAAAGCAATCTTTGAGTTGGTTGAAACAATGGTCATACACTCAACTTAATTTCTAAAAAGAGATTCCCTAAAGGAAATTTTTTCATTAATTAAAGGATAAAAATATAGTGATTATTACTGTTAAAAAATAAGTTATTTTGATAACAATAATAATTAAAAAGTATTTTAACTTAATTAGATAGAGTTATCACATTCTCTTAAAAAGGAGTGGTAATTATTGATTAAGATGCCATAGATATATTGCAAATTAGATTCGGTAACTGCATCTGTACTTTTTATCCCACGCATCATGTAGTAATATTAAGATATAATATAGTTATTGATAAGGGTGTATATATAATTTCATAAATGAATCCAACCACATCTATATTTAAAGATCATGTGCTATATGGAAAAATTATGCCAAATGGAAACTCAACCTAAATATTGTGCTCTCATTTGATAAGACCAAATAGGTGTTAATCGATTCAATCCCTGATGTTTCTACTGCTAAGTCCACTGTTGAGGAAAGGCAGTATTACAATAGTTGGAGGAATGCAAATAAAACTACCAAGTGTTAAATAATAGCCTCTATCAATGATGTGCTTCAAGCACAACATAAAGATATAGCCAATGCATATTACATCATCTATTAACATCATGAGAAGTTTAGTGATCAGGGACGGAAGGCTAAGATAAAGGCTCTTTGAAGGTTCATTAGCCTTAAACAAGGCTCAAATGAGCCAGTTAAGAATTATATATTAAAATTCATCGATACCCTCAACCAGACTTAGGTTTTGGGAGTAGAGATAGATCTAAACTCCATAATAGAAAGAATTAGTTTTTTTCTTGGTTGACCAAAAGAAGGACATTGCCTTGGTAGTCTGACAATAATTTTTCACACTATAGGTGGAATCACTCAGTCTACATTATTTCTAATGAGATGAATGAACTCTGCATATACATTCATCCAAGCATTAGTAGTGTAATAGTTTACACAATGTGAATTGCGTGGTAGACAAAAAATGTCTACATGCCACAAGAGCGTAAGCGCACGATAGTTATGATAGATCAAATCGTTTACAATTATAAGTTTTATCTTACAAATATACTATTTTAACATTTCCTCGACGTTTAACTTCAAACTCATTGTGCAACACAGGATCCACGGTCATGGTTTGAGATAACTCTAATTGTTCGTCAATAATTGCCTGCATTTTTGGGGTTAAGAATGCATCTCTCATAGTAGCCTTCTTCCTACGCTCGTAAAACCAACTTTAAATTATGTAATCAGCCAACAATATGTTAGAAAGCAAGTGTGATGAATTCATGCTTTTAGCGATGTTAGTGTTCAACAAGTCATGTTGTCGAGAAGAAAATGTGCTTTTGCCCATCTATAAGGTTCATTTCTATTCTCTAAATATTTTGCTATTGTCGGATGCATTACCTTCACATTTTCAAATATTCATTGCACTCACTAAACTGATAAGCCTTTATAGCACAAAAGTAAGTTACCATGAAAGTCTCTGTCTTTTAGGTACTTATCTTATACTTCTTTTTCACATTTTCAAAAATATGGTAAGACTAAAAACTATAAGCTAAATTTTGAAATATCGTATTAATTGCCTTCTCAATATTATAATGTCAATTGAATATGAAAACCAAATTTTTAATCAACACAATAGCTTCTTGAAGTTTAATGAAAACCACTCCCACAAGACATCATTTTTTGAATCCGCAATACTAAATGTCATAAGATAAATTTTATCATTTCCATCTAGTTAGGCGGCCACGAACAATGTCCTACAGTACGTGCCCTTCAAGAACATTTTATCAATAACAATAACCAATCGAATTGTAATATAAAATCCACGAAAACATGGCCTAAGCAACAAAAAGAAATATAATACTAAATGTCATAGAAGTCCCTTGAATGACTTTGCAGAATCCTCAACCGCAAGCTTCAATGCTTATTCCTTACTCCACCATGACTTCATGTATAATAGGCAAACTTCATAACCAGTCTATACATCATCACGAATATTCTTAAGAGTGTAACTTTCACTACAATTTTTAAAGTTATCCTTGATTAGTTTGCTAATTAAGTGAGTACTTGCTTAGCAATGACCATCTCACAACTCTTCATTCTAACAAGTATGGACCAAGTTCAAGCAAATAACTCGAAAATATGTATCGTGATTGTTTTTGATGGCTCAAATTTGCCATTGATAGCCTTGAATAATATACTTGGCCTCAAATCGATCCATACATGATATAAACCTTGAATTGGGAGTGGTTTTTCAACGTGAGCAAGCCAACTTATCTCGAAATGCTTGCTTTGTATTGAATATCTGCCCAATACACTTATTATTTGATCTGGTACCTCAAAATGCATCATTTGGCATGGCTATCAATGGTGGAAATGGAGGCAACCATCAAATAAATTGATTTCTTGATAATGGAGCTTTCTTTGAGTAACTTTTCTCAGTGGGACCTTTACAACCACCTTTTATTGGCTCGGTTTCTTTGACAGCGATATTTCTTCTATTTCGCAATGCAAAGGAATGTCAATATGTCTGGGTGACTATCATGATAATCATTTTCATGATAATCACTTTGATGCACAATATTGTTGCAGGGAGGAGAATCACTTCTATCAATAGTGGTTGCATCATTAAAAAAACGATGGGATCAATGCCAAGTAATCGAAGGCATCAATTGTTTTTGACTTTGCTGGGTGTAATGATTTACAAACCCTTGACCTATATACTCAAACGACTGTTATATTGTAACTACATTGCCATTGTAATAAGCATATCATTTACTTGATTGCTTCCACTAAAAGACATGAATTGAGTTGGCATTGCAAGAATTCCACCGAGTATAGCACAATAAAAAATATGTGCTTTTATTTGTTGTATACTATTTGCAAGATGCAACGTAATATACAGTGGATAATAACCTCTCTTACTTACCATATAAGGATTGTTGGTAGTCATGAACGCTCAAAAATTCAATTCAGTTGTAATATTTGCCGCCATATGACCTGCCCCTGATTGTGCACACACCAAATACATAGTCTTTGCCTTTATAATAAATTCATAAGGATTAATATTAAATGGCTTGTACAACATTTGCATAAATTGATCATATGTTATCTCTCGATTCATAGAAAACCTCTTCAACCTTCCCCAACTTATACTTTGCCGCTATTCGGTGTTCATTCCCCTTAGTTATCATTCACAGTAACTATCGTTACTGAGTTAGCCATGCCTAAACTAAATCAAATTATAAAAATATATGTTAGACAAAAAATGAAAATAGGAACTTTTTGGGGGAAATATTGCTTGTGCACCAAAAAAGAAAAAAGAAGATTTCTGAGGAAAAAAATTAGCAATGCTCTTGCTCAAAACTTACTTTCTAACACAGTCAAATATCTAGTACACACCCTATTTGACAATTTTTATCATTACATTATCTAATTACACACAAATACCAAAAAATCATGTCACATTTTTAACAAATTATATTTTTTATATTTTTCAAACTTTAAACACTCTCATGATTCCCCTTCTGCTCATTTGTGATTTTCTTAAATTATAATAGAGTTGGGATTTTAGGAATAAACAAGTGCGAGGGATATCTATTTAATAAGACAGAAGAAGAAAGAAGAAAGGGATATCTATTTATCCATAAAATTGTGAGTTAGTCATTGTTTAAAGTATTTTTGAACAATGGACATTTCAGAAAATAGGGTATGAATAATGGTCATTAGAGTAAATTTTTCTATTTTAAATGCACATTTGGTTCTTCTTTTTAATTAGTCAAAAGGATTTTTTAATGTTAAAGCCTCTTTTAAATTTTTTTTTTTTTTTTGGTCATTTGGTTATCATTGAAAAAGACTTTTAGTGGATAAAAAGCTTTTTATTTTACCCGAAGAAGTTCAGTACTTGGTTTTTTCTAGTACAGCATTTTTAAAATTTTAAGATAGTTATAATGTTAAAAGTAGAATCTTATTTAACTAATGTTTATGTTATTGTAGTTATAAGCACCATTAACCACTTTCTTTGCAAAAGTTAATTCATCTTTTATTTGTAAGTATAATTTTTTCTTTAATTTTTCATATAACTGAATATCTTCATGTGCTTTTGCTTAGTGAAAATTATTCATGAGGAGTATTTATTCAATTGTTCTTGTATAGCTTGACAAGTTTTTCCCATCTTTAAAGGTGTAATGAATTTAATTTGAAATTATATGCAAGCACAACAATTTTGTGTGTTCATAATTTTTCTTTTGTTGTTGAGACATTGTATTTGTTTTTGGTATTTTTGACATGTATTGTGAGCACAACTGAAAGCACGACTATTAATAATTATCCCTAAATTTTAGTTCCCTTCCTAGCATGTTTTTCTTCCTATTTACAATATACTTTTGCTAAGAAAGAAAACCTGTTCAATACCCCGCTTTTAAGTCTAATATTTCTTCGTCCCGTAAATTTTGATGATTATTTCATCATCACCATAACGTTACATAAACTATTGGGGTTTTCTTAATTTTTTAGAGTATTAACAAATTTATCCTCATAGTTTTCTCAAAATTTTGGACAAGCAGTTTTTTCAATGTCAGTTGACTTTTTGTCAAGATAAAAAAATTAGAAATTATATTATTGTGATTAATTATTAAATAAAATATACACAATCAAATTTAATTTATTTGGTTACACACACACGAATATATTAATATTACTCTATTGATTTATCAAAATTAATTTTTTTAAGAATACTTATAAAATAAATTAAAAAGAATAAAAAGAGAACTAATTTCTCTCTCGTTCCTTCCTATTTCCTACTAGTTTCTCAACAAGCAAACACAATCAAAATCAATCATTGAATTTTCTGTCTTTTTAACCTTATCAAATCTTTCACTTTGCATATTTGTAATTCCCAAATATTAACTCCAAATGCTAATTCTTCCCATTTTCTACTAGTTTCCCACCAAGCAAATAAAAATTAAATCAATAATTGTATTTTTTATTTTTATTTTTACATTTTACCTTATCAAATTTTTCTCAGCAAACAAATCCTTCCTCGAACCTGCAACAACTTCCTCCACTACTCCACCTTTAAATTCGGCAGCAATGTAGATGAACCTAAAGAAAAAGTCAAAATCATGTAATTGGCGGTTAACAATATCCACTATTTTGGAGGGGTCTAGTAGATAGGCAAAATTAACAGAAGGTAGTGGTGTTTGTGGTGGAGAGATGGCGGTGCTAGGCTAATGGTGGGCGGCCATTGCTAGTTTTAGAATCAAGGTTTGTTTAGACTTTTTGTTTTTTTTTAAATTTTTTTACATTTTTAGTTTCAATTTTATTTTTAATTTTAAATTATGTTAATTAAAAAAATAAATAAATCAATCAATTTATCTTAAGTTATTAAGTTATTATCTCAAGTGAAAATTTGTAAAATAATAAATTATTAAATTTTTATATGAACACAAATTAATTAAGTCAAAATATGTAAATGTCCTCAAAAAGTACCAAAGTTAGTAATGAATGTAATGTCGAGAAGGTTTTGGGATATTTGTCAAAATGAAATAGAACATGGAGCCGTAAGCTCTCAAGCAGTGGGAGAAGCCCAAAACCTTATAGGCAGTGGCTTGGTTAAGAGGAACTACTGCAACCATAGGAAAAGCGAGTCTTCATAGGTCAATTGTCACTACTTATAGACCCAAACCTGAGTAATCTATCTATGACCAAGATTAAGCTTAGGTGAAATTAAGTGAAGGTCAGAACCAACTGATGTTGAAGAATCAATGGATAAATTGTGGTTAGGGGTGAAATGCCACTCGAGCCCAGAGGTAGTCGGTTTTCCTCAAAATGTGTTGAGGCACAACAATTGACTGGACATCCAAGGGTAAAGCACTATTTTGGTGAAGGCTGCAAGAGTGGTACCAAATCGTGGAATAAGAATCCTTTGTATCTTAATGCATGTATTTAATTTATTTCGGTCTATTAGAGTGAGATCCACTTTTTGAGGAATATGAGTTGAAGCAATAACAAGAATATTTCTACTAGAACGTCTTTCACAATCCCTGAAGAGATAGTTCACTAATAGATCAAGGGACAAGTAATTCGACTCATTCACCTCCAGATCATGAATGCTTAGAATCCATATTATACAATGAGACATTACTTTTGCTAATTTGAACTCAAGGGTGATATAAAATCGGCCTATTTCCGACATCATATCGATAGTTAGTGCATTTATCATAGTTAGAAGCTCCGTATCGAGGTCACAATCGCTATCGTCACTAGCATTAATATCATTACTAGCATTAATATCGTCACTAGCATCAATATCATCACTATCATCAATAATAAAATTTTTACACTTGTTATCTGGGAACTTATTTAGAAATACTACAATAAAAGGAACATAGGAGTTTGTCACTAGGTATTTGACCAAATAGGAGCGTCTGATTCTTGTAAAACCTTAAACTTATTAGACCTTATAGAATTCTTTTGCTCTATCCAAACTAATACCAATCCAACCCATTTCATGAATAAAATGTGACCAATTAACCAACCAACAAAACTACTTGTTACAAGTAGTATCTTGTTGTTATTTCAAAACATATAAATGTTGACTAATCTGGCATAACCTTGAACTTGTTAAAATGAAATAGTTGAATAATTGAAAAATGAGATTATTCATGAATACACATTAAATGCTAAGATTACGCATTGAATTTCTACTAGTAGATCCATAATCAACAAAGTGGTTGTGATTGTTTCAGAAGAAATGAAATAAAAGATACCGTAGAGCTAGGACACTTATGGTATAAGGTCTACTCAATGCTGAATATAGAGGCGCATAATAGATTTACAAGGGTGATAAGGTTACATTAGAATATAATTTTTCAAATTTAATATTTTAGTGTTCGGTAATAAATGAAGATAAAAGACTAGATTGTTAACATCAATGATATTATATCTTAAATGATTATTTAAAACTTATAAAGATGAATATGTTATTATCTCGTTAAGAATTGATTTTTTTCCTCGTTAATTTTAACATTCTATTCTTTTTTTAAACTACCATATAATGTTAATGTGCTACTAACGTGATGAATAATTAATAATTAACAATGAAGACTACAAGATTAGCTAATTTTCAAAATCATTTATGATCAAAGAAATAAGAAGAAAAATTCAACTTTTAGAGCTTAGTAGGGTGGTGAAAACACAAAAGATAAAGTATTAATTTTTTCATTAAGATTTTTAAAAGGTTGATGACGTAAGTTTGTAGTTATTAGTAATTTTTATTCTAAAAATATTTAAGAATTAATTATTTTCATTAAGATTTAAAAAAATTGATGACTTAAATTTGTAGTCATTAGTAATTTCATATACAATTTAAGAATATAGTATTCAATTTATATGTATTTTATAATTCTAAAATAAATTCTTTGATGTATCTTCTTTAGTAATTTAATTATATAAAAGCATTTTCAAAATTGTTAAACCAAATAATTGACTACTTCAAAAGAGGTTTTTTTTTTTAATTGACATTTAAACCATGAATCTTTTTTTCTCAAAATCTACTCGTAAAACTCTAGTTTTAAAAACTCTACTTGAAAGTCAAAGCAAATGAACTCTAAATATCATAGCATAATCAAAATATACCATGTAAAAGTGGTGTATGTAATTTTCTAATTGAAGACAAGAAATAAATCTTTATACTTTGATACCAATTGTTAATTAAAATATAAAATATGTGTACCTATTTGCTTTCAAATCTTTTTAAGATTATTTCACTAGTTTGATTGATCAAAGGAAGATCACAAATTTGGATTCTTTCCCTCTAATACCTCTTTCTCTTAAATTTTGTTATTTCATTTTGATTTGTATTTTTATATCGATAAATATAAATAATACTTCTATTTATAGTATTATTAGAATAAGAGAAAATTTAATTAAAAGAGGCTGGAATGTTTAATTTTAATCCTAATCAAAGGGAATTTTAGGTTTAATATGAATAAATAGTAATGAACTTATTTAAAAATAAAGTAAGAAGAAAAAAGTATCACATCACTACGATTTATGTGGAGTCAAACATTACAAGTGACTTAATTAGCTAATTTATTTGGAGTCAAACATTACTAGTGACTTCATTAAGTTAGTCCATCATAGGCGACTTAATGGGCCAAACTCATAGGTAACAAATAACGAGACATATAACTTTTATAAGTAATTGTTATTTAACCACAGTTTGATTTAGTATTTTAAATAGGATTTTAAATTTTTAAAATTAAAAAATATAAGAAATTTTAACAAAATGCGTTTGTATGAACTTGTCTAAATTTTATTCAAAAACAATTTATAATATTACCCCCCCAAAAAAAGAAAGAAATTTATCATCAATTATTTTATCTATCCTTCATATTCATTCTTTAGTTATCTTTTAAAAATTTGTATCATATTTTACAAAATATTTTTTTTAATTTTTCACTTTATTCTTACATTTTAGATTTTCATTAATATTAGGCGCTACTAATTAATTTACATGAAAAATTGTATATATGATCTCTATAAATGTTAAAATAATTATTAATAATTTTTTTTATAAGAACTTGATAAAAGTCATGACTAATAGAGAGACTTAAGTTATTAGTTTTCAGACATGATCATTTTCTATAATTTTAATGATTTTTTGGCATACATAAGATCACATTTTTATTATTGAATTAATACAAACTACCAAATTTATTGACAATTTATTCAATTAAAAAATATATTTACACTTCAAATAATTTTACCATATTAAAATTAAGAAGTGACAAAATATTTGATATAAGATTTTGCATTAATATATTTTAAATAGTAGTTTGGAGTGATTAGTCTTTGATTACTACCAAAATTTTGATATACATTTATTCTAGAAAACATATTCAACCAAATAAATACTATTTTTATTCTTCTTAAATTAAGTAAATGTTTTCAAATTTTTGAATTGTAACATAATTTTTTAAAATACTTTTTGAATCACAAATCAAACGGGCTCTTAATTGTTTTTAGTAGTATCACTATTTTACATAACCATTGCAAAGCCAATTATTTCTCATGTCCATTGTAAAGCCAATGGTTTAGAACAATTACAAAAGCTATACCAAAATATTCAAAATTAATATACCAACTCTGTGTAACCACTACAATGAAGGTTAGGTTTTTATTAAAAGGCTATATATTGGATGTGTTATTATATTCATTTATTCAATTAAGAAAAACTTGAAACATCTAATATAAGTTTGCTTAATTAAATTTGAAAAAAATTTATATGCAATAAGATATTCAAATTTCAATGTATTATAGTCATGTATAAACAGATAAATTATATCACTAGTTAATATATCATAAAAGCTAGATAACTGGTGTTATTATGCAAGTTCAATTCCTTTCGACCTCTTATTCTTCATTTTTTTAATTTTTTTTCATAGATAATATTTATCTCTAGCATGTTTCATAAAATAATAAAAACTGGAATATACTATGATCAATTTTAACATTTAGTCAATAAATAGTGTTTTGTTCAAAAAAGGATGAGAAACAAAGATATTTATTATTTTTAGGGACTAAATTACTAAAAGTAGGAAAATCATAGCATACTTCTTACAAAATAATACACAAACATGATTACAAGCATGAATAGATTCTTACACTAACCCAAGTCACACAACATTTTCTTAGCCTCATAAGACGAAAATATTGATCCCTCAAAAAGAAAATTCCTAAGAAATTGCAATAATACATTGAATGGCTTATTATTCCAATGATCAAGTACTTTAAAGTGCATTAACTTTACCACAGAAGTTAAAATTGAAAATTTATTACAACCCAGATATGCTTCTTGTGTAGCAGCAATAAATAATTATTCAAAAACATGAGTAATACTTGTACTTGCAACATTACTTGATTTCCCTAAACTTGTATCATACATATTGTTGTCCCACACATATTCAACATTTCCAAACATTCATCATCCTCCTCAAAATCAATGCTCATATTATTTGTATCCTCATTCGTACTAGCATTACCAATTTCAATTTATTCTCCATGAAAAGTTCATCTTTGGTAACTTCTAGAAAAACCATGTAAGAACAAATATTGTCCGATAGTTGCTAAATTAAGTAATCAAGTACTCAGACAATCTCAACATGGACAATGTGTCTTATTTTCATCATCTACATGACTCTTTGCAATGTTAACAAAGGGCTTAACACCATCCTTATACTCCTTAACTTGTTTGACAACAAGATCCAATTTCTATATATCTTTGATGTCCTGTTAAAACAAAAAATCAATCATGATTAGTTATGAATGTATAATTATTTATTAATGAAAATTCATATCTACTACAACTTCCCTAATAGATAAGTTGTCATATTCAAAAATGCATTTTCTACATGTATATATTCATAGGACGTGTGACAAAAATAAATGCATTATAACAATAATAATTAACAATGAAATTGGATAACAAAAAAACTTATATAAACATTCAACGTTCTTGATTCTGTTTAGAAAATAGTAATTGTACATAGTTGCTTTGCTATTATACTAATTTCAATAAATTTAATTAATTAAATTACTTACAATCGACAAAAATAAATATAATGCTTTTTACAAGTAATAAAATTAGGGTTGGTTGATTATTTGCATCTTAAAATATCCTTTGGACACTCATATTTTAATTAAAAATATTACAAAAATATCTATGACATAATATATGCTTAAGAACAATTGATGTAAATAAATGGAATAAAGTTACTAATAACACTTATCTAAAACTACATCATAATTTTTAATTATTAAACTCTAAATCTTTAATTTAAATAATTTTTTATTATGTGTATTTTTTTTTTTTCAGAAAATGTCAAATTTACAAAATTTTAAAAATCAAAAAAAGCAACAAGCTAATTGGAGAACAAGATTTGGCAATTGTTTAAAGAAAATTGCTACTAAAAGATTTAAAAAAGAATTATTGTTATGCTGACAACTAAAAACGAAATAGGTAATTCAGGAGTGAAATTTTATTAGTAATTTATTTTTGTCTAGAGGAAGGAGCTTAATGAACCAAGAAACAATATATAAACATATTATATAAACTTAATTATTTCAATTCAATTAACTTTATTTTTATATGAAGGACAAAAAAATATTAAGGCAAAATAAATTTCCTATTATTGATTAGATAATTATTTTCTCATTCTCATAGATTGGTTTTTTAAAAATTCCAAATTATTTTTTTCTTAAGTTTTGGTAAAATTTTAAAACTACTAAAACAAAAAATTAAAGGAAAATAATAATTAATGATTAATTATTAAAAGTGAACTAAAATTAAATTAATGATTAATTTATTGTGCTAATAATTAAAAGTGTATAAACTTTGTATATATGTATGTATATGTAAAATCACTAAAACAAGCCAATGCAATCAAATTTTCAAAACTATAGTAATTTAAGCTTTCACTTAATCACAAAAAAAGTTGTTTCTTTTCAATGTAATCAAATATTCAAAACCTTCATAATCTATACCCTATGTTTCCACAAAAATCTATGTAAAACAAAGCAAAGTATAAGAATTCAAGGCTAAAACACATGCAAGTACCAAAAGCACAAATGAAAGAATCATCAATATGTAGTTAAACTCATAAAATGAAGTACAATTATGTTTCATCTTAAAATTTCAGCCACCATGGAAGCTTATACAACCATATGTCAGAACATCAAGTCATGAAAAGAATAAGAAAATAACTAATAATGTAATAAAAATGAAATTTGGGTTAAAACAACCAGCTAGCAAATACTCAGAAGTAAAAACATTTGTGCATTTATGTATCCAAAATAACCAAAACCATTGAATTACCAAAACAAGGAAAAAATCTAATATACTGGAAAAAAACGAAACTGGAGTTTTGATCACATCACTTTTTTCTGCGCATTCTCTAAACTACGATTTGAACATACTTGAAACCATGCTTTTTTAGACAACTTTCGATCATGTAAAAATTGGCTCATGCACGAAACTATACTCGCAACATGCTTTAATGTCTGACTTTAACCGTTCTCAAAACAAGTGATTTTTGTTCACTTTTAGAAAAAGACATTCCAGCATGGCAACATAATCAACACAATACACATTTCAAATCAACATAATCAACACAATATACATTTCAAACCAAATTAACACTAATTTCTTATAATGCATTAATGTAAATTTTCTATTTTAACACATTTCAATCGCAAATCATAAAAGGAAACAAAAATTACCCCAAAAGAATGTCCAAGATCAGGTGATGCTGCTGTCGTTTGCCATTGAGAACTTCTTCCGACAACTCTCGCTGTCAACTTAGTACTTTTCACGTCCACCACAATCATCTACCGTCGTTGTTCGAACACAATGCTGTATCATTTGTTTTGCGATTCCAATTTCGCAAAAACGAATGTGGGTTAGGGTTTCGTTCCGGACAAAATTTTAGTTCAAGTTGGCTTTTGTTATTTTTGGTTTGCGGGATAATTTGGTTTTAAAAAACGTACTTAGGTCATTTAATAAAACAATTTTAAATAGTGTTAGTCTAGAAAAGTTGGGATGAACTGTGGGTATTTTAGTAAATTTTCCTAAGTAATACGTGTCGTGGCAATTGAATAAGCTAAAATAAAAACCAGCCTAGCCTGTCTTCTTTCTTCTCTCCTTTCCCATCCTTCTTCTTATTATTTCTCTTCTTCTTATTATTTCTCCCTATTTTCTTTCAAATTCTTTCAAATTTTCCTTCTCCCAGTAATTAATTAAATTAAAATATACCATGGCTTCTTCAAGTTCCGGAATTTCAATTCCCGCATCAGGTATCACCAAGTTCACCATTCAATTGAATTGTTCAAGTTAATCAGAATTTAAGTATTTCTTAATTTCTTATACTCAATCCTGGTTTACTTTCTCTTTCTTTGTTGTTGCAGACGCGGTTCAGGTGTTGGTTTCATCTCTAGCAGATGAATCTTCTATCGTTAGGGAAGCCTCCATGGCATCTCTCAAGGAGATTGCCGGCCTGTAATGTCCCTCTCTTTATTTATTTTTCCTTGCTTTCTTTAATTAGTTCCTTCATTCTTTGATTCTTAGTTTCCAATTGCAGGAATCCACTTCTAGTTCTTGATTGTTGCTCTGCTGTTTCAAGAGGAGGCCGTCGGGTACTATTATCCTTTATTTTTTCATTACTTTTCGCGGTTATTCTTGTTCTTGAATTTAGGCAATCAAGGAATGAGAAGCTTTTATGTGAAAATTTTACAGCGGTTTGGTAACATGGCTGGCATTTTCCAAGTGATGGCATTTGGAGTTCGCGCATTGGACCAAAAAGACATTGATCCAGCCTTTATGGCGAAGCTCTCTAAGATCGCTACTGCAGAAATGATCTCCTCGAAGGTTCTATGCTTACTCTTTTCAATCAATGGATTTTTAGTTACTTAAAGTGTGCCATTCTGAACTTATTTATAGAGGGGTGGGTTGCCTTTTTGTTTTAATTTTTTATTTTTTAAATTTCAAATGTGTATCTTTTTAGTTATGAAGGGTTTCTTAGAGGCATTGATTCTCATGGATCATAATTTAAATTGCTATATTACATTCTAATGGTGGGAGATAGGAGTTTTTTTTTGATTGAAATTAATTTGCTTTTATTTTATTTTTCGAAATTTATATACCTTGATAACTGTACATGTTAATCATCTACATCCTTTAGGCAATTTAAATCCTAAGACTTTTGATAGTTAGGGATAGTTATTAGAGGAGATAATTATCAGAAGGAGAAAGGTAAGAGAAATAGAACATTTTAAGTGAATATTGCCACCCTAAGTGGTCCATCTTTCTTTATATACTTGCTAAGTTTTGAGGTCAGGCTTAAAATAAGGTGAATGTAATGGCTTGAAGTCATGCAGTGTTAGGTACTGGAATCAGTTTGCCCAACTGTTTTCTGATTCTCAACTCGGTCTGCCTTTGGTTATGGCCTTTTTTTTCAATCCAATAGAGCTGTTCATACATATGATAAAGTCTTCATAAGTGATTGCTTGATACTGGATTTGTACATACGATCTGTACTTTCACCTGGGATTTTCTTCTTTGTGGATTTATCTGATTCTACATGCATCTTTCATTGTCCAATCCCTTCATGGATGACCTTTTATAACTTACCTTTTTTGTTTATTTTGATGTAGGAACTTAATACAGATTGGCAAAGAGCTGCATCGGCGCTGCTTGTATCAATAGGCTCACATTTTCCTGACCTTGTATGTCTCTTGCCATTTCATAATATCTTAATTAGCTGGAAGAATTGCATTCATTCATACATCCATAGGTACCTGTATGCATGTAAGGTACTTGTGTTCATTTATGCACTCATGTATGCATGTGTGCACTTGCTTTGGCAATGTGCTGAACTCCTAGGTTCTTAAGGAATGCTTGCGGTGGCTTTTCTTGCTTTCAATTGATTAGGCAACACTGTTTTTTCCTCTTATTATCCTAATACTAAGCATTAAGCTGTGTTCTGTTATGCTACAGTTAAATTGTTTTTAGGATTCCTTTTTGATGGTTACCCTCATTTGTAAAAGTTAAAACAGCCTATGAGATTCTTTTTAAGGGGTTCAAATATGCCAGTGTCTTGTGCTCCCTAATTCTTCTTTTATTCCCCTGATAGTAATTAGACTAACTTTACTTCTCCTTCAATGTATTGATATTGAAAAGAAGCAATGTAAAATTTGGGGGTAATCTGACAGAATAATTGTTTTCTACTATTTAGTAGTTTTATTAGAAGTTGACAGTGCATATAATTGCTAAGTTAAACTTCTATTAGCAGTTGACAAAGCATATAAGTGATAATTTATGTGCTTGATTGTTTTACTTACCTTTGGACAATTGTGATTTACTACTTACAGTGTGGGTTAGAGAGGAAGCAATGCAGGCCTACACAACGTTCATTTATTTACCATGAATATTGATATTTCAATTATTTGTGTTGTACTGATTCTGTAAATTGGCAACAATTTTGAATTTTCTTACTGTTTCGGGCTTACAATGTTGAAATCATTAATATTTGGCCTCTCCCCAACTTTTGTTCAATGTCTCGGTTTTGCGCATAATTCTCATGCTTATTTATCTTTGGCAGATGATGGAAGAAATATTTCTTTATTTGCATGGAAGAAATTCAGCTTTACCAGCTATGGTTCAAATACTTGCAGACTTTGCTTCCGCTGATGGTTAATCATTTACTTACTATATTTTTTTTTCAAATTCTTTTATATGATTTTATTAGTTTAGGGCGGTGCCCTGCATGTGCTAAAACTAAAGTGTTCAATGTTCCTTTTTTCAATTCAATTGAAGCATTGCAGTTCACTCCACGATTAAAAGGTGTGCTGTCACGAGTTCTACCTATTTTAGGAAATGTGCGAGATGTCCACCGGCCAATATTTGCAAATGGTATGGTTAATTGTTTTATACCTCATTGCAGGCTAGAACGTAATTTGATATTAGGTGTATGAGATGACCTTGTGTTTCTTTCCTTGTCATCTTATTGACTTGTTTAGCTCCAGTTATTTTTCTAGTGTTCAGAATTGTTGAATTGGATGGACATTGTGCCCAACTTTGAGAAGATTTTATTCTTGATTTAGATGTTTTAAACTGTTCACACTTTAAAAAAGGTGCATGGCATCTAATGTGCATCAACCAACTTGTTTAAATCACAGTGATTTTAATTCGATTTTCATTTTATCTGTTAGCTAACAAAGTTGACATAGACAACATTATTACATTTGCGTATTCAATTTTAATTCAATCCCAGTCACCAAGATAAACCTCTAGAGCAATTGCTTTGGGATTATTACATTTGCGTTCCCTAGTCAGACAATTTTTAGGGATTTATGCTACTGAAAACAGTTGCTACGTTGAATGAAAGAGGTTGCACTCTGTGACATTGGTTGCTGGGTCTACTGGAGATTGTACTACAGGATATTGAAGTCATCATAGGCTGAGCTTGAACTTGGAAAACTCTCTCGTGTCACAGTTTTGATATTTCTTTAGTTATGTGATTTCTCTGGTCTATTATATTGGATCAGCCTGAGCAGAAACTCTGGTTCAATATGTTTAAATGTCCAACTTTCTATTTGGTTTTGATTTTAGTTTGTTCCACAAATAAGTATTGGGATATGATAAGAAATTTCAGTTGAATATTCTGCAAAGCTTTATTTCTCACATGTACTCACCATTTGTACTGTTTAATGTTCAGCCAACTTGTGATAATGATATAATGTTATGGTTTTCTAGCATTTAAATGTTGGTGTCAGGCTGCATGGCAATACAGTATGGATTTCCCTTCGCACTCCTTTTTTGATGGTGACATCATGTGAGCTCAATATTTCAATATTTCTTTTTCTCAGATGCCACATAATATATCCGCATTACATCATGCCTGAAATAAATGTTTAATGTGTACAGGTCATTTCTGAATTCTGCTTTTGAGCTTTTATTGAGAGTTTGGGCAACATCAAGAGATCTTAAGGTTTCTGTGCAAAATATTTTTTTCTTTTTATTTTTTTGCCTCTCTTTTTAATATCATTTTTGTTCTTGTTATTCTATAAAATATGTGTCTGGTATCGGGTGTTTTAAATTCATTTTTATCTCTTCTTAGAAAAATTCTTTAGACTAAATATGTGGTATTATCAATTTCTTATGAAAGGTTCTGTCTCTATTGTTGAAATGAATCCAGGTTATTGGAAGAACAACATTAATTAACATAGCTTGCTTCTTATGATCTATAGAATTGGATGGGCTTGTATATCATGTGATGGTATTACTTGCTGTATGCATGTGGAAGCCTTGTTTATGTTTACAAGAATATCATTTATAGAACTCTGCTGACTGAAGAATATGAAGCAAATTTCTTGCAGAAAATATCTATGAAAGTTCTATGTCTATGTTACCAATAATTAGTTTATGAATATGTAAGTGATAGCGTATGCTTAATATATTTATGCCTATAGTGTAGAATCTGCAGCAGTTTTTGGCATTTCAAGTAAATTTGTTTGTTTTGTTTACCTTGAATTAACTTCTAACAGGTTCGTGTGTCTACTGTGGATGCGCTGGGTCAGATGGTTGGACTTATCACACGGACACAATTAAAAGGCGCTTTACCAAAACTTGTCCCCACTATATTGGAATTGTAAGATTACTTAAGTCTACTTTTCTTTTTTTTGCTACGACTATTGCACTGCCTGTGTGTTTTTTTGGGCTTCATTTAATCGTCAGTGGTTCAAGCTAGATAGCAGAATAGCTTGTACGTGGTTTGTGTGCCAGAATTCGCTGTTTGGAATTCTCAACTTGCTATTCTATTAGATGTTTTTTTTTTTTCCTAATGCTACATATACTGTCATCAAGCTTTTTGTAAGTCATTGGGCGTCGATCAGAAACTATACTGTGCTTTCATTTCCATGTTTCCTGTTATTTAGGTATAAAAAAGATCAAGATACTGCACTTCTTGCAACATGTAGTCTCCACAATCTGTTAAATGCCTCATTACATTCAGAGACAGGTCCTCCGTTGTTTGAGTTTGAGGTACTGCATATGTTTACTTTCTTGTGGTCAAAGATCCTTCAGAAATTTTGTTTCTGTTCTGTTTTTTTTTCCTTTTTCCTTTTTTTTTCTTTTACAATTGCAAATTAAGTGAAATTGAATTCAAGTTTGTAGTGTAATGTAATGAAATTTAGTGGCAAAAACTCGAGCTTATTTTCTTATTTATGTCATTTTGATTTATGACCAAATTGGGTTTTCTTTTCAATTAGGTCAATGATATTGTTTGATGCATTCATTCAGAAGTTCCATGAACCAAAGATTATTAATAGGTTGACATGGCTATATGAAATAATAAAATTATGAGCCTCCATTACTCTTGTTCTTATTATCATCGCAAGAATGCTAACTGTTGGATTCTCTTCCTTTTATTTTCTTTTACCTCTTAAGTTATTGTTATTTTTGTTTTAATCAGTAATTACGAAGTTACAAACAATGTTGAAAAGGTAAACATCAATGGTCAATGAAGGGTCATACATAAAAGCATGACTTGAATGGGTTGGTGGGTTAATTGTTGTTTTCTTGTGTATGGCAAATTATGACAATAATATGCTATATTTTGAACAATCGGTCTTAGAAAGAATAATGGGAAGTCTTGGGATGACCACTGTTTTCGTCATTTGTAAAATTACATCTTCTCTTTGGGCCAAATTAGGCAAGGAAGCAAAGATTTCTTGGGTTAGTCCAGCTTCATCTAATGCCTTGTTAGTGGAGAATGTTTTTGCTTTTGGAAAAAGTAGAAAGGCTAAGACTTTATGAAAATTTGTGGTCCCTGCTGTGGGTAATTTGGTGAGAAGAACTAGTTATATTCTTGAAGAGGAGAGAGAGAGAAAGAGGAACATGTCGTTTATTTGGTTATGGGAAAAAAATTGTTTTCATGCTTTTCTTTGGCCCTTGGTTTCTAAGGATTTTGAAGACACTATCTCTTCTTCATCAATCTCAATTGGAAAGGAGTCGTGGGTTAATTTTTTTATTGATTCTCCTTTCATTTTGAGGTATAGACATATTGTTTGAGGTATAGATCTACTGATATGTGTATAATCAATAGGTGGCCTTTTGGATCTCTGGTTCATTTCCTTATCAAAAAGGGAAAATAGAAGAAGGATGGAAAGTCTTTTACAAAGGAAAGGCAAAAGAAAGAAAAGGAAAAATGCAATCATAAACATGGGACCTAGTCTAATGGAACAAAGCATAGTGAACTTTCATTTAGAGTAAGGAAATTAAAAATGAATATTGAAGCATTATTTTTATCAAAAAGTTAATTAAGATAAAAAGGGCATCTCAGCGTATTCTCATAAATGGGTACATAATTTGATAAAAGGAATGATAGGTAACCAAACAAAATTTGATATTACTTTCAAATCCAGGGCAAGAGCTTAAGCTATTATGTAGTGGGTACGCCCAAAGTACAACTAGTCATAACAAATACCAAATCTTATAGATTTGGAGAATTTTTTCCCTCTTGCTTGCCTGCTTCCAATTTTCTTCCTTTTTTATTTTTTCTCAATAGATAATTCTGATGGGATACTTCCTGATTTTATCTACTTTTTATTTATATCTAATTATTATTATTTTTTTTTTTTTTTTTTGCAGGACCTCACAGTCATTTTATCAACACTTCTTCCAGTGGTTTGCATTTATAATGACAGTAAAGAGCATTCATCTTTCTCGGTGGGGCTAAAGGTAAACCTCAGCAGTAGTTGTTAATGCTTATGCAAATGCTATTCCTTTTTTGGATATTATGATTCTGTTCGTTATTTGTGCCAGTAATTCCTTATTTCTACTCTTATCATGATTTTTGTTTCTTTGTTCTTTCTTCTTCTTTTCTTCTTCTTCTTCTCATTCTTCTTCATATATTTGTGTGGCACAGACCTACAATGAAGTTCAGCATTGTTTCCTGACTGTCAGCTTGGTGTACCCGGATGATTTATTTATTTTCCTTTTGAACGTGAGTATGGTTTCCTTCCTGTAAAAATGGTATCTATAGTTAATTACTGTTACTATTTCTTTGCCATGATAGTCGATTATTTAAGAAGCATTATATTTGTAGTTTTAAAAATTATGACAGCATTGTGGTATGATTCCTATTATGTTTCTGGTACCAGAAATCCAGTCTGAAGGAAGAACCTTTGACTTTTGGTGCACTCTGTGTTCTAAAACACCTCTTGCCCAGGTTTCTTCCCACCTCTTCTTTCTGTTCTCTCAGTTTTTATTTGCTTAAGTGACCTTGCTTGCATTTTTATTTGGAGGTCGTCTGAAGCTTGGCACAGTAAAAGGCCTTTGCTTGTTGATGCGGTAAAGTCCTTGCTAGATGAGCAAAATTTAGCCATCAGAAAGGCTCTTTCTGAGGTATGTTATAATTAAGTGATTAGTGCATGGTCTTTATGTTGTTAATAAGACACTTCTGTTTTTAATTTGATATGAAATTTGTTGCTTTGTGGCAGTTGATTGTGGTCATGGCTTCACATTGCTATTTGGTTGGTCCTTCTGGAGAGTTGTTTGTTGAATATCTTGTACGCCATTGTGCTCTGTCAGATCAGGATAAACATGATAGTGAGAGCTCCAAGGTAGTCTTCAACACAGTCTTTCCTCTAAAAAATATTGGAAGCTTGCATCAGACTTCTTAACGTGAAAGAGAGTATGTTTGAACATTGATTAAGGGGAGTTGTCAGAATAAAGATGATCAGCTGTCCAAATAATGGAGTTATATTTGCTACAATAAAAGAAAGAAAGATTATGATACTATTGCAGTAAGAATCAACTAATTGGGGTACATTAGCATTCAAGTGTGGGGTTAGGTGCTGATATGGATGCCTTATATTGCCTAGAAATGTTATAATCATCTTTAAATTTATTCGTATCAGATAGACTATAACAAAATGCTGAACTGTTTTTCCAGGTGAAGATAGGGGTATTCTGTCCAACAGAGCTGAGAGCAATATGTGAAAAAGGCCTTCTTTTGCTAACTATTACAATTCCTGAAATGGAGGTTTCTCATTGTCCTCTTACATTCAGTCAATCTCTAATGATGATATTACTTTTATGGGTTTAGAGCTTACCTCAGTATTAGAGAGTTAAATCTTTTTTTTTTTAAAAAATAGATTATCCAAAATCATATCTTATTTATATCTAAAATTTGTGCAGCATGTTCTTTGGCCTTTTCTGTTAAAGATGATTATTCCACGGGCATATACTGGTGCCACTGCCACTGTAAGAACTTTACATATCTACATCTTCTATTTTTTGCTCTGCTGGAAAATAAATTATGGGTAATTGCCGGGGTCTGTGTTGTTTTTTGAAAATCATGAACACCAGAAGTTAGCCAATGTCATCAATCAGCTCATCTTAGGTTTTGATATTATCCTTCTTTTTTGAGATTCCCTATTTGTTAGTTTTGAAAATCTTGCCTGTTTTAGAGGGGAAAAAACTAAATGAAAAGAAATTAAAATGAATAAAAATAAAGAAACTCTTTTCAAAGCCTAAAAGTACTGTGCTTGGTGTTTGGGAAAATTGATAAAATAATGCATTTACAAATTCATAAAGCACAAGTGGTGCCTTCTCATATGAAATTTGCACATTACTCTAGAACGTATTAAGACTTAGGCTAGTTGTTGGCATTTGCCAAAACCAAGGCTGAATATCTGAAATATGCAAGATGTAAGGATGTTTCGGACAGTGGCCAAATGCAAGACAGCTCTCAGGGTGTATATGATAGAATTTGGATTTAGTTTCTTGTTAGAGTCGTACTTAGCTTACTTTAGTTGGTTTTGGTTTTCATTGTTATTTTTAGGTAGTTAAATGGGTTGATGGTGAACCTAGTGAAGGGTCTAAAGAAAGTGAGTTAAAGCTTGAGAGATCTGGTTCATGAAATTGACTTATGGTTTTTGTGATATTTGACAAACAATGGAGACATTGACATTGTATTCTAATGCATGCTGTTGGTTATTATGTGCGTTTTAGTTGGAGTCAATCCTGCTGCAATTTGTTTGGGTGGTTATTGATGCACATTTGATTCTATGTATGTTGCGCATGAAAGGTTGGCTGTGCTTTTTACAATTGCTAAAACTCTCTGCGTATGTGCTTCTGTTTTAGGTTTGCAGATGCATCTCAGAATTATGCAGACATAGATCTTCTTATGGCAATGACATGCTTAGTGAGTGTAAATCTCGAGCTGATATTCCAAATCCTGAGGTATAATTACTCTTATCTGTATGATCTATTTTCCATACCACATTAATAACCATCAATCATTCATCTGCTATGCATGTATCTAGGAGCTGTTTGCCCGTTTAGTGGTGCTTTTGCATGATCCTCTAGCAAGGGAGCAACTTGCAACTCAGATTTTGACGGTAAGCATCTTTTATCACTGGTTTAGGTTTATATAAATTACAAAAGTAAACTGCAATTTCTGTTCGTAAAAGCTAAAACTTGAAAGTGAGCACTATCCTTTTATTTGACGATCAATTTCAGTACTATGGATAGGATGACTTTACTTTGAATATCCATTACATTTTGTATTTCATAATTATCTCAAACATTTTTTTTCCTCCTATAAATATTGATATATATATTTTTCATGCATTTTCTTATCTGTATACTGGAAGTGAATGAGAAATGTGTTTTCAGCAGTTTTTCATATTGACGCAAACATGAAAACAAAAGGGGAAATATTAATAATGGGGACCTAAGGGGTGGAATGGGGTAATATTGGTGCACCATACTAGATTGGACTAGATCAGGAAGATGTGGTTGGATTCGATTGTACATGATAGGATTTTATTAAATTGAACGATATAATCTGTTGTATGAGAGTGTTAAACTATTGGATATACTATTATTGTTATTATTATTGTAATAGTTAATGTTTTAGAATTAATTATTATAAGACAAAAACAGATGTTGTATTGTCAACTACTTCCTTTGAAGTCACTACTTAATATTGTTGAAATCCTTGTTGGGCAATCTATATAGTCATAGAGTCATGGTCAATGTTTGAAATCCCAATGACCAGCAAAGAACGATTGGAAGTTTGGCTACCATGCTATGCTTCCTTCAAATGTGGTGAGTGGAGTTGCATGATAATCACTCTCGTTAGTGCCTACCAATCTACTCGATGGTGGCAGTGCACCTCTATAGTTTCCTTTTGATGGTGAAATTATATGTTTGGTGAGGATTCCAACAATATTGAAAGTGACTTAAAAGGGGTTATTGCAGCTTGTGGCCGGTGGAGAGCGGTGAACTTACAGTTTGAGCGTGTGTGTGTGTGTGTAACTATATAAGGAAATAATAACATCACCTGCATATGTGGGACGTCTTATCGCAGTGAATGACATTATATCTTGAGTAAGATTAGACTTTATTTGACTTATTTGAGTTAGATTCTTTTATTTGTTTGAAGTAACTGTCATTTTTATAATGTGGTTTTCTTGTTTGGGAGTAGGATTTATGTTATTTATTAAAATTTATTTGTATATTGTTTAAGTTGTTGTCTAGCTTCTATTGCTTTGAATTCTGTGTTTTGATAGGTTTTGCTGATTCTTGGACAAAGATTATTGGTTAATCTTCACCTCTTTAACACTTTTCTCAGCTTGCTTCTGTTTGTCTTACTTTTTTCCTCATTCTCTATTTTATTCCTCATATATTTCTATTACAGTTCTTTATAAGATCTGTTTGTCTACCTTGAGGGATGCATCTTTTTGAGCTAGTGGATGACGTGTTAGTTATCTTAGAGATCAGTTTTTGATTCCCAAGGTGGTGGATCCAAATGTTTTTCAGTTTGATGAGAAAATCATCATAACGATAGGTGATTGGCTTATTGAAGATGGACTTTAATGCTTTATCCTAATCTATTAGAATCATAAGTTTGGGGATCTAGATAAGTCATCATAGAGAAATTGGCAAAAAATACCTAAAATTTTCCCGTGATCTCTTTTCCAACTTATATAGGGATCGTTTTTATTTCTGTTCTTTATTTTTTGTTAACTGTTTTCCTGTTATTTGTTAGAATGTTTGTTTTCATTGTTACGGGTAGACTTCTGTTATTTTTTCATTTAGGGGTAGCTATTAACAAAAACAACATTATGTGCAGTTATTATCAACTCTGACATTACGCAGTTGATTTTCTCTCCTCCTAGATTGTTCTGATTCTCCATTTTCTCTTTATATTTTCTCCCTTTTCTTTTTCTTGCACAGTTTTCTACTGAAGTCAGGTCCTGCTAGATGAGCAATTGTGAAAATTATTGGTTGAGTTTCATTTCAAAGATGTCTTTTTTGTGTTTGCAGGTACTATATTATTTGGCTACTCTTTTTCCGAAGAATGTCAACTTATTTTGGCAAGATGAGGTATGTCATTGTTTATGTATCAGGTTGAAAAGTTGCTTAAAATGGAAGTTCATGTTTGAGTTGACGTTTCTATTGAAAACAAACACTTGTGGTGGTCTCTACATTATCGTTAAGAAACCAAACAACAATTTGTAATTGTTATAAATGTCCTGGGTCATCGAAATTGAAATTGACGCTCGACAGAAGTAGGATTAGTTCAGTTATTCATTTTAGTCAAGAATGTTATAACAATTATTTTTCTGCTTCTATTGTTGATGCTGCTACCACTGCTTCTAAAGTGCCTATTTGTACTATAAATGTTATTTATTTATTTATTCTTTTTTTAAGTATTGCGTATGTGACATAAAATGTACAGAGAGATCAGAAAACAACGGAAAGAAAGGAATGGAGAGTAGAAAGGGAGGAGAAATCAGAACAGAGAAAATAAACATCTTATGCATAATTAATCAACGTTTGCCTTAGCACTAGTTACAAAAGTCTGTTTATATAGAAACGGGTATGGACATTATACAGATAAAATCCCGAGATAGTTCTAATTGAATATAACAATAGAAATCTTAGATGAGCTTTATCAGAGATGAAGATAAAAATCTAGATATTCTAACAAATTAAACTAATTGTAATAGCATTAAAAACAAGATAGTCTAACATAAATACACAGGTTTTCTAATATGATCTCCATTTGTATGACACTTCAGTAGACCTCTGTTTTAGATTCATATCTCTCTGTGCTCTCGTTCATGCATGACTGTGCTGTCCAATTTAATTGGTTTTGATCTTTGGTAAGCTTTAGATTCCAAAAATGAAGGCATATGTTAGTGATACGGAAGACCTAAAGCTGGATCCTTCATACCAGGAGACTTGGGATGACATGATAATCAATGTAAGAAACTGTAACTTCTACCTAAGACATTAGATTCTTCTTTTGCATCTGGGAAGACATATGCTCCTTAATAGACTCCTATGATTTGTCTATTAAATTTGTCTTTTTATTTAGTTTATTTATTTATTTGGGGTGCGGGGGGTGGGGTGAAGGATTTGCAGAAGTCTTTGTTGAGCTCCATTACTCACCTACAAAAGAACTTTTCTCCAGTCTTAAAATATAAGGAAAAATAAATTCAAAGGTCTTCTGTCACAATGTATAACTGATAATGTCCTTTTGATCTTTGGTGACAGTTTCTTGCGGAATCTTTGGATGTGATCCAAGACACTGATTGGTTGATTTCTCTTGGAAATGCTTTCACTGAACAATATGTACTTTATACACCTGATGATGAACATTCAGCACTTCTTCACCGGTATAACTTCCTCAAATTTGCTTTTTAAATTAATCAAAAAAAGAAATGAAGAAAAATAGGACATAGTTCTGCTTTTTATCTTTTGGGTACTGGGAAGAAGTTTTTCCTCATGATGTCCATTAAAGTTGCAAACATGTTTTGAGTAATATGATGGCTTTGGTATTTTTGATTCTTGAAAGATCAGGTTTGCAGAAAGTTGGTGAAATTCTGTTAAATAACACCTGAAAATTTTGTTTTGGGTCTTGAAAGATAAGGTTTAAAAAGTTGCTGAAATTCTGCGTTCAATTATGGCTGAAAATTTTCCTTGCAATTATCATACTTAATAACAGTACATTTTTATATATATATATATATGTGATGTTGATAAGTTGGAATTGTGAAATATGATATTATTTGTGTTACTTGCACTATAGTAGCATTTCTTTTTCCCTCTCTCTCTCTATTTCCAAGAAGCCTTTGGATGGCAATTGACTTATAATGATTATTTATGGAATCGACGTTAAGGTTAACATCATTCCTTCTATAACTGTCATTTAGGTACACTGCTAAAAGGCAGACAAATAGTTTGGATGGATGGATGGTTGTACTATTTGTAATCTTGCAGCAGGGAGCCATATCTCTGTAGGATGGAAGTACTATTTGTTTACACTGATGTACCATGCTTAAAAGAATCAATTGTTTGGAAATAAATTTCAGATTAAGAAATGCAACCGGTACTTCTTGGATGTACTTTGATATAGATTAAAAATAATCTTTTTTTCTGTAACACACAGAAGTAGAAATATGAAGAAAAACTTTAGGAAGTCATATCATGAATAAATTAGAGATGCTTACATTTTAAAGCATTACACATATAAAGAGAACTGATGTTTGTATGCATCTGTTTAAAACAAATTAATAAATACCCTAAGTACATTGTTAGGATGCAGTGTTTGACATATCGTTTTTAGTCAACTGGGAGCATTAATTTTGATACAGTCGGTACTACAAAGGTTCTGCTTCTAAATATTTTTGCTGAAGCCCCCGATCTCTGTGTTCTTCCATTGCTGTGTCCATCTGAAGTCAACAGTCAGAGGGCTTGTTTGTTGTTGCCATTTGATCTGTTCTGTTGCAGGTGCCTGGGTGTGCTTCTTCAAAAAGTAGATGACAGAGCTTATGTCCGTGATAAGATTGATTGGATGTACAAACAAGCTAATATAGCTGTTCCAGCTAACAGGCTTGGTTTGGCAAAAGCGATGGGGCTGGTATCACAGACTTTGAAGTTTTATAATTGCACTTCTCTTTGCCTTTTACCACATTTATGTTTGGTTCTTCCTTGCAGGTTGCAGCATCCCACTTGGATACCGTGTTGGATAAGCTCAAAAGCATTCTGGGTAATGTTGGGCAAAGTATTTTTCAGAGGTGTGTGCCATATTTTATCATATTGTGTGCATTGACTGGCCTCTTTGCCCCCCCTCCCCGAAAAACTTTCCATGTCTGAGTTCTTCTGTTTTAGATCAATCTTGATATTGGAATCTTTTAAGCTCATGGTCAATGCTTATTTTATTGTTCATTTGTTTTATGCATGCATCATTTTCCAATTTATTGTGTGTTTGTGCTGAAAATTTTTATATTTTATGAAAAATAACAATTTTAACACTTTGGATCTTCGTGCATTGCAGATTATTATCTTTCTTCTCTGATACTTATAGGACGGAAGAATCTGATGATATACATGCTGCTTTGGCTCTAATGTATGGATATGCTGCAAGATATGCTCCATCAACAGTTATTGAAGCGAGAATTAATGCACTTGTTGTAAGTTACCTTTTATTTGAGTTCTTTATGAACTTGCAGAGATATCATCTTGATTAAATGTTTGAGGAGTCCTGCGATGGCTGATTTTGGGATTAAATATTGCTCTATTTATCATCTGAGCTTAAGCTTTTGGGTTGGTTTCTGTACCATAGTATCAGAATCCATTGTTCTTTGCTCTTTTCCATTTGATGGATCCTTCATTGAGACATTTTTTAACTCCAAACCAATTATTCTGTTGAGCCAGCTTGCAAGGGGCAATAGGAATTCCGTTGTTAATGAGTTTGGAATTGATTTTGCTTTGTAGCTCTTCAACCTACTAAGCTTTTGGTTTGGTTTCTCTAATGTTAGGCTTTTACTTTTATTGCCTCTGACCACTACCTAGGCAATTGGCTCTTCCTTTTATTCTTTCCAAGCTTTATTTTTTATATGGGCTTATATGAGGTTCTGTCAGTGAATGCTCCCATTTTTTTTTTTTTTTTTTGATAATGTGGAATGATACAACATTCTGTGGTTCAATCTCATAATTGAACCATACCATTACATATATACAACTCTTAATTAAGCTTCCTCACTGTTGACTCCACTGAGAATTTCTTTAGGCAAAGCAACTACTCAACTTCTTTCTACGTCCCTTCCTTTTAATATAAGATCCTTGTTTCCTATCCCAAAAAAAGAAAAAAAAATAACCAAAAAAAAGATAGAGATATGCTACTTGGAAACATTTTGATTTGGTTACTTTCAAGCTTCAAGTTTAAATGTCACTTAGAACAGCCACTATAGGGATTTATGTATTTCTTTTTCCTTCTATCTTTTGCTGGAGAGGTCTCATAGATATTTTCTTGTGTGCATAATAAGCAAAGAGTTGTGCTTAGCTGTATATTGCCGCTGAAAATAATCATTTTCAATTTCATTGTCTACATTTCTTTCTTCAATGAAAATCTGCTGCTGATGCTTTTTGTAAAAAGGTCATTTGACAGCCAAACAAAAAAAAAAAAAAAAAAAAACGAACGAAGAATGAAAAAGTTAAAAAAGGTTCTCACAACAGCTAAGTGTCACTGAACATAATTATTTTAGATATGATTGGGTACATTGCAGGGCTTTTTGTAATCTGCTTTTGCTTCTTGTTGTGAAAAGGTAATTTTGATAGCCTATCATTTTAGATTTGATAGGCTACATGACTAGCTTGCTTGATAATCTGCTGTTGTTTCTTTTGAAAAAAGGTAATTTGGGAGCCAAATAAAAAAAATAGTAGTTAAAAGAAAAAAAAATTATTTTGCTTTTCTGTTTGTGACAAGTTGTGCAGCAGCATTATTATAGAAAGATCAGTTGTATATTTCTTTTGCTTACAGGGAACAAACATGCTTTCACGGCTTCTTCATGTACGCCACCCTACAGCAAAGCAGGCTGTCATCACGGCTATTGATCTACTAGGTCTGTATTCAGTTTTCAAATCCTTATTTCTTGTAATACATTAGGGGGGTTCATCTATTTGTATTTTAATTCATATTGCAATGTCTATCAGTTTTGATCATTGACTTGTCAATTGCATTATTTTCATCTAGCATCTTCTGGGTGTCTCCTGTTACAAATGATTTAAATTCATTTCATTTAGAAAAAATATAGAATAAATACAACCTTGTTTCCAAGTATAGAGATTTAAGGTGAAGAAAAGGAAAAAGTTTAACTAACATGAATATACCCAAATCTTTCCTATTTTTAGTAGTCAACCAGGAATTAATATTTAAGATTAGGAAACAACAATAAACTCCAGATACATGAATTAATACTTCTGGGTGTCGCAACAAAGCCTAACTGTTTCGCACTTGATTGGTTCAAAAGGAATTTTTCACAGATTTGTTGATCCATTGCACTAAATTAGCTTTAGCACTTAACTTTGCCATGCGTAACTGTGTTTTGCTTTGTCAAGACACCAAATTCACCTCATATGAAAATTCAATACCTAGATGTAGGTCTTCTATTTATACCTGATCCACCCAATCTGCATCTGTGAAGGCTCCAACTCGTAAACAGTAATTCCTAGAGAAACATTAGACCATGCCCAAGAATTGTCTTCAATTAACATTCTTTGAACTCCATCGATGTGACATTGTAGTTGGTGAGTGCATAAATTGACTGATCAAATTCCAACTAACATACGGTAACAACATCAAGTCTATGGTTTTGATCAATAGCAGAATGACTAGGTGCATCCTAAAATCCCTGCTTCACTTAACAGATCAATAACATGCTTTCTTTGTGAAACTAAAATCCCCGGTTTGATTTAGTGGCCCCAATTCCGATGATGTCCCTCAAGTACCCCATATCCTTGATTTCAAATTTCTCTAAGGAAAAGGCTTTCGAATGTTTCTTTATTCAACAACATCTCTATGGACTGACTATTTTGTCAACATAAACAAAGAACTGTAATTTTTTTAAGAGACAAGTTTTCATGAAAAGAGTGTAGTGACACTGGCTTTGATGAGTCCAAACTTAAGCAAGAACTTAGTTGACCTCTCGAACCACGCCTGAGGAGACTGCTTTAGTCTATAAAGGGATTTCTTTAGCTTAACACACTCTGTTGCCGCAATAAATATTCTCAAAGTGAAGAGTGAGATCAATGGGTGTGTACCATCAACTATAAAGTCATGGTTCTATTGAGAGAAATAATACCAGAACAGAGGTTAAGGGCCATTATGCAGAGCTATGGAATTTACAATAAGGAAAATGTTAGCACCAGTTGTGAAGATGAATGCCATAAGGGTTTTCTTAACCTTGGTTGGTAAATTTTAATCAGCCACTACAGCAGCTAGATGTTAAAATATTGATCCCACATTTCATCAAGAATGGACTCTTTCCCCTTACAATCTTTAAGAGTTTCTTGTACATTTTGTTGGACGTTTTCCAAGGACGAGTTGGCTGTAAAAACTTTAAAAACTTTGCAATCTGGGGTAAGATGAGATAAACTAAAAAATTTTATGTGGGATGTTTAGTACAGGTTCTAATATCTTTTTAATTGCTACAGGAAGATCAAGGTGAGCATCAAATTTAGAATCAAAGATTTGTTTGAGACATACCTAATTTTATGATTGAATGATTGACCATGAGAAAAGAGGGAACTTCCGTCCTATTTATTGTAGTAGGTTTTAGTAGACTTGCTTAGAATTGCACGTGGAATGCTGAAAATAGAAGTTGTCTTGGTTGAAGTGAAGGATAATGCCCTAAAAAAGCTTAAAATGAAAAGCAAGAGAATTGCATTTACAGCTGCTCTTGTTTTATCTTTTATCTTTCTCTTTTTCGGTTGACTTTGTTATTATCCTTTCACATGCATGGTACCAAATATCGTAGTTGGCCTAGTAAATCTTGTTTATAATTTCTTTCAATAGTCAATGTTGTGAAGATGATGCAAAAGATATCATACATTCTGGAATGGTGCTTGTGCAGGTCGTGCTGTCATTAATGCTGCTGAAAATGGAGCATCATTTCCCCTAAAAAGGAGAGACCAATTACTTGACTACATATTAACTTTGATGGGCCGGGATGAAAATGATGGTTTTGCTGATTCAACTGTTGAACTTCTACATACTCAGGTGTTTAATTGTTCTGAAATTTATTTTTTATTGAAGCTGTCCTCAAATTAAGTTTATTCTGAATTTTTCTGGTTTATATCTGTCATGGTTTTACTCATTAAGGCCCTTGCTATAAGTGCCTGTACTACCTTGGTTTCAGTGGAGCCAAAGTTGACAATTGAAACCAGAAATCATGTTTTGAAGGTATTCTTCTGGTATATGTTGTGATTATGTGTGTGTCTGTGTGTGTATTCACCTTGTTCTCGTCTTATGAATGTGCTCTGAAAATTTTGACAGGCCACCTTAGGGTTCTTTGCATTACCAAATGACCCAATTGATGTCGTAAATCCCCTCATAGACAACCTTATCACTCTCTTATGTGCAATTCTTTTAACAAGGTATTCTTGAATTTGAAGATCTATGCCTTTTGAATTACTTACTTTTTGTGAAAACACCACATGATTCTTTGATTTATTTGTATGAATGCTACATCTGCTTTGAAATCTTCTATACTTGGTTTGCAAAAAGGGCCTTTGTAAGCTTGCAGAAGAATAAAACAGCTCCATACTTAATGGATGGAGAAGTATATTTAAATGGGGGATAGCTGAAGTATGCTAGGAATATCTTTCCATCTATCTTTCTTGACCCTCTTTGCTCATCCGTAAGGTTCAAGACTATTATGTAAAAGATGAAAATAAATGGTGAAGGAAAAAATTGTAGTATATGGTTCATGCAATTAAAGTGCAAGTTAAATCGGTAATTTATATCTCGTCTCACTATACGTTCATTTAAAGGCCTAACAATATAGTATTTAAGTTTACAGCTTGTCTGAGATACCAGGATTATGAGCTGTTTTGGGCAATGTTTCATCTTTAGTGTATAAGAATACTGTGAAAAGTTCTTTTCTGTAGTTTTGTATGGCTATATTTACCTTTTTATTTTTATTTTTGTTTTTCTTTCCCACTGTCCAATGTGGTCTGCAGCTGTAATTTCCGATGTTGATTAAAAAAAAGAATAGGAAAAGTTGGTAGAGCACACCATCAAGCAATGGCGCAAGGATAAAACACAAACATGACCAGGAAAGACAACATATTCATTGTGTAATTATCATAATGGGGGGATTGGAACCTGAGATGTTTCAGTTAAAAGTTGGTTTTCTTACCATTTTAAGTAAATTGGTTTGGAGGACTTGTGTTCCATTTTGTACTCAACACCATTAATCACTTTCTGTTTCTGTTTCTTACGCACATCCACACACACAAAGAAGTATAACAGACAGTTTATATATATTGTTTTTTTTTAAGTGAGAATGCATTATGAGTGTTGACTGGATGTCTATATATCATTTGCAGCATTATCTCTTTTCTTTTCTTGATCTTTAGTTCCATTTTGTGTATTTCATGTGGCTGTATAATCTCTCTTTATTTCATGCGCAGCAAAGTCTCTTGTTTTCCACAAATAGGTTCCCCTCTCCTGTATTCTGTGGATGCGGTCCACAGATGTATCTTCTCTCCCTTTTTCCTATACTAGTATATTTTTACTGTTTCTCAACAGAGTTAAAAAAAAAAAAAAAAAAAAAAAAAGTCGTCTGTTTCTTTTTGCAATGGTAGTTTGTTTTATCTTTATCTTTTCTCAACTCATTATTCCTACTTTTCACCTGCATAGAACTAATATGTGCACGTTTACTTGTTTCTATAGGTGCATGTGTTTTGTGTACACTATTCCTTGCATGTGTATATTCATTTACTCTATAGGACTTTGTGATCCCTCTTCTAACTGGAAAAACATGCATCATTCAGTGGAGACGATGGAAGAAGTAGAGCTGACCAGCTATTACATATTTTGAGACAAATTGATCAATATGTTTCTTCATCTGTGGAGTATCAAAGAAGAAGGAGCTGTCTTGCAGTTTATGAGATGCTTCTTAAGTTTCGGACACTTTGTGTTGTTGGCTATTGTGCATTAGGCTGCCATGGAAGTTGCACACACAGCAAGCTAAATGACCGTAGTACACATGGGAATTTTTCAAACTTACCATGTAAGTTTGTTTTCTAAAACAACTTATCTCTTCTATGCTTTCTAAAAGTTAACCATTTTGTTGTTCTTTTACTAACAGCATTCAACCTTTCTTTTTGTCTTTCAGCGGCATATGTATTGCCAAATCGTGAAGCCCTGTGTTTGGGAGATAGGGTCATAATGTATCTTCCACGTTGTGCAGACACTGATTCTGAAGTTAGAAAAATTTCTGCGCAGGTATGGAAATTGGAAGGCAGTTGTTTTTGGTCTCTTTGTAGTTAATAAATACTGCAATAATTTCAATGTGAAGCTTATGAGTTCTAAATATTTTATTCAAAACATAAGTTCTCTCAAAATTTTTCTTTGGATAGATTCTTGATCAACTGTTCAGCATCTCTCTTTCACTTCCAAGGCCCGTTGGTTCCAATTCTGGTGCGGATTTGGAATTGTCCTATGGTGCTTTGTCTTCCCTTGAGGATGTTATAGCTATTTTGAGAAGTGTAAGCTTGTGATGATTTTCTTTGTTACATGGTCTTCTCTTCTATCTGCAGTTTTGAAACAATAGAGTGGGAGAATGTGACATTTTGGGGTTCTTTTTTTTTTTTTTTTTTTTTTTAAATTCAGGATGCTTCTATCGATCCATCTGAGGTTTTTAACAGAATTGTTTCCTCTGTCTGTATTCTTTTGACGAAGGATGAGGTACTATTTATTTTTCCAAATATGGTTTAAAATTTGGCATGTGAATGTGGCAGCTTCATGTGTTTTTTGATTATTTGTTGAAGCTTGTAGCCACCCTGCATAGCTGTACAGCAGCTATATGTGATAGGATCAAACAGTCAGCTGAAGGGGCTATTCAAGCTGTCATTGAGTTTGTTACAGAGAGGGGAAATGAGCTGAGCAGCACTGATATCTCAAGGTTTTCTTAGCATATAAATTTCACTGACCTAGTTCTGCACTCAGATTTTAAATTGTGAACTCTTATGTTTTTCTGATAAAGACATATTTAATAAGTAGTAAGGGTTATTATTCTCTGTCTCCAGGACAACCCAGTCTCTGCTTTCTGCTGCAGTGCATGTAACTGAGAAACATTTGCGGTTGGAAACTCTAGGGGCTGTATTCTTTTTCTTTTATTCTTATTTCTTCAGAAATTTGAATCTTTTGTGTAAATACATAAAATGTTGCAAGTTTTTATTGTCGCTTGTTTTTGTAGCTTGTTGATTCAACCGTGGCTTTCCTTTTGTCTATTGTTGAATCTTTGACATGCATATCCTTCACTGTAAAAAGATTTCTTCTCTAGCGGAGAACACCGCTTCAAAAATTGTTTTTAATGAAGTATTAGCTACTGCTGGAAGGGATATAGTCACCAAGGACATATCTAGACTACGTGGTGGCTGGCCAATGCAGGACGCTTTCTATGTGAGTCCAATGTGATTATATTTTCAATAATACTTATTCAGTTTTGTTACACTTCAACTCTGAAAGATTGCTTGGTAAATTGTTTTGAGTGCTTATTATTTGAAGATCTTTTTCTTTGTGGATGAGTGAAGAAGTTAGAGAAGTTGAAGGGATGTTTTTGTTGGCCCATGCAATCAGCATTTTGCACTTCTTTTTCCTATTTTCTTTTTGGTTTGTTTTAGTCTGCAGAAACTTAACATTGATTAGAAAGATAAGGAAAGTTAGAATAGAAGTATGATTTCCTTTGCAAGGTTTAAATGACAATAAAAGTTACCATCTATAAAACTTTTGGTTGAGGTGTAAAAACATGAACCTTAGTAAAACATTCTTTTGGGGATTTGTTTGATATTTATTACACTGTGAAACTCATAAGCCATCTCTTTAAATTTCTGAAATTTCAAGCTTCAGATGCAAAAACCCATGTTCTATGCATGTGTTGATTGTGTGATGAAACATATGTAAGTTGCCAGTTTATAATATACTTGAAGAAGTTTTTTTTTTTTTCCTTTAATTTTTTGTTTCCCTTTCTTATCCTCCTTTCCTATTCTTTTTTCTTTTTCTGAAGAATTTTAGATTTTCTGTTATTGACTATATGTATTATACCAATTTATTGTATCAATATTTTCGTCTTATTTTATATAGGTCTTCTCCCAACATGCTGTTCTGTCTTATTTGTTCCTGGAGCATCTCATATCTGCTCTTAACCAGACTCCCGTCCTTAAGGTTGATATAGAGAAAGGGGAGAATTCAAGTCATTTTGCTGATACTCAGATAGATGATGAAATTTTGCAAGCTGCTATTTTGGCGCTTACTGCCTTCTTCAGGTTTCATTTTGTATTCGCAAAAATGTTTACCCTTTTTAATGATCTTACTTTTTCAGCATGTCTGATGTAAATTTTTAATTACAGAGGTGGTGGTAAAGTTGGAAAGAAAGCTGTTGAACAAAGTTATGCTCCTGTTCTTGCTGCACTTACACTCCAATTGGGAAGTTGTCATGGTCTGGCTAGTTCTGGTCGGCATGAACCACTGCGGTGAGGGCTATAAATTCTTTATGATGTTTAAAATTACATCTTCATTAAATGTTCTGAATCTTATCCTCAGAAGAAGGTTACAGAATACTTTTGCCTTATTTCCACAGAGCTATTTTAGTTGCATTTCAGGCTTTTTGTGAATGTGTTGGAGACCTTGAAATGGGAAAGGTACATAATCTAGAAATATCAGTACCACTTTCCAGTTCAATGACAAAGACTTAAAAAGTATTTTAAAGATATGAAGTTTGAGATATTACTAAACTGTTATCTGCAGATTTTGGCAAAGGATGGAGAGCAAAATGATAAAGAGAAGTGGATTAATCTTATTGGAGATGTAGCTGGCTGCATCTCTATAAAGAGACCAAAAGAGGTAATAAGGTGACACAAGTTGAATGTTATTGTGCATCTGATTCAATATTTTCTTTGTATCTTGGGTCTCTCTCTCTCCCCCTCTCTGTTTCTCTTTCCCCCTCGCGCCCCCCCACCCCCACCGCCTTTTTTTTTGGATTTTTTCTCTCTAGGGGTTGGTTGGTGGTGTTGAGTGCTTGAGTATAACTGAAAGAAATGGAAATTTGAGCACACTTGGACTAATATACGGAGGCTTCCTAAGGGCTTAAACTTTGCAAATTAGTTTTATATTGGATGATTGACACATGTATCGTATATAGACTGATACCAAAAAAGAAAAAAAATATGGAATTTAGAAGATAGAGAAAACAGAGAGAAATTAGATATAGAAACAGAAAGGGACAAAAATATGATATAAGAATAGAGATCAGAGGGAGATTAAGAAATTGAAAGATAATAGGGAAAAAAAAAAAAGAGGAAAGCAAACATGAAAGAGATGAGAGAAATAATGAACTAAGATTTCATTTTTCAATCATAAACTTTGGTTCACTTAGATAAGGGTAATGGCAAGGGATTTGCTTCTGGGTAGGTAAGTGGGCTGGAGTGGCTTTACTGTGTTATTTGTTTCCTATTCTCTATAGATTATGCTCAACAAGAAATGCCTCAATTCATTCTTTTTTGGTCTCCTTCCCATCCATGAATTAGAGTTGGAATTTCAACTTCAAAAGGAACCGAAAGAGAAACAAAATTCAAGACATTTCAGATCTTATGGAGATGATTTGTAACAGTTAGAAAAATTAAAATATTTTATCGTCTTTCTTAATTATCAATTTAATACATGGACATACTTGTATGTGGGCTAAAATAATTGACACAAATCAGAATCCTAAACAAACTAGTAAAATATTAGTAACAGTCTAAAAAATATATACCTGATAAGACTAAATATAGTGGAATTAGATAAAATTAGTTTTAATCTTAGCGTTCCCTCTCAAACTTAAGATAGTATGGCAAACTTGAGTACAACAATCAATGATTTAGAAGAAGATAAGATAATCTCAAAGTTGTGAGGAGAAAACCTAGTAGTGCTAGAGGCTAGCAGTAGGGCCAAAGGGGTTCGATAGATAGAATCCATGAGTAATATGCCAATTATAGAGAAATAAAAGATGAAAGAGTAGCTATATCATGAACCTGTGAACAGGACCCTTACCACAGTGACCATGAACAGCATTCATAGCTCGGATTAAGGTTTTCAAAAGACTAAATTATACTCAATAACCACCCTTTAGATCAGCACATCATTGCTATTAAAACTATTCTAATAGGACTCTTAAACCTAATATTAGAATTAAAATTAGATTTATGTAGTTTTACTAGGTTTAGTCTTGTTATAGTTATAGTTTAAGTATTATTAGTCTTTTTCTCCTAAGTTTATGAGGATTCCTAATTTATGTTGCCTTATTATTTTAGTAGATATAAAGGAATGTTTATGTTTATGTACTTAGTTTATTATTCAAGAGAGATTCAATATATTTTTATTTTCTTTAACATGGTATTAGAGCGAGTTTGATCTTAGGTTTGAGAGTCGACTTAGAAAAATTTTGTTAGCAATGATGTGCTACCATAAGGTGGTTACTAAGCATGATTTAGTTTTTTACTCGCAAAAAAAAAAAAAAAAAAAAAAAGAGAGAAAATCTGGGAACCTTAATTCAAGGTACAGTATTGTTCACAGTACTGTTTGGGTATTCTGTTCTCGGGTATTATAGGGTGGCACTGTTCACGGGCTCTTAATATGGCTGCCCCTTCATCTACTACTCTTTGCCTATGGAAAGGCATTATTAGTTTTTTTTGCATACTGGAAGGCACTACAAGTATTCTTTGCCTATGGAAAGCACTACAAGTATTCTTTGCCTATGAAAGGCAGCATCAATATTCTTTGCCTATGGAAGGCATAGTGCCCATATGCGGGGCACTATCAGTATTTGCTTATAGAAGGCATTATTAATATTCTTTGCCTATGGAAGGCACTCTTCGCCTATGGGAGGCATTATCAGTATTTGTCTATGGAAGGTACTATCATCTTTGACTATGGTATTTGGGATTATCTTCTCAATCGCATTGGCTTCCATACTTAAGCTTACTCTACCATCTTGAGTTTGAGGGGGAGTGTTAAAATTAAAATTAGACTTATTTAGTTTTACTAGGTTTAATCTTATTAAGTATAGTTCTAGTTTAAGTATTATTAGTCTTTTACTGGGTTTAGTCTTGTTAAATATAGTTCAAGTATTATAGGAAAGGAAAGAGATGGGGAAGCAGCCAGTGAGAATGAAGGCGGTGGTGTACGTGAATCTAATCTAATTAAATTAATATTCAATATATAATTCCAATTCTCACTGGCTGCTTTATTATTTTAATCTATACAAAGGCATGTCCATAGACTTAGTTTACTATTCTAGAGAGATTCAATATAGTTTTATTTTCTTCAACGCCTAAGATTTAAACAACTCTAATGCCATATTAGAGAAATAAAATAGGGAAATTTTTGTTTACAGCCTATATTTGTAGCAATTTTCATATGTACCCACCTTCATAGGTTTCTTTCATAATTAACCAAGAAATACAAAGTTGGACAAAATCGCCCCTATAGCTGAAAAAGTCAAAGTATCAAGTACATTATTTTGCAATATTGCACCTGAAACTGTTTGTTTCCAGTACAAGGGAAACCGTTTGTTTCCAATTCAATCTTTGTGTACTTGAAACAAGTGTTTGTTTCAGGCACAAACTCGAAATAAATATTTGTTTCAAGCACAAATGCAAACTTGTTTTTAGTCTTTGATGGTTATGTTCCCATGTGGGCTAAAATGGGAAATTTTCCAGTAAACTATTATTTATGAAGTCTCACTTGAATGATCAACTGAATACACGGACATGTTTTTATATAGACTAAAATAATAAAGCAACATAAATTGGGAATCCTAAACAAAAAATATACTTAATAAGACTAAATAAGGTGAAACTAAATAAAACTAATTTTAATTCTAATAGTAATGTTGTAATTCCTTTTTGTCTTTGTTTGATGAGAATTCCAGTTAGATCTTCAACCAATTCAATATGGTATGGAAGGGCAAAGATCTTTTAAAGAATTTTTTTTTTTTTAAAATTTTAGCAGTAGCTTTAGGAAAATCCGATATGGCTGTTATATCATAAAAGTATTACCCTCACAAAAGCCTTTTTCATCTTGGTGTGCCCTTTGGAATTGTAATGATTAGAGAGCAGCTCAGATTTTCCTTCCCTTCCCTTCCCTTCCCCGTTGCATCTTCTTTGTGAGCTAATATTTGTAGTGATGCTAAGATTTGCTGGGCTGTTCCAAGAACTTGTGAAGATTTTCTTATGGAGACTTATGTGCTTTCCCTCAAGGAAAGAGAACCAAAATGGGTGGCAGTTTGCTGTCTTTCCCTTATTGTGGTCGGTATGGCAAGAGAAGAAACCATTTTGTTTTTTAAAATTAAAACAGGAGAAGAAGGCAGTCATTTATAGGCATTATTGAATTTTTCCCTTCACTTCAAGCCTCTATGTGAAAGGACTTTCAAGCGTGATCCTTCTTTCCATTTTTCCCGTTCATCTCAGTTGGGAAGGTGTTGGAAAATAGTCTGGTTAGGTTTCTTTAGATTCATGGTCAGTTTTATTAATCCGTGCAAGTTTTTGGGGAGTCTTAGTTTGTGGCTGGCATTTGTCTATGGTTGATTTTGATGAGCCTACAACATTTTATATAGTTTTTTGCTCTCCATTGGACATCTGGTCCCCGTTCGAATTTCTTCTTAGCACAATGATATACTTTTCTGTTTCTCTTTAGAAAAAATGATATAGCTATTACAAAAAAGGTATTCTAGGTCCTATCTGTAATTGCCAAATGGAACTAAATGTATGACAAATAAGAAACGTAAACAGTACTCAATTAAGAAAAAAAAATTGGAAAAAGGGCTATTTTCTTATACTCCTAGCTGAAATAACACATAGTGGAAGGTTTTGGGAAAAATAACAGAAACCACCTCTCAACAACATTTTCTATGCATTCAACTTGAGTAGCATGACTAAAATAACCTTGGGTTTGCTCTATCTTTGCTCTGGATTATTTGATTCCATGACCTCCAAAGCTTCTTCATCCCAATCTTCCACTTTTTTCTGAAGGAAAGAAACACCAGAACCACAGATAAGATGCAAAACATATGTGTAGAAAAGATCAAAACTAAACCTATAAATTCATGGTAAACAGCCAACAAATTACCAAATTTATGTAATAACCTTGGTCATGCTTGTCCCTGCAAATGTCAATCTCTTCCCCTTCTGAAACATTTGAATTGTGTGAGATTTTGCATTTGAAGTCTTTTGTACAGTGCCCTTCTTAATAAAACCCGCATACTTTAGACCTGGGGTCAACTGCTGTTCACTTATGACTATCACTTAAGCTTCTAATTTTGATAACCCAATTGGAAAAAGGTAACCAATGAAATACTTACTAACAGGAACTTTCTGTTGACTGACTTCAATCTTCAGCAAATCATTCAGCTCATTGTCTTTGGCCTTCGCTTTCTCCTCTTTCTGTTATTATAACAGAATCCAACAAGGATCCTATATTTAAAAAATTTCCAATGCCCTTAAATTGATTAATGAAACTGTATTGCCAATAATTTTCAGTAACTAGTGTAAATAATATCAGAACATAATCTTATGTAGAAGGTAAAACTTTTCTAATTTGAAAGTTAATTTTTAATCACCATTTTTAAAAATTTTCTAGTACAATAAGCCTCTTTAAATTGATGTTCATAACCTGGTTCTAACGATTTTTTCCAAGAGATTAATGCCTTCTGGTTTAGAAATTCAAAATGCACTAATGTTGTCCATAGGCAGGAACATATTGTTTCAAACACGATTTATTGTAATTTAGCTTTGTTCGACAAAGAATGAATTCAAATGTAACGAACATAGTGTTGAGGGGCGGTTCTTGTTAGTTTCCACAAAACCTTCTGTGTTATTTCCACAGACCTCATAGGAGGTATGTGAAAATATCCCATGGAAAAACTATTCTAACCTAATTGATTCATAATCTGATTCAGATAGCTAAGACCCTAAACTTTTAAAGTAGAGTACTTTCTAACTACTTATCAAAAACTGTTTTTCATTTAATTAGTAACATTTCAATCTTGACCAAGTTGCTCTAAAATATTATTGGGTACAGGCTTATAAAGAAATGTAATTGCAATGATGACACTGATTTCCTTGCAATGTGGATGCGGTCATTGCTTAAATACCTAACAATGTTCTGGTTGTTTTGCAAAACTAATACAAGGTTCATGTCTTTTTGTTATGTATGTCCAGGTTCAAGCTATATGCCTAATTTTGACTAAATCCTTGAGCCGACAACAAACGTTTCAGAGGCAAGCAGCAGCTGCGGCGCTATCAGAGTTTGTCCGCTATAGGTTTGTGCAGAATTATCTACGCTTGAAAGATTTTCTATATTACTTGCTTTGTTCGATTTTACTCTTTTGTACATGTGTATACATGTATTTGAGTGTTCCACTTTTTTCCTCTATCTTGTCAATCAGTTTTATATTATTGAGAATTAAACTACTTGGAATCGTTTCTAGGGTAAAGAAGGCTGAATTTATGTTTTTCATATGGTATTTTGAACTACTTAAGTTGATTTTTCGAAAGACTGTATTTGCTTTTCTTTGTTTTCATATTGATATTGTTTAGGATTTATTTTGTTTTGACACGGTGTGTAATTGACCAATTTGTTTTGTTCAGTTGGTTAAGTTCGTGTTTATTAAGTTTGGGCTTTTAGATTATCTTGCATTTGTTTGAGTTATCTAGTGCAGACTGATGAAACTTTAGCTGTCTGTTTTAACTATTTTATTATGTTGTATTAATAACTTGGGCTTCAATTTAGACTGTTGTCGAACTTCTAGTTTTCATTTTTCCTTTTGATCTCTGCTGAACTTTTTCCAAGTCAATTAATAATTATTCACTCTTGTTCACTTTGAATGTAATTTTGCTTTTTGATAAGTTAACAAGGTCTTTAATTTTCCAACTTGTTATTCATCCATATGCAGTCTGGTATTGGAGATGATATTCTGGTTTTGTTTCACATGTGAACTCAGACCGTTCCCACTCATTGATTGAGAGGCAAACTTTGCTGTTGCTCATCTCTGTTGACTTGTTTCTTTAGTTTCATATTCTGAATTTATCCCTGGTATTGGTTACTGACATGCTATTCTTTTTGATGATCTAGTGATGGGTTTAATTCCCTATTGGAACAAATGGTTGAGTCATTGTGTCGGCATGTATCAGATGAGTCTCCCACAGTTCGATGCCTTTGTTTGAGAGGACTAGTGCAGGTGATATATTGACAAACTCACACTTCATTATGGTTGTTGTTTGTATTGCTAGTGGCATTGAGCCATTCATGCATCATTTTTATAAATATTCCTTCTAATTTTAATAAATGGTGTTGCTAGAAAGTTCATATGGAATGTTTTATCAACTCAGACATGCATAAATATTGTCCATAGACTCATGAAACCTTGCATTGTCTGGATAAGACGTTATGTTTCATTCAGTATGTGTTCGATAAATGCTTTCCATTTTCATGATAGACATGTATGTTTGTATGTTGTTTCACGTTTTTTATGATGTATTTAAAGTAAATCTCCTTCATTTGTCTTTTGCAGATACCATCCATCCATATTTATCAGTACGCAACTCAAGTTCTTGGTGTGATATTGGCTTTACTTGATGATTCTGATGAATCAGTACAGCTAACTGCACTGTCAGGCTTGTTGAGGGTGATTCACTGTCTCTCTGTGTGTTTGTATATATAATTTGCTGATGCCCATGCACGCAGGAGCATGTGTATTTGTATGTTGTTACATTCTTATGTTGATTATACCCAGATTGATTTGCTTTCTTTTTTCAACCTCAGATTCTTGAGTCACTGTCCAAAGATGCAGTGGAACCAATTTTGCTAAATCTTTCATTGCGGCTCCGAAATCTCCAGGTTCCTATGTCAAGTATAACTTAAAATCTTTTTGTGTGATATTCTGTATTTGTGTTTGTTGTAACTGTATTGGGATTTAGTTAATAATATGCACTAAAAATGTATGGAACTGAATGGAAAATTCTCTCTGTAAACTTATAGTTTAGGAGCAAAGTTGATGTGCTGTCCTTTGGTATTACATCTTGACGATTCAGAGAAGAAAAATCCCTCTCCCTTTTTTTATATATATATTCCTTTACTAAACCAAAGCACTAAAATATATAGAGGTGTAAACCTCTTACAGCAGACTAGACAATCCCTGAAAATCAGGGATTTATAAGGGAAAAATAATACTTGAGATATTGGCTATAGGTCAACCAAATCTCTTAAACTAAAAGGAATAAAAACAGAAAAAAAACAACAAAATAGGAAAGAATGAATGAATCCCTCAAATCTCTGAATTTCCACACTCCCCCTCAAGTTAGGAATAGATGTTAATCATTCCTGACTTGGAAACGAAGTCTTCAAACTTTACTCTTGGCAAAGACTTTGTTAGCACATCAGCAACTTGAGAATTAGTGGAGGTGTAAACGAGTTCAAATATTCCTTCTTTTATCTTCTTTTAATGAAATGTCAATCAAGTTCAACATGCTTGGTGCGATCATGATGTACTGGATTTTTCACGATACTGATTGTTGCTAATTGTCACACCACACCTTCATAAAATTAGTAGTCAAAATTTTAAGTTCCTTCAGCAATCTTTTCAACCACCATTCCTTCACATATACTCAAGGCTAGAGCACGATATTCAACTTCTGCATAACTTCTAGCGACCACCAGTTGTTTCTTACTCCTCCAAGTCACCAAGTTCCCCCAAACATACGTACAGTACGCTGTAGTGGATCTCCTATCAGTAACTGACCCTGCCCAGTCAGCATCAGAGTACACTTCAATCTCTCTATTGTTTCCTTTCTTAAAAAACAAGTGTTTCCCAGGGTCATTTTCAAGTACTTGAGAATTCTGTAAACTGCTTCAAGATGTTCCTCATTAGGGTTGTTCATAAACTGACTAACAACACTCACTGAGAATCCAATATCAAGTCTGGTATGAGATAAATAAATGAGTTTACCAACCAAACGCTGATACCTACCTTTATCAACAGAGGCACAATCATTCTTCAATCCGATTTTGTAGTTGGACTCCATAGGAGTATCAGTAGGCTTGCAAACTAACATTCCAGTCTCCTTAAGTAGATCTAAGATGTACTTGCGGAGAAACAAAGATACCTTTCTTGGATCGAGCCAACTCCATCCCTAAGAAATATTTCAAATTTCCTAGGTCTTTGACTTCAAACTCTTTTGCAAGTACTCTTTTCAATCTGTTCATCTCTTCTAAGTAGTCTCCAATTATTATAATATCATCCACATACACTATAAGAATGGCAATTTTCCCTTCTTGCGAGTGTCTAGTGAATAAAGTATGATCAGCTTGCCTTTGAATGTAACCATGTTCTTTGACTATCCTTGTAAACCTTTTAAACAATGCCCTTGGAGACTGTTTGAGTCCATATAAAGATTTTCTCAACCTACAAACCTTATTGGAATTGCTAGGCGTCTCAAAATCGGGGGGAATCTCCATATAAACCTCATCTGCTAAGTCACCATTAAGAAATGCATTTTTTACATCCAGTTGGTAAAGAGGCAATCACAATTTGCTGCCAATGAAAGTAATACTCTGACAGTATTAAGTTTTGCTACTGGGGCAAATGTCTCCCGATAGTCAAGGCCATAAGTCTGTGTAAAACCTTTGGCAACCAACCTTGCCTTGTACCGATCAACTGTTCCATCTGGCTTGTATTTGACATTGAAGATCCACTTACACCCTACTGGTAATTTTCCTTGAGGTAGGTCAGAAATTTCCCATGTTCTATTTTTCTTCAATGCATTAATTTCCTCTTTAATTGCTGCCTTCCATTTTGGTCTTCCGAGAGCCTCATGGATATCTTTAGGAGTATCAACAATAGTCATATTTGTAGTGAAATCACGAAAGCTTGGTGAGAGACCATCATATGAGATAAACTTGGTAATAGGATGTTGTGTGCATGACCTTACACCCTTTCTTAGAGCAATGGGAATATTTATATCATCATTAGAAGTAGATAAAAGAGGAGACTTAGTTGTTATATTACCTGGACTGTTTGGATCCAAGTTGGATTCTTGGTTCCGCTCAAACAATGTATGAGGCTCTATCTCCAGTTGAGGTTTTTCCTTTCTTGAATAAACAAGTAACTTGGAAGTCATTGTAGGTAGTGTGTGGCTTAGGCCATGAGCTAGAGTCTTTGAAGCTTTTCCAGGTTCATTGTTGACTGTTTCGGGTTCAGGTTCATTGCTGACTGTTTAAGGTTCAGATTTATTGCTGACTGTTTCTTGTTCAGATTCATTGCTGGTTGTTTCAAGTTCATCGCTTTGGGGTATCCTTGTGAGTTTGTGTGAGGTTAGGTTGGGTTGAGGAAGTATTGAGACATTTGGGTCTTGCCAAAAATCACATTCTTGAATTGCTTGAATTGTTGGTTTCTCCCCCTGAATGTGAATTTTTGGAAAATAAGGTTCTGTTTCAAAGAAGGTTACATCCATGGTGGTGGGAATTTTTTGAGTAATGTGGGAATAACACTTATAACCTTTTTTACAAGGAGAGTAATCAAGAAACATACATTTAACAGTCTTGGGATCTAATTTGCTTCGATGTTGAGAGTGATCATGTCCAAACACAATACAACCAAAAATTTTTGGAGGTAAAGTATTGATGATTCTAGTGTTAGGATAGCATGAGAGTAAAGTTTGGTATGGTGTTTGGAACTTAAGAACACGAGAAGGCATTCTATTTATCAAATAGGCTGCGGTTAGTATAGCTTCCCCCAAAAGTGCTTAGGAACATTCATTGAAAATATAAGAGATCTACCAACCTCAAGTAAATGCCTATTTTTCTTCTCTGCAATCCCATTTTGTTGAGGAGTATCAAAACGTGAACTTTGTTGAATTACACCATTATTTTGAAAATAATCACCTAGTACAGTGTTTAAATACTCTCTAGCATTGTCGGATCGAAACATTTGAATTTTGGTTTGGAATTGTGTTTGTACCATTGTATGAAAGTTTTGAAAGATGAATTTGGCTTCAAATTTTTCTTTCATAAGATAAATCCATGTTACTCTAGTATGATCATCGAGGAATAACACAAACCATCTACTTCCTGAGATATTATTGACTCTAGATGGTCCCCAAATATCACTATAAATGATAGAAAAAGGTTGAGAGAGGTTTATGACCTTGAATAGGGTAATTGGATCTTGCATGCTTGGATAATTGCAAAAATTTGGGATTGATATTATTGAATAAATGCGGTAACAGCTTTTTCAAATACAAAAAATTTGGGTGACCTAATCTATAGTGCCATAACAGAATAGAACTTTCTTTATTGGAAGAAGAAAAAACAGGAAATGACACACCCCTTGCATTGTGAGTTTGTTTATAAAGATGTTGTGAATCCTCTATAAGGAACCATCCGCAATCTTCACCATAAAATTTTCAGAACATGGTTTGAAATCATGGAAAGGAGATAGGTTACCCATCATATGGTCTGATGCTCCAGAATCAACTATCCAGGTATTATTGTTTTCTGAACGGGTTCCAAGGGCAGTAGAGAAATTACCTTGTTGTGCTACTGAACCAATACCTATATTGTTCTCAGCAGAGTTTGGTTGTGATACAACTAGTTGTGAGGAATTGAGGGTCTGATTGAGTATCTTCTGAAGAGCCTCAAGCTGTTCTTGGCTGAATGGGCTATTTTTTTTTTTGGCTGATTGTCCTTGTCCAGCAGCTGTATGACCACAGTTTTCTCGTGGTTTTCATTCGGGTGGCTTTCCATGAAGGTTCCAACAGTTCTGTTTGGTGTGACCCAGTTTTTTGCAATGCTCACACCAAGGTCTTCCTCCTCTTCGAGTATGGTTATTAGTGTTTGTCATATTGGTATTATGGGCAGCAAGGGCAGAACTCTCACTGGGGCTTGGCAGTGATGGATTTTGTGATCCAAGCATAACTTTCTTCCTACTTTCCTCCCTTCGTACCTTTGAAAATACATCTTGTCGAAGGTCATGAATTGAACCTTTAATTTCAAATAGCTCAGACATGTTTTCCTTGTCGGAGTAAGAAGCTCTGGCAGCATCCCAAGTCTCCTTCGCTGTTGCGTAGTACATAAAATCTTCCCTAAAATCATTATTCATGGAATTAATTAGCCATGACACAACCATGCTGTTTTCTGACTTCCAGACTTTGTATTTCGGATCTTCTATAGATGGTGCTGCAAGAACACCTGTAATGTAGTCATCTTTGCCCTTGCCATATATGAACATCATCACAGACTGAGACCATTGAAGATAATTTTGGCCATTAAGTTTATGACCAGTGATTGGCAAGACAACACCTTCAGAACTGTTTGGGAGAGATGGATTTGCAAACTCACTTCCAGAGGTTACCTCAGAACCTGAGACTTCTTTGTCTGAGGATATACCGTGTTTCACCATGAGGGCCTGGTTCAGATTTTTGGCTCTGATAACATAAAGATTCAGAGAAGAAAAATCCCTCTCCATTTTTCTTATATATCTATTTGTTTACTAAACCAAAGCACTAGAATATATAGAGGTGTAAACCTCTTACAGCAGACTAGACAATCCTTGAGAATCAGGGATTTATAAGGAGAAAATAAGACTTGAGATTTTGGCTATAGGTCAACCAAATCTCTTTAACTAAAAAGAAAAAAAAAAGAAAAAAACAACAAAATAGGAAAGAATGAATGAATCCCTCAAATCTCTGAATTTCCACATATCTTATTTCATTGTTTTTATTTATTAGCATATTAGTAAAACATATTTTTTATATACAGGCGAAGAGATTGTACAGCAATAGGAAACTGTACAAATAATCAGAAAAATTATAATATCTATCTATAACTGAAAAATATTTCTGTATTTATCCTTGAAAACATCTGTCAATATTATGAAATAAATTATCATGAATAAGGTTTTTCTACGTTTACAATACCCAAAAACATATTTAGCAGAAAACATCCTTACCAATCAAAGGTATAGGCTATCCAGTACCTATGAATACCTTAAAAAATGAACACTCAGGCTTATTTAGAGAAGAATGGATATATGATGCTGAATCATGGCATTGCCCCTCTAACACCAAAAGATTCTCACCGTTGAGGTTCTCATCATCCAACACAAAGACATAATGGAAAAGTATAAATCATTGGACGGGTAATAGTGCTAATGATAGCAAGAAGCTTTTGGGCAAGCATAAAAAAGTAGGCAGTCACCTTGTCAATAATTAGATGACACTGTAGGAATTCGTTATTGTGAGCACTGCCAAGCATACCTCTTGTTAACTCAACCTGATTTTTCTACTGTTAATATGTTTATAAATTCCAGTGGTGGGAGAATCCCAATATTTTCAGATTAAACACCACTTTTCTATTACTTTTTGATATGCATCCACCTCCAGACCTAATTTTTATATCTGCCTGGGTCAGTATTTACATATTTTAAACTAATGAAAACATGAGGTTGTCCTTTTTCCTTTTTATGGGACATCATGCTGCATATTGTCTTTGATTCGTACTCATTTTATGAAGCTATTTATTGATTAATACACACACACACACACACATATATATATATATATTTTTTGTGACAGATATGCATGAATGTGAAGATGCGAGCAAATGCCTTCGCAGCATTTGGGGCACTGAGCAACTTTGGAGGTGGGGCACAGCAGGAGGCATTTCTGGAGCAGGTTTCTTTTTGTACTATGATCTTGTCTCTAGGAATAATGTAGTGCATTGGTTCGTTTTTTTGTATTATGAGTTTTAGATTTAGAAGTCCATGATTGCAAATTATCACATAAGTGGAATACCCTCTTGTTGGTGTAGTTTTAGGTTTTGTATCTAGAATGTCAGGTAATAGATTTTAAATATCATTATTTGGGCTTTTTTGACAAGGCTTAAGTTACGAAGACTGAATGTCATTGAATATGGTATGAAAACTTATTTGGCCAGTAGGCCTTGTATTTGAATCTTGAAAAGTCCTCCAGAAAAGTCCTCAAGTTTATTAATTTTAATACAACATAGAGAATGATGGTCTGGTGTTTGTTTCCAAAAGATAAAGACTGTTGACCAAAGTCATCCATGGGTGCAAAGGAAGTGTTTTAGATTTTAAATGTTTACATGAAAATTACTCTTATCAGGGCTAATATTTCATGACAATATGCTGTCATCATCAATATTTCTTAAAAATACTCTTATCAGAACTATTTTATCTTCCATTGCTAAAGGCCACTAAATTAAGAGACTTAAAATAACACACCAATATATAATTTGGTATTTTCCATTTCCCTTCCTTTTTCTCCCTTTCAATTCACTAATAAAATATACCATTGTCATTCACATGTTCTGAATTTATTTATTTATGGTAGAGTGGTCAGAGATTTGTATCATTTTTTCATTTAAGATGTAAGATAATCTAATGTAATTATTTGCAGATACATGCTACCCTGCCACGCTTGATTTTGCATCTCCATGATGATGATCTTAGTGTTAGACATGCTTGTCGAGTAAGTGAATACTGGCCCTTTTTACTTTTCGTTTGAGACTTGTTGTCAAACCTTTGACATAATACATATTTGCTTAATGAATAGAATACCCTCAAACAAATTGCTCCTTTAATGGAAATCGAAGAAACATTTGGTATCTTCAACTCGCATTGTTTTAATTCTGAACATAGGTATGAGTTTATAAATTGTAAATGAAAAATTTTGTACATAAATTGTTGATCTCTTGTGCATCATTGTGATAGAAATTTTTTTTTCATTTCTGTAGAAGTGACTATCAAGATTTTGTAAGAGATCTCACACGGCAGTTCGTGCAGCACCTTTCATCGAGAATTGATGTTTATATGGCATCAACAATACAGGTTTGCATTTTGCTGATAACTGGAGATATCTGTTAGGAAGTGTTATTTTGTGACGTACCTGACTAATAACCATGCATATTGGAAGTCTACAAAACTTTACCCTTGTCTGATAGAGTGGCAGAATAGTCATTGTTTTCATCACACATCCTTTGGTCACCTACCTTTAACTTGTGACCCTCTGATGATGCTTTTGTTCTGTTTCCTGGGAGCATTGTTATAGGAAAGCATATCTTGTTTATTTGTTAGACCAGTCATATAACATCTTTTCCTTAGCATGTCTATGTGGGCCTTTCTCTTTGTTTTCTTTCCTAACCTGTATTCTTTCCATACGTAGTAATCAGACAGACGGGAGAAAAATCTGTATATTTTTATTCATTCACTATAGTAGCATGTATATATACACAAAGTATGAATCCTATTCTAGGAAGGAAATCTTATACAAGGAAAGACAACTAATTAGGCTCCTAATTTGCTTCTACAATCAAAACGTCCTAATTATGCAAAGCTTCCTATTTTATAATATATAGGCTATAACACTCCCCTTCAAATTGGAGCATAGATGTTAATCATGCCTACCTTGTTACAAAGATAGTCAACTTGAGCTCTTTTTAGAGCTTTCGTGAAAATATCTCCCAATTGTTCGCCAGTCTTCACATATCCTGTGGAAACCAAGCCTTGCTGTATTTTCTCATGAACAAAATGGCAATCAACTTCAATGTGCTTAGTTCGTTCATGGAATATAGGATTGGAAGCAATATGAAGAGTAGCTTGATTATCACACCACAACTTGGATAGAATTGAAATCTTAAAGCCTAATTTAGTTAGAAGCTGATGTATCCACATTATTTCACACATAGACTGTGCCATCGCTTTGTATTCCAATTCCACACTTGAACGTGAGACTAAATTCTACTTCTTACTCCTCCACAAGACTTGGATAGAATTGAAATCTTAAAGCCTAATATAGTTACAAGCTGATGTATCCACATTATTTCACACATAGTCTGTGCCATCGCTTTGTATTCCAATTCCACACTCGAATGTGAGACTAAATTCTACTTCTTACTCTTCCACGAGACTTTGATAGAATTGAAATCTTAAAGCCTAATTTAGTCAGAAGCTAATGTATCCACATTATTTCACACATAGTTTGTGCCATTGCTTTGTATTCCGATTCCACACTCGAACGTGAGACTAAATTCTACTTCGTACTCTTCCACGAGACTAAGTTTCCTCCAACAAAGACACAATATCCTGAAATAGATCTTCAATCTTTCTTGGATCCTGCCCAATCAGCATTTGAAAAACAATCAATCTTACTATAAACATGATCTTTATGCAAGATTCCACGTTCTAGTGCCAGTTTCAACTAGCACAAAATCTGTTCTATGGCTGCCGAGTGGTCAACTGTTGTGAAAGACATATATTGACTTACAATACTAAGTGAATATGCAATGTCTGGTTGAGTCATTATAAGATAATTCAACTTCCCAACCAATCTTCCGTGTCTCTCAAGATCTTCAAAACAATTCACCTTTTTTGTGTAAGTTGCAAATTAGATATCATTGGAGCACTACATGGTTTAGCCCCCAATTTTCCTGTCTCAGATAACAAGTTAAGCTTTTGAGATAAGAGGATCCCTGTCTTACTTCATACTACCTCGACACCCAAGAAGTACGCCAACATCCCTAAATCCTTTGTATGAAACTGGTTGTGAAGAAAGGATTTAAGGGCTGAAATACCTGAAGCATCACTCCCAGTAATGACGATATCATCCACGTATACAACTAGCATAAGAATGCCACGCTCAGACTGTTTATAGAAGACAAAATGATCAGATTTGCTTTTCTTCATTCTAAACTGCTCAATAGCTTGACTAAATTTGCCAAACCAGGCATGTGGGCTCTATTTTATACCATACAGAAACTTGCGAAGACAACAAACTTTCCCATACTCCCCCGGAGCAGTGAAACCAGGAGGTTGCTCCGTATAAACTTCCTCCTAAAGATCTCCATGAAGAAAAGCATTTTTGATGTCTAGTTGATGTAAAGGCCAATTATGAGTGGCTGCCATAGAAATGAATAACCTGATAGATGTTCACTTCCTGTCTCAGATAACAAGTTAAGCTTTTGAGATAAGAGGATCCCTGTCTTACTTCATACTACCTCGACACCCAAGAAATACTTCAACATCCCTAAATCCTTTGTATGAAACTGGCTGTGAAGAAACGACTTAAGGGCTGAAATACCTGAAGCATCACTCCCAGTAATGACGATATCATCGACATATACAACTAGCATAAGAATGCCACCCTCAGACTTTTTATAGAAGACAAAATGATCAGATTTTCTTTTCTTCATTCTAAATTGCTTAATAGCTTGACTAAATTTGCCAAACCAGGCATGTGGGCTCTATTTTAAACCATACAGAGACTTGCGAAGACAACAAACTTTCCCATACTCCCTCGGAGTAGTGAAACCAGGAGCTTGCTCCGTATAAACTTCCTCCTATTATAGCATTATGCCATCCAGGATGGGATAAGGCTTGATGAGCAGTCTTAGGAATAGAGATAAGTCAATGCAATAAAAGAACAAGCAGAGGATGACAAATGGTTATAAGACACAAAAGAAGAAACAGAGTAAGTACACTAGCGTTTACCTTTACGAAGGGCAATAGTAAGATCATCACTTGATACTGGAGCTGATGGCGAAGGATCTGGTTCAGGACATGTATCAGGAAGATTTTGTTGTCTAGATTAAGCCTGAGTGATGGGTGGCCGAGTAGGAGCGGACATAGGAGTTGCAAAAACAAGAGAGGGGACAATATATATCAACACATCATCATCCTCTCTCTGACTTGTACGTGTGGAAGACGGACAGAAAGGTGTATCTTCTTGGAAGGTAACATCAGCTGACACAAGGTACCTGTTAAGGTGAGGGCAATAACATCTATAGACCTTTTGAACACGAGAGTAGCCAAGAAAAATACACTTCAAACATTTGGGATCTAGTTTCGTGATCTGAGGACGAACATCCCGAACAAAACAAGTACAACCAAATATCCTATCTTCAATGGGAAACAATGACCAACAAGAGCACTATTAGGCTGAATAGGTGAAGGAACAGACTGGGAATTCTTTGTGCGAAGTACCCTACTGAATGCCTCTTGTAAGGAGATCTTAGAACTAGAGAGAAGTTGAGATTTAGCAGTCTCAAATTCAGACGTAAGGCTAGCCGAAAAAACTCATGATAGCTATCTTTTCTCACTGAGCTTGTTGAACTTTCACATCTGGGCTAAACTGTAACAACATACTAAGCTTCTCATAAGTTTTTTTGAAATCCATGAAATAGCTTGTGAGAGACTTATCTTGCTTCTCTGCACGATAGAAGGCTTTACACATCTCATACATACGGTTAATATTTCCTCTCTCGGAGTATAAGAAATTTAAATATTCTAGTAATTTCTGTACAGATTCACAGTGATAAATTAAGCCAAGTACCTCATTATCAATGGAGTTCTTTATCTACAAGAACACCCAAGAATCTTCCCTTAACCAAGTCTGTTTTGAATCATCTTTGGGTGGATCATCAGTCATATGGTGGTCCATATCAATACTCTGTAAATAAAGTCTAACTATTTTACTCCAATCATAATAATTAGAGCCATTGAGCTTATTTTCTGTGATTTTTGACATCACTAGAACAACGTCAGACGTCACTATAGACTTCTTTTTAGTCATATCGCGAAGTACGTAGAAAACACAGAGAATCAAAGTTCAAAATTAGAGTACTTGAACCTGTTTCAAAGAAGATCTCACACCTGTATGGATGCTGACCCAATCAGGCACGCAAAGGTGATGTACAAGAAGATCTCACACCTGTATGGATGCTGACCCAACCAGGCACGCAAAGGTGATGTACATAATAACCATGTAAACCAGATATTGAAGACTTTAAAATTTTTCAACAGTAGACGCGCCTCCATGCGTCGGCGCATGAAGTTGTGGCAGAAAACTTCGGGCAGGGCGTGTGAGTTACATGCGGGGCTGCTAACTGCCGGACTTTGAAGAACCACCTATCGGCAGGTGGCGCTTCTTCCTGGATGGGCGGTAAGAGCAGAAAGTTGCTCTAAAATGGTGACCCAAAAACTCCCACAACTACTACTTAATTAGGACCCAAAAAAAAAAAAAGGAGATAAATCACAGACAAGATTGCTCTGATACCATGTAATGAGACAGATGGGAGAAAAATCTATATATTTTTTTTATTTTATCACGTATGTATACACAAAGTATGAGTCCTATTCCAGGAAGGAAATCTTACACAAGGAAAGACAACTAATTAGGCTCCTAATCTCCTCTTACAATCAAAACTTCCTAATTATACAAAGCTTCCTTTTCATAATATACAGCCTGTAACACCGACTTAAGCCCTTTTTGTGCATCAGATTTGAATTTCATTAAGCCTAGTACACTCGAAAGAGATCTTACGAGGTCGATGAACTGGTACTGACATATTCATGTGTGACTATTTCTTGTCTCATCAACATTTTGAATTATGAATTATGCCTGACCATATTGCTGCCTTACACATACTTATTATAGTTTTTGATGAATGCTTGTGATAAGAAAAAAGGGAACGTGCCATTGTTAAAGAATAATGATTACGCATTTTGGTTACTTCTACTCTTCTGCTTTGTTTAAATTCTTCCCCTTCTTTTATTAAAAGAAATCCTTTTTATAGTATATTTCTTTTTTTTACCTGTCAACGTCCCCAAAACACTCCACCTTCGCTTTAGCTGATACCTACAATTTATCAAATATCATTTAAAGTACAATTTTAATTAACTATCAAGATTTCTGTTTCTTATAAACTGTTCTCGAATGCATGAAACTGCTAGAACACTAATATATAGCTGTTCAAGGATTGGTTAACTTATCTTCAATTTGAAGTCTAATAACATAATACTTAAATCTTGATGGTTCAGGCTTTTGAAGCACCTTGGCCAATAATTCAGGCAAATGCAATTTACTTCTCCAGTATCATGCTGTCCCTTTCTGATGATCAACACATTTTATCTCTTTACGATACACAGGTCATTCTCTGATGATTTTACTGTCAATTGGTAGGTATAACTAAAAGAAACATATATATGAAATGAACTTTTTATCCTTGTTTAGGTGTTTGGAATGTTGGTGGGGAAGATGAGTCGGTCAACAGATGCAATTGTTAGAGCAACATGCTCTTCATCACTTGGCCTGTTACTTAAATCAGCTAACTCACATTCATGGAGATCAGCTCGACTTGATCGCATTGACACAGTAAGGAGAGGTAACGATGCTGAGTCAACTAAAAAGTAGCTATGTACAGGTTAGAGGTGAAAACAGTAGTGTTGACAACTGAGTTCGATCAAACCCATTAATGTAAATCGGAGTAAACTCAACGGTGGTGTAACCGCTGTGTCAGGTCTTTGATCTGCTGGAGAAGAACTGAGCAACTTTTCGGATGCATCTTGGATGCTTGTAAATCTGTGCGGTAGCCGGTGCATTTGGCATTTGTTGTAAATCTTGTAGTCTGTAAGTTGCTAAAATTGGTTGCTTGCATTTTCAGGTTGTTTGTTGCATATTAATGTTGTAAAATTTATGAATAGAAGAAATTCTCCGTAGAGGCTAACATTATTTGACACAAAAATACTTATAATCGAGAAATTATATGAAATTCTATAAGTATTTGACAGTAACAGGTAGTTTTGAACAAATTAATATTACTTATTTTCATTAATTATTTTGTTTTTAATATTTTAATATTCATCTTCAATTTGAATTTTTATATTAGAATTTTAACTTTTACATAGTATTTTTTAAATTTTACAGTTGGGAAAATAATGGATGTAATAATATATTGATGTGTTGTCGCAAGTGCATTCAGTCCAGGTCATATTTATCATCGTACCTCGACATGCAGTAGGTAAATTGCCATGGCTCAGGTTTCACAAGTTGGTTTTGAGAGCGATGATTGAGAGATTCGGGTAACTGTTCATTCATTAATTCAATTTCGGGCATCACAAATATTTACAACTTAGAGAAATTTTTATGTACCTGAGAAAACTCCATACGAGAAAAAACAATTATTTTTTTTTAAATATTATACATTGTAAAATTTGTATATTACCTTGAAAAGCTATTGGAAATCAAAAGTTTTAATTGAATTGAATTTATTCCGGTGTTTTCCAGAAATTGAAAGTTTTAGTTAAATTTAATCTGATGTTGTTTAAAAATTTGTATTTAATTTGAATGATATTTATCTTGCGATATTTATTCATATTACTAATACAATGGAATACTCACAACATTAGTGGACAATTTTGTACTTGATGACATGAGAGAACAATTAACAATGTTGTTATACATTTAAATAAATGGAACGTAACAAAACAATATTCAATCTAATTTTTAGCTGCTAGGTAAGTAGGTTGGCACAATTCGCCTGCTGAATGATATCTTGGATGAAAGTTTTCATGCTGAGATAAGAAGACCCCCCTTTTTCTATTGCCCTCTTTGCCAACTCCCCAAACTCTTTGGCTCTTCTTCTCCTTTCATCTCTTTCCTCTCCTTCATCCATTAGGTTGTTTACAGCCATTTCCACATCTTCCCTTTTAACCAATATCCCAATCTTCTCTTCCTCCCCAAAAATAAGTGGAAGTTCCACTCCAACCCTCACACCAATCCTTAATAGTTGGACAATCAACTTCTCATTGCAAAATTGGTCTGCAAAAAGTGGCCATGTTAGCATTTGCACACCTAAGGATATCGCTTCCAGAGATGAATTCCACCCACAATGTGTTAAAAACCCTCCTATTGAAGGGTGTGACAATATCATCACCTGTGGTGCCCAGCCTCTTACCAGAAGCCCTCTCCCTTTTATCCTTTCCTCAAAACTTTCCTCTAAAAGCCATTTCTCCAACTCTTTTGATTTATTATTAGTATTTCCCAATTCCCTTATAACCCAAATAAATGGTTTCTTAGATGCTTCTAACCCTAAACCAAGCTCTATTATTTGTGAACATGTTAAATTGGAAATACTTCCAAGGCAAACATACAAAACTGAATTATGTTGCCGTGAATCAAGCCATTTTAAGCATTCATTGATATCAATTGTCGCCTTCTTACCTCTCTCAGCCTTGTCTATGTTTTCTTTGTTGCAGAATGAGACTGGTCCAACGCACCAAACTTTTCCTCCTCTAACTTTCTTGTATTCCCTTACATATGCCGAATCTAACTCTTCAAAGGTATTTACAATAACCCCATACGATTTCATGTCAGATTCAAAAATTCTATCACCATAAGCTTTCATGCCGTCACGGATGGATATTGGTAGTTGAACTCTAGTTAATGCAATTTCGTCAGGCAAGCCTGGCACAACAAAGTACTCAGAATCAGAAGTAACATTCTCATAAACTTTAGAAATGCGCGTGTTGTACAAGCACAAGAGAGAGAAGCAACCGAATCCATGGAAGGTAATCCTTGGAACATTGAACTTGTTTGCAGATTCGACGCTCCAAGTATAACACATGTCAGAGATTATGCAGCTGGGCTTAGGAGTTTGCAGTTTGAACAGGTTTTCAAAAGGCTGTTGAAGCATCTCAATCGATTTGAAGAAGTTGAAGAGCAAGTCAAATGAAGGAATCAAGTCAAAGTTCTCGCAGCCATCAGGTAATCCAGCTTCTTGACATGGAAGCTGTATTTCAACGAGTCTGATTTGTAGCCCAGATTGTTTAGCACGAAGGAGAACTGCTCTGACCCGTGCTGCGTTAACTGGGGTGGCGACAACAGTAACAATGGCTCCATGCTGTGCCAGCAATCTAGCAATGTCAACCATGGGAATCAAATGGCCTTGAGCAAGAAAAGGAAGCAAGAGGAAATGAAGCTGATGGTTGGCGTTGGATGCCATTGCAATGGATGAAATGAAATGAAGCCGAATCTGTGTAGTGGCCAAATGTTGAATTGATTTCAGAATTTATGTTGTGATTTATATATAGCAAGTTACAGTTTGGTTTCAGAATTCATGTTGTCTTCTATATATAGCAAGTTACAGCTTTGAGCATCCAAAATGGCATTGTGCTGATTGACGTAAGGATCTACATAAGCATATTTGTTGGATTACTGGACAATGATGTGGCTCAGAGGGCGGCGGCAGTGCTATAAACTTGTGGCTAATGTCCTTCCGCAATGAGGATACAAGGCAGAATTTTTGTCTGCCCTCATCTTCACTGCAAGCCACAGTAACCTTTTTAGCCAAGAATCCACAAAAGGATAAAATCTAGAAACTCAAGGAAAATTTAGGAATTCAATAGTGACAAAATTAGGAATTTAATTTTTTAAAATAATCACTATTTAAAATTTGCATAAAAAATAATTCGATTAGACTAAAATGCTCTCATAAAAAATTTTTAAAAATGATTAACATTTACTTTCTACAGAGATATTTTTGTCAAAAAAATTTAAATGGGTCATTTTTATAATAAATTTTAAATAATAGACACATAACTTAAAATTCAGCCCAAATTTACAGTATTTTGCTTAATTTTCTGAGGAAATTTTGAAGAAGATGTAAGTACATAACATTTGGTTTATTCAAACAATTAATCAAGTGATTTTTAAAATATTTATTAATTAATTAGAGAAATAGTTGTTAAATCTTTAAAATTTTGTAAAAATAAATGTGGTGACAATATTATTTACTTATTTTATATCATATTAATAATACATGCACAATATTTATTAATGTTATAAATGTATTTATTTTACAATAATTTATTTAACTTAAATTGAATAATTTGAGTATAAAAAATATTAATAAAAATATGTAAAATAGAATATATTATAAAATAAATAAATTTATAATAGATATATTAATAAATGTTGTATGATTAGTGTTCTATAAAAAATTATGAATAACAATAAGATGAGCCATAGCAATGCTTCCAGACCTTTCGATCTTGTACGCACGGAATGGTACACCGCACACCAATCCAATCTTGATTGAAAGGTATAGATCGAAATGGAGTCGTGGAGAAGAGAGTTTCTTCGCCTTAGAATTGCCATGCATGCGAAGATGACAAGGTGATGCATATCAAATTGATGACTTGGCACTTGATTTCCTAGTCATTCGGGATCAAATTAAATCTGATGGGATGGGTGATTTCATTCTATTTCTTTTCAGTTTACAAATTTATTCATTAGCTTAGGATTTTTTAGTTACGGTATCTTTTAAGCTAGCATAAATAACTTTTAACAAGATGTTGGAAGACAAGCTGAATTATATTGAGTAGTATAATCTTTTAACTTGTTTTAGAACTTAGTTGAATCAACAAAAATGTGGCCTATTTGTTCAATTCTGACATTTGTTTTCAAATCAACAGAATTGATTATTCTCTCCTATTCTTATATTTCTTTGTCTATTTCTGAAGATGCATCAGTTTATTCGCGTCAGAGCCAAAACAATATCTGATTTTGTATTTATTTATCAACACTTTCCTTCGATTTCTATTTTTCTCTCTATCCGTCACAATAGAGAGCATAAACCCACGCCCAAACACCCAACCTATTTCTAAAATTAGGATTACTTATTGTCTTTTAGCCGCAAACCGATGATAAATCATCATCCCCATTTTGATTGATTCCATCGACCGATCGGCACAAGGATTCCCACCTTCAATTCGTCTCTTCCAGCAACATAATACCCATTTTGTTCAAAATCCCTAAATACAATCACCTACCAACACTTCCTACCCTCAGGAATATACTAACCACCTAGCAAACAGATATCCACATTCAGTTTCGCTACACAATTACAGAATATGACTCCTAGAAGGAATGCTCGTGCTAAAACCGCACATGTAGAAGGAATTGGTCGTGACAGTATTGCTACACTCATTGAGCGAATGGATTTGTAGGCCCAACAGGTAGACAGCTTGGAAGCAAGACAAACCACGACACGTACCACCCAAACTTACTCAGTTGAAGATGAAAGTGACGAAAACTTTGACAATCCTTTTGCAGACACAGGCAACCAGCGAGTTCCAACACAATAACGACATGTTCCATTCAAGATTGACGATAGGAATCTGGCTTAAAAGTTGATATTCTGTAATTCCTTAGTAGTTGTCAACTAGAAGAATTATTGGATTGGATTAATGTTGTGGAAGGGGTTTTGGAATTTAAAGAGGTACCAGAGGATAAATGAGTTTCTTTGGTTGCAACAAGATTTTGCAGCAGAGCAGCGGCGTGGTGGCGACAAGTCAAAACCACAGGATTTCGGCAGGGAGAAAAGAAAATTGATTCTTGGGAGAAATAAAGAAACATTATGTGCATAATTTTTTGCTACATAATTATAGTCGGTTGATGTAGCAACGGCTACAGAATTTCAGACAAGGCAATCAAACTATTAGTGTAGTGGCACGAAATGATTTGGCAGAGACAGAAGACAATTGGTGTCACGATATGTTGGGGGTTTGGGTATACAATTTTGAGATACACTAAACTTATTTGATCCTTATTCTATATCTAAAGCACATCAAAGAGCTTTGCAGTCAGAAAAGCAATTCAATCGTCGGTTATGAGATCAAAAAAGAAATTGTTCGCGGCATTCCAAACATTACGCAATACTTTAAGAGCACTGGATCTTCCAAATCTGTGGCTGCACTAGGAAAGGTGACCAGGGTTGGTCAGTCTGGTAAAGCTCAAACTTCTAGTCAGGCTAGTAAAGCTCAAACTTCTAGCTCAAGGGTGGGTTCGTTGTTTCACCATGGAGAAATAGCGCATCATATGTATGAATGTAAGAAGACGAAGTATGACAAAGGGCCATACGTAGAAAATGAAGCGATATCTGAGGATCAAGAAGAGGAATTCTATACAGCGCATCCAAATTCTGACGCAGCAGAAGGTCAACAACCTATTAAAGAATTTATCCATGGTGATACTAGAACAATGTTGGTAGTAAGAAGAACTTGCCTTACACCACGAGGTTCGAATAAAGATCAATGGTTGTGGAACAACATCTTCCAAATTACTTGCAACATCGGAGGAAAGTTTGTTGATTAGTTATTAACTCAGGGAGTTGTGAATGTAATTTTTGAGGAAGCAGTAAAGAAATTCTTGTTGAAAACAAAACCTCACCAAAATCCATATAAGCTATCTTGGTTGAAGAAAGGAAGCGAGGTGACAGTTTCTACACGTTATCTGTTTTCATCATCTATTGGGAAAAGTTATACACATAAGGCTTAGTGTGATGTGGAGGCCATGGATGCATGTCATCTTAGGTAGACCTTGGCAGTATGATAGAAAGGTGGTTCATGATGGTAGGAAAAATACATATAGCTCCATGTTTGGCAAAAAATTACTCTTGTTCCAGGCACAGAATCTGCTTCTAAAACAACGTCTAGTTATCCTAACTTCTTGAACCAAAAGAAGTTTGTTAAAGTAGTGGTTGAAACTGAGATGATGTTTGTGGTATTAAGCAAAGGAGGACAGTTCAGTGCTGCAAGACCACCTGAAATCAAATCACTCATAGAGGAATTTCAAGATTTATTTCCAACAGAGTTGCCTGATGGATAGCCTCCTTTGAGGGATATCCAGCACCAAATTAATTTGATTCCTGGAGCAATACTTCCCAATAAACCACATTATCAAATAAGCACAAAGAAACATGAAGAGTTAAGGCATCAAGTAGAAGAGTTGTTGGCTCCAATTATAGATTGTATGAACGCAGGTCATTTGAGTTGATTAAATTGAAATCAAGAACTGCTCCGTTCTTGTACTACAAATTTTTCACTTACATTTGAGTTACGTTGTGATGCATCTAATGAAGGTATTGAGGCTGTTCTTAGTTAGCATAATCGTCTAGTGACTTATTACAGTGAGAAGTTAAACGATGCAAAGTTACGCTACAACACCTATGACTTAAAGTTTTATTCAATAGTTCAAGCATTAAAGCATTGGCGACATTACTTGGTGTATAAAGAATTCATTTTATATACAAATCATGCCGCCTTAAAACACCTTAACAATAAAAGCAAATTGTCCCACAAACATGCAAAGTGGTCAGCATACTGATTGGAGTTTACTTTTACTTTGAAACATACTTCTAGAGAAACAAATAAATTGGCAAATGCATTTAGTCGTCGTTCTTCTTTGTTGACTCATATGCATAATCAGGTTGTTGAATTTGAATCTTTTAAATATTTATATAATACTGACCAGTTCTATTTTAGAGTGTTGGAAGATATTATTGCAGGTTACCAATCAGACTTTCACATCTATAATGTTTTTTTACTTAAAAGGTAATCGGTTGTGTGAAACTGAATCATAAATTTAAAGGTCATCATTAAGCTTCACAACGAAGGACATATGGAGCGAGACAAAATGTCGCCCCTTGTGCCTACCCCATATTTTTGGCCCACTTTGAGATGTGAAGTGGATCACATTGAAGGGGCTTGTCGTTGCTAGGTATATTTATTAATTTTCTATTAAATATATAAATATCACAATCACAACTATAAATTTAAAGTATACTAATATAATTAAAATAAATAAATAATAAATTAAGAGAAGAAATGAGTAAAAAAATTTTAGGCTGAGCATAATGAAAACATGCTAATAAACATTATCGTAAAATTAAAGAGTTCTCTCCTGATGTAGGTAGTAACAGTTCTTTTTAATTCAAAGATACAATTCAATGCTCAATCTCCAATCTCCTTGATAAACACGACAACTGGAAGATAAACACCAAGTTTTAAATGTCACGATTACTTAAAACATACAATTAAAATAGGATTTTAATAATATAAATAATATATATTTTGCACCCCCTTTCTTTTATGCACTATATTCAAATGAATACAAATATTCTTTATATAGTAGTGAAATAATTTGAGAAAAAATATCTATTAAAGATAAAAACTTTATAACTCATGTATTAAACTAAAGTAATTGATAAGATTAATGGTGTAATTTAAAAACTTGTAACCACCATATAATAATAATGGTTTATAATAAATAACTCATGAAATTAAATAATAGTTTTTGAAACATTTTTTTCCAACAATCCCCCACAAAAATGTTTAAAACTTTGGAAATAAAATATAAACTTAATTATATATGTTAAGGAAAATAAATCAAATGATAATAATTTATATTAGCAATCTTCTATTATGCAATGGGTATAGGTGTCTCCTATACTTAGTGCTAAATATTCATTTGAGGAATCTGAATGAACTATGTCTTGAATTCGAATCCTTTGATCAAACTTCAACTATAGCACACATAATAGTGACAAAGACCTGGATATGCGGGTTAGTGCTATTAAAGGCCACGCACTTTATCTTGATTCTTGTGAGAGTTTTTAGAGAATAACCCAATTCTCATGGTCGCAGCCCCACAACGACTCTCACTAATAAGTTCTCCAAAGGTATATGTGACATATACCTTGCAATAACTTGTTTTGAACTCATTTAGTGTAAAGACCCTTCCTAAGATCACATGTTACTACACTATGCCATAAGGATAAGCGGAAGCATATCTCCTCCAAGATATGTCCATAAAATTATAGTGCTAAACAAGTCACGCAATATGGATTGTTTCTACTCATTAAACCTCTTTTATAGGGTTTCCAATCATAGAGGTTAGGTTGCTTCCCTAAATGACTCCCTTATAGGTTTAAACACATCCCCCTCGACATTTATATATGACTTTTCACAAAAATCTTTTATTAAATTGATCAGTTTTATTTATTCAAAAGGTTGTATGTTGAAAGAGCTCTCCACCAACTTCAATTTATAACTTGCAATGATCTTCAACATGTTACTCGTCAGCTTCTTTATGCCTAACATGAATGAATTTCTTAAATAACAATGTTAGAGTAGAAACATAATATAATATATGTAAATATAATAAACTTCTTTATTTATATGCATCCTTTTTTTTTTTTTTTACTATGTAACTATTAGAAGAATTTCCAAAGAAATTAATAATATAGTAAGGGACCCCCACATTTGAGAAAGTTTGTGAGACTACAATATTTCTTTTAAATATTTATAGAAAAAGTAAAATGAGATATTTTCCAAATTTCCTGCAAAGAATGGCCCTTTAAGAAGCATTTCTGCTATAAGACATATTTGCAACAAAGCATTGCATAATGACATGCTATAGATGTGGAACAATGCCAATAAAAGAGGACGAGACAAATACATAGCTGAACTTGGAACAAGAACCAAGAAGCGAGGAAAATGAGTATAAACTATCTCTTCCCACAGACAGCATAGATAAGCTAATGACATGCATCTAAACTATAGATCTATGAAAAATAAATAGGTTTGTAGGCCAGACTGATTTCCCAGTTCTTGAGTACATAATCTAAAGCATCATTTCCTCATATCATGTAATTGTCTTTGTTGCCTATTATCATTGCATTTCTAAATACATGAAGCATGAATACTTTAAAAAGGAATTAAGATACTTTAAAAATAATTTTGGACGTGAAAGAGAATTAATGTTTTTACCGGGCAACATTTAATATAATAAGAAAAAGGAAAATAGGTATTAAAGTAGCACTCGATAGTAGAGTCATTAACCTTTTCAATAAATAAATATTTATATTGATAACTTAATAAATTTCTTTTATAAATGTATAATAAATTAGCTAACTCATAGTAATTATTTGCCAAATAATAATGACAATTCTTAATATGCTATTTAACTATATATGCATAAAATATTTATGAAATTTCTGTTACAAAAAACATGCTTGAACCATTAAAAAAAAAATCATTAATTACATTGCATATAATTATCACAAGTATTAAAAACTAAAATATGCTTCAAATAGTATTCAAACCAAGTAATTGAATAAATTTCGCAATACTATCATAAAATATAACGCTCTAAAAAAAAATCAATATTAAGGCCAAATATAATATGTGTGTGACAAAATGTTGTCATTATCTTAAATGTATTAATAGTAACTAAATATAGATATGCACAAAAATAATGTAACAGTTGCATAATAGTGAATTGAAGTACCATGCAAAATTAATACAGTTCAATATATCATTCAGTTATTCATATAATAAACATACAGCATGTGAAAACTTTTGAACAGCAAAAGTAATGATAATGATAACATATCATTTGGAATACTAAAAAAAAATGTTCAAGACTTAGTACTATTTAGCATTTTGCACCAAAGATGCAAATACAACTCTGTTTCTATATAACTTAAATATTATCCGTTAATGGAGAAGAAAATAGCATTAAATTGTAGTGACATCAACCTTTTCAATAAAAATAAATATTTTCATTAATAACACATTAAAATTTTATTAAACGTAAATGTATTAGTCCCAACTCATCAATAATAATTATTAGTCAAAATAATAATAATAATAATAATAGTACCTAATATGTATTTTAATTATGCACGAAAATATTTATAAAATTTCTGAGCTTACTAAACCAAAAGCAACAAATATCCACCATGAGTGCAAACTCAAAATCTAAAGATTTTATTAATTAAGAGAGACAAAAGACAATTGTTGCCAATTGCCATATAGCAATCCTTGAAACTCAACAACAAAAAAGATTAAGACGAAAATTGTTGGCCAACCATTTCTTTCACCCAAGAAATTTTCAATTGCACCTACCTTAAAGTGCTAAATATCATCTCAAGAATGTAAGTGCTAAATTTTAAGATTAATAGCATAACAAAGTAGATCCTTGATCTTCATTAATATTCACATCTAGTACAAATTTGTGTATGTGTGGCATATATACAAGCCACATCCATGCAGAGCACTTGTTTTATGATCTTCTACTAATCATTAATTAATTAATTAATTTGCATGGTCAAATATGCTTCATAAGCATATATACTTTCGCATGGTAGAAGTTTTTCTATATCGCCTCAAAATATTTACCACATGATCATTAGTGAGGTCCTAATTCAATCAAACTGTGTTCACGTCTACCACCAAATCATATGATCCGAATCTAATTCTATGCAATAGTTACTTCATAACACATAATGTTGACTTAGCACAGTCGTGATTATCACACAATGATCACAATTCAAGAACCAGTGATTATGCTAAAAATTTTACAATTCAAATGTATAAGCAAACTTATTAAAGTGTTAAAAATCCCACAATTCCCAAACAAAACAAACACTAAAATAATCAAACGGCACAGCTTCACAAACTCTCAATTAAACACGCAGCAATTACCAACGGCCAAACATATCGTACAATTTACATAATCAATTAAAATATTGCTTGCGTTAGCCAGGCACAAAATTTTCAACAAACACATATGCAAACAATGCAAATATTAATTTTAGATAAAGAAGATAATATACAAAACTCTTTGGTTTTAGACTGTTAGGTATATTTATTAATTTTCTATTAAACATATGAATATCACAATCACAACTGTAAATTTAAAGTATGATAATATAATTAAAATAAATAAATAATAAATTAAGAGAAGAAATGAGTAAAGAAATTCTGGTCTGAGCATGGTGAGACATGCTAATAAGCATTGTCCTAAAACTAAAGAGTCTTCTTTTCGTGTAAATAATAACAGTTCTCTTTGATATCAAGATACAACCCAATGCTCACAATCAATCTCCTTAATGAACACGACCAACAAAAGATAAACACCAAGTACTAAATGTCACGATTATTTAAAACATACAATTAAAATAGGATTTTAATAACATAAATAATATATATTTTGCACTCCCTTTCTTTTATGCACTATATTCAAATGAATACAAATTTCTTTATATAATAGTGAAATAATTTGAGCAATCAATATATATTAAAGATAAAAACTTTATAACTCATGTATTAAATTAAAGTAATTGATAAGATTAATGTTTTAATTTAAAAACTTGTAACCACCATATAATAATAATGGTTTATAATAAATAACTGATAAAATTAAATAATAGTTTTGGAAACATTTTTTTCCAACAGTCGTATATGTCAAGTTTCAAAAAGGGCCACTACAAATGTTGGATTATACATGCCATTACCCATGCGAACTCAACCTTGGGCTGATATTAGCATGAATTTCGTTTTAGATTTGCCATGTACTCAGTGAGGGATGAATTCTATCTTTGTAGTGGTTGACCGATTCTAAAAAATACTCATTTCATTGCCTATAAGAAAACTACAAATGCTGTAAATGTGGTTCGGTTATATTTTAAAGAAGTATATCAATTACATGCCTTACCAAGTTCTATTATTTCTGATAGAGATACTCGATTTCTAACCCATTTTTGGAGGACGTTGTGGAAAATGGCTAATACAAAATTAAACTTCAACAGTGTTTATCATACCCAAACTGATAGGTAGATTGAAGTGGTGAATCGATCATTAGGCAATCATGTACGTTGTTTAGTTGACAATGTAAAGACATGGGATCAGAAATGTTATCAAGTAGAATTTGCTTCTAATCATGCCACAAAGCGTAGCACTGGTTTAAGTTATTTTCAAGGGAATTATAGATTTGACTCCATTTCTTGATCTACTGCATAAGCATGGGAAAGCAAAGCATTTTCTTAATTAACGCCAACACATTCATGCCATAACTTACCAAACTCTTGTGGATTCCAATGCAAAGTATAAAGTAGCAGCTGATAAACAATGACAACATATTTACTTTGAGGTAGCAGATTATGTATGGACTGTTTTAACTAAAAGTCGTTTTCCAACATAAAGTTAGAACAAATTGTCCATCAAGAAGATTGGTCCTTCGGAGATTATTCAAAAGATCACTCAAAATGCTTATTAACTGACGCTTCCAAGTAACATCCGTACTTCAGATGTCTTTAGTGTCGAGCATTTGATTCCATTCGCAATGACAATTCCAAAGAAGAAGATGTTTATAGGTTCAATTCTAGGGCAAATTTTCTTCAGCACAGGTAGAATGATGTAGATCAAATAAATGACTTGGTACTTGATTCCTAGTCAAATAAGATCAAATTAAATGATGGGATGGGGGCGATTTCATTTTGCTTCTTGTCAACTTACAAATTTATCTATTAGTTTAGAATTTTTAGTTCTACCATGTTTTAAGCTAGTATAAATAACTTCTAGCAGAATATTGGAAGACAAGCTGAATTATATTAAGTAGTGTAATCTTTTAGCTTGTTTTGGAATTCAGTTGAATCAACAAAACGTGGCTTCTTTTTTCAGTTCTAGCATTTGCTTTCAGATCAACAGAATTGATTCTTCTCATCTATTGCTATATTTCTCTTTTTATTTTTGAAGCTGCATCACAGAGGAAGGGGATCAAAGGTTGACTCTAAATTATAGTTTGATTATTCATGCAAGGTGCAGTTTTAGTAAATCAAGTTGAAACCACTACATACATGTTGCATGAAAATATTTTGATCACGTTATGCATATATGTTATCATGTATATATAACTGCTAGACAAATACATGTATATGTGAATATAATATAGATCATGTATATATATTTGAAAAGGCATAAAGCCCATTGATGTGTTGATGATGGAGGCCTAAGGCCATTTACATTATTCTTGAATTTTATTATGTGAGGTTAATGAAATGATTATTAGATGAAAAATACAAATGTCTAGCAAGATTCGTCTCGAGCTCCGAGGGTTTGGGGTAAGTCTAGTCAATTTGATGTTAGAGTGTGGTTTTGATTTTATAGACTATTATGTAACATATGCATATTACATGCATCATTGAATAATTTCATTGAACATTGATATTAGTATGAATAAGAATGGTCAATCCAAAACAAGACTTGTTGTAGATTTGAATTTCCCTCCAATTCAAGAAGAGGAAAGTGAAGTTATAAGAGAAGAAGGGGCTAATTTTATATCACATATACATGTATATCAACCCCAACTAAATAAAGGGACAAAAAATACTATCACATGTGTCCACAATTTGGGTGTGGCAGATTTTGAGGGTGTTGGTGATCCAATGAATGCGCAATCCTGATTAACTACAATGGAGAGAATATTTCAAGTAATAGAGTGTACAAATGAACAAAAGATGAACTTTGCCATACCACCGGTTGACATTTGCGTTAAATAGAGATAGAGGATATAGAGCTATTACTTGGGCTAACTTTTGTAGAAAATTCAATGATAAATTTCTCTCATCTATTTATCAAGATACCAAGAGAAATGAATTCTTGACATTGGTCTATGGGTCAATGATAATTAAAGAGTATGAGAATAAATTTATAAAATTATTAAGATTTGGTCCTATTATGGTATAGGATGAGGCCAATAAATGTACATGATTTGAAGTAGGCCTATGAAATGATATCAAGAAATCTATGGCTAGATTTATGTATGCACATGATGGTAATTAAGCCTACGAAATGATATCAAAAAATCTATGGATAGATTTATGTATGCACATTATGGTAATTAAGTTGAGGCTACTATAAAGGTTAAGTCATCTTTAATAGATATTCCAGAGATTGAACTGCCAAAATATGGTCAAAGCCAAAACCAGTCAGTTGATGGAACTAGTAGTACTATAATGTTTAAAAGAGATGGTAAACAAAGAGTATCTTCAAAAATATTACAATACAAACCAAATCCTGTGATGTCAAAAGGTCTACGATAAGGATAGAAGCAAAGCTATACTATCCATTATTTGAGGAGTGGCCAAAAAAGTAGTAGTACTGGTAAAGGTAAACATTTTCCATGTATAATATATGGTGGGTACCATGAAGGGTGATGTTTAAGGAGTATGATTGTTATCATTGTGGGCAACCTAGGCATATCAAGAGAAAGTGCCCTATTTTAGCACTAAGTATCAGTAACCAATGTAGGCTATGGCACGACTACATTTTTAGAGTTGTAGCAGTCAAATTGATGTGAACCTTCTAGAAGGCCTGTTCCAGGAACTGTTGAATTAGTTGTTATGCGTACTCCAGAAACTAGAAGACAAGTTGTAGATGATTAGATTAGAATTTAAGGAAATAATCCTTGAAATTCCAATCTTGAAGACGCCACAAAGTTTCATCACTCCTTTGAAAAGTTAAGATATTATATTCTACCAAGAACATAAGAAGGCAAACCTACGTTTACTGAAAATATCTTCATATTATTAATGATGTGATCCAAAATTTGTTTTACATAGTTGTAGCCTTTATATAGGCATGTAAACATTATTATTCTAAATAAATAGAAATCCTAACTTAAGTAAAAATAGAAATTCCAAATAAAAAAGAAAAACTAAATTCCTAATCTAATTAGGATATGTAACAATCTTAAACAAATTGGAAAATTAATTCTATATAGAAAAAGGAATATTCAAAACTATAATCATCTATGTCATTAGGATTTAGTTGCGCAGGGCCACTTTATCCTTCTTCTTGCACATAAAGATAAGTAATTATCTTTGGTAAAGCTTTGAAAAATTCTAAAACAACCTTAAAATCTTCTAAAAAAACCTCTTTGTCATACACTTCTATGATTAAGCCTTGTAAAGCCTTTTTCATTCTCTTTATCCTTCCGTTAGTCATTGGACCACCAATTCCTTGGAAACGATCTTCAAAATATTTGGAAATGTTAGCTTGAACCATTTGGCCAGCACTTCGATCTCCACTATTTCCTCCCTTCTTGAAAGGATTCGTCCTTGAATTTATTACATCAAATAAAGATAAATCAACAACATTTAAAGTCGCACTAACATTACTATAGTTGTTTGGTAAATCTAACTTATAGGCGTTATCATTGATTCTGTCCAAGACTTAAAAAGATGCATCTCCTCTAGGCTACAATTTCGATTTCCTTTGTATAGGAAACCTCTCTTTATGCACTCAAACCCAATCTCTAGATTAAAAAACAACCTTCAAAAGCCCTTCATTAGCTTGCTTAACATATTGCTTATTCTTCCTTTTAATGTTAGCCTGAACCTTGTTTGTAAATTCTTCACAAAATCTGCCTTTTTCTTACCATTAAGATTAGCATGTTCATTAGTAGGCAAAAGTAAAATATGCACAGAAGTTAAAGGATTAAAGCCATAAACAATTTTAAAAGGTGGAAAAGAAGTAGTAGAATGAACAGACTTATTATATGCAAACTCAATATGTGGCAAACACTTCTCGTATTGTTTTAAAATCTTTTGAATGATAGTGTGCAACAAAGTAGTGACTGTCCTATTAACTACTTCAATTTGACTATCTATTTGCAGATGTGCAATAGTAGAAAACAAGAGTTTAGTTCCTAATTTATTCCATAAAGTGCGCCAAAAATAACTTAAGAACTTAACATCTTCATCATTAACAATTGTCTTAAGCAAACCGTGCAAACAAACAACTTCTTTAAAGAATAAGTTAGTAACATGTGTTGCATCATTGCTTTTAGAACATGCAATGAAATGAGCCATTTTACTAAACTTATCAACAACAACAAATACACTGTCTTTACCACTTTAAGACCTTGGTAATCCTAAAACAAAATCTATAGAAATACAATCCTAGGTTGAGCAGGCACTGAAAAAGAGGTATACAAGCCATACGGTTTAACATTAGATTTTGCTTGCCTATATGTAATGCACTTATCACAAATACATTGTACATCATGCTTCATATTAAACCACTAAAAATGCTCGCGCAATATATTTAAAGTATTTTACACACCAAAGTATCCCATCAACCCACCTCTATAAGTTTCTCTAACAAGTAACTTGTAAATAGAACAAATAGGCACATACAATTTATCTTTCTTAAACAAAAATTCTTTATGCCTATAGAAATCACTAAACGCACACTTATCACATGCATTCCATACTTGGCTGAAATCAAAATCATTAGCATACACGTCTTTAATCAATTCAAAAACAACTTAGTTTGCATAGATATAAGTAATGCGTACCTCTTAGATAATGTATCAACAACAACATTTTCCATTCCATGTTTGTACCTGATCATATAAGAAAACATTTCTATGAACTCCACCTACTTAACATGCCTTTTATTAAGTTTATCTTGAGATTTCAAAAACTTTAAGCTCTTATGATCAGAATGAATGATGAATTCCTTTGGCCACAAGTAATGCTGCCATGTTTGAAGAGTTCTCACTAATGCATAAAGTTCCTTGTCATAGGTAAGATAATTCAAGCCTGCCACACTTAGCTTTTCATTGAAATAAGCAATTGGTTTGGAATCTTACATCACAATATCCTCTATTTTAATTCTAGATGCATTATATTCTATCTCAAAACCTTTATCAAAGTTAAGCAAACACAACAAGATGTATTAGTTAGCTTATCTTTCAAAGTTTTGAAAGCTCAATCATGCACATCATCCTACCTAGAAACAACATTCTTTTTAACAAATTCATTCAAAGGTGCAGCAATATAGCTAAAATCCTTAACAAACCTTCGATAAAAACTTACTAATCCATGAAAACTTTTTACCTCGTTCGCATTCTTAGGTGTAGGCTAGTCCTTTATTGCCTTTACCTTCTCTTCATCAACACTAATACCTTGCGAGCAAACAACATCTCTAAGAAACACAACAAATTCCATGCAAAACATCCACTTCTTAAGATTAGTATATAATTAGTGCTCTCTTAACACATTAAAAATAGCAGACAAGTTTTTCACATGTTTATTCAAATTTTTGTTCTAAACTAAAATATCATCAAAGTACACTACCGTAAATTTCCCTACAAAAGCATGCAGAACATAATTCATTAGCCTCATGAATGTACTAGGTGCATTAGTTAAACCAAAAGGTATTACTAACCACTCATACAATCCATATTTAATTTTAAATGTTGTCTTCCATTCATCTCTTTCTTTCATGCAAATTTGATAATAGCCATTCTTTAACTTAATTTTGGAAAATAAAAAAGAGCTATACAATTCATCAAGCAAATCATCTAATTTAGGGATAGGATGTCTATAGTTAACTATTATTTTCTTAATGGCTTGGCAATCACACACATATGCCACGTTCCATCTTTCTTTAAAACTAAGATGACAGGAACTAAACATGGGCTAAAACTCTCCTTTACAAAACCCTTTTGCATTAATTCATCTACTTGCCTTTGTATCTCCTTTGTTTCCCCAAGATTAGCTCCATAAGTACATCGATTTGGTATGGCAAAACTAGGTATGCAGTTTATTTGTTGCTCAATACTTTTTAAGGAAGGTAATCTATAAGAAATCTTTTTAGGGAATAGGTCTGCAAACTCCGGTAATAAAAATATAATAGCACTAGGCAAAACGGGGTTAAAGTCATTGATAGAAAAGCAAACATCCTTATACATAAATACAAATAGTTGTTGCCTTACAATCGTGACACTCTTAACCTCATTTTCTTCAGTAAATACACTAATTCCCTTACTTTTCTCTCATTTTTGCATAGTTTTCTCTTGAATTTTCCTCTCGGCCTAACTCTTTCCACTTACACTTTTCCTTTGGGTCTTAATTGCTCTTTTTGCTTTTGTTTGTTCACTTTCTTTCTTTTTCTTTTCCTCTTTCTTACACATTTGTTCTCCTTTCATTTTGCACTCTCTTGCTATCTTAATTTGATCTTTATAAACTTGTAAAGGTTTGAGAGGGGTTAGTGCAATGATTCGATTATTCATCACAAAAGAATGATGATTTTTATACCCATCATGTGTAATCTTTTGTTCAAACTATCACGGTTGCACAAGCAATATATGTAGCATTCATTGGTGCCCATCACATAGAACCTCATCCTTAAACTTGCCAATTGAAAAAGAAATTAGAACTTGTTTGGTTACCCTCACTTCTCTACATTTATTCAGCCATTGTAATTTGTACGGTTTAGAATACCTTATAGTATGCAAATTCAGCTTATCTACCAACAAAGTACTAGTAACATTAATACAACTTTCACTATGAATAATCATAGTACATACTTTATCCTTCACATATCATCTTGTGTGAAAAATATACTCATGTTGCTCCTCATCAACATTATCCTTAGGCTGTATACTTAGAGCTCTCTTTAAAATCAGCAAATCACTATGCACAAGTTCTTCAACTTCAACATTAGAACAATTCTCCAATGTTAACATCTCATCCTCACTTAACCTAACACTTTCTATTTCTCTATTCTTCAACACAACTATAACTTTTTTGTTTAGGCATTGAGAAGCAATATGCCCGAATCCTTATCACTTAAAACACTTAACTTCACATGACTTAGAAGAAGTTTTAGTTTCAGTTTTACCTTTAGAAACAACAACTGACTCTTTTTGCTTTGCTTCTTCTTTTGTTTCTAAGACAACTTTGTTATGCTTTCAATTAGATTTTTGTGAAGAATTGGAAGTCGAGCCAGACTTGAACCCTTTTGATTTGATTTGCTTCTTCACTTTAATGGCTTTGTACAATAACTCGTCCATCTCCATATAGTGTTGTAAATCAACCACATCAGCAATCTCTTTATTCAAGCCACCAATAAATCTAGCCATTGTTGCTTCTCAGTCTTCCTTTATGTTTGCTCTAATCATGGCTATCTCCATCTCCTTGTAATAGTCCTCTACATTTATAGAACCTTGAACCAGTCCTTACAACTTTCTATGCAAATCTCTATAGTAATGGCTAGGTATAAATCTCTTATGCATTACCAATTTCATCTCTTTCCATGATCAAACTAGCCTCTCTTAATTCCTATGCCAACTGATCCCACAATATGCTTGCATAATCTGTGAACTTTATGGCTACTACCTTTACTTTCTTTTTCTCGGAGTAATTATGGCAATCAAATATGTGTTCAACCTTTCTTTGCTACTTCAAGTATAATTTAGGATCATTCTTTCCTTGAAAAGTTGGAATCTTTATCTTTATACTGCCCAAATTGCTATCTTTTTTTTAAACGACTTTCTTGTCTCATTTAGATCTTGATTCCTCCAAATCTAAATCATCTTCCTCTTCCTCTTCGAATACACATCTTCTAATGGTTTTAGACATAGATGAGGATTGCAAATCATCTAGCCTAGTATTTAACTTCCTAAAATGTTCATTAACAGCCTTTATGAACATTTTCATGTTAACTTTTTGTGGTTCTCCTTCATTACTCATGTTTATAACTTGTAAATCTTGTTAGAAATAAAAGAAATTTGTTCTTCTCACAATCCCTCGTGTTTGCACTCAAATCAGATTGTTATCACTTATGTTTCACACTAATTCGATGATGGTCTCACCACTTTTACCTTTTACCACTTAAGCTAGCCCCCTTTATGCTCTTAAAAGAATCAAGATCAATAAATCTGAAGGAGTAATCATAACATTAAAGATTTAGTTGAGGTAAACGGTAATGAAAAAAAATTTAAAGAGCAAAGAAAATAAAAAAATTTCAAAAGGAAGCAAAAGACATGTAAAAGAAATCACTAGAATGTAATGAATTGAAGAGTAAAACTAAAAGACACAAGTGCACAATTGAATCCAAATAGGATAAATAAAATGTGGAGCATGAAATTAAATTAATTTAGCCACAAAAATCCTTATTTGATAAGGATTAGTACTAGTTAAGATAGTAAAACTACTGTTTAAGAAAAAGAAATCTTAGCTCGAAAAGGAATATATAGCCAGCTTTTAATTAGTCAACTAGTCAAATTCAAAAAAGAAAAGGAGATTTTGTTATGACTTATTTGAATAGGAATATGATCTTGCAACTCAAGAAATCTCTTTTATGCTTGAAAAAGGATTAAAATCAGATCAGCAATCTTAATAAGTAGCACAAAACAAATTGCTATCAAATAATGCAATCTAACTCCTCTTTTTTTTTTTTTTTGAATTGGATGTTCTCTTCAATCTCTCTCTCTCTTTTTTTTTTTTTTAATTCACCAAACTAAACACATAAGACGGAATTGAATCTATTCAAAACATAAAGAAGCTGAATGAAAAAAATTCAAGGAAGTTACATAAAGACAACATAAAAATCACACAAAAATCAAAGCAAAAAACATAAAACAAAGATAAGCAAAAGATAAGTAACCTGTTTGTAGAGTTAAAGCTCTTATACCAAATGATAGGAACCCATTAGATGACCTGCTCTGAGAACTTTTGAATCAATTGTTATACACACCCTAAAAGCTAGAAAACAAGTTTTAGATGATCAGATTAGAACTTAAAAAAATAAATCTTTACATTCTAATTTTGAAGACGTGACAAAGGTTTATCACTCCCTTGGTAAGTCAAGATATTGTACTTTACTAAGAACACAAGAATGCAAAACTACGCTTGCTAAAAATATCTCAATATTATTAATAATGTGATCCAAAATTCGTTTTACATAGTTATAGCCTTTATATAGGCATATAAACATTGTTACCCAAAATAAATAAAAATCCAAAATTAAATAGAAATAGAGATCCCAATAAAAGAGAAAAACTATAATCCTAATCTAAGTAGGATATTTGACAATCCTAAATAAAATAGGAAACTAATTCTATATAGAATAAAGAATCTTCAAAACTATAATCATCCATGTCATTAGGATTTAATAGCTTAAGGCCATTTTGTTATTCTTCTTGCATATAAAGATAAGTGATTATCTTTGATGAAACTTTGAAAACTTCTAGAATAGCCTCTTTGTCATGCACTTTCATGATTAAGCCTTGTAAATCCTCTTTCATCCTTTTTGTCTTTGCCCTAATCATTAGACCACCGATTCCTTGGAAAGGATCTTGAAAATATTTGGAAATATTAGCTTGAACTATTTAACCAGCACCTTGATCTCTATTACAAATGTTGAGACCAAAGAGACCACAAATTGGAAGGCCTATGTTTGTTAGCATAGCACACAGCCTAGTGTTACGGGCACTGATGGTTGTAAACAGAGAGGCCAACCAGGTCACCCTCGTGTGCAGAAATATATGTTTGCCTTAACTGAGTAAAAGGTACAAGCCATGCTTGATGTTACAATTATATTAATTATTTTTGGTCAGGATGCTCACATTTTGATAGGCCTAGGTTTTACACATTCTTTTACATCTGACAGTTTTGACATACATGCGCATAGAGAGTTGGGACAACTAGATTATGGCTTAGTGGTAGCCATACCTGTTGGGGATTCATTAATGGCTCAAAATATATTTCAAGGATGTGTTATTAGGTTACATAGTTATGATATGAAAGCGGATTTAATTCCTTTAGATATTCGTGACTTTAACGGTATATTATAATGGATTGACTTGCAAATATCATCTATAATTGATTATTTCCAAAAGAAAGTGACATTTAGAAGACCAAATAAACCAGATATCATTTTTTGTGAGGAACGATGAATTCTTCCATTGTGTGTGATATCAACTATTATTGCTAGAAAATTACGAAGAAAATGTTACCTTGCTTCTCTGACTTGTGTTATCAATATTCAAGTAGTTCATGAGAAGTTAGAATATATTCTTATAGTGAATAAGTTCCTAGATGTATTTCCTAATAATCTTATCGAGTTATTGCCAGATAAAAAAATTGAATTTATTATTAATATGAATCTAAGTATAGCTCTTATTTCTATAGCACCTTATAGATTGGCTTTATCAGAATTAAAAGAGTTAAAAGTTCACTTATAAAAATTAGTAGATAAGGATTTCATTAGACTTAATGTATCTCCTTAAGGAGCACCAGTTTTGTTTGTAAACAAGAAAGATAGAACTTAGACATTGTGTATGAACTATCGACAATTGAATAAAGTTATAATATGTAATAAGTATTTGTTTTTTCACATTGATAGTTATTTGACTACTTGCAGGGTGCTAGAGTTTTCCTCAAGATAGAGTTGCCTTCAGGTTATCAGCAGTTGAACATTAGAGATACAAATGTACCTAAAACTACTTTCAAAACTCATTATAGACATTATGAATTTTTAGTGATACCATTTGTGTTGACTAATGCTCCAGCAAACATTTATGGATTTCATGAATTGAATATTTCATCTTTATTTAGATTTGATTGTTATTGTGTTTATTAATGATATCCTAAATATTCACGAGATAGAGAAGAACATGCAGAGTATTTGAAAGTTGATCTACGGATACTAAAAAGTAAACAACTCTATGTTAAGTTTAGCAAATGTTAGTTCTAGCTAGATATAGTTGCATTCCTAGGTCATATGTTTTCAACTGATGATATTTACATAGATCCTTATAAGGTAGAGGCAATAGTTAAATAGGAACGACCTACTAATGTTATAAAGGTCAAGAGTTTCCTTGAATTAGATAGACATTAAGTGAAGATTTGTTGAAGGTTTCTCAAAAATAACTAGACCGTTGACTAAACTAACTAGGAAGAATGTGAAATTTGAGTGGACAGATGATTATGGACATATTTTTCAAGAACTCAAGAAGAGTTGAGTTTTGCTTATGTTCTTACACTTCCATATAGTACTGAAGGATTTGTAATTTACAATGATGCATCCAGATAAGGATTGGGTTATATATTGATGCAACATGGAAATGTGATTACTTTTGCTTACCAACAGCTCAAGAAACATGAGTTGAACGTTTTAACCCATGATTGAGAATTTGTTGCAGTAGTCTTTGCACTAAGATGATAGTGTTAAACTACTCCTGACCTTTATCAGATTAGTATATCATTCCTAATTAACCACTTCTTTTAGCTTCTAAGGATTTATGTAAATGCCATCAGCTGAAATTAGGAATGCAACTCTACTTAAGCCAGAATTGTCATTTACTGAACATTGCATAGAGCTATTTATTTTACAATGCTTATAAAACAATTTTCAAATACTCCATATGCTCTTGTCTACTTCATAAATATATCGAGATATTATCAATAAAGACAATTAACAAACTAATCTAAGTAAGGATAAAGTACTTGATTCATGAGAAACATAAATAGGTCCTAAATGTAGCTTTAGGTACATCTATATCTCTAATCTTCAAACAGTAATAACTTGAACGCAAGTTTATCTCGGAAAAAACTCTAACACCATGTAACTTTGTTCAAATAGGTCATCAATGTGAAGAAGTGGATACTTATTGCGTATTGTAACTTTCTTCAACTATCGATAGTTTATACACGATCTCACAGATCCATCTTTCTTCTTTATAAAAAAATGATGGTGTCCCCAAAAAGATACATTAGCTTTGATCAAACCCTTATCTATTAATTTTTGTAATTGAACTTTCAACACTTTCAGTTATGATGGAGCAATTCCATAAAGTGCTATAAAATTAAGAGCTATACCTAGAATTAGATCAATAGTAAATTATATTTCTCTATCTGGTGGTAACCCAATAAGATCATCATGAAATAAATCAAGAAATTCATTCACCATAAGTATATTTTCTAACATCGCCTGAACAAGTTGAGTATCAATAAGGTAACCTTTTTTTAGCAATTTCCTAGCAGCAGTAGTTGATATCACACACGATGGAAGAATTTGTCGTTCCCCATATAAAACAATGTATCGGTCATCTGATCTTCTAAATGTCACTTCCTTCTTCAAACAGTCAACTATAGCATGATAATTTATAAGTGAATCCATTCCTTATGGCATCAAAGTCACAAATATCTAGAGAAATTAAGTCCACTTTCATAGCACGATTATCCACTCTAATAACACATCATCGAGACACATTTTCAACCAATAATGAGTCTCCAAGTAGTGTGGCTACCATTACTAAGTCATAATCTAACAATCTCAACTATGTATCTGTATATATGGCAAAATGGTGAGATATAAAAAAATGTGTAGATTTTGGATTTATCAAGATGTGAGCATCCTGACCAAATAAAATTAAATACTTGTAACATCTGGTGTAGCCTATGTCTCTCTTACTCAATTAAGGCAAATACATGTGCCTGTGTAAGAAAGAGACTCGATTGGCCTCTCTGTTTATGTCCATCAGTCTCTATTGCACTCAGTTGTGATATGCTGACAAACATAGGTCCTTCTATTTTTTATCTTTCTGGTCTCAACATTTAACTACTATAAATACTCATTGCTAAAGCAAGGCAACCTCTTCTGATATGCCTATGCTGTCCACAATGATCACAATATATTGTTCCTATTAACATCGCTTTTCGTGGTACTTAGCACATGTTATATGCAAAAAACATATGCCTTTATCAATAATACTATTTTGTTGGCCACTCCCCAAATATTGAGTGATATTACTCTAACTGTATCCTTGTCCTAGTCCTCCTAACATCCCGGGACATGGTTGGTGCTGTTGCTTATTTTTTTTCTCTAGACATACTATTATTGCTAGCTCCACTATTCCATTAGTTGACCAGCTTGGCTTTCACTATATCTTGGTAATTTGACCCTTCAAAAATCTATTAAACATTGCTTAACCTGTATAATAACCTCAAAACTATAATGTATATACCTAAATGTAACCATAGATTTTCTAATATCATTCTACAGGCCTACTTCAAATTATTTAATTTATCTTTTTCATCTTGTATCACAACAGAGCAAATCTCAACAATTTTATAAATTTATTCTCATGCTCTTCAACTGTCATCGATCCCTAGACTTGTCTTAGAGATACATTCCACTTAGCATCTTGATAAATGGATGGGAAAATTTTATTATTAAATTATCTTCGAAAGTCAGCCTAAGTAATAGCTTCATATCCTTTATATCTATGTAAAACAGATGTCCATTAATGATATGCTCTACCTCAAAGTAGAAATGATACAAAGTTCACCTTTTGTTCATTTACATACCTCATTACCTGAAATATTCTCTCTACTATTTCACTATAGTCAACTAAGAATCTGCATTCATTGGTTCACAAATACCTCCAAACTCTATTGCATCCAAATTGTGAACAAGTTCATTAATGTTGTCTATCCTTATATTAGAATTTAGTTGGGGTTAGTACATATGTATTTGAGGTATAAAATCAATTCCTCTTTCTCCTATAACTTCTCTTCCTTCTTCCTCAACTAGAGGCAAATTCAAATCAACAACAAGTCTTGTGTTGGGTTAACTACTCCTATGCATACTAATATCAATTTCAATTAATCTATTTAATGAAGAATGTAATATGCATTTGTCACACAACAGTCTACAGAATAAAAACCACACTCTAATACTAGATATACAAGACTTGCCCTCACCTATCTTGAGAGTTTGGGACGGATTATGCTAGACATCTATACTTTCTACCAATATTATCCTTTCCACATATTAGTAATTTACATTCACTCATGAATAATGTAAATGGCCTCAAGCCTTCATCTTCAACATAAATTAAGGTTCCGTGTCTCATCAAACATATATATATATATACTATAAAATAAATTAATGACATCACTTTAAAGATAGAAAATATAACATTTGTATATTTTAATTGATGTGGTATATAATATATCTAACACTAAATTGGTGTTAAATAACTTTTACATTAGTCATAGTATAAAAAAATAAAAGAAAAACAAAGATATCTCATCGCAAAAAGTGTAAAACTCTCTCTCTTATAAAATTCTCTTGAGCCCAACTACCAAAAATACCTAAATATAGTTATATGGTGGCTTATTTACATCTTAGATGGAGGTTGCTCCATCTAATGGTCATTGATTTCCATCTTTACTGGGGTTTTCTACTTAATATGGTTTATCTCCACTCAAATCTAGATTTGTGATAATCTTATTGTTTTTTGTTTAGTTATTTTATTATTATGGTAGTGTTTCCTTATAAATTTAGAAGATTGAAGGCTTATTTGAAGAAATCTAAAGATGTAAAGTTTCAGATTTGAAGGATTTCATGCCATATAAAGTTTATTGCAAAAGATTTATTATAGTAGGAGCCAAGAAAATCTACTAGAGTCATAGAGAATAAAGGGAAAGAGGTGGCAAGGAATCCCATTAGATCTCTTATTTTATTCATAGACTTTTTTTTTCTTATTGAAAATACTTCTCTTCAATTAAAAACACCAAACAGGATGGTGTTATAATTATTTTTTCCATGGTCCTCAGTGAGCATTATGGTTTATCTGATTTTTACGCTGTAATGGATCTCCGTAATTCTAGAAGAAGTTAGGTATAAATCTACAATAGTTTTTAATTTTTGATGTAATATGTGTTTTAGAATGAAATGAAAGATTTATCTTATTTTTCCTAAAAAAAAGGAAAAAGAATGAGCTTGCTGATATATTCAATAATTCAAATATATTTGTGTCTTATATTCCTTGATCTTAGGAGTTAGGTCTTGTACTTTTTGATCTTTTAGTTGCATTTTATGTTTTGTAGGCATTCTGAAGTAAAGGATAAGAATAAAACTTAATCGAAGGCTAATGAAGCATTTCGGTGAAAAGGGAAGAAAACATAACACTCACATAAACCTGCTAGCCCTTTTGTTATTGTCGAGTAATAAGCAACAAAGAAAAACCACTTCACTCCATGCCCCTAGACTCTGTACGAGCATTTGAAGGAAGTAAAAAAAAGGGTGAGGCAGAAAGGGTGGTGCAGTCACACCATGCCCCCTTGTACTAAGGCCTAAATTAGGCCACATGAATGGCACAGTCAACCTTCTTCCACACGCCCACATCAAGCTCTACATGCTCATACCTCATTAGTTGCATCTTTGTGCCTCCTTTGTGCTGTGTGATGTCCCAACTTGATTTTCTACCCTCAAATTGACTTTAAATTGCTAGATTTAGACATTTCTAGGTTTTTGTGATAGCCACCATACCATATAAGGAAAAAGTGGAGTTTTGAAAATGAGAGAAAGGTTTTGAGGAAGAAGATTTTGGCTACATTGAGGGAGGAACTCGAAGCCCTATCTTATGTTTCTTTCTTGTAATCTAATATTTTTAATCATAGTTTAAGTAACTGAAACTCTTTCTTAGAAGGCTTTTGTGATATTCTTACCTCAATCACTATACCATAGAAGGATTAAAAAGGGATTTTTGAGAATACGAAACGAGATTTGGGGAAGAGAATTTATCTACATTAAGGGAAGAACTCCAAGAAATGGAAGACTAAATCAAGACAAGAATTAGTTTTATCTTTCTTATCTTATGTTTCTTTTTTGTAATTTAATGTTTTTAATCATAAGTTTAAGTGGCTAAAACTCTTTGTTAGGGGTAGAGATGAAGCCTTAATTGTAACTTTTCATAGGTTTATGTTAATTTAGATTTCTAAGACTTAATGAAGGTTATGTTCATTTATGTTGTGCTTAGTGATTATTATTGCATATTTAAATGATTTAGGAACTGCAACCTTGATTATTGCATGTTAGAATGATTTATGAATTATAACCTTGATTTTAAATGTGTAATGTATTGTTGCAAACCCAAAGAACGTACCATTATTACAGTTGAATTGTAACCTTTGTGATTTAGATGTTTAGTATATGAATGCAAGATTTGATCATCACACTAATCCCTTATCTTGAATGCTTCTTATATAAATAGGTTGTGATAAATGATAACTACACCAATTTGATTGTTATTGCAAGTTCTTACTTTCATAATGCTTAATGCATTCTTGGCATGTTCACAATAGCCCACACTAAGCATTGCTACATATTCTTGAATAAATGAGTTTAAATCCCACAACAAGATTAAACTTGTAATTAATGGAAAACTCATTCGTGAAACCCCATCATTGCATATAAAGAAGACCACCATCTTAAGTTAACAAGATTTCTAGATTACACTAAGTACCTTAAAAGTAGTAATTAATGGTGGATTCTTAAACCATAACATCTCATTACCCTAATTTCACCTTCAATCCATTTAGTTGTTTTGGTTTATTAGTTATATTTAGTTTTCATATAATTTTAGTTTAGTTTAATTATTCACCAATCATAAAATTCCCTTGCATTAAATTTAAGATTTATTAGTTGGGAAAACATTGCTTTTACCTATTCCTGTAGGACCTTATGTATCATACTACAAGTGATTAGTAGACTTACGAGTTTTAGTTTGAACAAAAACACTTGCAACTCAGTGAGTGTATATAAATTATAAAAAAATACATTTTCATACATTTGTATAAAATATCATTAAACCATATATAAATAAGATATTATTTGCATAATGAGAATATATATCATCATAAGCAATTTAGATTTACACCCATCTAGCACCTAAGGAAATACTTATGCTTGGCGGTAAGGAAAATCAAAATCAACTCACAGGCTTGCATCATTACCTAGGGAGAATATAGTTCACATTCATATCATACATATATTTTCATAGGTCATGGAGACTTCAATCTCATTACTAGGGAATGGGTTACATGTAAGGTGCTTAAAACAATCACAAATAATATTCAAGCATATAACAATTATTTTGACACAACTATTGGATATTGCATATACTTTAAATATCATTTTCCATGCAACTCAATTAAACATATCAATATGCAAATCAATCATGATATGGTTAATATTTAAATATATTGGAAACATATAATAGTTTAAAAGTATCCACTCAGAGTTTGCTAACTCAATCTCAAAAAATTTCGAAGTCCCTTGAATTTTTACCACTACATTGCTTTTTAAAACATAAAATTCAATAATTTATTGTTAAAATTTATTCAAAACCTAATATGTATCACAATTATAACAAAAAAACTGCTCTAATTTCATACACTATCCATTGAGTTTTTGAATACCAAATCAACTTCCTATTACCTTTTCTTACACTTTTTCTTTTCTCTACAAAACATTTCTTCCTATTTTCCTTTTTCGTTTGCTTTTTCTTTTTGTTTCCTCTCTTTCTCTTCACTTTTCTCTTTTTTATTGCTTTCTCTCTCTTGGCATTCACTAGCTTCTATTTGTTTCTTTTCAATTTTGAAAAATAATGAAACTTATCTCTATATATATATATATATAGAGAGAGAGAGAGAGAGATAAAATGGTAGGATTAGTAACCCCTTTTTTTAAACATATCTTTACATCAATTATTAACCCTTAGATTAAGTATTTATCAAGAGTTAGGATTACATATTGCAAATATAAAAAATTCTCTATAAACACATTTAATAAGATTTTTTTATGTCTTTTTTCTTTTCTTTTTCTTACTCTAACTTGTAAAACCTCTCTTCTACTTTATTACATCTTCTATTTCTTTATTACATCTTCTCTCACCTCAAATATTTTTTAATTTTAATATCCTTTAATTACTATTTTGTAAATATATATTAAAAAGTTTGAAATTTAGATATTATTATTGTATAAAAAGACATATATGCAGCAACAACAATAATAATTATAATGGTAATAGAATTATTTAATTTTTTTATATACTTTAATTAAATGCTTGAAAATAAATTTATAGGTACAAATTCAAAATTAAAAGCCAAAAGTTTTGATTTTGAAGGTTTTCAAATTTTGCTATCAAACTTTCTATGCTTTTTAAATTCTGAATTACGATAATTTTAAAGTTTTTAGATAAATTAACTAATTACAATAATTTTAATTAAGTTTTGTTCAATAAATGAATTAAAATATTAAATTTTTAAGTAATAATTAAATTGAAAAAATGTAATGAAAAGAGAGAAGATGTAATAAAGATAAGAAAAATTAGGAGAGAAATTTTATAAATTACATGCTAAGAAAGAGAAAAAAAAAAAGAGGGTTAAAGACATAAAAGGCCTCAATTAATGAATATAAAATATTTATTATGTTTTATTTTATTTAATCTACACATTCCACATGTCTTTAATTTAAGGGCTAATAATTGATATAAACATATGTGTAAGAAAAAAGGGGCTACTGATCCTATATATATATGTGTGTATGTGTATGTAATAGGCACCACCTTAAATTGGTAGAAGAGGCAACGTTGCACCACTTCATTTTTTGTTATTTTTTTCTTTTAACACCAATTCCTTAGGCATCTCACTCTACAACTACTATTTCATGACTTAGAATATAGTTCAACACTTTATGTTATAGTCCACCAAATGAATGGTCAGAATAATTTTTTGAATGGTCCCAATCTAAGGGTGGGCAAAGAAAACCCAAAACCTAGAAAACTAGAATGAACCGAATTAGAATTGACGGTTTTACTTTATTTTAGTTTTTATTCAGTCTGGTCCGATTCTAAATTTTAGAAAAACTAATTTTTTTAGATTTAGTTCTAGTATTGACCCACAAAACCTGAACTAGGCTGAAAATATTTTTAATATATTTTATTACCAAAATGACACCATTTTATAAAAATTTTAAAAAATAATAATGTAAAAAGCAAAAAACAAAAAAATCGAACTGAACTGAACCAAACAAACAATTGATTCGGTTTAAAATATGATCAATTCGGTTTCCATTTCCATCTAATCTTGTTCCAATTCTAAAAGGCAAAAACCCAGAATTTTTAGGTCTAGTCTAGTTTTGACAAAGCCTGGACCGAATCAAATTGTGCCCTTATCCCAATCTACAAAGTTGTTCATCATAGGGAAAGGAAAAAATTAGTTACCTTACTAATTCGACTAAAGCACTAAAAGAAAAGGACAAAATTTGCAAAATTTTTTTATATTATTATATTACACCATGAAACATTTCATCACACATCTTTTAAGAGTTTAACGATATTTATAGTGTCTTCTAAATATCTACACACATATCTATCGTAAATTAGAGGAACATCTAACCACACAATAAAGCGAGAACCTAAATAGTAAGATGGCAAAGCCTTACATGTCTTTAGAGTTTACACATTAACCCTCAAATTAAAGGGATATCTGCTTAGTATTTCAAATATCTACTTATATATAATATGATATTTATACTCAAATGAGAGGATATCTATCTATATAGTAAAAAGGAACCTAGAGAGTAAGAAAGGAAAGTCCCAAATCTCTTTAGAGTTTACATATTAACTCTTAAATTAGAGGACTATTTACTCACATAGTAAGGCTTGAACACATACAATAAGATGGACGAGCACCACATCTTCTTGGGGTTTATATATAGTATTTATAATACATTTAAGATATTTGCACACACATGGTGCGATATCTACCATCAAATTACATGGATCTCTTTGGAGTTTACATATTAACCCTCAAAATAAAGGGATGTCTACCTATACAATAAAGCAGTAACTAAGACAATAAGATAGAAAAACTCCACATCTCCTTAGAGTTTACATATGATATTTATAATATATCGTACAAATATTTATGCAGACATAGTGCAATATTAAGCATTAAATTATAAGGAAATCTACCTACAATAAGCTGAGAATGCCTCTAAATATATATGGGAAATTCATCCTATGGTAGAACTTAACACACTCCAACTGTGTCCTTTACCATTCGGCCAAAGGCTAGATGGCTCCGATGTCACTTGAGATGTAGAAAAATTATATAATCATGTCATGATGTGTAAACCCAGTGGAGTTAGAGATAGGCCAAACTAACTATAGTTGACAACAAGTGAGTTATAGGATATTATTACTAAACATACTATAACCTAAGGTTTTTAGCATGATTTGGACCAATATTATGATGGAGAAAGAGAATGCGATACTTAATGTACTCAATATAAAAGTGATAATGGAAACAAATTGAAGCCTATGTTTGAGGTTTTAGCAAGTCTAAATCCAAATTTTGATAACGTTCATGGGCATGTAATTGAGAAAGAACCTCTTCTTTAGCTTGATGCAACTAATTAGGAAGGGAAGTAGAAGGAATGTGATGTTGAGAAATCCATCAATTGGCAATTTAGCCTTAATCTCTACTATATTCAAGGCTACCATAGTTAATAGATAGATAAAATGAAAATGCTTATATCCTTAATTTTAGATATACCTATCACCCTCTATATTTTTTTAAATACCTCACTGCTCCCTAAACTTTAAATTTTTTTAGTTTTACATTTTAATAATTGGAATATTATCCCATTCCTCCCCTAAGATTTGGAATTTTATCACTTAAAGAGAAAGAATGAAGATTGTATCACATACCTCCCTTGTGGTGTTAATCTTTCTTTAGTTGACTGTTACATTAAGAGACAAAAATGTAAAAGTATTTTTTTACTTTTTTACATTTTTGTTTTTGTATATTTATTGACTATTACAACAATTGTTGTTATTGTAAATTACTCTTATGTTTTTTCAAGTGAAAATAATCTGAGAGTCGTAAACAATAGTTGCTTGCCAAAACCAAGAATGGAAGGGAAAAGAGGAAAAAGTAAATCAAAAACAAGAAAATTAAAGGGTGGAAGCATTATATTTTCTTTACTTTGGTTTGCTTTTTTATTTTTATGTAGCTTTATCTGTCGATGGAAAACGAGGCCATAAAGGGCCACAACAATTCAAGATTGATACTTTCCAATAGCAAAGACTCGAGCATTGTCTCTCATGTTTTGCTTCTCTTTCTCTCTCACTTTTTCTCCTTCCCTTCCTTTTAGCCATGGATTTCTGGGGAATATGTCTGCTCTAAGTGAACAATAGCAACAAAGGCAAGTTCTTTCTAGTCCTTCTTGCTCTGATCTTGATGATTTAACCTCTAACCCCTTTGACAACCTTTTCCCTACTAATAACACAGTTAGTACTTTGTCCTAGCTTTTCTCTTCGGAGGGTTTAGCTGAGCTAAGCTCCAATTTTTTCTTCTGGGTTTTCTTTTTTTTTTTTAAATTTTTGTAATTTTTTCCCTTCTTTTCTTATTAGCCTGGTTTCTCTCTTATGGTTGTTTCTCTTCATTTTTGCTTTTACATTTTTTTGCTTAATATAACGATCAACTAACAGAAGACTAGCACTATAGGGAAGGTATGTGATACAATCTCTATTCTTTCTCTCCAAGTGATACAATCCCAAATCTCGGGAAAGAATGTGATAATATCCTTTTAATAATTTAAATATAAACTAATTGAACCAGTAATTTAAACCAAACTAGCTTTTTCAAAATTGCAAAAATAAATTTACTACACATGGATTTAAACCTGGACCTTGGTTAAACACATCAATAACTATGCCATTGCACCAAAAGTAATTTGGTCATGAATTGTCCAATTTTAATACATAACCCTTTTGAAAATATATGTAATAAATTCTATTAATAATAAAAAAAAAAATTTCTAATATAAAAATTATAATTTAAAAATAGTTTTATAAACCTTAAAATTTTAAAACAGTTCAAATTTAAAATTATTATTATCATTAAATCATAAATTTTTAAAATTAAATCTAAAATTATTGACGATTTCAGAATAATTTTATTTTTATGATAAATTAGATTTATTTTCTCTAATAATTATTTAAAAATATTTAAAATTTGAAATTATTTTATCATTAATAATAATTTCATAATAATTTTTTAAAAATAAATTAGGTTTATTTTTTTAACAATTATTTCAAAATATTATAAATTTTTAAAATTATTATCTAATAAAAATTTTATAATATTTATAAATAATTGTTAAAAATAAATCTAATTTATTATAAAAATAAAATTATTCTGAAATTATTATTAATTTTAAATTCAATTTTAAAAATTTATAATTTAATGATAATAATTGATTTTATTATATATATTTTCAAAAGGATTATTTATAAAAGATTGGACTATTTAATTTTGGAATATATATGATGCAGTGGGAAAAAAGTATTGGTGCATTTTTTTAGGTCGTAGGTTCAAATCTCTATAAGGTTAGTTTATTTTGCAATTTTCAAAAAAATCGGTTCAAACCTTTGGTTAAATATTTAAATTATTGAAGCGCAAAACTAGAACTCAAAAGGTGATGGGGTATTAGGCCTAAAAGTAGAGGTATCAGACATTCTTTCAATAGACAAATAAAAACAAAATTGAAGAGTTGTTATCCACTGATTGGTTAACAATTTATTGTAGCTATGATACCAAGCAAGCATTTCCATTTTTGTCCTTGTAAAAGTTGGCAAAAACGTTTCTTGATCTAGAAAGCTCAAGTTCTTCCAAGTATTCATGTAAATGATCCAAAGACTTTTATAGTTTGATCAAACAAAGCACCTGATAGCTACCAAGTTACCATTAATGAAAATCAAAATGTGCTTATAATTGATAATCCAGCTTATTATTAGTGGAAGAAACTAGACCAGCTTCTCCTTAATTGGTTCCTATCCATGATGACTAAAGCTGTTCTTGCCTCCTTCATAAATTGTATGACCTTTAAAGATGTCTAGGAAGTTGTGACTAAAATCCCAATCATATGCTAGGATTATGCAACTAAAAACCCAGCTGTAAACTAGTAAAAAAGGGTCTTTGTTAATGGGAGAGTTTATTCAAAGATGAAAAGCTTAACTAATGCCCTCACCATAATAGGAAAATCAGTTTCTGATGAAGAACTATTTGAGTACATTCCATAGGGGGTTTAGGAACAGAGTATGATTCTGTGGTAGTAAATATATCAAGAAGAATCGATACAATGTCCTTTGAAGATGTTTTTGCCCAGCTCCTCCCTTTTGAAAGTGAAATTGAACATAACTACTCCTCTGCTAGCATGAACATGGAAGTGAATGTAGCCTTAAGTAGCAACAATAGATATTAGAATCAGAGAAAGAACTGTAGGGGTAGAGGATTTAAGTTTTCAGGGAACAAAGGACCAAACAAAGGAAGAAGAAGGGGCAAAACACCTCAAGGTAGAAATCTAAATCAATATCAAGAAACCTGTCAAATTTGCTTCAAGAATGGACATATGGCTACTAATTGGCACAGGTTTGATAAGGAGTTTGTGCTAAAAAACAGAAATAATCAAGAACAGAATTCAGTTTACATGTCAACTCAACAACCTAGAAATGCTAAAGGTTGGTACTTGGACAATGGAGCAACCAGCCATGTGACTAATGAGCTAAATAATCTCACCATGAAGACTGAGTACAAAGGCAACAAAAACCTTATTGTTGAATTCCTACTTACATGAAGTCTGGAAATAAACTTGTTATTACATGTGTTGGAAATGCCTACTTACATGTTAAAAATGTTGAATCATTGCTCTTAAGAAATGTCTTATGTTACTTACATAACCAAAAACCTTATTAGCTTCTTTAAATTAGCTACTAATAACAATTTTTTTGTTGAATTCCATCATAACATTTGTGTTGTTAAGAATCAGATGCAAAAAGCCTACTGTAAGAAGTGGCTAGAGCAAGTATAAATTGACTAAGCAATGAAAAGGAGATTGAAGAAAGTTCCCACCTCAAAAAATAGAGTCTTGCCCAAGTCCAAGTTTGCTTTCTCTACTGTCACCTTATTTGCTATATTAGATCTAGAGTCATTTAATAATTTACGCACTAATGAAGAGTCTGTAAATGTCATGAATATTCTCTATGGAAATTTTGGTCATCAAAATGATCAAACTTGTAGGAAGATATTGTTGACGTGTAAAAACTTCTCATCAATAAAAATATACAATCTCCTTCATTTTGTGTTGCCTGTAAGCTGGGGAAAAATCATGAACAAAACTTCAAAAGCAGAGAAAACACATCTATCAAACCACTTGAATTGTTACATGTTGATTTATGGGGACCAGCACTAGTAAATTTTGGAAATGGCCTTAGATATTACCTTAGCATTGTTAATGACCAAACAAGGTTTACTTGGATTTTTCCCTTGAGAAACACAGCTAAAACATTAAAAACTTTCATTCATTTCAAAAAACTTATAGAGACACAACTAAATAAAAGAATCCTCACCGTATAAATAGATTGGGGAGGTGAATTTAGGCCACCAAAGAATTCTTTTGAAGCAAGGTGTGTTTTTTAGGCATTCTAATCTACACACTTCACATCAAAATGGCCAAGGTAGAGAGACAATATAGGCACATAGTAGAAATTGCCTTATTCTCATTGCATAGGCAAACTTACCTCTGAATTTTAAGTGGGAAGCTTCTAAAATTGTTGTTTATTTGATAAACAGAATGCCAACCCCAATTCTAACCTTTAAAACACCTTTTGAGAGACTTTTCTACAGGAAACCAGATTATTCTTCCCTCAAGACATTTAGATGTGCTTGCTACCCATATTTAAGACCTTACAACATAAATAAACTTCAATTCCTTATAGGAAAATACATTTTCATTGATATAGTTCACAACAAAAGGGATATAGGTGTCTTTACAATGCAAGTAGGGTATATATTTCAAGATATATAGTGTTCAATGAAAATGATTTTCCTTATAGTGCTGACCCTATCTTTAAAATTGATAGAATCTCTCAAACAAGCTCACAAGTTCCTAGTCTGTTGCATTTCTTCTATGAGTCTATACATCTATCTCTAGATCCTGCTGCAAATACAAATTTATCTCTACACACTCCCACAATAGTAAATTCACATTAGAGCAACACACATTAATCACTTGCACCTCCAGATAACCAAACTGGCAACATCTTAGCCCAAGAAAACCAGAACAAAACTAAAGAAACAAAAATAGCAACCCCTTCTGATCTTGAATAAGAAAATAAGTAACAACAATTTTTAACTAACTTCCATCCTCTGATAACAAGATGCAAGGATGGTATTTTCAAGCTTAACATCTCATAGAAAATGAGGCTTAAACATTGGTGAAAATACTTAAAAGTATAGAAAAAGCAGTAAGACATAAAAAATAGGGAGAAGCAATGAATGTTGAGTACTAAGCATTGATAAAGATTCAAACTTGGGTACTAACTAATCCTAAACTAGGAGTTCAAATTGTGGGAAACAAATGGATATTCAAGGTGAAATATAACCCAAATGGTTTAATTGCTAGATATAAAGCAAGGTTAATGGCTAAAGGATATCTTCAAATTGCTGGGTAACATTCAATCCAATTGTGAGATCTTCAACAATCAGAGTTGTTTTGAGTATTTTTGTACAAAATGGATAGGATGTCAAAAAAGGCGACATTAATAATGAGTTTTTAAATAAGAAGTTAACAAAAAAACTGTATATGCATCAACCAAAAGGCTTTGATGATAACCTTAAACCACAGATGGTTTGTAGAGTGAAAAAGGTACTATATAGTTTGACAAAGGCCACCAGAGCCTGGTATGAGAAGCTCAAGTCAACTTTTGTTCTTTGGGACTTCAAAAACTTAAAGTCTAATACTATTCATGTTAAGAAAGGAAGTAGCATGGTAATTATCTTAGTCTATGTTGATGACATTTGAATCCCTAGTAATAATGAAGATTTAATTAAAGAAACCATCAACAAACTGAATAAATGCTTCTTACCGAAGATATTAGTGATAAGAACCCACTAGACGACTTATTTTAAAAACTCTTGAATCAGTTGTTATGCATACCCCAAAAACTAGAAAACAAGTTGTAGATGATTAGAGTAAAACTTGAGAAAATAAATCCTTAAAATTTCAATCTTGAAGATGCTACAAAGGTTGATCACTCCCTTGATAAATCAAGATATTGTATTTTACCAAGAACACAAGAAGGCAAAGTTACATTTGCTAGAAATATCTCAATATTATCAATGATGTAATGAAAATTCATTTTAGATAGTTGTAGCCTTTATATAGGCAAATAAACATCATTCCTAAATAAATAAAAATCTAAAATTAAGTAGGAATAAAAATCCTAACTTAAGTAGAAATAAAAATTCTTAAATAAAAGAGAAAAATTATAATCCTAATATAATTAGAAGCATAAAAAATAACAACCTTAAACAAACTTGGAAACTAATTTTATACAGAATAAGGAACCTTAAAACCCTAATCATCATTAAGATTTAGTAGCGCAGGGCCATTTTATTCTTCTTCTTGCACATAAAGATAAGTGATTATTTTTGGTAAACCTTTCGAAAACTTTTAAAACAACTTTAGAATCTTCTAGAATAGCTTATTTGTCATATACTTCCATGATTAAGCCTTGTAAAGCCTCTTTCATCCTATTTGTCCTTCCTCTAGACATTGGACCACCGATTCCTTGTAAAAGATCTTGAAAATATTTAGGAATGTTAGCTTGAACCAATTTGCCAATACCTCGATCTCTCTTAATCAATCCCTTCTCGAAAGGATTCTTCTTTGAATCACCTATACCAAATAAAGATAAATCAGCAACATTAAAAGTCGCACTAACATTACCATAGTTGTCTAGTAAATCTAGTTTGTAAGCGTTAACATTACCATCTCCTCTAGGCTACAATTTTGATTTCCTTTATGTAGGAAACCTCTCCTTACACATTTGCGCCTAAACCTAATCTCCAGGTTCAAAAACAACCTTCAAACGCCCTTTATTAGCTTTCTTAGTGTATTGTTTATTCTTTCTTTCAATGTTAACTTAAACCTTAGCATGTAAATCCTTCACGAAATTTGTCTTTTTCTTAACATGAAGATTATCATGTTCATTAGTAGGCAAAGGTAAAATATCCACAGAAGTTAAAGAATTAAAGTCATAAACAATTTCAAAAGGTGAAAAAGAAGTAGTAGAATGAACAGACCTATTATATGCAAACTCAATATACGGCAAACACTTCTTTCATTGTTTTAAATTCTTTTGAATGATAGCACGCAATAAAGTAGTGAGTGTCCTATTAACTACTTCAGTTTGACCATCCGTTTGTAGATATGCAACAACAGAAAATAAGAGTTTAGTTCCTAATTGATTCCATAAAGTGCGACAAAATACACTTATTCCCTTATTTTTCTCTCCTTTTTTCCTCTCAGCCTTACTCTTTTCACTTGTACTTTTCCTCTCGGTCTCATTTACTCTTTTTGCTTTTGCTTGTTCACTTTCTTTTTTTTTTCTTTTCCTCTTGCTTACATATTTGTTTTTCTCTCATTTTGCACCTTCTTGCTATCCTAATTTAATCTTCATAAGCTTACAAAAGTTTGAGAGGGGTTAGTACAATAATTCGATTATTCGTTACAAAAGAATAACGATTTTTATACCCATCATATGCAACCTTCCGATCAAACTGCCATAGTTGGCCAAGCAATATATAACTAACATGCATTGGTGCCACATCACATAGAACCTCATCCTCATACTTTCCAATTTAAAAAAAAAAAACTACAACTTTTTTTGTTACCCTCACTTCTCCACATTCATACAGCTATTGTGATTTGTACAGTTTAGGAGGCTTTATGGTATAGAAATTTAGCTTATCTACCAATAAAATACTAGTAATATTAGTACAACTTCCAATATCAATAATCATAGTACATACCTTATCTTCACATTGCATCTTGTGTAAAAAATATGCTCACGTTGTTGCTCATCAACATCATCCTTAGGTTGTATACTTAGGGCTCTCTTTAAAACCAATAAATCACCATGCGCGAGGATCTTTAACTTTAATATCAAAATAATTCTTCAATTGTGGCATCCCATACTTACTTGAGATAGCACTTTTATTTCTCCATTCTCCAGCATAATCATAGATTTTTTGTTTGGGCATTAAGAAGCAATATACCCGTATCCTTGGCACCTAAAACACTTAAATTTACATAACTTAGAAGAAGTTTTAGTTTTAGTTTTAGTTTTATCTTTAGAAACAACAAGCGAATCCTTTTGCTTTGCTTCTTCTTTTTTTTTTTTAAAGTAGCTTTGTTGTGCTTCCAATTCGATTTTCATGAAAAACTAAAAGTCAAACTAGACCTAAACCCTTTTAATTTGATTTGCTTCTCCACTTTAATTGCCTTGTGCAATACCTCCCCTATCTCTTCATAGTTTATAAATCAACCACATCTGCAATCTTCTTGTTCAAGTCGCCAATAAATCTAGCCATTGTTACTTCTCAATCTTCCTCTATGTATGCTCTAATCATGGCTCTCTCCATCTCTCTATAATAGTCCTCTACACTAATGGAACCTTGAACCAACCCTTACAACTTTTTATGCAAATCTCTATAGTAATGGTTAGGTATAAATCTCTTACGCATTACCAATTTCATCTCTTCCTATGACCGAATTGGCCTCTCTTCATTCCTACGCCTACTAATCACTAATTGATCCCACTACATGCTTGCATAATCTGTGAACTCTACAACTGTTAGTTTTACTTTCTTATCCTCAAAGTAATTATAACAATCAAATATGTGTTCAACCTTTCTTTCTTACTCCAAGTATAGTTTGGGATCATTCTTTCCTTGAAAAGTCGAAATCTTTATCTTTATGCTACCCAAATTGGTATCTTTTTTTTTAAACAGCTTTTTTGCCTTGTTTAGAACTTGATTCCTCCAAATCCGAATCATCTTCCTCTTCCTCCTCAAACACACGTCTTCTAATGATTTTAGACATAAATAGGGATTGCAAGTCATCCAGCCTAATATTCAACTTCCTAAATTATTCATTAATAGCCTCTATGAACATTTTCATGTTAACTTCCTGTGGTTCTCCTTCACTACGCATGTTTATAACCTGCAAATCTTGTTAAAAATAAAAGAAATTTGTTCCTCTCACAGTCTTTTACATGTTTGCACTGAAATCAGATTGTTATCACGCGTGTTTCATACTAATTCAATGATGGTCCTACCACTCTTGCCTTTTACCACTCAAGCTAACTCCCTTTATGTTCTTAAAAGAATCAAGATTAACAAATCTCAAGGAGTAATCAGTTAAATAGGGGAAAATCTCAAAATTAGAACGTTAAATACTTAATTAAGGCAAATGACAATGAAAAAAAATTTAAAAAGCCAAGAAAATAAGAAAACTTAAAAAGGAAGCAAAAGACGTAAAGGAAATCACTAGAATGCAATGAATTGAAGGGTAAAGCTAAAAGATACAAATGCACAATTGAATCCGAATAGGATAAATACAATATGAAGAACGAAATTAAATTAATTTAGCCACAAGAATCCTTATTTGATAAGGATTAGTACCAGTTAATATATAATACTACTGTTTAAGAAAAAGAAATCCTAGATCGAAAAGGCATATCAGCTAATTTTGAATTAATCAACTAGTCAAATCCAAAAAAGGAAAGTAGATTTTGTTATGACTTATTTGAATAGAAATATGATCTTGCGGTTCAAGAAATTCCTTTTATTCTGGGAAAAGGATTAAAATCAGATCTGCAATCTTAATAAGTAGCACAAAACATATTACACACTGATCAAAAAATGCATTCTAACTCCTTTTCTTTTGTTTTTCTTTTCTTTTTATGAATTAGATGTTCTTTTCAATCTCTCTTCTTTTTTTTTTTAATTCACCAAACTAAACACACAGGACAAAATTGAATCTATTCAAAATAAAAAAATTCAAGGAAGCTACACAAAGACAACACAAGAATCAAACAAAAATTAAAAAAAAAACACACAAAACAACAATAACTAAAGGATAAGTAATATGTTTCTGAAGCTAAAGCTGTGATAACAAATAATAAGAATCCACTAGACGACCTGCTCTAGGAACTCTGGAATCAGTTGTTATGTGCACCCCAGAAACTAAAAAACTAGTTGCAAATGATCAAACTAGAACTTAAGAAAATAAATCCTTAAAATTCCAATCTTGAAGATGTCACAAAAGTTGATCACTCCCTTGATAAGTTAAGATCTTGTATTCTACTAAGAACACAAGAAGGCAAAGTTATGTTTGCTAAAAACATCTCAATATTATTAATGATGTGATGAAAATTTATTTTATATAGTTATAGCCTTTATATAGCATATAAACATCATTCCTAAATAAATAGAAATGCAAAATTAAGTAAGAATAGAAATCCTTAAGTAAAAGAGAAAAACTACAATTCTAATATAATTAAGAAGCATAAAAAATAACAATCCTAAATAAACTAATAAACTAATTCTATATAAAATAAGGAATCTTAAAATCCTAATCATTCATATCATTAGGATTTAGTGGAACAGAGCCATTTTATTCTTCTTCTTGCGCATAAAATAAGTGATTATTTTTCATGAAACTTTGAAAACTTCTAAAACAGCCTTAGAATCTTTAAAGTAGTTTCTTTGTCATTCACTTCTATGATTAAGTCTTGTAAAGCTTTTCCTCATCCTCTTTGTCCTTGCTCTAGTCATTGGACCACCAATTTCCTTACAAAGAATCTTGAAAATATGTAGGAATTTTATCTCGAACCATTTAGCCAGCACCTCGATCTCCATTAATTAAGGTCATTGAGTTATTTTTTGGAATAGAAGTTAAAACAGATGCACATGGAATGCATCTTAATCAAACCAAGTATATGAAAAAACTTCTTAGAAAAACTAAATGCAGAGCTGCAAGGAAAGTCCTACTCCTATAAGCATAAGTGACAAGTTTAGAAAAGATATGAGATTTGAGTTCACTGACAAAACTCTCTATAGAAGTCTAATTGGAGTGCTATAGTATGTCACACTAATAAGATCTAAGATAGCTTATAGTGTGAACAAGTTGAGTCAGTTCATGGAAAATCCAAAACATCCTCACTGGGTTGGGTGTAAAAAAAAATATTGAGATATCTACAAGGAACTATAAATCATGGTATTTACTTTGCAACAAGAGGCAAATTGGAGGTTAGGTTCACAATGCAAATTAGGTAAAAAATTTTTATTATAGAAGATCAATAAGTGGTTAGCATTTTTCTAGTGAAAAACTAATCTGTTGGAGCTCTAGGAAGCATAAGGTAGTAGCTAGGTCAAGCACAAAATCAAAGTACAAGTCCTTGGCATTAACAGGTGCTGAAGTCACTTGGTTATGCTCATTTAGGTCTAAATTAGGGATGAAGGTAAGTAAGAAACCAGTAATATGGTGTGATAATATAGGACCAGCGTCACTTGCAACTAACCCTATATTTCATGGTAGAACCAAGCATATAGAAATAGATGTACATTTTATTTGGGAAAAGGTGACTAACGGAGATCTTGAGATTAGATATATTCCAACCAAAGATCAAATTGTAGACATAATGACTAAGCCTCTTGCTATAGAAAGGTTCAAAACATTGAAAAACATACTTAATGTCTTACTAGACAACTAAGTTTGAGAGGAAGTGTTAAGAGAAAAGGACTGGTCATTTAGCTAATTTAGTTGTTAATCCAATGATTGTAATTTTTGGTTTATTTATTATTTAGCATTGAGAATAATATTGCCAGGTCATAGGGACCACCTATATAGGGCAGCTCACCCTCTATAGCTATACCCAAATCTTCCTAGGTCATTTAAGAACAATGGATCCAATACATACTCTTTTTATTGTGTATTAATTTCATGGCTAAAATGTAAAGAAACAATTATACTATTGTTGTGGTGTTATAGAAACCTACTTTTTTTTGTTATTATAACTTGGTATATCCTTATGAGGTTAGTTTATTTTGCAATTTTCAAAAAAATTGGTTCAAACCATTGGTTTGGTTTAAATTATTGGTTCGGATAAATATTTAAATTATTAAAGGCCAAAACTAGAACTTAAGAGGTGATTAGGTATAAAAATAGGGATATCGGACATTTTTTAATACAAAAATATGAAGAAAAGTAATTAAAAAAACAACGTTTGGTGGGACTTTTGAGGTATCGAGCATTCTTTCGATAGAAAAATACAAAAAGTAATGAGAAGGACAAAGATCAATGGTGCTTTGACTTCAATCCAAGGCGTATCATGGAAATTTAATTTGTTGGAAATTATATGGCAAGTCTATGGATTAGAAAAACGATAAATTAAATATTTGAAAAAAAAAAGTGACTTTTGAAAACAATGCAAGGCATACTTCAAAATTTTTGCTGAAAATTACATTACAATTCTGAAAATTAAAATAACAAAAAATTATTTATAAAAAATAGTAGCAATGACTTTCAAGTTATAAGAGAAGGCCGACATCTAGAGAATTTGAATCTTAAATATTTACCAAATAACAATGAAAGTAATTATACAAATTGTTAAACCAATCTTAAATGCTTTAATAAAACTATGTCTGATTATTTATGTATTTTATTATAGAATGCTCTTTATTAACTATTTTTATTGTAAATTAAATTATTCAATTTTTATTTTATTAGTAAAATGCATTAATAATTATAATTGATCCCACGGGAAGCCATGGGGTGGATGATCTTGCGAAACCCAGGTGGGTCCCACACCATTTGTCCCAACGGTAATTTTGCTTGAATCAAATATGTGATAGTTAAAAAAGAATAATCCAATCTCAATCTCGTCTTGCATACCAAACGCATCTTAAAGATACTCTATTAAAACATCCACAAAGAAATTGTTTATAAAAAAGAAAAATTGATAAACTCTTTAAAATGAAAGACTTGTGCATACAAGTATGAAGTCGAGTCCTACAATTTATAAAATATTCTTACTCATTATGGGAATAAATATCTCCTAAATTTGATTGGAGAATTCTTACTATATATATAAATATATATCTAACTATATTATAACTATTATATAAAAACTTTAAATATGTATACAATGTAATATACCAATACTAGCAATGTTATATTACCAAAAAAAATGATAAAAACGTTTTTTTTTAGAAAAGACGAATAGAATTTAAGTCACTACAAGAAGGGTTAAGGTAAACTAAGGATTTTTTTTGTATAACTTTTCAAACAGAAAATTTTATAGTAAACTTTTTACCTGTAAAACTTTTAACAAAAGTTCATTAATCATCTGTTTATCGTAAATAACTTTTAAAAAAATTTAAATAATTATTTTAATATACAAATTTTTAATGTTCTCTTTAAAAAAATAACATAAAATTTTTAAAATAAAATAAAAAATATTTTACATAATTTTACCTTTTACAAAAGTTGAAAATGCTTTACTGGCAAAAAGTCAAATTCTAAGCTTCTTCTTGTAGAAAAAAATATTTATTTTAATTCTCAAAAACTTTTATTTATTTTCAATCAAATGACATCAAAAATTTTAAAAAAAGCTTTTATTATAAATAAAGGTTTTTTAACTAATAAAAAAGTCAAACTAAACAAACGCTAAGTCAAAATCAAGACCTTGGGCATTGTAAGGCAAGTCATTCTATCTTAGCCAATTTGGTGGCGTGATTGACAAGCAAGCATGTATATATACCGTAAAACTAATATTAATTAGTGTAAATACAAATAAGTTTAGTAATTTAAAAGATTTGACGAATACTTTTTTTAAATTTTAAAAGTGGACAAATATTTCTTGAACTATAATAGCTAGTTAGAATTTTTATAGTAAATGTTTGTTTATTTTTCTTTACTGAAATCTGAATAAAATTATTCAGATGTATAAAAAGTATTTATTTTTTTGACTTATATTTAAAAACTTGTTAAAAATATTTAAAAGTAATTAATTTAAAAATTTTAAGTTAAATCTGAATAATCAAATGGCTGAATGAATTAAATATTTTATTTCTCAATAATACCCTTAATTTGTTACTTTATTTTTCAATATTTAAATTTTAAATCTTATCTAACCCTTTTCATTTTTCGCCATCTCTACTTGGAAACAATATTTGACATAAATTTAAATCTTATCTAAATTGTTAATTCATAATTTCTTTTACTCATAAAATAAAGTCAAGTCATACATTAGATAAAAAGAAATATACATATATAATTTATTAAAAATTATAAAATTTATGAACTATTATATAATATAATTAAATATTTTATAAAATATAAATATAAATATATGTAATACTTAACGAGGGCATATACGTTAATATATATTTAGTTTCAAATTTTTTTATTCTTATAAAAATAAATAATTTAATATTTATATTCAGATATTTAAAAAAAATATATATCTATCTTATTTAAATTTTAGTCAAATTTATATTTCTACCATATTCTGTCTTCAAAAAAAAAAAAAAAAAAAATACCCAAATTTCATAAAACTTCTATACTTTTAATAATATATTTTATTTCATAATATTGTAATCATATAAAAATAAATTTTAACAATTTTTTCTTACAAATTTTAATAATATACATTTATTTCTTAAATTTTAAGTTATATAAAATAACCTAATATCTTATATTATTATTTTCATTTAAAAAATTAAAAATAATTAACATTATCCGAATGGAATAAAATTATTTAAATTCAATTATCAATGTTATTTTTATTTAAGAACTTAAAATTAGATAAGCGCATGGAATAAAATTATTTTATATTTTGTCATAATTATTCTAAATAAAATATCTTTATTTTTAATATATAAAAACTAACAAACAAAATATATACATGAAAAGTTTCGGGTCATATGAATTGGATTATTTTACAGCTTTTACTAATTTATCATTATAAAAATATTATTTTATATTAAAAAAAAAAATAAAATATCGAAGACTTTGGTTAAGATTGATAAACATTAAATTTTAATAATTAATTAAAATAAAAATATTAGTTTTATTTTTAAAATAAAAAAATACATAGTTTTAATGATCAATAAAGTATTTTTAAAAATAAATTCTTTTATAAATATTACAAAAAAATAATTCAAGTCTCTCCTAACCTAGCGTGAGTGAGGTTTAATCCACAAATCTCTTGTATTATCCGAGAAATTTCACTAATGAAACTAATTAGCACCAACTAATCAAGAAACTATTGGAACTAAATAAATTTATTAACTAGTAGACATAAAATAATAATTTAAATAAACTTTTTTATCCAAATTATTGTATGCAAACTGATTTAGTTTGATAATATTAATTGAATAAAAATAACAAACAAAAGTAATTAATAAGAGTAAAAAAAAATATGATAATTATATAATAATGTTACATCTATTTGATTCAATAGTTTGTATAGGGAGATTGTATATTGTCATATTACTTATAGAAAGAATTAAGTTAATGTAGACTGAATATTTTACGTATTTTGATGCTTAATCAAAGTTAAGTATTTTAAAAAGATATTTTTTAAATAAAAATAATATCTTTTAAATTAATAGTGACAAGTTGTAAAATGATTTTGTTCTATTGTTTATTTTTAATTTTTTATTTTTAAATAAAAATATTTATTTTTATTAAAATTTTAAATAATGCTACCTTATTAAGTATATTAATGGGTCTTACTTTTTTAAATGCAAATAATGATAGAAGTTAAAAAAAGACGACAACTTACCCTATTAAATTTCAGGAGTAATATTTTACTCCCTTGATAATTCAAAAAATACCAAAAACCCTTTACTGTTAGGATTTTTTTGTTAAAGCAAAAAAAACATATAATAAAAAAATATTCTTTTACAAATTTGTCCCTAGGACCACTGTAAATGTGTAGAAACTGAAAGAAGACATGATATATATTAAAGGATAATAATATAAAATTATTATTTTATAAATAAATAATATATATTAAACAAATAAAATATTGATTGACTGAGAATGTGATTATTTTTGGCATCGGAATAGGTGGAAAAACATGACCGTTAGGTGAATATAACGGTCTCAGAAAAAGGGGCAAAAAATAACAGCCTATATAAAGAGGCAATTATCACCAACATTTCAGAAAAGCTCCATCACATAATCCGTACAAACCCTGCAGCAAATAAACCCATACGAATCTGTTGTTTTGTACATATTAACTACTCATAAGCATGGCCAACACATAGATGATTCAACAACAATAGTAGCCAAAATGTCAAAGTTGCCTTCTTCACATGAAAGTCCTCTACTGCAACTACATGGAGGAATTGTGAAATTCAAAAACAGTAAGTATAGCTGTAGGGAAAAGGCAGGTATCGGTATATCCAAAACAAAACAAAATCCAAACAAACTCTACTTTTTCAGCAAGCATGCGCCAAGTTGTGGATATTTTGAATTCTATGGTCTAAGCAAAGATGATATGAGTGATAAAGGAAGAGGAAATATGCAAATTTCACATAACGTTATGGTTAATGGGAAGTAATAAAATTTATGAATAGGACAAGGAAGTGCGGGGAGAGGGCAGGCATACAAATATCAGAGATATTGAAAAATCCAAATAAACTATACTTCTATAGTGACCAATCACCAAGTTGTGGATATTTCAAATTTTGGCAACCTTTAAGAGATGAATACAATTGGCAAAGGAGAGGGGGTGAAAGCAGCAGTAGAGTCGAAGATGGTAACTCAAAAAGGAGTTCAATGCATCGTAACACATGCGATGCAACACATTAATCCTGTGCAGAAAATTCAAATGCTCATTATGAAAATGCAAATGCTCATCATGATGAAGACAGAATAAGAGTAATCGTCAAGGTATAGGGGTGATGCAAAAAATGTTAATGGCAAATTTGATATTGACATTCATGATTATATTACTAATATGGAAGAATTGATATAAAACGTATCATTGCAAATCAGTAAGCAACAATAATAGCAATTATGCAAGGCAAATATATATTAGCTTTTGTAATTGTTTATGTACAAGACATGATACATTTTAGCTACCAACATTGTCAATTGATAAAAAAAAATTTACACTGCCATTACACTTGAGACAAACACATGTATGTAACATATAAAATAAGTATATACTGGCCATATGTATGTGCATGCATTGTGTTTACTGGTGCGGCACCAAACCATAACACAACTGTCCATGTTAGTTAAACACAATTACCGCGCACACACTAAACATGTTTACCTACAATGAAGCCAGTGCAAAAGAATCAAAAAGTTAACAAAAAGTCCTATATGTTGGTCCTTACACGCTGCCTTGCATCCAAAAATCATTGCTGCAAAATTTGAGAAAACCAACGACAAATGACATTTCTTTACATTCATAAAACGTGAAGTTGATTCTATATACCAATGCATATCAATAATATCATGTTGTTCACTTGTTTTTGACTAGGCATTGGAACTTGCAGGAGTGGAGTGGTGGGATTGACCCGACTCCCTTATTCTAATACCACCCCTTCTTCTAAGTCTCTTTGCCAAAGTTTCGGAGTGTTTGGCTTGCTAGGAAGCTATTGTTCACGCATTATTAACATATTAGTGATGAAGGCTCAAATGGTTTGAGATAACAGGAAAAATGGAAATAAATTACTGAACAATGCACAACCTGATATGGGTAATTTGTCCTTGGCTTCACATGAACTGGTTGTTACTGATGTCTCTGGCCTTGTTCTTTGCACACATAGAACAAAATAGTAGTTAAGCAATAGTCACTCACTGGTAACCTCAGTGCCCATGAACAAAGCATTAGTTGTTACTATCTTGAACACTTTGACAACTTCTATTATGGCCAATAATGTTACAAATCCCACACCTTGTAGTAAATCTCCTTTTTCCCCTTAGCACATTATTTAACTCCTGTTTCTATTCTTTTCAGATCTTCTACGCTGTGCATTCTGATGCAAAGGATGCTACATAACCATGCATACAAGAGGAAAAACTCACACGTGAGCTTGGAGGGAATCAAAGGCAGTATCTACATTATCCATTAAGCTTGCCAAGTGGGCTAATCACAAGACTTAGAGCCAAGCATTTTAAACAAGTGTTAAATGGCTAATTCAACAAGTTGGAGAAATGACAAACACGTGGACATGAAGGACATGAAGGATTGGGCACTTTATAATTAAAGTTCAAGGGAATCTAGTCATTATAATTAAAGTTCCAAAAGATTCCAATTAAAGATTTTACACATTTTCAGCTTTGGCAAGGTTCAAGATGTAGGACATGAAGGATTGGGCACTTTATTTATTTAGATTACCTATATTATATTTACTAGTTTATTTAGAATTGTTATTTCCATGTTAAACTAAAACTCTATCATTCCTAGTTAAATTAGTATTCTATTTTGCTAAATTAATTTAGAATTCTTAATCTTACTTAATTTAGGTTTCCTATTTTAATTTAATTTAGGATTTTTATTAACCTATATGTACACGGGGCTACCATTATTTTACAATGAAGCACATTATTTTTTTTAATAAGAGTGAATTATTGTGTACTTCTTTCAATTCTCAAAAGGAATCTTGAACTTATCAATTTTATTCTTATGGCGTTCACATAAATAGACTTATCACTTTGATTTTTGAGTGATTTTCAAGATTTTTAATGTGACGTCTTTAAAACATCCGTAATTTTTTATTTTTATCTTATTAGGTAGTGGATCAAGACTCAATAAATTAGCGTATTGAGAATTGTAGGGTTCCATATCATATTTGATATTAGGTTTTGTCATATCGTTGTTAAGGTTTAATATTACGTTGGTGTTGGGTTTTGTCACATCATTGACAAAGTTCAATATGACTCATAATTCTGATCATGAAAGTCACATTATCAACGACAATAGATGCATTATCCTCTACTGACAACTTGGTAAGGCATACACAATAGTAACTCTAGGCTTTTAGTTCTTAAACCTTTTTAGTACAACAACTTCTTGAATTGCATACTCTCTCAAGCATTTCCTGAATACATGCACGGAGTCGAAAGTCTGTCCAACACGAAGCTCAACTTGTTCACCTATCAACTATCCTTTGTATAGCCTGTATTTAAGCTCAGAGTCAGTCTATCAACCGCAGACGCTTTTTCAACCTCATCACTATCAACTGCTGCATTCTCAACATCTGCACTACTACAATTAGAACGTTTGTCATCATCTTCATCATCTACAGAGGTTGTTAAATTAATAGAACCTTCAGCCCCTGAGTCACTTTCCACAAGATCAGCCATATCATCATCAATCCACTCAATGGTGCTTTCACTCCTGACCTCATCATCAAATTTAGCAGTATCATTATTATCTTCAACGGGGGCCTCTTGATCAGTAAATGGTGCATTCCGTCTTCAAAGAAGTTCATTGGAAGATTGACTTGAATCATTCCCTCCTCAATCACCACATTATCACTTGGCTTGTATCCTTTGGCCCTATTATTTTGGTACTTTTCAAACAAACTTCTAACAACTAGAAGAATATCTGAATCTATATTCTGAGGCAAATCCCCTGCTGGTGCAGTTGGTGGTGTGTGATAGGATGAATTGAGATATTGAGGCTATTCATGTTGCTGTTGCTGAGGCTATTAAGGCAGTGAAACAGGGTTTGCACTTTCTGCTTGTGTATTATAGCTTGGGTTCGTTGGGATATAAAGAAGTCATCATCTGGACTTTTAGGCCTAGTTGACTCATAATGTGTTTCCAGCCCTAGTTGGGCTATTGATGGTCTGTTTAGGGTCCCAAAAAGCAATCTTTTGATCAACTATTGCTGAGATTGAAGGACCATGTAATCATCAGGTGCAGCTGATGTTAGAGGCAACAATTCCATGTCCATATTCACATCTTCAGCGCTCATTGATAGGTGTAGCTGTTGAAAGTCCATGAAGTCCTTATTTGATTCTAAATCACCCAATTCTTATGTTGATGCCTTTGCACTTATATCTTGTTAATAATAATTAAATTAATTATTTATACGTGGAATCACCATTTTATATATAATAAAAATAATATAATAAAAATAAATGTTTAATTTTTTATTAAATTAATTGTTCATTAAGTATAAGATAAATAATAACTATCATCAATTTGATTGAAATAATTTATATAAAATATTTCAACTAATAAAAATTTTGTTAGAATAAAATATCAAAATTTGATTGATACATTTATTATAATATTTTTATTAACCTATATAAACAAAAAATAACTATTGTAGTAAATTATTTAATTGATTTGATAAAGTTAGAGAAATGTATTAAATCACTCTCAAAGTTTTTTGTATTTTTTGATAATTTTGCATAAAAATATTTTTTTGGTAAATAAAAAATAAAATCTTAAGAGAAAAAATGTTTTAAAATTTATTTGTTTTGTTAAGCTTATAATACTATATTAAAACAAATTAATGCATTAACAAACTGATTCTTTTGTGCGACATCAATTAATTATTTTCATTATATCAAATTTATTGTTCTAAAGTTAATTATTAAAAATTATTCAATTTTGTTAGCTTTCAACTATTTTAGCAAATTTTTTATTAAGAAAATGAATTAAAAATTCTAAAGTGAATTAAAAATTCTAAAGTCAATTAAATTAAAAATTTGTAAATAATATGATTATATGAAGAAGTTAATTGATTATATTAAAAAATTATAAACTTTTTTAAAGGACTTGTTTGACTAAAATGAGAACTATAAAACTTTTATAATTATTTATCAAATAAAATAGGTAGTTACATAATTAACTAAATTGATTTATTGTTTGTAGATGTATTTTGCAGTGGCGCAGCGGGTTAGGCCGGGGAATAGAGACCCGTCTCCGTCCCTGACCCAAATTTGATTTATTGCTTTTTGGAAAAATGATATATTCTTCTCTAATGTTTGGTCTAATAAACAAATACTCTCATAATGTTTGGATAAATAAGTAAATACTCCTTAAACTTTTATTTTCGTTAGTTGACCAATTAATTTATTATCATTTGTGTTCTTCATCTTTTATATAATACTAATATGATATATATTTTTTTATTTAATTATAATACTTTACTCCCTATTTTAATATTTTTTACAATATAATTTTTTTAAATATAATAATTTAGTTTATATTTAATATTTTTTTTTCACAATATACTCAAGATTAAATATATTTTTAATTTGTTATTTAAGTAGAAAATTTGGAAAACAAAATACAATTAAAAAAATTTTAAACAATAAGTTAAATTAAACTCATATTAAAATATTTTAAACTCATATTAAAATATTTATATTATTTTTCTTCTACAATAAATTTGATATTTAATTCTCAAAAGGATTTTGAAATATATTTTAACATTTTTTCTTCTTATATTAATATTTTTATTTAAAAGATTATATTAAACTTATTATATTTTTATTTAATATAATCTTTTAAATAAAAATATTAATATAAGAATAAAATGTTGAAATATATTTTAAAAAATTCTTTTAACGATTAAATATCAAATTTATTGCAAAAAAAAAAAAAGACATAAATATTTTAACATGATTTTAATCTAACTCATTACTTAAATTTTTTTAATAATATTCTATTTTTCAATTTTTTTATTGAAAATAACAAATTAAAAATGTATTTATTTTGAGTATATTATGAAAAAAAATTTAAATATGGACTAAATTGTTATATTTAAATAATTATATTATGAAAAATATTAAAATAGGGAGTAAAGTGTTATAATTAAATAAATATATATCATATTATTATTATGAAAAAGATGAGAGACACAAATTATAATAAATTAACTAGCCAATTGACAAAAATAAAAGTTCAGGGGGGTATCTGCCTATTTATCCAAATGTTAGGAGGGCATCTGTTTTTTCACGAATATCAGGGGGTATCTGCCTATTAGGCCAAACATCAGTGGGAAATATATCATTTTTCTTTATTTTTTGGACATTAACCTTTCTCGATCCCTGACCCGAATGAGTTGGACTCTCGCAGGCCCCTAACCCCGTGTGAAATTTTGCCATCCCTACTAATATTTCATATTTTGTTTCAATCAAATTGCAGAAACCGAGTTCCATTATATTTTCTAACTAAGTGTAGTTGTAAATGATATAAATATCATATAATATAATTATAAGGAATTTTTTCTTTGAACAAAGTATAATAAGAGAAAATTGTTTTTATTTTATTAATAAATAATAAATAAATATGTTATTTTATCATTAAAATTAGGGAAATATGTTATTTCTTCTTCAAAAGGGCAAAGAAAATTCTATCTCGTTTAACAAAATTAATGGAAAAGTAGATAAGCATAATCTGACCAAAAACTAAATAACTTAATAGTAGGGATTTGATTCAAATAAAATATGAAACATTAGGGAGTTTTTCGAAACAGATAAATTAATCAAATCATAAATTGGGAAAATACCAATTTCATCCTTAATATAATTTGATATTATCACTTATATCTTTATTGTTTCAAAATTACACCTTTGATCGCTATCTTTATAAAATGGCTGTTAACTATTAGTATATTTTTTTTATTTGACACATTTACCCTTAACTAAATTAAATTTTTATTGGGCCTAAATTAATGCAAAAAACATAAAAAAATAAACTTCTTTTTATTAAGACTATAATTGCTTTTGTTTTAAATAATTATCAAATAATATGTTTTTAAATTATAAAAATTTACAAAAAAAATTATTAATAATCAGACTTTACAAAACCTCTTATTCATAAATGGTTTTTTTTTTTACAAGAAATTTAGGTTTTATTATTTTTATTTTTAGTTAATTTTATTGTAAAAATTTAAAAAAACTCAAAATAAATAAACTTATTTAGATTTTATTATTTTTTTTTATTTTTATTTGATTTTATTGTAAAAATATAAAAGTAAAAAATAAAAAGCAATAACTTATTTAGATTTTACTATTTTTTATTTTTATTTGATTTTATTGTAAAAATTTTAAAAATAGAAAAGAAATAAACTTATTTATATTTCATTATCTATATTTATATTTTATTTTATTGTAAAAATTTAAAAAAAATTAAAAGAAATAAATTTATTACATTATGAATTTAATTTTTTTATTCTTAGTAATTTTTTAATTTAAAAATTCTTTTTATTAAATAATTTTATTCTAAATATTTGTTTGAGTCTTTTAGAATTAATATTTATTTAATTTGTTCTTCTTTCTAAAATAATTGAGCTAGGCAAATCCAATTCAAAATTAGGTGACATGATCATTACCATTAAAGGGATAATAAGGTTATTTGTACTCAAAAATTAAATTTCTAGCGTTGGTGTTATAACGACAGGAATCAAAGGGATAATTTTGAAACATTAAAAATGTAAGTGATAATATCAAAATACATCATGAATGAAATTGGTATTTCTCTGTAAATTTTCTGAAACATTAAGGACCAAACTACAATCACGCTGCTAATTAATTGGCTTGCATTGCACGAAGTGGTAGGAAATCACTAGCTACAATCAACTTGGTAAAAGTCAGGAGCCGTTAAACGGCTGACATTTGCAAATTGCAGTGACAATAATGATTTCTGTCCCTTGACTTTATCTAAACAACGACTTTTACAAATTAGTCCCTAGTTTTGCTTACTTTTCAATAAGGATAGAAAAAAAAAAAAAAAGAAGAACAACCACACCCAGCTAGACCTCAATAAACCCAAATTTTTTTGGTTCGACTATACTTGACCCACTAACATATAGTGGTCACTTTATGTTCAATGTTATAAGTTCATCACAATCATCTAATTTCATTATCGTCACAATCATGTTTAACTACTTCCACATTATTATGTAATATAATAATCACTATCACTCTCATATAATTTCTCACCTTTATCTTTTTTTACAGTAAATACATATTTTTGCTCAAATTAATTCATAGTTGTTCTTGTCTAAACCATACTTTTATGTTTGATAAGATAATCAAAATTCAAAAATACTTCTTTTGTAATAATATAAATTTTAGTAAATTTAATTAAACATGTTATAATTCTAATCGAAGTACTTGAATACCCGCACAAGCTAAACTCTTATAAGATCTGCACAATTATTTGTCTAGATTTTCACCCGAGTACAAGTGAAACCAATTGCATCCAAGTCCAAGTGTGAGGTTCACCTACACTTGGCCATAACCGAACCTTCGCCATCTTTATTTTTCAAATTGGTCCTTGTTACTTGTTAGGGATGAAATTATTGCAATTGAGTAAACTTTGTCTAAATTTGTTGTTTTGACAAAGTTCAGGCATAAAAATGTCTTAACCCAACTTGCAATTCCATGCCGTACACGCTCGCTTGGGGTATTGGCGAAGACCGAAGATTGCTTACACGGTCAAATTACACGGTGTAGCAAGCTATCAATCAAGAAGCGTTCAATGATAAGCGTGAAACAGACGTAGTGATTATTTAATTAACTCACTAGTTTTTTTCACATACGCCTGCACGTTGCTGAATCAATCAAACAAATCAAAACCACTGTAAGTCAACTGACTATTTACATCAGACAATTAAGTTAAGAGTAAACAAAGAAATCAGTTGTATATAGAAGACGGGAAAATACTCATTGTGCCCCTGAGGTTTAGTCTAATTATCTATTAACATTATTTTTTAAAAAATATCTGATTACTCTCCTAATCTCTAAAATTTTTTGATTTCACCCTTAACAAATTAGAGGTTGAATTGGATAGTTTCGTTGATAATATAAAATTTAAATCTTTTCACTTTGTTATTAACAAATTTAGTGTTAAACTAGATCGGACCATTGATCTCAATCCTTTTTTTTTAAAAATACCGAAAATATGCAAAATTATTCATTTCTTATTATTTAAAAGATATCCTGTTAAATTTTTTAAAGCTGAACTAGATGAAACTATTAATCTGACAGATTTTGTTGAAAATGCATAATAACTAAAAAAGTTGAGTTTGTTAGGAATTGACTCTTGACTTCTAAGTAGAAAAAAAAAAACTTATATTTGTGCTATCTTTAATACATGAATATATACATACATATTACACATGCATATATATAAAATGATGATGATGATGATGATGATGATGATGATGATGATGATGATGATAACAACAACAAAAACAATAATGTTTGAAAAATTAAATTGTTATTTTTAATTTAATTTTTAAATTAATATGAAAAATCAAAGAAGCACATTCATAATCAAAACATATTTAGAGGGCCAGTGTGTTAATTTTTTAAATAACGGGGGTAGCAGAAGTTGCGTCAAATTTCAGGGAGATAATGGGCATTTTTTCATATAACACGACAAAGGTTTTTCAAGTAAAACTGGTTTTCAAAGTCAAGCTCATCTTATAAGACTAGGCCATTCAATTATTCTGAAACCTTAATATAACCAAATTCATGAATCCAATATACATATATTGAAGCCCATTGCTTAATCATCAGCTGATCACATATTCGTATTCTCATGGATTCCATCCCCAACAAACCTCACTTTGTTTTAATTCCACTTATGGCGCAAGGGCACATGATCCCCATGATAGACATGGCTAGGCTTTTTGCAGAGCGAGGTGTAGTTGTAAGTTTGTTCACTACTCCTCAAAATGCTGCAAGATTTGAAAGTATCATCTCTAGAGCAAGAAAATCCAAGCTCCCAATTCAACTTGTACAGATTCCATTTCCATGCCAAGAAGTAGGGCTTCCTGTTGGCTATGAGAATCTTGACAATCTCCCTTCTCCAGACTTGCTGAGGAAGTTCTATATTGCACTTGATAAGCTACAGGAACCATTGGAAAAGTTTCTGCTTGAAAAGGGAAATCCTCCTCCAAGCTGCATAATATCAGATAAGTGCCTCTCTTGGACTTCTGAAACAGCTAAAAAGCTCAAAATCCCAAGGCTTGTTTTTCATGGAATGTGCAGCTTCTCATTACTCAGCTCACATATTCTGATGCTTCACAAAGCTCACAATTCTGTAACTTCAGATTCTGAACCTTTTCTGATACCGTTACCAGAAGGGATAACCCAAAGGATTGAGGTGACTAAGGCGCAGCTACCAGGAGCATTTGTCAGTCGACCTGATTTCGATGATTTCAGAAACAAGATGCAAGAGGCTGAACAGTCAGCTGCTGGTGTTGTGCTAAACAGTTTCCATGAATTGGAGCATGGTTTTGTTGACGAATATGAGAAGGCAATTGGCAAAAAAGTGTGGTGCATTGGTCCAGTTTCTTTCTGTAACAGGGAGAACATAGACAAGCTTGAGAGAGGAAATAACAAAGCCTCCATTGATGACAAACAATGCTTGGAATTTCTCAACTCAATGAAACCAAGGTCAGTTATATATGCTTGCCTGGGAAGTCTATGCCGTTTGGTTCCGTCACAGTTAATAGAAATAGGGTTAGGTTTGGAAGCATCAAGAAGACCATTCATCTGGGTGGTTAAATCGTCTGAAGAGCTAGAGAAACGGTTATTAGAGGAAAATTTTGAAGAAAAGATTAAAGGAAGAGGACTTTTGATAAAGGGTTGGGCACCACAAGTTTTCATCTTATCTCACCAAGCAGTTGGAGGGTTTCTAACCCACTGTGGTTGGAATTCAACCCTAGAAGGGATCGCTTTTGGGATACCAATGATAACTTGGCCTCTTTTTGCTGAGCAGTTCTTCAATGAAAAGCTAATTGTTCAAGTTTTAGAGGCTGGAATTAGAGTAGGGGTTGAGATTCCTGTAAGATGGGGAGAAGAAAAGAAGATTGGAATATTGGTAAAGAGAGATGAAGTTGAGAAGGCTGTAAATATTTTGATGGATGAAGGAGAAGAAGGACAGAAGAGAAGAGAAAGAGTAAGACAACTTCAATTGAAGGCAACAAAAGCTATGGAAAAGGATGGATCTTCACATTTAAGCATCTCGCTCTTAATTCAATATTTCACACCTAATAACGTATAAGTAAGCAATTAATTCATTAATTAAAGATTTGTTTCAATTTCAAGATCTATTATGCTATTATAATATATTAGTAGCCTATCTTAAACATAGAATTATGAGTTATGTCTTAATCTGTATCCATCTAAATTTTCAATAGAATTCTAATGCAATTAATTTTAGTAATATTTATAAAAAAAAAATAAAGTGTCCTATGCTATCATATATTAATGATGTGTTGATTTTTTTGTACTGGACTCCGTAAACAAAGAATGTTTCAATTGGGTTGTATTATGCATTAATGATGTGTTGATTTTCTTGTATTTGACTTAGTCGGCAAATTAATGTTGAATTTGTTGGATTTTAAACTTGACTTTCAAAATGAAAATCCAAAATTAAAAGCCCAAAATAAAGCGCAAATCCAAATTTAGAGATAAACATGATTCATGTAATTTAGTTGGTTGTTAGCTAAGTTTTAGTGAAATATGTTAGGTGACAATCAATGGTCGGGATTTGATCATTGATTAGATATACTTACCACATCAATGATAAAAAATGTTTTGAGTTTATTATAAATATTTTTATATATTTGTGTTTTCTATCAAGCAAAGAGTGAAGAAGTGAGTAAATGAGTGAATGAGTTATAAGTTTTAAGAAAGAAGCAAGTGTGAGAAGTTGTTTTGAGTATTTGTAATAAGTTTTGAAAGAAATAATAAGAGTTGTATTATTTTGATGCATCATTCTTCCAATAAAATGGTATTAGAAATAAGTTTGTACTATCAAACATATTGGTATAACATATCAAATCGAAGCTTTTAACGAGAAAAACACAACGCCATCAAAATCATCTAAATCGGAGTTTGAACGCACCTGCATAAGTCACCGAAAGTTTTCTGTGCAGGAAAAGGAATTGATCTGCTAAACCGAACTTGTTGAATTGGACGAACCGAACTGATCCAAGCCAATTGAACCGAGCTAATTAAACCAAGTAAGTTTGATCGTTGATTTTGACCATTAACCAAAATTAAAAATTTGACTAAGTTATTTCTAAAGTGTTTTAGTGTTCTGAATTCATCCGTACAATCGAATTTTATAAATTCTCACTATATTGAGAGAAATGGCAAATGAAGGTATGACACCATTCTAAGTTCCAATTCTTAATAAAAATAATTATAATAATTAGAATATCAAAATGAAGGCATTCCTTGGAGCACAAGACGTGTGGGAAGTGGTGGAGAAAGATTATAACGAGCCTAAAGATGACGTTGCCCTTACCGCTTTGATTTAAGCATAAAGAGATGCATTGAAGAATTCAAGAAAGAGAGACAAAAAAGCTCTTTATATCATTTATCAAGCATTAGATGATGATGCTTTCAAGAAGATAGCAAATGCAACCTCCACCAAGCAAGCATGGGATAAACTTGAACTTCTTACAAAGGTGTTGAACAAGTAAAAAAGGTACCTCTTCAAACCTTAAGAGGAAAATTTGAAACTTTGCACATGAAGGAAGGTGAATTGATTGTTGATTACTTCTCAAGAGTTGAAGCTACTTTTAATCAATTAAAAAGAAATGGTGAAAAGTTGAGTGAAGTAAGAATAATGGAGAAGATACTACGCTTCATAGATTCGAAATTCGATCACATTGCCACAACAATGAAGAAACTAAAGATTTGGAAGAAATGATAATTGACCAACTCTAAGGATTCTTGCAAGCCTATAAAGAAAAGATAAAAAAGAAGCAAGGGATTTCCAAACAACTCCTACAGATGTAACTCAAAGAGAAAGAAGAAATTCAAGGCTACGAGAGAAACCACTATGGTTGAGGTAGAGGCCAAGGTGGAGGGCAAAATAGAGGTCGTGATCATGGACGAGGTTGGAATTATAACAACAACAATTACGAGAAAGGAGAAAGCTCAACACGAGGTTGTGAAAGGAGCAATTCAAATACAAGGTACGACAAGTCTAAAATTAGATGTTACAATTGTCAAAAGTTTGGTCATTATGCTTCTGGATGTAGAGCCTACAATAATAAACTTAAAAAGAAGGCTAATTATGTGGAAGAAAAAAATCAAGGAGATGAAACTGCCTTGTTAACATACAAGGACAGTGATGAAGGCCAAGAGATCATATGGTACCTTGACACTGGGGTAAGCAATCACATGTGTGGAAGAAGAAGCATATTCATGGAGCTAGACAAATCAATAAGCGGCAATGTTTCCTTTGGCAATGATTCCAAGGTAGCCGTGAAAGGAAGAGATAACATCCTTATACGATTAAAAGATGGTAGGCATTAGTTTATTAAAAAAAGGTTATGATATTCACATGAAAGACTATAGTCTTTTTATAAGAGATGATAAAGGCAACCTAATCACTAAAGTAAAAATGTCAAATAATAGAATGTTTTCTTTGAATATCCAAAATGATATTGCAAAATGTTTGAAAGCTTTTATAAAGATGCATCGTGGTTATGGCATCTTAAATTTAGGCATTTCAACTTTGGAGGACTAGAACTATTGTCTAAAAGGAGATGGTGGGAGGTTTTCCTTGCATCAACTATCCGGACCAACTTTGTGAAAAATGTTTACATGGGAATCAATTTAGAAAAGCTTTCCAAAGGAGTTTACCTTTGGAGCTAAGAAGTCACTAGAGCTCATTCATGTCGATGTATGCGGTCATTTCAAGCCAAATTCTCTTGGTAATAATAACTACTTTCTTCTTTTTATTAATGATTTTTCAAGAAAAACTTCGGTGTATTTTTTGAAGCAAAAGTCTAAGGTATTTGGAGCATTCAAAAAGTTCAAAGCTGCTATTGAGAAAGAGAGTAGGCGCCAAATTAAAACTATGAGAAGTGATCGTAGTAGAGAATTCACTTCCATGGAGTTCCAAGAGTTTTGTAAAGCAAATGAAATTCAAAATTTTCTAACCATTTCGAGATCCCCCCAACAAAATGGAGTTGCTGAAAGAAAGAATAGAACCATTCTTGACATGGCACGAAGCATGTTCTAAAGTAAGAAATTGCCGAAAGAGTTTTGGGTTGAAGCTGTAGCAACTATTGTCTATCTATCCAATTGATCTCAAATAAGAAACGTGTGGGAAGAACATCGCAAGAGACATGGAGTGGAAGAAAGCCTGGTGTCTTTCATCTTAAAGTTTTTAAAAGTATTGCTTATGTTCATGTACCAGACGAGAGAAAAACAAAGATAGACGATAAAAGTGAGAGTTTTATCTTTATCGGCTATGACTCAAGTTCAAAAAACTATAAGTTGTACAATCCAAATAGCAAGAAGATCGTAATTAGCTAAGGCATAATATTTGATGAAGAGGGAGAATGGGATTTTAGCTCACATATAGATTTTTTCAATTTTCTTCCTCATTTTGAAGATGAGCAAGTGATATGCAAATTTTAAATGCTCGCAAGTGTATGAATCGTTAATAGTTGACGATGAGTTCACTTCGAGGTCGATTTCTCGCGAAATTGTAATGATTTAAATTCTTATTGTTTCTTGTTAATTACTAATTTAAGCAAATATGAAATCGTAAATACTCTAATATAATCAAATGATAATTTCAGATTATTCCAATTAAAGTGATTAAATAGCTAAATTACAAGAACTTGAAATCTATAAAATTTTATTGAATTTAATGAAATTAGATGGGATTTAGCTAGATATCTAATCTGGTATTGAAATATTAGGTGAATTAAATAACCATTATATAATTTAGATTATTGGTTTTTCTACTGAAGATAGAGAATTCCAATAATCATGATAATTCTTACTTACAATTACTTAAATATATTTTTGATATGAGGCTTCTACTTAATTAATTGTATTGTTACAAAGAAATCATTTAACAATTTAAATCAAACCAACTCAATAGATTTAATTTATATACTTGTTTAAAAGAGTTTAATTAAGGTAAGATGATGTTTCTAACACTTTAATTCTCAAATTCATTCTAATCACAAATAATAGATAGCAAATCCACAACAAATAATCAAAATTATACAGATCAATAAATAAGAAATAATCTCAACCTCTAATTAATTATACTTCACAAAATATTCAATACCATTTCAATAGCAAAGCCAAACTCTCAAAATATCTTTACATTTCCATTCTTAAATTCAAATTTATGAATTTAATTACAAAAGTTCTAAACATATTTGAAAAATAAACAAACTTAAAGAAAGCTTTCCTTTTTGAAGGTTCACCACCAAATTATGAAAAAGATGATAATTCTGCCCAACAAGAATTTTCTCATCTTCAATGCAGCAATCCTTTCCCTTCAATGGAAAACTTACTTTTTAGAAAACCTTCTTATTCATCAAATCCTTCCCCAATTTATTCTCTCCCCAGCAGCACCTCTAAAGTCCTCTTTTTTACTCATTTTGTCAACAACTTATTTAAAATTCACTCCCATATGTCGAAGAAAGTCTGTCTTCCAGTTGTCTTCTTTCCAGTTAGAATTTTGACCCTTAAAACTTCAAATTTTGCTTCTTTTCTTAAATGTAGGGTTGTAAATCATTATGTCTACTTTTCAAATTATTTTGTATCACCCAAATACGAGTATTGAGGAAAAAGTTATGCTAGAAAATACGGACTATATTCAGCAAATACGGACCTTCCAATATCTTAGGTTTGTTTTTAGGCTTTCTACAATAATTCCTACAAATAATAAAAAGAAGCTCAAAGTAACAAAATTCTAAGATAAAATACATGAACAAAGGACATAAAGATAATAAAATATTAGGATAAATATTGATTTATCAACAAGCTAAGCAACAAGGAGAACTTCAACAAGAGTTCACAACACCACCAACTTCACCAACAAGAATTGATTCACCACCATCCTTTCTAAACGAAAGAAACGAAGAACGCACAAGGAGTCTTCAAGATCCTTATGAGGTGATTGAAAGGTTAGATAATCTCACTCTCTTTTACCTTTTTACTAATTGTAACCAGTGAGCTATGAAGAAGCTGCACAAAATGAGAAATGGAGAAATGCAATGGATGAAGAAATTAAAGCAATCTAGAAGAATGACACATGGGAGCTTGTTTCACTTCCCAAAGGGCACAAAGCCATTAGAGTCAAATGGTAGTACAAAGTAAAAAAGAATGCAAATAGAGAAATTGAACGATATAAGGTGAGGCTAGTTGCAAAATGCTACGTTTAAAGAGCAGGCATCAACTATGATGAAGTGTTTGCTCCAGTAGCATGCTTGGAAACCATAAGACTAATTATTTCTTTGGCAGCTTAAAACAAGTGGAGGATTCATCAAATAGACGTGAAATCTGCCTTCTTGAATGGAATTCTTGAAGAAAAAGTCTATATTCAACAACCATTAGGCTACGAAGTAGAAAGGAAAGAAGACAAAGTGTTGAAATTGAAAAAAGTTCTCTATAGACTTAAGAAAGCACCAAGAGCTTGGAATAGTCAAATCGACAAGTATTTCCAAGAGACTAACTTCATCAAATGCCCCTATAAGCATGCACTCTACATCAAGATCAAAGATAAAGATGTTTTGATCGTATGCCTGTACGTGGATCACATAATTTTCACTAAAAGCAAACCATCCTTGTTTGATGATTTCAAGGAAAACATGACCAAGGAATTCAAGATGACAGACATTGGGCTTATGGCATATTATCTTGGTATCAAAGTGAGACAAGAGGAAGATGGAATCTTCATTTCACAAGAAGGCTACACAAAGGAGACCCTTAAGAAGTTCAAGATGAAAGATTGCAAGCCTATTAGTACACAATAGAGTATGGAGTTAAACTCTTGAAGCATAAAGAAGGAGAAAGAGTGAATCTAACTCTTTTCAAGAGCTTAGTTGGATGTTTGCGATATTTGACATGTACAAGGCCTGATAGTCTCTATGCAACTGGACTTGTAAGCTGTTACATGAAAACTTCAACAAACCCGCATTTCAAAACAACAAAGAGGATTCCCCGTTATCTAAAATGTACAACAAATTTCAGCTTGTTTTATTTAGCTTCACATAATTATAAGCTTGTTGGATACAGTGATAGTTGATTGGGCTAGAGATACTAATGATCGAAAAAGCACAATTGGTTTTGTATTCTTCATAGGAGACACTACCTTCACCTGGATGTTGAAGAAGCAACCAATTGTCACACTCCCTATATGTGTAACTGAGTATGTAGCTGCCACATCATGTGTTTGTCATGTAGTTTGGCTTAGAAACCTATTAAAGGAGCTAAGATGGTTAAAAGAAGAGCCAACAAAGATTTATGTTGATAATAAATCAGCTATGGCATTAGCAAAGAATCTGGTGTTTCATGATCAAAGCAAACACATCAACACGTATTACCATTACATAAGAGAGTGCATCACAAGAAAAGATGTATAAATACAGTACGTGAAGTCCGAAGAACAAATTGTTGATATTTTTACCAAGCCATTAAGGAGTAAAGACTTCATAAGGTTAAGAAAGTTACTTGAAGTCATAAAATCAAGTTTAAGGGGGAGGGGGATGTTGGATTTTAAACTTGATTTTCAAAGTGGAACCCTAAAATTAGAGCCCAAAATAAAGTTCAAATCTAAATTCTAGAGGTAAACATGATTCATGTTATTTAGTAGATTGTTAGGTGAGTTTTAGTGGAATGTGTTAGGTAAAAATCAATGGTTGGAATTTAATCATTGATTAAATATACTTACCACATCAATGGTCCAAAATGTTTTAAGTTTACTATAAATACCTACTTGTATTTGTATTTTTCATCGAGCACAGAGTGAAAAAGTGAGTAGATGAGTTAGTGAGTTATAAGCATTAAGAAAGAAGTAAGTGTGAGGAGTTGTTTTGAATATTTGTAATAAGTTTAAAAAATAATAATAAGAATTGTATTGTTTTGATGCATTATTCTTGCAACAAAATTCAGTTGTTTCTTAAAGAGCAATTTCAACCCTACCTATTTTGGGCTGGGAATTTCTAAATATGATTTAATACTTTAATTTAATAATAAATTTTTGTTTTAAATATTATTAATTTTATCAGAAGTACAAAATTACAAGTTGTAGAAAATAACTTTAAGTGTTAAAATACAGATAATTTATTTAAACACTACAATAATTTTTTTTTTCTTTTAAATTTTTTAATAAATCTAAAATTTAAATAAATTTAACTGTATGAATATAAATGACTCTAAATAATATATTTGTCCTTTATTCATCACGTTTGCAAACAAAAATATGAAAACTAACTAATTTACCTATTATAATTCTATAAATAATTAAAATAAACTCTACTTATTAAAAAATGAATGAAACTTAGAACAATAATTTCAAATTACTATTTCAATATGTTAAAAGTTTTAATTTAATTTTATTCAAACACAATTACTAAAGTTTTTGTGTTAATTTGAAAAGGAAATGTTTGATGACTGAAACTAAATTATATTTAAACTGCATGCCTAAAAACAAACAAGCATGGGCATAATCAGTTTTGTCATTATTGGAGGGTCAAATAGCATATAGTTAAAACTCCTAAGGATCAAATTAAAAAGTTTTTATTCTAAAGAATCAACAACATAAAAATGCTTATATTTTAGTTATTTTTTTTTTAGCATTGCCATGTGGTGCTTCAGATCCTCACATAGTTCCGCTTTAACAAATAAGAACAATGAATATAAATAAAAGAGAAAACAAATAATTTTTAATATATTTCAATAAGATTGCAAGACTCTCGTACAAGTTATAAATATTATTAGAGGTGGGCAAAATTAAATTTGCTTTGATTTTTTAGAAATCGATCCGAATTGAAGTAGAGTTTGCTTTATTTGTATTGAACCAAATTTAATTGGACTGTATAATTGAACCAAATTGGTTCAATTTGGTTCCAGTCTCTTCTTGTGAGTTCCAATTTTTGTTTTAAAGAATATTTCTATATAAATCTTTATGGTTTGTTAAAACTACAAATAAGGAAAAGTTTGTAAAATTTATAAAAATTTTCCTTCTTATGTAAATTTATGAATACTTTTATAACTTTTTTGGTTCTAATTAGCAACCGAACCAAACATATTGATTTAAAATCGAATGAAACCGAACTTGATAATAACTGACTAAAATTAAATTGACTCGACTTTAGATTTTGGACCTATTATTTTATAAGTGTAATTTATATTGAAGGCCCAATAATTATTTAGATACAATTAGAATTATTAAATAACGAAGTTTTTTTAAGAGTTTGATAAGAATTCTATCACAATGATTTTATAAAGATTAGAATTTGTCAAACTTACACTATAGATATAAATAGATGAGTATAAAGTGAGAGTATAGAATATGTTAAGGAGCTTGAATGCGATTTCTATGAAGAATTCAAAATGGAAGAGGTAATTTTAATTATTAGTTTTTATATTCGTCGAAAAAATATGACATAAGATTATTGAAAATTAGAATTTCGCAAAAAAAAGAAATTATGGTGAAAGATGTTATTACGAAAATTGTAAAAATTTATACATCTGAAATGTTTTTTGAAACATTCAACTAGATATTAATAGGTACTTGATTTTCCTTAATTAAGTTCATTACAATGGTTGGTAGTACTAGATTAAGAGTTATGTTAATAGAGGCCTAATAGTTGTGTTAGTGAATACAATTATTTTCAGGAAGTGACTCTTGTTTTAAAGTACTTTTATTTTTGCAGTTATTAAGTTGTATGTCAATTAATCAATGAAAAAGGGAAAAATAGAAAAAAAATGTTCCAAATTAAAGTAGGCCTTTTTTTTTTATCTAGATAGTGTTCTGTCCAACTAACTTTCTTTCTTTTGCCAAAATCCCCATCTTTCTTAAATTTCTTAGGATACATTTAATGTATCATCTGGAATCAAAGCGTGGTTTATCAATGGCCAAAGCCACTGGACACAAAAAAAGAAGACAGATTTTAAAGCTTGTGTTGTTAAAAAATTTGAGAAGCAAGATACCTACCATTGTGCAAGAAATTCTCAGTGGACTTCAAAGTTTGGATGCCAAATCCGAAGAAATGAGTAGCCAAAATACTTAAATCTCTATAAGCATTAGCAATATCCCTACCCATGGAGATCGAGTTACAAATGGCGGTACCATCTACATCTACTATCAAGACAACATATTCAACCACATCTTAAAATTAAACTTTCCTATGTTTTATGAAAGAGAACCCAAATGGTTGGATTTATTAGGCAAAATAGTATTTTTGAGTATCAGAATATGGTAGGAAAGCAAAAAGTTCGATTGGTAGCATTCTACCTCTAAAGAGGAGCACTCTAATGGTATTGATGGCTGATAAAGATAAAAGGATTGGACCAACTACTTGGATTGAGTTTTCAAAAGCGCTTCTAAAAAAGTTTGATCTTATAGAATTTGATGATCACTAACAAGTCTTTCTTAACAAATAATATCTATTGAGAATGACACTTCGTAATTACAATTTTCTATCCAAAAAGATCTATTCATTAATCATTGACAACAATCACACGTTATTGTTTTATGACAGAATCATGATTACCACAACTTTGTGATATATGATTATCACAAATCTACAATAGATTTTATTTTTGTCACAAATTCTCGATATAATATTATCAAAAACTATCCTGGATTTTTTTTGCATTCAGGTTTTCGATTTTTTTTTTTATATAATCTTTTTTTTTTGGCCCGATTCTTTTAATTATTCATTTTTTTTATTTCTGATTTTTTTTACATTTTTCTTTTTTTTCGATTTTCAATTTTTATTTTTCATTTCCTATATTAATTGCTAACGTAACTAAAAACATTAAATAATGAAATTAGAACAATAAATATTATATAACTAAAAGTAGCAAAAAATAAAAATAGAACCATAAATATTATTGCCAACATAATTAACAAAATTCTATTTTTCAATTGACAATATACAAATATAATTGTCACTTCATTTCCAACAAATATCATTGTCAACAAAATTAAAATCCATTATCCTAATCTAAATAAAACTAACCAAACATAATAGTCAACATAATTCAAAAGAAAGTAAAATAAAAATAAAATCTCATTGCCAACGTATAAATATTAACAAGCTTCTAACCGATTACAAAAAAGCTATTGAATATGTTACGAATTTTCTTCAACATCAACTCTCTTTATAAACTACACTGCAATAAAAAAAAATGAAAATTAATAAGTTATGGATTATACACATAAAGTAATAAAATATTTAATTAAAGTCTTATATATATATATATTCTGGTGAAATAGATATTAATTAAATTAAAGTGAAACTTAAATTAAATCAAATATTAATCACAATTAACATAATTTTATGACTTTTAATCAAAGCTACTTTGACTTCGGTTGACCATGAGAGAACATATATAATAAAAACCGTATGCATATATATATAAATATATATGTAACCTCTCACAGGAAAAGTTGAAATATAAAAGAGAAAGGGTCAAATCAAACTCAGGCAACAATAGTTTATGAAATAATAAAAAGGGATGTCCCTAAAATTGAGTTTGGAACCTAGTCACTGAAACAAATGCATTCCTCTTACACATACAAACATATATATATATATATATATATGTATATAATTCTTGTTTTGTATAATATACAATTCATTTAGGCATAAGAATGTTTGCTAAGTGGAAGCCAAAAAGGAATTTTACATGCACATGTGGCCTTCCAAGTTCTTAACAACTAGAATAAGATGTCCAAGTTCTAGATACAAGTTCACCAATTTGAAAACCAAAAGAGTTTCAGCAATGCGGGCTTCCAAGTTCTTAAAACCGCCAATTTACTCAAAATATAATAACACTAATTAAGTAGACGAAATGCGCAGAGAACAATTTTACATCTAAGTAACAACCGTGAAAAAATATAATCTAAAATGAAATATTTTAGGAGAGGTATTTATTAATATCTAAAATCTTTCTTTTCTTCTTCTTCTCTACTTTCCTATATTGATGACAATCTTTTCTTAAAACTCTAGCTTATATTGCTAATAATATAAGTTGTTAAATAAGAAATCAATTACTTCCTCTGCCTAATTGACAAAGACTATACTCAAAATTCAAGATTCATAAACACATAGGAAACTCAGAGTACCTTAGCTTTTGGGAACTGGTTTGCAACTGGCCTTTCCATCAGGTATTGGTTTCTTTGGCTTGGTGTGGGAGCATTTCCTATTACAAATGAGAAGTGCAGATTCTGCAAACAAAATCAATTAAAGAAAGAACTTGTAAGATACACATAACAAAAGGGACTTAAGGATGAGGTTGGAGAATCTTTGTGCTCTAAGTGCAATCAATCAGTCACAATTCCTGAAAACTCTCTTAATCATTTTATCATACAATTGGAATGCAAAATATTGTTGGACAATTCCACAATATAGAACGACTTATATCCAAGCTCATATTCCTAATAATAACGTAAATACCAATGAAACTAAAAAAGAAAAAAAAACACAATTCTCATTAGAACGGAAAAACAAGTCGAAGTGGGACAAAAGAAAGTGAAGAAAGAACTGAAACAAGCCAAAGCAGCAAAACAAGGTATTTAAAATAGAGAACCTAGGGACAAGAGAAAAAGCGACAGTTAAAGCGTCAAAGTGGTTTCGTTTGCAAAAGGAAATGAGAGACAGATTTGGATTTTTGGTTTCTAAATCTCTCTCAGACCAAGTCTCATTATTGTGGCCTAGTAATTCACAAGAAACCCACAATTAAAAGATACGTGCATAAGCAATGGGCCTAAAAATCTTCCCAAAAATCATTAATTCGGCATACCTTAGTGTTATTTCCCATTTCAAGGCCATCAACAAAACCTATCATATTGACGTTCCATTACCAAATATCTGATTGTGTAAAATAAAAAAGAATCAGCCAATTAGGGAAAAAAAATAAAAAAAACAAGAAAATTAAGATACTAAGAACCTGTAGAGATTGCTACAACATTCTTCACGGTTCCAGACTTGAAACCTGGACCCATAAAAAGTTTTGTCTCAATTAAGGCCAACTGCTATTATAGTAGCCTACCAGGAAAGTTTGAACAGCTTTCTCAATTAGTAGAAGTTTTATCAAAATAAATTTTAGTTGGTTGCTTTTTCGAGAGACTTATTGATGAAATTACCTACTGCTATGGGGCTTGCTCAACTTGTAAAAGAAAAATTCAATCTAAATAGGAAAGTTCCAATGGCAAGTTTGTAGGAACTCACCAACTAATCCTAGTCTATCAACATTTAAACTTTTAAACCTAAGTGAAGTGAAAAAGCGTAAAAAATGTGGACTTTGTTATTATTGTGATGGAAATTTTTTTCTTGGACCTAAATATCAAAATCCTCAATTATTTATGATGAACGCTCACACATTGAAGATGAAGAAGGAGGAAAAAGACAAGATACAATAGAATTTGATGGTTATATTCTTAAGAGACAAGGATTATTACGAGGGAAGGGGAAAAACACGTGCCTTATTTCCCTTATTTGTTCTAGATTAAGACTTATATGAGGGCTAGTTTGGGATTACTGTACATTCTAAATTAATTTTCTTCTATTGTGCTTTTAGAAATAATTAGTTTTAAAAATAATCAATTTAGTGTTTACTAAATTTTATATTAAAAATATTATGAATTTGAAAAGCACTTTGCCAACATTTGGTAAATTTTGCTGTTAAAATATTATAATGGTGTAAATGAGTAAAATAGATATATAATGTTGAATATTTATTTGTCAATATTTAATAATAGTTTATAACCAAAAGAAATTTAATTTTACCATCAAATAATATAATTTTAACATTGTATGATTTCAAAATTTAATGAAGAACAAAATCCAAACAAAAAAGATAAATAGATTGAAGATATGTAATATCAGGCTTTCATTAGATTTTTAGCAATATTGTTTCTGAAGATTTCAATTTCTTGCACTCTAGATCCACTAGTGGTACGAAGTTCTACCTAACTATTAACCTCACCTATTACCTCTTCATTGATGACACTATTAAGATCATTATTCAGTTTCTCGAAATGAATGTCAAGTTGAGCATGTCTTCTTATATAATTATGCTATGACTATGTTCACTTGTCTCTTAGACGGAAAACTAAGCATGTCCTTAAAAATCTTCCATCTTTTCTTCCATACACCAAAAATGCATTCAATAACACTTCTAAATGAAATGTATAAATGATTGAATACCTCTTGATAACCTTTTGGTTGGTTACCTCGACAAAAATCTGATAGATGATATCTTTCACATTTGTATGGGTGGGATGATCATTTGGTGCAAGCAGCCATTGTGTTTTGAGTTGGCATCCCCTTTTTATCAATATGTGGCACTTGATCTTAAGAAGGTATAGAAGCACTAACATGAACAGCATTAATAGCATCGGTACAATCTTAAAAATTAAGATAATAAGAAAATGTATCTATTAGTACTGTTATAATTATATTTAAAAGGCATAAAAAGAATTTATTGATGTATGATTTACCTTAAAGTAAGGCATATATCTTGAATCTCTTAATATCTCTTCAAGAATATCTTTGAACTCTGGATCAACTGATTTTATTAAGTCTATTGCCAAGAGACAAACAAAATCCAATGCTTTACCAAAATATCTACTTACGTTTCACTAGAGTGTTGGAATCTTTCTTGCACTAATCTATTTCCTACATTGTGTCCTAAAATGTTGAAACTAATATCTTAGTGTCACTCTTCTTGAACCTTTTAAGCCATAATTAATTTCCAATTCCTTGCATAATCTAAGAAATAGGTCCTTCTCCATTCTAAACATTCTATGACAATGAGTTTCATTCCCTTTCAATACTTGTGTTAACCAAATATTATTTGTTTATGAAGAATTTATGCAAGGTTGTTTATCAATATACATTTTGTAATAATATGCAATAGCGTAAAGAAAAGTACACAAAATATTATCGAACTCCTCTTCGTTATCCAATGTATCCATATTATACAATGCACCTGTAATAGTCATTTTGAACTAATGTCATACATGTATATATAAAATAGTAAATTGCATATAAAATAATAAAGGCTATATTTATAAATATTAAAGATTATTCTTCAACATCATAAATTAAAAAAAATATTAAAAAAATGAATAGTACTAGGTGAAAAAAATAATGATACGATGATTTCAACAATTGTTAACAATGTAATTGTTCATAATAAAGCAACCTAAGCATAGTTTCATGTTGTTTCATAGTAGAAAACATCTCCCTCTTCTCTTTAATCATAAAAAGTTGAGCTACAAAAATAATAACAAATCACCCCCAATCTCCACTTTAGGAATAACTTCAAGCTTTTGCATCACTTTAGAAATACTAAAATCATTTGCCTTTTTTTTTTTGTATTTTTATTAATGTAGAACTTCTATTTTCAATTGCTTCAACAAGGCGATCAACTTGTTGTGATATCTTTGCACACCTCCAACCTTCCCCTTCCTAGATCATTTTTTTTTAACTTCTTTTCATTTTTAACTTGCATACCTTGTTCCTTTACAACTTTTTTTTTTCTTTCTCTGTTCCATACCTTGTAAATAGTAGGCATATTGAATCACTACTATCTTTAAATGAAAGTATATTTGATGTTGGTGTCCAAGCATTTTTTATAATAGCTGTAATATTCATAAACATTTTGTCCAATTATTCTTCCAAGTCATAATCAATTCCCTCTCAAAATTTTGTTGCATTTGCATATACCTACATTTATTTTAGTGTATTTAAATGAATGTTAAATGTATTTAATAATAATGATACTAAACATATATACATACCAGTAATTTATTTTGCCATAATTCCTTGGGTCCATCAGCGGTTTTTTTCTTAAAATTCCACCCTAAACCAGTTTCCATTCCTATAAGTTGCTTCCACAATTTCTAATCATTCTTCAATGCATCCCACTTATTTTTTAATTGACATTTATTATACTCTTTTTTAGTTGCTTCATTGAAATGTTTTACCAATTTTTCCATCCAATTTTTGTAAAATGAGTCCTAAGACAATGTCTTGTCCCTACCTCAACAATACACAAGTTACAAAAGACAGATACCATTTGATTATCCTATATGGCCTTACCTTGAAGGCCATTAGTACATTCAATCTTATTGACAAATTTCTTGTTTATGCCCATCTACGTAATTATAAAATTTTGAAATTATTATGAACGTTTGATTATTAACATAAAATATGCAAAATATAAATTCAGTACAACATACACCAAAAATATTACTTAAGTAATCAATTAAGGTAAAACAAAAATAAGCAAAATGCATAATCACAAATTTATTGTGGATGTAAGTGATGCACACCAAAAATTGCATATCGTCCAAAAATAAATGTCTATATGACCAAATATTACTTGTGCAAGGATGTTAATCATATCAAGCCAAGAATATATATAATATAACAAATTTATCATTCATTAATAAATATATGATTCATTTTGATCTAGCTTAGTTGTGTAATTCGTGCATATATCTTGCAATCAGTCATAGGGCACGAAAAGAGTAGACTTGGTTTTTTATAGCTTTCATTTTGCTATTGTCTTCCCTCTAAAATTAAACCATAATTAAATTACAACTAGTTGACTTGTTCTTTTTCATATGTTTGTCTTCATTTCTATAGACCCCGTCTTTATAGCAATTCATATCTTAACTAGTCAGTCATGGACATATATATATAATTTCCTTTAATGCATATATTTGTAATTTTTCATATATCTTAATTGTTGCCTACTTTAACTGCTGATCATGTCATTAGCCTTGTCTTATTAATTACAAAATAAATAATGCAAAAAATAACACTAAATAATTTTCAATGGCTAATATTAGAAAATCAGAATCACTAGAAGTCGTATCTTGAACTACCATTTAAGCTTTTAAATTAAATTACATTACAGGTTGATTGTGAAACATGCTCAACTCTCGTCTCAAAAATTTTGCACAAAATGAACTTGCAAAAGTAAGAAAATAGAAATAGTAAAAAACTAATCTGTTAAAACCAATTTATGTTAAATGTAAAAAAATAGAGTTAAGAAAAATTAATTCTATGGATCTCTATCTGACAAAAACATAAGAATCATCTCAACAAGATCAATTTATTTTTTGAAATACTAATAAGCAACCAAGAAGGGATGAACTAGGTTTTTAACATCTAATTATGCTAATTGCAATTTTCAGTCTAAGTTATAACAATTTCAACACAAGTGGTAATATAAGAGTGTAAGGGGTAGAGAAAAGTATACAAGAAATTATAGTGGTTTTGCATCAACTGGGCCTACATCCACTCCTTCAAGACTCACTTAAAGTATAAAGTAATAACTAGTTTTGATTCCACAACACTTTACAATTACAACCTAAGGTTTGATATCCTACAACCTTTACATTGTTTAGCTTACCATAAACACTCATAATTTCACTCAACTAAGTGAAAGACTTGAGTCTTTCACTTCTTTAGAACAAAAATGAACAAGAATGGTAAAGAACCACTTTACAAGATTTATCCCAACAAGTGTAAATAATAACGTTTAATGTACTTGGAGATCCTAATGTGTGTTACACAAATTTAAGCTCAAGAATGTGAGTTTGATGTTATATAAACTTTAGGGTTTTCAAAAAGAAGTTTAGAAAGTTGTATGAGATAAAATGAAAAGCTCCATTTTATATTTTCCTAAAAAACTCATTGTGGGGAAAAAAAATCAATTTTTGTGCGATTCAATTGATTAGATCCTCAAATTAAAAGCCTAGTTGGAAACCTAGATTCGGTCAACCTAATGGTGAATTTGGTCGTCCAACTTTGCTACTAAATTTTACAAGTATTTTGTCCATTATTCACTATTCATTGTTCATCAGTTCATATGAACCAGTCTGAAAAGGTTTGGTCTGGTTCAATTAAACAAAATAGTTACCTAATTTTGATTTCTAAGTAGGTCTATCAAGTTTCCAAAACTAGCATTTTGTTCCCATTTTCAGGTTTCAAAATTCTGCATTTTGGTATGATTTTACACAAAACATATGACATGCATAAAACAACTTGAGCTTTTATTAATGCATGACACACTTACAAAAACACAAACCTATACAAATAAAATACATGAAGAATACTATGCTCTACGCTTGTGTGTTGTCTTTATGAATTGAGCTTGAATAATCCATTTTTTTTTATTAGACGACGCATTTTATGATCATCAAAATTAGAGTTTTGTGACACTAAGGTCGACAATCTCTCCCTTTTTGATGATGACAAAACTGTTGTGCCGTAGAGAGGTTTTCTTAATGATGATGAAATCCGCTCTCCCTAAAAGCAAAAATCTCCCGTACAAAAAATACTCCATGCACAAGCATAAAGAAAAGAAGCACTTCTATATATGCTCAACTAAACTTCACACCTACTTCAATCAAAGTTCATCTTGACTTCACACAAAGAAGGTCAAAAACAAAGAAATATTGCAAAGGGTTCTAATCAATGAAAACATGTATTTTTCTCCCCATTTGGCATCATCAAAATACAAAAAATGGCAACATTGAATAGTGATAACAAAGTTAACGCGTGATCATCAAAATTATAAAAGAAAAGGAAATAAGATGACAAATGACAGGCCTGAGTATGATTCAAAGAATTTGTTCATACAAAAAAATCAACTCAAAGTGATGGCTAGCCAAAAAGATCAACTATACATCATAGCACCAAAAAAAAAAAAAGTTCAAGTACCATAACGTAGGAATAAACAAAATAGAGTCCAAATAAATATAAAACATAATGCATGAAAATGAAATATCTCTAGACTCATGTGTCCGATGGCTAGGATACAAAATGTGGATGGCGAAGAAGTTAAAGGATTTGGGCAATGTTGCCTTACATCTCACCCGTAGAGCTCTCAAGGTAGCCAAGGTGAAAGTCCACTTGAGATTGAAATCCATGTAAGTCAATGCTAAGGGCATCCAATTGATCTTGAAAAGAGGCCACATATATATTATATGAGCCAATCACCTCACCCTTATCATCATATTCAGCTCTTTCCATTTGTTCTTGACCCGATCTTACTTTCCTAACCTATCTCCCATTGTGAGTCCTTTTATAACCTATCCTCTCAAGTGATGTGAAGTAAAAATGTCACCTAGAGGAATCTCTATAATCTCCTCATCCACCAACGGTACATCAAAATGTTTGGAAATCAGTTTGAGTAATTATCCATAATAGAGGGTAAAGGTTTGAGGTTGGGCTATCTTAGCCATGTTTTGGATCACTAAGTAACTTAAATTGACTGCTTTCCTAAAGGAGAAATTTAGATGTTGTTCTATATATCCAAGGTCTACCATATGACCCCCTTTTGGTTGAAAAACAATAAATATCACATGCAACAAGATTTTACTTTACGAAGAAAGCTTGAGCGACTAATGAGTGTAACCCTTATTGGGTCTCAATTCCTCATCCCCAAGAGTATCTAACACATCATCTAATGATACTTGTTCATAACCACAAAAATAAGCATTTGTAAAGAATTTACTTCTAAAATTTGGATAAGAATGGTCGTCATTTATCACGATTCAGATGCATTTCAATCCCCTTAACCTTAGAGAAAATATAAATGTTGAGTTCTTAATGCTCAAACTTGAGATTATTGTAGAACAATCTCATTAGCCTAGGATAAATTGGCACTTTAATGCTTAGAGAGTTCATTTTTTGGTCTCAAATAATTTCACCAAATTAAATGCCCTAAGTACTTCAATATTAATCATTAACATGCCCTTTTTGGCAAAAAAATCATTGAAACTTCGTAGCCAAATCAAAAGAATCAAAAGGTGTTGTGCCATACCCAATTTTATTCATCTTTCAACAACTACAACCTTCTGTTATATCTCTTTGAAGAGCTAGTCATGAGTAATTAAGATAAAAAACCCAAATATGACAAGAGTTAAAAAACTAAGATTAGGGTTTTGAAATGTGAAATTTTGATTCCAAAGCCAAAAGTTGGAATTAATGGAGGGGAAATGTGTATAAGGGGTGGGCAAATGATATTCTTGAAGAAATTTGGTGAAAGGAATGAAGAACAAGAAGATTTAAAGAAAGTGAGGTGAGTTCGAAGTTATAAAGAGAGAGAGAGGGTCTATTTAAAATGAAGTCAATCGACCATTAATATGTATTTCCAAATTAAGTTGATCAAACAGCAATTTCGGTCAATTGAATTTAATAACATAACAAACCCAAGAGGGTGCAGGATCCGACTGGACCTGCAGTTGACCTTTTTGCTATTCAGTCGACCGAATGACATATTCAGTCGACCAAACTTGGTCTTTTGGACATATTTCTAGGTCTATAAATTGTAAGCATTTTTGGACATCCATTCTTGACTTACATGTGTATTTTAGTGAAACAACAATTATGATTAAATTATGTTTTGTTTCAAGCTAGATGTATGCAAGATGGTATACTAAGACAAGTTATGCAATATAAACATCACAACAAAACAAACCCATAAAATACACACATAAACAATGCCCATTTTTCGGGCGAGAATAGTGACCCAAATTTGACTTTCTAAATAAGTCCATCAGTTTTCCAAAACCAACATTTTGGTCCCATTTTTAAGTTTCAAAAGTTTGCGTTTTGGTCTAGTTTTTCACAAAACATATGATATGTATAAAATAACTTGAGCTTTCTATTAATGCATTGCATACTTACAAAAACATAGGCCTATACAAATAAAATACATAAATAATACCATCCTCTGCACTTGTGTCTTATCTTTATGAATTGAGCTTGAATAATCTATTTTCATTTCTTTGATTAGATGGCGTGTTTTTTTATCATCAAATTAGAGTTGTATGACATTGAGATCAACATTTTTCAATTGCATAAAGTTAACCAAATGCACAACACAAAACCTAAACTACTTCTACAATTCACTTCCAATAGAAATTAAAGTTTAATTCAAATGCAAAGAAAATAACAAAATTATAATTAAGCATTCAATGTCAAAATAAATTTTTAAGGAATACATGTACAGATTCCAAAAATAAGTTTTCATTGACAAAGTTTGGCAAAGTTTCATGCATGATTTTTAAAAAATATAAAGATAGGGTTATAATAATTACTAGTGAGTACATTGTAATACACATACCATCAAAGTTTTTAGGTTTCCTTTTCTTTTCGGGTTTATTTATCAATTATTATGTTAAATAAGTACTCCCTTTATTCTCTTTTTGTGATTACTTTATTGAAGCATTTAATCGCATGGGTTTTTTCCATTTATTGTTATCTCTTTCTTTTTGTTAATTTATTCATCTTAGTAATAGAGCTTGCTTAAAATAAAAATAAAATGACGTTACAAAATTTGAACAATTTTTCCATCTATTGCATTCCTAATTTTTATAATAGATAGCATAATAGGCATGGTTTTTTCCATATTCTTTTTCGTATCTAAAACTGTTCAATTTTTCATAGAATAATGCAACTAGGTGTGATAATCGCCAGAATAGACCTTACCATGACAACCTCTCCTAATAGCAGCAAATAATATTATCTTAGAGAAAGTTATATTAGGTGACCAAAAATATTCGTGTTGAGACTTATTTATTTGGTTTTTAATTCTCATTTTTTCTGACATCATAATAGTAGTCGTAATAAGATTTTTTTTTCTTAGCACCAACATTCCTTCTAGAAATTAACATTTTGGCACACTATCTCCTAACTATATGACAAAATTAATCATAGAAAATTTCAAGATTGGCGATGAATTGTTATTGTATCAAAATTAGAAGGTCTATTTCATTAGACTATTTATAACAATCTTTTAGTCTCTAAAGACTTTAATTTTTTAGATAATATTGGGACTCAATGTGTTATTTACCGAATGGACCTTACTGGGATGATCATTTCAAGCGGTAGCAAAATAGCATTGCCTTAAATAGGTTATATTTTATGACCAACAATATTTGTTAGTCAGACTTATCTATTTGGTTTTCAATTCTCATTTTTGTGACTATTATAGTAGTACTCTTATAAAATTTACTTTTTTGGGCACCAAAATTCCCATAAGAAATTAATGTTTTGCAACACTAGCTCCCAATATATGATCGAATTAATTGTGACAAATATGAGTATTTATCCCAAATTATTTTTATAGCAAAATAGGAAGATCAGTTTTATTATACTACTTATGACTCATCATTTTAGTCTATAAAGACCTTTCATTTTTTTAAAATGATATTAAATAGGTGTCTTAATTTAAAGTTCAACTTAATTTTGATGGCAAAATTATAACTAATTAAAGTTATATGAAAATAAGAAAATTTTTTCCCAAGCATTATTTTTGAAAAAAATAAATCTATATATTTATTTATTTATTTATTTGTGTGTGTTTGTGTATGTGTTTGAAATTCAATTAAAATAATTTCTACCACAAGAGTGTACAAGAATCATGACCAAATTTTAGTTGCTTTACCCTAATCTATTGTTAGCATCAAATTGATGTCAAAAAATACCCCTCTAATAGTGTTTGTAAAGCTCAACATATTAGGGTAAATACTAGGAACTAAAATTTGGTCATGATTCTTGGACATTCCTGTGTCAATCTCCTCTAGTTGGAAAAGAAAGACTCTCGTGAGTCTCCAATCTCCAATTCTTTGAAATGGACTAATATTGTTGTTTCTTACATTTTGGCTCTTCACAAACTGGAAACTAGAATTGTCACCATGGGTTGCAAAGTGACATTCTTGATATTGTAACTTATTTTTAATCATGTCCCTTTTCATCCTATGCTAATAAAATCTTTCTTCCACCAGAACAAACATCGTATTTCTCCAAAATGTCCTCACTTAAAGAGATAACTATCTTGCCACAAGAATTGTTTGTAAGGATGATGTTTACATTCTGCCAATATTTTGCTAAAGTCTGGATCATTTGTATACAACCCTTTCATGACTTCAAAGCTATAACTTTCACTTGCATTGAGGATGACAAGGAACGTTTTTGGCTTAGTGTATTAGCTACAACATTTTAAACTCCAGATTTTTGCTTGATGGAGAAATTGAAAGGTTGAAGAAACTTTACCCATTTGTCATGTCTTTGATTGATTCTTTATTGTCTCTTTTTTGCATCATTCAACTTTTCACCACATAAAACAATGGATCTGCGTTCTTGATTGAAAATAGCTCCAATTTCAACATTAGAAGTATCACATTCAACTTGAAATTTTTTCTTGAAATCTAGAAGTGCAAGTATATGTGTTTTAGTTACCTTTTTCTTTGGAAGTTCAAAACTCCTTTGTGCTTCATTTGTCCACTTAAACGAGTTGGCTTTCAAGCATTTAGTGTTATGAAAGACAATGGTGCTAAAACCTTTGATGAATGTCAAAGAAAATGAGGTTAATCCATTAAAGCTTAGAACGTCATGAATGGTCATAGGCATTGACCAAGATAGAATGCCTTTATTTTGTTCGAATCCATCTTAATTTCTTTGCTAAACACCATATAGCCTAGGAAGATTAGTCTATCAATAAGGAAGCTGCATTTCTTTAAATTTGTGTACAATTTTTGCTTTCATAATGTGCTTAAAATCATGTATGTAAAGATGCTGCAAGGTATTGTTTCTCATGCTTGTTATACATAAGAATGTTCTCAAAATATTCAACAAAAACTTTCTAATGAAAAGCTTAAAAATATGATTTATAAGGCACATACAGTTACTAGAAGAATTAAAAAGATCAAAGGGCATAACCATCCATTCGTAAATTCCATCGCGAGTTTTGAAGGTTGTCTTTTATTCATCTCTTAATCTTATTCGTATTTGATGGTAACCACTTCAAAGATTAATCTTAAAGAAAATTTAGCTCAATGCAACTAGTCTAGTAGGTCATCAAGTCAAGAAATAGGAAAGTGACAATCAATTATGATTTTGTTTACCGTTCCACTATCAACATACATACGCCAAGAACCATTAGATTTGGACGCCAAAAAGGCAGGAACAACACATGGACTCATCTCGCCCTTATCAAACCTTTAGCCATGAACTTGCCAACTTGTCTCTGCAGCTTTTCATATTCCTTCAAGCTCACTCTATAAGTTTCTTCAATGGGTAAAATAGTTCTTGGAATGAAATCAATGCAATGCTAAATATCACTCATAAGTGGAAGATATGGTGGTATTTCATCTGGATTCACATCTTTGAATTCTTGAAGAAGATCTTTCATCAATAATAGTTGTTTTGGGCTTTATAAATTTTCTTCCAAAACAAGAATAACACAAATGTTAACATTCTCTTTTGCCTTCTTTTAAACTTGGAAAGAGTAAGAAAAGTGTTTCCCTCCCCTTTGAAAGGTTTAGTAGTACTTTTAATATTAAAAGAATTTAAAACACTCTTAACACCATCCTTTCTAAAAGAATAAGTGTTTTTAAAACCATTATTCATACTGCTACAACTTTTAGGTTGTAATACCCAAGTGTAAGTTGTCTCAAGCAATAAAGACACAGCAATCCAAGTGTCAGTCTATATAAAATTGGTTATATTAAGTCCACAATTCTAAAGGTCCAAATATTATAAGTCCAAGTATCTCAATATTATGAAAATAGATTGAATTTGTTTCACTATTATTAGATATTAGGACAATAGGGATCCATTTTAATAATATATGTAAAAATTATTCTTGATCTTTTTTTTTAATAAACAATTAAGAATTAATAAATAAGTGATCGTAATTGGAAGATCAATAACATTTAAGCATAAAGAAAATGAAAAAAATAACATTTAAATTGATGGTGAAAGACTACAAGTTGCCTTACTCTTAATTGTAAAAAATATCTAAGCATTCAATGTACCATTTGTTAACAATGAATTAAGATTTCTAATAAAATAAAGTCACTTACAAAATATAGTATTCAATCAATAAAAAAGTTGAAAATGAAGTACAAAAAGAATGATCAAAGAACAAAATTATACAACCATCAAAAGTTTACCCTTAACCCTAACTATGAAATTAGAAATACATAATGAAGAAGAAGGGATGAAATCTTTTTTAATATTTCAGAGAATACAAACTGCTCTCAAGCTTCCAACACCAAGGTTTATATAGGTAAGATAAAGGAGAATTCACATGTGTGAATACATGCAAGTGGTAGGTTTCATCATGGCACTATCTTCCACATGGAGATACCCTTTCGATCGTTTTCCACTCTAAATATAGAAAAATTTATTGTTTAAATTATGGCCCCATAAATAAGCTTTCTAATGCTTTATGAATCATAGCTTTTCGACTTGTGTGGTGGGAGTTATGCTTAAAATACTAATGCATGTTCAAATTTAAATGTTGACAGCTATTGTCTGAATGATAATTATTCTAGACCACACAAATTAGAACTTGTGCAATGTAAAAGTTGTAGCTGTCTCTCTCATGATTCATTTGCTTGAAGAAATAACACAATTGGTGCACTGTAGAGAACGGTATATCTAAAAACCAAAGGATATTCACAAGTCCAAACTGCAAATGGTAAAACCATGTTTTAGTGTACTACCTTCAAACATTTGGTGACGAAACATTTCAAATTTGAAATGACCTACAAATATGAGTTGAGCAAGATTGATTCAGCTTCCATTTGAAACAAAAATTATTTCATTTAGAGATGGCTAGACAAAGATATGATCATTAGACTAATTAGTATTCAAGTGGAAAATATGAAGGTGGACCATTTTGATCTTTTTTAATTGCAACTTGTTCTTCCTTACACCTAAACATAAAATACACCACATTAGTATTTCAACATAAGTACTATATATTCATGCTAACTCACACAATTAAACATGTTTGCATGTAATTGAGCTTTAGATCACGAAAACATATAAATTAAAGTTGTAACAATGAAATTCACAATTGTTGCACAAATAAAAACTTTAAATTAAATAGTAATGCAATAGTGTATTCTAAAATATACATGAATGATATATTTTTAAACACTTATCACATACCCTTTCTATCATATTGCCAAGGATACCTAAGATTTAAATGATAAGCATCCATAAGAACAACAACATACCAAGTTTCATTTTGACATTTCTTCTCAACAGAAAATGAAAGAAGGTAGGGGTTGTTTACCTTAATTTTAGTTTCATCATATCCTTTCATATACTTTTCCTCTTCAGCCTTGATTTCATCTTCATCAAATTTTCCTCCTTCTTCAAAAGTTACAAGAATAGGTTCCACCTCGTATTCTTCCTCCTCTGTGTAGTCATTATATTCCACCTCCTTATAGTCTTCTTCTTCTTCCTCTTCAACAAGAGAATCACGAACAGGTTGTACATCTACTTCTCTATGTAGTCTTCTCTATCTTCTTCTTCAACAAGATTTTCATGGAGAGGTTCTTCACATTGCTAACTTCTTTGTAAACATTCATATGTCGCTAAAAGTTGTTGAATTTGATTGAGTTACATTTCTCATCTCTAAAAATTGATCACGAGGATAAACTTAGATGTTTGGAGAATGAAACTCAAAATGCATTAGGTAACAACGAGTTGCCATAACTTCATATGTTACCGAAGATCTTTTAGCTCTAATACTATATTGATGCCGAAAAATACCTCTCTAACAGTGTTTGTAAATACTAGCAACTAAAATTTGGTCATGATTCTTAGACACTCGTGTCAAATTCATATCCATATTATTAAAAAAAATTAGTACATTTCCTAATCTCTATTTTCTATAGATAAACTTAAAAAGAATACCTCTAAGCTTTTATTGTTGAACAATATTCAAATATGATAACAACTAAAAAAATGGGAAAAGTACGTACAAGTCTTTGAGGTTTGGCTTATTAGACTGACTAATTCAAATAATTTTAAAAATCTCATAAAATCCTCAATTGATTTAAAAATGATAATTATGCCCCTATCAGTAATAATTATTTAACAAAAGTAATTATTAAATAATTAAAATTTGACAAGATGTAATATATTTATCAAAAATACATCAATAAAATAAATCATTATATTATTTTCTGGTATATTAATGATGTAATATTTATTAATATATTATGAATTTATATATTTTATAAATAATATTTGTTTAATTTTACAATATTATAATTTATATTTATGTGCAGCTAAAATATATAAAAGGATAACTTTTATCTTTATCTACTCATTTACTGACAATTTTCATAAATAACTTCAATTTTTTAAAAATCACCAGCAATGCCTCTTTTAAACACTAAACCACCATTAAATATAATAAAAAATAATAAAATAACAAATTTAACCTTATTGCAATTAATATTATATGTATAGAGACAAAAATAACTTTATATAATAAAAAGACAAAATTAACCCTCTATATAATTTGTAATATATATTTTGTTAAAAAAAATAAATGTTATTATTATTATTATATATAAATTAACCTTTCTGTGAAATTAATTAATTAAAATTAAATATCAAATGATTTATTCATTCTATTTAATTTATTCATTTTTTAAATTTTTTATTTTTTTAAGAGATTAATTTAACTTAATTATATATATAAATAAATTATTTTTTTTTCTAACAAAATATCCATTACAAACGATACATATAGGATTAATTTTATCTTTTTATTATATAAGGTTATTTTTATCTTTGCACATATAGTATTAATTACAGTAAGGCTAAATATGTCATTTTACTATTTTCCATTATCTTTAATGGTGTTTATTATTAAAAGAGGCACTGGTAATAATTTTCAAAAAAATTAAGGTTATTTGTAAAACTTGTCAAGAAATGAGTGAATAACACTGAAAATTACCCTATATAAAATATAATAAAATATAAATATATTATTTATAAAAAATATATAAATTATAATATATTAAATATTGTTAATGTGCTATCTATTAATGTATTTTTTTTATTAATGTATTTTTTTTTTATAAAATCACAAAATTATATACAATTATGTGAATAATGAACTTTTACTTAATTAATTTTTTAAATCGATTTTTTATCTAACTTATATACTTATAAATGCTATTTAATATATCCATTATATAAAAAATTTATCTTTATAATTGGCAATCCTATTCCTAGAAGGTTTTTTTTATTAGTTTATAATTAACTATTTTAATTTATAACCAATTTTCTATTTATCGATGTTTAAAAAAATTTTGATATCAAGAATTATCAAAACCACTTTCTAAACTATACAACAACATAAACTTAATTATATCCTTCTATTAAGTGATGCGCCCTATAATTAATATCATTGACTTCAACTGCACAAACTTGAGTGATGAGATGATATCCCATGATATGTTAAAAGATATTTACAATAATTCTACAAGATGGCAATGTATAGTTGTTACGAGGCATAAAGACTTATAGCTCCTTAAAATTTAACCTATTGAACTGATTAGTATCAATGGTTTTAAAAATACTTATAAAAGTTATAATTTATTTTAAAATAAAAAAATATCCTTATTTAATTAAAGTTATAAAAAATTATTTTTAAACTTTTAATTTAAACTACATATAGAAATGATGAGTATTATTTTTTTATAATATATTGATAATTAAATAGCTATGATAATTAAATAGCTATGCATATAATATAAGTAAAATATAAAATTTATTTTATTTTATAATATATTAATAATCTAATATTAATTACGTATTAGAAATTAAATATTTATTAATGAGATTATTAATAAAATATAAATTTTATTGTAATAAAATATTTTATAATCTAAGTAAAATAGATTTATATATAGCTAAAATATATATAATATAATATAATAAAATAAATATATTATCTATAAAATAAATAAATTTATAATATATTAATAAAACTATAGCACTAAAGTGTTACAAAATAATAATATTATTTAGTTTATTAATGTATTTTACATAGATATATTATATTTTTTCAAATTTTAAAAGTTTAATAGTTATTTTCAATAAATAACTATTATTATGTAGGCATATACTTCTCCTTTTAAAATACATTAGGATTTTTATGTGTATTTTTGAAACTATTGAGACTAATCAGTCCAATAGGCCAAACCTTAGGAATTTAAGTCCTTTACCCATGTTTTAATTTCAATAGATTAAACAATAACTTACTTAATATATTAATGTACTACCATAAAAAAAATAAACTTTTTTTTAGAAATTTAACTCTCCTACCATAAAGTTAGGGGAGACAATTGAATTTTCTAGAAAGAAGCAGGGGTATCCAAAATCTAATCCGATCCAATCAATCCACTAAATTTTATTCGATCCGATCTGTTTTTAGTGGATTTGATAGACAAGTGGATCGAGTTAGATTTAAAAATCTAATATCCACTCATAGTGTATCGGATCATGGATTCACATTGTTAATTCGTCAAAATCCGATTCAATTTGCTAAAAATAATATAATAATATTTTAAATAAAATATTTTTTACTATTCTCTAATTTATACTATTAATTTTAGAGATTTAACCATAAATGACCACTATTCATAGGAAGAAATCAATTCTGACCATCTTCCATAAATTCATTAAAAAATGACCACATTTTATATTTCTAAATGAAATTACCCATGCGAACAACTTATCACAAACTCAAAATTATGACCACATTATCACTTTCATTCATTCAAGTTTCGAGGCACCCTCAAAGCATTCTCGTCTTTCACCATTTTCATCTTTATTCACCATAGTTTCAAGCGACTGAAATTGGGCATTAACAGCAACGACAATTGAAGTTTAAAGACAAACGTAAGTGGTAGGCAAACGACAATTTCAGGCAAATCAGGTGGGCTTCATGATTGATTTCGAATGGTGAAATACATGAAATTTCTAGTTTGTGGCATGAATTAAGTGCTAGCAACAATGATTTGTTGATTTGTTAAAATGTTTGAATTGATTTTCATTTATGGTTGAATGAATATTTGTCCATTTAAACCCATTTGAAAATGATCGATGCTATTAAAGATTGGTGATGTTAGGGCTTGAATGTATAGGGGAATCAATACTCTCGAGGTAAGAGCTGCTCAAATGTATGGAATCCTATACATTCAAGCAAGCAAGGTAGAATGAATGTATGTATGAGACTCCATACATTTGAGCTAAGAGTTGCTCAAATGTATGGGTTGACATATTCAAGCGAGGCAGAATGCATGGAAACATTCTGCCTTTATTTTCTCCCATTTTGTCTTCTTCCCTTTGTATTCATTTTTTCGTTTTGCTATTATGCATGTAATGTTTGTATATTACTAAATGTAAATGTTGGTTGATAGTAATGGCTAATACACAAGGATATATGTCTTCTTGGTTTTCTCTTATGCTAATTGTTTTCATAGAACTGACATTTCTACCATTTTCAACATTGGTGTAGTTGATGATTGGCGATTAGATTTTCTATAATATTTATGTTATACACTTGCTCTCATGTTTTTAAGTGAATTTTTCAGATGTTGCATTATGTTTGACATTAAATGTTTGTATTGTTGATCAAGAATTATTAATGTATCAAACCATTATTGCATAATTTCAATACCAATTATTGATTGTTATGTTTGCCTTTTGCCCTCGTTGTTCTTTAATACTTTGAATACATTCACTATTTCAAGTGATTTAAATTGTGTAAGAAATAACATTATTAGAATTCTTTTTGTTGTTTGTGAAACCCATATGCAATTGACTTAGAAGAACACTTGAAATTTCAAAATTATGTACATTGTTATTTATTTACAGGTAAAAATGGTTACTGTTAGGACCACACTAAAGACCAGGGTAGAGGACCATTTTTCCCGTCAAGTGTCAATGTTGTCATACTTAAATGATCTTCAGATTATAAGCAATAAGTTAACAATTAAACAGTGTTTATTGTTTAGGCAAACATGATTGGGCCATTTTTGGGATATACAAGCCGATTTAAAGTTTTTTGGGAACATGGCACATAACAAGTTGTTATATAAGGTTGAGATCAATGAGGCAGAATAAGATATATGGTTTCAAGTTGGGGGCATGCACACCAGGTTCTCTTGCATGGAGTTTAGGTTTCTCACACATATGAATCATGGGCCATTTTTGGATATTGAAGTAAAGAGCAATCGGCTTAGAGACCTTTATTTTGGTAGAAAGGATACCTACTATTTAGACACTATTTACGATGTCTACACCAACCTCAATTTGAGGTTGTTATGGATACTATTATGTTGTCATTGTACTTTCTGTTCAAGCGTATTCTTATTGGTAAGGGATTCAGATACCATTCAAACACATGGATGTTAGAGATTGTTGATTATTTGAATGAGTTCACTGTACCTCCTGTTGGCGATACATATTTCACTTATTAAGTCGAGTGTTGAGAGGACAAGCTACGCATTTTAAGGTAAGTCAAAAAAGGCTAAGGAGAATAGGAAGAAACATGTGAACAAGTACAATGTTGAAGGCCTTCCCAAAGTGTTTTAGGTGCAAGATAACACTTAAAATACACCAATATCATTTCTACTTTTATCTTTGCTAACGTGAAACTTATGTTAATTTTAAACAAGTATGGATTTATGAGGTTATCTTGATGACAAGGTCTATATTTGGATTGTGCACCAACAATCGTTATATTTGTATATTGCATTGGCAGTCGAGGGCGAAGAATGTAAAGGTCCAAGCGTTTGGATAAGCATATTTTCAAATATGATACTGTAAACACTATTTGAATAGTATTTCGTGTAATAATATGTTATTTTCTTACTTTCTTTCACTTATTTTCTCATAAGAATTAAATTTATTCTACGTCATCTAGCCACCGACAGTTATACCAGTTTTAGAGCCTACGGAGGAGGAGTTACTACAACTATATGCATTACAATTGTTGGATATTATCGACCCTCCAGAGGGTGAGTATGGAGGTTATATGGCCATAAATGGCCCCAGCACACGTGGTGCACATCAGACCCCTCATGCACCACTAACTTTGAAGGACACACTAACGACTCTAAAGAGACTGAAGAAGGTACAACAATATACGTGTACATTCCATTTTATAGCTTATTCTTCCTTTACTTGTGCAGAGTGTGTACCATATATGGAATATGCAATCTTAAATCTAAAAAGGCTTCTTGTGGCATTTTGCAAGGGAAGTGGCCTCGTAAGGGTAACCAAGATGTTGAATACCATAAGCATAACCCATCGACTAACAAGGTTCTTGCTAATCCGATACCACCATCCCATCTCAATGACATTTTATGTGATATTCAAACATTGTGTAGCAAGTTCGAGATATTGAGAGATAAGTAAGAGGCAATTGCCAGAAGCCATGAGGCAGTTTTGCACCATTGATTGGAAGTCTTATCGAGCTTCAAGGAGGAATTTTGTAAACCGTTGAGTTCAAACCCACTGCCCATGGATCAGTATCATTACATGTTTTTTATTGTTATTATTTTGAGTGTGATTGAGGGTGCCTAAGGCCCCCATTTATTTGTATTTTGAAGTGCATTGTGTGAATTGTTGGAATATATAGGTTTAATATTTTTTGATATGCCAATATTTGAAGGGGAACTCTGCCCAATTTTTTCCAGAATTCAATAATGACTTGTTCTTTTATGGTTTTCATTGTGATTACAAGACAATGGTGCTGGCAATGTCGGCAAAGCAAGTGTCCGCGTCTTTTCTATCCTATCCCTTAGATGCATAGAGTTAATTTGGATGAGCTTACAAGAAAGAACAAGCGTTACGTAGCCCCTATGTTAATCAATTTAAGACACCGATGCTAGCTTTCGTAAGGTCAAGGCCACAGTATTGGACAAGATATGAGATGCAACCTCTCACAGCTATCTCTAATATCTTGTACTCTAGTTTCCTTCAGTGATTAGATACACCTAAGGTGTAGAATGAAACTGGGATTGTTATACTAACCCCCGATCGGGTTAAAGGTGTTGTTGAGGCATGTTGCTGGGTGGAGGACACAATGAGTGATAATTCATTGGGAATTTAAAGTTTATTGTCCTGAATCACTTTGTATTTTACATTTACTTAAGTTTTAATAGTCTCCATAATTGACAAGCTATGTTTATGCAACACGTTGGCGAGTACATGGACTATTAACCCACTATCAGATTGTTTTGAGAGATTTTGTGGCCTAGAACTTGACCATAGCGTCTCCACATCTATATGTAAGTATCACGATGCTTTTGCATTCTTTTGTTTACCGTTTAGCCACTCACGTAGATTTCAAACCTTTTTACAAACATCGCAACGGGTGGCATAGATGGTTACAAAAAGAGACAACTTGCTTTTAGCGAGTTCTACCACTGGACTGACTTTGAAAGGTACATGTTGGGGAGGAAGGGTCAATTACAAAGGGATTGTAGGTTTATTGGCATTATGTACATTCCTGTTAATATACTCAGTGGTGGCTTATACTGTTGATCTACGCGCTTGATAGATCATAGTGTACAATTCATTCCCATGAGCTCATAGGGATGACGAGATGGTCAACGTTATGGCACTATTGCATATCTTACTCCCGTACTTGTTTCAGCATAATAGCTTTTACAAGTATCGCACAGACGTTATCACACATCTTTCAGCATTCTTGTATATCTGTCTAGTAGACGACGTCCCTCATTAGGATATCGACTCAAATGATTGTGGGATTTTCATGTGTATGTTCATACATTACTTATCATTAGTTCATATTTTTCATTTTGGCCTTAGGGATGAACTCAAGTGGTAGTAAAGTTGTGGAATGGTCAGTCATTATAGGGATGTTATATGTATATTATATTTTTATTATTGTTTATAAACAAACTATTTTACTCAATACTTGCTCATGTCCACAATTTCCAACCATGACCGTTGACTTAATTTCAATTGGTAAAAGCACCTAGTCTATGCAATCAATAAATTGGAGTTCATTTATAATTAGCTTATATAACGACATTAACTAATGCAAATACTGTTCATAATTATAATGACTGGAGTATACATTGTAATACATTTAATAAATACTTGGGCTATCCATGATAAATAGTCTTCGCTTTAGTTTACAAAATTGAATTTAATTCTAATCCATTTAACTAATTAAAATATATGGCAATCGTAAGTTTGTGAAAAGTGTCGTGCGAGCATTGTGAATTTACAATTATAGCAATATATGATAGCATAGATGTTAATAAAACATATATATATATATATATATACTGGCTTGCTCAAAACTATAGTTTATATCGTGTTTGGCAAAATAGAGTTTCGAGCAAGCCTTTTTTGGCCAAACTCAAAATTGCTGTCTCGAGTTTTCGAGTTCGGCATAAAGGAAAAAAATTTAGGCTTGCTCAAAATTTTCTTAAGCTCGAAATTGTAGTTTTGAGTTTGGCAGCATGTCAGGTAATTGTTATTCATGTTCAACACATAACGTCATTTGCAAAAGTAGCAACATTAAGCAGATAAAAGGATTAAAATGTGTCATACACAATAATCATGTAAACAAACCAATGTCAGCTCACAGTGAATTGACATAAATTGAATATCTTATACAAGTTTAACAATAATAAATAAATAAGTAACAACCGAGTTGAACAATGATACTTGACTTTGACCACTAACTTAGATGGTATGGAATAGGAGTTTTACATTTTGTGTGGTTATAGCTGATGCCCTGGCACCAAGAACACCTCCTTATAACGACGTCTTCTCCTTCCGACAGTATCTACTGTTTTCTTGGTCAATCAACCAGGATATACTATCATAGGAGTTTGATGTTCCTTTCTCACAACTTCGATAAAATTGCTTAACCACTCGCATCTCTAACTGGATGGATAGGCTCAGCATACCCATGAACAAGCACATCATTGCTATAAAATGTTGATCAAATATAGTTAATTGCTAGTATCACATGTTCACATGCAATAAGAGCACGAGCGTAAGGTAATTGTGAAAGACTAAAAAATTTTTAAGAGCATTTTCTTCCTTAGATCCACTACATCTACCCTACTCTGATCATTTACTTGCAACTTAAATTACATAACGTGATCCACAATCATGGTGTGCAACAACTTTGTTTACTCGTCAACTTTACCACGGGCCCATACAGTTAAGTACCCTCTTGAGCAGCAGCCAACTCTCGACAAAAACCATTTTTGGACAACAGACCTAATAAAGTTAACAAGCAATACGATAGGGAGAGATCGTGCATGTCTAAACAAGGAATTTATATCTCAACAATGTTCGTGGTCAATATATTATACCATCGTAAAGGAAAGTGCAGGATGGCCCATTCATGAACACCTCCTCACTTTCTAAGTATGTTGATGCTGCAGGAAATCATTGAACTCACTAATTCAGTTAGCTTTAGTAGCGCATAAGTATACTGTCATAAAAGTCTCAATCCTTTGTTACTGCATATTGTATTCATCCTTAACATCCCCAATGATATGGTAAGCATAAAACTCGTGCACAATATCTAGAAAAACTATAGAAATTTCTTTCTCAATGTAATTGTGTCAATCAGAGATGAAAACCAAGTCCTCCATTGAATCATTTGCATCCCAAAGTTTTAAAAAGAACCATTCCCACAAGGCTTCGTTCGTTGAATCAATGACTCTGAAGGCAATGGGATATATTCTGTTATTTCCATCCATAGTGATTGTCACAAATAATGTCCCATGATACTTTTCCCTTAGAAATGTACCCCTAATTGTTATAACAGGTCAAATGGTATTGCAAAACCCCCCAAATACATGGACCAATGCCATAAAGAAGTACAAGAAGTGTTATTCGGAGTTGGTTTCTATTGCAGTGACTGTACCCAAAATTTTTTTCTTCTAGCATTTGACAGTACAATGACAGTCCCTTACATAATTCACTCGAATTCGTACATAGAAGCTTCAATCTTCTTCCTTGCTCTGCCAAGTTTTAGAGTATGAAAGGAAAATGTCATATCGCCCTGAATATCATTACGGATATTTCTCGATTTATAACTCTGATTGGCATCTTTGAACTTATCTTTGATAATTTGTCCAATTAGCCAAATAGCTACTTATAGGTGCCCATCCTATAACTCATCATTTTAATGGTTGTGTCCTGTATCTATATGGACAACTTCAAACATAGGCATTGTTGTTGTTTCTAATTGCCCAAATTCGCCATTTATAACCTTATATAGTGCATTTGACTTTAACTCACTATGTGGTTGACTTGCAGACTTTGAATTGAAAATGGTTCTTTAATGTCATCAACCTTTATTTATCTCACAATTCTTGTTTCATTTTGAACTTTTAGCCCATGCACTCGACAAGCACATCACAGTGAATGTTGTGGGCGAGGGAACTGGAGGCAAAAATCAAATGTATCGATTCGATAATGATGGAGTTGTCATTGGGCTATTTTTGCCTTCTGGATTAAGACGAGCATCTCGCATTGCCTCAAGTTCTTCATCATCAATGACATGTCTAAATTCTCTTTTAGGAAAAAAATCTATGCAGGGAAATTCTAGTTGACTAATATAATATTTCGAATGTTGTACAACATTATGGCTGTGTGAAGAAATGCCTCTTTTGATGGTGGTCGCATCGTCTTCGTAGACAAGTTGCCATGCTAACCAATAGGTGAATCTAAATGTTAGCCCAATGGTGTTTGGTCTTCATTTTGCACTAATGGATGAAAATGGTCTATACCATTCGTACTAGTGTACTAGAATTGTCTAATGTGCTGGAATTGTATTAGGATTGTAGGAACTAGATTGCTTAGATGTTTACTTCCCCTAGAAGACCTAAATAGGAGTATAGGATCTTCATCGGCAGTAAAATGATTGTGATTATGTGGTCTTGCTCATGTGATTTCTTCTGCTCATTCCATGGTCAAATATAGTGCATAGTAAGCCCTCATGCTTGAATATGTAGTCTAAACTATTAGTGTTGATAAATGCTTTGAAGGTGAATTCATTGTTAATATTCATAGCAATCGGGGGCGCACCTCACCCTTGTGCACTGTCAACAAAGATCATCTTCGCCCTAATTATGCACTTAATAAGATTGATCTCATGCGCTTTATACCAAATTTGAATAAAATTTTCAAACAAAATGTCTCAATCCATAAACAATGGCATACTCTCTCCACCAATATATACATCGTCACCTTATGGAGTCTATTCCTATAATCCATCGAACTGAGTATTAATTGTTAATATTCCAGCCATGCTATACCCATATAAGAAAATATTAATTATCAGTAAGAAACACAAAAGGTAACTTTTATAAAATCAAGTTTCTGTCAAACTCGAAACTTAAGTCTCGAGCAAGTGAGAATTGAAGCTTGTTGGAGACTTAAGTCTTCAACCAACTTATGCTTTACTTGCTCAAGACTTTAGCAAAGTCAAATTTTGTGCCTATTTCCAGTTCGACGGAAGATTCAACCCAGATCATCTTTAACCTCTGTGCTTCACCATTTTCCTCTTACAAAGCTATAATCTAGCATCAAAATCACAGCAAATCTACAAACTCCAAGTATTACTTTGTCGATTTTTACATAAAACAATATAAAATAACTCACTTCCAACTAACTAAATTGAACACACAAAAAATTGAAACTCACCTTTGTAATCAATCTTCAATTCGTTATAATTATTATTTACTATAATGTATAAGAATCAATTATATTGACAAAGTGAATGAAGTTTTTGGTTGGATGTTGAAGTTTCAGAGAGAAAGCTTTTGGTCAAATTAGGAAGAGGAAAAATAGAAAAAAAAAAAGAAAGAAATGGGAGAGTTTGTAAAGTGTTGATGGGGGTAATTTGGTCTAAAAATGGTGAGAGTGGTCATTTTTTAATGGACATGTATAAGGTGGTTAAAATTGAATTTTGATTATAAATAGTGGTCAAAATTGGTTAAATTCCTTAATATTATTATTTACAATTAATAATAGTAAAATTTTATACTATTCAAAAAAATTCTTAATTACTTGGCTAGCTCGTGGGCCTTATGGGTCATACTGGGCCCCGTTCTTGGACAAGCAACCTCGAGTTGTCGAGCAGAATTACTACACTTGTGCTGGTCTGACATATAAGCACACATGAGCTCAATTTTCATGGACTGTGCAAGCACAACCTATTTTCTACCACTAAATTCAATAAAAATATAAAGTATATGTATACACTCAACCATACTTTTCCCTTTATTCTTTCTTTTTCTCCTTTTCAATTTTTATTTTTTGGTTCATTTTTCAATTAATCAATATTTTTATTTGCAATATACATTTTTCTTTTGTTAAAATAAAATTTGATTATAATATTGTGTGAAGAATTATAAATTTTAATCATATATTCTTATAGGTTAACTATGATTATTTTTGTGATCTTTTTGTTTTTCATATAATATTTAGAAAACACGATTTTTTATTAAAAAAACTCAATTATAATTACAGATATATAATTTTTTATTTATTTTGAATAAGTATATTTGTTTAGAAATTTAAATAAAATATATATAATTTTCTTGTTATCTTCATTAATGATATATAATCAACATTAAAAATAAATATTTTTAGTTTATTTGGATTGAGTTGGATCATATCAAATTTGAAAGCTGTTTTAACCACTTTGGTCGGATTTGATTCTAACATACAATGGATTAGGTTGGACTAAAAAGTGTCATCCTACTAAGTGACAGATATGATATGGCTTTAATCAAATCAAACCAATTTGATCCACTAAACACCCCCTAAAAAGAAAATTATTTATAATTGCACAATCAATTTATTGACAGTTTAAATTTATTGAGTATAATAATTAAGATGTTGCAAAAATTATCATATATTGTGTTTAATCAATTAGCACAAATGATGTGTTTTAAGGAAAAAAAAATTAACACAAATGATATTGTCCCCAAGGCCTTGGTGGGGATGGTTAACGCGCTTTTTCACCTTACGTCCCAATTTTGAAACATCAACCTTGAGGGTTGGTAAGGGATATTAAAAAATTATTTAGATCCTGACCCACCTATTAACATAAAAAAAAATAATACAGATGATATTTAATAATTTAATCAATTGTAAGTTATATGAATAACATGTATATCAAATAATTGGAAATATAATGGATTCCTGAAAAGGAGGAATAATATTAATTTAATTAACATACATTTAAACGATTTAGTTGAACGTTCACTATGCATATGATGGATATTTTAAATCAATTAAATATATTAACACAATGTGTTCCCACTAGTATCTAATGTTATTCACTTAACTACCCAAGTTGTTCACTTGAAAAATATTTTTTAAAATTATTTATAATTTTATGTCATCTACAAGTGACTTTAGCATCTCTCTTACCTTTAGAATACTCGACATTTAGAAAAACATAAAACACACTCAATACATGAGGGACTATCACCTGTCGTCAGATCGGAAGTGGAACCGTCGAATTTTATCTTCAATTTCCAACACGTGACAGGACGCCCACCCCTTCACTTTCCTAAATTCTCCCTCTTATTAGCAATCCAAAAATCACCCTCGCAGGTTGTAAAATAAATATCTTACTGTACAATTTAAATTAAAAGACAATATTTAACTTTTTATCGCCTCTGTCTCTTGTTTCTCAATTTCAAGAACATTATTAGAAGTAAATTACCACACTCTCTCTCTCCTTCTCAATTCCAAAAATATTACTCGAAGAAAGTTGTCAGCTTAAATTCAAAAGCATTATTTGTCGTATGGGGATCATGAAGCTTGCTATTTGAAAATTATTGGATTAGTTTTTTTTTTTTATTTCATATTTATACATCATTGCATTTACTGTATTTATACTATATTTTGTTTGATTAAAGATTTGATCATATATATTTTTAATCTATTGAAATACCATATTATTGTTAATACTTGAGATTTACAAGTTTTATTTTTTAAATTTATTTTCGTAATCCTATAGTAATAAATGACAGAAATGAAGAAAAACTCCATGGTGGAAGGAGATGGACAATTAAGCTTATGACAATCGCATTTATTTTTATGAAGAATATCATAGGTCGTGCTCACTCATCATCTACTTCAAGATTGTTTCAACAAGATTGCCATTGATGGTTTGGAAGATTAAGGAACAAGAAAAAAAAATTTGAGAAACAAGAGAAAAAATATTATGAAACAAGAGAAGCACATTAAAGAACAAGGCAACAAGTTTACTTGAATTGAGAAACTAATTGTAGACCATCTTCATATTTGGGAGTTATATTATTGAGTCTTTTTTTTCTTAATATTAAAAATTTGTTTTTAGTATGTTTATTTTTTGCACTAGAATTTCTATGTTAATACTTTAATTTATTACATTAATGTTATTTATTTTTGTTAAATTTTTTACAATAGTATGCAATTATAGATTTCAAAATGCCTTATTTATTGATAATTAAAAATATTACTTTAAATAACTATTTTATTGAACAAAGCAATGAATTTTTTAAGGCAACAATAAAATATAGTATATTGTAGCATTTAACTATGATAAAAATTTATTAGATGATCATTTGTAACGAAATAATTGGTTAGATATTGTTCGAAACCTTAAACATGAATATCTACTTTGAGGTGAGGCAAAATCATTTTAATTTATAGACCTTAACTAATAGGGCTTCACAATGAACGAACGATATGTTCCACCCTCCCAAGTCACCTTCTTCGTATTTCCATATATTAGATCACTTGACCACGTACATTTCCTGGAGATTTTGCGTGAGACTCAATATGTACAAATGAAACCATGCTTTCCACCCTGGCCTAGCACAGACATTGATTGGTTGCAAAGTGTCCGCGTGTGCCCTAACAAATAGTGGGACATGTGGAACCAATCCCCTTCTGGATGTTATGCTTTGTATATAAGATAAGAAAGAACTTGACCTCCTCACTAGTTCAAAAATGGTTGTGTCTTTCTTACTCATGTACCCCCTAAAAAATTCTAGATAATTTAAAGTGGGCTTTAATATGAAGGCAGCCAAGGAAACTACTAAGTTTGGTATAAGAATGAATGAACAAGATTGACTCTCGATATGGCTAGAACTAGATGTCGGTTGAGCTCTACTCCAACCTAAAGGTTGAGTACTTTCTAACACTTTTTCGGTTATGGGAACATCCTACTATAGATAGGTGATCAATGGTTCCAATCGCTAGAGAAAGATCAATGCATAAATTATAGAATCGGCCTTTTTTTATATTATTTAAGCTAGCTCTGAAATCCTTTATTTGATTGAGATCTAGAGTTCAAATGATCCAATAACGCTGGTCTTCAATTCTGGACTTTACCATTTGCTCCAATCCCCTATATATGTATACTAAACCCACTATTGAGTTAGAACTGGAGATCCTTAGAATCTTACTAGAGATCTCGATTCGGGGCAAATAGCAAAGCACAAGCCCCCTTTCTATAACCAAAAAAAATGTATTAAAAAGATGTGTGAAAGGTTGTTGAGATCAATGCGCCTAATCAAAAACGTAGTCAGTGTTCCAAGCTATACAAACTAAATCGGCTCAAAGTCAACCAATTGGAGAGGAAAGAGCTATGCTCAACTGTAGTATACACTTACTCGGCCAAAATCCTCCTTTCCTTGATCTTATACATAGCTTGCATGGACACTATGAAGCAATGGAACAAATACAACGGCGAAGACAGCGAGAGAGGGGCAGATAATGGAACACGGGGGAGTGTAGAAATGATGTGCATCTATCTCCTACGTGGTATGAAACTGTCATCCCCCTGCAAATAGAATGATTGAAATGGACCTTAAATATATAAATGTGTTGGCAGATACTACTTGGGCAAGATAATGAATTCTTCCCCAATTATCTAATATGGAGGGATGACTTTGCTTTGAATTCCAATCCTTAAATATGATTGTCTAAAATCAATCTTGAAATAGAAAGTAGGGTGGGCTTATGCTTATCAATGCCCAGTTTATTTGAAAGCCCCTATCAATCTTTCATTTGGGTTGGTTGCGTGAAGTAGATAGCCTACATGGTAAATTAGCCAATAAAGGTGGTGATATTTATTAGTACCCTACCTTGAAAACTTATCAAGGTTATGATTGATAGATGAAGGATAAGAGTTTAACTTTTTAATTCGTGTTGTATATAAGATACATTCTAGTCTTGGGACATATCTCATAGAACCATAGGTGGTGTTGGAATTCAAATTTAACAACCAGCAATCTCACCCTTCAATCATTTCTTTTAAGTCTCTCTTATGTGCCAATTGCAGAATCTTAGAGGGTGAATAAGATCAAGATCTACAACGACCGTGAATAACCTTCAACTCCCTAGCAAGCTTTCTAGATAAACTTCTCTTAGGCTTGGCAAAAAGACGGGTTTGGTTTAGTTTTGCAAAAATCCATCGCAAACCTAGCCTAAACACGGGTTTAATATTTTTGACCTGGCTTGAATAAGGCCAGTCAAAAATTCAAGTTTTTAAAAACTTGAAATAATAAAAAAAAATTATTATTTTTTGTTTTTGGGCCTGGTTTTGACCCGTCCGATGTTAGCCGACTTTAAATTATTGGAAGTCCAATCAACTTGACTTTGACCCTACCTAGGCCTAGTTCGAGTTATAGTGAAAAAAATCTAAGTCTAACCTGATCTATTTTTAAGGTCAAATTAAATCTGGCCATAAAAAAATGAGTTTACCTAAGCAAGGTCGAACCCAGGTTTTTTTGCCAAGCCTATTTTCAACTTAGATGGATAAAGATGGCAATGCAACATGGGAACCAATTGTCATTGCTATTGCTATTACTTTACTGACTCAGAACTAAGGGTTGATAAGGGAAAGCTAATACATGCTTCCGTTATCACTGGAGATGCTCACTGAACCAAATAGAAGGTCGAATTATACTCCATATATAATAAAGAATCCAATATTATTAAAGGTAGTCTTGGAGAAAGAGTTTATTCTCGCTTTTATACTGCACGTAAGAAAAAAGACATGAAAAAGCATAACAACTCAATCGAACCGTTCTTCAATACACAAGCATTTGGAAGGCATCCCTTCTCATATCCTTGTTTGACACCAGCCCTTCTTTTAAAATCATCCAATATCATCCTTGCATTCTTCTCTTTAGTTCCAGGCTCTTACATCGTAGCCTCTAATTGCCTCCACTTATTTGCTTCTTTTAAGAACTTTGGTTGCTCGCAGCCCTATCCATCTATTTCAATAGAAGGTGGGATCTGATCCATCATTCATTTCTAAGCAATCAATGCAAGTAGATCTCTGTGAACGTCTTTCCCATCCTTTCTCCCGTTATTCCATCTTAGTCTGTAAACACCTATTCAACCTTTTTTTTTTAGTTGCAACCTATTACTCTACATTTTGGATTCAACTACAAGTAGAATATGGATTATAGTAGCAAAGAAGCAGATGGAAACATGGTAAATGTAGTTGATAAGTGTGTAGAATACGCACTTATCGGTCGTTTCAAGAGTTGAATTGTTTTGTAAATCCTCAAATGTTAATATTTAATGAATTTATTAGTGCCTTGTCTAGAAAAGATAGCAAACAGTCATTTAAATGAAATCAACTCGAAAAAGAAATGTCGAAAAAGTCGGAAAGGAAATAGAGACAAAAAATGCAAAAGTTTCAAGACTAAAGTGCAACAAAATCAAAAACTGATGATGATTGTGGACTGATTGCATGGCACGAAGTAGCCACTATTATCTAAGGGACCAAGAATGGAATGCTAAGTTTTGAGTGAGAGAAGGTGAAGAACAAGAAAGGATTCTAGAGATAGAAGGTGATTGATTCAAGTTGAAGCATTTAGAAGAAGACTTTAAGAAGGGTCATTAAAGCTTTCATCTCTAGTCTAGTTTTCTAAACTCTGTTACTCTTATTTTGTATTTCATTTGAACTCTATTTGTTGAATTTGAAGGTTATGGAATACATAATGATTTTGATGTTGATATTTGAGATGGTAGGATAAATTTCTTAATCTAGGATCTTGATGTAACATATCTTGATTATGTTTAACTAATTGTCATGTTCTTTAATGTCGAATGATTCTATTTACTTGTGTTTACTTATATTAATTAATTCTAATTTGTTGTTTAACAAATTGAATGATCTAAGATGAATGAATTAATACTTGGAAAGATTTAATTTGTTTATCAGATTAAGTAAATACAATTTAGTGTATTAAGGTCTTGGGAGAAATTTAGTATCTAAATAATTGAATAATTACCTAGATTAGAGGTAAAAATTGAGAGGTAATTAAGTTTGTTTTAAGTAATTAAGTAGCATATACTTAAGGAACACTTAATTAACCAAGTTTTAATTTGGGAACTTTTGCACAATAATTTGTTTGACTCTCGGCAGAGGTAACAAATTCACTTTAAATCCTACAATTAATAAATAAAATCACAACACATTATTAATAGCCAATTATGAAAAACATAGAATGGGATAAGTGAAATCAAGGTCTTAGATCTCTTATTCTCAAATTAATCAATTCATTCTTTGACACCCTTTAATTTGACTTTCATTCTTTTTTTTAGTTAGTCATCGAATTTAGTTTTATTTGCTTTTACAATTAATTAACTTAAATTACTTAGATAAAATTGGACTTTCAAGACTATAGCACTTAGCAATTCTTTCAAATTTCAATTTTCATGGGACAATACTTATACTTATCATCTTACAACTTAATACGACTCATACCTTTGTAGTTAGCATTATTGCGATCAAGTTTTTGGCGTCATTGTTGGGGATTAAAATATTTGAATATTAATGATACTATAGTAGCATGTTCAATCTTACTCTAAGCTTTTATTTTCTTTTATTTTGTTTAAGTGTTTGTTCTATTTTTGGAGTTTGTAGGGGTATGCAAAGAACCAATAGCGTTGAACTTATTGCATTTGATCTTGAGACTGAACAGACTTTTCGCCGATTGAGAAAAGAAAGGAGGAATTGATCTAGAACTATAGAAAATGAATGACATCAACAACCACCACTGCAACCCAAACAATCAAGAGCACTTCGAGATTACTTCGGCCAATGATTAATGATAACTATTTAGGAATTTTTCGGCAAGCAATTAACGCCAACAATTTTGAGCTTAAACCTGCATTAATAAACATGGTTCAACAAAACCAATATATAAAGGTTTGTCTCATAAAGACCCCAATATCCATTTGGCTATGGTTTTAAAGGTGTGCGAGACTATTAAGGTGAACGAAGTAGACCAAGATTTAATCTGAATAAGGTTGTTTTCGTTTTTTTCGTTTTCGTTTTCATTAAAGGATAAGGCTCAGGGTTGATTGTAACCCTTACAACCGAGTAGCATTAGTACGTGGGAAGAATTGGCTCATAAATTTCTCACCAAATTCTTTCCACTGTCGAAGACTTCACAATTAATGGGAGAGATTGCATAGTTTAGGCAGCTGGACTTTGAGCCGTGTATGAGTTTTGGGAGCACTTTAAGGACTTAATCCAAAAATGTCCTTAACATAGTTACCAAGATTGGTTCCAAATTCAACTATTCTACAATGGATTAAATAGGCAAACTCAAATGATTGTAAACACGATAGCTGGTGGTACTTTGTTGTCCAAGATGGCTAAGAAGGCCTATGCTTTACTTGAAGAAATGGTGTGCAATAACTACCAATGGCCTAGTAAGAGGTCAATTATGAAGAAAGTTACGAGAGTTTATAACGTACATCAAATGACAATACCTTCAACCCAAGTAACAACTTTAACAAACCAAATTAAAAACCTTACCACAAGGGATGCATCCTCAAGCAAAGAGAAAGTGATGGCTATGAGTTCTTCATGTGTTGATGATGGTTTTAGGGAAGAGTAATGCCAATAAATCAACAACTGAAACTACAACTTTCAGCCAAGTAATAATTTATGATCCCATTACCATCTGAGACTACGAAAGTTTTCTATTGACTTGTCTCTACTAAAGGGACAGTGATTATGCTCTTCGATTAGTTAATAATGAGGGATCTTTCTTACTTTTCAGTAGGGAAATGAATAAATCACTACAAGTTCTTTAAAAAAGGGAAACAATTTCCTTACAAACTACAGCAATACTAAAAAACAAACACACTTATTTGCTGGAAACAAACACACTTCTTTGTAGTGGAAACTTGATATTTCATTCTGAAATTGTTTATAAGAGTCCTCAATTAGGGCCGTTTGCTGAGTAATTCTTTGATCAGTACATTTAAATAAGGTTACCTCTTTCTGGATGCACTTCTTTTACAACAAGTGGGTTGGTTTATCGCCTTTGTTGATTGTCTTATTGCATATTCAATTGCGTAGCGAGTGCAATCCCACATCATTTTTTTATATTCAATAGTTGGATTGCCCTATTCCGGAGAGAGTCCTCTTTTTTAAGTTATCTTCTTTGGAGGCAACTCTGCTACCAAACAAAGTTACCTATTTCAAGTAATAAATTTTTAACTAAGCAACCTTCCAAGGAAAATATTCATATGATTGCACCTCAAGCTTAAGTAAGTCTAACCTTGAAGGTTTCTAGGGGGAACTAAAGTTGGTTACCCACGGTGAGATGGAGGGAGCAACTATCATATTGAAGAGTTCTCTTTCCCGTTACTCCTTTTGTCTTATAGCTAAAGGTTGTCTTCTTCTCCAGTTGTGTGTAGTTGAAGCTCTCTTGCCTATCTTAGTTCTTATTCTTGAAAGAAGTTTCTCCTATACTAAGGGCAAAAAGATATTGTTTTTTCTTTCAGTGTCCCCGAACTTCAATAAGGATGATTTCATAAAATAAGGTCTCTAGACCTGCTAATCTCGACCTTTTTATCGTGAATAAATCACTTGATTGGCTCAAAATCTTACCTTGGAATTTCACATGAAAATCGAGATTCTGCAGTGCTGTGCCTAATTTTTATATAATTTTTGTCATGTGTATTTTTAGTCTTAAATTTATGCTAGTTTGTGTTTACTTTTCTTATTTATTGGAGTTTTAATTTTCTTCATTTATTTTTATTTAGGAATAAAGAAATTGAAGGAATCATGGGAATTGATAAAGAAAACAATCAGCTATTTTTAGAATTTTCGAATGAGCAAAAATTCCCTTCATCAAAAGAATCGAAAACTTTCATTTCTCAAATTTTCTAAAATATTATTTACTATTTCTGGCATAACTACTGATAGAGAACTTCGAAGAGGGCGATCTTGGAGTCCATAGAAAGCTAAAAGAAAACCCTACAACATTTGTGTTGAAGGCTTTCCGAAAAACGACCATCTTAATAAAGAAGATTGGGTGACAAGACAATGATCAAAAACTACCTATTTTAGAATCTTATTTTGGGAAACAAAGGAGAGGGGACTTTAAGGAAGAGGGCAAGCATAATTTGGGAGATGATTATGAAATTGGAGGACGAGGGAGACTGTTTTTGACCATTGAAAAGAAATTTGAAGCGTGGAGAAAGAAGAAGACAGAGATCAGATTGGAGCTTATCCATGATTAAGATTCTCGAACCACATATTGTTTCCGTCTTGACTCTTTCATCTTCTCTTTGTACAATTTTAATTATAAATTCCGAAGACGTGATGGTTTTCTTTAATTCTATTATGAACTAATTTTCATTACTAAGGCTATGATGTAGCCTCTCCTTGACAGTTTCGAATCTTATTTTTATGTGATCATGATTTTATCTTTTCTTTTGAGTATACATCATTAAGTCTAATGCTTTCAATTATCTAGATAATAATTGAATGATTGGTTGTGCATGTTAATTCGAGAGATTATGCTTGTAATTTAGTTTTGTATGATGTATGCCGTGAATTGAATGAAAGATAGGAATATGTCAACATGATTTGTATAGCTTTTATGTGAAATATTATTGATCTTAATGTGCTCAAATGCTTTTAAAAAATGCATAGACATGTCATAGGTTATCTTATGTTGGGTAATTGTAATTCTATTCCAAAGAGAGTCTTAGATAAGTTTGAGTATTTCACCGTCAAATAGAATAATAATTGATTGATTGCATGGTTAGGATTTGTATTAGAGTAGTTATGTGAGTCAGATGCCTTAATATTTTCTTTTTTAGTGAAAACCTCTTCTTTTTAAGTGTTTCATTAAATTTCTCATTTGTCCATTTAAATTTTATTTATTTTTATTTTGCCAATTCAAAATCCACCAATTTATTTTATTTAATCTTCAAATAATTTACAACTAAAATAATGTTAATAGTTAATAGGTAAGTAGTTCTTATGGGTTTGATATCCTTCTCTATCATTATATTACTTGCCACGACTTCGTGAACTTGCATATTATAATGACGAGGTTTTGGTACCACTAACCATTTATTTCGTATCGCTTTTCATACCAACTAGCTTTGCGTGTTTTCAGTCCTAATTTTTAAATTTTTTTTTTATCTTTGTTCACGATTTTCCCAATTTTTGCATGAGACACACTTAAAGTGGGAATTAACACCTTTTGATCATGAAATGGAAAGCACCTTTCATTTTTTGAACAAGGAAAAGAAGCAGGGTACAACAACCGAGAACAAAGTAATTGAAGATCAACTTGAGAACAGGATTTTGGGACTTTATGTTGTTGCCTTGATCACTAGAGCTACTTCTACCATTAGAAAGCCTACCATTCAAGCTAACAATTTTGAGATAAAGCTAACTGTTTTTAAAATGGTGGCCTCAACGGTGCAATTTAGTGACATGCCACCTAATGATCCAAATACTCATATAGCAAATTTTCTAGAGTTATGCCCTTGGTGGCTCAATTTTCCCCTGAATCAATAAGAATAAGGTCTTGGATGTCATGTTTCAGCCTTAAACAAAACAGCGGTCAGTATTTTGGCCATTTGTCTGATGGTACTTGTAGTAGGCATTGGTTTTGTACCTAGGAGGAAGAGGATCTGGTGGCGGAGATGGGGGAAGAGGCGTGAGTACACCATGCTTCTGAAGCTTTTCCAAGGCGCGGCTGAGAGTTATGCCTAACGGATGGAAAGTCCTGGGTTTCTTTGTCTTTGGCTTTCCGTTAGACAAGACATTGACTGAACTCTTTATAAATAATGGAGCTTTCAATGGTACTATTTGATTAAGGCTGTTACCACTCTCTCTAAGATAAGGTAAAATTATGTTTAAACTTACTTGCACCATTAATTATCACTACATGGATGAATTGACTAAAAAATTTCTAGTAAAGTCCTTTTCTCCAACCAAAATTATAAAGATGCGAAACGATATCATCACTTTTGTTCAATTTGATATGAAATTGCTTTATGAAGGTTAGAAAGGGTACAAAAAATTACTTAGAAAGTGCTCACACCATGGACTTCTTATTTAGATTCAAATGCAAACCTTCTACAATAGTTGGCATCTTACAACACGAACAATGATTGACAGGGCGTTTGGAGAGACTTTGATGGAGAAATCACCATAAGAAGCATATGAGTTGGCGGAGGAAGATGGCAACCAATGACTACCAATGGCCAACAGATCAAGTGACATTGAAAAAGCACATAGGCAATTCACGAAATTGATTTTTTTCTACTGATGCAATTTGTGACTTCTGTGCAAGGAATCATGTGGAGGTCGATTGTCAAGTGGGAATACATTCACCAACCATAGTTCCCAGCAAGCAAATTTTGCGTTGAATTGCCAACATAACAATTGTTAATCCTACACCTAACAATCCAAGATAGAAAACCACCCAAATTCTCATGGAGCAGCTACCAAAATGTTTCCAAGTCTCCACTAGGTTTTCAAAATCAACAAAATAAGCCGAATATAAGAGAGAGATTAACTTTCAAAATGATGATGTTCTTCTAAAGAACAATGAGAACACTTCCCAAAACATTGAAGGAACGGTTGGTCAATTGACACAATTATTGTCCGAAAGGCCTCACTTCCAAGCACCACAGAAACAAGCCCAAAGAGCAAATATTCGGAAAAGAGCAGACCTCCAGAGCCGCACCCACCCCTGTTTCGAGGCAAACTGCATAATATTCAGTTCGCAGAATCTTCCTAACTGTACCGGAGTTACCACCATTGATCGTAAGTTACTACGAGTCAATTAAAATATTCCATCAAAATAATTTAAGAACACTTATCAAAACTATCTGCGTCTCGCTACAGCTTTCAAGATCTGATTTGAAATTAATTTTTCCCCAAGTCTAATGCCAAATATAACATTTAAATATTTAAAATCCAAAGTTATGCTTGTACAAATTATTCAATACCAACGTGAATTGAAAAAAAAAAAAAAAAAAATCATTGAACTTAAAAAAACCTATATACTAATACGCACTTACCAAATCTTACTACAAATATTTTCATCCTAAAATAATGTAATAAACTAATTTATGGATCCATCATTAACAAACATTTTAACTGATTCTTAATAAAACTAATTATTTATTCAGCATAGCTAATAATAATTACCAAAGATTGAACCGTTATACCAACAGAAGAAAATGAACTTTTACATTTATGTAAAACTAGAATATCTAAAAATTAATTCATATACACAAAATTAGGGTTTCCATGCCCCAAAATGTGGCCATCAATCCACTTCGACGCCACTAATGCATTCTGTAGAGTCGGTACTACTGCTAACAATTCGACAGGCAGGAACCATTTTCTGTAGCATGGATGTTCCTTTGAAGGTCACCATCTGGGAGCAGGTTTTTCTGTATGCACTAAGCTGAACCATACATGCAATGTAATTTCAATTTCCAGCTCACAGCACAACCTGAAATATCAATAATGCTAGCTATCCAAAAAAATCTCTCCCAAATTATGTGGCATTCATTCATTGGATATTTGAGACATGTTAGAATAAACAATCTTCAAAACTACAAAAATTCATTATCCAATGAATGACTGCCAACTTAATTGCCATGTTATTGAAGATGTACAATTTAGAATGAATTTTGATATGCCAAGTACTCCTTTTGAATGACACATGTAGATGTTGAATGCATGGACACATAACATACGTACCTGCTCTGGGTCTATCTTCTTGAAACCAAATTTTTCAGTCCATATGGATTCTGCTTCTTCAGCAGCTGGGAGAACAATGCTCTTCACATGCAAAAACGACAGCAACTTCTCGATGCAGGAAAACAATAATTGAAAATAGCCCTGTTTGTCATATATGGTGATTCATTGATTGATTAATACATTTGTACTGCTATGACAAACATGTTATGAGATTTTTGTCCTAGGAAATAGTGAATCACCCAACAACACTATATACGAGCTTTTCTAGAGCTTCAGGTAATTTCGAAAAATTCCTAAAATGTACACAACTCCAAAGGGCATAAGAAATTGAGAAATGAGTGCTACTTCTTTGGATGGTAAGGTCATCTGGTAAAGCTTCCAAACATTTTCATTTTCAAAAACAAAAATAACGATAACCTGTATTTTTAAGAAAGAACGTGATCCAATTGAAAATGAGTTCTTCTCATTTAATAAGTTTTTGTAAGACGTGCAAAATGTGAGCATTGTGGTTTTCACTTTTTGATATTTCAAAAAGTGGAAACAGAACATTAAAATCAATTAAATTAGATTATGTATGCCACATCCCAACAGCCATTAAACTGATGTATCTCATCCTATTTTGTTCTCCTCTAAATGTCAAATTTGGTGTTATTAACTTTTCGTGGTGTCAAATCTCTTGAGCCCCACATGTAGAAGAGAACAAAAACAGGCCACTACACATCAGTTTAGTGGCTGTTGGAATGTGGCCAATATTTATTACATAATTAATTGATCTCAATGTTTTCTTCTACTACTACTACTACTACTACTACTACTACTACTACTACTACTACTACTACTACTAGTGGCCAATATTTATTACATAATTAATTGATATTGATCTCAATGTTTTCTTCTACTACTACTACTACTACTACTACTACTACTACTACTACTACTACTACTCAGTTTAGTGGCTACCAATATATTACATAATTAATTGATCTCAATTTTTCTTCTACTACTACTACTATACTATATTATTATTATTATTATTATTATTATTATTATTATTATTATTATTATTATTATTATTATTATTATTATTATTATTATTATTTATTATTTTGCTAACACATTGACACCATAAACTTTCAAGGAACCTCTTGAGAAAGATAATTTTTTCCAACCTCTTTTTATAATTGTACTTTTATAAAGAATTAAACTTTTCTCTTTTTTAAAATAATGAAAAAAATTTTAAACAAAAGAAGAAAAATGTAAACCTTGTACATAAATGTTTAATTCAACTACTGAATTCATTGAAAATTCTAGCAAACCCCTTTTTAAAGTTTTTCATATTTTGCAGGAAAAAAGTGATGTCTTTTCACTGTTTCCATTTTCAGACAGTTTTTAGAAACAAGCTACCAAGCATGTTTTCAATTATAGAAACATAAAATCAAAACCAACATTTCATTCTGTAAATGAGTTTAGAACAGACTCTTTGAAGAACAATGTCAAACGTGCCCGTCCTAAATTCTTTCAAATTCAAAAAGCTTTATAAGAAAAGTAAGTTTTAGACTGAGCTGTTTTCTCACCTTGCCATGGTTGATTTTACTGGTTGCCACTAACGGCAGTTCTGCAACTTCCTGTCCAAAAACTCGCAATATGCCTGCTGATACAACAGATGAGCTGCAAAATTGACAAAAGGAACTTCTCAACACTCTTACAGATGAGTAACGCCTAGTTTAGTTATCAGAGACTACTTACTTGACAGTAAGTATCGCACAGTACATTCCCCCAAATTCTTGGCCCCTCAAATTCCTTCTGTGAAAGAGAAAGATGCATAAGTTAACCAGAGAAGAAATACCAGCACAAAATGAGAAGAAAACAAGAGGGAAATCATGCTTACCCATAAACCATAGATGGAATAAGGTCACGTCCACTTATTGCATCAACTATAGGATCAAAGCAATCCTGTAACATTTTCAGAAATTTCATTCGAGTGTTTGATGTAGCACCAAATAGAAGAATAGGAAGGGAAGAAAATTTAGAAGAAAGTAGGTAAACAACTGACGAAGTTGGGGACAAACATTATAATCTTTCCATAATAAACCCATCTCATTCTAAAACTGAAAATAAAGCCCTCTTTTTAATAGCCAAAAACCTAAAAAAAAAGCAAAGAGATCTATCCTAACACGAATATCAAATAAAAACAACAAAGTAAATAACACAAGTAGGACTAGAGAAAAAGTAAAACCTAAACCAAATAAAATAAGCAACATAAAAACAATTCCAAAACTAGCCTAGCACGCTCTAAATCAGTAATATATTTGATCCTTATACGCATAGTTCAAATATTTCTCATAAAATCCCTTGCAGGCCATCTAAAGCTTATCACAATGGATACTTAAGGTTGTGTAGGCAATATAGTCATCAAGGTTGTCTCTTTGAGGATGTAAAGTACTAAGCAAGACGTCTGTGCAATCAATATCATTCATTCCGATGTTACAGCTCTCAAGATATCAAGAACCAGTGAACTCAATGCTTCTAATTGAAACAATAGTTAGACTATTTAAGACAATCGTTGAGATTAGTCTTCCTTCATGAAGACCAATCAGTTAAAATCTAGTGATATCCTTAGCAGCATAACAACCAGTCTTTTAATTCTCTTTTTTCCCTCTCACTTAGGACAAAAAAAGGGGTTCCTATCAACCATTATTAAGACTGCTATCCAGTTACAAATGCCATTATATTTGAAAAGTTAAAAAATGACACTCAAAAGTAGGTTCCGATCCTAATTGCCAAAGCAAGGCAGTTAAAGTAGGTTATTATTTGACTCAATATTAGTAAGTCCAACTCTACCTATACATAAGTATACATACATATTTTAATGGTAAATAAGTAGTTAAATATAACATACTGGAGATTTATAAGTCTATGAAGCCAGAGTGCACCGACATGTAAGCACAGTGCCCATGTTTCATCCTCTGTATTTAAGTCTTATCAGAATGAAGAAAAAAATATCAATTGGATAGAAGGGAAAACCAACACCTACTTTATTTGTCTAAAATTTATTTCTATTTTTGAGTAAAATAATAATAATACAAAATTTGACCCAAGAGACACTTTGGTATAAATTTACAACTAAATTCAAATGTTAAGAATAAAGATTTATCCTGATTGCAGAAGACAAAAATAGCTGGCATTAACACCATTATCAAAATTTCAACCATAAACAGCCAGAAAAATTAAGTAACTGGTTACAACACAGCCAGTACTTACATGAAAGATTGCAACAGCTTGTGAAAGCAACAGCCGAGTTTCTGTAGTGGCTGCTTTTCCACTTAGAAGCCTCCATCTCACATCAATATTAATAATAGTTTCTAAACCTTTTTCTGTATTCTTCTTCTTCATAGCATTCAAATGGAACTCTGGGAGCTTCTCAGCATCACGAACCAGCAGGTTCTGCAAAACAGAATTGATCCTATTGCAATCCATGCAGCAAAACCACTTCCCTTTGGGCAGTTCCTGTAAAAGGTGGCATCATTATTTTTATCTACCACTTGGAGTTTCATGTCCATTGCACAAAATGTGCACACAATTTAATCCATGTACAAAGCAAGTATAAGAATAATTTACATACGCACCCTTAGATCTGCCATTTTATTTTTCTTCAAACAGCCAACATGAAATTCTTTCTCACACTGACAAAAAATTAGAAATATAAAAAGCATAGATTAGTTAGGAGACGAAAAAACTGACAACAAAATCATACTGACATTACAACAATAGATGTTCAAAGCACTTGATAGCTCAACTGCAATACAACTTGAAATTAGAAGTAGATAGAATACCTGATCACAAAGTAGAATTGTGCGTGGACCAAATCCAGATTTGCTAAAATCACAACCTCTGTATAAAACAAGAAGAAACACATTTTAAACTACAGCTAAATCCAAATGAACTAAAGGCAAAAAATGACCATATTTACATGCCAGCACAAATCAGAAAAGTGCTCAATATAACATTGTACAAGCTGCACATGACAGGCCATCATCAGTCAAAATGTTCCACCAACTTCAGCCTATTCAAAAACTGTAACCATTACCTGCATAACATACATCCACTAAGTTCAGCTTCTAAGTTTTTGACAATACGAATGCATCTCTTGGATATCTGTTCTATAGGATCAACTCCAGAAACCCTTCCAGCTGCAACAGCATTGGAATTATGTTGAACAAATCTTTCTCTCTCAAACATATTCTGGCAATAGTTGCAGTACCAATCACCTCGAGGAACACTTGAAAGAGATGCGCATTCTGCATAAAAAATTAAAATTTATCATTCTATCAAACCCAGCTAGGTCATAATCTAGTAAGGCAACTAAATAGTCTTCTGACATACTACAAAATATCATTTAGATACCAAATGCAAGACACAAAACCTAAGCATACCCAGGAAAATTAGAATACTTCTTTCTCCTTTACTTTTTCACTCAAGTGGACAACATCATGAGTAAACATAGAGCTGGAGTAGATAATATATTGTGTTAAAGATGAGATTGATGTATCCCATCCTCAATCAAAACTGACACATTATTATTTTCGTGATGGGACGAGAAAAAAAATTACAAACCTTAGAAAGCCTGAATATTTGTAGCCTAATATCTGGCCTCAAGAAAAATATTTCAAAAATTTTGTTGTGAGTATTAACTCTTCAGCAGAGGCGATCAAGGTTTTAGCCTACAATTAAAATATTTTGATAGGTCTGTTAAAGTAATTGGATCTTCCTTTGGGTACAATCCTAGGTCCTTCGCTTTCTGGGATCATGTTGTGGACACGATTGAACACATGATGATGGATTTTCTTTTGAAGGTTGTGGAGAAGGCCACCATTTATTGGGAATTGGTCTCAAAAGGTAAAGAAAATGGTGGACTGGGGACAGAGAACATTCGAGAAGAAATATATAGCAATTTTAGTCAAGTGGCTTCAGAGACTTCTTATACAAAAGAAGTCCATTAAGCACATGGTTATGAAAAGTAAGTATGTTCTTAATCCTAACAGATGGGATCCAGATGAGGTGAAAATTGAATCATGAAGCATGTGGAGAGCTATCTACAAAGAACAACTCAATTTCTTACCCCATGTTACCTTGGAGGTGGGCAAAAATGGGTGTGGTTGATTTATCTTGATTTTGGCCTTTTTGGTCCCTTTATATTTTCTTTTCTTTTGGCAGATTTCCAGTCTATCTTGCATTTTTTTTCTATGATCATTAATATTTTTTTAAGCCTTTTACAAATTTATAAAAAGAAAATTAAAGAAAAGAAGACCTACAAGTGTACCAAGTACTAACAGCACAGATCTTTAAGCCTAAAGAAAAACACATTAGATGCAAGAAACCAAACATGCGGATCTGTAAGCCCACTCTGTCACATTGATTAAAGTGACCAAGAATCCCTGTATTAGACATTTTATGTAGATTTAACAATGTAGAGACACAATTGCCAATATGTCAGATAATTGAGTCACAAAAAACCCAAGTGAGAGAGAGCAAGAGAGATAAAGAGGGGGAGAGAAGTTGAAACCAAAAGGCCACAACTAAAATTCATTCGCAAGGTAGACATGCAGCCCCACTGTTCATTCACTGGTTTGCAGCAAAAAAGTAGTAAGACGTGTACCATCAGTTAATTTGCTCCTGAAACCTCAACATGATCGAAAAACGTCCTATAAGGACTAGATGATGAGGAGGTGCCCCATTTATTACTTAAAAACCATTTTCTGAACAGAAATCTGTAGTATAAAATGTCCAGAACTGCAGCCTAGGCAATATGATATGCTGAACATAAACAAAATGATCAAAACTTAAATTATAAACCTAGATTGGCAAAAAACACCCAATAACTAGGAGATTGCGGGAAGGGTTCAATCTCCAATGTTGGAGAATCAAAATTCTCCCAATCATGGGAGTTTGAATCACCATTTCCTTGGTTATAGATTCCAGGGCCATTCCATATTAAGAACTAATCAAAGTGGGGGCCCAGTAAGATATCTGAACAATAGTGTCAGTCCTTTCTCAGTCTCACAAAATGAAAACCCTATGATTGAAAAAATCGAACCAAATGATTTTTCAGCCTAAGGATTTACTTATTAAACATAAATGAAATGACAAGATTTTAAATTATAAACCTCAATTGCAAAAAGAAAAATATGTTCCTGCTTGGATTGCAGAAAAAGACAATCCTCATATTGGAGCACAAATTTAGTTGGAAAAAGATACAGGCCTAACCCGAAAGCAAATAATGAATATAATGTAAAACCTGCTTCAAAAATTCACTTTACAATGAAAGGAATTCAGACTTCACCTTTATGGAAGGCCCTTGGGCATCCATCACAAAGCAAAAGATTCCCACCATCTGCACAGATGATGCACACATCATCATTATCCTTGGCAGAAAACTTACGACCTTTAGAGAGAGATACAGCCAATTCATGGAGTGAGACACCATTAGATGTGTAAATATATGCATAACTGCCAAAAAGAACACAGTAAAATAGTCACAAAATTGATACAGTCATTGAAAAAAGATGGGCAAGTTACAAAGCCGAAACATTTCAACTAACACTTACGGTTTTCTGCGAGAAGCCCAACCTGCATGAGCTTCAAACTGTGAGGGGCTGACCTATATGTTAAGTTAAAATACAGTCAATATATCTAATAGTAAAGACTCAGGAACAATGAAATTCCCTTGGCAAACAAAAAGTACCTCACTATTGCAGCAAAGGCAAATTATTCCAGATCCATTCTTATAACCCTCAAGCAATTTCTGTCCACAAAAAAAATCACTTAGACAAGAATAAGAAGCAAAAACACAAAAGAATTAAAATCTTCTGCTCAACCTGTCCACGCGCATAATATCCTACTTCAGTTCCATCAGGCAATCCATCTTGATCAAAAACCAGTTTGTGCAACCTCTGGTCTCTGAAAATCACAGAAATCCAATGAACAAAAGAGATTACTTGCAACAGATAGAAAGCCAATAACTTTAACTCAGAATATAATAAATGATACCAACTTTGTTGTTATCTTCCACTGACTCTTATTTGGGGAAGAGTTAGACACTGAAGGATTTTTGAAGGGCTTTGAAATCAAAACTGTTTTCTTTGGCCTGGAAAGGTGCAGATTCATATCCAAAATTAAGAGATTATTTAACTGAAAAATTACGGGGGGAAAACAAAGCTTAAGCCAACAACCAACAGCATAGAAAGGGCTACCAACCTTTTCATTATTTTCCGTTGTCTCTGATTCTGTGGCGATCTATGCAGCGAAGTATTTATGGAAGAATTTGTCATTAAACCTGGTCTTGATGAGCTGAAAAGTATACAAATAGAAGTATATGAGAAACAAGATAAAATCCACCTCCCAGAAACAGAGCCAGCTAAAAACAAACAGGAGAGGATCATCACAGAAACTATATCTCATTATCTTTCTTTAAGTCTCAATATAAGCATGAAAGAGATTGGTTAATTGAGAGAAATGGAAACCAAAATCTTGAGTCACAGATGCCCAAAAAAAACACCAACGGGTCATCAAAGGGTACCAACTTTCTTGTTATCTCCCAGGGACTCCTAGTTTTCAAAAGATTATGCAGTGAAGCACTTTTGGAGGATGACTTTGAATCTGCATCTGCTTCTAACAGCCTGGAATAGCACAAAATTAACAATGTGTCGGATATGAATACTTCATATATTTGATAAACTAAAGAACTAACGGAATTCTTTATTTCCAGGACTAGAAAAGAAAACTTTTAGAGCTACACATATGCCAGACCAACAAATATACCAACAAGAATAAAGAATACCAACTTTCTTGTTTTCTTCCTTTCACGCTTATTCTGTGAAGAAACACACATTAAAACCGTTTTGGAGGACATTGAGACCAACTCTGATTCAGATGACCTGAATAACACAGATGAAAGATAGAAAAGATGGTATCCAGATTAAAACACTAATAACAAGAACGAAATAAGAACGTTCTAAAAAAACTAAAAGAACTAAATAATAAAGCATCATTTCAACTTTTAAATGACATTCAGAAATCCCAGATGGATAAATGTTCTTGAAGACACTTCAAACCTTGAGATCGAATGGAATAAGAACCTTGGGACAACCTGGCTACATTACACTCAATGAATGCTATAACTTCAAAACAGAACTTGAAACCTCCTACACAGATGTCGGAAACTCTAGGTCGATACCCAAAGTTATTATCCTAAAAGATGACCAAGCTGCTCAAATTCAAATTGATTAAGATTCTGTTTTCTCTAAGTAAAAAAATACATAAATTCAACTTTCAGCCTTAAATGTGAATGCTAGAACTAAAATCCTGATTGAGGCCTTTCACCAACAGCACCATGCAGCAGCATTTCTGTTCCTAGCTACTAGTTCTACCTCATAACATAAAGGGCACTTCAAAAATCTTCAAAAAAAGAATTGTAATAACTGCACTGCTCTCAAACCTTCACTCTTTGTAGTTACAAAAAATGTTCGATAGAAATATTAACTCCATTAAATTAAACAAGGCATGAAAACTTTTCTATCATTCGTGACAATTTAATGGGTAACAAGGTGCTCCCAACAACATACGCCCAATGGATTCAGGTCTAAAATTTGTTCTTAAGGTCACTCAGTCAGCTAATTTGCTCTAATGTGAAAATAGTGAGTCTTGCAAGTCTCTTGACAGTAATAAACTGCACACACTCATAATCCTACGCATTTTACTAATCAATGAAAGTGAATTCTTTCATGACCGTACATTCAACAGTTGGATAGTATGCACGTAAGTTTCTTGTCCTCAAGCACAACGTAGCTATTTTTTCAGTAAAAGTGTTCCACAAATCTTAACAGAAGAGACATCAAATACAAAGCTTCATGTAGTGTCTTTTGAAGAATTCCTACCTGGCTCTTACACCAGTTAAACAAGTGATGCCACCTTGTGGCTTTTTTGACTTCACACATGAATGGCATAGAGGCCCAGGCCCTGTTTTCCCAACACATGTTATAGGAAAGGTTCCTAGAAAATCATTGAGCACAAAAGACATCAAAAGGATCAATTACAATATTATCACAGATAGATCTCACTAGCCACGAAACACTTTACTTCTTAGTAAAAAAAAAAAAGATAAGTTTCACTCACCCTTGCATCTCACACAGGCAAATGACTTTTCTTCAGGCAAAGAACTAAGAGCACTTTGAAGCGTAGCTTCCAACATCGGCAGAGGAACGCTTCTGCATGCCCTCAACACCTCAAGTAGGCTTTTCCCATTCTCAAAACAGATATATTGCGATGCACGTCTATACTGTTTACAAGCATGAATCTCAAATTTGGAAGGTGGAATGACCTAAATTAAGAAGGAAGAAGAAAACAAATTAGCATTAAGCAACTGGTGGAAAAATTTTGGACGCTAAACAATGTTGCCCAAAAAACAATACTCACTCTGCATCCATTGCACAAAGAACATGAACAAAGAATTCCACCATCTTTAATTGTCCCTCGGAGACCAGATGCCTGAAACTAAGGTACCACATAAATTAAGACCTAAAGAATACATTATATACCCAATCATCACTGTAAGCCAAAATGAAAACTAACAATAATAATAATATAGAATAAAAGATTTGAGTATAAAAAAAGAATAATTACCTTAATGCCACCCATGTAAACAACTGATACCCCATCAAGCAAACCAGTCTCAAAAAGCTCAGTGACAGTCATTGGCTTCTTATTCAGAGCTATCTTTTTTGACATTTTCAATTCCAAGTTCTTTCTGGGACTTGTCAATGCACTTCCTTCAGCAATTGCCTCCACTTCTATTAGTGACATTGCTTCATTTCCAAAATCTTCTGCTTGAGTAACCAAAACTTCAACTGGCTCCAACTTCAGCTTTGCGGGCAATTGCCTCAGCAACTTTCTATCCTTCTTATTCGAATCATTTATCACGTCACTGCTCTCAGTTATCACTAATGTAGTGCCCTCACTGCCTTCTCCCTTTCCACGGGAAGACTCCAGTTCAATAAATGGCTCCTCTTTGCACATGGGCACATCTAAACTGCAACTACTTTTGCTAGCCTTTACAGTTTCCACCACCGGCACCTCCTTAATCAAATTTTTAACAACTCTATCTTTCATAACGGTGTCTACCACTAGACTCTCTTCGAGAGTAGTCTTGACCAAAGTGCTCTCTCCAACCACCATTTGGACTTCATGGTTCTCTTGCATTGCATTTTCAAGCACCCGGTTTTCTTCGATTACAGATTCAACCATCCCATTCTCTATAATCACATTTCCTAACACCTGATAACTTTGATCTTCATCAATTTTGATTTCTCGAAAGCTGTTAATTCTCTTATCATTAACATTGTTGTCCAACAAATCATCAGAATTGTTGAAGCAAGACTTTTTCACACGGGTATAAACAATGAAACCATTCACCTTAGTTACTCTAAATCTCTTACAGCTAGCATTTTCACAAACACCTTTCACAAAGTCACTGGCCTGAGTTTCAACTGGAGTCAGAGACTGAGTCGAAGGCTCACCAAGTGAACCCGCCAGCTCATAATCCAGCTCTCGCTTCATGCCTCTCAGATCAAATCAGCAACAACCTGCAAAAATTAAACAAGGATGTATTCAATTATAAAGTCAAAAATCAAAAATCAAAAACGAGATTTACTGAAACAAAATGAAGGCAAACGTACCATATATTTTACAAAGGGAACATTGCAAATTGTGAAGGGAAGGGAAATGAAAGAGAGAGATCGGATTTGAAGAGATTAAGGTTTATTAGGGTTTAATTTGAGGAATTTGATTTCGGGATTGAGGTTTCGTTTAGTGCTATTGGGAGGCGAAACGAAACTGACCAAACTGTAGAGAGAGCGAGCGAGAGAGAGAGAGAGAGTGATGGCTTAACAATAAGTGGCTAGTGGCAGAATCCGTAAATAAGTGAACTACGAAAATGACCAAAATATCCTCGCGCGAAACATTGAACGCAATGGGCCTTTTTAGGCCGGAAATGGTTTGATCTGACGGTATGATGCAAGCAAATTGGGCCGGGCAAGGATAATGCAAGTGTTGCAGCCGTGCCCGTACTCATACCCGTCCTCCACCTTGCCTGAAGGCGTAACCCATGTTGGTACTAAAATGTCTTTAGAAGCCTTTTTCTCGAAGTGGTTCGACCTTCTCGCAGAATAATAAAGATCGAGGTGCTAACCAAATGATTAAAGATAATATTTTTAAATATTTTCAAAATTTTTTACAAGAAATCGATAGTCTAATTATTAGGGTAAAGATAAAAAAAAATGAAAAAAACTTTATAAGGCTTAATTAAAAAAGTGTATAATAAAAAAACTATTCTACAAAATTCTAAAGTTATTCTAAAAGTTTCTAAAGTCTCACTGAAGATAATCATTTACCTTTATGTGTAAGAAGAAAAATAGTCTTGCGCTACTAAATTTTAATGTCATATGGAAAAATTAGAGTTTTAAAGATCCCTTATTTGGTTTAAATTATTTACTTTACATAGAATTAACTTTCTATTTTCTTTAAAATTGTTATGTTTCTTAATTAAATTAGAATTTTAGTTTTCTCTTTTGTTTGGGGTATCTATTCCTATTTACATTAGAATTTCTATTCTTATTTAATTTTAAACTGATGTTTTTATGCCTATATAAATCCTACTACTATATAAATGAATAATAATCACATCATTAATAATATTGAAATATTTTGGACAAGCATAGCTTTACTTTTAATATGAACCCCGTCAATAATGTGACGAAATCCAACACCAAATGTAGTAACGAACTCCAAAATTTTTTTCAAATACAAGTTTATTGAGTCTTGACCCGATACCTATTTAGATAAGAATCAAGACTATGATTACTCAAATGCCATACCAATAATCTTTAAGAAAACACTTAAGAATTTACATGATAAGTTTGATTGTTTTGAATACCACAAGAAATGAAACTTGAATAGTTCAAGAATAAGAACTTGTAAAAAATAACTTAACACTCAAAATTATTTGTTTCATTTCATAAATGAAGGCCTTGTTATAGATAAATACAAAGAGAAAAATATCAAAAGTTATGCCAACAACCCTACCTAACAATTTGACAAACTAAATACAAATTTTATGACTTTTAAAACTATAAATTTCAAACAAGAAAACGTAAGTAATGACGTCATATATATATGACATAAGTAATAACGTCGTACGTGTATGATGTAAGTGATTACATCATTTTAAAATTCTTAAAAATTACACAAATAGCTCTAATTTTTGAATATTTTCATATTAGTCTTCTTGGACTTCAATCGCTTGAATGATATTCATTGAATCTAATACTTCAAGACGTGTATTTTGAATTGTTTTTGAATCACACATCTTTTTAAGTAGTCCAGTTAAGACAATTTGTAATGTCTTGGCTTTAACTCTTATTCACTCGGCACGCTTAGCGAATCATATAAATACTGCAATTGAGTGTCTCTAGCCTTATGTGTGAGTTTCTCTTCTTGTTTACGTGGTTGCGCAATTTTGTTTGCATCATTCTCCTCTTTTGAAAAGGATTTGTCCTCAAATTATTATTTAAATCAAAAAAACATTAAAACTTGTACTAATCCCATACTCACTTGATAATTCAAGTTTGTAGGCATTGTCATTAATGCGTTCCACTACTCAAAATAGGCTATCTCCTCTTAATAGAAATTTATAACATCTTTACTCGGGAAAACGCTCCTTCCTCATATGTGACCAAACCCAATCTCCTAGTTCAAAGACAACTTTCTTGCGTCCCTTATTAGCTTGCTTGGCATATTATTCCATTCATTGTTTTATGTGTTGCCTTGCTCTCTCATGAATTTGCTTAATGAAATCAGTCTTCTTCTTGCCATCTAAATTAATGCACTTACTCATAAGTAAAAGAGTTAAATCCAAAGGAGTTAGTGGATTAAAACCATAAACGATTTCAAAAGGTGAAAACTTAGTGTCAGAATAAACCCAACGATTATAAGCAAATTCAACATGCGACAAATAATTTTCCCAAGTTTTCAGGTTTTTTTGTATGATAATATACAATAAAGTAGACAATGTCCTATTTACTACTTCAATTTGACCATCTGTTGGTAGGGGTGACAAGTAGTAGAAAATAATAATTTATTTCCCAACTTTCTCCACAATGTCTTCAAAAAGTAATTTAAGAATTTTGCGTCTCGATTTAAAACAATAGTCTTGAGCATTCCATGCAACCTAACAACCTCCTTGAAAAACAAATCAGCTATATGTGATGCATCATCAGTTTTATGACATGCAATAAAATGTGCCATCTTGGAATACCTATCGACAACTACAAAAATTGAGTCTTTCCCTCTCTTTGTCCTAAGTAATCTCAAAACAAAATCCATAGAACTATGACCCAAGGTGCACTAAGAATAGGAAGTGGTGTATACAATCCATGTGATTGTTACCTAAACTTAGCTTGTCTACAAGTAATACATCTTGCACAAACCCTTTCTACATCACGTTTCATGTGCGACCAAAAGAAATGCTCATGCAATATGTTTAAAATCTTAACTATGCCAAAGTGACTTATGAAACCACCGCCATGTGCTTCTTAAACAAGTAACTCATGTAAGGATAAACATGAAACACACAATTTATTTTCTTGAAATAGGAAACCATTATACAAATAGAACTTCCCACATGCTCCCTTAGTGCAATTCTTAAGTAAGTCACAAAACTTAGAATCCATTACATAAAACTCCTTAATATACTTAAATCCAAGCAATTTAACATCAAGGGTTAAAAGTAAAGCATACCTACGTGATAGTGCATCAGCAACTACATTTTTTTGGCCTTGTTTATATTTGATCACATAAGAAAATATCTCAATGAACTGCACCCATTTTGCATAACATCTGCTTAATTTGTGTTACGCCTGTAAATGTTTTAAAAATTCATGATCCGTATGAATCACAAACTCTTTGGGTCAAAAGTAATGTTGCCAAGTTTCTAGAGTTCAAACCAATGCATACAATTCTTTATCGTAAGTGAGATAGTTTAAAACCGCCCCATTTAGTTTCTCACTAAAATACACAATCGATCTTCTTTCGTGCATTAGCACGCCTTCAATTTCTGTACTTAAAGCATCACACTCAATCTCAAATGTTTTAGCAAAGTTAAGTAAAACAAATAAAGATGCATTAGTCAATTTTTCTTTGATAAGTTTGAATGCCTTTTCTTGCTCTTTTCCCCACTTGAACGGAACATTCTTCTTGATGACTTCGATTAAAAGTGCAGCTATGCTACTAAATCTTGGATAAAACGCCGATAAAAACTGATCAATCCAAGAAAGCTTTTTACTTGATTCGTCAAAATAGGCGCTAGCCATTCTTGAATTGTCTTCACCTTCTCCTTACCAATTTCAATCCCTTTAACACTTACAACAAAACCAAGAAACACAAGCTTATCCGTGCAAAATGTACATTTCTTAAAATTAACAAATAGCCTTTATTTCCTTAAAACTTCTAAAACAAGTTTTAAATGTTCAACATGATCATTCAATTTTTTATTATAAATCAAGATATCATCAAAATAGACTACTATGAATTTGTCAATGAAGTCACGCAAAACATGGTTCATAAGTCTCATAAAAGTATTAAGTGCATTAGTTAGTCTAAAAAGCAAAACTAACCATTCATATAAACTATAGTTTGTTTTAAATGCAGTTTTCCACTCATCTCCTTCTTTCATCCTAATTTAATGGTATTTACTTTTAAGATTAATTTTAGAAAACGCACAAGATCCATGCAATTCATCTAACATATCATCTAATCAAGGAACGAGATATCGATACTTTACAGTAATATTGTTGACAGCTTGCAATCAACACACATCCTCCATGTCCCATCTTTCTTAGGCACTAGTAAAATCAGAACCGCACAAGAACTCATACTTTCTCTAACATACCTTTTCTTTATCAGTTCGTTAACTTATCGTTGAAGTTCCTTCATTTTCTCGAGATTACTTCTATAAGTTGGTCGGTTCAGAATTGTTGCACCAAGTATAAAATCAATTTGATGTTCAATTCCTCGAATTGAAAATAAACCAGAGGGCACCTCTTTAGGAAAGACATTCTCGAATTCCTACAAGAAAAACATAACATTGCTCGGCAAAGATCCAGCAAGATTGTTAGTACACAAAAAGGCATTCTTATATATAAGTACTATAAGGGGCTGTTATGAAAGTAAAGCTCTCTTGATCTCACTTTTTTTGGCAATGAAATTATATTTTTCCTCTCTCTATACATCAATTTTGCAACTCTCTCGTTTTTCCTCCACTCTCTTTCATATTTTTGCCTTTCTCTTTTTCTTTTTTCTTTGTACTCACTTTTTATATCTTTAATTGGTTTTTGAAAACTTGTTTTGAATTCAATGGCACAAGTGATATAGGTTGCTTTTTTATGGTAAAAGAGTATCTATTGGTGAAACTGTCATGTGTGACTCATCGATTGTACTGCTATGGTCTACCTAATAGGATGTGACATGCATGCGTAGGTATCACGTTATAAAGGACTCATTCTTATACTTACCAATAGAAAATTCCACCAACATTTATTTTGTTACCTTTATTTCTCCACAATTGTCTAGTCATTGAAGTCAGTACAGTCGTAGATGTTTCATGATAGGTAACAACAATTTCTCTACTAATTCGGTGTTAGCCACGTTGGTGCAACTCCCTCCATCAAGTATAACCCTGCAAACTTTGTTGTTGATAAAACACTAAGTACGAAACAAGTTCTCTCGCTGATCACTTTCTTCTTCTTTAACCTGTGTGTTAAAAGCTCGTCTTGCCACTAATAATTCTTCTTCTGCAGCATATTGCCCTTCGTAAGTGTCTTCAAGAGATGACTTATCTTCTATTTTGTCTTCTTCTTTTTCTTTTGACTTAATCGCCCTTTGAGCATTAATTACAATTACCCTTTTATTTAGGCATTGGCTAGCTACATGAACTCTGCCTTAACATTTAAAACACTTAATGTCACGATTTCTAGAAGCGGTGGATTCAATGTTATCTTATTTTTGTAGCACAACTTGTTTGGCATGTTTAGAAGCTTTGGATTTTGATTTTGTTTATGGAACTTCCTCCCGTTTAGGGGTTGATCTCTATGAGTTTGTAGCAGTCGTGCTTGTTCCTCTCCTAGCCATGTTTCTTTACTTCAATTGTTGCTCAACTTTGATAGCTTAATATATCATATCTATCAACTCTTCAATTGTCTGTGATCTCACGATTTAAATTGCGTAAGAATCTAGCCATAATAGCTTCTCTATCATCTTCTACATTTACTCGAATCATAGCAACTGATGTGCAAATTTTAAATGCTCGTAAGTGCACAAATCGTTAATAGCTGACAATAAGTTCACTCTAAGGTCGATCTCTTACGGAATTGTAATGGTTTAAATTCTTATTATTTCCTGTTAATTAATAATTTAAGCAAACATAAAATCGTAAATACTTTAATGCAATCAAATAACAATTTTAGATTCTTCCAATTAAAGTGATTAAATATCTAAATTACAAGAACTTTAAATCTGTAAAATTCTGTTGAATTCAATAAAATTTGATAAGAATTGGCTAGTTATCTAATCTGATATTAAAATATTAGGTGAATTAAACAACTATTATATAATTTAGATTATTGGTTTTTCCACTAAAGTTAAAGAATTCCAATAATCATGATAATTCTCACTTACAATTAATTAAATATATTTTTGATATAAGGTTTCTACTTAATTAATTGTATTGTTACAAGAAAATCATTTAACCATTTAAATCAAATCAATTCAATGGATTTAATTTAAATACTTATTCAAAAGAGCTTAATTAAGATAAGATGATGTTTCTAACATCTTAATTCTCAAATTAATTTCAATCACAAATAATAGATAGCAAATCCACAACAAATAATCAAAATTATACAGATCAATGAATAAGAAATAATCCCAATCTTTAATTAATCACATTTTGCAAAATATTCAATACCATTTCAATAGTAAAGCCAAATTTCTAAAATATGTTTACACTTCCATTCTTAAATTCAAATCTATGAATCTAATTACAAAAGTTCTAAACATATTTGAAAAATAAACAAACTTAAAGAAAGCTTCCCTTTTTAAAGGCTCACCACCAAGTTTTGAAGAAGATGATAATTCTGCCCAGCAAAATGTCCTCATCTTCAATCCAACAATCCTCCCTCTCTAATAGAAAACTCATTCTTTAGAAAACCCTCTTATTCATCAAATCCTTCCCCCAATTCATTCTCCCCCCAGCAGCATCTCCAAAGCCATCCCTCTTACTTATTTGATCAACAACTTATTCAAAATTCACTCTCACATGTTAAGGAAAGTCTGTCTTCCAGTTGTCTCCTTTCCAGCCGGAATTTTGACCCTTAAAACTTCAACATTTGCTTTCTTTTTGAAATGTAAGCCTGTAAATCATTATGTCTAGTTTTTAAATTATTTTGTATCACCCAAATACGAGTATTGAGAACAAAGTTATAGTAGAAAATACAGACTATGTTTAGCAAATACGGGCCTTCCAGCATCTTGCGTTTGTTTTTGAACTTTCTACAATAATTTCTACATGTAATAAAAAGAAGCTCAAAGTAATAAAATTTTAAAATAAAATACATGAATAAAGGACATAAATATAACAAAATATTAGGACAAATATTGATTTATCAACAACCTCCATCTCTTTGTAGTATTCATCTACGCTTTTAGATCCTTGAGTTAAATGCTGCAATTTATTGAACAACTCCAGATGGTAGTAATTTGGAATAAAACGTCTTCTCATTATTGTCTTCATCTCGTCCCACGTCTCAACAGGATGCTCTTGATTTCTTCTCTTATCCTTCAACAATTGATCCCACAAAAAAATAGCATAATCAGTAAATTCAATTGCCGCAAGTTTTACCTTTTTGATTTAGGAGTAGTTGTGACGATCGAAAATTATTTTTATTCTCTTCTCCCACTTTACATAAGCTTCAGGATTGTTTTTACCTTGAAACGGTGAAATTTTCACCTTAATGCTTCCTAAATCATCATCCAACTTAAGTCTACCTAATCTAGCTTCTCTATTCCCATAACCATGTAAATTCCTGCCTCGATTCATTGGTGATTCATCTAATTTCTCATCGTCCTCATCATTACCCCATTGTACCCTTGGTTGTACTTGCCTAAGAGGTTGTCTAATGGAAGAGCTTTAATGCTGCCCTCTTGATGTCTCTTCTTCCAACTTATCCATCCTCTCATGAATTAAATCTAACTCAGCCTCATCATCTGTCTCATCTCCCCTAATAGTGCTTGCAATTGTAGGTTCGGGGTGATTGGTTGTTGTACCCCCGAGGTTAAGTTTTCTTCTTAATTGTGAGACATATTTAAAATCTACAAAACAAGGTTAGAAACCTCACAAGCACTTCCTCACGTGTTTTCACTCGATAAAAGTTCACTCACTCTCGTGTTTGAGTACTCAAATGTTCTCATACTCGTACACTCTTAATCAAAATTTAAGTAGCAATTTAAGATGAGAAGCAACCCAAACAAATCACAAGATTCAATAAGCAATTCTTAAGAAACTGATACAAGCAATGATAATATTGGATCAAAAGTAAAGAATATTAGATCAATACTATAAGAAATAATGTATATAATGGATAATAACAATTCTCTTTTTTTTTTTCTATTTCTCTTTTTTTTTTTTTGCTTTCTTTCTTTTATAGGAACTCGAAATGAAAATATTAACTCAAAATAAATTGAAAGAAGTAAAACACAAAATTTAAATTTGGACTAATCAAGGAGGAATTTGGCCACAATATTTTTTTTTGTATTTTTTTTTTTAGAATTCTAGTTGAAGAAGTAAAGGAACAATAAAGATGTAAAGGATAACTTAAATTTGCCTTAAAACCAAAGCTCTGATACCAAATGATACAAACCTCGCTAATAATATGATGAAACCCAACACCGAATGTAATAACAAACCCCAAGATTTTCCCAAAATACAAGTTTATTGAATCTTGATTCAATACCTATCTAGATAAGAATCAAAACTATAATTACTCAAACGCCACATCAAGAATCCTTAAGAAAACATTTAAGAATTTAAATAATAAATTTGGTTGTTTAAACGGCACAAGAAATTAAACTTGCAGAATTCAAGAACAAAAACTTATAAGTAATAATTTAACATTCAAAATTGCTTGTTTCATTTTAGAAATGAAGGCCTTTTTGTAGACAAATACAAAGAGAAAAATATCAAAAATTAGGCCAACAATCCTACCTAACAATTTGACAAACTAAATACAAACTTTATAACTTTTAAAATTACAAATTTCAAATATAAAAATGTAAACAATAACATCATATGTATATGATATAAGCAATAACGTCGTAAATCTATGATGTAAGTGATTACATCATTTTAAAATTCTTAAAAATGACAAAAATGGGCTATAATTTTCGAACATTTCCATATTAATTTTTTTGGACTCCGATTGCTTGAATGATGTTCACTGAACCTAATTCTTCAAGATGTGTATCTTGAATTACATTTAAACCGCACATCTTTTTAATTAGTCCATTTAAGACATCTTGTAATTTTTGACTCTAACTCTTGTAATCGGTCCACTCGACACACGTAACGAATCATATAAATGTTATAATTGAGTGTCTCCAGCCTTATGTGTGAGTTTTTCCTCTTATTTACGTGGTTGTACAACTTCGTTTACATCAACCTTTTTGTGTTCTTGGTAGAATATAATATCCTGACTTATCAAAAGAGTGATCCACTTTTGTGGCGTCTTTAAAATTGAAATTTTAAGGATTTATTTCCTGAAATTCTAATCTGATCATCTACAACTTATTTTTTAGTTTCTGGGATGTGTATAACAATTGATTCAAGAGTTCTTAGAGCAAATCATCTAATGGATTCTTATCACTGAGAAATTGAGTCACGTATATTTCTAATAAGATATAATAAGAATAAAAATCTCCTTTCACCTCTTAAAGAGTTGCGTTATTTATCTCCTTAATTAAAAAAAATAAAAATAAAATTCTATAATTTGAAGTTAAAAGTCTAGCATGTATTAAGTAAAAAAGAAAAAACACACAAACATACAAAGTTTTGATTCAAATTGTTGGTATTGAAATTTTGCCTACCAACACTTATGCGCAATGTAGATAAATCTTCAATTAACAAATATGATTTGTCAATTTTTGTGAGGAACACAACTATAGTAATATAAACACAACTACGTTAGTATAACATTACTATAAAAAAAATATCATAGATGATAGATAATATCTGTCAAGAACAACCCTTCATCACAATATTTATTTATTAACTAAAGTCTATTTATACATAATGAACAATATTCGCTGATGTAGGCGGGATAGCGGATAGAATAAAAGTATTTTATCAAACGCTGAATCTCATTCGATTTTTTAATGCAGTGAGTTAAATAAATGTTCTAACAAACAAGATTAAATTTTGTTCTGATTCTAACGACTTGAAACACAAGTAACGAGATAAGAATCCTATTAAGGGCAAATCAAAGGAGAAATTTTTATTGAATAAAAATATAATCGAAACAACTAGTATAGGGTTTTTATATATAATAAAGAAAATTTAGTGTTACAAGTTAACTCAAATTAAATTGACAATTAAATAACTTCTACTTAAATAAAAAAATTATGAATTAAATAACAAATTAAATTGGTAAGAATAAAAAACTTCCAAAACTAATTAAATCTAAAATTGTCTTATATTATATTGCCCCTTCTTAAAGAAAACTCGTCCTCTAGTTTTGTCGGGCGGATGAAACTTTTAGCATAACATTAAATTATCTTGTAACTTAAAGAAATGACTCTTCTTAACAAACTTTCTTGAAATTCGAAAGTATTCAAATTTTTTCCTTTTCTTGTATTTATTAGTTACTCTTCTAAAATATTTATACATGTAATAATAAACTACTTTCAAGTTTCTCATAACTCTTCCCTAATATTATTTGATATGCTCAGCAATTAAATTTGTCTTTATAGCCAAATTTTCATAAAAGATAATTTTTTTTTCTTCAATATAAATAGGTAGAATCATGTCAATGATAGGTGGATTATCTTCAACTTGAATTTTTTGCCTATGCTCAATCACATTATCAATTTTCAAATTAAAATGAAATGACACCTCTTCTTCTATAATCTTTGGCATGTCTTCAGTCATCTTTTCAAGCACATCTTCAATCACTATTTGACATTTGTTACATAAATTTTCAACAATATCTCTAATAACTCTATACAATTTAATCTTTAGTTGCACTTCGATTTCTTTGACTAAAAGAATGACATATGGTAATGTATGGATATTATATGACGGAATTTGATCTCTTATATTAAACATTAAGCCCCTTTAAAAATCTCTCAACTAAAAGCTCTTCACTCTCGTAAAAAAATGAATACCAATATAAATTTTTAAACTTCATAGCATAAGAATGAATAAACCTCATACTTGATGTATCAAACAATAATCAAGAGAAATGAACTGTGACCTCATCAATCACTTTATTTGATCCCATTATCAAATTTTGTCTTCTTGGCTTGCAAGTCATGTTCTTTTGTAACATATTCCATCAACATAATGCACTCCTTTTTAACAAAAAATAAGTAACAAATTGTACTCCTTGTTTTTTTAGGTATCCTCTCAACTTTAAAGAATTCTTCAACATCTTCCACTCCAAACAAATATAATTTAGAACTAAATTTTCTATCAAACAGCAGTACATCATGCCTAACATAATGGACCATGATTTTTTTTTTCTCCTTTTGGTGAAATGATGTATTGATGAATGTGGTTGTATTTAGTGGTTCAAAAAAGCTCTGTCTTAATTGACGCAAGCGAGATAGCCGGTAGGATAAAAATACCTTGTCGAATGCCGAATCTCGTTCAATTCTTTAACGCAGTGAGTTAGATTACGTTACCACAGTGGATTATACTTTAACAGATGAGATTAGATGTTGTTTTAATCTTGACAACTCAAAACACAATTGTTAAGATAATAATCCTACAACGTATAAAATCAAAGCGGAAAATTTTATTGAATAAAAAGATTATCAAAACAACTAATGTAGGCTCTTTATATATAATAGAGAAAATTTAGTGTTATAAGTTAACTCAAATTAGGAAAAATAACTTCAAACTAAATAAGAAAACTAGAAATTAAATAACAAATTGAATTAACAATGATAAAAAACTTTCAAAACTAATTAAATTCTAAAATTATGGTACATCATTGCACATTATCATTTTGCGAAAAAAGTGATTTTTGTTACAACACAATGATAGGAATTTATCACGCACTTATGATCAAGATTTCCTATTGTCAAAAAATTATCAAGATTTATACATATTTTTTTATCAGGAGTTGATTGATTTTTTGGCATACCAATTTCCTTTTTTTCGATTTTTTAATTTGTCCAGTTTTTCATTTGTTTAGTTTTTCTTTTTGTTCGGTATTTTATTTTTTTATTTTTCAGCTTTTTTATTTTTTGTATTTGTAATTTATTTTTAGGTTTTATTTTTTTATATTTGTTAATGCAATTCATTATATTAATTACTAACATAACTAAGAATAGTAAATAATGAAATTAGAATAATAATATATTATATATCTGAAAATACAAAAAAAAAAAAATTAGAACAACAAATATTATTGCCAACATAATCAAGAAAATTCTATATTCCGATCTATAATATAAAAACATAATTGTCACTTCATTTTTAACATAATTCAAAATACATCATCTCAATCCAAATAAAACTAAAAAAAACATAATTGCCAACATAACTCAAATAAGTAAAATGAAAATTAAATCTCATTGCCAAAATATGAATATTAACAAGCTTCTAACCTATTACAAAAAAGTTGCTCAATATGTTTTGACGTTTCTTCAACATCAACTCTCTTCAGAAAACTACACTGTAATCACAATATATATATATATATATATAAATTTGCTATTAATAGCCCATGAATTTTATATATAAAGTAATAAAATATTTAGCTAAAATCTCATATTTGTATATATATTGTGTGGGTGTATATATATATATACTAGTGAAATGAATGTTTATTAAATTAAATTAAAGTAAAAATTAAAATAAATTAAATATAAAGTATTCAATCACAATTAACATAATTTTATTATTTTTTTATATGATCAACTCATCAATCATAAATTTATAATAGAAATGGAGAGCTCATCTGTAAGTCAATCAAGTCAAAAAATCAGTCTTTTGTTCACTTTAACGAATAAAAGATGAGGCAGTGCCAATAAAATTAGTAATTCCATATGTTTGCCTTCCAATTTTTTTAAAAAATCCATAATTTGGATTAGTTTCTGATGCAAATACGGATACATACAAAAGCAATGATCCAATTGAGCTATCTAATGGTCTTGTTATAAGAGCAAGAATGAAGAAATTCAAGAATGTATTGAATGGGATGATTCAAGACTTGTGAGATGATTTTGCAACAATTCAGGAGTGCAAGAAATAGTCAAATATCAAGTTTGAACTTCAAGACAATAATCAGAACTTGGTAACATTGACACAAGTACAAGAAGGCAAAACTTGAAGATTAAAGCTTCTATGGAATTTGAATTCTCAAATCTGTATAAGGCCATATTCTAATGATGTCTCAAGGCTAAGCAAGCATGTTCAAGTCTTTTAATTGCAGTTCAAATTATATCATCATCATGATCCAAGTTTCGGATTCCATGTGCCATTTGGGCTAAGTTGCTGCTCAAGCCTATTGTCTATCTTAGTTTTATTTATAAACATATATTTATAGTTTATTATGTGTTTGGGCTGTTAACGTTAATTATTAAGCCCAAATTCAGTTTGTTTTATTTTTAAGTTAGAATAAGTTTAATTTTGTGGTCAAACACTCCAATTAGATTACTTATCTCTTATACCCTTATATATTCAGCCACATACTCCCATGGAGGTATCATTACTCTTTAAATGAAATAAAGTTGAGAGTTTTTCTTTTATTTTTTATTCTTACTTGAATCAAGATTCTTACAATCAAAGTTGATTACTTTGAGAGTATTTTATTCTAAGGTTCTATTTCACAAGTTGAAATTGGGTTGCAGACTTGGGTAAATCTGATTTACCTTTTCAAGAGGTTATTTCCATGCGTAAAGATATTGGGTCTCAAGTTTAATATACTCGGGGTTCATATCAGTTTGGTATCAGAGCTACGGCTCTAAGTCAAGTTAAATCGTTTCTCAAATTTGTCTGTTTGTTTCTTTAGTTTCTGAGTCTGTTTGCTTCAATTCCATTTATTTTCATTTTTGTGTCTATTATATCAAAAAAAACAAAGAAGAGGAAGAAGAAGGTTTCCTTTCAATTCACAGCAAGTCAAGTTTGAGTTGTATCAATATCAAATTCGGTTGATTTAGTCTTTGTCTATTCATTTCTTTTGTGTTTCTTTCTATTTATTTTTGTTTGGTCACTCTTACGTTTTTTGAGATGAAAAAAAATTAAAAAAAAAGAGAGAAAAGCAAAGCATTCGGCCAAGAGAAGAAAAAGAAGGAAGAAAAAGAAAATTTGGCAATTAAGGTTGTATAGGGTAAGCATATAGTACAATCTAATTTCTAATTTGAAAAGGACAAAAAAAAAGGGGGCAGTGTTGAACAAAAATAAGGAGAATAAAAAGAAAAATCATACTGTTTTAAGGAGTTTGAACCAAATTAAGCTTACATTCCAAAACAAACTAAGATTTGCTTCCTAATCTTTCCATAATTTTTGGTTGACTTTCCTATTCCTTTACTGATTTTTTTTTGTTCTTAATATTTACTTTATCATTTCTAAAATCTACTTCCTAGTCCTTGTACTTTCCTAATTGGTTGCCTATCTAAATTGGTTTGGGGTAATTACTTTTTTATTTCTGAATTTCTAATTTCAGGTTAGAGTTTCTTCTAATTTCATTTTTTTTTCTGTTATAAGTATTTAGGTCCTCTTTAATTTTAATTTACTTTGATTTTATTTTACTTTTCATTGTATTTAGTAAGCTGTATAAATTTTAATTTTTGTAACTAATCTTAATAAGAGAATTAGAATGAAAAAAGGCTTAGTGTGAGCTCATCTACAGAAAACCATAAATTAAGTGTGAAACACGAGCGAACTTGAGTGATAATATTACTTGCGTGAAACACGTGAGGGAGTAAAGTGAGGAAATTATTCTTTTGCTTTACTAATTTTGTCTTGCAGGATGAGTGGACAAGCAAGAAATCCACAGGGTAAGATAGATCGATTCCAAGCCTTAAGCGAGTTGTTACAAGTCATAGATAAAAAATATGGAGAGTTGGTTAATAGAATGAAGAGGCTGGAGGTTTCAGCCACAATGGGGCAGCCACCTAATGCTCCTAATCCAACCATACAAGTTAGGCGAGTACCAAGAGGTCAATTAGATGATGGCTTTAATGATAGTGAATCGCTTGATGACAATGGAGAGGAAGAAGAGGTGAGACCGAGGGCAAGAAACAATAACAATAACAATAGTAGGGTCAAATTGAAAATTCCATCATTTTATGGAAGAATGGATCCTGAGGCATATTTGGATTGAGAAACGAAGATTGAATTAGTGTTTGATTGTAATGATTACACTGAATCCAAGAAGTTGAAGCCAATAATGTGACGGAACCCAACACCGAATGTAATAAAGAACCCCAAGATTTTTCCAAGATGCAAGTTTATAAAACTTTGACCTGATACCTATCTAGATAAGAACTAGGACTATGATTTACTCAAACGCCACACCAAGAATCCTTAAAAAAAAACTTAAAAATTTAGATAATAAGTTTAGTTGTTTTGAACGCCACAAGAAATTAAACTTGAAAAGTTCAAGAACAAGAATTTATAAGAAATAACTTAACAGTCAAAATTGCTTGTTTTCATTTAAAACATGAAAGTTTTTTAATAGGCAAATACAAAAGAAAAATGTCAAAGGTTAGGCCAACAATTCTACCTAACAATTTTATGACCTTTAAAAGTACAAATTTCAAACATGAAAACGTAAGCAATGACATCTTAAGTATATGATGTAAGTGATTACATCATTTTAAGATTTTTAAAAATTACACAAATGAACTATAATTTTCGAACATCTCCATATTAATCTTCTTGAACTCCGATCGTTTGAATGATGTTCACTAAGCTTAATTTTTCGAGACGTGTATCTTGAATTGTATTTTAATCACATATCTTTTTTAATTAGTCCATTTAAGGCACTTTGCAATGTCTTGGCTCTAACTTTTGTAATCGGTCCACTCGGCACACTTAGCGAATCATATAAATGCTGTAATTGAATGTTCCCAGTCTTATGTGTGAGTTTCTTCTCTTGTTTACATGGTTGCGCAATTTTGTTTGCATCATTCTCCCCCTCTTGAAAAGGATTTATCCTTAAATTGCTACCTGCATCAAAAGGAGATAAGTCAAAAATATTAAAACTTGTACTAACCCCATACTCACCTGGTAGTTCAAGTTTGTAGGCATTGTCATTAATGTGTTCCACTACTAGAAATGAACCATCTCCCCTTGGTAGAAGTTTAAAACGTCTTTGCTCGGGAAAACCTTCCTTCCTCATATGTAACCAAACCTAATCTCCAGGTTCAAAGACAACCTTCTTGTGTCCCTTATTGGCTTGCTTGGCATATTGTTTCGTTCGTTCTTCTATGTGTTACCTTACTTTCTCATAAATCTGCTTAATAAAATCAGCTTTCTTCTTGCTATCTAAATTAACGCGCTCATTCAAAGGTAAAAGAGTTAAATCCAAAGGAGTTAATGGATTAAAACCACAGACAATTTCAAAAGGTGAAAACTTGGTGGTAGAATGAACACAACGATTATAGGCAAATTCAATATGCGGCAAGCAATCTTCCCAAGTTTTCAAGTTCTTTTGTATGATAGTACGCAACAAAGTAGATAATGTCCTATTTACTACTTCGGTTTGACTATCTGTTTATGGGTGATAAGTAATAGAAAATAATAATTTAGTTCCCAACTTTTCCCACAATGTTTTTCAAAAGTAACTTAAGAACTTTGCGTCTTAATCTAAGATAATAGTCTTGGACATTCCATGTAACCTAACAATTTTCTTGAAAAACAAATCAGCTATATGTTATGCATCATCAGTTTTATGACATGCCATAAAGTGTGGCATCTTAGAAAACCTATTGACAACCATAAAAACTGAGTCTCTCCCCTTCTCCACCATATCGGCGATCTCACGATTTAAACCATGTAAGAATCTAGTCAGAGTAACTTCTCTATCCTCCTCTACATTTGCTCGGATTATAACAACTTCTATCTCTTTGTAGTATTCATTTACTACGCTTTTAAATCCTTGAGTTAGACGCTACAATTTGTTCAACAACTTCCGATGGTAGTAGTTTGGAATGAAACGTGTTCTTATTATTGTCTTCATCTCGTCCTACATTTCAACAGGACATTCTTAATTTCTTCTCCTATCCTTCAACAATTAATCCTACTAAATAATAGCATAATCAATAAATTCAATGGCCACAAGTTTTACCTTTTTGATCTCAGAGTAGTTGTGACAATCGAAAACTATCTCTATTTTCTTCTTCCACTCTAAATAAGCTTCAGGATCTTTTCTACCTTGAAACGGTGGATTTTGTATCTTAATACTTCCTAAATCATCATCCAACTTAGGTCTACCCAACCTAGCTTATCTATTCCCATAACCATGCAAATTCCTGCCCCGGTTCATTCGTAATTCATCGAACTCCTCATCATCCTTAACATTACCCCATTGTACCCTCGGTTGCACTTGCCCAAGTGGTTCTCTAATTGAAGAGCTTTGATGTTGCCCTCTTGATCTCTCTTCTTCCAACCTATCCATCCTCTCATAAATTGGTTCTAACTCAGCTCTCATCATCCGTCTCATCTCCGCCCAATAACGCTTGTAATTGTAAGCTCGAGGTGGTTGTTTGTTGTAACCCCAAGGTTGAATTTTCTTCTTGATTGTGAGACATATTTAAAATCTGCAAAACAAAGTTAGAAACCTCACAAGCACTCTCTCACGTGTTTTCAGTCACTCTCGTATTTGAGTACTCAAATGTTCTTACACTCGCACACTCTTAATCAAAATTTCAGCGGTAATTTAAGATGAAAAGCAATCAAAACAAATCACAAGATTCAATAAACAATTCTTAAGAAATTGATACAAGCAATGACAATATTGGATCAAGAGTAAGAAATATTAGGTCAATACTATAAGAAATTATGAATATAATGGATGATTGAATATTCATAAAATATTTGAGCACTCTTCTTTTTTTTTCTTTTTTTTAATTTCTCTTTTTTTTCTTGCTTTTCTCTTTTTCTTTATAGGAATTAGAAATAAAAATATGAACTCAAAATATATTGAAGGAAATAAAACACAAAATTCGAATTTGCACTAGTCAAGGAGGAATTTGGCCACAATATTTTTTTTATATTTTTTTTTTTAGATTCTAATTGAAGAAGTAAAGGAACAACAAAGATGTAAAGAATAATTTAAACTTGCCTTGGAACCAAAACTCTGATACCAAATGATACGAACCCCGCCAATAATGTGACGAAACCCAACATTAAATGTAGTAAAGAACCCCAAAATTTCCCTAAGACGCAAGTTTATAGAACCTTGTGATGTAAATGAAGTTGCGCAACCACATAAACAAGAGGAGAAACTCATACATAAGGTTGGAGACACTCAATTGCAGCATCTATATGATTCGCTAAACGTGCTGAGTGGACCGATTACAAGAGCTAAAGCCAAGACATTGGAAAGTGCCTGAAAATGACTAATTAAAAAGATGTATGATTTAAATACAATTCAAGATACACATTTTGAAGAATTAGACTCAGTGAACATCATTCAAGCGATCAGAGTCTAAAAAGACTAATATAAAAATGTTCAAAAATTATAGTCTATTTATGTAATTTTAAGAATCTTAAAATGATGTAATCACTTACATCATACACATTTGACGTCATTGCTTATGTCATATATATAAGACGTCATTGTGTATGTTTTCATATTTGAAATTTGTAGGTTTTAAAAGTTATAAAGTTTGTATTTATTTTGTCAAATTGTTCGAGTACATTTCGTTTATGACAATTTCGGCCTTAAAAATCGTACAACTTTAACTTCTTTATTTACAAAAGAAAATACACCGCGACAATCCTCACATGATGTTGTATAACAAACGTGTTGCCCGTCACGAAAGGGTATGTTACAGAAAGCATGAGTTCTTGTGCGGTTCCGGTGCTACTAGTTCCTAAGAAAGATGGCACATAGAGAATGTGTGTTGATTGCCTGCCTGTCAACAATATTACGGTAAAGTATTGACATCCCATTCCTCGATTAGATGATATGTTAGATGAATTGCATGGATCTTGTGTATTTTCAAAAATTGATCTTAAGAGTGTATACCATCAAATTATGATGAAAGAAAGAGATAAGTGGAAAACTGCATTAAAAAAAATATATAGTTTATATGAGTGGTTAGTTATGCTTTTTGGACTAATTAATGCACCTAATGTTTTCATGAACTTATGAATCATGTTTTGCGTGCTTTTATTGGCAAATTCGTAGTAATCTATGTTAATGATATCTTGATTTATAGTAAAAACTTAGACGATCATGTTGAACATTTTAAAACTTGTTTTAAAGTTTTAAGGAAAGAAAGGCTATTTGCTAATTTTAAGAAATGTACATTTTGCATGGATAAGCTTGTGTTTCTTTGTTTGTTGTAAGTGTTAAAGGGATTGAGGTCGATGAGAAAAAGGTGAAGGCAATTCAAGAATGGCCAACGGTTACTTCGACGAATTAAGTAAGAAGCTTTCATAAATTGCTCAGTTTTTATCAGCGCTTTGTTCAAGATTTTAGTGGCATAGGTGCACCCTTAACCGAAATCATCAAAAAGAATGTTCTGTTCAAGTGGGGAAAAGAGCAAGAAAAGGCATTCAAACTCATCAAAGAAAAATTGACTAATGCACCTTTACTTTTTTCACCTAACTTTGCTAAAACATTTGAGATTAAGTGTGATGCTTCAGGTACAGGAATCAGAGGTGTACTAATGCAAGAAGGAAGACTGATTGCGTACTTTAGTGAGAAACTAAATGGGGCGGTTTTAAACCATCCTACTTACGACAAAGAATTGTATGCATTGGTTTGAACTTTAAAAACTTGGCAGCATTACCTTTGGCCCAAAGAGTTTGTGATTTATACGGATCGTGAATTCTTGAAACATTTAAAGGCGCAGCACAAATTAAGCAGACGTCATGCCAAATGGGTGGCGTTCATTGAGACATTTCCTTATATGATCAAATACAAACAAGGCAAAGAAAATATAGTTACTGATGTACTATCACGCAGGTATGCTTTACTTTCCTAAATTGCTTAAATTTAAGTACATTAAGAAGTTGTATGTAACAGATTCTAATTTTTGTGACTTGTTTAAGAATTGCATTAAAGAGCTTGTGGGAAGTTTTATTTACATGATGGTTTTTTATTTCGAGAAAAGAAATTGTGTATTCCATATTCATCCTTGCGTGAATTACTTGTTCGAGAAGCATACGGCAGTGGTTTGTTGGGTGACTTTGGCATAACTAAGACTTTACACATATTGCAATAGCATTTTTTTTGGCCACACATGAAATGTGATGTAGAAAGGGTTTGTGCAAGATGCATTACTTGTAGGCAAGCTAAGTTTAGGCAACAATCACATGGATTTTATACATCACTTCTTATTCCTAGTGCACTTTGGGTTGATATTTTTATGAATTTTGTTTTAGAATTACCTAGGATAAAAAGGGGGAGAGAATCAGTTTTTGTGATTGTTGATAGGTTTTTTAAGATGGTATACTTTATTGCATATTATAAAACTGATGATGCATCACATATAGCTGATTTGTTTTTCAAAAAGGTTGTTAGGTTGCATGGAATGCCCAAAACTATTGTTTCAAATCGAGACCTAAAGTTCTTAAGTTACTTTTGAAAGACGTTGTGGGAAAAGTTAGAAATTAAATTATTATTTTTTACTACTTATCACCCACAAACAGATGGTCAAACTAAAGTAGCAAATAAGTCATTGTCTACGTTGTTGCATACTATCAAACAAAAGAACTTGAAAACTTGGGAAAGTTGCTTGCCTCATGTTGAATTTGCTTATAATCATTGTATTCATTTTGCCACTAAGTTTTCACCTTTTGAAATTATTTATGGTTTTAATCCATTAACTTGTTTGGATTTAACTTTACCCATGAGTGAGCCCGTTAATTTAGATGGCAAGAAAAAAGTTAATTTCATTAAGCAGATTCATAAGAAAGCAAGGCAACACATAAAACAACGAACGGAACAATATGCTAAGCAAGCCAATAAGGGACATAAGAAGGTTGTCTTTGAACTAGGAGATTGAGTTTGGTTACATATGAGGAACGATCGGAACAATAATACCACCCTAAAATTGTTACTAAAAGTTGTAGAGTTTCGAAGAAAACACTTACCACTCTATGGAAAAATTCTTCAAGAGATATATAACAAAAGAATTTTATTTAACTCAACTCAAAATAACTTGATTTTAATACTACATACTTGAAACCTTTATATAGGCTTTTACCAAAAAAAAAATGTCAAAAGTTGGCCCAACAACTAGTAGAAATTTCAATGGTTGGGCCAATAACCATTACCTAATTTTGATAAATTAAATACAAACATTTAAGACTCTTTGGAAATAAACCCAAACAGTTAAGACTTTGAATTAAAACTCACCAAATCCTCCATTCATTTAGAAATTAAATAAAATACATTAAATTTAAGATAAAAAATCCGTGCATCCATATTCTGCCTTGAAAATGAGCATGTTCTGAAAAAGTTATCATAACTTTCTTTAGAAAACTCTAAATGCTAAACCGTAAAATTTTGTGAAAAACTTACTTCTTTAACTCAATGGTACTAACCTCTTTACGAAATATTACTTTAGTGAATATAATTTAAATTCCAAAATCACCTCTCTGACAGTGTCTTTACAACTAAGTAAATTAAGGTAATCTTCTTAAACTTATTGGCACTTAAGTTCTGCTCTTAATGTTTGGACACTCCCATGTCAATTTCCCTTGGTTGAAAAAGACTCATCATTGAATCTATATTGTTGTGATTCTCATCGTATAGAGATAAATCTGAAACGTTCAATGTTGATGAAACACCATAACTTTCTGGCAACTCAATCTTGTAAGTATTTTCTACAAATCGTTGCAATAGTTAAATGGTCAATCAGCTTTAGGCTTGAGTTTAGCATATTTTTCAGGTGGAAAACGTGCTTTTCGAAGACGTATCCAAATCAAATCTCCTTCCTTGAACTTGACATGCTTGCGATATTTGTTTGCAGAAAGTCGATACTTCTCATTTTGTTTCGAAATTCTGTCACAAACTTGCTCAAGAAGCTTTTTGATACTCTTAACTCTTACTTTAACATCTCCATTAAAGTATTGATGAATTGGAAATGGAGCTAAATCCATTTGACTAATAGGATTTTTGCCATAAATTACCTCAAAAGGACTTTGACCAGTAGATTGACTACTTGATTGATTATAAGCAAATTCAATTTGAGGAAAAATAACATCCAAATATCGGATATTCTTACAACAAAACTTCGTAAGACATTTCTCAAACTTCAATTTATCACTTCTGTTTGACCATTAATTTGAGGATGATGAGAAGAGCTAAAATTGAGACTAGTGTCAAGTTTTACCAATCGTTTGAATGATGTGCACTGAGCCTAATTTCTTTAAGACGTATATCTTGAATTGTATTTAAATCACACATTTTTTTAATTAGTCCATTTAATGCACTTTCCAACGTCTTGACTCTAGCTCTTATAATTAGTCCACTCGACACGCTTAGCGAATCATATAGATGCTGCAATTAAGTGTCTCCAGCCTTATATATGAGTTTCTTCTCTTGTTTACGTGGTTGCCCAACTTCGTTTGCATCATTCTCCCCCTTTTGAAAAAGATTTGTCCTCAAATCGCTACCTATATCAAAACGAGATAAATTAGAAACATTAAAGTTTGTACTAACCCCATACTGACATGGTAGTTCAAGTTATAGGCATTATCATTGATGTGTTCCACTGCTCGAAATGGGCCATCTTCCCTTGGTAGATGTTTAGATTGTCTTTCCTCGGGAAAAAGAGCCTTTCTCATAGGCAACCAAACTCAATCTCTTGATTCAGGTAAAAAAAGTAAAGGTGCATTAGTCAATTTTTCTTTGATGAGTTTGAATGCCTTTTTCCACTTAAACGAAATATTTTTCCTGATGACATGATTTGGTAGTAAAATCTCGAATAAAGCGCCGATAAAAACTGGCCAACCTATGAAAGCTTCTTACTTGATTCGTCTAAGTAGGAGTTCGCCATTCTTGAATTGTTTTCACCTTCTCCTCATCGACCTCAATTCCTTTAACACTTACAGAAAAACAAAAAAACATAAGCTTATTCGTGCAAAATGATGCAAACAAAGTTGTGCAACCACGTAAACAAAAGGAGAACCTCAGACATAAGGTTGAAGACACTCAATTACAACATTTATATGATTCGCTAAGCGTGTCGAGTGGATCGATTACAAGAGTTAAAGCCAAGACATTGGAAAGTGGCTTAAATGGACTAATTAAAAAGATGTGTGATTCAAATACAGTTCAAGATACACATCTTGAAGAAATAGGCTCAGTGAACATCATTCAAGCGACCAGAGTCCAAGAAGACTAATATGAAAATGTTCAAAAATTATAGTCCATTTATGTAATTTTAAGAATCTTAAAATGATGTAATCACTTATATTATACACATTCGACGTCATTGCTTACGTTTTCACATTTAAAATTTATAGGTTTTTAAAGTCATAAAGTTTGAATTTATTTTATCAAATTGTTAGATAAGATTGATAACCTAACTTTTGACATTTTCCCTTTGTATTTGCCTATAAAAAGGCTTTCATTTCCTGAAATGAAGAAGTAATATTGAGTGTTAAATTATTTCTTATAAGTCCTTGTTCTTGAGCTCTTCAAGTTTAATTTCTTGTGACGTTCAAAACAATCAAACTTATTATTTAGATTCTTAAGTGTTTTCTTAAGGATTTTTGGCGTTTGAATAAATCATAATCTTGGTTCTTATCTAGATAAGCATCGAGTCAAGACTCTATAAACTTGCGTCTTGGGGAAATCTTAGGGTTCTTCACGGTATTGGCAAGGTTCGTATCATTTGGTATCAGAGCTTTGGTTTCAAGGTAAGTTTAAATTATCCTTTATATCTTTGTTGTTCCTTTACTTCTCCAATTATAATTCTGAAAAAAATAAAAGAAATACAAAAAAATATATATTATGGCCAAATTCCAATTTTTTGTTTTATTTGCTTCAATTTATTTTGAGTTCATATTTTCATTTCTACTTCCTTAAAAAAAAGAAATAAAGCAAAAAAAAAAGAAAAAAAAAGAGAATTGTTGTTATCTATTATATTCATAATTTCTTGTAGTATTGGCCTAATATTCCTCATTCTTGATCCAATATTATCATTGCTTGCATCAATTTCTTAAGAATTACTTATTGAATCTTGTGATTTATTTTGGTTGCTTCTCATCTTAAAATTGCCACTGAAAATTTGATTCATAGTGTGCGAGTGTGAGAACATTTGAGTACTCAAACACAAGAGTGAGTAAAAACACGTGAGGGAGTGTCTGTGAGGTTTCTAACTTTGTTTTGCAAATTTTAAATGTGTCTCACAATCAAGAAGAAAATTCAACCTCGAGGGTACAACAACCAAGCACCCCAAACCTACAATTGTAGGCGTTATTGGGAGAGATGAGACAGATGATAAAGGCTAAGTTAGAACCAATCCATGAGAGGATGGATAGGTTGGAAGAAAAGACATCAAGAGCGCAACATCAAAGCTCTTTTATTAGACAGCCACCTAGGCAAGTGCAACCAAGGGTACAATGGGGTAATGTTGAGGATGATGAGAAGCTAGATGAATCACCTATTAACCGAGGCAAAAATTTGCATCGTTATGAGAATAGAGAAGCTAGGTTGGGTAGACATAAGTTGGATAATGATTTAAGAAGTATTAAGGTGAAAATTCCACCGTTCCAAGATAGAAACGATTCTGAAGTTTATTTAGAGTGGGAGAAGAAAATAGAGATGGTTTTCGATTGTCACAACTACTCCGAAATCAAAAACGTAAAACTTGCGGCCATTGAACTTACTGATTATGCTATTATTTGATGGGATCAATTGTTGAAGGATAGGAGAAGAAATCAAGAACGTCCTGTTGAAATGTGAGACGAGATGAAGACAATAATGAGAAGACGTTTTATTCCAAACTACTACCATCTGGAGTTGTTCAATAAATTGCAGCGTTTCACTCAAGTATCTAAAAGCGTAGATGAATACTACAAAGAGGTGGAGGTTGCTATGATCCGAGCAAATGTAGAGGAGGATAGAGAAGTTACCATGGCTAGATTCTTACATCGTTTAAATCGTTAGATCGCAGATGTGGTGGAAATGCAACATTATGTAGAGTTGACAGATATAGTACATCAAGCCATCAAAGTTGAGCAACAATTAAAGCGAAGAAACATGGCTAGGAGAGGAGCAAGCACGAATGCTACAAACTCATAGAGATCAACTCCTAAATGGCAGGAATTTCCATTAATAAAGTCTAATTCTGATTACGGATGCTAAACAAGTTGTGCTGTAAAAACAAGGTAACATTGAATCTACCACTTCTAGAAATCGTGATATTAAGTGTTTTAAATATCAAAGTAGGGGTCATATAGCTAGCCAATGCCCAAATAAAAGGGTAATGGTGATAAATGCTTAAGGGGAGATTAAGTTGGAAGAAGAAGAAGATGATGAAATAGAAGACATGCCATATCTTGAAGATAAATACGAAGGGCAATATGCTGCGGAAGGAAGAGTTATTAGTGGCAAGATGAGCTCTTAGCGGCAAGATGAGCTCTTAGTGCACAGATTAAGGAAGAAGAAAATGATCAACGGGAGAACTTGTTTCATAATGGGTGTTTCATCAACAATAAAGTTTGTAGCGTTATAATTGATGGAGGAAGTTGCACCAACGTGGCCAGCACCGAATTAGTGGAGAAATTGTCATTACCTACCATTAAAATCCACGACCGTACTAGCTTCAATGGCTAAACAATTGTGAAGAAATTAAGATAACAAAACAAGTGTTGGTAGCATTTTCTATTGGCAAGTATGAGGATAAGGTCTTTTGTGATGTGATTCGTATGCATGCATGTCACATCCTATTGGACAGACCATGGCAGTACGATCGACGAGTCACACACGACGGTTTTACCAATAGATACTCTTTTACTATCGAAAGGCAACCTATATCAATTGTACCATTGACTCCAAAACAAATTCTCGAAACCCAATTAAATATGCAAAAAGCGAGTGAAAAGGAAAAAGAAAATGAGAAATGCAAAAATGTGAAAGAGAGTGAAAAAAAATGAGAGAGTTGCAACGTTGATGTGTGAGAGAGAGGAAAAATACAATTTTATTGAAAAAAAAAGTGAGATCAAGAGAGCTTTACTTTCACAACAGCCCCTTATAGTACTTATGTACAAGGAGGCCTTTTTGTATACTGACGATTTTGGCGGATCCTTACCGAACAATGTTATGTTTCTTTTGCAGGAATTTGTAGATGTCTTTCCTGATGAGGTGCCCCCTGGTTTACCTCAAATTCGAGGAATTAAACATCAAATTGATTTTATACCCGATGCAACAATTCCAAACCGACTGGCTTATAGAAGTAATCCCGAGGAGACAAAGGAACTTTAATGACAAGCTAATGCATTGATGGAGAAAGGGTATGTTAGAGAAAGCATGAGTCCTTGTGCTGTTCTGGTGCTACTAGTGCTTAAGAAAGATGGGACATGGAGGATGTGTGTTAATTGCCGAGCTGTCAGCAATATTACAATAAAGTATCAACATCTCATTCCTCGATTAGATGATATCTTAGTTGAATTGCATAGATATTGTGTGTTTTCTAAAATTAATCTTAAGAGTAGATACCATCGAATTAGGATGAAAGAAGAGGATGAGTGGAAAACTGTATTTAAAAAAAATTATGATTTGTATGAATGGTTAGTTATGCCTTTTAGGTTAACTAATGCACCTAGTACTTTCATAAGACTTATAAACCATGTTTTGCGTGCTTTCATTGGTAAATTCGTAATAGTCTATTTTGACGATATATTGATTTATAGCAAAAACTTGAATGATCATGTTGAACATTTAAAACTTGTTTTAGAGGTTTTAAGGAAGGAAATGCTATTTGCTAATTTTAAGAAATGTACATTTTGCACGGATAAGCTTGTGTTTCTCAGTTTTGTTGTAAGTGCTAAAGGGATTGAGGTTGATGAGGATAAGGTGAAGGCTATCGACGCTTTGTTCGAGATTTTAGTAGCATAGCTGCACCCTTAACCGAAGTCATCAGGAAGAATGTTCCTTTCAAGTGGGGAAAAGAGCAAGAAAAGGCATTTAAACTTATCAAAGAAAAATTGACTAATACATTTTTACTTGTTTTACCTAACTTTACTAAAACATTTGAGATAAAGTGTCATGCTTCAGGTACAAGAATCGGAGGCATACTAATGCAAGAAGGAAGACCAATTGCGTACTTAAGTGAGAAACTAAATGGCGCGGCTTTAAACTATCCCACTTACGACAAAGAATTGTATGCATTGGTTCGAACTCTAAAAACTTGGCAGTATTACCTTTAACCCAAACAGTTTGTGATTCATGCGGATCACGAATCCTTAAAACATTTAAAGGCGCAGCACAAATTAAGCAGACGTCATGCCAAATGGGTGGAGTTCATCGAGACTTTTCCTTATGTGATCAAATACAAATAAGGCAAAGAAAATATAGTTGCTGATACACTATCACGCAGGTATGTTTTACTTTCAACTCTTGATGCTAAATTGCTTGGATTTGAGTACATCAAGGAGTTGTATGTAACGGACTCTAATTTTTGTGACTTGTTTAAAAATTGCACTAAGGGAGCATGTGGGAAGTTCTATTTACATGATAGTTTCCTATTTTGAGAAAATAAATTGTGTGTTCCATATTCATCCTTGCGTAAGTTACTTGTTCGAGAAACACACGGTGGTGGTTTGATGGGTCACTTTAGCATAGTTAAGACTTTACACATATTGCATGAACATTTTTTTTAGCCGCACATAAAACGTGACGTAGAAAAGGTTTGTGCGAGATGCATTACTTGTAGGCAAGTTAAGTTTAGGCAATAACCATATGGATTGTATACACCACTTTCTATTCCTAGTGTACCTTGGGTGAATATTTTTATGAATTTTGTTTTGAGATTACCTAGGATAAAGAGGAGGAGAGACTCAATTTTTTTCATTGTTGATAGATTTTCTAAGATGGCAGACTTTATTGCATGTCATAAAACTGATGATGCATCACATATAACTGATTTGCTTTTCAAGAAAGTTGTTAGTTTGCATGGAATGTCCAAGACTATTGTCTCAAATCGAGAAGCAAAGTTCTTAAGTTACTTTAGACATTATGGGGAAAGTTAGGAACTAAATTATTATTTTCTACTACTTGTCACCTACAAACAGATGGTCAAACCGAAGTATTAAATAAGACATTCTCTACTTTGTTGCGTACTATCATACAAAAGAATCTGAAAACTTGGGAAGATTGCTTGCCGCATATTGAATTTGCTTATAATCATTGTGGTTATTCTGTTACTAAGTTTTCATCTTTTGAAATTGTCTATGGTTTTAATCCACTAACTCCTTTGAATTTAACTCCTTTACCTTTGAATAAGCGCGTTAATTTAGATGGCAAGAAGAAATCTGATTTCATTAAGCAGATTCATGAGAAAGCAAGGCAACACATAGAACAACGAAACTTATATGTTCTTGCTCATGAGCTCTTCAAGTTTAATTTTTGTAGCGTTCAAAACAACCAAACTTATCATTTAGATTCTTAAGTGTTTTCTTACGGATTTTAGGTGTGGCGTTTGAGTAAATCATAGTCTTGGTTCTTATCTAGATAGGTATCGGGTCAAGACTCTATAAACTTGCATCTTGGAAAATTTTGGGGTTCTTTACTACATTTGGTGTTGGGTTTCGTCACGATATTGGCGAGTTTCGTATCATAAAATATACATTTCTTAAAATTTGCAAATAACCCTTCTTTCCTTAAAACCTCTCAAATAAGTTTTAAATGTTTAACATGATCATTTAAGATATCATCAAAATAGACTACTACGAATTTGCCAATGAAAGCACACAAAATATGGTTCATAAGTCTCATGAAAGTACTAGGTCCAATAGTTAACCCAAAAGGCATAACTAACCATTCATACAAACCATATTTTGTTTTAAATGTAGTTTTTCAGTCATCCCCTTCTTTCATCCTAATTTGATGGTATCCACTCTTAGGATCAATTTTAGAAAATACACAAAATCCATACAATTCATCTAACTTATCATCTAATTGAGGAATAGGATGTTGATACTTTACCATAATATTGTTGATAGCTCAGCAATCAACACACATCCTCCATGTCCCATCTTTCTTACGCACAAGGACTCATACTTTCTCTAACATACCCTTTCTCCATCAACTCATTAACTTCTCGTTGAAGTTCCTTTGTCTCTTTGAGATTACTTCTATAAGCTAGTCGGTTCGGAATTGTTGCACATCGAGTATAAAATCAATTTGATATTCAATTCCTCGAATTGGAGGTAAACCGAGGGCACCTCTTCAGAAAAGACATTCTCGAATTCCTGCAAAAAAAACATAACATTGCTCGACAAGAATCCGGCAAAATCGTCAATACACAAAAAGGCTTTCTTGTACATAAGTGCTATAAGGGGCTGTTATGAAAGTAAAACTCTCTTGATCTCACTTTTTTTGCAATAAAATTGTATTTTTCCTCTCTCTCACATATCAACGTTGCAACTCTCTCATTTTTCCTCTCACTCTTTTTCAAATTTTTGCCTTTCTTGTTTTCTTTTTTCTTTTCACTTGGTTTTTGCATCTTTAATTAGTTTTCGAAAACTTGTTTTGGAGTCAATGGTACAAGTGATATAGGTTGCCTTTTGATGGTAAAAGAGTATCTATTGTCATATGTGACTCGTCAATCGTATTGCCATGGTCTGCCTAATAAGATGTGACATACGTGTATAGGAATCACGTCACAAAGAACCTTATCCTCATACTTGCCAATAGAGAATGACACCAACACTTGTTTTGTTGCTTTGATTTCTCCACAATTGTTTAGCCATTGAAGCTGGTACAATCGTGGATGTTTTCATGGTAGGTAACAACAATTTCTCCACTGATTTGGTGCTGGCCACGTTGGTGCAACTTCCTCCATCAATTATAACGTTGCAAACTTTATTGTTGACAAAACACCGAGTATGAAACAAGTTCTCCCGCTAATCATTTTCTTCTTCCTTAAGAGCTTGTCTTGCCACTAATAATTCTCCTTCCGCAGCATATTACCCTTTGTAGTTATCTTCAAGAGATGGCATGTCTTCTATTTCGTCTTCTTCTTCTCCTTCCGACTCAATCTCCCCTTGAGCATTGATCACCATTACCATTTTATTTGAGCATTGGCTAGCTATATAACCCCTGCCTAAACATTTAAAACACTTAATGTCACGATTTCTAGAAGCGGTGGATTCAATGTTACCTTGTGTTTGCAGAACAACTTGTTTAACATTCTTAGAAGCTTCGGAATTAGACTTTATTAATGGAAATTCTTGCCGTTTAGGAGTTGATCTCAATGAGTTTATAGCAGTCGTGCTTGCTCCTCTCCTAACCATGTTTCTTCGCTTCAATTGTTGCTCAACTTTGATGGCTTGGTGTACCATATCTGTCAACTCTACATAATATTGCATCTCTACCATGTCTGCGATCTCACGATTTAAACCATGTAAGAATCTAGCCATGGTAGTTTCTCTATCCTCCTCTACAGTTGCTCGGATCTTAACAACTTTCATCTTTTTGTAGTATTCATCTACGCTTTTAGATCCTTGAGTGAGATGCTGCAATTTATTGCACAACTCCAAATGGTAGTAGTTTGGAATAAAACGTCTTCTCATTATTGTGTTCATCTTATCCCACGTTTCAACAGGACGTTCTTGATTTCTTCTCCTATCCTTCAACAATTGATCCCACCAAATAATAGCATAATCAGTAAATTCAATGGCCGCAAATTTTATGTTTTTGATCTCAAAGTAGTTGTGACAATCGAAAATCATCTCTATTTTCTTCTCCCACTCTAAATAAGCTTGAGGATCATTTCTACCTTGAAACAATGGAATTTTCACCTTAATACTTCCTAAATCATCATCCAACTTAGGTCTACCCAACCTATCTTCTCTATTCCTATAACCATGCAAATTCCTGCCCCGGTTCATTGGTGATTCATCTTACTGCTCATCATTCTCAACATTACCCCATTGTACCCTTGGTTGCACTTGCCTAGGTGGTTGTCTAATGGAAGAGCTTTAATGTTGTCCTTTTGATGTCTCTTCTTCCAACCGATCCATCTTCTCACGGATTGGTTCTAACTCAGCTCTCATCATCCATCTCATCTCCCCCAATAACGCCTGTAATTGTAGGTTCAGAGTGGTTGGTTGTCATACCCTCGTAATTGAATTTTCTTCTTAATTGTGAGACATATTTAAAATATTGCAAAACAAAGTTAGAAACCTCACAAGCACTCTCTCACATGTTTTCATTCACTCTTATGTTTGAGCACTCAAATATTCTCACACTCGAACACTCTTAATCAAAATTTCAGTGGTAATTTTAAGATGAGAAGCAAGCAAAACAAATCACAAGATTCAATAAGCAATTCTTAAGAAATTGATGCAAGTAATGACAATATTGAATCAAGAATAAGGAATATTAGGCCAATATTACAAGAAATCATGAATATAATAGATAACAATAATTCTCTTTTTTTTTCTCTCTTTTTTTTTTTTTTGCTTTGTTTCCTTTTTCTTTTCTTTTTTTTTTAGGAAGTAGAAATGAAAATATGAACTCAAAATAAATTGAAGGAAGTAAAACACAAAATTCGAATTTGGACCAATTAAGGAGGAATTTTGCCATAATAATTTTTTTTCTATTTTTTTTTCAAAATTCTAATTTAAGAAATAAAGGAACAATAAAGATGTAAAGGATAACTTAAACTTGCCTTGAAACCAAAGCTCTGATACCAAATGATACGAACTTTGCCAATAACACGACGAAACCCAACACCGAATGTAGTAAATAACCCCAAAATTTCTCCAAGACGCAAGTTTATTGAGTTTTGACCCGATACCTATTTAGATAAGAACTCAGATTATGATTACTCAAACGCCACACTAAGATCCTTTAAAAAACACTTAAAAATGTAAATGATAAATTTGATTGTTTTGAACGTCATAAGAAATTAAACTTCAAAAGTTCAAGAATAAGAACTTGTAAGAAATAACTTAATACTCAAATTGTTTATTTCATTTAAAAAATGAAAACCTTTTTATAAATAAATATAAAGAAAAAATGTCAAAAGTTAAGCCAACAATCCTACCTAACAATTTGATAAAAAAAAAAAATACAAATTTTATGATTTTTAAAAAAACTACAAATTTGAAACAAGAAAACGTAAACAATGATATCATATATATATGACGTAAGCAATGACGTCGTATGTGTGTGATGTAAGTGACTACATCATTTTAAAATTCTTAAAAATTACATAAATGGATTATAATTTTTTTTTTTTATATTCGTCTTCTTGGATTTCGATCGTTTAAATGATGTGTACTGAGCCTAATTTCTCTAAGATGTGTATTTTGAATTGTATTTAAATCACACATCTTTTTATTAGTCCATTTAATACACTTTCTAAGGTCTTGGCTCTAGCTCTTATAATACTCGGCACGCTTAGCGAATCATATAGATGCTGCAATTGAGTGTCTCCAGCCTTATGTATGAGTTTCTCCTCTTATTTACGTGGTTACGCAACTTCATTTGCATCAATTCTGGCCCCAAAAATTGTACATTTTCAACTTCTCAATTTTTGAAATATATTACACTGTGTTTTATCTACACGTGATGGTTAGTAGCAATTCGGGTCAATCATCTCAAAACAAAATCATTTTTCAAGTCTGCTTCCTATTTGAAAATTTTAGCCTCTAAAATCGTATATTTTTCAACTTCTCCATTTTTGAAATATATTATAGCGTGTTTTATCTTCACATGATGGTGAGTAGTAATTCGGGTTGATTGTCTTAAAATGAAGTCGTTTTTCGAGTCCGCTTCCCATTGGACAACTCTAGCTCCAAAAATTATACATTTTAAATTTCTCTGTTTTCTAAATAAAATGCACTGTAATGATCCTCACGTGTGGTGAGTAGCAATACGTGTGGTCCACCTCGATACAGAGTCGTTTCTAGAGTCCGTTTCCCGTTTGACAATTCTGGCCCCGAAAATCGTGCATTTTCAACTTCTCGATTTTCAAAAAAAAGTGTACCTTGTTGATCCTCAGGCGATGGTGAGTAGCAATACGAGTGGATTGTTTGGAAACGAGTCATTTTTTGAGTTTACTTCTTATTTGACAATTCTGGCCCCAAAAATCGTACATTTTTTAACTTCTCTATTTTTAAAATGTAATGATTCTCACGTGATGGTGAGTAGCAATACGTATGAAACATCTTGATACAAATTCGTTTTTCAAGTCTGCTTCCCATTTGATGATACTGGCCTTGAAAATCGTGCATTTTCAAAATGAAATGCATCATGTTGATCTTCATGCGATAGTGAGTAGCAATACGTGTGGCCCATCTTAATATAAAGTCATTTTTCGAGTCTGCATTCCCTTCGACATTTCTGGCCCGAAAATTGTATATTTTCAACTTCTCCATTTTCTAAATAAAATGTAATGTGATGATCCTCACGTAATGGTAAGTACCAATACATGTGCTCTGTCTCGATACAGAGTCATTTTTCTAGTCCGTTTCCTGTTCAGCAATTATAGACTAAAAAATCGTGCACTTTTAACTTCTCCATTTTTTAAATAAAAAACACTATGTTAATTCTCACGCGATAGTGAGTAGCAATGCGTGTGGCCCATCAAGATACAAAGTCGTTTTTCGAGTCTATTTCCTATTTGATAGTTGCAGTCCCAAAAATCGTATATTTTCAACTTCTCCATTTTTGAAATAAATTGTACCGTGTTGATCTTCACGTGATGGTGAGTAGCAATATGTGTGGCCAGTCTCAATGCGAAGTCGTTTTACATGTCTGCTTTCTGTTTGACAATTTCGACTCCGAAAATCGTGATTTTTAACTTCTTCGTTTTCGAAACAAAACACACCGTGATGATCCTCACGTGATGGTGAGTAGCAATACTCATGGCCCATCTCGATACAAAGTCATTTTTCGAATCTGTTTCTTGTTTGACAATTCCGTTCCCTAAAATTGTATATTTTCAACTTCTTCATTTTTAAAATATATTACACTGTGTTTTATCTTCACGTGATGGTAAGTAGCAATTTGGGTCCATCGTCTTAAAATGAAGTCGTTTTTCGAGTTTGCACCCAATTTGACAATTCTGGCCGCAAAAATCGTATATTTTCAACTTCTCCGTTTTCGAAATATATTACACTATGTTATATCTTCACATGATGGTGAGCAGCAATTCAAGTCAATCGTCTCAAAATGAAATCGTTTTTCGAGTCTACTTCTCGTTTGAAAATTCCAGCCCCTAAAATCGTATATTTTCAATTTCTTCATTTTCGAGATACATTACACCGTGTTTTATCTTCACGTGATGGTGAGTAGTAATTCGGGTCGATCATCTCAGAACGAAGTAATTTTTCGAGTATACTTCCCGTTTGACAATTCCGGCCCCAAAAATCGTACATATTTAACTTCTCTGTTTTTGGAAAAAAAATGTACCATGTTAATCCTCATGCGAAGGTGAGTAGCAATTCGGGTTGATCGTCTCGAAACGAAGTAGTTTTTCAAGTCTGCTTTCCGTTTGACAAATCTGGCCCCAAAAATCGTACATTTTCAACTTCTCCGTTTTCGAAATAAAATGCATCATAATGATCCTCACGCGATGTTAAATAGCAATACGTGCAGCCCCGTCTTGATACGAAGTCATTTTTTGAGTCTGCCTCCTATTTGACAATTATACCCCCAAAAATCGCACACTTTCAACTTCTCTGTTTTTAAAATAAAATGCATCGCGAGGATCTTCACATGATGTTGAGTAGCAATACGTGTGGCCCATCTCGATATGAAGTCATTTTCCGATTCTGTTTTCCTTTTTACAATTCCAGCCTCCAAAATCGTGCAAGTTCAACTTCTCCGTTTTCGTAATAAAATGTACCGTGAGAGTTTTCATTGAAGCTCTACAACCTTTAATAAGAATTTTAGGGTGGTGTTTCTATATCCCTTTGTTGTTAATATTAGGAATCCAGATTAGTAATCTATTTTTCCTTAACAAACATTAATTTTTCCACATACCTTCATTTTCCGATATCAATTTGGTATCAGAGCTCAAGGTTCCATGGCTACCCGTCTTCGCCAAAAACAATCTGAGGAAGGTCCTTCAAATACAAAAGCTGATCCTCGTGATGCTCTAATGGCAGAAATGAGGAGGCAAATCCAGCAACTTCAACAACGGTCTGAGACATTTGAAAATCAAGAGAGAATTCAGCAGCATATAGAACCTATCCATGAAGCTCTTAGCGTAGAAGAAGAGGGCTAAGTCACTTGTCAAGTGGCAGCAACACTCCCCCACACCCAAGAGAGTTATGAAACTTTCATTTTGAAAACATTTCAATATGAAAGTTAATATTCTAGATTTCGAAGGAAGGATGCAGCCGAAAGAATTTGTTGATTGTCTCCAAACCATTGAATGAATTTTTGAGTTCAAGGATGTTCCTAAACATATGAAGGTGAAGCTTGTTGCCATCAAGCTAAAGAAGCATGCATCTTTATGGTAGGAAAATCTCAAGAGACAAAGAGTACGTGAAGGAAGAGGTAAAATTGTCACTTGGGAAAAGATGAAGAGGGAACTCAAGCGAAAATACGTACCGAAAAATTAGCGGCAAGATATTTTCTTGAAGTTTCACAATTTCAACTAAAAAGATCTATCTGTGGAAGAATATAATGCTGAATTTAATCACCTTATGTTAAAGTGTGATATTGTTAAGCCGAAAGAACAAACGATAGCTCGTTATTTAGGAGGATTGAGATCAGAAATTGGAAATATAGTCCAATTGCAACCTTATTGGAGCTACAATGATGTGTGTAGACTGGCTCTAAAGGTGGAGAAGCAACAAAGAGAAGCACGAGGGAGTGGCAGTTGTTTTTCAGCCCGTGACATCACTTCCAATCGTGGGAACACCTCTATTTCCAAAAATACTTCTACCGTGAAATCAACAACCAAGATTCCTGCCAAGAATGATGTGGGAACTAGCTCTAAGCAGCAACCAAGCATGAATTCTCGACGATGCTTCAAATGTCAAGGTGTTGGGCATATTGCTTCTGAATGTCCTAATCACAAAATTATCACACTTTTTTGAAGAAGATGCTCATGAAGAAATTGAGGGAGGTCCACAATTTGATGCTGAAGTTCCAAAAGAAGTAGAAGAAGATGATGTTGTATATGCTGATTATGACGAATCCCTTATTATGTGGCAAAGTTTGAGCGTTGCATTTGAAGGAGAAGATTGGTTGCGAAAGAACATTTTTCACACAAGATGTACTTCTAATGGCAAGGTTTGTAACGTCATCATTGATGGTGGCAGCTTTGAGAATGTGGTGTCTACTGAAATGGTGGAGAAGTTGTGCCTTAAAACTGAGCAACATCCTCAACCATACAAACTTTCTTGGCTTCGAAAGGGCAATGAGATAAAGGTAAACAAACGTTGTCTTGTTTTGTTTTCAATTGGAAAAAAATATATGGATGAAGTTTGGTATGATGTTGTGCCCATGGATGCTTGTCATTTACTTTTGGGAAGACCTTGACAATATGATAGAAAGGTTATGCATGATGGGTATAAAAACACTATAGTTTTGTTAAAGATGGAACAAAGATAGTTCTGGGCTCGTCAAAGATGGAAAATATTCCTAAACCTGTAAAAAATTAGGGAAACAATTTGCTTGTCATATCAAAATGTCGAAAGGAGTTGAATTTAGGGAATGAAGTTTATGTTCTAGTTGTGTTTGAGAAAATGAAGATGGCAATAAACCACCGCAAATCATGAAGCAACTTCTTGAAGAGTTTCATGATGTTGTTTGATACGAACCTCGCCAATAGTGTGACGAAACTCAACACCAAATGTAGTAAAGAACCCCAAGATTTTTCCAAAATGCAAGTTTATTAAACCTTGAACCAATACCTATCTAGATAAGAACCAAGATTATGATTTACTCAAACACCACACCAAGACCCTTAAGAAAACACTTAAAAATTTATATGATATGTTTAGTTGTTTTGAACGCCACAAGAAATTAAACTTGAAAAGTTCAAGAACAAGAACTTGTAAGAAATAACTTAACACTCAAATTGCTTATTTCATTTCAAGAAATGAAAGCCTTTTTATAGGCAAATACAAAGGAAAATGTTAAAAGTTAGGTTATCAATTTTACTTAACAATTTGACAAAATAAATTCAAATTTTATGACTTTCAAAACCTATAAATTTTAAACATGAAAACGTAAACAATGACGTCATATATATATGACGTAAGCAATGACGTCGAATATGTATGATGTAAGTGATTACATCATTTTAAAATTCTTAAAATTACATAAATGCACTATAATTTTTGAACATTTTCATATTAGTCCTCTTGGACTCCGGTCGCTTGAATAATGTTCACTGAGCCTAATTCTTCAAGACATGTATCTTGAATTATATTTGAATCACACATCTTTTTAATTAGTCCATTTAAGGCACTTTCCAATGTCTTGGCTCTAGCTCTTGTAATCGGTCCACTCAACACGCTTAGCGAATTATATAGATGCTGTAATCGAGTGTCTCCAACCTTATGTCTGAGGTTCTCCTCTTGTTTACATGGTTGCACAACTTTATTTGCATCAAATATTCTGCGGAAGGAGAATATAGTGGCAAGACGAGCTCTTAGCGCACAGATTAAAGAAGAAGAAAATGATCAGCGGGAGAACTTGTTTCATACTTGGTATTTCATCAACAATAAAGTTTGCAGTGTTATAATTGATGGAGGAAGTTGCACCAATGTGGCCAGCACCGAATTTGTGGAGAAATCAAGATAACAAAACAAGTGTTGGTGGCATTCTCTATTGGCAAATATAAGGATGAGGTCCTTTGTGACATGATTGCTATGCATGCATGTCACATTCTATTGGGCAGACCATGGTAGTACGATCGACGAGTCACACACAACGGTTTTACCAATAGATACTCTTTTACCATCAAAAGGCAACTCATATCACTTGTACCATTGACTCCAAAACAAATTCTCGAAGACCAATTAAAGATACAAAAAGCGAGTGAAAAGAAAAAAGAAAATGAGAAAGGCAAAAATGTGAAAATGAGAGAGTTGCAACGTTAATGTGTGAGAGAGAGGAAAAATACTATTTTATTGTAAAAAAAAAAAAGTGAGATCAAGAGAGTTTTACTTTCACAACAGCCCCTTATAGTACTTATGTACAAGGAGGTCTTTTTGTGTACTGACAGTTTTGCCGGATCTTTACCGAGCAATGTTACGTTTCTTTTGCAGGAATTCTAAGATGTCTTTCCTGAAGAGGTGCCTCCTGATTTACCTCCAATTCGAGGAATTAAACATCAAATTGATTTTGTACCCAGTGCAACAATTCCAAACCAACCAGCTTATAGAAGTAATCCCGAAAAGACAAAAGAACTTCAACGACAAGTTAATGAGCTGATGGAGAGAGGGTATGATAGAAAAAGCATGAGTCCTTGTGCGGTTTCGGTGTTACTAGTGCCTAAGAAAGATGGGATGTGGAGGATGTGTGTTGATTGCCGAGCTGTCAACAATATTACGGTAAAGTATCGACATCCCATTCCTCGATTAGATGATATGTTAGATGAATTACATGGATCTTGTGTGTTTTCTAAAATTGATCTTAAGAGTAGATACCATCAAATTAGGATGAAAGAAGGGGATGAGTGGAAAACTGCATTTAAAACCACATATGGTTTGTATGAATGGTTAGTTATGCCTTTTGGATTAACTAATGCACCTAGTACTTTCATGAGATTTATGAACCATGTTTTGCGTGCTTTCATTGGCAAATTCATAGTAATCTATTTTGATGATATCTTGATTTATAGCAAAAACTTGAATGATCATGTTGAACATTTAAAACCTGTTTTAGTGGTTTTAAAGAAAGAAAGGCTATTTGCTAATTTTAAAAAATGTACATTTTGCATGGATAAGCTTGTGTTTCTTGGTTTTGTTGTAAGTACTAAAGAGATTGCGGTTGATGAGGAGAAGGTGAAGGCAATTCAAAAATGGCCAACGCCTACTTCGACGAATCAAGCAAGAAGCTTTCATGGATTGGCCAGTTCTTATCGGTGCTTTGTTTGAGATTTTAGTAGCATAGCTGCACCCTTAACCGAAGTTATCAAGAAGAATGTTCCATTCAAATGGGGAAAAGAGCAAGAAAAGGCATTCAAACTTATCAAAGAAAAATTGACTAATGCACTTTTACTTGTTTTACCTAACTTTACTCAAACATTTGAGATAAAGTGTGATGCTTCAGGTACAGAAATCGGAGGCGTACTAATGCAAGAAGGAAGACCGATTGCGTATTTTAGTGAGAAACCAAATGGCGCGGCTTTAAATTATCCCACTTACGACAAAGAATTGTATGCATTGGTTCGAACTCTAGAAACTTGACAGCATTACCTTTGGCCCAAAGAGTTTGTGATTCCTTGAAACATTTAAAAGTACAACACAAATTAAGTAGACGTCATGCCAAATGGGTGCAGTTCATTGAGATATTTTCTTATGTGATCAAATATAAACAAGGTAAAAAAAATGTAGTTGCTGATGCACTATCATGTAGGTCGCTTTACTTTTAACCCTTGATGTTAAATTGCTTGGATTTGAGTACATTAAGGAGTTGTATGTAACAGATTCTAAATTTTGTGACTTGTTTAAGAATAGCACTAAGGGAGCATGTGGGAGTTTTTTTTGCATGATGGATTCCTATTTCGAGAAAATAAATTGTGTATTCCATATTCATCCTTGCTTGAGTTACTTGTTCGAGAAGCACACGGTGGTGGTTTGATGGGTCACTTTGGCGTAGATAAGACTTTACACATATGCATGAATATTTCTTTTGACCGCACATGAAACGTGACGTAGAAAGGGTTTGTGCGAGATGCATTACTTGTAGACAAGTTAAGTCTAGGCAATAACCATATGAATTGTATACACCACTTCCTATTTCTAGTGTACCTTGGGTCGACATTTTTATGAATTTGTTTTAAGATTACCTAGGACAAAGAGGGGGAGAGACTCAGTTTTTGTCGTTGTTGATAGATTTTCTAAGATGACACACTTTATTGCATGTCATAAAACTGATGATGCATCACATATAGCTGATTTATTTTTCAAAGAAATTGTTAGGTTGTATGAAATGCCGAAGACTATTGTTTCAGATCGAGACGCAAAATTTTTAAGTTACTTTTGGAAAACATTGTGGGGAAAGTTGGGAACTAAATTATTATTTTCTAATACTTGTCACCTACAAATAGATGGTCAAATCGAAGTAGTAAATAGGACATTGTCTACTTTGTTGCGTACTATCATACAATAGAATCTAAAAATTTGGGAAGATTGTTTGCCGCATGTTGAATTTCCTTTTTCTCTTTTTTTTTGTAGAAAGTAGAAATAAAAATATAAACTCAAAATAAATTGAAGGAAGTAAAACACAAAATTCAAATTTGGACCAATCAAGGAGGAATTTGGCCACAATATATATATTTTTTTGTTTTTTTTTTCAGAATTGTAATTTAAGAAGTAAAGGAACAATAAAGAGGTAGAGGATAACGGTAGAAGATAACTTAAACTTGCCTTGAAACTAAAGTTCTGATACCAAATGATACAAACCTCGCCAATAGTGTGACGAAACCCAATATTGTATATAGTAAAGAACCCCAAGATTTTTTCAAGACGCAAGTTTATTGAATCTTGACCCAATACCTATCTAGATAAGAATCAAGATTATGATTTACTCAAACGCCACACCAAGACCCTTAAGAAAACATTAAAAAATTTAGATGATAAGTTTGGTTGTTTTGAACGCCACAATAAATTAAACTTGAAGAGTTCAAGAACAAGAACTTATAAGAAATAACTTAACACTCAAATTGCTTGTCTCATTTTAAGAAATGAAAGCCTTTTATAGGCAAATACAAAGGAAAACTGTCAAAAGTTAGGTTATCAATTTTACTTAACAATTTGACAAAATAAATTCAAACTTTATGACTTTTAAAACCTATAAATTTCAAACATGAAAACGTAAGCAATGATGTCATATATATATGACGTAAGCAATGACATCGAATGTGTATGATGTAAGTGATTACATCATTTTAAGATTCTTAAAATTATATAAATGAACTATAATTTTCGTTAGTCTTCTTGGACTCCGGTTGCTTGAATGATGTTCATTGAGCCTAATTCTTCAAGAATTGTATCTTGAATTGTATTTGAATCACACATCTTTTTAATTAGTCCATTTAAGACACTTTCTAATGTCTTAGCTCTAGCTCTTGTAACCGGTCCACTCGGCATGTTTAGCGAATCATATAGATGCTGTAATTGAGTGTCTCTAACGTTATGTCTGAGGTTTTCCTCTTGTTTACATGGTTGCACAACTTCGTTTGCATCATTGTTCCATAGGAGTTCCCACCCAAACTTCCTCCGATGATAGACATTCAACATTGCATTGATCTTGTACCAAGAGCTGTTCTACCAAACAAGGCGGCTTATCGAATGAGTCCAAAAAAGCATGAAGAGTTACAAAGACAAGTTGATGAGCTGATTGCAAAGGGATTGGTTCGAGAAAGTAAGAGTCATTTTGCTGTTCCTGCACTTTTAGTATCAAAAAAAGATGGATCGTGGCGTATGGGCGTTGATAGTAGAGCGGTAAATAAGATAACAGTTCATTATCGCTTTCCAATTCCACACCTAGATGATCTTTTAGACAAACTTCATGGGGCTAAAATCTTTTCAAAGATTGATCTTCGAAGTGGCTATCATCAAATCAGAATGAGGCTTGAAGATGAATGGAAAATTGCTTTTAAAAACTCGAGATAGGTTTTATGAATGGATGGTGATGCCCTTTCGTCTCTCTAATGCTCCAACTACTTTTATGCGATTGATGAATCATGTTTTCAAGCCTTTCATCGGAAAATTTGTTGTTGTGTACTTTGATGATATTCTTGTATATAGCAAGGATGAAGAACAACACATCAACCATCTCCGTCAAGTGTTCGACACACTGTAACAACAAAAGCTATATGCAAATTTGAAGAAGTGTGAATTCTTTACTAACAGCCTAATCTTTTTGGGCTATGTTGTATCTAAAGAAGGCATCAAGATGGATTCCAGCAAGGTAGAAGCAATCCTCAACTGGCCAACGCCTAAGTTTTTGCATGATATTCGAAGTTTTCATGGCCTTGCATCATTTTATCGAAGTTTTATTAAAGGATTTAGCACAATTGTTGCTCCAATTATTGAGTGTCTTAAGGGAGAAGCTTTCAACGGGACAGAAGAAGCGCAAAGGAGCTTTGACGCTATCAAGGTAACTCAAGGACCCATTACTTAAATTCAATTTGTTTTGTTTAATTTCTAGATGATAAAAGGATTTGGTGAGTTATAATCTAAAATCTTAACTGTTTTGATTATTTTCAAAGAATTTTAAATGTTTATATTCATTTGTTAAAGTTAGGTAATTGTTGTTGGCCTAACCATTGAAATTTTTAGGGGTTGTTGGCCTAATCTTTGACATTTCTTTTCTTGTAAGAGCCTATATAAAGATTTTAAAGCTTATAGTATTGAAATCAAGTTGTTTTGAGTTGAGTTTAATAAAATTCTTGTGTTTTATACTTTGTATCTCTTGAAGAATTTTCTATAAAGTGGTGAGTATTTTCTTTGAAGCTCTACAACCTTTAATAACAATTTTAGGGTGGTGTTTCTGTATCTCTTTCTTGTTAATATTAGGAATTGAGCTTAGTAATCTATTTTTCCTTATCAAACATTAATTTTTCCATATACCTCCATTTTCTGATATCAGTTCCAGCCCGAAAATCGTACATTTTCAACTTCTCCGTTTTCAAAATAAAATACACTATGATGATCCTTATACGATAGTGAGTAGCAATATGTGTGGTTCGTCTCGATACAGAGCCATTTTTCGAGTCCGTTTCCCATTGAACATTTTCGACCCCAAAAATTGTCCATTTTTAACTTCTCCGTTTTCGAAGGAAAATACACTATCTTGATCTTCATGCGATGGTTAGCAGCAATATAGGTGGATCGTCTTGAAACAAAGTCGTTTTTCGAGTTTGCTTTCTGTTTGACAATTCCGGCTCCGAAAATTGTACATTTTGAACTTCTTTTTTTTTTAAATAAAATGTACCATAATGATCCTCAAGTGATGGTGAGTAGCAATACGTGTGGTCTGTCTCTATATAGAGTCGTTTTTAGATTCCGTTTCCCTAATGACAATTCCAGACCCGAAAGTCGTGCATTTTCAACTTCTCTGTTTTTAAAATAAGATGTACCGTGAGGATTCTCATGCAATGTTGAGTAGCAATAAGTGTGGCCCGTCTCAATACGAAATCATTTTTCGAGTCTATTTCCCATTTTACAATTCCGGCCTCGAAAATAGTATATTTTCAACTTCTTCTTTTTCAAAAATAAAATATACCATGACGATTCTCACACACTGGTGAGTAACAATATGTGTGGCTCGTCTCGATAGGAACTCGTTTTCAGATTCTGTTTCCCATTCGACAATTCTGGCCCTGAAAATCGTGCATTTTCAATTCTTTGTTTTCAAAAGATAATGCACCTTGTTGATCCTCACACAATGGTGAGTAGCAATACGTGTGGCCTGTCTCGATAAAAAATCATTTTACGAGTCCGTTTCCCATTTTACAATTTCAGCCCCGAAAATTGTATATTTTCAACTTCTCTGTTTTTGAAAACAAATGTACCGTGTTGATCCTCACGCGATGGTGAGCAGCAATATAGGTGGATTATCTCAAAATGAAGTCATTTTTCATGTCTACTTCCCGTTTTACAATTGCGGAAATGAAAATCATACATTTTCAACTTCTCCATTTTCGAAATAAAATACACCTTGATGATCTTAGGTGATGGTGAGTAGCAATACGTGTGGCCTGTCTCAATACAAAGCCGTTTTTCATGTCTGTTTCCCTTTTCACAATTTCAGCCCCAAAAAATCGTACATTTTCAACTTGTCCATTTTTTAAATAAAATATACTGTGTTGATCTTCACGTGATAGTGAATAGCGATATGTGTGGCCCGTCTCAATATGAAGTCGTTTCTCTAGTCTGCTTCCCGTTTGACAATTTTGACCCCGAAAATCGTGCATTTTCAACTTGTTTATTTTCAAAATAAAATGCACCATGAAGATCCTCACTTGATGGTGAGTAGCAATACATATGGCCTGTCTTGATATGAAGTCGTCTTTTAACTCTATTTATTGTTTTACAATTCTGGCCCCGAATATCTTATATTTTCAGCTTCTCCTTTTTCAAAATAAAATACACTGTGACAATCCTCACATGATGGTGAGTAACAATATGTATAGCCCATGTTGATACGAAGTCATTTTCCGATTCCGTTTCCCAATTTACAATTTTCGGCCCCAAAAATTGTATATTTTCAACTTCTCTGTTTGCTAAATAAAATGTACCGTGATGATCCTCACGTGATGGTGAGTAGCAATACTCGTGGCCCATCTAGAAATGAATTCGTATTTCAAGTCGGTTTCCCCTATGGCAATTTTGGCCTTTAAAATCATATATTTTCAACTTCTCTGTTTTCAAAATGAAATGCACCGTAATTGATTCTCACGCGATGGTGACTAGTGATGCAAACGAAGTTGTGCAATCACGTAAATAAGAGCAGAACCTTAGACATAAGGTTGGAGACACTCAATTGCAGTATTTATATGATTCGCTAAGCGTGCCGAGTGAACAGATTACAAGAGCTAAAGCCAAGACATTGGAAAGTGCCTTAAATGGACTAATTAAAAATATGTGTGATTCAAATACAATTCAAGATACACGTCTGGAAGAATTAAGCCCAGTGAACATCATTCAAGCGAGCGGAATCCAAGAAGATTAATATGAAAATGTTCGAAAATTATAGTCCATTTATATAATTTTAAGAATCTTAAAATTATGTAATCACTTACATCATACACATTTGACGTCATTGCTTACGTTTTTATGTTTGAAATTTGTAGATTTTAAAAAACTCATAAGGTTTGAATTTATTTTTGTTAAATTGTTAGGTAGGATTCATAGCCTAACTTTTGACATTTCCCTTTTGTATTTGCCTATAAAAAAGCTTTCATTTCTTAAAATGAAATAAGCAATTTTGAGTGTTAAACTATTTCTTATAAATTCTTATTCTTGAGCTCTTCAAGTTTAATTTCTTGTGGTGTTCAAAACAACCAAATTTATCATCTAGATTCTTAAGTATTTTCTTAAGAATTCTTGGTGTGGCGTTTGAGTAAATCATAATTTTGATTCTTATCTAGATAGGTATCGAGTCAAGACTCAATAAACTTGCGTCTTGGGAAAATCTTGGAGTTTTTTACTATATTCGGTGTTGGGTTTCGTCATGATATTGGCGAAGTTCATATCAAATAGCAATATGTGTGGCCCATCTTGATACGAAATTATTTTTTAAGTCTGTTTCCCATTTAACAATTCCGGCCCAGAAAAATGTATAATTTTAACTTCTCCATTTTCAAAATAAAATATATCGTGTTAATCCCCATGTGATGCAGAATAGCAATACGTGTGGCCCGTCTCGATGCGAAGTCATTTTCCCATTCCGTTTCTAATTTGACAATTTCAACTTCTCCATTTTTGAAATAAAAATATACTATCAGAATCCTCACATGATGGTAAGTAGCAATATGTGTGGCCCATTTCAAAACGAAGTTGTTTTACGAGTCTACTTCCCCTTTGACAATTTTGACCTCGAAAATTGTATATTTTCAACCTCTCCGTTTTCTAAATAAAATGCACTGTGATAATCCTCACTCGATGGTGAGTAGCAATGCGCGTGGTCCATCTCGATATAGAGTCGTTTCTTGAGTCTGTTGCTCTTTTGACAATTCCGGCCTAAAAAATCGTGCATTTTCCTCTTGTCCGTTTTTTAAATAAAATGCACCTTGTTGATTCTCACGCGATGGTGAGTGGCAATTTGGGTGGGTCGTGTCGAAACAATGTCTTTTTTCGAGTTTGATTCCCGTTTGACAATTTCGGCCTCAAAAATTGTACATTTTCAACATCTTTGTTTTTCAAATAAAATGCCCCTTGACCATCCTTGCTCAATGGTGAGTAGCAATATGCGTGGCCCGTCTTGATACAAAGTCATTTTTCAATTCCAATTTTCGTTTGACAATTCTGTCTCCCAAAATCGTACATTTTTAACTTCTCCGTCTTTAAAATAAAATGCACTGTGCTGATCCTCACACCATGGTGAGTTGCAATACGTGTGGCTGGCGTCGATACAAAGTCTTTCTCTGAGTCCATTCACATTTGATAATTTCGACTTCGAAAATCATACGTTTTCAATTGGTGAGTAGCAATATGTGCGTCCTGTCTCTATACGAAAATGTTTTTTGAGTCTTCTTTCCATTTGACAATTCTGACCCCAAAAATCGTACATTTTAAACTTCTACTTTTTCGAAATAAAATACACCGTGTTGATCCTCACACGATGATGAGTAGCAATACGTGTGGCCTGTCTCGATACGAAGTCATTTTTTGAGTGTGCTTCCCGTTTAACAATTTCAGCCCCAAAAATCTCGCATTTTCAAAATAAAAAATATTGTGTTGATTTTCACGTGATGGTGAGTAACAATATGGCTTTATCGTCTCGAAACAAAGTTATTTTTTGAGTCTGTTTCCCGTTTGACAATTCTGGGTCAGAAAATCGTGCAATTTAAATTTCTTTGTTTACAAAATAAAATGCATCATGAAGATCCTCACCCGATGGTGAGTAGCAATACATGCAACCTGTCTCGATACGAAGTTGTTTTTTGACTCCGTTTCCCTTTTTTCAATTTCAGCCCTGAAAATCGTGCAATTTTCACTTCTCCGTTATCAAAATAAAATGTACTGTGAATATCCTCACTCGATGGTGAGTGGCAATATGTGTGGCTTATCTAGATACGAAGTCGTTTTTTTCAACTCCGTTTCCTATTTTACAATTCTGACCCCGAAAATTGCATATTTTCAACTTCTCCGTTTTTTAAAACAAATGCACCATGTTGATTCTCATGCGATGGTGAGCAGCAATACAGGTGGATTATGTCAAAACGAAGTCGTTTTTCATGTCTACTTCCCGTTTTACAATTGCGGAAACGAAAATCGTACATTTTCAACTTCTCCATTTTCGAAATAAAATGCACCATGATAATTCTTACGCGATGGTGAGTAATAACAAATTGAGAATGAAATCATGTTTCATTTCACCAGTAATAACCACACCACAAATCTAGACAAGCCCACATTTATTTCTTGCACACCCATAAATGTCATAATGATGAACAACGCTCCACTAGCTCTATGGCTTGGATGAAGACATTATTTTTTGGGTTTAAAGTTTGTAATGTGTGCTCTCAAAGACAAAAGCCAATAAAGCTCAAAGGGTTTAACAAAGGGAAAAACAATAATTACAAGGTAGGCTATTTGGCTTAAGTAGCTTAAAACAAAAAAGGGCCTCAATTATAATCATGCATACATGTGTCGATATGACCTCAAAGAGAATCAAGGCAAGTTCTAAAGAAACAAATCCATGAAAGAATATCTCACATGAAAGAAAATAATGAAACTGATATGAATGTGTTAGTCTAAAGGCTCAAAATCTCACGAGTTTTTTTGTCTACTGAATTCAGTCACTACCTTCTCAAGGAAAATAACTAGACTAACTAATTCTAAGCTGGAAGATTACTTATTCAATCATGCTATGAATTTTTTCAAGCTTAATTCATCTTGCTCATAATATACACAACTAAAATTCTTCAAAAACAAAGAGCAATAACTCTCTCTCTCTTTTTTTTTAAAAAAATATATATATATTTAAAACACAAACACAATCTAAATCCCCTCCCCCACACTTAAAACTTACATTGTCCCCAATGCAAGGTGAAATGCAAGGAAAAAGCAAACATAACCAAAATATAAATTCAAAAATGAGAAGAAAAAGAAAAAGGAATTCCCTTTGGGTTGCCTCCCAAGTAGCGCTTTTGTTTATTGCCGTTAGCTCGACTTAATGCTCCCTTTATCAATCAGTATAAATCAGATCTTCAAGGTCCAATTGTGCCACATTCTTTACTTGTACACCTTTATAGAAAGGCTTAAGTCTATGGCCATTCACCTTGAACACTTTGGAAGTTGCTAAACTTCGAATTTCAACTGCACCGTAAGGAAAAACATTAGTAACAACAAAAGGTCCAAGTTAACAAGAACGCAACTTACCTGAAAATAAATGAAGGTGTGAATGGTAGAGAAGGACTTTTTGACCAACTTTAAATTCCTTCCTAGAGATCATCTTGTCATGAAAAGCCTTCGTTTTTTCCTTGTAAATCCTTGCGCCCTCATAGGCATCATATCGAATTTCCTCTAACTCTTGTGGTTGCAACTTTTTGTGTTCTCCACTATCATCCATTTTTATATTGAAAAGCTTGATTGCCCAATAAGCATTGTGTTCTAACTCAACTAGAAGGTGGCATAGTTTTCCAAACACTAACCGATAAGGTGACATACCAATGGGCTTCGTATATGCAGTTCTATACGTCCACAAGGCATCATCCAAGCACAAACTCGAATCTTTTTTATTTGGATTGACCATCTTTTTAATGATGGACTTGATCTATCGATTGGACACTTCTGCTTGTCCACTAGTTTGCGGATAATAGGCAGTTGACACATTGTGAGTCACATGTTATTTTCTAAGCAAAGCCTCCATAGTTCGATTCCAAAAGTGAGTGCCTCGATCACTTATTAGAGCTCTTGGAATTCCAAACTTAGAGAATATGTTAGACTTGACAAAATCTATAACAACTTTAGAATCATTAGTCCTGGTAGCTTTAGTTTCTACCCTTTTTGAGACATAATTAACAGATAGTTGAAAGATATAGCAAACAGTCCCATGAAATCAATGCCCCAAACATCAAATATTTTGCAAAATAGTATGGGGGTTTGTGGTTTTAAATATATTACCCATCTTTTGGCAGTGATTGCATGACTTACAAAAGAGTATGAATCTCAAAATAAAGACGGCCAATAGAAACCACATTCTAGCACTTTTCTTGCTGTCCTCTTAGCTCCAAAGTGACCTCCACAAGCATAAGAATGGCAAAAGGTAAGAATAGCAATAATTTCATTTTCAGGAATGCACCTTCTTATCACTTAATCTGCACAATGCTTCCATAAGTATGGGTCATCCCACACATAGTATTTGGCATCACTCTTGATCTTATCTCTTTGAGCCTTGGACAAACCAGGAGGTAACATATTAGTAACCAAATAATTTACAATAGTTGCATACAAAGGTAATGTCACGCTTGCGGAGAACGATTGCTCGTTAAGGAGTGTTTCCTGCAGAGAAAATTCATCCTCGACATGAACTAAACGACTTAAATGATCTGCAACGCGATTTTCTATCCCTCTTTTGTGTTTGATCTCCAAGTTAAATTTGCTCAAGAGAAGTATCCATCTTATTAATCTTGGTTTTGCCTCTTTCTTTGTTATCAAATAATGAAGAGTTGCATGATCAGAGTAAACAATGACTTTAGCACCAAGCAAGTAAGATCAAAACTTTTCTAAAGCAAGCTAAAAGTTCTTTCTTAGTAGTAGAATAATTTCTCTGGGCATCATTCAAAGTCCTTGAAGCATGATAAATGGAATGAGATGCTTTTCCAATTCTTTGACCCAAAACAGCGCCTACTGCATAATCACTTGCATCGCACATTATCTCAAAAGAAACGTTCCAGTCAAGGGGCTAGATAACTAGGGTAGAAGTTAACAGTTCCTTTAGCTTATCAAATGCCTTATTACATGCCTCATTGAATTCAAAAGCCACATCCTTTTATAGCAACTTGCATAGGGGTAATGCTATTTTGGAGAAGTCCTTGATGAATCTTCAGTATAAACTTGCATGTCCAAGAAAAGAATGAAATTCCCGCACACTAGTGGGATAAGGTAAAGATTGAATAATATCAACTTTAGCTTTGTCTACCTCAATTCCCTTAGATGAAACAACATGGCCTAAAACTGTACCTTGTTTAACCATAAAATGATATTTTTCAGAATTTAGCACAAGATTAGTTTCTATGCATGTTTGAAGATTAAGTGTAAAGTTATGCAAACAATTATCAAAGGAGTCTCTATAAACTGTGAAATCATCCATAAACACTTCTATAATATGCTCAATATAATATGAAAATATGCTAACCATACATCTTTGGAAAGTCGCTGGGGCATTGCAAAGGCCAAAGGGCATACGACGATATCCAAAAGTCCCGAATGGACATTTAAAAGTCATCTTTTCTTGATCCTCTAGAGCAATTGCAATCTGAAAATAACCTGAATAACCATCAAGGAAACAATAGTAAGAATGACCAGCCAACCTTTCAAGCATTTGATCAATAAAAGGTAAAGGGAAGTGGTCCTTATGGGTTACAGCATTTAATTTTCTATAATCTATACAAACCCGCCACTCATTCTGAACATGGATAGGAACTAATTCATCATTTTGATTTTTCACAACTTCAAGAAGTTTGATGACCTCTTTCTTCACTACATCCATCATGGGCAAGTTCAATCTTCTAAGTGGTTGACAGGAAGGTTTTGCTCCCTCTTCAAGTAAGATACGATGCATGCATGTAGACAGGTTAATTTCTTAATATCCGTAATTATCCAACCAATAGCCGTCTTATGCTCCTTAAGAACCTGCACAAGCTTTTCTTCTTACAGTGCACTAAGTTTACTAGAGATTATCACAAGTAATGTTCCTCCATCTCCAAGGAACATGTACTTGAGGTGACTAGGGAGAAGCTTCAAATCTGAAATAGGGGACTGCAAAACAGAGGGTAAATGTCTCTTATTAGGAAATGGTAACGTAATATTAAAACCGTTACCTGACCGTGGCAACTTCAGAAAATCATTCAACGCTGCGATAATTTCTCGCAAATCAGTACTTAAGGCCAACTCCTTATTCTCTTTCTCATGATTCTCACTAATGGCAACTTCTAAACTGTCTTTTCCTTCAAGTTCAAAGACTTCATGTGCTAAAAAATCAATAAAATCTATAGAATAAACAGGATTATCATCACCAGGATATTTCATGGTATCATAAATATTAAACTCAATAATTTCACCTTAAAATTCCATGGTGAGTGTGTGCCATTATGAAAATCTATCTTAGTTTTAGATGTCTTTAAGAATGGTTGATGCGAACCTCAAGTATATTAAACTTGAGACCCAATATCTTTACGCATGGAAGCAATCTCTTGGAAAGCTAAATCAGATTCACCCAAGTCTGCAATCCAATTTCAACTTGTGAAATAAAACCTTAGAATAAATACTCTCAAAGTAATTAGTTTTGATTGTAAGAACCTTGATTCAAGCAAGAATCAAAACAAGAGAATACACTCTCAATTTTATTTCATTCGAAAAAGTAATGATGCCTCAATAGGAGCATGTGGCTGAATATATAAGAGTACAAGAGATCAGTAACCCTAATTGGAGTATTTGGCCACAAAATTAAACTTATTCTAACTTAAAATAAAATAAACTGAATTTAATAATTAGCGTTCACAGCCCAAACACATAAATAAGACTAAAATAGATAATGAGATTGAGCAGCAACTTAACCTAAACTGGCACATAGAATCCGAAACTTGTATCATGATGACGATCTGATTTAAACTGCAATTAAAAGACTTGAACATGCTTGCTTAGCCTCGAGACATCATTCGAATATGACCTTATCAAAATTTGAGAAGTTAAATTCTGTAGAAGCTTTAATCTTCAAGTTTTGCCTTCTTGTACTTGTGTCAATGTTACCAAGCTCTGATTATTGTCTTGAAGTCCAAACTTGATATTTGACTCTTTCTTACACTCTTGAATTGTTGCAAGATCATCCCATAAACCTTGAATCATCTCATTCAATGCATCTTTGAATTTCTTCATTCTTGCTCTTTTAACGGGACCATTAGGTAGCTGAATTGGATCATTGCTCTTGTGTGCATCCGTATTTGCATCATTCCCTCACTCCTCAAGATGATTCGTCTACGAATTTTCACCATCTACATCAAAAAGAGAAAGATCAGTCACATTAAAAGTTGCATTCACAGTATACTCACCAGGAAGATCCAATTTGTAGGCATTATCATCGATCTTCTCAACAACTTGAAAGGGACCATCTCCTCTTGGATGTAGCTTTGACTTCCTTTGAGTTAGAAACCTTTCCTTTCGCATATGTACCCAAACCGAATCACTAGGCTAGAATACAATGCGCCTTCATCCCTTGTTTGGTTGGCTTGTAATTTGTTAATTCTTCTTTTCAATGTTCTTGCACACATCTGCATGTAGTTTTCTCACCAATTCTGCCTTCGTTTGTCCATCTAAGCTAGTTCTTTCATCACAAGGTAAAAGGAACTAAATCCAAAGGGGTTAATGGGTTAAAGTCATAAACAATTTCAAACGGTGAAAAACCAGTAGTAGAATGCACAACTCTATTATATGCGAATTCAACAAATGGAATGCACTCTTCCCAATTCTTCAAATTCTTTTGGACAATAGCACGCAACAAATTTCCCAAAAGTCCTATTCACAACTTCTATTTGACCATCAGTTTGTGGGTGACAAATAGTAGAATATAATAATTTAGTACCTAATTTACTCTACAAAACTTTCCAAAAATGACTTAGAAACTTCACATCTCTATCACTAACAATAGTTTTTGGAATGCCATGCAAACGCACTACTTCCCTAAAGAATAGATTTGCAATATTAGTGGCATCATCAGTTTTATTACAAGGTATAAAATGTGACATCTTGGAAAACCTATCAACCACTACAAAAATAGAATCTTTCCCCTTTTTCGATCTAGGTAAACCCAAAATAAAATTCATAGAAATATTAGTCCAAGGTTCACCAGAAACAGGTAAAGGAGTATACAAACTTTGATTTAAAACTTTAGATTTAGTTTGTTTGCATACAACACATCTATCACAAACTCTTTGCACATCATTTTTTATTTTAGGCCAATTGAAGTGTTCATCTAAAGTGTTTAAAGTTTTTGTAATGCCAAAATGTCCCATTAAACCACCCCCATGAGACTCTTTTACAAGCAATTCTCTCAGAGAACAAATAGGTATGCAGAATTTATTTTTCTTTAACAAAAACCCATCCATTCTATAGAACTTACCCTATACAACTTTCTCACATGTTTTGAAAATGTTAGAAAAGTCAGTATCATCATTATAAAGAGTTTTAATATGTTCAAATTCAAGCATTCTTGCATCTAAAGCATTAAGTAAAGTATACCTCCTTAAAAGTGCATCAGCCACAACATTGTTTTTACCTTGTATTTAATCATATAAGGAAAAGTCTCAATAAATTCGACCCATTTGGCATGTCATTTGTTCAACTTATCTTGTCTTTTAATGAACTTCAAAAATTGATGGTCAGTATGAATAACAAATTCCTTAGGCCATAAGTAATGTTGCCAGTTTTTCAAAGTTCTAAACAAAGCATAAAGCTCTTTGTCATAAGTAGGATAATTCAATAAGGCGCCATGGAACTTTTCACTAAAGTAGGCAATTGGCCTCTTTTCCTGCATAAGAACAGCCTCAATGCCCAATCTTGATGCATCACATTCAAGTTCAAAAGTATTAGCAAAATAAGAATGGGTGCCTTACAAAGCTTATCTTTCAATAAAGTAAATGCATGCTCTTGTTCTTTGTCCCACTTAAAAGTACAATTCTTTTTAATTACCTCTGTAAGGGGTGCCGCAATGGTGCTAAAATCTTTTACAAACCGTCTATAAAAACTAGCCAATCCATGAAAACTTCTTACCTCACTTACCGATTTAGGAGTAGGCTAATTTTTTTATAGCATTTACCTTCTCTTCATCAACTTCAATGCCTTGTGCACTTACTACAAAACCTAAAAACACAATTCGATCTAAATAAAAAGAACATTTTTTAAGGTTAGCATATAACTTTTCTTTCCTCAAAATATCAAGTACAGCCCTTAAATGTTCCACATGTTCATTCGAATTTTTGGAAAACTTAGTGTTATAAGTTAAATCAAATGAAGAAAAAATAACTTCTACCTAAATAAGAAAAATAAAAATTAAATAGCAAATTGAATTGACAATAATAAAAAACTTTCAAAATTAATTAAATTCTAAAATTGCGGTATATCATTGCACATTATCATTTTGCGAAAAAAGTGATTTTTGTAACAACACAATGATAGGAATTTATCACGCACTTATGATCAAGATTTTCTATTGTCAGAAAATTATCAAGATTTCTACATATTTTTTTTATCAAGAGTTGATTGATTTTTTGGCATACCAATTTCCTTTTTTTGTATTTTTTAATTTGTCCAGATTTTCATTTGTTTAGTTTTTCTTTTTGTTCTGTATTTTATTTTTTTATTTTTCAGCTTTTTTATTTTTTGTATTTGCAATTTATTTTTAGGTTTTTATTTTTTTTATATTTGTTAATGCAATTCATTATATTAATTACTAACATAACTAAGAATAGTAAATAATGAAATTAGAATAATAAATATTATATAACTGAAAATACAAAAAAATTGAAATTAGAGCAACAAATATTATTGCCAACATAATCAAGAAAATTCTATATTCCAATCTATAATATAAAAAATAATTGTCATAATTGTCACTTCATTTTTAACATAATTCAAAATACATCATCTCAATCCAAATAAAACTAAAAAAAACATAATTGTCAACATAACTCAAATAAAGTAAAATAAAAATTTAATTTCGTTGCCAAAATATGAATATTAACAAGCTTCTAACCTATTGAAAAAAAGTTGCTCAATATGTTTCGAAGTTTCTTCAACATCAACTCTCTTAACTACACTGTAATCACAATATATATATATATATATATATATTAAGTTTGCTATTAATAGCCCATGAATTTTATATATAAAGTAATAAAATATTTAGCTAAAATCTCATATTTGTATATATATTTTGTGAGTGTATATATATATATATACTAGTGAAATGAATATTTATTAAATTAAATTAAAGTAAAAATTAAAATAAATTAAATATAAAGTATTCAATCACAATTAACATGATTTTATTATTTTTTTATATGATCAACTCATCAATCATGAATTTATAATAGAAATGAAGAGCTCATCTATAAGTCAATCAAGTCAAAAAATCAGTCTTTTGTTCACTTTAATGAACAAAAGACGAGGCAGTGCCAATAAAATTAGTAATTCCATATGTTTGCCTTCCAATTTTTTTAAAAAATCCAAAATTTGGATTAGTTTCTTTTTCCTTTGCAGTACCTTTTTAGGCAACCAAAACAAGCATTACGGAATCAAACTATTAAAAAACAAGAAGGAACAAAAGTTACCCTTCCCTCTGTATCTAATAAATTATTTCATATGTGCAATAATTTAGTGAGGAATTTGCTAGTTATTGAATTTGTAAATGTAGAGTTTGGCTATAAAACTGGTATATTATGAAAAAATTTTCGGTCCGGAATAGTCAAACGCAAAATGGCCTCGAAAAACGACTTCGTTTTGAGACGGTCCACACTTCTTGTTATCTGGCATCGCGTGATGATCATCATAATATATATTATTTCGAAATCAGAGAAGTTGAAAATGTATGATATTTGTGGCCGAAATTGCCAAACGCGAAACAGACTTGAAAAACGACTTCGTTTTGAGACGAACCACACGTATTGTTACACATAATTGCGTGAGGATCATCACGATACATTTTATTTCGAAAATACACCGTGATGAAACGAAGTCGTTTTTTGAGTGTGCTTCCTGTTTGACAATTACGGCAACAAAAATTATACATTTTCAACCTCTCCATTTTTGAAATAAAATGACCGTGATAATTCTCACGCAATAGTGAGTAGTAGTACATGTGGAGTGTCTAGAAACGAAGTTTTTTTTTTTAGTTTGTTTCCCGTTTAACAATTTCGATCACGAAAATCGTACATTTTCAACTTCTTCGCTTTGAAATTAAAATGCACCGTGTTAATTCTCACGTGATGATGTGTAACAATACTTGTAGCCCGTCTCGAAACGAAGTTGTTTTTCTAGTCTGTTTCTATTTCACAATTTTCGCCTCGAAAATCGTATATATTCAACTTCTCCGTTTACGAAATAAAATGCACGTGATGATCCCCATGTGATGGTGAGTCGTAATACGTGTGGACTGTCTCGATATGAAGTTGTTCTCGAGTTTGTTTCCCATTTAACAATTCCAACCCTGAAAATTGTATATTTTCTACTTTTTCCATTTACAAAATAAAATATACCATGATGATCCTCACACGATGGTGAGTGGCATTACGTGTGGCTCGTATCAAAATGAAGTCATTTTTGAGTCTGCTTTTCGTTTGACAATTCTGGTCCCGAAAAGCGGACATGTTTAACTTCTCCGTTTTCCAAATAAAATGCATCACGATAATCTTCACACGATTGTGAGTAGTAATACGTATAGACCATCTCGAAACAAAGTCATTTTTTTAGAATTGTTTCTCGTTTGGCAATTTTGGCCCTGAAAATTGTATATTTTTAACTTTCTATTTTCGAAATAAAATGCACTTTGTTGATCCTCATGCGATAGTGAGTAGTAATACGTGTGGACAGTTTCAAAATGAAGTCATTTTTCGGGCCCCTTTCCCGTTTCGAGATGGTCTATACGTATTACTACTTTTCAATTCAAGAGATGTTGTTAAGTTGTTAAGTCATTATTGACAAACTTTGTGAAGTAAATTAAGAACTAAACTCTTGTTTTGTACTATTGCACATCCACAAATAGATGGTCAAATTGAAGTAGTTAATAGGACACTCACTATTTTGTTGCGTGCTATTATTCAAAAGAGCTTAAAGCAATAGGAAAATTGTTTGCCACATATTGAGTTTACATATAATAAGTCTGTTTAGTCTATCATATTTTTTTCACCTTTTAAAATTGTCTATGACTTTATTCCTTGAACTCTTGTGGATATTTTTATCTTTACCTACTAATAAACGTGCTAATTTTGATAGTAGAAAAAGACAGATTTTGTTAAGGTTGTACATGCCAAAGTTCGGGCTAACATTGTAAGGAAGAATGAGCAATATGCTAAGCAAGCTAATAAGGGGTACTTGAGGATTTTTTTGAACTTGAAGATTGGGTTTGGGTGCATCTGCGTATGGAAAGGTTTTCTACACAAAGGAAATCGAAATTGCAGCTTACAGCAGATGGATCTTTTCAATTCTTGGAGAGAATCAATGATAACGCTTACAAATTAGATTTACCATACAACTATAATAATGTTAATGCGACTTTTAGTGTTGATTTATCTTTGTTTTATGTAGGTGATTCGAGGATGAATCTTTTCGAGAAGAGAGGGAATAATGGAGATTGAGACGTCGGCAAAATGATTCAAGCTAACATTCTCAAATATTTTCAAAATCTTTTACCAAGAATCAGTGGTCTAATGACTAGGTCAAGGACAAAGAGGGTGAAAGAGGCATGGTATTTCAAAAATCATTGTTTTTGATCGAGATTCCAAGTTTTTGAGTCACTTTTGATGAACGCTATGGAGAAAACTTAGCACTAGTCTCAATTTTAGCTCTTCTCATCATCCTTAAACCAATGGTTAAACAGATGTGACAAATCAGATTTTAGGAAATCTCTTATGAAGTTACGTTGGTAAGAATATCAGACAGTGGGATATTATTTTGGCTCAAATTGAATTTGCTTATAATCGATCAACTAGCCAATCTACCAATCAAAGTCCTTTTAAGGTAGTTTATGGCAAAAATCCTATTAGCCCATTGGATTTAGCTCCACTTTCAATTCATCAATACTTTAGCGGAGATGCTGAAGCAAGAGTTAAGAGTATCAAAAAGCTTCATGAGCAAGTTCATGACAGAATTCTGAAACAAAATGAAAAGTATCGACTTTCTGCAAACAAACATCGCAAGCATGTTGATGCAAACGAAGTTGTGCAACCACATAAATAAGAGGAGAACCTCAGATATAAGGTTGGAGACACTTAATTACAACATTTATATGATTCGTTAAGTGTGCCAAGTGGACCGATTACAAGAGTTAGAGTCAAGACATAGGAAAGTGCCTTAAATGGACTAATTAAAAAGATGTGTGATTCCAATACAATTCAAGATACACGGCTTGAAGAATTAGACTCAGTGAACATCATTCAAGGACTGGAGTCTAAGAAGACTAATATGAAAATGTTCAAAACTTATAGTCCATTTATATAATTTTAAGAATTTTAAAATGATATAATCACTTACATCATACACATTCGACGTCACTGCTTACGTCATATATATATGACGTCATTGTTTACTTTTTCATATTTAAAATTTATACCTTTTAAAAGTCATAAAGTTTGAATTTATTTTGTTAAATTGTTAGGTAAGATTGATAACTTAACTTTTGACATTTTCCCTTTGTATTTGCCTATAAAAAGGTTTTCATTTCTTGAAATGAGACAAGCAATTTTGAGTGTTAAATTATTTCTTATAAGTTATTGTTCTTGAGCTCTTTAAGTTTAATTTCTTGTGACATTCAAAACAACCAAACTTATCATATAAATTCTTAAATGTTTTCTTAAAGATTCTTAGTGTGGTATTTGAGTAAATCATAGTCTTGATTCTTATCTAGATAAGTATCGGGTCAAGGCTCTATAAACTTGCGTTTTGGGGAAATCTTGGAGTTTTTTACTACATTCGACGTTGGGTTTTGTCATGATATTGGTGAGGTTTGTATCATTTGGTATCAGAGCTTTGGTTCCAAGGCAAGTTTAAATTATCCTTTACATCTTTATTGTTCTTTTACTTCTTCAATTAGAATTCTGAAAAAAAAAACAAAAAAAAGATATATTGTGGCCAAATGATCAGTGAGAGAACTTGTTTCATACTCGGTGTTTCGTCAACAACAAAGTTTGCAGCATTATAATTAATGGAAGAAGTTGCAACCACGTAGCCAACATCGAATTAATAGAGAAATTGTCGTTACATACCATGAAACATTCACGACCGTACCAGTTTCAATGGCTAAACAATTGTGGATAAATCAAGGTAACAAAATAAGTGTTGGTGGCATTCTCTATTGGCAAGCATAAGGATGAGGTCCTTTGTGACGTGATTTCTATGCATGCATGTTACATCCTATTGGGTAGATCATGGCAGTACGATCGACGAGTCACACACGATAGTTTTACTAATAGATACTCTTTTACCATCAAAAGGCAACCTATATCACTTTTACTATTGACTCCAAAATAAATTCTCGACGACTAATTACAAATGCAAAAAGCGAGTGAAAATAAAAAAGAAAACGAGAAAGGCAAAAATGTGAAAGAGAGTGAGAGGAAAAATGAGAGAGTTGCAACGTTGATGTGTGAGAGAGAGAAAAACTACAATTTTATTGCAAAAAAAAGTGAGATCAAGAGAGCTTTACTTTCACAACAGCCCCTTATAGTACTTATGTACAAGAAGGCTTTTTTGTGTACTGAAGATTTTACCGAATCCTTGCTGAGTAATATTATATTTCTTATGCAGGAATTCGAGGATGTTTTGAAGAGGTGTCCCCTGGTTTATCTCCAATTCGAAGAATTGAACATCAAATTAATTTTACACCCGGTGCAACAATTCCGAACCTGCCAGCTTATTGAAGTAATTCCGAGGAGACAAAGGAATTTCAACAAGTTAATGAGCTGATGGAGAAAGGGTATGTTAGAGAAAGCATGAGTTCTTGTGCGGTTCCGGTACTACTAGTGCCTAAGAAAGATGGGACATGGAGGATGTGTGTTGATTGCCGAGCTGTCAACAATATTACAATAAAGTATCGACATCCCATTCCTCGATTAGATAATATGTTAGATGAATTGCATGGATCTTGTATATTTTTTAAAATTAATCTTAAACGTGGATATCATTAAATTAGGATGAAAGAAGAGAATGAGTGGAAAACTGCATTTAAAATAAAATATGGTTTGTATGAATGGTTAGTTATGCCTTTTGGGTTAACTAAGGCACCTAGTATTTCCATGAGACTTATGAACCATGTTTTGCGTGCTTTCATAGGCAAATTCATAGTAGTCTATTTTGACGATATCTTAATCTATAGCAAAAACTTGAATGATCATGTTGAACATTTAAAACTTATTTTAGAGATTTTAAGGAAAGAAAGGCTATTTGTTAATTTTAAGAAATGTACATTTTGCACAGATAAGCTTGTGTTTCTCAGTTTTGTTGTAAGTGCTAAAGCGATTGAGGTGGATGAGGAGAAGGTGAAGGCAATTCAAGAATGGCCAATGCCTACTTCGACGAATCAAGTAAGAAGCTTTCATGGATTGGCCACTTTTTATCGACGCTTTATTCAAGATTTTAGTAGCATAGCTGCATCCTTAACCGAAGTCATCAAGAAGAATGTTCCATTTAAGTGGGGAAAAGAGCAAGAAAAGGCATTCAAATTTATCAAAGAAAAATTGACTAATGCACCTTTACTTATTTTACCTAACTTTACTAAAACATTTGAGATAGAGTGTGATGCTTCAGGTACAGGAATTGAAGGCGTACTAATGTAAGAAGGAAGACCGATTGCGTACTTTAGTGAGAAAATAAATGGCATGGCTTTAAATTATCCCACTTACAATAAAAAATTGTATGCATCGGTTCGAACTCTAAAAACTTGGCAGCATTACCTTTGGTCCAAAGAGTTTATAATTCATACAGATCATGAATTCTTGAAACATTTAAAAGCACAATACAAAATAAGTAGACGTCATGCCAAATGGATAGAGCTCATTGAGATATTTCCTTACGTGATCAAATACAAATAGGGCAAAGAAAATATAGTTGCTGATGCACTATCACGCAGGTACGCTTTACTTTCAACTCTTGATGCTAAATTACTTAGATTTGAGTACATTAAAGAGTTGTATGCAATAGACTCTAATTTTTGTGACTTGTTTAAGAATTGCACTAAGAGAGCATGTGGGAAGTTCTATTTGCATGATGGTTTCCTATTTCGAGAAAATAAATTGTGTGTTCCATATTTATCCTTACGTGAGTTATTTGTTCGAGAAGCACATGGTGGTAAGTCACTTTGGCGTAGCTAAGACTTTACACATATTGCATGAACATTTTTTTTTGCCACACATGAAACGTGACGTAAAAAAGGTTTGTGCGAGATGCATTACTTATAGGCAAGCTAAGTTTAGGCAACAACCACATGGATTGTATACATCAATTCCTATTCCTAGTGTACTTTGGCTCGATATTTCTATAGATTTTATTTTGAGATTACCTAGGACAAAGAGGGGGAGAGACTGAGTTTTTGTAGTTGTCAATAGATTTTCTAAGATGGCACACTTTATTGCATGTCATAAAACTGATGATGCATCACATATAATTGATTTGTTTTTCAAGAAAGTTGTTAGGTTGCATGGAATGCTCAAGACTATTATCTCAGATCGAGACACAAAGTTCTTAAGCTACTTTTGGAAGACATTGGGGGAAAAGTTGGGAATTAAATTATTATTTTCTACTACTTGTCACCCACAAACAGATGGTCAAACTGAAGTAGCAAATAGGACATTATCTACTTTATTGCGTACTATCATACAAAAGAATCTGAAAACTTGAGAAGATTGCTTGCCACACGTTGAATTTGCTTATAATCGTTGTGTTCATTCTACCACTAAGTTTTCACCTTTTAAAATTGTTTATGGTTTTAATCCACTAACTCCTTTGAATTTAACTCCTTTACCTATGAATAGCACGTTAATTTAGATGGTAAGAAGAAATCTGATTTCATTAAGTAGATTCATGAGAAAGTAAGGCAACACATAGAACAACGAACGAAACAATATGCCAAGCAAGCCAATAAGAGACTCAAGAAAGTTGTCTTTAAATCAGAAGATATGCCAAGCAAGCCAATAAGTAGTTTGGTTACATATAAGGAAGGAACGTTTTCCTGAGCAAAGACGTTTTAAACTTCTACCAAGGGGGAATGGCCCATTTTGAGTAGTAGAACGCATCAATGACGATGCTTATAAACTTGAACTATCAGGTGAGTATGGAGTTAGTACAACCTTTAATGTTTCTGACTTATCCCCTTTTAATGTAGATAGCGATTTAGGACAAATCCTTTTCAAGAGGGGAAGAATAATGCAAACAAAGTTGTGCAACCACGTAAACAAGAGGAGAACCTCAGACATAAGATTGGAGACACTCAATTACAGCATTTATATGATTCGCTAAACATGTCAAGTGGACCGATTACAAGAGTTAGAGCCAAGACATTGGAAAGTGCCTTAAATGGACTAATTAAAAAGATGTGTGATTCAAATACAATTTAAGATACACGTCTTGAAGAATTAGGCTAAGTGAACATCATTCAAGCGACTGGAGTCCAAGAAGACTAATATGAAAATGTTCAAAAATTATAGTCCATTTATGTAATTTTAAGAATTTTAAAATGATATAATCGCTTACATCATACACATTCGACGTCACTACTTACGTCATATATATATGACGTCATTGCTTACGTTTTCATATTTGAAATTTGTAGCTTTTAAAAGTCATAAAGTTTGAATTTATTTTGTCAAATTGTTAGGTCAGATTGGTAACCTAACTTTTGACATTTTTCCTTTGTATTTGCCTATACAAAGGCTTTTATTTCTTGAAATGTGAAAAGCAATTTTGAGTGTTAAATTATTTCTTATAAGTTATTGTTTTTGAACTCTTCAAGTTTAATTTCTTGTGACGTTCAAAACAACTAAACTTATCATGTAAATTCTTAAGTGTTTTCTTAAGGATTCTTAGTGTAGCGTTTGAATAAATCATAGTCTTGATTCTTATCTAAATAGGTATCGGGTAAAGGTTCTATAAACTTGCGTCTTGGGGAAATCTTGGAGTTCTTTACTACATTCGGCTTTAGGTTTCGTCATGATATTGGTGAGGTTCGTATCACATGTCGTGTTCAAGGAAGGAGATTTGGCTTGGAAACATCTTCGAAAAGCATATTTTCCACCTGAAAAATATGCTAAACTCAAGCTTAAAGTTGATGGACCATTTAAGATATTGCAACGAATTGGAGAACATGCTAATAAGATCAAGTTGCCAGAAAGTTATGGGGTTTCATCTACATTCAATGTTTCGGATTTATCTCCGTACTATGAGGATCACAACAATATAGACTCAAGGATGAGTATTCTTCAACCAGGGAAGATTGACATTGGAGTGTCCGAATATCAAGAGCAGAACTTGAGTGCCAATAAGTTCAAGAAGATTATCCTAATTTACTAAGTTATGAAGACACTGTGAGAAGGGTCATTTCAAATTTTAATCTGTATTCATTGAAGCAATATTTCAGAATGAGGTTGGTACTACTGAAAATTTGAAGAAGTAAGCTTTCCATAGAAATTTACGGTTTATCATTTGGAGTTCTCTAGAGAAAGTTATGATAATGTCTTTACAACATGTTCATTTTCAAAACAAAATCTGGATGCACGAATTTTAGAGATTTTTTAGCTCAAATTCAATATGTTTTGTTTAAATTCTACATGATAGAAGGATTTGATAAATTGTAATTCAAAATCTTAGCTGTTTTAGTTTATTTTCAAAGAATTTTTAAATGTTTGTATTCATTTGTCAAAGTTAGGTTGTGGCCTAACCATTGAAATTTCTAGGAGTTGTTGGCCTAATCGTTGACATTCTTTCCTTGTAAGAGCCTATATAAAGGCTTCAAGCTTATAGCATTGAAATCAAGTTGTTTTGAGTTAAGTTTAAATAAAATTCTTGTGTTTTATACTTTGTATCACTTGGAGAATTTTCCATAGAGTGGTGAGTGTTTTCTTTGAAGCTTTAAAATCTTTAATAACAATTTTATGGTGATGTTTCTGTATCCCTTTGTTGTTAATATTAGGAATAGGGCTTATTATTCTATTTTTCCTTAGCAAACATTAATTTTCCCTCATACTTCCATTTTTTGGTATCCTGAATTGTCAAAGACATGATCGACTTTTGTAGCATCTTCAAAATTGAAATTTTAAGGATTTATTTCCTCAAATTCTAATCTGATCATTTACAACTTGTTTTCTAGTTTTTGGGGTGCGTGTAACAACTAATTCAAGAGTTCTTATAGTAGGTCGTCTTGTGGGTTCAAGTCTTTTTTTGAAATAAAATGCACTGTGTTGATCCTTACATGATGGTGAGTAGTAATATGTGTGGCCCATCTCAAAATGAAGTCGTTTTTTAAGTGTCTTTCCCGTTTGAAAATTTCGGCTCCGAAAATCGTACATTTTCAACTTCTTTGTTGTTGAAATAAAATGTACCGTGATAATCTTCACGCGATGCTGTGTAATAGTACTTGTGGCACGTCTTGAAATGAACTCATTTTTCGAATACGTTTCGCGTTTGACAATTTCAATGTTGAAAATCAAACATTTTCAAGTTTTCCGTTTTCGAAATAAAATGCACCATGTCGATCCTTGAGCGATGGTTAGCAGCAACATGTGTGGACCTGATGCAAATACGGATGCACACAAGAGCAATGATCCAATTCAGCTATCTAATGGTCCCGTTACAAAAGCAAGAATGAAGAAATTCAAAGATGCATTGAATGGGATGATTCAAGGTTTGTGGGATGATCTTGCAACAATTCAAGAGTGTAAGAAAGAGTCAAATATCAAGCTTGGACTTCAAGACAATAATCAGAACTTGGTAATATTGACATAAGTACAAGAAGGCAAAACCTGAAGATTAAAGCTTCTACGGAATTCGACTTCTCTAGTCTGTACAAGGCCATATTCGAATGATGTCTCAAATCTAAGCAAGCATGTTCAAATCTTTTAATTGCAGTTCGAATCAGATCGTCATCATGATGCAAGTTTCGGATTCCATGTGTCAGTTTGGGCTAAGTTGCTGTTCAAGCCCATTAGCTATTTTAGTCTTATTTATAAACATATATTTATAGTTTGTTATGTGTTTGGGCTGTTAACTCTAATTATTAAGCCCAAATTCAGTTTATTTTATTTTAAGTTACAATAAGTTTAATTTTGTGGCCAAACACACCAATTAGGGTTACTTATCTCTTGTACCCTTATATATTCAGCCACATGCTCCCATGAAGGGGGAATTAATTTTTCGAATGAAATTAAATTGAGAGTGTTTTCTCTTATTTTGATTCTTGCTTGAATCAAAGTTCTTACAATCAAAGCTAATTACTTTGAAGGTATTTATTCTAAGGTTCTATTTCACAAGTTGAAATTGGGTTGCAGACTTGGGTGAATCTGATTTGGCTTTTCAAAAGGTTGCTTCCATGCGTAAAGATATTGGGTCTCAAGTTTAATATACTCGGGGTTCATATCAGTTTGGTATCAGAGCTACGGCTCTAAATCAGGTTATATTGTCTTTCAAATTTGTCTATTTGTTTCTTTAGTTTCTGAGTCTGTTTTGCTTCAATTCCATTTATTTTCATTTTTTTTTGTGTTTATTATATCAAAAAAAAAACAAGAAGAGGGTTTCCTTTCAATGCACAGCAAGTTAAGTTTGGGTTATATCAATCTCCAATTCAGTTGATTTAGTTTTTGTCTAATTTGTTTCTTTTGTGTCTCTTTTTATTTATTTTTGTTTGGTCACTCCTATGTGTTTGGAAGTAAAAAAAAAAAATTAAAAAAAAGATAAGAGAAAAGCAAAGCATTTGGCCAATAGAAGAAAAAAAAAAAAGGGGGGGGGGGGGGGGGGGGGGGGGGCAGGTGTTGAACGAAAATAAGGAGAATAAAAAGAAAAATCAAATTACTTCAAGGAGTTTGACCAAATCAAGCCTACATTCCAAAATAAGATAGGATTTGCTTCTTAATCTTTCCATAATTTTTGGTTGACTTTCTTATTCCTTCATTGAATTCTTTTTTTTTTCTTTGGTCTTAATATTTCCTTTATCATTTCTAAAATCTATTTCCTAGTCCTTGTGCTTACCCAATTTGTTACCTATCTAAATTAGTTTTATTTTACTTTTCATTATATTTAGTAAGTTTGTATAAATTTTGATTTTTGCAACTAATCTTAATAAGAGAATTAGAGTGAAAAATGGCTTAGTGTGAGCTTATCTAGAGAAAAGCCATAAATTAAGTGTGAAATACGAGCGAACTTGAGTGATAACATTACTTGAGTGAAACACGTGAGGGAGTGAAGTGAGGAAATTATTCTTTTGCTTTACTAACTGTCTTGCAGGATGAGTGGACAAGCAAGAAATCCACAAGGTGAGATAGATCGATTCCAAGCGTTAACCGAGTTGTTGCAAGCAATGGATAGAAAATATGGAGAGTTGGTTGATAGAATGGAGAGGCTGGAGGTTTCAGCCACAAGAGGGCAGCCACCTAATGCTCCTAATCCAACCATGCAAACTAGGCGAGTTCCAAGAAGAGCTCAATTAGATGATAGCTTTAATGATAGTGAATCTCTTGATGACAATGGAGAGGAAGAAGAGGTGAGACCGAGGGTAAGAAACAATAACAATAGCAACAGTGGGGTCAAACTGAAAATTCCACCATTTTATGGAAGAATGGATTCTGAGGCATACTTGGATTGGGAAACGAAGATTGAATTAGTGTTTGATTGCAATGACTACACTGAATCCAAGAAGTTGAAGCTTGCCGTGGCTGTTTTTGAAGCTTATGCTATTACTTGGTGGGATGATACTAAGCAAAAGCGAAGGAGAAATAGGGAAAGGCCCATTGAAGAGTGGAAAGATCTAAAATCCATCATGCGCAAGAAATTTGTACCAAGCTACTACTATAGAGAATTGTATAATCGACTTCAAAATCTCACTCAAGGGTCTAAGAGTGTTGAGGAATATTACAAGGAGATGAAGGTAGCAATGATAAGAGCAAATGTAGAGGAAGATAATGAAGCTACAATGGCAAGATTTCTCAATGGTTTGAACAAGGAGATTTCTAATGTGGTTGAATTTGCAGCCATATATGGAGCTAGAAGACTTGCTTCACCTTGCATTGAAGGTTGAGAAGCAACTGAAAAAGAGAGGTCGTACAAGTCAGTTTTCCTCTTATACTTCTTCATTCAAATCAAATTGGAGAAAAGATGATAAAACTTCATCATCCAAGCCTAAAATTGAATCCAAAGAGTTTCCCAAAACATCTAACTCAAGCAAAGACAAGGGTAAGCTTGATTCTACTACTAACACCAGAAATATTAAATGTTTTAAATGTCAAGGTGTAAGACATTACAAGCGGGATTGCCCAAATCAAAGAACCATATTCATGCTTAAGGGAGAGTACTATTCGGCCAGTGAAGAGGAGAATGAACAAGAGACGATGCCAACTCTTGAAGATGCAAGTGATGAAGAAGGGGATGATCAATTTACTATGGCAGAAAGTGGTAAGGCTCTCGTATCAAGAAGAGTTTTGAATATGCAAGTCCAACAGGAAGAACGTGATCAAAAAGAGAATCTCTTCCATACTAGGTGTCTTATAAAGGATAGGGTTTGTGATGTGATAATTGATGGTGGCAGTGTAACTAATGTTGCTAGTACTACTCTTGTAGAAAAGTTGGGGTTACCTACTTTAAAACATCCATATCCTTACAAGTTGAAGTGGCTTAATGATTGTGGGGAAATTAGGGTGACAAATTAAGTTCTTGTTGCTTTCAAAATAGGCAAGTATAGAGATGAGTTGTTGTTTGATGTAGTGCCCATGCATGCTGGTCATCTCTTGTTGGGACGCCCTTGGCAATTTGACAGAAGGGTGTTACATAATGGTTTTACAAATCATTATACTTTTGAGAATGATGGAAAGAAAATTACTCTTGTACCACTTTCACCTAAAGAAGTTTATGAATGTGAGCTTAGAAGAATGCAAAGTTAGAGAGAAAACAAGAGTGAGAAGAAAAGAATGAGTGAAGGTGTAACAAAGGAGGGTAAGTTTTCAAAAGAAAAGAGTGGCAAAAATAATGAGAAAAAAAAAAAGTGAGTTCGAATGGAGAGGGGCAGAATTCAAATGAGGGAAAAAGAGTGGAGGAAAAAGAAACAATTGAGTGTAAAAAGAAACAAGTGAGCTTTTATGCAAAAAGGAGTGATATTAGGGCGGCTTGGTTTTCCAAGAAAAGTATACTTGTACTTATGTACTTATGTACAAGAAACTTTACTTAAACACTAATGACTTTAATACTTCTTTGCCTACTGCATTTGTTTCTCTTTTACAGGCTTATGAAGATGTTTTTCCCGAGGAGGTACCCAATGAATTGCCACCCATTAGGGGTATCGAGCATCAGATCGATTTTATTCCTGGAGCTTCAATTCCAAATAAACCAGTCTATAGGAGTAATCCCGAGGAGACAAAAGAGCTTCAAAGGCAAGTTGAGGAGTTGTTAACCAAGGGATATGTTAGAGAAAGTATGAGTCCATGTGCTGTTCCTGTTCTGTTGGTACCTAAGAAAGATGGCTCTTGGCGTATGTGTGTTGATTGTTGTGCAATTAATAACATTATGGTAAAGTATCGCCATCCTATTCTTAGGCTAGATGATATGCTTGATGAATTATATGGTTCTACTATCTTTAGCAAAATTGATTGAAAAGTGGGTATCATCAAATTCGCATGAGAGAGGGTGATGAGTGGAAAACTGCATTCAAAACAAAATATGGTCTATATGAATGGTTAGTTATGCCTTTTGGTTTAACTAATGCACCTAGTACTTTCATGAGGCTTATGAACCATGTTTTGAAAGATTTAATTGGAAAATTTGTTGTTGTATACTTTGATGATATCCTTGTGTATTCCAAAAATTCAAATGAACACGTAGAACATTTAAGGGCTGTACTTGATATTTTGAGGAAAGAAAAGTTATATGCTAACATTAAAAAGTGTTCTTTTTGTTTAGATCGAATTGTGTTTTTAGGTTTCGTGGTAAGTGCTCAAGGCATTGAAGTTGATGAAGAGAAGGTAAGTGCTATAAAAAATTGGCCTATTCCTAAATTGGTAAGTGAGGTAAGAAGTTTTCATGGATTGGCTAGTTTTTATAGATGGTTTGTAAAAGATTTTAGCACCATTGCGGCACCTCTTACAGAGGTAATTAAAAAGAATTGTACTTTTAAGTGGGACAAAGAACAAGAGCATGCATTTACTTTATGAAAGATAAGTTTTGTAAGGCACCCATTCTTGCCTTGCCTAACTTTGCTAATACTTTTGAACTTGAATGTGATGCATCAGGATTGGGCATTAGGGCTGTTCTTATGCAGGAAAAGAGGCCAATTGCCTATTTTAGTGAAAAGCTCCATGGCGCCTCATTGAATTATCCTACTTACGACAAAGAGTTTTATGCTTTGGTGAGAGCTTTGGAAAACTGGCAGCATTTCTTGTGGCATAAGGAATTTGTTATTCATACTGACCATCAATCTTTGAAGTTCATTAAAAGTCAAGGTAAGTTGAACAAACGACATGCCAAATGGGTCGAATTTATTGAGACTTTTCTTTATGTGATTAAATACAAGCAAGGTAAAGACAATGTTGTGGCTGATGCACTTTCACGGAGGTATACTTTACTTAATGCTTTAAATGCAAGAATGCTTGGATTTGAACATATTAAAACTCTTTATGATGATGATACTGACTTTTCTAGCATTTTCAAAGTATGTGAGAAAGCTGCATATGGTAAGTTTTATAGAATGGATGGGTTTTTGTTTAAAGAAAATAAATTGTGCATACCTATTTGGTCTAAAACTTTAGACACTTTAGATGAACACTTCTATTGGCCTAAAATGAAAACTGATGTGCAAAGAGTTTGTGATGGATGTGTTGTGTGTAAACAAGCTAAATCCAAAGTTTTAAATTAAGGTTTGTATACTCCTTTACCCGTTTCTAGTGAACCTTGGACTAATATTTCCATAGATTTTGTTTTGGGTTTATCTAGATAAAAAAAGGGGAAAGATTCTATTTTTGTAGTGGTTGATAGGTTTTCCAAAATGTCACACTTTATACCTTGTAATAAAACTGATGATGCCACTAATATTGCAAATCTGTTCTTTAGGGAAGTAGTGCGTTTGCATGGCATTCCAAAAACTATTGTTAGTGATAGAGATGTGAAGTTTCTAAGTCATTTTTGGAAAGTTTTGTGGAGTAAATTGGGTACGAAATTGTTATATTCTACTACTTGTCACCCACAAACTGATGGTCAAACAGAAGTTGTGAATAGGACTTTGGGAACTTTGTTACGTGCTATTATCCAAAAGAATTTAAAGAATTGGGAAGAGTGCATTCCATTTGTTGAATTCGCATATAATAGAGTTGTGCATTCTACTACTGGTTTTTCATCGTTTGAAATTGTTTATGGCTTTAACCCACTAACCCCTTTGCATTTAGTTCCTTTACCTTGTGATGAAAGAACTAGCTTAGATGGGAAAACGAAGGCAGAATTGGTGAGAAAACTACATGCAGATGTGCGCAACAACATTGAAAAGAAGAATCAACAAATTACAAATCAAGTAAACAAAGGACGAAGGCGCGTTGTATTCGAGCCTGGTGATTGGGTTTGGGTACATATACGAAAGGAAAGGTTTCCAACTCAAAGGAAGTCAAAGCTACATCCAAGAGGAGATGGTCCCTTTCAAGTTGTTGAGAAGATCAATGATAATGCCTACAAATTGGATCTTCCTGGTGAGTATACTGTGAATGCAACTTTTAATGTGGCTGATCTTTCTCCTTTTGATGTAGATGGTGAAGATTCATGGACGAATCATCTTGAGGAGCGAGGGAATGATGCAAATACGGATGCACACAAGAGCAATGATCCAATTCAGCTACCTAATGGTCCCATTACAAGAGCAAGAATGAAGAAATTCAAAGATGCATTGAATGTGATGATTCAAGGTTTGTGGGATGATCTTGCAACAATTCAAAAGTGTAAGAAAGAGTCAAATATCATGCTTGGACTTCAAGACAATAATCAGAACTTGGTAACATTGACACAAGTACAAGAAGGCAAAACCTGAAGATTAAAGCTTCTACGGAATTCGACTTCTCAAGTCTGTACAAGGCCATATTCGAATGATGTCTCAAAGCTAAGCAAGCATGTTCAAATCTTTTAATTGCAGATCGAATCAGATCGTCATCATGATGCAAGTTTCGGATTCCATGTGTCAGTTTGGGCTAAGTTGCTGTTTAAGCCCATTAGCTATTTTAGTCTTATTTATAAACATATATTTATAGTTTGTTATGTGTTTGGGCTGTTAACTCTAATTATTAAGCTCAAATTCAGTTTATTTTATTTTAAGTTAGAATAAGTTTAATTTTGTGGCCAAACACTCCAATTAGGGTTACTTATCTCTTGTACCCTTATATATTCAGCCACATGCTCCCATGGAGGGGGAATTACTTTTTCGAATGAAATTAAATTGAAAGTGTTTTCTCTTATTTTGATTCTTGCTTGAATCAAGGTTCTTACAATCAAAGCTAATTACTTTGAAGGTATTTATTCTAAGGTTCTATTTCACAAGTTGAAATTGGGTTGCAGACTTGGGTGAATCTGATTTATCTTTCCAAGAGGTTGCTTCCTGCGTAAAGATATTGGGTCTCAAGTTTAATATACTCGGGGTTCGTATTAGGACCGCCTCAAAACGAAGTTGTTTTTCGAATCTGTTTCCCGTTTGACAATTTTGGCCCCGAAAATTGTTAATTTTTTATTTCTCCATTTTCAAAATAAAATACATTGTATTGATCCCCACGGGATGGTGAGTAGTAATACGTGTGGTGCTTTTTAAAACGAAGTCATTTTTTGACTTTGTTTCCCCTCTGACAATTTGAGCTCCCAAAATAACACATTTTCAAATTCTCCGCTGTCAAAATAAAATGCACTGTTATAATCCTCACATGATGCCGTGTAGCAATAGGTGTGGCCCGTCTTGAAATGAAATTATTTTTCGAGTATATTTTGCGTATGACAATTTCGTCCTAAAAAATCGTACATTTTCAACTTCTCTGTTTACAAAATAAAATACACCGCGATGATCCTCACGTGATGTTGTATAACAAATCGTGTTGGCTGTCACAAAATGAGGTCATTTTTTGAGTCTGCTTCTCGTTTGACATATCCGGACCCGCAAATTATACATTTTCAACTTTCTCCGTTTACAAAATAAAATACACCATGATGATCTTCATGCGACAGTGAGTAGCAATACGTGTGGGCTGTCTCAAAACGAAATCATTTTTGAGTCTGTTTCCCATTTGACAATTCCAGCCTGAAAAATTGTAATATTTCAACTTTTTCTGTTTACGAAATAAAATACACTTGATGATCCTCACCCGGTGGTCAGTGGCATTACTTGTGGACCGTCTTGAAATGAAGTCGTTTTCGGAGTATGTTTTCCATTTGAGAATCTCGACCTCGAAAATCATATATTTTCACGTAATATAACATGCATCGTGTAAATTTTCACGCAATACTGTATAACAATATGTGCAGTCCATGTCGAAATGAAATTATTTTTCAAGTTCATTTAAGGTTTGACAATTCTGATCCCGAAAATCACACATTTTCAACTTCTCGTTTTTCTAAATAAAATGCAACTGTACTGATCCTCACACGATAGTGAGTAGCAATACATGTGGCCCGTCTCCATACAAAGCTGTTTTTTGAGTTTGTTTCCCGTTTGACAATTCTTGCATTGAAAATCATACATTTTCAACTTTTCCATTTTCAAAATAAAATAAACCGTGTTGATACTAACGCGATGGTGCGTAGCGATACGTGTGGCCTTTCTCGATACAAATTCGTTTTTTAAGTGCACTTCCCGTTTGACAATTCCGGCCCCAAAAATCTTATATTTTCAACTCTCTTTGTTTACGAAGTAAAATGCACCGTGATGATCCTCACATGATAGTCAGTGGCAATACGTGTGGCCCACTTCGATACAAAGTTGTTTTCGAGTTGCTTCCCGTTTGATGATTTTGACCCCGAAAATCGTACTTTTTTAACTTCTCCATTTTTGAAATAAAATGCACCGTTTTCATCCTCACATGATGGTGAGTAGCAATGTGTGTGGCCCGTTCCAAAATGAAGTTGTTTTTCGAGTCTTCTGCTTTGACAATTTCGGCCCTAAAAATTGTACATATTCAACTTTTCTGTTTTTGAAATAATGATATAAACCCTGAGTATATTAAACTTGAGACACAATTTCTTTACGCAAGAAAACAACCTCTTGGAAAGCTAAATCAGATTTATCAAGTCTGCAACCTAATTTCAACTTGTAAAATAAAACCTTAGAATAAAATACCCTCAAAGTAATTAGCTTTGATTGTAAGAACCTCTTGGAATCCGAAACTTTCATGATGAAGCTCTGATTCAAATTGCAAATAAAAGACTTGAACATGCTTGCTTAGCCTTGAAACATCATTCGAATATGGCCTTGTATAGATTTGAGAATTCGAATTCCATAAAAGCTTTAATTTTTAAGTTTTGCCTTCTTGTACTTGTGTCAATGTTACCAAACTCTGATTATTGTCTTGAAGTCCAAGCTTAATATTTAACTCTTTCTTGCACTCCTGAATTGTTGCAAGATCATCACATAAGCCTTAAATCATCCCATTCAATGCAGTCTTGAATTTCTTCATTCTTGTTCTTGTAATGGGACTACTAGGTAGCTGAATTGGATCATTGCTCTTGTATTCATCAGTATTTACATCAAATAAAATATACCGTGTTGATCCTCACGCGATTGTGAGTAGCAATACATGTGGTCCGTTACAAAACGAAGTTGTTTTTTGAGTCTGTTTCCCGTTCGACATTTTGAGCTCCTAAAATCGTACAATTTCAACTTCTCCATTGTCGAAATGAAATGAACCATGATAATCCTCAAGGGATATTTTGTAACAATACGTGCGGCCCGTCTCGATACGAAGTCGTTTTTCGAGTCTACTTCCTGTTAGACAATTTCGGCTCCAAAAATCGTACATTTTCAAGTTCTCCCTTTTCGAAACAAAATGCACCGTGTTGATTCTCATGCAATAGTGAGTAGCAATGCGTGTGGCCTGTCTCGAAACGAAGATGTTTTTCTAGTCTGCTCCCTGTTTGATGATTACTGCTCTGAAAATCATATATTTTCAACTTATCTGTTTTTGCTATAAAATGATCTGTGATGAACGTCACACGATAGTGAGTGGCATTACGTGTAGATCGTTTTGAAATGAAATCATTTTTTGAGTCTGTTTCCCTTTTTACAATTTCGGCCCGAAAATCGTACATTCTCGACTTCTCCATTTTTGATATAAAATACTCTGTGATGATCCTCAAGTGATGGTGAGTAGCCATACGTGTGAATCGTCTTGAAACAAAGTCGTTTTTTGAGTCTGTTTCCCTTTTTACAATTTCGGTCTCGGAAATTGTACATTTTAAACTTCTTCGTTTACGAAATAAAATACACTGTGATGATCCCGACACAATGGCTAGTAGCAATATGTGTGGCCCTTCTCGATATGAATCTTTTTTCGAGTCCGCTTCCCCTCTGACAATCTCTACCCTGAAAATTATACATTTTCAACTTCTTTGTTTTCGAAATAAAATATACCGTGTTGATCCCCAAGTGATGGTGAGTAGCAATACGTGTGGCCTATCTCGAAACGAAGTCGTTTTTCAAGTCTACTTCCCGTTTGACAATTCAGGCTCTAAAAATTGTACATTTTTAACATCTCCGTTTTCAAAATAAAATGTATTGTGTTGAAACTCACACGAGTCTGTTTCCCATTTGACAATTCCTGCCCAAAAAATCGTACAATTTAAAATTTTTTCGTTTTTTTTTGAAATAAAATACACCGTATTGATACTTACACGATGCAATGTACTGATATGAATGGCCCCTCTCAATACAATTCATTTTTCAAGTCCGCTTCCCGTTTGACAATTCCGACCCCGAAAATCATACATTTTCAACTTCTCCATTTTTGAAATAAAATGCGCCGTGTTAATCCTTACGCGATGGTGAGTAGCAATGCATGTGGCCCGTTTCAAAACGAAGTCGTTTTTCAAGTCTGTTTCCAGTTTGACATTTTTCGTCTCGAATATTGTACATATTCAAGTTCTCCGATCTCGAAATAACATGTACAGCATTTATCCTCATGCAATGGTATGTAGCCATATGTGTGGCCCATCTCTATACGAATTCTTCTTTCGAGTCCACTTCCCATTTTATAATTCCGGTTCCGAAAATATTACATTCTCCGTTTATAAAATAAAATGCACCGTGATGATGCTCACGTGATGGTGAGTAGCAATACGTGTGGCCCATCTCGATACAAAGTCGATGGTGAGTTTGCTTCCTGTTTGATAATTTTGGAATTGAAAATCATACATTTTTAACTAATCCGTTTTCGAAATAAAATGTACTGTGTTGATCTTCACGGGATAGTGAGTAGCAATGTGTGTGGCCTGTCTCAAAATGAAGTTGTTTTCTGAGTCTATTTTTCCTTTGACAATTTTGGCCTCGAAAATCGTACATGGTCAACTTCTCTGTTTTTGAAATAAAATGCATCATGATGATTCTCACGCGATAGTGAGTAGCAATACATGTAATAGGACCACTAGGTATCTGAATTGGATCGTTGCTCTTGGGTACATCCTTATTTGCATCATTGAGTCTGTTTCCGGTTTGACAATTCCGTCTCCGAAAATCATTTATTTTTAACTTCTCTATTTTTTAATTAAATATACTATGTTGATCCTCACACAATGGTGAGTAACAATACGTGTGTTCAGTCTCGATACGAAGTCGTTTTTTGATTTGGTTAGTCATTTGACAATTTCAACCCCGATAATTGTATATTTTTAACTTCTTTATTTTCAAAATAAAATACACCGTATTGATCCTCACGTGATGGTGAGTAGCAATACATGTGGCCCGTCTCCATACGAAATTATTTTCTGAGTCTGTTTGATAATTCCGTCCCCGAAAATCGTACATTTTCAACTTTTCTATTTTCTAAATAAAATATACCGTGTTGATCCTCATACGATGGTGAGTAGCAATACATGGTTCCAGTCTTGATAGAAAGTCATTTTTGGATTCAGTTAGCCGTTTATCAATTTTAGCTCTGAAAATCGTACATTTTTAACTTCTCTATTTTCAAAATAAAATATATGGTACAGATCCTCACATGATGGTGAGTAGCAATACAAATGGCCCGTCTTGATACAAGGTTGTTTCTCAAGCCCGTTTCCAATTTGACAATTTTGCCCTTGAAAATCATACATTTTCAACTTTTCCATTTTCGAAATAAAATTTACCGTGTTGACCGTCACACGATGGTGAGTAGCAATACATGTGGCCCGTCTCAAAACAAAATCGTTTTTTAAGTCTGTTTACTATTTGGCAATTTCGGCCTTGAAAATCGTATATTTTCAACTTTTCCGTTTTCGAAATAAAATGTACCGTGCTGATCGTCGTGTGATGTTGAGTACCAATACATGTAGCCCATCTCTAAATGAAGTTGTTTTTTGAGTACGCTTCCCATTTGACAATTCTGGCCCCAAAAATCATACATTTTCAACTTTTTCTTTTTAGAAATAAATTGCATCATGATGATCCTCACAGGATGGTGAGTAGCAATACATATAGCTCGTCTCTAAACGAAGTCATTTTTTGAGTCTGTTTCCCATGTGGCAATTTTGGCCTCGAAAATCATACATCTTTAACTTCTCTGACATTAAAGTATTCGAACATCAAGGGTAGAACTTAAATACTAATAAGTTCAAAACTATTACCATGTTAAAACAAAATATACCATGTTGATCCTCACACGATGGTGAGTAGCAATACGTGTGCGCCTTCTCGATACGAAATAGTTTTTTGAGTCGATTAGCCGTTTGCCAATTTCAGCCTTGAAAATCGTACATTTTAAACTCCTTTGTTTTCCAAAAAAAGGCACCGTGTTAATCCTCATGCGATAGTGAGTAGCACTACATGTGGTCCATCTCAATGCGAAGTCGTTTTTTTCGAGTCTGCTTCACATTTGACAATTCCGACCCTAAAAATCGAACATTTTTATCTTCTCTATTTTCGATATAAATTGCACCGTGATGATCTTCAAGCGATGGTGAGCACCAATACATGTGGCTCGTCTAGAAACAAAGTCACTTTTTGAGTCTGTTTCCAGTTTGGCAATTTCGGCCTTGAAAGTCGTACATATTCAACTTCTCCGTTTTTGAAAAAATATATATTGTGTTGATCCTCAAGCGATGTTGAGTAGCAATACGTGTAACCGGTCTCGAAACAAAGTCCTTTTTTGAGTTTGTTCCTCATTTGGCAATTTTAACCCCAAAAATCATACATTTTAAATTTTTCCGTTTTCGAAATAAAATCCACCGTCTTGGTCCTCGCGGGATGGTGAGTAGCAGGACTATAGCCCATCTCCATACGGAGTGGTTTTTTGAGTCTATTTCCCGTTAGAGAATTCTTGCCCTGAAAATATTGCATTTTGAACTTCTCCGTTTTCGAAATAAAATGTATCGTGTTGATCCTTATGCGATAGTGAGTAGCAATGCATGTAGCCTGTCTAAAAACAAAGTCGTTTTTCGAGTCTGCTTCCAGTTTGACAATTCCAGCCCCTAAAATCGTTCATTTTAAACTTTTCCATTTTCAAAATAAAATGCACCATGAGGATCTTGACGTGATGGTGAGTAGCAATACATGTGGTCTGTCTCGATACGGAGTTGTTTTTTAGGTCTGTTTCCCGTTTGACAGTTTTGGCCCCAAAGATCGTGTATTTTAAATGCACCGTATTGATCCTCACTTGACGATGAGTAGGAATACATGTAGCTTGTCTCAAAATAAAATCGTTTTTGGAGTTTGCTTCCCATTGAACAGTTCCGGGCTCGAAAATCGTACATATTCAACTTCTTCATTTTCGAAGAAAATGCGCCGTGATAATCCTCATGCATTGGTGAGTGGCAATACTGTAGATCATCTCAAAAAGAAGTTTTTTTAGTCTGTTTCTCGTTTAGCAATTTCAACTCTGAAAATCGCACATTTTCAACTTCTCCGTTTTCGAAAAGAAATGCACCGTGATGATTCTCATGCATTGGTGAGTGGCACTACGTTTGGAATGTCTCGAAAATTAGTCATTTGTTGAGTCTATTTCCCCTTTGGCAATTTTGGCTTCGAAAATCGTATAATTTCAACTTCTTCGTTTTCAAAATAAAATGCACCCTTTTAATCCTCATGCGATCGTGAGTGGCAATAAGTGTGGCTCATCTCGATACAAAGTTGTTTTTTGAATCTGTTTCCCGTTTGACAATCTCGGCCTCGAAAATCTTACGTTTTCATCCTTTTCGTTTTTGAAATGAAATACACCGCGTTCATCCTCACACAATGATTAGTAGCAATATGTGTGGCCCGTCTTAAAACAAGTCATTTTTCGAGTCTGCTTCTCTTTTAACAATTCCGGCCCCAAAACTTATACATTTTCAACTTCTCCATTTTCGAAATAAAATGCACCGCGTTGATCTTCATTCAATGGTTAGTAGCAATACGTGTGGTTCGTCTCGATACGAAGTGGTTTCTCAAGTCCATTTCCTGTTTGACACTTTCGACCCTGAAAATCATATATTTTCAACTTCTCCATTTTCAAAATAAAATGGTCCACGTTGATACTCACGTGACGGTGAGTAGCATCTATGGCCCGTTTCAAAACGAAGTCGTTTTTCCAGTTTGCTTCACATTTGACAATTTCGGTCTCAAAAATGGTACGGTTTCAACTTCTCCGTTTTCGAAATAAAATGCATCCTGATGATCCTCACATGACGGCCAGCAGCAATACGTGTAGCCCTTCTCAAAACAAAGTCATTTTTCAAGTTTGCTTCCCGTTTGACAGTTCCGGCCCCAAAAATCATACATTTTCAACTTCTCCATTTTCGAAATTAAATGCACTGTCCTGATCCTCACACAATGGTGAGTAGCAATACGTGTGGCCTGTCACGTAACGAAATTGGTTTTTGAATATGTTTCCCGTTTGACAATTTCAGCCCTGATAATTGTGTATTTTCAACTTCTTCGATTTCGAAATAAAATGCACCGTAATAATCCTCACGCGACGGTGAGTAGCAATACATGTAGCGCGTCTCAAAATGAAATCGTTTTTCGCGTTTGCTTCTCGTTTTTAAAAAAAAAAAAATGTACCGTGATGATCCTTATGCATTAGTGGGTGGCAATATGTGTGGACCGTCTTGAAAAGAAGACGCTTTTTTAGTCTGTTTCCAGTTTGGCATCTTCGGCTTCAAAAATCGTACATCTTCAACTTTTTCAAAAGAAAATGCATAGTGATGATCCTTATGCATTGGTGAGCGGCAATACGTGTGGTCCATCTCAATATGAAGATGTTTTTTGAGTCTGTTTCTCATTTGGCAATTTCAGCTCCGAAAATCGGACATTTTCAACTTCTTCCTTTTCGAAATAAAATGCACTTCGTTAATTCTCACACAATGGTGAGTAGTAATATGTGTGGCCCGTCTCGTTATGAAGTGGTTTCTAGAGTCTATTTCCTGTTTGACAATTCCGGCCCCAAAAATCGTACATTTTTAACTTCTCCATTTTAGAAATAAAATAGTCTGTGTTGATCCTCACATGATGGTGAGTAGCAATTCATATGGCCCGTCTCAAACTGAAGTCATTTTTCCAGTGCGCTTACCGTTTGACTATTCTGGCCCCAAAAATCGTATATCTTCAACTTCTCCATTTTCGAAATAAAATGCATTTTAATGATCATCACACGATGATGAGTAACAATATGTGTGGCCTGTCTTGAAACGGAGTTGTTTATCAAGTACTTATCCAGTTTTACAATTCAAGCTTCGAAAATAGTACATTTTTTACTTCTCCATTTTTGAAATAAAATACACCATGTTGATATTCACATGATGGTGACTAGCAATACGCATGGCCCGTTTCAATACGAAGTTGTTTCTCGAGTCCTCTTCCCGCTTAACAATCATGGTCCCAAAAATCATGCATTTTTAACTTCTCCGTTTCTAAAATAAAATGTACTACGAGGATCCTCACATGATGATGTATAGCAATACATGTGGTTCGTCTTGATACGAAGTCATTTTTGGAATCCGTTTCCCATATGACAATTTCGACACCGAAAATCGTATATTTTCAACTTCTCCATTTTCGAAATAAAATACACCGTGTTGATCTTAATGTGATGGTGCGTAACAATACGTGTGGCCTGTTTCAATAATAAGTTGTTTTTCGAGTCTGTTTCCCGTTTGACAATTCAAGTCCCGAAAATCGTACATTTTCAACCTCTTCATTTCCGAAATAAAATATACAATATTGATTCTCACGCGATCATGAATAGCAATACATGTGGTCTGTCTCGATATCAAGTCATTTTTTGAGTCTACTTCTCGTTTAATAATTCTGACCCCGAAAATCGTGCATCTCTAACGTCTGCATTTTTGAAATAAAATATACCGTGTTGATCTTGACGCGATTGTGAGAAGCAATATGTGTGACCGTCTCAAAATGAAGTCGCTTTTCAAGTCTACCTCAAAAATCGGCCTCGAAAATCATACATTTTCAACTTCTCTGTTTTCTAAATAAAATGCATTATAATGATCCTCACGTGATAGTGAGTAGCAATACATGTGCTCTATCTCGCTCTACAGTCATTTTTTGAATCTGTTTCCGTTTGACAATTCTGACCTTGAAATTCGTGCATTTTAAACTTCTTTGTTTTGGAAATAAAACACAGCGTATTAATCCTTACACGATGGTGAATAGTAATACAAGTGGATAGTCTCGAAACAAAGTCATTTTTCGAGTCTGCTTCCTGTTTAACAATTCTGGCCTCGAAAATTTTACATTTTCAAGTTCTCCGTTTCTGAAATAAAATGTCTGTGTTGATCCTCATGCAATGGTGAGTAGCAATATGGGTGGATCCTCTCGAAACGAAATTGTTTTTCAAGTTTGATTCCCGTTTGACAATTTCGGACTTGAAAATTGTACATTTTCAAGTTCTCCATTGATGCTGGAAGATGGAGGTTTGTGTGGAGATTTAGGTTTTTACCTAATAAGAGTTAAAATAACCTGTTGTCCTAAGTTTCGCAACAAAAGAGATGCAGAAACACTACCCTAAGTTGCTGCCAAACGTTGTAAAACTGAAAAGTGTACTCACCACTCTATAGAAATTCTTCACAAGAGATACAGAGGAATATAAACATTACCTAACTTTATTTACCTCAACTCAAAACAACTTTATTTTAATACTGTACACTTGAAGTTTTTATATAGGCTTTTACAAGGAAAAAAATGTTAAAGGTTAAGCCAACAACTATTACCTAACTTTGATAAAGGAATACAAACATTTGAAATTCTTTGAAAATAAACCAAAACAGTCAAGACTTTGAATTACAACTCATCAAATTTTTCTTTCTTTTAGAAATTAAACAAAACACATTGAATTTAAGTTAAAAAATCTTTAAAATCCGCGCAGTTAGATTCTACCTTGAAAATGAATATGTTGTGAAGAAGTTGTCATATCTTTCTTTAGAGAACTCCAAATGCTAAACCGTAAAATTTTATAAAAAGTTTACTTCCTCAACTTTCTAATTATATCAAGTACTTTCTAAAATATTACCTCAATGAATACAGATTAAATTTTGAAATTACCCCTCTGACAGTGTCTTCACAACTTAGTAAATTAGGGTAATAATTTTGAACTTATTGGCACTTAAGTTTTGCCCTTGATGTTTGGACACTTCTGTGTCATCCGTTTTTTAAATAAAATGCACCGTGATGATCCTCACGCAATGGTGAGTAGCAATACATATGGCCCGTCTCAATATGAAGTCATTTTTCAAGTGTGATTCCCGTTTGACAATTCCAGCCTAAAAATCTTGCATTCCCAACTTCTTTGTTTTCGAAATAAAATGGACCGTGATGATCATCATGCAATGGTGAGTACCAATATGTGTTGACCGTCTGATATCGGAAAATGGGGGTTTTTGTGGGGATTTAGGTTTTTACTAAATAAGGGTTGAAACAAGTTCTTCTTCTAAGGTTTACAACAAATGAGATACAGAAATACCACCCTAATTTGTTGTCAAAAGTTGTAAAACTCAAAAGAATACTCACCACTCTATGAAAATTTTTCAAAAGATACAAAGTATAAAACACAAGAATTTTAAATAAATTGAACTCAAAATAACTTCATTCCAGTACTACATATTTGAAGCCTGTATATAAGCTCTTACAAGAAAAGAAATGTCAAAGGTTAGAACAACAATCCATAGAAATTTCAATGGTTAGGCCAACAACCATTTACCTAACTTTGACAAACTTTTACAAATATTTAAAACTCTTTGAAAATAAATCCAAACAGCTAAGAATTTGAATTACAACTCACCAAGTCTTTCTAATATCTAGAAATTAAACAAAACACATTGAATTTAAGATAAAAAATCTCTAAAATTCGTGCATGCAGATTTTGCCTTAAAAATGAACATATTGAGAATAGAGCTTAGTAATCTATTTTTCCTTAGCAAACATTAACAATAAAGAGTAATCTCTTTGAACTTATTGGCACTTAAATTCTGCTCTTGATGTTTGGACACTCCCGTGTCACTGTTTCAAAATGAAGTCGTTTTTCAAGTCTGTTTTCCCCTTTGACAATTCCGGCCCTGAAAATCGTACATTTTCAAGCTCTCCGTTTTCTAAATAAAATATACCGTAATGATCCTCACACAATGGTGAGAAGCAATACATGTGGTCCGTCTCAATACAGAGTCGTTTTTTGAGTCCGTTTTTTTATTTGACAATTCCGGTCACGAAAATCATGCATTTTTAACTTCTACATTTTCGAAAAAAAAAATGTAGCGTGTCGATCCTCACATGATGGTGAGTAGCAATAAGATTGATTCGTCTCGAAACAAAGTCGTTTTTTCAAGTTTGCTTTCCGATTAACAATTTCGGCCCCAAAAATCGTACTTTTTTTTATACGAACCTCACCAATATCGTGACGAAACATACCAAATATAGTAAAAAACTCCAAAATTTCTCCAAGACGCAAGTTTATAGAGTTTTGACCCGATACCTATGTAGATAAGAACCAAAATTATGATTTATTCAAACGCCACACCAAGAATCCTTAAAAAAATACTTAAGAATGGATTAAAACCATAAACAATTTCAAAAGGTGAAAATTTAGTGGCAGAATGAACACAACAATTATAAGCAAATTCAACATGCGGCAAGCAATCTTCCCAACTTTTCAGATTCTTTTGTATGATAATACGCAACAAAATAGACAATATCCTATTTACTATTTCAATTTGACCATCTGTTTGTGGGTGACAAGTAGTAAAAAATAATAATTTAGTTCCCAACTTTCCCTATAATGTTTTCCAAAAGTATCTTAAGAACTTTGCGTCTCGATCTGAAACAATAGTTTTAGGCATTCTATGCAACCTAACAACTTCCTTGAAAAACAAATCATCTATATGTGATACATGATCAGTTTTATGACATACAATAAAGTGTGCCATCTTAGAAAACCTATCGACAACCATAAAAACTATGTCTCTCCCCCTCTTTGTGCTAGGTAATCTCAAAACAAAATTCATAGAAATATTGACTCAAGGTACACTAAGAATAGAAAGTGGTGCATATAATCCATGTGGTTGTTGCCTAGACTTAGTTTGCCTACAAGTAATGCATCTCGCATAAACACTTTTTACGTCACGTTTCATATGCGGCAAAAAAAAATGTTCATGTAATATGTGTAAAGTCTTAGCTACGTCAAAGTGACCCATCAAACTATCACCGTGTGTTTTTCGAACAAGTAACTCACGCAAGAATGAATATGGAACACACAATTTATTTTCTCGAAATAGGAAACCAGCATGCAAATAAAACTTCCCACATGATCCCTTAGTGCAATTCTTAAACAAGTCACAAAAATTAGAGTCCGTTGCATACAACTCCTTAATGTACTCAAATCAAATCCAAGTAATTTAGCATCAAGAGTTGAAAGTAAAGCGTACTTGCGTGATAGCGCATCAACAACTATATTTTCTTTGCCTTGTTTGTATGATCACATAAGAAAATGTCTCAATGAACTCCACCCATTTAGCATGACGTCTGCTTTAATTTGTATTGCACCTTTAAATGTTTCAAGAATTCATGATCCGTATGAATCAAAAACTCTTTGGGCCAAAAGTAATGTTGCCAAGTTTCTAAAGTTCGAACCAATGCATACAATTCTTTATCGTAAGTTGGATAGTTTAAAGCCGTGCCATCTAGTTTCTCACTAAAGTACACAATCAGTCTTCCTTTTTGCATTAGTACGCCTCTGATTCCTATACCTGAAGCATCATACTCTATCTTAAATGTTTTAATAAAGTTAGGTAAAACAAGTAAAGGTGCATTAGTCAATTTTTCTTTGATAAGTTTGAATGCCTTTTCTTAGTCTTTTCCTCACTTGAACGGAATATTCTTCTTGATGACTTCGGTTAAGGGTGTAGCTATGCTACTAAAATCTTAAACAAAGCGCCGATAAAAACTGGCCAATCCATGAAAGCTTCTTACTTGATTTGTCGAAGTAGGCGTTGGCCATTCTTGAATTGCCTTCACCTTCTCCTCATCGACCTCAATCCCTTTAGCACTTACAACAAAACCAAAAAACATAAGCTTATCCGTACAAAATGTACATTTTTTAAAATTAGCAAATAGCCTTTCTTTCCTTAAAACCACTAAAACAAGTTTTAAATCTTCAACATGATCATTCATGTTTTGCCTATAAATCAAGATATTATTAAAATAGACTATTACGAATTTGCCAAAGAAAGCACGCAAAACATGGTTCATAAGTGTCATGGCCAATTTGGTCATGGGAAGAGATGAAATTGGTAATGCGTAAGAGATTTATACCTAACCATTACTATAGAGATTTGCATAGAAAGTTGCAAGGGCTAATTCAAGGTTCCATGAGTGTAGAGGACTACTACAAGGAGATGGAGATAGCTATGATTAGAGCAAACATAGAAGAAGATCGAGAAGCAAAAATGGCAAGATTTGTTGGTGGCTTGAAGAAGGAGATTGTTGATATGGTTGATTTACAAAACTATGTAGAGATGGAGGAGCTATTGCACAAAGCCATTAAAGTAGAAAAGCAAATCAAATAAGAAGGTTCAGATCTATATTGGTTTCTAGTTCTTCATAGAAATCTTATTGGAAGCATAATCAAGCTACATTAAAAACAAAAGAAGAAGTAAAGCAAAAGGATTCTGTTGTTGTTTCTAAACATAAAACTGAAACTAAAACTTTTAAGTCACGTGAGATTAAGTGTTTTAGGTGCTAAGGATTTGGGCATATTACTTCTCAATGCCCAAACAAAAGAGTTATAATTGTGTTAGAAAATGGAGAAATAAAAAGTGCTAGCTCAAGTGAGGATGAGATGTCATTACTTACTTTTATATACAAGAAGAAGAATAGCCTTGCGCTACTAAATTCAAATGTCACATGGGAAAATTAAGACTTTAAAGATTCCTTATTTAGTTTAAATTGTTTACTTTACATAAAATTAATTTCCTAATTTATTTAGAATTGTTTTGTTTCCGAATTAGATTAGAATTTTAGTTTTCTCTTCTATTTAGGGTTTCTTTTCCTATTTATGTTAAGATTTCTTTTCCTACTTAACTTTGAAATGATGTTTACATGCCTATATAAAGGCTACTGCTGTGTAAACAAAGAAACATCACATCATGAACAATATTGAGATATTTTGAGTAAGCGTAACTTTGCTTTTATGTGTTTTTGGTGGAATATAATATCCTGACTTATCAAAGGAGTGACCAACCTTTGTGGCGTCTCCAAGATTGAAATTTTAAAATATTATTTTCTTAAGTTCTAATCTGATCATCTACAACTTATTTTCTAATTCCTGGGGTGCGCATAATAATTGATTCAAGAGTTCTTAGAATAAGTCGTCTAGTCGATTCTTATAAAACAAACTCTAAAAACAATTTTGTTTTGAGACGTGCCACACGTATTGCTACTCACCATTGCATGAGAATCAACACGGGGCATTTTATTTTGAAAACGGAGAAGTTAAAAATGTACGATTTTCAAAGTTGAAATTGTCAAATAGGAAGCAGACTAGAAAAATGAATTCGTTTTGAGAAGGGTCATACGTATTGCTACTCACCATTGCGTGAGGATCAACAAGGTGCATTTTATTTCGAAAACAAATAAGTTAAAAATGTGCGATTTTCGGGATCAAAATTGCCAAACAGGAAACATACTGAAAAAAAAAAAAACGGTTTTGTTTCGAGACGGTCCACACTAATTGCCACTCACCATCATGTGAGAATTAACATGGTACATTTTATTTCAAAAACAAAAAAGTTGAAAATATACGATTTTCGAGTTCACAATTGTCAAACGGGAAGCAAACTCAAAAAACGACTTCGTATGGAAATGGGCCACACATATTGCTACTCACAATCGTGTGAAGATCATCATGGTGAATTTTATTTTATAAACAGAAAAGTTGAAAATGTACGATTTTTGGGGCTGAAATTGTCAAACGGGAAACAGACTTGAAAAACAACTGCACTTCGAGACTGGATACACCTATTGTTACACTGCATCGCATGAGGATCATCATGATGCATTTTATTTCGTAAACGGTGAAGTTGAAAATGTATGATTTTCAAGGCCGGAATTCTCAAACAGGAAAAAGACTTAAAAAATGATTTCGTTTCGAGACAAGCCACACTTATTGTTATATAGCATCACATGAGAATCATTATTGTGCATTTTATTTCATAAACAAACAAGATGAAAATGTACGATTTTCTGGTCGGAATTGTCAAACAGAAAGTAGACTAGAAAAACGACTTCGTTTTAAGACAGGCCATATGTATTGCTACTCACTATCGCATAAGGATCAACATGATGTATTTTATTTCGAAAACAGAGAAGTTGAAAATTTGCGATTTTCAGTGCTAAAATTGTCAAACATGAAACAGACTTGAAAAACAACTTCGTTTCGAAATGGTCCACACGTATTGCTACTCATCATCACATGAGGATCATCATGAAGCATTTTTTTTTTTTTGTAAACAGAGAAGTTCAAAACGTATGAATTTTGAGACCGAAACTGTCAAACGTGAAACGTACTCGAAAAATGACTTTATTTAGAGATAGGCCATACGTATTGTTATACAGCATCCCATGAGGATTATCATGGTACATTTTATTTTGACAACAAAAAAGTTAAAAATATATAATTTTAGGAGCTCGAATTGTCAAATGGGAAACAGATGCAAAAAATGACTTCATTTCGAGATGGGCCACATGTACTGCTACTCACCATCGAGTGAGGATCAACACAGTACATTTTATTTCGAAAATAAAGAAGTTTAAAATGTGCAATTTTCAGGACCAGAATTGTCAAACAGGAAGCCGACTCAAAAAACAACTTCGTTTTGAGACGAACTACACATATTGCTACTCCCATCATGTGAGGATCAACACGGGGCATTTTATTTCAAAAACAAAGAAGCTGAAAATGTACGATATTCAGGTCCGAAATTGTCAAATGAGAAATAGACTCGAAAAATAATTTCGTTTCGAGACGGGCTAAACATATTGTTATACAGTATCGTGTGACGATCAACATAGTGTATTTTATTTCGAGAGAAGAGAAGTTGAAGATGTATGATTTTCAAGGTTGAAATTGTCAAACAGGAAATAAACTCAAAAAATGACTTCGTGTCGAGAAGGTCAGCACATATTGCTACTCACAATCGTGTGAGGATCAACACGGTATATTTTATTTAAAAAATAGAGAAGTTAAAATGTACGATTTTCGGAGCTGGAATTGTCAAACGGGAAACAAACTCAAAAAACGACTTCATTTTGAGACGGGCCACACGTATTGCTACTCACTGTCGCGTGAGGATTAACACAATGTATTTTATTTCGAAAATAGAAAAGTTAAAAATGTATGATTTTAGGGGCCGAAATTGCCAAACATGAAACAGACTAAAAGAACGACTTCGTTTTGAGATAGGCCATACGTATTTCAAATTTTTATTTCGAAAATGAAAAAGTTGAAAATGTATAATTTTTGGGGTCGAAAATGTCAAACGGGAAACGGACTCAAAAAAACGACTTCGTTTTGAGATAGGCCATACTACTCACAATCACGTGAGGATCAACACGAGGCATTTTATTTAAAAAATGGACGAGTTAAAATGTACGATATTCGGGCTCGGAATTGTCAAACGGAAAACAAACTCAAAAAATAACTTCCTTTCGAGACGGGCTATATGTATTGTTACACAGCATCGCGTGACAATTAATATAGTGCATTTCATTTCGAAAACGAAAAGATTGAAAATGTACAATTTTCAAGTTGGAATTGTCAAACAGTAAGGAGACTCGAAATACGAATTTTGTTTTAGACAGGGCACACATATTGCTACTCAGCATTGTGTGAGGATCAACACGATGTAGTTTATTTTGAAAATGGAGAAATTGAAAAAGTAAGATTTTTTGGTTCCATATTGTCCAACAGGAGACAGACTCGAAAAAAAAAAACGATTTCGTATCGAGATTGGACACATGTATTGTGACTCACTGCTACAACTTAAAGGTTGTAACTCCAAGTATAGGTTGTCTCAAGTAATAAAGTTCGGAAGTCCGAGTGTCAGTCCACAGAGAATACATTATATTAAATCCACAAGTCCAAAAGTTTAAATATTACAAGTCCAAATATTCAAATATTATAAGAAATGGAATGAATTTGCTTATTGTCAAATTTAAATTCAATATTATTATATATTAGGGCATTAGGGATCCATTTTAATGATTTGTATAGAATTTATTCTTGATCTTTTTTTTTAAAGAAAAATTAAGAATCAAAAGAAGTGATCTGAATTGGATGATGAAAAAAAAATATTTAAGCACAAAAAAATCAAAAGACTTATCTTTTAATTGATGGTGAAAAACTATAAGTTGCCTTACTCTTGATATGTAGAAAACATCCAAACATTCAATGTACCATTTGTTAACAATGAATCAAGATTTCTAACAATTCAAAATCATTTTCAAAATATAGTACTCAATCAATAAAAAGATTGACAATGAAGAACAAAACAAAGGATCAAAGAACAAAACTATAAAATCATCAAAAGTGCACCCTTTACCCTAATTACGAAATTAGAAATATATCATTTAATTGAAGTTCAAATTATAAAAAGAAAACATAAATGGTAAAAATTCTTTTTCCAATTATAGGTAAAATAAAAGACATTTCACATGTGTGAACATAATTTTATCAATTTCCAATTAATCACGATCTACTAACTTCCAACATATTTTTGACCATGAAAACCACCGAATTTCGTAAAATAGCCTTCTACAAAGTTGTAGGTGGATGACTCATCTTTTTAATGGTTCATATCTCACCTTTATTGCTATTTTAGATCGTGAGTTGTGTTGAAAAAAGACAGAGATGTTCAAGTTACATTTTTCCACCGCTCTTCTAGAATTATAGCTCTTTTTGGTAGCCAACCAGTTAAAATTTGAGAAAGTGCAAAATATAAAAGATTTAGATCCCTTTCTCAACTTTCTAGATCACCCAACCATATAATTTTTTGTTACGTATTTAGGGGGATACGGTCCAAATACAAAGATGCGCTTGAGTTCTTTTGAAGCCTAATTTCGTCCCATTAATTGCTCGAACTGGTCCAACCTTTAGCTTACAAAGTTGTGAAATGATGAGTTTATGTTTGTCCAACTCAAGAATCGTATCAATTGATGATTTGGATTGAAAAATACGCTCATTATACGAAACCTGCGTAAAACTGACTATTTAGTCTAATTCATGCTTTACAATTTAATATAAAGGAATATACTTCATTATTGGGGAATAGAAGGATATTAGTAAGTGTAAATCATAATATTTTTCTTGATAAATCTATACTTTTAAACATTCATCACTCACTATCGCATAAGGATCCATATTGTGTATTTTATTTCAAAAATGGAGAAGTTGAAAACGTACGAGTTTCGATACTGGAATTGTCAAATGGGAAATAGGTTCAAAAAACGACTTCGTTTCTAGACGGTCCACACGTATTGCTACTCACCATCGCGTGAAGATCATTACGATGCATTTCATTTTGTAAGCAGAGAAGTTCAAAATGTATGATTTTCAGCTCCGAAATTATGAAATGTGAAATGTACTTGAATAACTTCGTTTGAGACGGGCCACACGTATTGTTACATAAGATCACGTGAGTATTATCACTGTACATTTTATTTCGACAACGGAGTAGTTGAAAATGTACGATTTTAGGAGCTCGAGTTGACAAACGAAAAACAAACTTAAAAAACGATTTCGTTTTAAGACGGGGCCACATGCATTGCTACTCAACATTGTGTGAGGATCAACAAGGTGCATTATTTTTAAAAAATGTAGAAGTTAAAAATTTACAATTTTCAAGGCCGAAATTGTTGAACGGAAAGTAGTCTCAAAAAACAACTTCGTATCAAGACAAGCCACACATATTGCTACTCATTATCGCGTGAGGATCAACATGACGTATTTTATTTTGAAAACGGAGAAATTGAAAATGTACGATATTCGGAGCCAAAATTGTCAAACGTAAAACATACTTGAAAAACAACTTTGTTTGGAGACGAGCCACACTTATTGTTACACAATATCACGTGAGAATTATCACGGTGCATTTTATTTTGACAACGGAGAAGTTAAAAATGTACGATTTTAGGAGCTTAAATTGTGAAACGGGAAACAGACTCAAAAAAGGACTTCGTATCAAGACGAGCCACACGTATTACTACTCACTATCACGTGAGGATCAATATGATATATTTTATTTTGAAAACAGAGAAATTAAAAATGTAAGATTTTCGTGGTTGGAATTGTCAAACAGGAAACGGACTCCAAAAATGACTTTGTTTCAAAACAAACCACACGTATTGTTATACAACATAGCGTGAGAATCATCACGGTGCATTTTATTTTGTAAACATAAAAGTTAAAAATGTACGATTTTCGGGGCCGAAATTGTCAAACGCAAAACATACTCAAAAAATGACTTTGTTTGGAGACGAGGCACACGTATTGTTACACAACATCGCGTAAGGATTTGATGGGAACCCACTAGACGACCTGCTCTAAGAACTCTTGAATCAGTTGTTATGCGCACCCAATGAACTAGAAAACAAGTTGTAAATGATCAGATTCGAGCTTAAAGAAATAAATTCTTAAAATTCTAATTTTAAAGACGCCACAAAGGTTGATCATTTTTTTGATAAATCAAAATATTGTGTTCCACTAAGAATACAAGAAGTGATATGAACCCCAAGTATATTAAACTTGAGACCCAATATCTTTACGCATGGAAGCAACCTCTTGAAAAGCTAAATCAGATTCACCCAAGTCTGCAACTCAATTTCAACTTGTGAAATAGAACTTTAGAATAAATACTTTCAAAGTAATTAGCTTTGATTGTAAGAACCTTGATTCAAGTAAGAATCAAAATAAGAGAAAACACTCTCAATTTAATTTCATTCGAAAAAGTAATTGCTGCCTCCATGGGAGCATGTGGCTGAATATATAAGAGTACAAGAGATAAGTAACCCTAATTGGAGTGTTTGGCCACAAAAATAAACTTATTCTAACTTAAAATAAAATAAACTGAATTTGGGCTTAATAATTAACATTAACAGCCCAAACACATACAAATTATAAATATATGTTTATAAATAAGACTAAAATAGATAATGGGCTTGAACAGCAACTTAGCCCAAAGTGGCATATGGAATCCGAAACTTGCATCATGATGACGATCTGATTCGAACTGCAATTAAAAGAACTTGAACATGCTTGCTTAGCCTTGAGACATCATTCGAATATGGTCTTATACAAATTTGAGAAGTTGAATTCCGTAGAAGCTTTAATCTTCAGTTTTTGCCTTCTTGTACTTGTGTCAATGTTACCAAGCTCTGATTATTGTCTTGAAGTCCAAGCTTGATATTTGACTCTTTCTTACACTCTTGAATTGTTGTAAGATCATCCCACAAACCTTGAATCATCCCATTCAATGCATCTTTGAATTTCTTCATTCTTGCTCTTGTAACGGGACCATTAGGTAGCTGAATTGGATCATTGCTCTTGTGTGCATCCGTATTTGCATCAAGAAGGCAAAACTACGCTTGCTCAAAATATCTCAATATTATTAATGATGTGATGATTATTTATTGACATATTCATTTACATGTTTATATAGTCATATAAACATTATTTCAAAATTAAGTAGGAATAGAAATCTTAATATAAATAGGAATAGAAACCCCAAATAAAAGAGAAAACTAAAATTCTAATCTAATTAAAAAACATAACAATTCTAAACAAAGTAAAACCTAATTTTATATTAAAATAAAGCCACCCTAATTTTGTTGGAAAACTAAGCCACCCTAATATCACTTCTTTTTGCATAAAAGCTCACTTGTTTCTTTTTACACTCAATTGTTTCTTTTTCCTCTACTCTTTTTCCCTCATTTGAATTCTGCCCCTCTCCATTCGAACTCACTTGTTTTTCTTTCTCATTCTTTTTGCCACTCTTTTCTTTTGAAAACTTACCCTCCTTTGTTACAACTTCACTCACTCTTTTCTCCTCACTCTTGTTTTCTCTCTGACTTTGCATTCTTCTAAACTCACCCTCATAAACTTCTTTAGGTGAAAGTGGTACAAGAGTAATTTTCTTCCCATCCTTCTCAAAAGTATAATGATTTGTAAAACCATTATGTAACACCCTTTTGTCAAATTGCTAAGGGCGTCCCAACAAGAGATGGTCAGCATGCATGGGCACTACATCAAACAACAACTCATCTCTATACTTGCCTATTTTGAAGGCAACAAGAACTTGCTTTGTCACCCTAATTTCCCCACAATCATTAAGTCACTTCAACTTGTAAGGATGTGGATGTTTTAAAGTAGGTAACCCTAACTTTTCTACAAGAGTAGTACTAGCAACATTAGTTACACTACCACCATCAATTATCACATCACAAACTCTATCCTTTACAAGACACCTAGTATGGAAGATATTCTCTCTTTGATCACATTCTTCCTGTTGGACTTGCATATTCAAAACTCTTCTTGATACAAGAGCCTTACCACTTTCTGCCATAGTAAATTGCTCATCCCCTTCTTCATCACTTGCATCTTCAAGAGTTGGCATTGTCTCTTGTTGATTCTCCTCTTCACTGGCCGAATAGTACTCTCCCTCAAGCATGAATATGGTTCTTTGATTTGGGCAATCCCGCTTGTAATGTCCTACACCTTGACATTTAAAACATTTAATATTTCTGGTGTTAGTAGTAGAATCAAACTTACCCTTGTCTTTGCTTGAGTTGGATGTTTTGGGAAACTCTTTGGATTCGATTTTAGGCTTGGATGACAAAGATTTATCATCTTTCCTCAAATTTGATTTGAATGCAGAAGTATAGGAGGAAAACTGACTTGTACGACCTCTCTTTTTCAGTTGCTTCTCAACCTTCAATGCAAGGTGAAGCAAGTCTTCTAGCTCCATATATGGCTGCAATTCAACCACATTAGAAATCTCTTGTTCAAACCATTGAGAAATCTTGCCATTGTAGCCTCATTATCTTCCTCTACATTTGCTCTTATCATTGCTACCTCCATCTCCTTGTAGTATTCCTCAACACTCTTAGACCCTTGAGTGAGATTTTGAAGTCGATTATACAATTCTCTATAGTAGTAGCTTGGTCTTATACAAATTTGAGAAGTTGAATTCCGTAGAAACTTTAATCTTCAGTTTTTGCCTTCTTGTACTTGTGTCAATGTTACCAAGCTCTGATTATTGTCTTGAAGTCCAAGCTTGATATTTGACTCTTTTTTACACTCTTGAATTGTTGTAAGATCATCCCACAAACCTTGAATCATCCCATTCAATGCATCTTTGAATTTCTTCATTCTTGCTCTTGTAACGGGACCATTAGGTAGCTGAATTGGATCATTGCTCTTGTGTGCATCCGTATTTGCATCAAGAAGGCAAAACTACGCTTGCTCAAAATATCTCAATATTATTAATGATGTGATGATTATTTATTGACATATTCATTTACATGTTTATATAGTCATATAAACATTATTTCAAAATTAAATAGGAATAGAAATCTTAATATAAATAGGAATAGAAACCCCAAATAAAAGAGAAAACTAAAATTCTAATCTAATTAAAAAACATAACAATTCTAAACAAAGTAAAACCTAATTTTATATTAAAATAAATAATCTAAACCAAATAAGGAATCTTTAAAGCCCTAATTTTTTTATGTGGCATTAAGATTTAGTAGCATAAGGCTATTCTTCTTCTTGCACATAAAGGTAAGTGATTATATTTGCAGAGGCTTTGGAAACTTCTAGAACAGCCTTAAAATCTTATAGAATAGCTTCTATGTCATGGACTTCCATAGTTAAGCCTTGTAAAGCCTCTTCGTCCTTACCCTAGTCATTGGACCACCGATTCCTAGCAAAAGATCTTGAAATATTTAGGAATGTTATCTTGAATCATTTGGCCAGCGCTTCGATCTCTATTATTCCCTCTCTCCTTGAAAGGATTCGCCCTCGAATCACCTACATCAAACAAAGATAAATCAGCAACATTAAAAGTCGCACTAATATTACCATAGTTGTCTAGTAATTTTAGCTTGTAGGTGTTATTATTGATTCTCTCCAAAACTTGAAAAGGTCCATCTCTTCTAGGCTACAATTTCAATTTCTTTTATATAGGAAACCTCTCCTTACGCATGTGCACCCAAATCCAATCTTCAAGTTCAAAAATAACCTTCAAACGCCCTTAATTAGCTTGCTTAGTATGTTGCTCATTTTTCCTTTCAATGTTAGCCCGAACTTTGGTATGTAAATCCTTCACAAAATCTGTTTTTTTCTTACCATCAAAATTAGCTTGTTCATTAATAGGTAAAGGTAAAATATCCACAAGAGTTAAAGGATTAAAGTTATAAATAATTTCTAAAGATGAAAAGGAAGTAGTAGAATGAACAGACCTATTATATACAAACTCAATATGTGGCAAACAATTTTCCTATTACTTTAAGTTTTTTTAAATGATAACACGCAACAAAAATAGTAGTGACTATCCTATTAACTACTTCAGTTTGTCCATCCATTTGCGGATGTGCAACTGTAGAAAACAAAAGTTTTGGTCTTAATTTATTCCATAAAGTGTGCCAAAAATGACTTAAGAACTTAAAATCTCTATCACTAATCATTGTTTTAGGCAAACCATGCAAACGTACAACTTTTTTAAAAAACAAGTCAGCAATATGTATTGCATCAACAACAATGAGTCATTTTATTTAATGTATCAACAACAACAAATATGCTGTCCTTATCACTTTGAGACCTTGATAACCCTAAAACAAAATTCAGAGAAATATCAATCCAAAGTTGAGTAGGCACTGGTAAAAGGGTGCACACACCATGCGATTTTAACTTTAGATTTTACTTGCCTTTGTACCTCCTCAAGATTATTTTTATAAGCAGGTCAATTTCATAATGTAGAATCGAGAATGAAGTCTGTTTGATGGTCAATACCTCTTAAGGGAGGTAATCCATGGGGAATCTTCTTGGGGAATAGGTTTGCAAACTCCTATAATAAAGACAAAACAGTACTGGGTAAAAAGGAGTTAAGGTCTGAGGCAAACAATGTTGCACAACCACACAAACAAGAGGAGAAACTCACATATAAGGCTGGAGACACTCAATTACATCATTTATATAATTCGCTAAGCATGCCGAGTGGATCAATTACAAGAGCTAGAGCCAAGACATTGCAAAGTGTCTTAAATAGACTAATTAAAAAGATGTGTGTTTCAAATACATTTTAAGATACATGTCTTGAAGAATTAGACTTAGTGAACATTATTCAAGCAATTGTGGTCCTAGAAGACTAATATGGAAATGTTCGAAAATTTTATTCCATTTGTGTAATTTTTAAGACTAATACATGTCTTGAGATGTGGGACGAGATGAAGACGATAATGAGAATACGTTTCATTCCAATCTACTACCATCGGGGGTTGTTCAACAAATTTCAGTGTCTAACTCAAGGACCTAAAGCGTAGATGAATACTATAAAGAAATGGAGGTTGCTATAATCTGAACAAATATAGAGGAGGATAAAGAAGCTATCATGGCTAGGTTCTTACATAGTTTAAATCGTGAGATCCCGGACGTGATGGAAATGCAACATTATGTGGAGTTGACAGATATGGTACATCAAACCATTAAAGTTAAGCAACAATTAAAGCGAAGAAATACGGCTAGGAGAGGAGTAAGCACAACTGCTATAAACTCATGGAGATCAACCCGTAAATGGGAGGGATTTCATTAATAAAGTCTAAGTCTGAAGCCTCTAAAGATGCCAAACAAGTTGTGCCGCAAAAATAAGGTAATATTGAATCCACCGTTTCTAGAAATCGTGACATTAAGTATTTTAAATGTCAAGGCAGGGGTCATATAGCTAGCCAATACCCAAATAAAAAGGGTAACAGTGATCAATGCTGAAGGGGAGATTGAGTCTGAAGGAGAAGAAGAAGACAAAATAGAAGACATGCCACCTCTTGAAAACAACTATGAAGGACAATATGCTGCGGAAGGAGAATTATTAGTGGCAAGACAAGCTCTTAGCACACAAGTTAAGGAAGAAGAAAATGATCAGCGGGAGAACTTATTTCATATAAGGTGTTTCATCAACAACAAAGTTTGCAGTGTTATAATTGATGAAGAAAGTTGCATCAACATGGCCAGCACCAAATTAGTGGAGAAATTGTCATAACCTATCATGAAACATCTATGACCGTACCGGCCTCAATAACTAAACAATTGTGAAGAAATCAAGGTAACAAAATAAATGTTAGTGGCATTTTCTATTGTCAAGTATAAGGATGAGATTTTTTGTCACGTGATTCCTATGCATGCATGTCACATCCTATTGGGCAGACCATGGCAGTACGATCGACGAGTCACATATGACGGTTTCACCAATTGATACTCTTTTATCGTAAAAAAGTAACCTATATCACTTGTACCATTGATTCGAAAACAAGTTCTTGAAAACTAATTAAAGATGCAAAAAACGAGTGAAAAGAGATAAAAAAATGAGAAAGGCAAAAATGTGAAAGAAAGTGAAAGGAAAAATAAGAGAGTTGCAACAATGATGTGTGAGAGAGAACAAAAATACAATTTCATTGGAAAGAAAAAAAGTGAGATCAAGAGAGTTTTTACTTTCACAACAGCCCCTTATAGTACTTATGTATAAAGAGGCTTTTTTGTGTACTAATGATCTTACCAGATCTTTGTTAAGCAATATTATGTTTCTTTTGCAGGAAATCGAGGATATCTTTCCTGAAGAGATGCCCTCTAGTTTACCTCAAATTCGAGGAATTGAACATCAAATTGATTTTATATCCGATGCAACAATTCCAAACCAACCAGCCTATAAAAGTAATTTCAAGGAGACGAAGGAACTTCAACAAGAAGTTAACGAGCTACTGGAGAAAGAGTATGTTAGAGAAAGCATAAGTTCTTGTGCGATTTCGGTGCTATTAGCGTCTAAGAAATATGGGACATGGAGAATGTGTATTGATTGCCGAGTTGTCAACAATATTACAGTAAAGTATCGACATCCCATTGGTCGATTAGATGATATGTTAGATGAATTGCATAGATCTTGTGTGTTTTCTAAAATTGGATACCATCAAATTAAGATGAAAGAAGGGGATTAGTGGAAAAATACATTTGAAATAAAATATGATTTGTATGAATTGTTAGTTATGCCTTTTAGGCTAACTAATACACATAGTACTTTTATGAGACTTATGAACTATATTTTGCGTGCTTTCATTGGCATAATCATAATAGTATATTTTGATGATATCTTGATTTATGGTAAAAACTTGGATGATCATATTGAACATATAAAATTTGTTTTAGAGATTTTAAGGAAATAAAAACTATTTGCTAATTTTAATAAATGTATATTTTGCATGGATAAGCTTGTATTTCTTGGTCTTGTTGTAAGTACTAAAGGGATTGATGTCGATAAGGAGAAGATGAAAGCAATTCAAGAATGGCCAATGCTTATTTCGACAAATCAAGTAAAAAGCTTTTATGGATTGGCCAGTTTTTATCAGTGATTTGTTTGAGATTTTAGTAGTATAACTGCACCCTTAACTGAAGTCATCAAGAAGAATGTTCCATTCAAGTGGAGAAAAGTGCAAGAAAAGACATTCAAACTCATCAAAGAAAATTGACTAATGCACCTTTACTCGTTTACCTAACTTTTCCAAAATATTTGAAATTGAGTGTGATGCTTCAGGTATAGGAATCGAAGGTGTACTAATGCAAGAAGGAAAACCAATTGCATACTTTAGTGAAAAACTAAATTGGGCGGCTTTAAACTATCCCACTTAAGTCAAAGAATTGTATGCATTGGTTTGAACTCTAGAAACTTGGCAGTATTACCTTTAGTCCAAAGAGTTTGTGATTCATACAGATCATGAATCTTTTAAAACATTTAAAGGTGCAGCACAAATTAAATAGACGTCATGCAAAATCAGTGAAGTTCATTGAACATTTCCTTAAGTGATCAAATACAAATAAGGCAAAGAAAATATAGTTGCTGATGCACTATCATGCAGGTACGCTTTGCTTTTAACCCTTGATGCTAAATTGTTTAGATTTGAGTACAATAAAGAGTTGTATGCAACGGATTTTAATTTTTGTGACTTGTTTAAAAATTGCACTAAGAGAGCATGTGGGAAGTTCTATTTGTATGATGGTTTCTGATTTCGAGAAAATAAATTGTGGCTTCCGTATTAATCTTTACGTAAGTTACTTGTTCAAGAAGTACATGGTGGTGGTTTGATGGGTCACTTTAACGTAGTTAAGACTTTAGACATATTGCATGAGCATTTCTTTTGGCCGCACATGAAACGTGACATAGCAAAGGTTTGTGCAAGATGCATTACTTGTAGACAAGCTAACTCTAGGCAACGACCACATGAATTGTATACACCACTTTCTATTCTTAGTGCATATTGGGTTGATATTTCTATGGATTTTGTTTTGGGATTTGATAAACCAATATTTGTTCTATTATTTTATTATGTTTATGTCCTGTATTTATGTATTTTATCTTAAAATTTTATTACTTTGACCTTCTTTTTATTACTTGTAGGAATTATTGTAGAAAGCCCAAAAACAAACTCAAGATGCTGGAAGGCCCGTATTTGCTTATTATAGTCCGTATTTTCTAACATAACTTTATCCTCAATACTCGTATTTGGGTGATACAAAATAATTTGAAAACTAAACATAATGGTTTACAACCCTACATTTCAAAAAGAAAGTAAATGTTGAAGTTTAAGGGTCAAAATTTTAGCTAGAAAGGAGACAACTGGAACACAGACTTTTCTTGGCATATGGGAGCGAATTTTGAATAAGTTGTTGACAAAATGAATAAAAGGGAGGACTTTGGAGGTGTTGCTGGGTCGAGAACGAATTGGAGAAGGATTTGATGAAAAAGAGGGTTTTCTAAAGAGTGAGTTTTCCATTGGAGGGGGAGGATTGCTAAATTTAAGCAGAATTATCATCTTTTTAAAAAATTGGTGGTGAACCTTCAAAAAGTAAAGCTTTCTTTAAGTTTATTTATTTTCAAATATATTTAGAACCTTTCTAATTAGATTAATAGATTTGAATTTAAGAATGGACGTGTAAACATATTTTGGGAGTTTGGCTTTGCTATTGAAATGGTATTGAATATTTTATGAAATGTGATTAATTAGAAGTTGAGATTATTTCTTATTCATTGATCTGTATTTTTTTTATTATTTGTTATGGATTTGCTATCTATTATTTGTGATTAAAATGAATTTAAGAATTAAGGTGTTAAAAACATTATCTTACCTTAATTAAACTTTTTTGAATAAGTATTTAAATTAAATCTATTGAATTGGTTTAATTTAAATGATTAAATGATTTTCTTTTAACAATACAATTAATTAAGTAGAAGTTTCATATTAAGGATATATTTAATTAATTGTAAGTGGGAATTACCATGATTATTGGAATTCTCTACCTTTAGTGAAAAAATCAATAATTTAAAATATATAATGGTTGTTTAATTCACCTAATATTTACCAAATTAGATAACTAGCCAAATCCCATATAATTTCATTGAATTCAACCGAATTTTATAGATTTCAAATTCTTGTAATTTAGCTATTTAATTACTTCAATTGGAATAATATAAAATTGTTATTTGATTACATTAGAGTATTTATAATTTTATATTTGCTTAAATTAGTAATTAACAAGAAACAATAAGGATTTAAACCATTACAATTTCAGGAGAGATCGACTTCGAAGTGAATTATCGTCAACTATTAACGATTCGTATACTTGCGAGCATTTAAAATTTGCACATTAGGATTAGCTAGGACAAAGAGGAGGAGAGTGATAAATCAATATTTGTCATAATATTTTATTATGTTTTTATGTCCTTTATTCATGTATTTTATCTTAGAATTTTATTACTTTAAGCTTCTTTTTATTACTTGTAGGAATTATTGTAAAAAGTGATGTGCAAATTTTAAATACTCGCAAGTGCCCGAATTGTTAATAGCTAACGATAAGTTTACTCCAAGGTCGATCTCTTGCGAAATTGTAATGGTTTAAATCTTTATTATTTCATATTAATTACTAACTTAAACAAACATAAAATCGTAAATACTCTAATGTAATCAAATGACAAATTCAAATTATTTTAATTAAAGTGATTAAATAGCTAAATTATAAGAACTTGAAATTTATAAAATTCTGTTGAATTTAATGAAATTAGATGGGGTTTGGCTAGTTATCTAATCTGGTATTGAAATATAAGGTGAATTAAACAACCATTATGTATTTTAGATTATTGGTTTTTCAACTAAAGTTAGAGAATTCCAATGATCATGATAATTCTTACTTACAATTAATTAAATATATTCTTGATATGAGGTTTCTACTTAATTAATTGTATTATTACAAGGAAATTATTTAACCATTTAAATCAAACCAACTCCATGGATTCAATTTAAATACTTGTTCAAAAGAGCTTAATTAAGGTAAGATGATGTTTCTAACACCTTAATTCTCAAATTAATTTCAATCACAAATAATAGATAGCAAATCTATAACAATTAATCAAAATTATACAGATCAATGAACAATAAATAATCTCAACCTCTAATTAATCACATTTCACAAAATATTCAACGCCATTTCAATAGCAAAGCCAAACTCCCAAAATATGTTTACACTTGCATTCTTAAATTTAAATTTATGAATTTAATTACAAAAGTTCTAAATATATTTGAAAAATAAACAAACTAAAAAAAAGCATCCCTTTTTGAAGGTTCACCATCAAGTTTTTGAACAAGATGATAACTCTGCCCAGCAAGAATGTCATTTTCAATCTAGCAATCATCTCCCTTCAATAGAAAACTTACTCTTTAGAAAACCCCTATTCTTCATCAAATTCTTCTTCCCCAATTTGTTCTTAGCCCCCAATAGTACCTCCAAAGTCATTCCTCTTACTTATTTTGTCAACAATTAATTCAAAATTCACTCTCACATGTCAAGGAAAGTCTGTTCTCAGTTGTCTTCTTTCCAGCTGGAGTTTTGACCCCCAAAACTTTAACATTTGTTCTCTTTTTGAAATGTAAGATTGTAAATCATTATGTCAGTTTTTAAATTATTTTGTATCACCCAAATATTTGTCCTAATATTTTGTTATATTTATGTCCTTTATTCATGTATTTTATCTTAGAATTTTATTGCTTTAAACTTCTTTTTATTACTTGTAGGAATTATTGTAGAAAGCCTAAAAACAAACTCAAGATGCTGGAAGGCCCGTATTTTACTTAACATAATCCGTATTTTCTAGTTTAAGTTTTTCCTTAATATTCATATTTGGCTGATACAAAATAGTTTGAAAACTAGACATAATGATTTTGATGCAAGTACGGATGCACACAAGAGCAATGATCCAATTCAACTACCTAATGGTCCCGTTACAAGAGCAAGAATGAAGAAATTCGAAGATGCATTGAATGGGATGATTCAAGGTTTGTGGGATGATCTTGCAACAATTCAAGAGTGTAAGAAAGAGTCAAATATCAAGCTTGGACTTCAAGACAATAATCAGAGCTTGGTAACATTGACACAAATACAAGAAGGCAAAACCTAAAGATTAAAGCTTCTACAGAATTCAACTTCTCAAATTTGTATAAGGCCATATTCGAATGATGTCTCAAGGCTAAGCAAGCATGTTCAAGTCATTTAATTGCAGTTCGAATTAGATCGTCATCATGGTGCAAGTTTCGGATTCCATGTGTCAGTTTGGGCTAAGATGCTGTTCAAGCCCATTAGCTATTTTAGTCTTATTTATAAATATGTATTTATATTTTATTATGTGTTTGGGCTGTTAACGCTAATTATTAAGCCCAAATTCAGTTTATTTTATTTTAAGTTAGAATAAGTTTAATTTTGTGGCCAAACACTCCAATTAGGGTTACTTATCTCTTGTACCCTTATATATTCAGCCACATGCTCCCATGGAAGATGAATTACTTTTTCGAATGAAATTAAGTTGAGAGTGTTTTCTCTTGTTTTGATTCTTGCTTGAATCAAGGTTCTTACAATCAAAACTAATTATTTTGAGGGTATTTATTCTAAGGTTCTATTTCACAAGTTGAAATTGGGTTGCAGACTTGGGTGAATATGATTTAGCTTTCCAAGATGTTGCTTCCATGCGTAAAGATATTGGGTCTCAAGTTTAATATACTCGAGGTTCGTATCAGATTTACAACTGTACATTTCAAAAAGAAAGCAAATGTTGAATTTTAAGGGTCAAAATTTCTGCTGGAAGGAAGACAGTTGGAAGACAGACTTTTCTTGACATGTGAAAGTGAATTTTGAATAAGTTGTTGACAAAATGAGTCAAAAAGAAGACTTTGGAGGTGCTATTGGGTGGAGAACGAATTAGGGAAGGATTTGATGAAAAAGTGGGTTTTCTAAAGAGGGAGTTTTCCATTGGAAGGACAAAATTGCTGGATTGAAGAGGAGGGCATTTTTGCTGGGCAGAATTATCATCTTCTTCAAAAATATGGTGGTAAACCTTCAAAAAGGGAAGCTTTCTTTAAATTTGTTTATTTTTCAAATATGTTTAGAACTTTTGTAATTAAATTCATAAATTTGAATTTAAGAATGAAAGTGTAAATATATTTTGGGAGTTTGACTTTTCTATTGAAATGGTATTGAATATTGTGTGAAATACGATTAATTAGAGGTTGAGATTATTTCTTGTTCATTGATCTGTATAATTTTGATTATTTGTTATGAATTTTATATCTATAATTTGTGATTGAAATTAATTTAAGAATTAAGGTATTAGAAACATCATCTTACCTTAATTAAGCTTTTTTGAATAGTATTTAAATTGAATCCATTGAGTTGATTTGATTTAAATAGTTAAATGATTTCCTTACAATAATACAATTAATTAAGTAGAAGCCTCATATCAAGAATATATTTAATTAATTGTAAGTGAGAATTACCATAATTATTGGAATTCTCTAGCTTTAGTGGAAAAACCAATAATTTAAATTACATAATGGTTATTTAATTCACCAATATTTCAATATCAGATTAGATAACTAGCCAAATTCCATCTAATTTCATTGAATTCAACAAAATTTTGAAGATTTTAAGTTCTTGTAATTTAGCTATTTAATCACTTCAATTAGAATAATCTGAAATTATCATTTGATTGCATTAGAGTATTTACGATTTTATGTTTACTTAAATTAGTAATTAACAGGAAACACTAAAGATTTAAAACATTACAATTCTTTGAGAGATCGACTTCGGAGTGAACTTATCGTTAGCTCTTAGCGATTTGTGCACTTGCAAGCATTTAAAATTTGCACTTCAAGTTTTGGTGTCGTTGCTGGGTAATTGCTGTTTAAATTCTACATTTGTTTTATTTGTTGCTATTTTTTTTGTTTGTTTTAAGTGTTTCATTTATTGCTATTTTATTTTGTTTCTTTATAACTTAATTATTTTTTTTTCTTTCATTAGGTACATGCACGGTGACAATTCCCTAAAGAGAGATTTTGGGGAAAAAAGGGATAATTTCCTAAAAATCATGGAGAACTTGAGACAATTAGTTGAAGAACATCAATTACATACTTAACAAGAAGAAGAAATTGTTGAGGAAACAGCAAGCATGGAGCCCCAAACAATAGAAGTAGCCGAAAGACAAAGGGTGATGAAGGAGTATGCAAGGCCAATCGTTAGCACTTGTACATCTTGCATATAATTGGAGGATGCTGCACGAAATTATAAGATAAAAAACATACATTATTCCATGTTGCCTTCTTTTTATGAAATTCCTAACGAAAACCCATTGATTTTTATTAGGGACTTTTATGCAATATTGTAAACTTTTCCTTTGCAAGGATTAATCAAGGATCAACTTTGGATGAGGTGTTTTCCTTATACGCTGAAAGATAGAGTTAAAGCTTAGTTGATGACTCTTCTACCAAGATCTTTAACTACATAGGAAGCAGTTTACAACAAATTCATGGGAAAATTCTACTCTCACCAAAAGACTACTGAGGTAAGGACAAAAATTGCTACCTTTTCTGAAATAGAGGGAGAGCCTTTCCATGAAGCATGGGATAGATTCAAGATGCTTCTTATCCAATGTCCTCACCATCATTTTCCGCTGCAGTTACAAAACCAATTTTTCTATGATGGAGTGATGCAACAATGTCAATACACGGTTGATAATGCCGCCGAACAAATGGGAGAAAAGACTGCAAAAGAGATATCTAAGCTATATGAAATGTTGGGTGCTAATTCGTAGCAAAAGAGTGCAAGAGGAAGGAGAGTTGGGGTGCATGATTTAAGCTCCAACAATGAAATGGCAATGCAACTTGCTAAATTGACTAAGCAAGTCAAACTCCTTACAACTAATAACCAGCCAACTCATAAGGTATGTGAAATTTATGGTATTTATGGGCATAATGCTAACACTTGTTCTTTGTCTTGTAATTCTTACATAGGCAGTGAATAAGAACAAGCTAATTTGATAGAATCTTAACAACCTAGGCCAAGACATGATCCTTTTGCGAACACATATAACCTTGGTTGGAGAAATTATCCAATTTCTCTTGGGAGACTAATAACAATCCAACATAGGCTCAAAACTCAAGGCCAATTCAGTATCAAATCCAAGTCATGCCACCTGAACAACCTAGAAGACCAACATTGGAGGAGAGTTTGAATACCTTCATTCAAGTCAGTAAAGAAAACCACGAGAGATATAGTCAAAGGTTGGATTCTTTAGAAGCATCTATAAAAAGGGTAGAAATGCAAGTTGGGCAATTTGCAGAACACATGCAACGACATCAAAAAGGAAAACTACCTAGCCAACCTGAGCAAGCACAAGCTGTTACAGTCTTACGAAGTGGTAAAATTATTAACAAACATTTTGATAATGAAAATTCTAATAATTTACCACTTGATGCAGAAAATGGGGAGCAAGAGGTTTTCAAAGAAGAACAAGCTAAAAATCCCCAACTTTCTAAGCATTCCGAGAAGAGCAAAGAAAAAGATTCAGCTTCTACTCCGTCGCTCCATAAGGCAACCAAGCCTTATAGGCCTCCAATTCCTTATCGGCACCGTTTAAGAGAAAATAAGCAAGATCAACAATTTTCTGAGATTTTTGAGATGCTTTCTAAGGTTAATATTAACTTATCTCTTTTGGATGTTATTAAGAATATACCATCGTATACAAAATTTTTCAAGGAACTCAACACTAAAAGAGAAGATATGAGAAGAATGAAAGAGTCATGGTCTCAGAAGTTGCTAGTGCAGTGCTTCAACAAAATTTGCTTCCAAAATTGAAAGATCCTGAAAGTTTCAACATAAACATAAACATGAGAGACAAGAAGTGATGCAAATACGGATGCACACAAGAGCAATGATCCAATTCAGCTACCTAATGGTCCCGTTACAAGAGCAAGAATGAAGAAATTCAAAGATGCATTGAATGGGATGATTCAAGGTTTGTGGGATGATCTTACAACAATTCAAGAGTGTAAGAAAGAGTTAAATATCAAGTTTAGACTTCAAGACAATAATCAGAGCTTGGTAACATTGACACAAGTACAAGAAGGCAAAACCTGAAGATTAAAGCTTCTACGGAATTCAACTTCTCAAATTTGTATAAAACCATATTCGAATGATGTCTCAAGGCTAAGCAAGCATGTTCAAGTTCTTTTAATTGCAGTTCGAATCAGATCGTCATCATGATGCAAGTTTCGGATTCCATGTGCCAGTTTGGGCTAAGTTGCTGTTCAAGCCCATCATCTATTTTAGTCTTATTTATAAACATATATTTATAATTTGTTATGTGTTTGGGCTGTTAATGGTAATTATTAAGCCCAAATTCAGTTTATTTTATTTAAAGTTAGAATAAGTTTAATTTTGTGGCCAAACACTCCAATTAGGGTTACTTATCTCCTGTACCCTTATATATTCAGCCACATGCTCCCATGGAGGCAGCAATTACTTTTCTTGAATGAAATTAAATTGAGAGTGTTTTCTCTTATTTTGATTCTTGCTTGAATTAAGGTTCTTACAATCAAAGCTAATTACTTTGAGGGTATTTATTCTAAGGTTCTATTTCACAAGTTGAAATTGGGTTACAGACTTGGGTGAATCTGATTTAGCTTTCCAAGAAGTTGCTTCCATGCGTAAAGATATTGGGTCTCAAGTTTAATATACTCGGGGTTCGTATCAGTTTGGTATCAGAGCTACGGCTCTAAATCAGGTTATATCGTCTTTCAAATTTGTTTATTTGTTTCTTTAGTTTCTGAGTCTGTTTTGCTTCAATTCCATTTATTTTCGTTTTTATGTCTATCATATCAAAAAAAAAAAAAGAGGGTTTCCTTTCAATTCACAGCAAGTCAAGTTTGGGTTGTATCAATCTCCAATTCGGTTGATTTAGTTTTTGTCTATTCGTTTCTTTTCTGTCTGTGTCTATTTATTTTTATTTGGTCACTCCTACGTGTTTTGGAGGTAAAAATAAAAATAAAAAAAATTAAAAAAAAAGGAGAGAAAAAGCAAAGCCTTTGGCTAAGAGAAGAAAAAAAAAAGGGGGGCAGGTGTTGAACGAAAATAAGGAAAATAAAAAGAAAAATCATATTGCTTCAAGGAGTTTGACCAAATCAAGCCTACATTCCAAAAACAAGCTTTCTAATCTTTCCATAATTTTTGGTTGACTTTCCTATTCCTGTACTGATTATTTTTTCTTTTCTTTGTTCTTAATCTTTCCTTTATCATTTCTAAAAATCTATTTCTTAGTCCTTGTGCTTTCCCAGTTTGTTGCCTATCTAAATTAGTTTTATGTTACTTTTCATTGTATTTAGTAAGTTTATATAAATTTTGATTTTTTGCAACTATTCTTAATAAGAGAATTAGAGTGGAAAAAGGCTTAGTGTGAGCTCATCTAGAGAAAAGCCATAAAATTAAGTGCGAACTTGAGTGATAACATTACTTGAGTGAAACACGTGAGGGAGTGAAGTGAGAAAATTATTCTTTTGCTTTACTAACTTTGTCTTGAAGGATGAGTGGACAAGCAAGAAATCCACAAAGTGAGATAGATCGATTCCAAGCTTTAACCGAGTTGTTGCAAGCTATGGATAGAAAATATGGAGAGTTGGTTAATAGAATGGAAAGGTTGGAGGTTTCAACCACAAGGGGGCAGCCACCTAATGCTCCTAATCCAAACATGCAAACTAGGCGAGTTCCGAGAAGAGCTCAATCAGATGATGGCTTTAATGATAGTGAATCGCTTGATGACAATGGAGAGGAAGAAGAGGTGAGACCGAGGGTAAGAAACAATAACAATAGCAACAGTGGGGTCAAACTGAAAATTTCACCATTTTATGGAAGAATGGATCCTGAGGCATACTTAGATTGGGAAACGAAGATTGAATTAGTGTTTGATTGCAATGACTACACTGAATCCAAGAAGTTGAAGCTTGCCGTGGCTGTTTTTGAAGCTTATGCTATTACTTGGTGGGATGATACTAAGCAAAAGCGAAGGAGAAATAGGGAAAGGCCCATTGAAGAGTGGAGAGATCTGAAATCCATCATGTGTAAGAGATTTGTACCAAGCTACTACTATAGAGAATTGTATAATCGACTTCAAAATCTCACTCAAGGGTCTAAGAGTGTTGAGGAATACTACAAGGAGATGGAGGTAGCAATGATAAGAGCAAATGTAGAGGAAGATAATGAGGCTACAATGGCAAGATTTCTCAATGGTTTGAACAAAGAGATTTCTAATGTGGTTGAATTGCAGCCATATATGGAGCTAGAAGACTTGCTTCACCTTGCATTGAAGGTTGAGAAGCAACTGAAAAAGAGAGGTCGTACAAGTCAGTTTTCCTCCTATACTTCTGCATTCAAATCAAATTGGAGGAAAGATGATAAGGCTTCGTCATCCAAGCCTAAAATCGAATCCAAAGAGTTTCCCAAAACATCCAACTCAAGCAAAGACAAGGGTAAGTTTGATTCTACTACTAATACCAGAAATATTAAATGTTTTAAATGTCAAGGTGTAGGACATTACAAGCGGGATTGCCCAAATCAAAGAACCATATTCATGCTTGAGGGAGAGTACTATTCGGCCAGTGAAGAGGAGAATGAACAAGAGACAATGCCAACTCTTGAAGATGCAAGTGATGAAGAAGGGGATGAGCAATTTACTATGGCAGAAAGTGGTAAGGCTCTTGTATCAAGAAGAGTTTTGAATATGCAAGTCCAACAGGAAGAATGTGATCAAAGAGAGAATCTCTTCCATACTAGGTGTCTTGTAAAGGATAGGGTTTGTGATGTGATAATTGATGGTGGCAGTGTAACTAATGTTGCTAATACTACTCTTGTAGAAAAGTTAGAGTTACCTACTTAAACATCCACATCCTTACAAGTTGAAGTGGTTTAATGATTGTGGGGAAATTAGGGTGACAAAGTAAGTTCTTGTTGCCTTCAAAATAGGCAAGTATAGAGATGAGTTGTTGTTTGATGTAGTGCCCATGCATGCTGGCCATCTCTTGTTGGGACGCCCTTGGCAATTTGACAGAAGGGTGTTACATAATGGTTTTACAAATCATTATACTTTTGAGAAGGATGGGAAGAAAATTACTCTTGTACCACTTTCACCTAAAGAAGTTTATGAGGGTGAGTTTAGAAGAATGCAAAGTCAGAGAGAAAACAAGAGTGAGGAGAAAAGAGTGAGTGAAGTTGTAACAAAGGAGGGTAAGTTTTCAAAAGAAAAGAGTGGCAAAAAGAATGAGAAAGAAAAACAAGTGAGTTCGAATGGAGAGGGGCAGAATTCAAATGAGGGAAAAAGAGTGGAGGAAAAAGAAACAATTGAGTGTAAAAAAGAAACAAGTGAGCTTTTATGCAAAAGGAGTGATATTAGGGTGGCTTGGTTTTCCAACAAAAGTATACTTGTACTTATGTACAAGGAACTTTACTTAAACACTAATGACCTTAATACTTCTTTGCCTACTGCATTTGTTTCTCTTTACAGGCTTATGAAGATGTTTTTTCCCGAGGAGGTGCCCAATGAATTGCCGCCCATTAGGGGTATCGAGCATCAGATCGATTTTATTCCTGGAGCTTCAATTCCAAATAAACCAGCTTATAAGAGTAATTCCGAGGAGACAAAGGAGCTTCAAAGGCAAGTTGAGGAGTTGTTAACCAAGGGATATGTTAGAGAAAGTATGAGTCCATGTGCTGTTCCTGTTCTGTTGGTACCTAAGAAAGATGGCTCTTGGCGTATGTGTGTTGATTGTCGTGCAATTAATAACATTACGGTAAAGTATCGCCATCCTATTCCTAAGCTAGATGATATGCTTGATGAATTATATGGTTCTACTATCTTTAGCAAAATTGATTTGAAAAGTGGGTATCATCAAATTCGCATGAGAGAGGGTGATGAGTGGAAAACTGCATTCAAAACAAAATATGGTCTGTATGAATGGTTAATTATGCCTTTTGGTTTAACTAATGCACCTAGTACTTTCATGAGGCTTATGAACCATGTTTTGAAAAATTTAATCGGAAAATTTGTTGTTGTATACTTTGATGATATCCTTGTATATTCCAAAAATTCTAATGAACATGTAGAACATTTAAGGGCTGTACTTGATATTTTGAGGAAAGAAAAGTTATATGCTAACTTTAAAAAGTGTTCTTTTTGTTTAGATCGAATTATGTTTTTAGGTTTCGTGGTAAGTGTTCAAGGCGTTGTAGTTGATGAAGAGAAGGTAAGTGCTATTAAAAATTGGCCTACTCCTAAATCGGTAAGTGAGGTAAGAAGTTTTCATGGATTGGCTAGTTTTTATAGACGGTTTATAAAAGATTTTAGCACCATTGCGGCACCCCTTACAGAGGTAATTAAAAAGAATTGTACTTTTAAGTGGGACAAAGAACAAGAGCATGCATTTACTTTATTGAAAAATAAGCTTTGTAAGGCACCCATTCTTGCCTTGCCTAACTTTGCTAATACTTTTGAACTTGAATGTAATGCATCAGGATTGGGCATTGGGGCTGTTCTTATGCAGGAAAAGAGGCCAATTGCCTACTTTAGTGAAAAGCTCCATGGCGCCTCATTAAATTATCCTACTTACAACAAAGAGCTTTATGCTTTGGTTAGAGTTTTGGAAAATTGGCAGCATTACTTATGGTCTAAGGAATTTGTTATTCATACTGACCATCAATCTTTGAAGTTCATTAAAAGTCAAGGTAAGTTGAACAAACGACATGCCAAATGGGTCGAATTTATTGAGACTTTTCCTTATGTGATTAAATACAAGCAAGGTAAAGATAATGTTGTGGCTGATGCACTTTCAAGGAGGTATACTTTACTTAATGCTTTAGATGCAAGAATGCTTGGATTTGAACATATTAAAACTCTTTATGATGATGATACTGACTTTTCTAGCATTTTCAAAACATGTGAGAAAGCTGCATATGGTAAGTTCTATAGAATGGATGGGTTTTTGTTTAAAGAAAATAAATTGTGCATACCTATTTGTTCTCTGAGAGAATTGCTTGTAAAAGCGTCTCATGGGGGTGGTTTAATGGGACATTTTGGCATTACAAAAACTTTAGACACTTTAGATGAACACTTCTATTGGCCTAAAATGAAAAATGATGTGCAAAAAGTTTGTGATAGATGTGTTGTGTGCAAACAAGCTAAATCTAAAGTTTTAAATCAAGGTTTGTATACTCCTTTACCTGTTTCTAGTGAACTTTGGACTAATATTTTCATGGATTTTGTTTTGGATTTACCTAGATCGAAAAAGGGAAAAGATTCTATTTTTGTAGTGGTTGATAGGTTTTCCAAGATGTCACATTTTATACCTTGTAATAAAACTGATAATGCCACTAATATTGCAAATCTGTTCTTTAGGGAAGTAGTGCGTTTGCATGGCATTCCAAAAACTATAGTTAGTGATAGAGATGTGAAGTTTCTAAGTCATTTTTGGAAAGTTTTGTGGAGTAAATTGGGTACTAAATTGTTATATTCTACTACTTGTCACCCACAAACTGATGGTCAAACAGAAGTTGTGAATAGGACTTTGGGAACTTTGTTGCGTGCTATTGTCCAAAAGAATTTGAAGAATTGGGAAGAGTGAATTCCATTTGTTGAATTCGCATATAATAGAGTTGTGCATTCTACTACTGGTTTTTCACCATTTAAAATTGTTTATGGTTTTAACCCACTAATTCCTTTGGATTTAGTTCTTTTACCTTGTGATGAAAGAACTAGCTTAGATGGGAAAACAAAGGCAGAATTGGTGAGAAAACTACATGCAGATGTGCGCAAGAACATTGAAAAGAAGAATCAACAAATTACAAGCCAAGTAAACAAAGGACGAAGGCGCGTTGTATTCGAGCCTGGTGATTGGGTTTGGGTACATATGCGAAAGGAAAGGTTTTCAACTCAAAGGAAGTCAAAGCTACATCCAAGAGGAGATGGTCTCTTTCAAGTTGTTGAGAAGATCAATGATAATGCCTATAAATTGGATCTTCCTGGTGAGTATACTGTGAATGCAACTTTTAATGTGGCTGATCTTTCTCCTTTTGATGTGGATGGTGAAGATTCGTGGACAAATCATCTTGAGGAGCGAGGGAATGATGCAAATACGGATGCACACAAGAGCAATGATCCAATTCAGCTACCTAATGGTCCCGTTACAAGAGCAAGAATGAAGAAATTCAAAGATGCATTGAATGGGATGATTCAAGGTTTGTGGGATGATCTTACAACAATTAAAGAGTGTAAGAAAGAGTCAAATATCAAGCTTGGACTTCAAGACAATAATCAGAGCTTGGTAACATTGACACAAGTACAAGAAGGTAAAACCTGAAGATTAAAGCTTCTACAGAATTCAACTTCTCAAATTTGTATAAGACCATATTCGAACGATGTCTCAAGGCTAAGCAAGCATGTTCAAGTTCTTTTAATTGCAGTTCGAATCAGATCGTCATCATGATGCAAGTTTCGGATTCCATGTGCCAGTTTGGGCTAAGTTGCTGTTCAAGCCCATCATCTATTTTAGTCTTATTTATAAACATATATTTATAATTTGTTATGTGTTTGGGCTGTTAATGGTAATTATTAAGCCCAAATTCAGTTTATTTTATTTAAAGTTAGAATAAGTTTAATTTTGTGGCCAAACACTCCAATTAGGGTTACTTATTTCCTATACCATTATATATTCAGCCACATGCTCCCATGGAGGCAGCAATTACTTTTCTTGAATGAAATTAAATTGAGAGTATTTTCTCTTATTTTGATTCTTGGTTGAATTAAGGTTCTTACAATCAAAGCTAATTACTTTGAGGGTATTTATTCTAAGGTTCTATTTCACAAGTTGAAATTGGGTTACAGACTTGGGTGAATCTGATTTAACTTTCCAAGAAGTTGCTTCCATGCGTAAAGATATTGGGTCTCAAGTTTAATATACTCGGGGTTCGTATCAAGAAGATAGCTAAAACTATGCTAGACTTAGAAGCAAGTATTAATCTAATGCCATACTACATATACTTGCAACTAGGTTTAGGGAAGCTTAAGTCTACAACTATGACCCTTCAACTTGCGGATAGGTGAGTTAAATATCCAAAGGGAATAATTGAGGATTTGTTGGTGCAAGTAGACAAGCTTATTGTACTAGTGGACTTTGTGGTTTTGGAGATGGAAGGAACACCCTCAAAGGACAAAAAGCATATAATTCTTCTTGATAGACTATTCATGGCAACAACTAAGACAATTATTGATGTCCAAAATGGGAGGTTATTGATGACGGTCTGGAAAGATTCTGTCCAATTTAAAGTGTTTGATTCTTTATCAATTCCTTCTATTTTTACTAAAGATGAGTGCTCTTTTATAGCACTTATTTGCAGGAAGAAATGGAGAACACTTGTTGGTGAGAGAGTAGAAAAAATACTTGAAGAAGAGACTAAGGGATAACATGAGATGCTAGATAAAGCCAAACCAATTTCAAAAAAACCTAGCAAACCCTTAGAGCTATCAAAATCTTTACCAAGGACAGAAATCACTCCACCTAAAATTGAGCTTAAAGAATTGTCTAAACATCTTAAATATATATTTTTGGGAGAGGAGGATACATACCCTCTAATCATTTCATCTACTTTTACCCAAACCCAAGAAGAGAGAGTTGAAAGAGAGCTTTGCCGACTTAGGAAAGCTATAGGATGGAGTATAAGTGACATTAAAGGCATTAATCCTGCAATGTGCATGCATAAAATTATTTTAGAGGATAATGCCAAACTTGTGAGAGAAGCCCAAAGGAGATTAAATCCTAATTTACAAGAGGTAGTCAAGAAAGAGGTTTTAAAACTCTTAGATGCAGGATTCATTTACCCAATTTTGGATAGTAAATGGGTTAGTCCGGTTCATATTATGCCAAAAAAAATCAGGCATTACAGTGGTGAGGAATGAAAATAATGAGTTGGTACCTATTAGGACGACTACCGGGTAGAGAATGTGCATTGATTATAGAAAGTTGAATTCAGCTACAAAGAAAGATCATTTTCCACTTCCATTTATTGATATGATGTTGGAAAGATTGGCAGGGCATACTTTTTATTGTTTTCTTGATGGTCTTTCAGGTTATTATCAAGTGCCAATTGCACCGGAGGATCAAGAGAAGATAACATTCACTTGCTCATTTAGAACTTTTGCCTTTAAAAGGATGCCATTCGTTTATGCAACGCTCCTGCAACATTCCAAAGATGTATAATGTCAATTTTTTCAGATATAGTGGAGAAATTCATTGAGGTATTTATGAATGATTTTTCAGTTTTTGGAACTTCATTTGATGACTGTCTTTATAACTTGACTTTGGTTCTTGAGAGATGCATTGAGTGTAATTTGACACTTAGTTGGGAAAAAAGTCATTTTATGGTGCAACAAGGCATTGTGTTAGGGCATGTTATTTCTAGTAGAGACATTAAAGTTGATAAGGCGAAAATTGATTTGATTGTTAAATTACCACCACCTACTTCAGTTAAGGAAGTTAGGAGTTTCTTAAGACATGCAGGCTTTTATAGACAATTTATTAAAGATTTCTCTAAAATAAGTCGTCAATTATGTAATTTGTTGTTTAAAGATGTTCCTTTTGATTTTAATGATGATTGCCTTGCTGCCTTTAATTCGTTGAAAGAAAATTTAACATCAGCCCCTATTATCATGGCACCTAATTAGTTGTTACCTTTCGAGATTATGTGTGATGCATCCGATTATGTTATAGGGGCTGTTTTGGGGCAGAGAGTAGAGAAGCGTTTGTATGTTATTTATTATGCTAGTAGAACACTCAATGATGCTCAACTAAATTATTCCACCACTGAAAAAGAGTTTTTGGTTGTTGTATTTGCATTAGACAAATTTAGGTCATACTTGGTGGGATCTAAAATTATTATGCATTCGGATCATGCGGCATAGAAATATTTATTAACAAAACCAAATGTGAAGCCAAGACTGATTCGGTGGGTGTTGTTTTTGCAAGAATTTGATCTAGAAATAAGGTAGTGAGAATGTTATTCCTGATCATCTTTCTAGGTTACTTTCAGATTTTGACACATATGAACACAAAGAAAAACAACCGATTGTTGAAATTTTTCCTCATGAACACTTGTTTTCTTTAGGTCATGAACCATAGTATGCTGATATTGTCTATTATCTTACTTGTGATGTGTTGCGGCCTAACCTCACTTTTTAGGAAAAGAAGAGATTTTTATTTTTTTGCAAACATTATTTTGGGATGAGCCATATTTGTTCAAACTTTGTCAAGATCAAATCATTCGTCGATGTGTGCCCAAAGATGAACATGAGAGTGTTCTAACTTTTTACCATGAGCTATATTGCAGAGGTCATTTCGATGATAAGAAAACAGCACTCAAGATATTGCAATCTGGTTTTTATTGGCCAACTCTCTTCAAAGATGCTCATAAATTTTGTTTGTGTTGTGATAAATGTTAAAGGAGCAGTAACATTACCTTATTTTTGCGGCAAAACTTGTTTAGCATTCTTAGAAGCTTTGAAATTAGTCTTTATTAATGGAAATTCCTGCCATTTAGGAGTTGATCTCCATGATTTTGTAGCAGTCATGCTTGCTCCTCTCCTAACCATGCTTGTTCGCTTCAATTGTTGCTCAAATTTGATGGCTTGGTGTACCATATCTGTCAACTCTATATAATGTTGCATTTCCACCACGTCTGCGATCTCACGATTTAAATCATGTAAGAATCTATCCATGGTAGCTTCTCTATCCTCCTCTACATTTGCTCGGATCATAGCAACCTCCATCTCTTTGTAGTATTCATCTACGCTTTTAGATCTTTGAGTTAGACGCTGTAATTTGTTGAATAACTCTTGATGGTAGTAGCTTGGAATGAAATGTCTTCTCATTATTGTCTTCATCTCGTCCCACGTTTCAACAAGATGTTCTTGATTTCTTTTCCTATCCTTTAACAATTGATCACACCAAATAATAGCATAATCAGTAAATTCAATGGCCGCAAGTTTTACCTTTTTGATTTCGGAGTAGTTGTGACAATAAAAAACTATCTCTATTTTCTTCTTCCACTCTATATAAGCTTCGAGATCGTTTCTACCTTGGAACGGTAGAATTTTTACCTTAATACTTCCTAAATTATCATCCAACTTAGGTCTACCCAACCTAGCTTCTCTATTCCCATAACCATGCAAATTCCTGCCCTGGTTCATTGGTGATTCATCTAACTCCTCATCATTCTCAACATTACCCCATTGTACCCTTGGTTGCACTTACCTAAGTGGTTGTCTAATGGAAGAGCTTTGATGTTGCCCTCTTGATGTCTCTTCTTACAACCTATCCATTCTTTTATGGATTGGTTGTAACTCAGCCCTCATCATTCATCTCATCTCCCCCAATAACGCCTGCAATTGTAGGTTCGGGGTGGTTGGTTGTTGTACCCCCGCGATTGAATTTTCTTTTTGATTGTGACACATATTTAAAATTTGTAAAATAAAGTTAAAAATCTCACAGGCACTCCTTCACGTATTTTCACTCAATCTCGTGTTTGAGCACTCAAATGGTCTCGCACTCGCACACTCTTAATCAAAATTTCAGTGGCAATTTTAAGATGAGAAGCAACTAAAACAAATCACAAGATTCAATAAGCAATTCTTAAGAAATTGATGCAAGCAATGAAAATATTGAATCAAGAATAAAGAATATTAGGCCAATATTACAAGAAATTATGAATATAATAGATAACAACATTCTCTTTTTTTTGCTTTGTTTCCCTTTTTCCCTTTTTTTTTTAGGAAGTAGAAATGAAAATATGAACTCAAAATAAATTTAAGGAAGTAAAACATAAAATTCGAATTTGGACCAATTAAGGAGGAATTTGGCCACAATATATATTTTTTTTGTATTTTTTTTTCCGAATTGTAATTTAAAAAGTAAAGGAACAATAAAGAGGTAGAGGATAATGGTAGAGGATAACTTAAACTTGCCTTGAAACCAAAGCTCTGATACCAAATGATACGAACCTCGCCAATAGTGTAACAAAACCCAACACCGATTGTAGTAAAGAACCCCAAGATTTTCTCAAAATACAAGTTTATTGAGCCTTGACTCAATACTGTCTAGATAAGAACCAAGACTGTGATTTACTCAAACGCCGCACCAAGACCCTTAAGAAAACACTTAAAAATGTAGATGATAATAAGTTTGGTTGTTTTGAACGCCACAAGAATTAAACTTGAAGAGTTCAAGAACAAGAACTTATAAGAAGTAACTTAACACTCAAATTGCTTGTTTCATTTCAAGAAATGAAAGTCTTTTTATAGGTAAATACAAAGGGGAAATGTCAAAAGTTAGGTTATCAATCTTACCTAACAATTTGACAAAATAAATTCAAACTTTATGACTTTTAAAACCTATAAATTTCAAACATGGAAACGTAAGCAATGACGTCATATATATATGACGTAAGAAATGACGTCAAATGTGTATGATGTAAGTGATTACATCATTTTAAGATTCTCAAAATTACATAAATGGATTATAATTTTTAAACATTTTCATATTAGTTTTCTTGGACTCCGGTTGCTTAAATGATGTTCACTGAGTCTAATTTTTCAAGACGTGCATCTTGAATTGTATTTGAATCACACATTTTTTTAATTAGTCCATTTAAGACACTTTTCAATGTCTTGGCTCTAACTCTTGTAATCGGTCCACTCGGCACGCTTAGCGAATCATATAGATGTTATAATTGAGTATCTCCAACCTTATGTCTGAGGTTCTCCTCTTGTTTACATGGTTGCATAACTTCGTTTGCATCATGAAGCAAGTCTTCTTGCTCCATATATGGTTGCAATTCAACCACATTAAAAATCTCCTTGTTCAAACCATTGAGGAATCTTGCCATTGTAGCTTCATTATCTTCCTCTACATTTATTCTTATCAATGCTACCTCCATCTCCTTATAGTATTCCTCAATACTCTTTGACCCTTGAGTGAGATTTGAAGTCAATTATACAATTCTTTATAGTAGTAGGTTGGTATAAATCTCTTGCTCATGATGGATTTCAGATCTCTCTACTCTTCAGTGGGCCTTTCCCTATTTCTCCTTCGCTTTTGCTTAGTATCATCCCACCAAGTTATAGCATAAGCTTCGAAAACAGCAAGGGCAAGCTTCAACTTCTTGGATTCAATGTAGTTATTACAATCAAACGCTAATTTAATCTTTGTTTCCCAATCCAAGTATGCCTCAGGATCCATTCTTCCATAAAATGATGAAATTTTTAGTTTGACCCCACTATTGTTATTATTGTTGCCGTTTCTTGCCCGCGGTCTCACCTCTTCTTCCTCTCCATTATCATCAAGCGATTCACCGTTATTAAAGCCATAATCTAATTGAGCTCTTCTTGGCACTCGCCTAGCTTACATGGTTGGATTAGGAGCATTAGGTAGCTGCCCCCTTTTGGCTGAAACCTCCAACCTCTCCATTCTATCAACCAACTCTCCATATTTTCTATCTATGGCTTGCAACAACTCAGTTAAGGCTTGAAATCGATCTATCTCACCTTGTGAATTTCTTGCTTGTCCACTCATCCTGTAAGACAAGGTTAGGAAAGTAAAAGAATAATTTTCTCACTTCACTCCCTCACGTGTTTCACTCAAGTAATGTTGTCATTCAAGTTCACTCGTGTTTCGCACTTAATTTATGACTTTTCTTTAGATGAGCTCATACTAAACTTTTTTCTACTCTAATTCTCTTATTAAGAGTAGTTGCAAAAATTAAAATTTATACAAACTTACTAAATACAATGAAAAGTAAAATAAAATCAAGGTAAATTAAAATTAAAGAGAACCTAAATACTTATAACAGAATAAAAAATGAAATTAGAAAAAACTATAACCTGGAAATTGGAAATTCAGAAGCAAAAAAAAGTAATTACCCCAAACCAATTTAGATAGGCAACAAATTAGGAAGGCACAAAGATTAGGAAATAGATTTTAGAAATGATAAAGGAAATATTAAGAGGACAAAAAAAAATTAGTATAGGAATAGGAAAGTCAACCAAAAATTATGCAAAGATTAGGAAGCAAATCCTAACTTGTTTTGGAATGTAAGCTTGATTTGGTCAAATTCCTTGAAACAATCTGATTTTTCTTTTTATTCTCCTTATTTTCGTTCAACACCTGCCCTTTCTTTTTTTTTTTTTGTCCTTTCTAAACTAAAAATTAGATTGTACTATATGCTTACCCCACACAGTATTAATTGCCAAATTTTATTTTTCTTCCTTCTTTTTCTTCTCTAAGCCGAATGCTTTGCTTTTCTTTCTTTTTTTTTTTTTGCACCTCCAAACATGTAAGAGTGACCAAACAAAAAAATAAATAGAAAGAAACACAAAAGAAACGAATAGACAAAGACTAAATCAATCAAATTGGAGGTTGATACAACCCAAACTTGACTTATTATGAATTAAAAGGAAACATTCTTTTTGATATAATAGACACAAAATGAAAACAAATGGAATTAAAACAAACATACTCAGAAACTAAAGAAACAAAATAGACAAATTTAAGAAATGATAAAACCTGATTTAAAGCCGTAGCTTTGATACCAAACTTATACGAACTCTGAGTATATTAAACTTGAAACCTAATATCTTTACGCATGAAAACAACTCCTTGGAAAGTTAAATCAGATTTACCCAAGTCCGTGACACAATTTCATCTTTTGAAATAGAACCTTCGAATAAATACCCTCAAAGTAATTAGCTTTAATTATAAGAACCTTGATTCAAGCAAGAATCAAAACAAGAGAAATACTCTCAATTTTATTTCATTCAAAGAATAATGATGTTTTCATGAGAGCATGTGGCTAAATATATAAGGGTATAAGAAATAAGTAACCCTAAATGGAGTGTTTGGCCACAACTAAACTTATTCTAACTTAAATTAAAACAAATTGAATTTGGGCTTAATAATTAACATTAACAGCTCAAACACACAACAAATTAAATAACATATATTTATGAATAAAACTAAGATAGATAATGGGCTTGAGCAGCAACTTAGCCTACAAGACGCATGGAATCTGAAACTTTTATCATGACAAAGATCTAATTCGAATTACAAATAAAAGACTTGAACATACTTGCCTAGCCTTGAGACATCATTCGAATATGGCTTTTAATTTAAGAATTCAAATTTCATAGAAGCTTTAATTTTCAAGTTTTGTCTTCTTGTACTTGTGTCAGTGTCACCAAACTCTGATTATTATATTGAAGTCCAAACTTGATATTTGACTCTTTCTTGCACTCCTAAATTATTGCAAGATCATCCCACAAGCCTTGAATCATCCCATTTTATGTATCCTTGAATTTCTTCATTCTTGCTCTTATAAAGGACCACTAGGTAGCCAAATAGAATCATTCCTCTTTAGTGCATCCGTATTTGTATCACTTCTCCTGGCCATATTTCTTCGCTTCAATTGTTGCTCAACTTTGATGGCTTGGTGTATCATATCTGTCAACTCTACATAATGTTACATCTCCACCATGTCTGCTGATACAAATCTCGCCAATATCGTGATGAAACCCAACATTGAATGTAGTAAAGAACTTCAAGATTTTCCCAAAACGCAAGTTTATAGAGTCTTAACCCGATACCTATTTAGATAAGAACCAAGACTATAATTTACTCAAACGCTACACCAAGAATCCTTAAGAAAATACTTAAAAATTTAGATGATAAGTTTAGTTGTTTTGAACGCCATAACAAATTAAACTTAAAGAACTCAAGAACAAAAACTTATAAGAAATAATTTAACGCTAAAAATTGCTTGTCCCATTTCAAGAAATGAAAGCCCTTTTATAGGCAAATATAAAGGAAAATGTCAAAAGTTAGGTTATCAATCTTACCTAACAATTTGACAAAATAAATTTAAACTTTATGATTTTTAAAACCTATAAATTTCAAACATGAAAACGTAAACAATAACGTCATATATATAGGACGTAAGTAATGATATAAGTGATTACATCATTTTAAGATTCTTAAAATTACATAAATGGACTATAATTTTTGAATAGTTTCATATTAATTTTCTTGAACTCCGATCGCTTGAATGATGTTCACTGAGCCTAATTTTTCAATACGTGTATCTTAAATTATATTTGAATCACACATCTTTTTAATTAGTTCATTTAAGGCATTTTCTAATGTCTTGACTCTAACTCTTGTAATCGATCCACTTGGCACGCTTAGCGAATCATATAGATGTTGTAATTGAGTGTCTCCAACCTTATGTCTGAAGTTCTCCTCTTATTTACGTGGTTGCATAACTTCATTTACATCATTCTCCCCCTCTTGAAAAGAATTTGTCGTCAAATCGCTACCTACATCAAAAGGAAATAAGTCAGAAACATTAAAGGTCTAACTATGCTACTAAGATCTCGAACAAAGTGCTGATAAAAATTGGCAAATCCATGAAAGTTTCTTACTTGATTCGTTGAAGTAGGCGTTGGCCATTCTTGAATTGCCTTCACCTTCTCCTCATCGACCTCAATCCCTTTAGCACTTACAACAAAACTAAGAAACACAAGCTTATCCGTGTAGAATGTATATTTCTTAAAATTAGCAAATAGCCTTTCTTTCCTTAAAACCTCTAAAACAAGTTTTAAATGTTCAACATGATGATTCAAGTTTTTGCTATAAATCAAGATATCGTCAAAATAGACTACTACGAATTTTGCCAATGAAAGCATGCAAAACATGGTTCATAAGTTTCATGAAAGTATTAGGTGCATTAGTTAACCCAAAAGGCATAACTAACCATTCATACAAACCATATTTTGTTTTAAATACAATTTTCTACTCATCTCCTTCTTTCATCCTAATTTGATGGTATCCACTTTTAAGATCAATTTTAGAAAACACACAAAATCCATGCAATTCATCTAACATATCATCTAATCGAGGAATGAGATGTTGATACTTTACCATAATATTGTTGACAGCTCGGCAATCAACACACATCCTCCATGTCCCATCTTTCTTAGGCACTAGTAGCACCGGAACCGCACAAGGACTCATGCTTTCTCTAACATACCCTTTCTTCATCAGCTCATTAACTTTTTGTTGAAGTTCCTTTGTCTCCTTGGGATTACTTATATAAGCTGGTCGGTTCGGAATTGTTGCACCGGGTAGAAAATCAATTTGATGTTCAATTCCTTGAATTGGAGATAAACCAGGGGGCACCTCTTCAAAAAAGACATCTTCGAATTCCTGCAAAAAAAACATAACATTGCTCGGCAAGGATCCGACAAAATCGTCAATACACAAAAAGGCCTCCTTGTACATAAGTACTAGAAGGGACTGTTGTGAAAATACAGTTCTCTTGATCTCATTTTTTTTTGCAATAAAATTATATTTTTCCTCTCTCTCACACATTAACGTTGCAACTCTCTCATTTTTCCTCTCACTCTTTTTCACATTTTTGCCTTTCTCGTTTTCTTTTTTCTTTTCACTCACTTTTTGCATCTTTAATTGGTCTTTGAGAACTTGTTTTGGAGTCAATGGTACAAGTGATATAGATTACCTTTTGGTAGTAAAAGAGTATCTATTGGTGAAACAGTCATGTGTGACTCGTCGATTGTATTGCCATGGTCTACCCAATAGGATGTGACAAGCGTGCATAATAATCACGTCACAAAGGACCTCATCCTTATACTTGCCAGTAGAAAATGCCACCAACACTTGTTTTGTTATTTTGATATCTCCACAATTGTTTAGCCATTGAAGCCAGTACGGTCGTGGATGTTTCATGGTAGGTAAAGACAATTTCTTCACTAATTCGGTGCTGGCCACGTTGGTACAACTTCCTCCATCAATTATAACGCTGCAAACTTTGTTGTTGACGAAATACCGAGTATGAAACAAGTTTTTCTGCTGATCATTTTCTGCCTTAACTTGTGCGTTAAGAGCTCGTCTTGCTACTAATAATTCTCTTTTTGCAGTATATTGCACTTCGTAGTTATCTTCAAGAGATGGCATGTCTTCTATTTCGTCTTCTTCTTCTCCTTCCGACTCAATCTCTCCTTAAACATTGATCACCATTATCCTTTTATTTGGACATTGGCTAGCTATATGACCACTGCCTTGACATTTAAAACACTTAATGTTACGAGTTCTAATAACAGTGGATTCAATGTTACTTTGTTTTTGCGGCATAACTTGTTAGCATCCTTAGAAGCTTCGGAATTAGTCTTTATTAATGGAAATTCTTGCCGTTTAGGAGTTGATCTTCATGAGTTTGTAGCAGTCGTGCTTGATACTCTCCTAGCCTTGCTTCTTCGCTTCAATTGTTACTCAACTTTGATGGCTTGGTGTACCATATCTGTCAACTTTACATAATGTTGCATTTCCACCACGTCTGCGATCTCACAATTTAAACCATGTAAGAATCTAGCCATGGTAGCTTATCTATCCTCCTCTACATTTGCTCGGATCATAGCAATCTCCATCTCTTTGTAGTATTCATCTACGCTTTTAAATCCTTGAGTTAGACGCTGCAATTCGTTGAACAACTCCCGATGGTAGTAGCTTGGAATGAAACGTCTTCTTATTATTATCTTTATCTCATCCCACATTACAACAGGATGTTCTTAATTTCTTCTCCTATCATTTAACAATTGATCACACCAAATAATAGCATAATCAGTAAATTCAATGGCCGCAAATTTTACATTTTTGATCTCAGAGTAGTTGTGACAATCGAAAACTATCTCTATTTTCTTCTCCCACTCTAAATAAGCTTCAAGATCGTTTCTACCTTGAAACGGTGAAATTTTTACCTTAATACTTCCTAAATCATCATCCAACTTAGGTCTATCCAACCTAGTTGATATTACACCATTGTACCCTTGGTTGCACTTGCCTAGGTGATTGTCTAATGGAAGAGTTTTGATATTGCCCTCTTGATGTCTCTTCTTCCAACCTATCCATCCTCTCATGGATTGACTCTAACTCAGCCCTCATCATCTGTCTCATCTCCCCCCAATAATACCTGCAATTGTATGTTCAGGGCGATTTTAAAATCTGCAAAATAAAGCTAGAAACCTCACAAGCACTCCCTCACGTGTTTTCACTCACTCTCGTGTTTGAGCACTCAAATGTTCTTACACTCTTAATCAAAATTTCAGTGGCAATTTTAAAATGAGAAGCAACCAAAACAAATTACAAGATTCAATAAGTAACTCTTAAGAAATTGATGCAAGCAATGGCAATATTGGATCAAGAATAAGGAATATCAGGCCAATACTATAAGAAATTATGAATATAATAGATAACAATAATTCTCTTTTTTTTTTTTTTTTTTTTTTAGGAAGTAGAAATGAAAATATGAACTCAAAATAAATTGAAGGAAATAAAATACAAAATTGGAATTTGGACCAAATCAATGAGGAATTTGGCCACAATATATATATTTTTTTGTATTTCTTTTTTTTTTTCAGAATTCTAATTGAAGAAGTAAAGGAACAACAAAGATATAAAGGATAATTCAAACTTGCTTGGAATCAAAGCTCTGATACCAAATGATACGAATCTCGCCAATAGTGTGACGAAACTCAACACCGAATGTAGTAAAGAACCCCAAGATTTTCCCAAAACGCAAGTTTATTGAGTTTTGACTCAATACCTATATAGATAAGAACCAAGACTATGATTTACTCAAACGCCACACCAAGAATTTTTAAGAAAAACGCTTAAAAATTTAGATGATAAGTTTGGTTGTTTTGAACGCCACAAGAAATTAAACTTGAAGAGCTCAACAATAAGAACTTGTAAGAAATAATTTAACACTCAAATTGCTTGTTTCATTTCAAGAAATGAAAGCTTTTTTATAGGCAAATACAAAGGAGAAATGTCAAAAGTTAGGTTATCAATCTTACCTAACAATTTGACAAAATAAATTTAAATTTTATGACTTTTAAAACTTATAAGTTTCAAACATGAAAATGTAAGTAATGACGTCATATATATATATGACGTAAGGAATAACGTCAAATGTGTATGATGTAAGTGATTACATCATTTTAAGATTCTTAAAATTACATAAATTGACTATAATTTTCGAACATTTTCGTATTAGTCTTCTTGGACTCCGGTCGCTTAAATGATGTTCACTGAGCCTAATTCTTCAAGACATATATCTTGAATTATATTTGAATCACACATCTTTTTAATTAGTCCATTTAAAACACTTTCCAATGTCTTGGCTTTAGCTCTTGTAATCGGTACACTCGGCACACTTAGCGAATCATATAGATGCTGTAATTGAGTGTCTCCAACCTTATGTCTGAAGTTCTCCTCTTGTTTACGTGGTTGCACAACTTCGTTTGCATCAGATTGGTTCTAGTTCAACTCTTATCATCCGTCTCATCTCCCCCAATAACGCTTGTAATTGTAGGTTCGGGGTGGTTATTAGTTATAGTTGCAAGGTTGAATTTTCTTCTTGACTATGAAACATACTTAAAATCTGCAAAACAAAATTAGAAATCTCACAAGCACTCTCTCATATGTTTTTACTCACTCTCGTGTTTGAGGACTTGAGCACTCAAATGTTCTCACACTCACACACTTTTAATCAAAATTTAAGTGACAATTTAAGATGAGAAGCAACCAAAAATAAATCACAAGATTCAATAAGCAATTTTAGTATTAGATCAAGAGTAAGGGATATTAGGTCAATACTACAAGAAATTATGAATATAATAGATAACAATAATTTTTTTTTAATTTCTTTTTTTTTTGCTTTATTTTCTCATATAGGAATTAGAAATAAAAATATGAATTTAAAATATATTGAAGGAAGTAAAATACAAAATTTGAATTTGGACTAGTCAAAGAGGAATTTGGCCACAATATTGTTTTTTTAAAATTCTAAATGAAAAAGTAAAGGAACAGTAAAGATGTAAAGGATAATTTAAACTTGCCTTAAAATCAAAGCTCTAATACCAAATGATACGAACCTCGCCAATAATGTGACGAAACCCAACATCTAATGTAGTAACGAACCTCAAGACTTTCCCAACATGCAAGGTTATTGAACTTTGACCCGATACCTATCTAAATATGAATCAAAACTATGATCACTCAAACGCCACACTAAGAATCCTTAAAAAAAACACTTAAGAATGTAAATGATAAGTTTCGTTGTTTTTGGACGCCGTAAGAAATTAAACTTTAAAAGTTTAACAACAAGAATTTGTAAGGAATAATTTAAAACTCAATTAGCTTGTTGCATTTCAAAAATGAAAGTTTTTTTAAGAGCAAATAAAAAAGGAAAATGTCAAAAATTATGTCAATAATCCTATCTAACAATTTGACAAATTAAATACAAATTTTTTGACTTTTAAAACTATAAATTTCAAATATGAAAACGTAAGCAATGATGTCTAATACAAACAAAATTTTGCAACCACGTAAACAAAAGGAAAACTTCAGACATAAGATTGGAGACACTCAATTACAGCATCAATATGATTCGTTATGCGTGCCGAGTGGACCGATTACAAGAGTTAGAGGCAAGACATTGGAAAGTGTCTTAAATAGACTAATTAAAAAGATGTGTGATTCAAATACAATTCAAGATACACGTTTTAAAGAATTAGGCTCAGTGAACATCATTTAAGCGACCGAAATTTAAGAATGTTCGAAAATTATAGTAAATTTATGTAATTTTAAGAATCTTAAAATGATGTAATCACTTACATCATACACATTCGACGTCATTGCTTACGTTATAAATATATTACGTCATTACTTACGTTTTAATGTTTGAAATTTATAGGTTTTAAAAGTCATAAAGTTTGAATTTATTTTGTCAAATTGATAGGTAAGATTGATAACCTAACTTTTGACATTTTTTCTTTGTATTTGCCTATAAAAAGATTTTCATTTTTTGAAATGAGACAAGCAATTTTGAGTGTTAAATTATTTCTTATAAGTTCTTGTTCTTGAGCTCTTCAAGTTTAATTTCTTGTGGCGTTCAAAACAATCAAACTTATCATATAAATTTTTAAGTGTTTTCTTAAAGATTCTTGGTGTGGCGTTTGAGTAAATTATAGTCTTGGTTCTTATCTAGATAGTTATCGGGTCAAAACTCTATAAACTTGCGTCTTGAAAAAATTTTGAGGTTCTTTACTACATTCAGTGTTAAGTTTTGTCACGATATTGGCCAGGTCCGTATCATTTGGTATTAGAGCTTTGGTTCCAAAGCAAGTTTAAATTATCCTTTATATCTTTGTTGTTCCTTTACTTCTTAAATTAGAATTCTGAAAAGAAAAAAGAAATACAAAAAATATATATATATATATATTTTGGCCAAATTCCTCCTTGATTGGTCTAAATTCCAATTTTATGTTTTATTTCCTTCAATTTATTTTGAGTTCATATTTTCATTTCTACTTCCTAAAAAAAAAGAAAAAAGAAATAAAGCAAGAAAAAAAAAGGAAAAAAAAAGAGAGAATTGTTGTTATCTATTATATTCATAATTTCTTATAGTATTGACCTAATATCGCTTATTCTTGATTCAATATTGTCATTGCTTGCATCAATTTCTTAAAAATTGTTTATTGAATCTTATGATTTGTTTTGGTTCCTTCTCATCTTAAAATTACCACTGAAATTTTGATTAAAAGTGTGCGAATGTGAGAACATTTGAGTGCTCAAACACGAGAGTAAGTGAAAACACGTGAGGGAGTGCTTGTGAGGTTTCTAACTTTGTTTTGCAGATTTTAAATATGACTCACAATCAAGAAGAAAATTCAACCTCTGGGGTACAACAACCAACCACCCCGAACCTACAATTGTGGGCGTTATTGGGGGAGATGAGACAGATGATGAGGCTTGAGTTAGAACTAATCCATGAGAGGATGGATAGGTTGGAAGAAGAGACATCAAAAGGGCAACATCAAAGCTCTTCCATTAGACAACCACCTAGGCAAGTGCAACCAAGGGTACAATAGGGTAATGTTGAGGATGATGAGGAGTTAGATGAATCAACAATGAATCGGAGCAGGAATTTACATGGTTTTGGGAATAGAGAAGATAGGTTGGGAAGACCTAAGTTGGATGATGATTTAGGAAGTATTAAGGTGAAAATTCTACCGTTCCAAGGTAGAAACGATCCTCAAGCTTATTTAGAGTGGGAAAAGAAAATAGAAATTGTTTTCGATTGTCATAACTACTCCGATATCAAAAAGGTAAAACTTGCGGCCATTGAATTTACTGATTATGCTATTATTTAGTGGGATCAATTATTGAAGGATAAGAGAAGAAATCAAGAACGTTCTGTTGAAACGTGGGACGAGATGAAGACACTACCATCGGGAGTTGTTCAACAAATTACAGCGTTTAACTCAAGGATCTAAAAGCGTAGATGAATATTACAAAGAGATGGAGGTTGCTATGATCCGAGCAAATGTAGAGGAGGATAGAGAAGCTACCATGGCTAGATTCTTACATGGTTTAAATCGTGAGATCGCAGATGTGGTGGAAATGTAACATTATGTAGAGTTGACACATATGGTACATCAAGCCATTAAAGTGTTGGTGGCATTTTCTATTGGCAAGTATGAGGATGAGGTCATTTGTAACGTGATTCCTATACACGCTTGTCACATCTTATTGGGCAGACCATGGTAGTACGATCGACGAGTCACATATGACAGTTTTACCAATAGATACTCTTTTACCATCAAAAGACAACCTATATCACTTATACCATTAACTTCAAAACAAGTTCTTGAAGACCAATTAAAAATGCAAAAAGTGAGTGAAAAGAAAAAAGAAAAAAAGAAAGGTAAAAATGTGAAAGCGAGTGAGAGTAAAAATGAGAGAGTTGCAACGTTGATATGTGAGAGAGAGGAAAAATATAATTTTATTGCAAAAAAAATGAGATCAAGAGAGTTTTACTTTCACAACAATCCCTTATCGTACTTATGTACAAGGAGACCTTTTTGTGTACTGATGATTTTGCCGGATCCTTACCGAACAATGTTATGTTTTTTTTGCAGGAATTTGAAGATGTCTTTTCTGAAGAGGTGCCACCTGGTTTACCTCCAATTCAAGGAATTGAACATCAAATTGATTTTCTACTCAATGCAACAATTTCGAACTGACCAAATTATAGAAGTAATCCCGAGGAGACAAAGGAACTTCAACGATAAGTTAATGAGCTAATGGAGAAAGGGTATGTTACAGAAAGCATGAGTTCTACTGCGGTTCCGGTGCTACTAGTGCCTAAGAAAGATGGGACATGGAGGATGTGTGTTTAGATGATATGTTAGATAAATTGCATGGATCTTGTATATTTTCTAAAATTGATCTTAAAAGTAGATACCATCAAATTAGGATGAAAGAAGGGAATGAGTGAAAAACTGCATTTAAAATAAAATATGATTTGTATGAATGGTTAGTTATGCCTTTTGGGTTAACTAATGCACCTAGCACTTTCATGAGACTTATAAACCATGTTTTACGTGCTTTCATTAGTAAATTCCTAGTAGTCTAATTTGATGATATCTTGATTTATAGCCAAAACTTGAATGATTATGTTGAACATTTAAAACTTGTTTTAGCGGTTTTAAGGAAAACAAGGCTATTTGCTAATTTCATAATACGTACATTTTGCAAGGATAAACTTGTGTTTCCTGGTTTTGTTGTAAGCGCTAAAGGGATTGAGGTCGATGAGGAGAAGGTGAAGGCAATTCAAGAATGGCCAACGCCTACTTAGACGAATCAAGTAAGAAACTTTCACGGATTGGCCAGTTTTTATCGGTGCTTTATTCGAGATTTTAGTAGCATAGCTAGACCCTTAACCGAAGTCATCAAGAAGAATGTTCCATCCAAGTGAGGAAAAGAGCAAGAAAAGGCATTTAAACTTATCAAAGAAAAATTGACTAATGCACCTTTACTTGTTTTACATAACTTTACTAAAACATTTGAGATAGAGTGTGATGCTTCAGGTACAGGAATCGGAGGCGTATTAATGCAAGAAGGAAGACCGATTGCGTACTTTAGTGAGAAACTAAATGGCGTGACTTTAAATTATCCCACTTACGACAAAGAATTGTATGTATTGGTTTGAATTCTAGAAACTTGGCAGCATTACCTTTAACCCAAAGATTTTGTGATTCATACGGATCATGAATTCTTGAAACATTTAAAGGCACAACACAAATTAAGCAGACGTCATACCAAATGAGTGAAGTTCATTAAGACATTTCCTTATATGATCAAATACAAATAAGGCAAAGAAAATATAGTTGCTGATGCACTATCACGCAGGTACACTTTACTTTCAACTCTTGATGCTAAATTGCTTGGATTTGAGTACATTAAGGAATTGTATGTAACGGACTCTAATTTTTGTGACTTGTTTAAGAATTGCACTAAGGGAGCATGTGGGAAGTTCTATTTGCATGATGGTTTCCTATTTCGAGAAAATAAATTATGTGTTCTATATTCATCCTTGCATGAGTTACTTGTTCGAGAAGCACGCGGTGGTGGTTTGATAGGTCACTTTGGCATAGCTAAGACTTTACACATATTGCATGAACATTTCTTTTGGCCGCACATGAAACGCGACGTAGAAAGGGTTTGTGTGAGATGCATTACTTGTAGACAAGCTAAGTCTAGGCAACAACCGCATAGATTGTATACACCACTTCCTATTCCTAGTGTACCTTGAGTCGATATTTTTATGAATTTTGTTTTGCGATTATTTAGGACAAAGAGGGGGAGAGACTCAGTTTTTGTCGTTGTCGATAAATTTTCTAAGATGGCACACTTTATTGCATGTCATAAAACTGATGATGCATCACATATAACTTATTTGATTTTCAATGAAATTGTTAGGTTGCATGGAATGCTCAAGATTATTGTCTCAGATCGAAATGCAAAGTTCTTAAGTTACTTTTGGAAGACATTGTGGGAAAGTTGGGAACTAAATTATTATTTTCTATACTTGTCACCTACAAATAGATGGTCAAACCGAAGTAGTAAATAAGACATTGTCTACTTTGTTGCGCATTATCATACAAATGAATCTGAAAACTTGAGAAGATTGCTTGCCGTATGTTAAATTTGCTTACAATCGTTGTGTTCATTCTGCCACTAAGTTTTTACCTTTTAAAATTGTTTATGATTTTAATCCACTAACTCCTTTAGATTTAACTCCTTTACCTATGAATAAGTGCGTTAATTTAGATGGCAAGAAGAAATCTGATTTCATTAAGCAGATTCATGAGAAAGTAAGGCAACACATAGAACAACGAACGAAATAATATGCCAAGTAAAACAATAAGGGACGCAAGAAGGTTGTCTTTAAAGTAGGAGATTTGGTTTGGTTACATATGAGGAAGAAGCGTTTTCCTGAGCAAAGACGTTCTAAACTTCCACCAAGGGGAGATGGCCCATTTCGAGTAGTAGAACGCATCAATTACAATGTCTACAAACTTGAACTACCAGGCGCGTATGGGGTTAGTAGAACATTTAATGTTTCTGACTTATCTCCTTTTGATGTAGGTAGCGATTTGAAGACAAATCCTTTTCAAGAGGGGGAGAATAATGCAAACGAAGTTGTGCAACCACTTAAATAAGAGGAGAACCTCAGACATAAGGTTGGAGACACTCAATTACAACATCTATATGATTTGCTAAGCGTTCCGAGTGGACCGATTACAAGAGTTAGAGCCAAGACGTTGGAAAGTGTCTTAAATGGACTAATTACGAAGATGTGTTATTCAAATACAATTCAAGATACACGTCTTGAAGAATTAGGCTCAGTGAACATCATCAAAGCGATCGAAGTTCAAGAAAACTAATATAAAAATGTTCGAAAATTATAATCCATTTATGTAATAATAAGAATCTTAAAATGATGTAATCACTTACATCATACACATTCGACGTCATTGCTTACGTTATATATATATGACGTCATTGCTTACGTTTTCATGTTTGAAATTTATAGGTTTTAAAAGTCAAAGTTTGAATTTATTTTGTTAAATTGATAGGTAAGATTGATAACCTAACTTTTGACATTTTTTTTTTATTTGCTTAAAAAAAGGCTTTCATTTCTTGAAATGAGACAAGCAATTTTGAGTGTTAAATTATTTCTTATAAGTTCTTGTTCTTGAACTCTTCAAATTTAATTTCTTGTGGTGTTCAAAATAATCAAACTTATCATTTAGATTCTTAAGTGTTTTCTTAAGGATTCTTGGTGTGGCGTTTGAGTAAATTATAGTTTTGGTTCTTATCTAAATAGGTATCGGGTCAAGACTTTATAAACTTGCGTTTTGGGGAAATCTTGGGGTTCTTTACTACATTCGATGTTGGGTTTTGTTATGATATTAGCCAGGTTCGTATCAATGTCATATATATATGACATAAGCAATGACGTCGTACGTGTATGATGTAAGTGATTACATCATTTTAAAATTGTTAAAAATTACACAAATAGACTATAATTTTCAAATATTTTTATATTAGTCTTCTTGAACTCTGATCGCTTGAATGATGTTCACTGAACCTAATTTTTTAAAACGTATATTTTGAATTGTATTTGAATCACGTATCTTATTAATTGCCACTCACCATTGCGTAGGGATCATCACAGTGCATTTTAGTTTGAAAACGGAGAAGTTGAAAATGTATGATTTTCCGGGTTAGAATTGTAAAACAGGAAGCAAACTCAAAACACGATTTCATTTCAAGATGATCCACTCGTATTGCTACTCACTATCGCGTGAGAATCAAGATAGTGCATTTTATTTTAAAAATGAATAAGTTGAAAATGCACGATTTTCAATTTGATATTAGAGCTAAAGGTTCCATGGCTACTCGTCGTTGCTAAGGTCCTTCAAACACACAAACTAATCCTCATGATGCTCTAATGGAAGAAATGAGGAGGCAAATCCAGCACCTTCAACAACGGTTGGAGGATTTGAAAATCAAGAGAGAAGTCAGCAGCATATAGAACTTGTCCATGAAGCTCTTAATGAAGAAGAAGAGAGCTTAAATCCTTTTCACCATGTTTAATACGAACCTCGCCAATAATGTGACGAAACCCAACACCGAATGTAGTAAAGAACCCCAAGATTTTTCCAAGACGCAAATTTATTGAGTCTTAACCTGATACCTATCTAGATAAGAAGCAAGATTATGAATTATTCAAACGCCATATCAAGAATCCTTAAGAAAACACTTAAGAATCGAGATAATAAGTTTGGTTGTTTTTTAACGCCACAAGAAATTAAATTTAAAGAATCATTTTAAGAAATAAAAGCCTTTTTATAGGCAAATATAAAGGGAAAATATCAAAAGTTAGGCTAACAATTCTACCTAACAATTTGACAAAATAAATACAAACTTTATGACTTTTAAAATCTACAAATTTCAAACATGAAAACGTAAGCAATGACGTCATATATATATAACGTAAGCAATGATGTCGAATGTGTATGATGTAAGTAATTACATCATTTTAAGATTCTTAAAATTACACAAATGGACTATAATTTTTGAATATTTTCATATTAGTCTTCTTGAACTCCGATCGCTTAAATGATGTTTACTGAACCTCTAATTCTTCTAGACGTGTATCTTGAATTGTATTTGAATAACACATCTTTTTTAATTAGTCCATTTAAGGCACTTTCCAATGTCTTGGTTCTAACTCTTGTAATCGGTCCACTCGGCACGCTTAGCGAATTATATATATGCTGCAATTGAGTGTCTCCAATCTTATATCTATGGTTCTTCTCTTGTTTATGTGGTTGCACAACTTCCTGTGCATCAATGTTCCAAGTCGTTTGTTAAGTGGTCGCAGCATTCCCCCACACCTAAGAGAATTAGGAAACTTTCACATTGAAAAAGATTTCAATATGAAAGTTGATATTCCAGATTTCGAAGGAAGAATGCAATCGGAAGAATTTGTTGATTGGCTTCACACCATTTGAAGAAGTGCGCATTCTTTACTAATAGCCTAGCCTTTTTGGGCTGTGTTGTATCTAAAGAAGGCATTAAGATGGACTCCAGTAAGGTAGAAGCAATCCTTAACTGGCCAATGCCTAAGTCTTTGCATGAGATTTGGAGTTTTTATGGCCTTGCATCTTTTTATTGACATTTTATTAAAGGAGAAGCTGAAAATGCATGATTTTCGCGACCGAAATTGCCAAACCGGAAACGGACTTGAAAAATTACTCTATATCGAGACAGACCACACGTATTGCTACTCACCATCAAGTGAAAATCATTATGGTGCATTTTATTTCAAAAAAGGAGAAGTTAAAAATATATGATTTTCGGGACGAAAATTGTCAAACGGAAAACGGACTTAAAAAATGACTTCGTATCAAGACGAGTCACATGTATTGTTATTCACAATCACGTAAGGATCACTACAGTGCATTTTATTTCGAAAATAGAGAAGTTGAAAATGCATGATTTTCGGGGCTGAAATTGCCAAACGGGAAGCAAACTCGAGAAACAATTTCGTTTTCAGGCGGCCCATACGAATTGCTACTTACTATTGCATGAGGATCAACACGGTGCATTTTATTTGAGAAAATGGAGAAGTTGAAAATGTACAATTTTCTGGGCCAGAATTGTCAAATGAGAAGCAGACTCAAAAAACAACTTCGTTTCAAGATGATCCTCACATATTGCTACTCACCATCGCATGAGGATAAATAAGGTGCATTTCATTTCGAAAACAGAGACATTAAAAATGCACGATTTTCGAGGTTAGAATCGTCAATCGGGAAGCAGACTTAAAAAACGATTTCGTATTGAGACGATTCACACATATTGCTACTCACCATCACATGAGGATCCTCACAATGCATTTGGAGGAGCGTTGCATAAACCGAACAGCATCCTCCTAAAGGCAAATATTCCAAATGGGTAAGTAAATGTTGTTTTCTCTTGATCCTCTGGTGTAATCAACACTTGATAATAACCTGAAAGACCATCAAGAAAACAATAAAAATCATGCCCTGCCAATCTTTCCAACATCATATCAATAAATGGAAGTGGAAAATGATCTTTCTTTGGAGCTGAATTCAACTTTCTATAATAAATGCACATTCTCCACTCGATAGTCATCCTAGTTGGCACCAACTCATTATTTTCATTCCTTACCACTGTAATGCCTGATTTTTTTGGTACAACATGAACCGGACTAACCCATTTACTATCAAAAATTGGGTAAATGACTCCTGCATCTAAGAGTTTTAAAACCTCTTTCTTAACTACCTCTTGTAAATTAGGATTTAATCTCCTTTGGGCTTCTCTCACAGGTTTGGCATTATCCTCTAAAATAATTTTATGCATGCACATTGTACGACTAATGCCTTTAATGTCACTTATACTCCATCCTATAACTTTCCTAAGTCGACTAAGCTCTCTTACAACTCTCTCTTCTTGGGTTTGGTTCAAAGTAGATAAAATGATTACAGGGTATGTATCTTCCTCTCCTATAAATATGTATTTAAGATGTTTAGGCAATTTTTTAAGCTCAATTTTAAGTGGAGTGATTTCTGCTCTTAGTAAGGATTTTGGTAGCTCTAAGGGTTTGCTAGGTTCTTCTGAAATTGCTTTAGTTTTATCTAGCATGTCATGGTATCCCTTAGTCTCTGCTTTGAGTGTTTTCTTCTACTCTCTCACCAACAAGTGCAACTTTAAGCTTATCCTCTATTTCTTCCTGCAAATAATTGCTATAAACAAGTGAGTCTATGCAATCAATAAAAGAGTACTCATCTTTAGTAGAAATAGAAGAAATTGATAAAGAATCAAACACTTTAAATTGGACAGTTTCTCTCAAGACTGTCATTGATAACCTCTCATTTTGGACATTAATAATTGTCTTGGTGGTTACCATGAATGGTCCACCAAGAAGAATTGTATGCTCTTTGTCCTTTGAGGGTGTTCCTTCCATCTCCAAAACCACAAAGTCCACCGGTACAATGAGCTTGTCTACTTGCACCAACAAATTCTCAATTATTCCCTTTGGATAGTTAACTGACCTATCCGCAAGTTGAAGGGTCATAGTTGTAGGCTTAAGCTTCCCTAAACCTAGCATCGCTTTAGCTATCTTCTTGTCTCCCATAGTTATATTTGTATTGAAACTTCCAGGATCTTTCAATTTTGGAGGCAAATTTTGTTGAAGCATTGCACTAGCAACTTCTAAGACCATAACTTTCTTATTCTTCTCATATCTTCTCTTTTTGGTGTTGAGTTTCTTGAAAAATTTTGCATATGATGGTATATTCCTAATAGCATCCAAAAGAGAGAATTTAATATCAACCTTAGAAAGCATCTCAAAAATCTCAGAAAATTGTTTATCTTGCTTATTTTGTCTTAAACGGTGCGGATAAGAAATTGGAGGCCTATAAGGCTCAGTTGCCTTATGGAGGGATGGAGTAGAAGCTGAATCCTTCTCTTCGCTCTTCTCAGAATGCGTAGAAGGTTGGGGATCTTTAGCTTATTCTTCTTTGGAAACTTCTTGCTCCCCATTTTCTACATCAAATGGTAAATCATTAGAATTTTCATTATCAAAATCTTTTTTACCGCTTCGTAAGACTGTAACAGCTTTCGCTTGCTCCGGTTGGCTAGGTAGCTTTCCTTTTTGATGTCCTTGCATGTGTTCTACAAGTTGCCCCACTTGCATTTCTACCCTCTTCATAGATGCTTCTAAGGAATCCAACCTTTGACTATGTCTCTCATGGTTTTCTTTACTAACTTGAATTAAGGTGTTCAAGCTCTCCTCCAATGTTGGTCTTCTAGGTTGTTCAAGTGGCATGGCTTGGATTTGATGTTGAATTGGCCTTGAATTTTGAGTATATGTTGGATTGTTATTAGTCTTTCAAGAGAAATTCATATGTTGAATTGGCCATGCATGTACCTAATAAAAGAAAAAAAAATTAAGCTACAAAAAACAAAATAAAATAGCAATAAATGAAACACTCAGAACAAATAAAAAAAAATAACAACAAAGAAAACAAATATAGAATTTAAATACCAATTCCCCGGTAAAGGCGTCAAAAAATTTGATGTGCAAATTTTAAATACTCACAAGTGCACAAATCATTAATAGTTCATGATAAGTTTACTCCAAGGTCGATCTCTCACAGAATTATAATGGTTTAGATCTTTATTGTTTCCTATTAATTATTAACTTAAGCAAACATAAAATCGTAAATACTTTAATGCAATCAAATGACAAATTCAGATTATTTGAATTGAAGTGATTAAATAGCTAAATTACAGGAACTTGAAATCTATAAAATTTTGTTGAGTTCAATAAAATTAGATGGGATTTGACTAGTTATTTAATCTGGTATTGAAATATAAGATGAATTAAATAATCATTATATATTTTAAATTATTGGTTTTTGCACTAAAGCTAGAGGATTCCAATGTTCATGGTAATTCTCATTTATAATTAATCAAATATATCCTTAATATGAGGTTTCTACTTAATTAATTATATTATTACAAGGAAATCATTTAACCATTTAAATTAAACCAACTCAACAGATTCAATTTAAATACTTGTTCAAAAGAGCTTAATTAAGATAACATGATGTTTCTAATACCTTAATTCTCAAACTAATTTCAATCACAAATAATAGATAGCAAATTTACAACAAATAATCAAAATTATACAGATCAATGAACAAGAAATAATTTCAACCTTTTAATTAATCATATTTCACAAAATATTCAGTACCATTTCAGTAGTAATGTTAAACTCCCAAAATATGTTTACATTTTCATTTTTAAATTCAAATATATGAATCTAATTACAAAAATTTTAAACATATTTGAAAAATAAAAAAACTTAAAGAAAGCTTTCCTTTTTGAAGGTTCATCACCAAGTTTTGAAGAAGATGATAATTCAGCCCAGCAAGAATGTCCTCTCTTCAATTCAGCAATCCTCTCCCTCGAAAATAAAAAACTCACTCTTTAGAAAACTCTATTATTGCTCAAATTCTTCTCCCCAATTTGTTCTCAACCCCAGCAGCCCTCCAAAGTCCTCCCTCTTACTCATTTTGTCAACAACTTATTCAAAATTCATTCCCACATGTCAAGAAAAGTCTATCTCCCAGTTGTCTTCTTTTCAGCTCAAGTTTTGACCCTCAAAACTTCAACATTTGGTTTTTTTTTTGAAATGCAGGGTTGTAAATCATTATGTTTAGTTTTCAAATTATTTTATATCACCCAAATACGAGTATTGAGGACAAAATTATGCTAAAAAATACGGATTATGTTAAGCAAATACGGGTCTTCCAGCATCTTAGGTTTGTTTTTAGGCTTTTTACAATAATTCCTACAAGTAATAAAAAGAAACTCAAAGCAATAAAATTTTAAGATAAAATACATGAATAAAGGATATAAATATAACAAAATACTAGGACAAAATTGGATAATATTGCGACAGATCACACATATTGCCACTCACACATATTTGCCACTCCATTTAAAATTATACAAACTCGAATCTTTTTTATTTAGATTGACCGTCTTTTTAATGATGGACTTGATCTCTCGATTGGACACTTCTGCTTGTCCACTAGTTTGCGGATAATAGGCAGTTGACACATTGTGAGTCACATGTTATTTTCTAAGCAAAGCCTCCACAGTTCGATTCCAAAAGTGAGTGCCTCGATCACTTATTAGAGCTCTTGGAATTCCAAACTTAGAGAATATGTTAGACTTGACAAAATCTATAACAACTTTAGAATCATTAGTCCTGGTAGCTTTAGCTTCTACCCATTTTGAGACATAATTAACAGATAGCTGAAAGATATAGCAAACAGTCCCATGAAATCAATGCCCCAAATATCAAATATTTTGCAAAATAGTATGGGGGTTTGTGGTTTTAGATATATTACCCATCTTTTGGCAGTGATCGCATGACTTACAAAAGAGTATGAATCTCAAAATAAAGACGGCCAATAGAAACCACATTCTAGCACTTTTCTTGCTGTCCTCTTAGCTCCAAAGTGACCTCCACAAGCATAAGAATGGCAAAAGGTAAGAATAGCAATAATTTCATTTTCAGGAATGCACCTTCTTATCACTTAATCTGCACAATGATTCCATAAGTATGGGTCATCCCACACATAGTATTTGGCATCACTCTTGATCTTATCTCTTTGAGCCTTGGACAAACCAGGAGGTAACATATTAGTAACCAAATAATTTACAATAGTTGTATACAAAGGTAATGTCACGCTTGCAGAGAACGATTGCTCGTTACGGAGTGTTTCCTGCAGAGGAAATTCATCGTCGACATGAACTAAACGACTTAAATGATCTGCAACGCGATTTTCTATCCCTCTTTTTTCTTTGATCTCCAAGTTAAATTTGCTCAAGAGAAGTATCCATCTTATTAATCTTGGTTTTTCCTCTTTCTTTGTTATCAAATAATGAAGAGTTGCATGATCAGAGTAAACAATGACTTTAGCACCAAGCAAGTAAGATCAAAACTTTTCTAAAGCAAGCTAAAAGTTCTTTCTTAGTAGTAGAATAATTTCTCTGGGCATCATTCAAAGTCCTTGAAGCATGATAAATGGAATGAGATGCTTTTCCAATTCTTTGATCCAAAACAGCGCCTACTGCATAATCACTTGCATCGCACATTATCTCAAAAGAAAAGTTCCAGTCAAGGGGCTAGATAACTAGGGTAGAAGTTAACAGTTCCTTTAGCCTATCAAATGCCTTTTTACATGCTTCATTGAATTCAAAAGCCACATCCTTTTATAGCAACTTGCATAGGGGTAATGCTATTTTGGAGAAGTCCTTGATTAATCTTCAGTATAAACTTGCATGTCCAAGAAAAGAATGAAATTCCCGCACACTAGTGGCATAAGGTAAAGATTGAATAATATCAACTTTAGCTTTGTCTACCTCAATTCCCTTAGATGAAACAACATGGCCTAGAACTGTACCTTGTTTAACCATAAAATGATATTTTTCAGAATTTAGCACAAGATTAGTTTCTATGCATGTTTGAAGATTAAGTGTAAGGTTATGCAAACAATTATCAAAGGAGTCTCTATAAACTGTGAAATCATCCATAAACACTTCTATAATATGCTCAATATAATATGAAAATATGCTAACCATACATCTTTGGAAAGTCGCTGGGGCATTGCAAAGGCCAAAGGGCATACGACGATATCCAAAAGTCCCGAATGGGCATGTAAAAGTCGTCTTTTCTTGATCCTCTAGAGCAATTGCAATCTGAAAATAACCTGAATAACCATCAAGGAAACAATAGTAAGAATGACCAGCCAACCTTTCAAGCATTTGATCAATAAAAGGTAAAGGGAAGTGGTCCTTATGGGTTACAGCATTTAATTTTCTATAATCTATACAAACCCGCCACTCATTCTGAACATGAGTAGGAACTAATTCATCATTTTGATTTTTCACAACTTCAAGATGTTTGATGACCTCTTTCTTCACTACATCCATCATGGGCAAGTTCAATCTTCTAAGTGGTTGACAGGAAGGTTTTGCTCCCTCTTCAAGTAAGATACGATGCATGCATGTAGACAGGTTAATTTCTTAATATCCGTAATTATCCAACCAATAGCTGTCTTATGCTCCTTAAGAACCTGCACAAGCTTTTCTTCTTACAGTGCACTAAGTTTACTGGAGATTATCACAAGTAACGTTCCTCCATCTCCATGGAACACGTACTTGAGGTGACTAGAGAGAAGCTTCAAATCTGAAATAGGGGACTGCAAAACAGAGGGTAAATGTCTCTTATTAGGAATTGGTAATGTAATATTAAGACCGTTACCTGACCGTGGCAACTTCAAAAAATCATTCAACGCTGCGATAATTTCTCGCAAATCAGTACTTAAGGCCAACTCCTTATTCTCTTTCTCATGATTCTCACTAATGGCAACTTCTAATCTGTCTTTTCCTTCAAGTTCAAAGACTTCTTGTGCTAAAAAATCAATAACATCTATAGAATAAACAGGATTATCATCACCAGGATTTTTCATGGTATCATAAATATTAAACTCAATAATTTCACCTTCAAATTCCATGGTGAGTGTGCCATTATGAACATCTATCTTAGTTTTAGATGTCTTTAAGAATGGTTGATACGAACCCCAAGTATATTAAACTTGAGACCCAATATCTTTACGCATGGAAGCAATCTCTTGGAAAGTTAAATCAGATTCACCCAAGTCTGCAACCCAATTTCAACTTGTGAAATAGAACCTTAGAATAAATACTCTCAAAGTAATTAGCTTTGATTGTAAGAATCTTGATTCAAGCAAGAATCAAAACAAGAGAATACACTCTCAATTTTATTTCATTCGAAAAAGTAATGATGCCTCAATAGGAGCATGTGGCTGAATATATAAGAGTACAAGAGATAAGTAACCCTAATTGGAGTGTTTGGTCACAAAATTAAACTTATTCTAACTTAAAATAAAATAAACTCAATTTGGGCTTAATAATTAGCGTTCACAGCCCAAACACATAACAAACTATAAATATATGTTTATAAATAAGACTAAAATAGATAATGAGATTGAGCAGCAACTTAGCCTAAACTGGCACATGGAATCCAAAACTTGCATCATGATGACGATCTGATTTGAACTGCAATTAAAAGACTTGAACATGCTTGCTTAGCCTCGAGACATCATTCGAATATGACCTTATCGAAATTTGAGAAGTTAAATTCTGTAGAAGCTTTAATCTTCAAGTTTTGCCTTCTTGTACTCGTGTCAATGTTACCAAGCTCTGATTATTGTCTTGAAGTCCAAACTTGATATTTGACTCTTTCTTACACTCTTGAATCGTTGCAAGATCATCCCATAAACCTTGAATCATCTCATTCAATGCATCTTTGAATTTCTTCATTCTTGCTCTTTTAACGGGACCATTAGATAGCTGAATTGGATCATTGATCTTGTGTGCATCCGTATTTGCATCATTCCTTCGCTCCTCAAGATGATTCGTCTACGAATCTTCATCATCTACATCAAAAGGAGAAAGATCAGCCACATTAAAAGTTGCATTCACAGTATACTCACCAGGAAGATCCAATTTGTAGGCATTATCATTGATCTTCTCAACAACTTGAAAAGGACCATCTCCTTTTGGATGTAGCTTTGACTTCCTTTGAGTTGGAAACCTTTCCTTTCGCATATGTACCCAAACCCAATCACTAGGCTGGAATACAATGCGCCTTCATCCCTTGTTTGGTTGGCTTGTAATTTGTTGATTCTTCTTCTCAATGTTCTTGCGCACATCTACATGTAGTTTTCTCACCAATTCTGCCTTCGTTTGTCCATCTAAACTAGTTCTTTCATCACAAGGTAAAGGAACTAAATCCAAAGGGGTTAATGGGTTAAAGTCATAAACAATTTCAAACGGTGAAAAACCAGTAGTAGAATGCACAACTCTATTATATGCAAATTCAACAAATGGAATGCACTCTTCCCAATTCTTCAAATTCTTTTGGACAATAGCACGCAACAAAGTTCCCAAAGTCCTATTCACAACTTCTATTTGACCATCAGTTTGTGGGTGACAAATAGTAGAATATAATAATTTAGTACCTAATTTACTCTACAAAACTTTCCAAAAATGACTTAGAAACTTCACATCTCTATCACTAACAATAGTTTTTTTGGAATGCCATGCAAACGCACTACTTCCCTAAAGAATAGATTTGCAATATTAGTGGCATCATCAGTTTTATTACAAGGTATAAAATGTGACATCTTGGAAAACCTATCAACCACTACAAAAATAGAATCTTTCCCCTTTTTCGATCTAGGTAAACCCAAAATAAAATTCATAGAAATATTAGTCCAAGGTTCACTAGAAACAGGTAAAGGAGTATACAAACCTTGATTTAAAACTTTAGATTTAGCTTGTTTGCACACAACACATCTATCAGAAACTCTTTGCACATCATTTTTTATTTTAGGCCAATTGAAGTGTTCATCTAAAGTGTTTAAAGTTTTTGTAATGCCAAAATGTCTCATTAAACCACCCCCATAAGACTCTTTTACAAGCAATTCTCTCAGAGAACAAATTGGTATGCACAATTTATTTTTCTTAAACAAAAACCCATCCATTCTATAGAACTTACCATATGCAACTTTCTCACATGTTTTGAAAATGTTAGAAAAGTCAGTATCATCATTATAAAGAGTTTTAATATGTTCAAATCTAAGCATTCTTGCATTTAAAGCATTAAGTAAAGTATACCTCCTTAAAAGTGCATCAGCCACAACATTGTCTTTACCTTATTTGTATTTAATCACATAAGGAAAAGTCTCAATAAATTCGACCCATTTGGCATGTCATTTGTTCAACTTATCTTTTCTTTTAATGAACTTCAAAAATTGATGGCCAGTATGAATAACAAATTCCTTAGGCCATAAATAATGTTGCCAGTTTTTCAAAGTTCTAACCAAAGCATAAAGCTCTTTGTCATAAGTAGGATAATTCAATAAGGCGCCATGGAGCTTTTCACTAAAGTAGGCAATTGGCCTCTTTTCTTGCATAAGAACAGCCTCAATGCCCAGTCCTGATGCATCACATTCAAGTTCAAAAGTATTAGCAAAGTAAGAATGGGTGCCTTACAAAGCTTATCTTTCAATAAAGTACATGCATGCTCTTGTTCTTTGTCCTACTTAAAAGTACAATTCTTTTTAATTACCTCTGTAAGGGGTGCCGCAATGGTGCTAAAATCTTTTACAAACCGTCTATAAAAACTAGCCAATCCATGAAAACTTCTTACCTCACTTACCGATTTAGGAGTAGGCTAATTTTTTATAGCACTTACCTTCTCTTCATCAACTTCAATGCTTTGTGCACTTACTCCAAAACCTAAAAACACAATTCGATCTAAACAAAAAGAACATTTTTTAAGGTTAGCATATAACTTTTCTTTCCTCAAAATATCAAGTACAGCCCTTAAATGTTCTACGTGTTCATTCGAATTTTTGGAATACATAAGGATATCATCAAAGTATACAAGAACAAATTTTCTAATTAAATCTTTCAAAACATAGTTTATAAGCCTTATGAAAGTACTAGGTGTATTAGTTAAACCAAAAGGTATAACTAACCATTCATATAGACCATATTTTGTTTTGAATGCAGTTTTCCACTCATCATCCTCTCTCATACGAATTTGATGATATCCACTTTTCAAATCAATTTTGCTAAAGATAGTAGAACCATATAATTCATCAAGCATATCATCTAGCCTACGAATAGGATGGTGATACTTTACCGTAATATTATTAATTGCACGACAATCAACACATGGACTCATACTTTCTCTAACATATCCCTTTGTTAACAACTCTTCAACTTGCCTGTGAAGCTCCTTTATCTCCTCGGAATTACTCCTATAGGCTGGTTTATTTGGAATTGAAGCTCTAGGAATGAAATCGATCTAATGCTCGATACCCCTAATGGGCGGCAATTCATTGGGTACCTCTTCGGGAAAAACATCTTCATAAGTCTGTAAAAGAGAAACAAATGCAGTAGGTAAAGAAGTATTAAGGTCATTAGTGTTTAAATAAAGTTTCTTGTACATAAGTGCAAGTATACTTTTGATGGAAAACCAAGCCGCCCTAATATCACTCCTTTTTGCATAAAAGCTCACTTGTTTCTTTTTACACTCAATTGTTTCTTTTCCTCCACTCTTTTTCCCTGATTTGAATTCTGCCCCTCGCTATTCGAACTCACTTTTTTTTCTTTCTCATTATTTTTGCCACTCTTTTCTTTGAAAAACTCACTCTCCTTTGTTACACTTTCACTCACTCTTGTTTTCTCTCTGACTTTACATTCTTTTAAGCTCACCTTCATAAACTTTTTTAAGTGAAAGTGGTACAAAAGTAATTTTCTTCCCATCTTTCTCAAAAGTATAATGATTTGTAAAACCATTATGTAACACCCTTCTGTCAAATTGCTAAGGGCATTTCAACAAGAGATGACCAGCATGCATGGGTACTACATTAAACAACAACTCATCTGTATACTTGCCTATTTTGAAGGCAACAAGAACTTGCTTTATCACCCTAACTTCCCCACAATCATTAAGCCACTTCAACTTATAAGGATGTGGATGTTTTAAAGTAGGTAACCCTAACTTTTCTATAAGAGTAGTACTAGCAACATTAGTTACATTGCCGCCATCAATTATCACATCATAAGCCCTATCCTTTACAAGACGCCTAGTATGGAAGAGATTCTCTCTTTGATCATATTCTTCCTGTTTGACTTGCATATTCAAAACTCTTCTTGATACAAGAGCCTTACCACTTTCAGCCATAATAAATTGCTCATCCCCTTCTTCATCACTTGTATCTTCAAGAGGTAGCATCGTCTCTTGTTCATTCTCCTCTTCACTGGCCGAATAGTACTCTCCTTCAAGCATGAATATGGTTCTTTGATTTGGGCAATCCCGCTTGTAATGTCCTACACCTTGACATTTAAAACATTTAATATTTCTGGTGTTAGTAGAATCAAGCTTACCCTTATCTTTGTTTTGGTTGGATGTTTTGGAAAACACTTTGGATTCGATTTTAGGCTTAAATGATAAAGCCTTATCATCTTTCCTCCAATTTGATTTGAATGAAGAAATATAGGAGGAAAACTGACTTGTACGACCTCTCTTTTTCAGTTGCTTCTCAACCTTCAATGCAAGATAAAGCAAGTCTTCTACCTCCATATATGACTGCAATTCAACCACATTAGAAATCTCCTTGTTCAAACCATTGAGGAATCTTGCCATTGTAGCTTCATTATCTTCCTCTACATTTGCTCTTATCATTGCTACCTCCATCTCCTTGTAGTATTCCTCAACACTCTTAGACCCTTGAGTGAGATTTTGAAGTCGATTATACAATTCTCTATAGTAATAGTTTGGCACAAATCTTTTGCACATGATGGATTTTAGATCTCTCCACCCTTTAATGGGCCTTTCCCTATTTCTCCTTCGCTTTTGCTTCGTGTCATCCCACCAAGTAATAGCATGAGCTTCAAAAACAGCCACGGCAAGCTTTAACTTCTTGGATTCAGTGTAGTCATTGCAATCAAACACTATTTCAATCTTCGTTTCCCCATCCAAGTATGCCTCAGGATCCATTCTTCCATAAAATGGTAGAATTTTCAGTTTGACCCCATTGTTGCTATTGTTATTGTTTCTTACCCTCGGTCTCACCTCTTCTTCCTCTCCATTGTCATTAAGTGATTCACTATGATTAAAGCCATCATCTAATTGAGCTCTTCTTGAAACTCGACTAGTTTGCATGGTTAAATTAGGAACATTAGGTGGCTGCCCCCTTGTGGCTGAAACCTCCAGCCTCTGCATTCTATCAACCAACTCTCCATATTTTCTATCCATGGCTTGCAACAACTCGGTTAAGTCTTGAAATCGATTTATCTCACCTTGTGGATTTCTTGCTTGTCCACTCATCCTGCAAGACAAAGTTAGTAAAGCAAAAGAATAATTTTTTCACTTCACTCCTTCATGTGTTTCACTCAAGTAATGTTATCACTTAAGTTCGCTCGTGTTTCACACTTAATTTATGGCTTTTCTCTAGATGAGCTCATACTAAGTCTTTTTCCACTCTAATTCTCTTATTAAGATTAGTTGCAAAAATTAAAATTTATACAAACTTACTAAATACAATGAAAAGTAAAATAAAAGTAATTTAGATAGGCAACAAATTGGGAAAGCACAAGGACTAGGAAATAAATTTTTAGAAATGATAAAGGAAATATTAAGAAAAAAAAAATCAGTACAGCAATAAGAAAATCAACCAAAAATTATGGAAAGATTAGGAAGAAAATCCTAACTTTTTTTGGAATGTAGGCTTGATTTGGTCAAACTAATTGAAGCAATTTGATTTTTCTTTTTATTCTCCTTACTTTCGTTCAACACCTGCCCTCTTTTTTTTTTTTTCTCCTTGGCCTAATGCTCTGCTTTTCTCTCCTTTTTTTTTATTTTTTTATTTTTTTTACCTCCAAACACGTAGGAGTGACCAAACAAAAATAAATATAAATAGACAAAGACTAAATCAACCGAATTGGAAATTGATACAACCCAAACTTGACTTGCTGTGAATTGAAAGGAAACCCTATTTTTTTTTTTTGATATAATAGACACAAAACGAAAATAAATGGAATTGAAGCAAAACAGACTCAGAAACTAAAGAAGCAAATAGACAAATTTGAAAGACAATATAACCTGATTTAGAGCCGTAGCTCTGATACCAAACTGATACGAACCCCTCTGATACCAAACTGATACGAACCCCGAGTATATTAAACTTGAGACCCAATATTTTTACGCATGGAAGCAACCTATTGGAAAGTTAAATCAGATTCACCTAAGTCTGCAACTCAATTTCAACTTGTGAAATAGAACCTTAGAATAAATACTCTCAAAGTAATTAGTTTTGATTGGAAGAACCTTGATTCAAGCAAGAATCAAAATAAGAGAATACACTCTCAATTTTATTTCATTCGAAAAAGTAATGATGCCTCCATGGGAGCATGTGGCTGAATATATAAAGGTACAAGAGATAAGTAACCCTAATTGGAGTGTTTGGTCACAAAATTAAACTTATTCTAACTTAAAATAAAATCAACTGAATTTGGGCTTAATAATTAGCATTAACAGCTCAAATACATAACAAAATATAAATATATGTTTATAAATAAGACTAAAATAGATAATGGGCTTGAACAGCAACTTAGCCCAAACTGGCACATGGAATCCGAAACTTGCATCATGATGACGATCTGATTCGAACTGCAATTAAAAGACTTGAACATGCTTGCTTAGTCTCGAGATATCATTCGAATATGGCCTTATACAAATTTGAGAAGTTAAATTCCGTACAAGCTTTAATCTTCAGGTTTTGCCTTCTTGTACTTGTGTCAATGTTAGCAAGCTCTGATTATTATCTTGAAGTTCAAGCTTGATATTTAACTCTTTCTTACACTCTTGAATTGTTGCAAGATCATCCCACAAATTTTGAATCATCCCATTCAATGCATCTTTGAATTTCTTGATTCTTACTCTTGTAATGGGACCATTAGGTAGCTGAATTGGATCATTGCTCTTGTGTGCATCCGTATTTGCATCAATGGTCTTCCTAACAAAATAGCAGTGGTTTGATCATCATTCTCCATATCAAGCACATATAAATCAACAAGAAAAATCAAATCATTAACTTGCACAAGAACATCCTCAACTACACCTTTAGGATAGGCATTAGATCGATCAGCCAATTGAATCACAACAACAGTTTTATTCAAAGGTCCAAGTTTCAAAGAAACATATATAGAATATGGCATAACATTGATAGAAGTTCCTAAATCTAACATGGCCTTCTCAAATCTGGTGTTACCTATCATACAAGGGATGGTAAACATACCTGGATCTTTGCACTTTGCAGGGAGTTTTCTTTGAATAGCTGCAGAAAGTTTGTATGGTTGAGGATGTTGCTCAGTTTTGAGGCGCAACTTCTCTACCATTTCAGTAGACACCACATTCTCAAAACTGCCACCATCAATGCTGACGTTACAAACCTCGCCATTTGAAGTATATCTTGTGTGAAAAATGTTAATGCAAACGAAGTTGTGCAACAACGTAAACAAGAGGAGAACCTCAGACGTAAGATTGGAGACACTCAATTACAGCATCTATATGATTCGCTAAGCGTGCTGAGTGGATTGATTACAAGAGCTAAAGTTAAGACATTGGAAAGTGTCTTAAATGGACTAATTACAAAGATATGTGATTCAAATATAATTCAAGATACACATCTTGAAGAATTAGGCTCAGTGAACATTATTCAAGCGATCGGAGTCCAAGAAGACTAATATGAAAATGTTCGAAAATTATAGTCCATTTATGTAATTTTAAGAATCTTAAAATGATGTAATCACTTACATCATACATATTCGACGTCATTGCTTACGTCATATGTATATGACATCATTGCTTACGTTTTCATGTTTGAAATTTGTAGGTTTTAAAAGTCATAAAGTTTGAATTTATTTTGTCAAATTATTAGATAGGATTGATAGCCTAACTTTTGACATTTTCCCTTTATATTTTGCCTATTAAAAGGTTATCATTTCTTGAAATGAGACAAGCAATTTGAGTGTTAAGTTATTTCTTACAAATTCTTGTTCTTGAACTCTTCAAGTTTAATTTCTTGTGGCATTTAAAACAATCAAACTTATCATCTAGATTTTTAAGTGTTTTCTTAAGGGTTTTGATATGGCGTTTGAGTAAATCATAGTCTTGATTCTTATTTAGATAGGTATCAAGTCAAGGCTCAATAAATTTGCGTTTTGGGAAAATTTTGGGGTTCTTTACTACATTCGGTGTTGGGTTTCGTCACACTATTGACGAGGTTCGTATCATTTGGTATCAGAGCTTAGGTTTCAAGGAAAGTTTAACTTATCCTCTATCTCTTTATTATTCCTTTACCTCTTAAATTACAATTCTGAAAAAAAAAAACAAAAAAAAATATATTGTGGCCAAATTCCTCCTTGATTGGTCCAAATTAGAATTTTGTGTTTTACTTCCTTCAATTTATTTTGAGTTCATATTTTTATTTCTACTTCCTAAAAAAAAGTAAAAAAAAAAAGAGAATTGTTGTTATCTATTATATTTATAATTTCTTGTAGTATTGGCCTAATATTCCTTATTCTTGATCCAATATTGTCATTGCTTGCATCAATTTCTTAAGAATTGCTTATTGAATCTTATGATTTGTTTTGGTTGCTTCTCATCTTAAAATTGCCACTGAAATTTTTATTAAAAGTGTGCGAGTGTGAGAACATTTGAGTGCTAAAACACAAGAGTGAGTGAAAACATGCGAGGGAGTGCTTGTGAGGTTTCTAACTTTGTTTTGCATATTTTTAATATGTCTCATAATCAAGAAGAAAATTCAACCGCAAGGGTACAACAACCAACCACCCCGAACCTACAATTGCAGGCATTATTGGGGGAGATGAGACGGATGATGAGGACTGAGTTAGAACCAATCCATGAGAGGATGGATAGGTTGGAAGAAGAGACATCAAAGAGGGCAACATCAAAGCTTTTCCATTAGACAACCACCTAAGCAAGTGCAACTAAGGGTACAATGGGGTAATGTTGAGAATGATGAGGAGTTAGATGAATCACCAATGAACCAGGGCAGGAATTTGCATGGTTATGGGATTAGAGAAGGTAGGTTGGGTAAACCTAAGTTGGATGATGATTTAGGAAGTATTAAGGTAAAAATTCCACCGTTCCAAGGTAAAAACGATGCTGAAGCTTATTTAGAGTGGGAGAAGAAAATAGAGATAGTTTTTGATTGTCACAACTACTCCGAAATCAAAAAGGTAAAACTTGTGGCCATTGAATTTACTGATTATGCTATTATTTGGTGGGATTAATTGTTGAAGGATAGAAGAAGAAATCAAGAACATCCTGTTGAAATGTGGGACGAGATGAAGACAATAATAAAAAAACGTTTCATTCCAAGCTATTACCACTGGGAGTTGTTCAATAAATTGCAGCGTCTAACTCAAGGATCTAAAAGCGTAGATGAATACTACAAAGAGATGGAGATTGCTATGATCGAGCAAATGTAGAGGAGGATAGAGAAGCTATTATGGCTAGATTCTTACATGGTTTAAATCGTGATATTGCAAACGTGGTGGAAATGCAACATTATGTAGAGTTGACAGATATGGTACACCAAGCCATCAAAGTTGAGCAACAATTGAAGCGAAGAAGCATGGACAGGAGAGGAGCAAGCACGACTGCTACAAACTTATGGAGATCAACTCCTGGAGATCAACTCCTAAACGGCAGGAATTTCAATTAATAAAGACTAATTTCAAAGCTTCTAATGATACTAAACAAGTTGTTCCGCAAAAACAAGGTAACATTGAATCCACCGCTTCTAGAAATCGTGACATTAAGTGTTTTAAATGTCAAGGCATGGGTCATATAGCTAGCCAATGCTCAAATAAAAGGGTAATGGTGATCAATGCTCAAGGGGAGATTGGGTCGGAAGGAGAAGAAGAAGACGAAATAGAAGACATGCCATCTCTTGAAGATAACTACGAAAGGCAATATGCTGCAGAAGGAGAATTATTAGTAGCAAGACGAGCTCTTAGCGCACAAGTTAAGGCAGAAAATGATTAGCGGGAAAACTTGTTTCTTACTCGGTGTTTTGTCAACAACAAAGTTTGCAGCGTTATAATTGATGGAGGAAGTTGCATTAACGTGGCCAGCACCGAATTAGTGGAGAAATTGTCTTTACCTACTATGAAACATCCACGACCGTACCGGCTTCAATGGCTAAACAATTATGGAGAAATCAAGGTAACAAAATAAGTGTTGGTAGCATTTTCTATTGGCAAGTACGAGGATAAGGTCCTTTGTGACGTGATTTCTATGCACGCTTGTCACATCCTATTGGGCAGACCATGGCAGTACAATCGACGAGTCACACATGACGGTTTCACCAATAGATACTCTTTTACCATCAAAAGACAACCTATATCACTTGTACCATTAACTCCAAAACAAGTTTTCGAAGACCAATTAAAGATGTAAAAAGTGAGTGAAAAGAAAAAAGAAAACAAGAAAGGCAGAAATGTGAAAGAGAGTGAGAGGAAAAATGAGAGAGTTGCAACGTTGATGTGTGATAGAAAGAAAAAATATAATTTTATTGCAAAAAAAAGTGAGATCAAGAGAACTTTACTTTCACAACAGCCCCTTCTAATACTTATGTACAACGAGGCATTTTTGTGCACTGACGATTTTGCCAGATCCTTGCTGAGCAATGTTCTGTTTCTTTTGCAGGAATTCGAGAATGTCTTTCCTGAAGAGGTGTCCCCTGGTTTACCTCAAATTCAAGGAATTGAACATCAAATTGATCTTGTACCCAGTGCAACAATTCTGAATCGACCAGCTTATAGAAGTAATCCTGAGGAGACAAAAGAACTTCAACGACAAGTTAATGAGCTGATGGAGAAACGGTACGTTAGAGAAAGCATGAGTCCTTGTGCGGTTTCGGTGCTACTAGTGCCTAAGAAAGATGGGACATGGAGTATGTGTTTGATTGCCGAGCTATCAACAATATTACAGTAAAGTATCAACATCCCATTTCTCGATTAGATGATATGTTAGATAAATTGCATGCATTTTATGTGTTTTCTAAAATTGATCTTAGAGTGGATACCATCAAATTAGGATGAAAGAAGGGGATGAGTGAAAAACTGCATTTAAAATATGGTTTGTATAAATAGTTAGTTATGCCTTTTGGATTAACTAATGCACCTAATAATTTCATGAGACTTATGAACCATGTTTTGCGTGCTTTCATTAGCAAATTCGTAGTAGTCTATTTTGATGATATCGTGATTTATAGCTAAAACTTGAATGATCATGTTGAACATTTTAAACTTGTTTTAGCTATTATAAGGAAAGAAAGGCTATTTGCTAATTTTAAGAAATGTACATTTTGCACTGATAAACTTGTGTTTCTTGGTTTTATTGTAAGTGTTAAAAGGATTGAGGTCCATGAGGAGAAGGTGAAGGCAATTCAAGAATGGCCAATGTCTACTTCGATGAATCAAGTAAGAAGTTTTCATGGATTGGCCAGTTTTTATCGGCGCTTTGTTCAAGATTTTAGTAGCATAGCTGCACCCTTAACCGAAGTGATCAAGAAGAATGTTCCATACAAGTGGGGAAAAGAGCAAGAAAAGGCATTCAAACTTATCAAAGAAAAATTAACTATTGCACCTTTACTTGTTTTACCTAATTTTACTAAAACATTTGAGATAGTGTGTGATGCTTTAAGTACAGAAATCGGAGGTATATTAATGCAAGAAGGAAGACCGATTACGTACTTTAGTGAAAAACTAAATGGCGTGGCTTTAAACTATCCTACTTATGACAAAGAATTGTGTGCATTGATTCAAACTCTAGAAATTTGGCAACATTACCTTTGGCCCAAAGAGTTTGTGATTCATACGGCTCATGAATCCTTAAAACATTTAAAGGCACAGCACAAATTAAGCAGACGTCATGCCAAGTGGGTGGAGTTCATTGAGATATTTTCTTATGTGATCAAAAACAAATAAGGCAAAAAAAATATAATTGCTGATGCACTATCACGCAGGTATACGTTACTTTCAACTCTTAATGCTAAATTGTTTGCATTTGAGTACATTAAGGAGTTGTATATAACGGACTCTAATTTTTGTGACTTGTTTAAGAATTGCACTAAGGGAGCATATGGGAAGTTCTATTTGCATGATGGTTTCCTATTTCGAGAAAATAAATTGTGTATTCTATATTCATCTTTACGTGAATTACTTGTTCGAGAAGTACACGGTAGAGATTTAATGGGTCATTTTGGTGTAGCTAAAACTTTACACATATTGCATGAATATTTTTTTTGGCCGCACATGAAACGTGAAGTAGAAAGGGTTTGTGTGAGATGCATTACTTGTAAACAAGCTAAGTTTAGGCAACAACCACATGGATTGTATACACCACTTCCTATTCCTAGTGTACTTTGGCTCGATATTTTTATAGATTTTATTTTGAGATTACCTAGGACAAAAAGGGGGAGAGACTCAGTTTTTGTGGTTGTCGATAGGTTTTCTAAGATGGCACACTTATTGCATTGTCATAAAACTGATAATGCATCACATATAACTGATTTGTTTTTTAAGGAAGTTGTTAGGTTGCATGGAATGCCCAAAACTATTGTCTCAGATCGAGACTTAAAGTTCTTAAGGTACTTTTGGAAGACATTGTGGGAAAAGTTGGGAACTAAATTATTATTTTCTACTACTTGGCACCCACAAGCAGATGGTCAAATCAAAGTAGTAAATAGGACATTGTCTACTTTGTTTCGTACTATCATACAAATGAATTTGAAAACTTGGGAAGATTGCTTGCCGCATGTTGAATTTGCTTATAATCGTTGTATTCTTTCTGCCACTAAGTTTTCACCTTTTGAAATTGTTTATGATTTTAATCCACTAACTCTTTTGGATTTAACTCTTTTACTTATGAATGAGCACGTTAATTTAGATAGCAAGAAGAAAGCTGATTTCATTAAGCAGATTCATAAGAAAGCAAAGCAACACATAAAACAACGAACGAAACAATATGCCAAGCAAGCCAATAAGGGACGCAAGAAGGTTGTCTTTAAATCAGGAGATTTGGTTTGGTTACATATGAGGAAGGAGCGTTTTCCTGAGCAAAGACGTTTTAAACTTCTACCAAGGGGAGATGGCCTATTTCGAGTAATAGAACACATCAATGACAATGCCTACAAACTTGAATTACCAGGCGAGTATGGGGTTAGTACAACATTTAATGTTTCTGACTTATCTCCTTTTGATGTAGGTAGCGATTTGAAGATAAATCCTTTTTAAGAGGGGGAGAATGATGCAAACGAAGTTGTGCAACCACGTAAACAAGAGGAGAACCTCAGACATAAGGTTGGAGACACTCAATTACAGCATCTATATGATTTGTTAAGCATGCCAAGTGGACCGATGACAAGAGCTATAGCTAAGACATTGGAAATTGTCTTAAATAGACTAATTACGAAGATGCGTGATTCAAATACAATTCAAAATATACGTCTTGAAGAATTAGGCTCACTGAACATCATTCAAGCGATCAGAGTCCAAGAAAACTAATATAGAGATGTTCGAAAATTATAATCCATTTATGTAATTTTAAAAATCTTAAAATGATGTAATTACTTACATCATACATATTCGACATCATTGCTTACGTCATATATATATAACGTCATTACTTACGTTTTCATGTTTGAAATTTGTAGGTTTTAAAAGTCATAAAGTTTGAATTTATTTTGTCAAATTGTTAGGTAGGATTGATAACCTAACTTTTGACATTTTCTCTTTGTATTTTGCCTATAAAAAGGCTTTCATTTCTTGAAATAAGACAAGTAATTTGAGTGTTAAGTTATTTCTTACAAGTTCTTGTTCTTAAACTCTTCAAGTTTAATTTCTTGTGGTGTTCAAAACAATCAAACTTATCATCTAGATTTTTAAGTGTTTTCTTAACGGTCTTGGTGTGGCGTTTGAGTAAATCATAATTTTGCTTCTTATTTAGATAGATATTGGGTCAAGGCTCAATAAACTTGTGTCTTGGGAAAATCTTCGGGTTCTTTACTACATTCGGTATTGGGTTTCGTCACACTATTGGCGAGGTTCGTATCAAATGTTCTTTCGCAACCAATCTTCTCCTTCAAATGCAACGCTCAAACTTCACCGCATAATTAGAGATTCGCCATAATCAGCGTATACAACATCATCTTTTCTACTTCTTTTGGAACTTCAGAATCAAATTGTGGACCTCCCTCAATTTCTTCATCAGCATCTTATTCAACAAGTGTGATAATTTTGCAATTAAGACATTCGGAAGCAATATGCCCAACACCTTGACATTTGAAGCATCATCGAGAATTCGTGCTTGGTTGCTGTTTAGAGCTAGTTCCCACATCATTCTTGGTAGGAATCTTGATTGTTGATTTCACGGTAGAAGTATTTTTGGAAATGGAGCTGTTCCCATGATTGGAATTGACGTCACGGGCTGAAAAACAAGTGCCACTTCCTCGTGCTTCTCTTTGTTGCTTCTTCACCTTTAGAGCTAGTCTGCACACATCATTGTAGCTCAAATAAGGTTGCAATTGGACTATATTTTCAATTTCTGATCTCAATCCTCCTAAATAAAGAGCAATTGTTTGTTCTTCCGGCTCAACAATATCACACTTCAACATAAGTTGATCAAATTCAGCATTATATTTTTTCACAAACAGATCTTTTTACTTGAAATTGTGAAACTTCAAGAAAATATCTTGCCGATAATTTTCTGGTAAGTATTTTCGCTTGAGTTCCCTCTTCATCTTTTCCCAAGTGACAATTTTACCTCTTCCTTCACGTACTCTTTATTTTTTGAGATTTTCCCACCATAAAGATGCATAATTCTTTAGCTTGATCGCAACAAGCTTCACCTTTAGATGCTCAAGAACATCCTTGAACTTAAAAATTCGTTCAATGGTGTGAAGCCAATCAACAAATTCTTCCGGTTGCATCCTTCCTTCGAAATTTGAAATATCAACTTTCATATTTAAATCTTTTTCAAAATAAAAGTTTCGTAATTCTCTTGGATGTGGGGGAGTGCTACTGCCACTTGACAACCGATTTGCAATATGGTGAAAATGATTTAAGGCCTCTTCTTCTTCACTAAGAGCTTCATGGACAGGTTCTATATGCTGTCGAATTCTCTCTTGATTTTCAAATGCCTCCAGTCGTTGTTGAAGTTGTTAGATTTGCCTCCTCATTTCTGCCATTAGAGCATTACAAGGATCAGCTTATGTGTTTGAAGGACCTTCCTCAGATTATTTTTAACGACGACGAGTAACCATGGAATCTTGAGCTCTGATACTAAATTGATATCGAAAATAGAGGTTTGTGGAAAAATTAATATTTGGTAAGTAAAAATAGGTTACTGAGCTCTATTCCTAATATTAACAACAAAGGAATATAAAAACACTACCTTAAAATTGTTATTATAGGTTGTAGAGCTTAAAAAAAAACACTCACCACTCTACGGAAAATTCTCCAAGAGATACAGAGTATAAAATACAAGAATTTTATTAAACTCAACTTAAAACAATTTGATTTTAATACTACATACTTGAAACCTTTATATAGGCTTTTATAAGGAAAAAAATGTCAAAAATTAAGCCACCAACCCCTAAAAATTTCAATGGTTAGACCAACAACTATTACCTAATTTTGACAAATGAGAACAAACATTTAAAATTCTTTGAAGATAAACCAAAACAGTTAAGACTTTGAATTATAACTCTCCAAATCTTTCTATCATCTAGAAATTAAACAAAATACATTGAATTTAAGCTAAAAAATCTTTACAATTCATGCATCCAGATTTTACCTTGAAAATGAACATGTTGTGAAGAAATTATCATAACTTTCTCTAGAGAATTTCAAATGTAAAACCGTTAAAATTTTATAAAAAGCTTACTTCTTCAACTTTCCAGTGGCACCAACTTCTTTCTGAAATATTACTTCAATAAATATAGTTTAAATTTCAAAATTACCCCTCTGACAACGTATTGAATTTATCGGCACTTAAGTTTTGCTCTTAATGTTTGGACACTCCCGTGTCAAAATCAAAGGGGAAAATTTTATTGAATAAAAAAATTATCAAAACAACTAATATAGGCTCTTTATATATAATAGAGAAAACTTAGTGTTATAAGTTAAATCAAATGAAGAAAAAATAACTTCTACCTAAATAAGAAAACTAAAAATTAAATAGCAAATTGAATTGACAATAATAAAAAACTTCCAAAATTAATTAAATTCTAAAATTGCGGTACATCATTGCACATTATCATTTTGCGAAAAAAGTGATTTTTGTAACAACGCAATGATAGGAATTTATCACGCACTTATGATCAAGATTTTCTATTGTCAGAAAATTATCAAGATTTCTACATATTTTTTTTATCAAGAGTTGATTGATTTTTTGGCATACCAATTTCCTTTTTTTGTATTTTTTAATTTGTCCAGATTTTCATTTGTTTAGTTTTTCTTTTTGTTCTGTATTTTATTTTTTTATTTTTCAGCTTTTTTATTTTTTGTATTTGCAATTTATTTTTAGGTTTTTTTTTTATATTTGTTAATGCAATTCATTATATTAATTACTAACATAACTAAGAATAGTAAATAATGAAATTAGAATAATAAATATTATATAACTGAAAATACAAAAAAATTGAAATTTGAGCAACAAATATTATTGCCAACATAATCAAGAAAATTCTATATTCCAATCTATAATATAAAAACATAATTGTCACTTCATTTTTAACATAATTCAAAATACATCATCTCAATCCAAATAAAACTAAAAAAAAAAATAATTGTCAACATAACTCAAATAAAGTAAAATAAAAATTTAATTTCGTTGCCAAAATATGAATATTAACAAGCTTCTAACCTATTGAAAAAAAGTTGCTCAATATGTTTCGAAGTTTCTTCAACATCAACTCTCTTAACTACACTGTAATCACAATATATATATATATATATATATATAAGTTTGCTATTAATAGCCCATGAATTTTATATATAAAGTAATAAAATATTTAGCTAAAATCTCATATTTGTATATATATTTTGTGAGTGTATATATATATATATATATATATACTAGTGAAATGAATATTTATTAAATTAAATTAAAGTAAAAATTAAAATAAATTAAATATAAAGTATTCAATCACAATTAACATGATTTTATTATTTTTTTATATGATAAACTCATCAACCATGAATTTATAATAGAAATGAAGAGCTCATCTGGAAGTCAATCAAGTCAAAAAATCAGTCTTTTGTTCACTTTAATGAACAAAAGACGAGGCAGTGCCAATAAAATAAGTAATTCCATATGTTTGCCTTCCAATTTTTTTAAAAAATCCAAAATTTGGATTAGTTTCTTTTTCCTTTGCAGTACTTTTCTAGGCAACCAAAACAAGCATTACGGAATCAAACTATTAAAAAACAAGAAGGAACAAAAGTTACCCTTCTCTCTGTATCTAATAAATTATTTCATATGTGCAATAATTTAGTGAGGAATTTGCTAGTTATTGAACTTGTAAATGTAGAGTTTGGCTATAAAACTGGTATATTATGAAAAAATTTTCGGTCCGGAATAGTCAAACGCAAAATGGCCTCGAAAAATGACTTCGTTTTGAGACGGTTCCACACTTCTTGTTATCTGGCATCGTGTTATGATCATCACAATATATATTATTTCGAAATCAGAGAAGTTGAAAATGTATGATATTTGTGGCCGAAATTGCCAAACGCGAAACAAACTTGAAAAACGACTTCGTTTTGAGACGAACCACACGTATTGTTACACATAATTGCGTGAGGATCATCACGATACATTTTATTTCGAAAATACACCGTGATGAAACGAAGTCGTTTTTTGAGTCTGCTTCCTGTTTGACAATTACGGCAACAAAAATTATACATTTTCAACCTCTCCATTTTTGAAATAAAATGACCGTGATAATTCTCACGCAATAATGAGTAGTAGTACATGTGGAGTGTCTAGAAACGAAGTTTTTTTTTTTAGTTTGTTTCCCGTTTAACAATTTAGATCCCGAAAATCGTACATTTTCAACTTCTTTGCTTTGAAATTAAAATGCACCGTGTTAATTCTCACGTGATGATGTGTAACAATACTTGTAGCCCGTCTCGAAACGAAGTTGTTTTTCTAGTCTGTTTCTATTTCACAATTTTCGCCTCGAAAATCGTATATATTCAACTTCTCCGTTTACGAAATAAAATGCACGTGATGATCCTCATGTGATGGTGAGTCGTAATACGTGTGGGCTGTCTCGATATGAAGTTGTTCTCGAGTTTGTTTCCCATTTAACAATTCCAACCCTGAAAATTGTATATTTTCTACTTTTTTCATTTACAAAATAAAATATACCATGATGATCCTCACACGATGGTGAGTGGCATTACGTGTGGCCCGTATCAAAATGAAGTCATTTTTGAGTTTGCTTTTCATTTGACAATTCTGGTCCCGAAAAGCGGACATGTTTAACTTATCCGTTTTCCAAATAAAATGCATCACAATAATCTTCACACGATTGTGAGTAGTAATACGTATAGACCATCTCGAAACAAAGTCATTTTTTTAGTCTGTTTCTCGTTTGGCAATTTCGCCCCTGAAAATTGTATATTTTTAACTTTTTCATTTTCGAAATAAAATGCACTTTGTTGATCCTCATGCGATAGTGAGTAGTAATACGTGTGGACAGTCTCAAAACGAAGTCATTTTTCGCGTCCCTTTCCCGTTTGACAATTCCGGCCCCAAATATCGTACATTTTCAACTTCTCTGTTTTCGTTTGCATGATTTGCCTAAGACAATGGTTAGTGATAGAGATGTTGTTAAGTCATTATTGACAAACTTTGTGGAGTAAATTAAGAACTAAACTCTTGTTTTGTACTGTTGCACATTCGCAAATAGATGGTCAAATTGAAGTAGTTAATAGGACACTCACTATTTTGTTGCGTGCTATTATTCAAAAGAGCTTAAAGCAATAGGAAAATTGTTTGCCACATATTGAGTTTGCATATAATAAGTCTATTTAGTTTATTATATTTTTTTCACCTTTTAAAATTGTCTATGACTTTATTCCTTGAACTCTTGTGGATATTTTTATCTTTACCTACTAATAAACGTGCTAATTTTGATAGTAGAAAAAGACAGATTTTGTTAAGGTTGTACATGCCAAAGTTCAGGCTAACATTGTAAGGAAGAATGAGCAATATGCTAAGCAAGCTAATAAGGGGCACTTGAGGATTTTTTTGAACTTGAAGATTGGGTTTGGGTGCATCTGCGTATGGAAAGGTTTTCTACACAAAGGAAATCGAAATTGCAGCTTAGCTCCACTTATTGTTTTCAAGTTTGATTCCTGTTTGACAATTTCGGACTTGAAAATTGTACATTTTCAAGTTCTCCATTGATGCTGGAAGATGGAGGTTTGTGTGGAGATTTAGGTTTTTACCTAATAAGAGTTAAAATAACCTGTTGTCCTAAGTTTCGCAACAAAAGAGATGCAGAAACACTACCCTAAGTTGCTGCCAAACGTTGTAAAACTGAAAAGTGTACTCACCACTCTATAGAAATTCTCCACAAGAGATACAGAGGAATATAAACATTACCTAACTTTATTTACCTCAACTCAAAACAACTTTATTTTAATACTGTACACTTGAAGCTTTTATATAGGCTTTTACAAGGAAAGAAATGTTAAAGGTTAGGCCAACAACTATTACCTAACTTTGATAAAGGAATATAAACATTTGAAATTCTTTGAAAATAAACCAAAACAGCCAAGACTTTGAATTACAACTCATCAAATTTTTCTTTCTTTTAGAAATTAAACAAAACACATTGAATTTAAGCTAAAAAATTTTTAAAATCCGCGCAGTTAGATTCTACCTTGAAAATGAATATGTTGTGAAGAAGTTGTCATATCTTTCTTTAGAGAACTCCAAATGCTAAACCGTAAAATTTTATAAAAAGTTTACTTCCTCAACTTTCTAATTATATCAAGTACTTTCTAAAATATTACCTCAATGAATACAGATTAAATTTTGAAATTACCCCTCTGACATTGTCTTCACAACTTAGTAAATTAGGGTAATAATTTTGGACTTATTGGCACTTAAGTTTTGCCCTTGATGTTTGGACACTTCTGTGTCATCCGTTTTTTAAATAAAATGCACCGTGATGATCCTCACGCAATGGTGAGTAGCAATACATATGGCCCGTCTCAATATGAAGTCATTTTTCAAGTGTGATTCCCGTTTGACAATTCCAGCCTAAAAATCGTGCATTCTCAACTTCTCTGTTTTTGAAATAAAATGTACCGTGATGATCATCATGCAATGGTGAGTACCAATATGTGTTGACCGTCTGATATCGGAAAATGGGGGTTTTTGTGGGGACTTAGGTTTTTACTAAATAAGAGTTGAAACAAATTCTTCTCCTAAGGTTTACAACAAATGAGATACAGAAATACCACTCTAATTTGTTGCCAAAAGTTGTAAAACTCAAAAGAATACTCACCACTCTATGAAAATTTTCCAAAAGATACAAAGTATAAAACACACGAATTTTAATTAAATTCAACTCAAAATAACTTCATTCCAATACTACATATTTGAAGCCTGTATATAAGCTCTTACAAGAAAAGAAATGTCAAAGGTTAGAACAACAATCCATAGAAATTTCAATGGTTAGGCCAACAACCATTTACCTAGCTTTGACAAACTTTTACAAATATTTAAAACTCTTTGAAAATAAATCCAAACAGGTAAGAATTTGAATTACAGCTCACCAAATCTTTCTAATATCTAGAAATTAAACAAAACACATTGAATTTAAGCTAAAAAATCTCTAAAATTCGTGCATACAGATTTTGCCTTAAAAATAAACATATTGAGAATAGAGCTTAGTAATCTATTTTTCCTTAGCAAACATTAATTTTCCCTTATACCTTTGTTGTTAATGTTGGGAATAGAGCTTAGTAATCTATTTTTTCTTAGCAAACATTAACAACAAAGAGTAATCTCCTTGAACTTATTGGCACTTAAATTCTGCTCTTGATGTTTGGACACTCCCGTGTCACTGTTTCAAAATGAAGTCGTTTTTCAAGTCTGTTTTCCCCTTTGACAATTCGAGCCCTGAAAATCGTACATTTTCAAGCTCTCCGTTTTCTAAATAAAATATACCGTAATGATCCTCACGCAATGTGGTCCGTCTCAATACAGAGTCTTTTTTGGAGTCCGTTTCTTATTTGACAATTCTGGTCACGAAAATCATGCATTTTTAACTTCTACATTTTCGAAAAAAAATGTAGCGTGTCGATCCTCACATGATGGTGAGTAGCAATAAGATTGATTCGTCTCGAAACAAAGTCGTTTTTTGAGTTTGCTTTCCGATTAACAATTTCAGCCCCAAAAATCGTACATTTTTTTATACGAACCTCACCAATATCGTGACGAAACCCAATACCGAATGTAGTAAAAAACTCCAAGATTTCTCCAAGACGCAAGTTTATAGAGTCTTGACCCGATACCTATGTAGATAAGAATCAAAATTATGATTTATTCAAACGCCACACCAAAAATTCTTAAAAAAACACTTAAGAATGGATTAAAACCATAAATAATTTCAAAAGGTGAAAATTTAGTGGCAGAATGAACACAACAATTATAAGCAAATTCAACATGTGGCAAGCAATTTTCCCAACTTTTCAGATTCTTTTGTATGATAATACGCAACAAAGTAGACAATGTCCTATTTACTATTTCAATTTGACCATCTGTTTGTGGGTGACAAGTAGTAGAAAATAATAATTTAGTTCCCAACTTTCCCTATAATGTCTTCCAAAAGTATCTTAAGAACTTTGTGTCTCGATCTGAGACAATAGTTTTGGACATTCTATGCAACCTAACAACTTCCTTGAAAAATAAATCAGCTATATGTGATACATGATCAGTTTTATGACATGCAATAAAGTGTGCCATCTTAGAAAACCTATCGACAACCATAAAAACTAAGTCTCTCCCCCTCTTTGTCCTACGTAATTTCAAAACAAAATTCATAGAAATATTGACCCAAGGTACACTAAGAATAGAAAGTGGTGCATATAATTTATGTGGTTGTTGCCTAAACTTAGTTTGCCTACAAGTAATGCATCTCGCACAAGCACTTTTTACGTCACGTTTCATATGCGGCCAAAAAAATTGTTCATGTAATATGTGTAAAGTCTTAACTACGTCAAAGTGACCCATCAAACTATCACCGTGTGTTTTTCGAACAAGTAACTCACGCAAGAATGAATATGGAACACACAATTTATTTTCTCGAAATAGGAAACCAGCATGCAAATAGAACTTCCCACATGATCCCTTAGTGCAATTCTTAAATAAGTCACAAAAATTAGAGTCCGTTGCATACAACTCCTTAATGTACTCAAATCCAAGCAATTTAGCATCAAGAGTTGAAAGTAAAGCGTACTTGCGTGAAGCGCATCAGCAACTATATTTTCTTTGCCTTGTTTGTATGATCACATAAGGAAATGTCTCAATGAACTCCACCCATTTGGCATGACGTCTACTTAATTTGTATTGCACCCTTAAATGTTTTAAGGATTCATGATCCGTATGAATCACAAACTCTTTGGGCCAAAAGTAATGTTGCCAAGTTTCTAGAGTTCGAACCAATGCATACAATTCTTTATCGTAAGTTGGATAGTTTAAAGCCGTGCCATCTAGTTTCTCACTAAAGTACACAATCAGTCTTCCTTTTTGCATTAGTACGCCTCTGATTCCTATACCTGAAGCATCATACTCTATCTCAAATGTTTTAGTAAAGTTAGGTAAAACAAGTAAAGGTGCATTAGTCAATTTTTCTTTGATAAGTTTGAATGCCTTTTCTTAGTCTTTTCCTCACTTGAACGGAATATTTTTCTTGATGACTTCGGTTAAGGGTGTAGCTATGCTACTAAAATCTTAAACAAAGCGCCGATAAAAACTGGCCAATCCATAAAAGCTTCTTACTTGATTTGTCGAAGTAGGCGTTGGCCATTCTTGAATTACCTTCACCTTCTCCTCATTGACCTCAATCCCTTTAGCACTTACAACAAAACCAAAAAACACAAGCTTATCCGTACAAAATGTACATTTCTTAAAATTAGCAAATAGCCTTTCTTTCCTTAAAACCACTAAAACAAGTTTTAAATCTTCAACATGATCATTCATGTTTTGGCTATAAATCAAGATATTATTAAAATAGACTACAACGAATTTGCCAAAGAAAGCACGCAAAACATGGTTCATAAGTGTCATGGCCAATTTGGTCATGGGAAGAGATGAAATTGGTAATGCGCAAGAGATTTATACCTAACCATTACTATAGAGATTTGCATAGAAAGTTGCAAGGGCTAATTCAAGGTTCCATGAGTGTAAAGGACTACTACAAGGAGATGGAGATAGCTATGATTAGAGCAAACATAGAAGAAGATCGAGAAGTAAAAATGGCAAGATTTGTTGGTGGCTTAAAGAAGGAGATTGTTGATATGGTTGATTTACAAAACTATGTAGAGATGGAATATAATATTGAGAAATTTTGAGTAAGTGTAACTTTGCTTTTATGTGTTTTTGGTGGAATATAATATCCTGACTTATCAAAGGAGTGACCAACCTTTGTGGCGTCTCCAAGATTGAAATTTTAAAATATTATTTTCTTAAGTTCTAATCTGATCATCTACAACTTGTTTTCTAATTCATGGGGTGCGCATAATAATTGATTCAAGAGTTCTTAGAATAAGTCGTCTAGTCGATTCTTATAAAACAAATTCTAAAAATAATTTCGTTTTGAGACGCACCACACGTATTGCGACTCACCATTGCATGAGAATCAACACGGGGCATTTTATTTCGAAAACGGAGAAGTTAAAAATGTACGATTTTCAAAGTTGAAATTGTCAAATAGGAAGCAGACTAAAAAAAAAAACGAATTCGTTTTGAGAATGGTCATACGTATTGCTATTCACCATTGCGTGAGGATCAACAAGGTGCATTTTATTTCGAAAACAGATAAGTTGAAAATGTGCGATTTTCGGGATCAAAATTGCCAAACAGGAAACATACTGAAAAAACGATTTTGTTTCGAGACAGTCCACACTAATGCCACTCACCATCGTGTGAGAATTAACATGGTACATTTTATTTCAAAAACGAAAAAGTTGAAAATATACGATTTTCGAGTTCACAATTGTCAAACGGGAAGCAAACTCAAAAAACGACTTCGTATGGAAATGGGCCACACATATTGCTACTCACAATCGTGTGAAGATCATCATGGTGAATTTTATTTTGTAAACAGAGGTGTTGAAAATGTACGATTTTTGGGGCCGAAATTGTCAAACGGGAAACAGACTTGAAAAACAACTGCACTTCGAGACTGGATTTGTTACACTGCATCGCATGAGGATCATCATGATGCATTTTATTTCGTAAACGGAGAAGTTGAAAATGTATGATTTTCAAGGCCGGAATTCTCAAACAGAAAAAAGACTTAAAAATGACTTCGTTTCGAGACAGGCCACACGTATTGTTATATAGCATCACATGAGAATCATTACTGTGCATTTTCTTATATAAACAAACAAGTTGAAAATGTACGATTTTTTGGTCGGAATTGTCAAACAGAAAGCAGACTAGAAAAACGACTTCGTTTTAAGACAGGCCATACGTATTGCTACTCACTATCGTGTAAGGATCAACATGATGTATTTTATTTCGAAAACAGAGAAGTTAAAAATTTGCGATTTTCAGCGCTAAAATTGTCAAACATGAAACAGACTTGAAAAACAACTCTGTTTCGAAATGGTCCACACGTATTACTACTCATCATCGCATGAGGATCATCATGAAGCATTTTTTTTTTGTAAACAGAGAAGTTCAAAACGTATGAATTTTGAGACCGAAACTGTCAAACGTGAAACGTACTCAAAAAATGACTTTATTTAGAGATAGGTCATACGTATTGTTATACAGCATCCCATGAGGATTATCACGGTACATTTTATTTTGACAACAAAAAAGTTAAAAATAAACAATTTTAGGAGCTCGAATTGTCAAATGGGAAACAGATGCAAAAAATGACTTTATTTCAAGATGGGCCACATGTACTGCTACTCACCATCGAGTGAGGATCAACACAGTATATTTTATTTCGAAAATAAAAAAGTTTAAAATGAGCAATTTTCAGGACTGGAATTGTCAAACAGGAAGCCGACTCAAAAAACAACTTCGTTTTGAGACGAATTACACATATTGCTACTCCCATCGTGTGAGGATCAACACGGAGCATTTTATTTCAAAAGCAAAGAAGTTGAAAATGTACGATATTCAGGTCCGGAATTGTCAAATGAGAAATAGACTCGAAAAACAATTTCGTTTCGAGACGGGCTAAACATATTGTTATACAGTATTGTGTGACGATCAACATAGTGTATTTTACTTTGAGAGAAGAGAAGTTGAAGATGTATGATTTTCAAGGTTGAAATTGTCAAACGGGAAATAAACTCAAAAAACGACTTCGTGTTGAGACGGTCAGCACATATTGCTACTCACCATCGTGTGAGGATCAACACGGTATATTTTATTTAAAAAATGGAGAAGTTAAAAATGTACGATTTTCGGAGCCAGAATTGCCAAACGGGAAACGAACTCAAAAAACGATTTCATTTTGAGACGGGCCACACGTATTGCTACTCACTATCACGTGAGGATTAACACAATGTATTTTATTTCGAAAATAGAAAAGTTAAAAATGTATGATTCTAGGGGCCGAAATTGCCAAACATGAAACAGACTAAAAGAACGACTTCGTTTTGAGACTGGCCACATGTATTGCTACTCACGATCGAGTGAGGATTAACATGGTACATTTTATTTCGAAAATAAAGAAGTTAAAAATGTACAATTTCGGAGACGGAATTGTCAAACGGGAAACGGACTCAAAAAATGACTTCGTATTGAGACGGGCTACATTTATTGCTACCCATCAACACGTGGATCAGCACGGTGCATTTTATTTCAAAAACAAAGAAGATGAAATTGTACGATATTCAGGGTCGAAATTGTCAAACTAGAAACAAACTCAAAAAATGACTTCGTTTTGAGACGGACCACACGTATTGCTACTCACCTTCTCGTAAGGATCAACACGGTGTATTTTATTTTGAAAACGGAGAAGTTGAAAATGCACGATATTCAGGGCCGAAATTACCAAACAGAAACAAACTCAAAAAACTACTTCGTTTCAAGACGGACCATACGTATTGCTACTCACCATCACATGAGGATTAACACAGTCTATTTTATTTCAAAAATGGAGAAGTTAAAATATACGACTTTTGGGGCCAAAATTGTCAAACGGGAAATAGACTCAAACAACGACTTTGTTTTTAGATGGGCCGCATGTATTGCTATTCAGCATAGAGTAAGAATTAACACGATACATTTTATTTCGAAAACGAAAAAATTGAAAATGTATGATTTTTGGGGTCGAAAATGTCAAACGGGAAACGGACTCAAAAAACGACTTCGTTTTGAGACAGGCCATACTACTCACAATCACATGAGGATCAACACGAGGCATTTTATTTAAAAAATGGACGAGTTAAAATGTACGATATTCGGGCTTGGAATTGTCAAACGGAAAACAAACTCAAAAAATAACTTCCTTTCGAGACGGGCTATACGTATTGTTACACAGCATCGCGTGACAATCAATATAGTGCATTTCATTTCGAAAACGAAAAATTTGAAAATGTACAATTTTCAAGTTGGAATTGTCAAACAGTAAGGAGACTCGAAATACGAATTTTGTTTTAGACAGGGCACACATATTGCTACTCAGCATTGTGTGAGGATCAACAAGGTGTAGTTTATTTTGAAAATGGAGAAATTGAAAAAGTAAGATTTTTTGGTTCCATATTGTCCAACAGGAGACAGACTCGAAAAACGATTTCGTATCGAGACTGGACACATGTATTGTGACTCACTGCTACAACTTAAAGGTTGTAACTCTCAAGTATATAGGTTGTCTCAAGTAATAAAGTTCAGAAGTCCGAGTGTCGGTTCACAGGGAATACGTTATAATAAATCCACAAGTCCAAAAGTTTAAATATTACAAGTCCAAATATTCAAATATTATAAGAAATGGAATGAATTTGCTTATTGTCAAATTTAAATTCAATATTATTATATATTAGGGCATTAGGGATCCATTTTAATTATTTGTATAGAATTTATTTTTGATTTTTTTTTAAAGAAAAATTAAGAATCAAAAGAAGTGATCTGAATTGGATGATAAAAAAAAATATTTAAGCACAAAAAAATCAAAATACTTACCTTTTAGTTGATGGTGAAAAACTATAAGTTGCCTTACTCTTGATATGTAGAAAACATCCAAACATTCAATGTACCATTTGTTAACAATGAATCAAGATTTCTAACAATTCAAAATCACTTTCAAAATATAGTACTCAATCAATAAAAAGATTGACAATGAAGAACAAAACAAAGGATCAAAGAACAAAACTATAAAATTATCAAAAGTGCACCCTTTACCCTAATCACTAAAATCATATCAAAATTAGAAATATATCATTTAATTGAAGTTCAAATTATAAAAAGAAAACATAAATGGTAAAAATTCTTTTTCTCCTCACTTCTACATCTTCCTTTTATATAGGTAAAATAAAAGACATTTCACATGTGTGAACATAATTTTATCAATTTCCAATTAATCACGATCTACCAACTTCTAACATATTTTTGACCATGAAAACCGCCGAATTTCGTAAAACAGCCTTCTACAAAGTTGTAGGTGGATGACTCATCTTTCTAATGGTTCATATCTCACCCTTATTGCTATTTTAGACCGTGAATTGTGTTGAAAAAAGGCAGAGATGTTCAAGTTACATTTTTCCACCGCTCTTCTAGAATGATAGCTCTTTTTGGTAGCCGACCAGTTGAAATTTGAGAAAGTGCAAAACATAAAAGATTTAGATCCCTTTCTCAACTTTCTAGATCACCCAACCATATAATTTTTTGTTACGTATTTAGGGGGATACGGCCCAAATATAAAGATGCGCTTGAGTTCTTTTGAAGCCCAATTTCATTCCATTAATTGCTCGAACTGGTCCAACCTTTGGCTTACAAAGTTGTGAAATGATGAGTTTATGTTTGTCCAACCCAAGAATCATATCAATTGATGATTTGGATTGAAAAATATGCTCATTATACGAAACCTGCGTAAAACCGACTATTTAGTCTAATTCATGTTTTACAATTCAATATAAAGGAATATACTTCATTATTGAGGAATAGAAGGATATTAGTAAGTGTAAATCATAATATTTTTCTTGATAAATCTATACTTTTAAACAATCATCACTCACCATCGCATAAGGATCCATATTGTGTATTTTATTTCAAAAATGGAGAAGTTGAAAACGTACGAGTTTTGATACTGGAATTGTCAAATGGGAAATAGCTTCAAAAAACGACTTCGTTTCTAGACGGTCCACACGTATTGCTACTCACCATCGCGTGAAGATCATTACGATGCATTTCATTTTGTAAGCAGAGAAGTTGAAAATGTATGATTTTCAGCTCCGAAATTATGAAATGTGAAACGTACTTGAATAACTTCGTTTGGGACGAACCACACGTATTGTTACATAAGATCACGTGAGTATTATCACTGTACATTTTATTTCGACAACGGAGAAGTTGAAAATGTACGATTTTAGGAACTCGAGTTGACAAACGAAAAACAAACTTAAAAAATGATTTCGTTTTAAGACGGGGCCACATGCATTGCTACTCACCATTGTGTGAGGATCAACAAGGTGCATTATTTTTAAAAAAAAATGTAGAAGTTAAAAATTTATAATTTTCAAGGCCGAAATTGTCGAACGGAAAGTAGTCTCAAAAAACAATTTCGTATCAAGACAAGCCACACATTGATGCAAATACGGATGCACACAAGAGCAATGATCCAATTCAGCTACCTAATGGTCCCGTTACAAGAGCAAGAATGAAGAAATTCAAAGATGCATTGAATGAGAGGATTCAAGGTTTGTGGGATGATCTTGCAACAATTCAAGAGTGTAAGAAAGAGTCAAATATCAAGCTTGGACTTCAAGACAATAATCAGAGCTTGGTAACATTGACACAAATACAAGAAGGCAAAACCTAAAGATTAAAGCTTCTATGGAATTCAACTTCTCAAATTTGTATAAGACCATATTCGAATGATGTCTCAAGGTTAAGCAAGCATGTTCAAGTCTCTTAATTGCAGTTCGAATCAGATCGTCATCATGATGCAAGTTTCGAATTCCATGTGTCAGTTTGGGCTAAGTTGCTGTTCAAGCCCATTAGCTATTTTAGTCTTATTTATAAACATATATTTATAGTTTGTTATGTGTTTGGGCTGTTAACTCTAATTATTAACAAGGAGATTTCTAATGTGGTTGAATTGCAGCCATATATGGAGCTAGAAGACTTGCTTTACCTTGCATTGAAGGTTGAGAAGCAACTGAAAAAGAGAGGTCGTACAAGTCAATTTTCCTCTTATACTTCTTCATTCAAATCAAATTGGAGAAAAGATGATAAAGCTTCATCATCCAAGCCTAAAATTGAATCCAAAGAGTTTCCCAAAACATCCAACTCAAGCAAAGACAAGGGTAAGCTTGATTCTACTACTAACACCAGAAATATTAAATGTTTTAAATGTCAAGGTGTAGGACATTACAAGCAGGATTGCCCAAATCAAAGAACCATATTCATGCTTGAGGGAGAGTATTATTCGGCCAGTGAAGAAGAGAATGAACAAGAGACGATGCCAACTCTTGAAGATGCATGTGATGAAGAAGGGGATGATCAATTTACTATGGCAGAAAGTGGTAAGGCTCTTGTATCAAGAAGAGTTTTGAATATGCAAGTCCAACAGGAAGAACGTGATCAAAGAGAGAATCTCTTCCATACTAGGTGTCTTGTAAAGGATAGGGTTTGTGATGTGATAATTGATGGTGGCAGTGTAACTAATGTTGCTAGTACTACTCTTGTAGAAAAGTTGGGGTTACCTACTTTAAAACATCCACATCCTTACAAGTTGAAGTGGCTTAATGATTGTGGGGAAATTAGGGTGACAAAGCAAGTTCTTGTTGCCTTCAAAATAGGCAAGTATAGAGATGAGTTGTTGTTTGATGTAGTGCCCATGCATGCTGGTCATCTCTTGTTAGGACACCCTTGGCAATTTGACAGAAGGGTGTTCCATAATGGTTTTACAAATCATTATACTTTTGAGAAGGATGGGAAGAAAATTACTCTTGTACCACTTTCACCTAAAGAAGTTTATGAAGGTGAGCTTAGAAGAATGCAAAGTCAGAGAGAAAACAAGAGTGAGAAGAAAAGAATGAGTGAAGGTGTAACAAAGGAGGGTGAGTTTTCAAAAGAAAAGAGTGGCAAAAATAATGAGAAAGAAAAAAAAGTGAGTTCGAATGGAGAGGGGCAGAATTCAAATGTGGGAAAAAGAGTGGAGGAAAAAGAAACAATTGAGTGTAAAAAGAAACAAGTGAGCTTTTATGCAAAGAGAAGTGATATTAGGGCGGCTTGGTTTTCCAACAAAAGTATACTTGTACTTATATACAAGGAACTTTACTTAAACACTAATGACCTTAATACTTCTTTGCCTACTACATTTGTTTCTCTTTTACAGGCTTATGAAGATGTTTTTCCCGAGGAGGTACCCAATGAATTGCCACCCATTAGGGGTATCGAGCATCAGATCGATTTTATTCCTGAAGCTTCAATTCTAAATAAACCAGCCTATAGGAGTAATCCCGAGGAGACAAAAGAGCTTCAAAGGCAAGTTGAGAAGTTGTTAACCAAGGGATATGTTAGAGAAAATATGAGTCTATGTGCTGTTCCTGTTCTGTTGGTACCTAAGAAAGATGGCTCTTGGCGTATGTGTGTTGATTGTCGTGCAATTAATAACATTACGGTAAAGTATTGCCATCCTATTCCTAGGCTAGATGATATGTTTGATGAATTATATGGTTCTACTATCTTTAGCAAAATTGATTTGAAAAGTGGGTATCATCAAATTCGCATGAGAGAGGGTGATGAGTGGAAAACTGTATTCAAAATAAAATATGGTCTGTATGAATGGTTAGTTATGCCTTTTGGTTTAACTAATACACCTAGTACTTTCATGAGGCTTATGAACCATGTTTTGAAAGATTTAATTGGAAAATTTGTTGTTGTATACTTTGATGATATCCTTGTGTATTCCAAAAATTCGAATGAACATGTAGAACATTTAAGGGCTGTACTTGATATTTTGAGGAAAGAAAAGTTATATGCTAACATTAAAAAGTGTTCTTTTTGTTTAGATCGAATTGTGTTTTTAGGTTTCGTGGTAAGTGCTCAAGGCATTGAAGTTGATGAAGAGAAGGTAAGTGCTATAAAAAATTGGCCTATTCCTAAATCGGTAAGTGAGGTAAGAAGTTTTCATGGATTGGCTAGTTTTTATAGACGGTTTGTAAAAGATTTTAGCACCATTGCGGCACCCCTTATAGAGGTAATTAAAAAGAATTATACTTTTAAGTGGGACAAAGAACAAGAGCATGCATTTACTTTATTGAAAGATAAGCTTTGTAAGGCACCCATTCTTGCCTTGCCTAACTTTGCTAATACTTTTGAACTTGAATGTGATGCATCAGGATTGGGCATTGGGGCTGTTCTTATGCAGGAAAAGAGGCCAATTGCCTATTTTAGTGAAAAGCTCCATGGCGCCTCATTGAATTATCCTACTTACGACAAAGAGCTTTATGCTTTGGTGAGAGTTTTGGAAAACTGGCAGCATTTCTTGTGGCCTAAGGAATTTGTTATTTATACTGACCATCAATCTTTGAAGTTCATTAAAAGTCAAGGTAAGTTGAACAAACGACATGCCAAATGGGTCGAATTTATTGAGACTTTTCCTTATGTGATTAAATACAAGCAAGGTAAAAACAATGTTGTGGCTGATGATGCACTTTCACGGAGGTATACTTTACTTAATGCTTTAGATGCAAGAATGCTTGGATTTGAACATATTAAAACTCTTTATGATGATGATTCTGACTTTTCTAGCATTTTCAAAGTATGTGAGAAAGCTGCATATGGTAAGTTTTATAGAATGGATGGGTTTTTGTTTAAAGAAAATAAATTGTGCGTACCTATTTGTTCTTTGAGAGAATTGCTTGTAAAAGAGTCTCATGGGGGTGGTTTAATGGGACATTTTGGCATTAAAAAAACTTTAGACACTTTAGATGAACACTTCTATTGGCCTAAAATGAAAAATGATGTGCAAAAAGTTTGTGATAGATGTGTTGTGTGCAAACAAGCTAAATCCAAAGTTTTAAATCAAGGTTTGTATACTCCTTTACCTGTTTCTAGTGAATCTTGAACTAATATTTTCATGAATTTTGTTTTGGGTTTACCTAGATCGAAAAAAGGGGAAAGATTCTATTTTTGTAGTGGTTGATAGGTTTTCCAAAATGTCACACTTTATACCTTGTAATAAAACTGATGATGCCACTAATATTGCAAATTTGTTCTTTAGGGAAGTAGTGCGTTTGCATGGCATTCCAAAAACTATTGTTAGTGATAGAGATGTGAAGTTTCTAAGTCATTTTTGGAAAGTTTTGTGGAGTAGATTGGGTACGAAATTGTTATACTCTACTACTTGTCACCCACAAACTGATGGTCAAACAGAAGTTGTGAATAGGACTTTGAGAACTTTGTTACGTGCTATTATCCAAAAGAATTTGAAGAATTGGGAAGAGTGCATTCCATTTGTTAAATTCGCATATAATAGAGTTGTGCATTCTATTACTGGTTTTTCACCGTTTGAAATTGTTTATGGCTTTAACCCAATAACCCCTTTGGATTTAGTTCCTTTACCTTGTGATGAAAGAACTAGCTTAGATGGGAAAACGAAGGCAGAATTGGTGAGAAAACTACATGCAGATGTGCACAAGAACATTGAAAAAAAGAATCAACAAATTACAAATCCAGTAAACAAAGGACGAAGGCGCGTTGTATTCGAGCCTGGTGATTGGGTTTGGGTACATATGCGAAAGGGAAGGTTTCCAACTCAAAGGAAGTCAAAGCTACATCCAAGAGGAGATGTTCCCTTTCAAGTTGTTGAGAAGATCAATAATAATGCCTACAAATTGGATCTTCCTGGTGAGTATACTGTGAATGCAACTTTTAATGTGGCTGATCTTTCTCCTTTTGATGTAGATGGTGAAGATTCGTGGACGAATCATCTTGAGGAGCGAGGAAATGATGCAAATACGGATGCACACAAGAGCAATGATCCAATTCAGCTACCTAATGGTCCCGTTACAAGAGCAAGAATGAAGAAAAATCAAAGATACATTGAATGGGATGATTCAAGGTTTGTGGGATGATCTTGCAACAATTCAAGAGTGTAAGAAAGAGTTAAATATCAAGCTTGGACTTCAAGACAATAATCAGAGCTTGGTAACATTGACACAAATATAAGAAGGCAAAACCTAAAGATTAAAGCTTCTATGGAATTCAACTTCTCAAATTTGTATAAGACCATATTCGGATGATGTCTGAAGGCTAAGCAAGCATGTTCAAGTCTTTTAATTGCAGTTCGAATTAGATCGTCATCATGATGCAAGTTTCGGATTCCATGTGTCAGTTTGGGCTAAGTTGTTGTTCAAGCCCATTAGCTATTTTAGTCTTATTTATAAACATATATTTATAGTTTGTTATGTGTTTGGGCTGTTAACTCTAATTATTAAGCCCAAATTCAGTTTATTTTATTTTAAGTTAGAATAAGTTTAATTTTGTGACCAAACACTTCAATTAGGGTTACTTATCTCTTGTACCTTTAGATATTCAGCCACATACTCCCATGGAGGAGGAATTACTTTTTCCAATGAAATTAAATTGAGAGTGTTTTCTCTTTTTTGATTCTTGCTTGAATCAAGTTTCTTACAATCAAAGCTAATTACTTTGAGATATTTATTCTAAGGTTCTATTTCACAAGTTGAAATTGGATTGCAGACTTGGGTGAATCTGATTTAGCTTTCCAAGAGGTTGCTTCCATGCGTAAAGATATTGGGTCTCAAGTTTAATATACTCGGGGTTCGTATCACACATATTGCTACTCATTATCGTGTGAGGATCAACATGACGTATTTTATTTCGAAAATGGAGAAATTGAAAATGTACGATATTCGGAGCCAAAATTGTCAAACGTAAAACATACTTGTAAAACAACTTCGTTTGGAGACGAGCCATACTTATTGTTACACAATATCACGTGAGAATTATCACGGTGCATTTTATTTTGACAACGGAGAAGTTAAAAATGTACGATTTTAGGAGCTTAAATTGTCAAATGGGAAACAGACTCGAAAAACGACTTCGTATCAAGACGAGCCACACGTATTACTACTCACTATCACGTGAGGATCAATACGATATATTTTATTTCGAAAACGGAGAAGTTAAAAATGTAAGATTTTCGTGGTTGGAATTGTCAAACGGGAAACGGACTCCAAAAATGACTTTGTTTCAAAACGAACCACACGTATTGTTATACAACATAGCGTGAGAATCATCACGGTGCATTTTATTTTGTAAACATAAAAGTTAAAAATGTACGATTTTCGGGGCCAAAATTGTCAAACGCAAACCATACTCAAAAAATGACTTTGTTTCGAGACGAGGCACACGTATTGTTACACAACATCGCGTAAGGATTTGATTGGAACCCACTAGACGACCTGCTCTAAGAACTCTTGAATCAGTTGTTATGCGCACCCCATGAACTAGAAAACAAGTTGTAAATGATTAGATTCGAGCTTAAAGAAATAAATTCTTAAAATTCTAATTTTAAAGATGCCACAAAGGTTGATCATTTTTTTGATAAATCAAGATATTGTATTCCACTAAGAATACAAGAAGGCAAAACTACGCTTGCTCAAAATATCTCAATATTATTAATGATGTGATGATTATTTATTGACATATTCATTTACATGTTTATATAGTCATATAAACATTATTTCAAAATTAAGTAGGAATAGAAATCTTAATATAAATAGGAATAGAAACCCCAAATAAAAGAGAAAACTAAAATTCTAATCTAATTAGAAAACATAACAATTCTAAACAAAGTAAAAACCTAATTTTATATTAAAATAAATAATCTAAACCAAATAAGGAATCTTTAAAGCCCTAATTTTTTTATGTGGCATTAAGATTTAGTAGCATAAGGCTATTCTTCTTCTTGCACATAAAGGTAAGTGATTATATTTGCAGAGGCTTTGGAAACTTCTAGAACAGCTTTAAAATCTTATAGAATAGCTTCTATGTCATGGACTTCCATAGTTAAACCTTGTAAAGCCTCTTCGTCCTTACCCTAGTCATTGGACCACCGATTCCTAGCAAAAGATCTTGAAATATTTGGGAATGTTATCTTGAATCATTTGGCCAGCGCTTCGATCTCTATTATTCCCTCTCTACTTAAAAGGATTCGTCCTCGAATCACCTACATCAAACAAAGATAAATCAGCAACATTAAAAATCGCACTAATATTACCATAGTTGTCTAGTAATTTTAGCTTGTAGGTGTTATTATTGATTCTCTCCAAAACTTGAAAAGGTCCATCTCTTCTAGGCTACAATTTCAATTTCTTTTATATAGGAAACCTCTCCTTACGCATGTGCACCAAATCCAATCTTCAAGTTCAAAAATAACCTTCAAACGCCCTTAATTAGCTTGCTTAGCATGTTGCTCATTTTTCCTTTCAATGTTAGCCCGAACTTTGGTATGTAAATCCTTCACAAAATCTGTTTTTTTCTTACCATCAAAATTAGCATGTTCATTAATAGGTAAAGGTAAAATATCCACAAGAGTTAAAGGATTAAAGATATAAATAATTTCTAAAGGTGAAAAGGAAGTAGTAGAATGAACAGACCTACTATATACAAACTCAATATGTGGCAAATAATTTTCCTATTACTTTAAGTTTTTTTAAATGATAACACGCAACAAAATAGTAACTATCTTATTAACTACTTCAGTTTGTCCATCCGTTTGCGGATGTGCAACTGTAGAAAACAAAAGTTTTGCTCTTAATTTATTCCATAAAGTGTGCCAAAAATGACTTAAGAACTTAAAATCTCTATCACTAATCATTGTTTTAGGCAAACCATGCAAACGTACAACTTTTTTAAAAAACAAGTCAGCAATATGTATTGCATCAACAACAATGAGTCATTTTATTTAATGTATCAACAACAACAAATATGCTGTCCTTATCACTTTGAGACCTTGATAACCCTAAAACAAAATTTAGAGAAATATCAATCCAAAGTTGAGTAGGCACTGGTAAAAGGGTACACACACCATGCGATTTAACTTTAGATTTTACTTGCCTTTGTACCTCCTCAAGATTATTTTTATAAGCAGGTCGATTTCATATTGTAGAATCGAGAATGAAGTCTGTTTGATGGTCAATACCTCTTAAGGGAGGTAATCCATGGGGAATCTTTTTGGGGAATAGGTTTGCAAACTCCTATAATAAAGACAAAACAGCACTAGGTAAAAAGGAGTTAAGGTCTGATGCAAACAATGTTGCACAACCACACAAACAAGAGGAGAAACTCATATATAAGGCTGGAGACACTCAATTACATCATTTATATGATTCGCTAAGCATGCCGAGTGGATCAATTACAAGAGCTAGAGCCAAGACATTGCAAAGTGTCTTAAATAGACTAATTAAAAAGATGTGTAAATACAATTTAAGATACATGTCTTGAAGAATTAGACTCAGTGAACATTATTCAAGCAATTGTGGTCCTGGAAGACTAATATGGAAATGTTCGAAAATTTTATTCCATTTGTGTAATTTTTAAGACTAATACATGTCTTGAGATGTTGGACGAGATGAAGACGATAATGAGAATACGTTTCATTCAAATCTACTACCATCGGGGGTTGTTCAACAAATTTCAGTGTCTAACTCAAGGACCTAAAAGCGTAGATGAATACTATAAAGAAATGGAGGTTGCTATAATCCGAACAAATATAAAGGAGGATAAAGAAGCTATCATGGCTAGGTTCTTACATAGTTTAAATCGTGAGATCGCGGACGTGATGGAAATGCAACATTATGTGGAGTTGACAGATATGGTACACCAAGCCATTAAAGTTAAGCAACAATTAAAGTAAAGAAATACGGCTAGGAGAGGAGTAAGCACAACTGCTATAAACTCATGGAGATCAACCCGTAAATGGGAGGGATTTCCATTAATAAAGTCTAAGTCTGAAGCCTCTAAAGATGCCAAACAAGTTGTGCCGCAAAAATAAGGTAATATTGAATCCACCGTTTCTAAAAATCGTGACATTAAGTATTTTAAATGTCAAGGCAGGGGTCATATAGCTAGCCAATACTCAAATAAAAGGGTAACAGTGATCAATGCTCAAGGGGAGATTGAGTCTCAAAGAGAAGAAGAAGACAAAATAGAAGACATGCCACCTCTTGAAAACAATTACGAAGGGCAATATGCTGCGGAAAGAGAATTATTAGTGGCAAGACAAGCTCTTAGCACACAAGTTAAGGAAGAAGAAAATGATCAGCGGGAGAACTTGTTTCATATAAGGTGTTTCATCAACAACAAAGTTTGCAGTGTTATAATTGATGAAGGAAGTTGCATCAACATGGCCAGCACCAAATTAGTGGAGAAATTGTCATTACCTATCATGAAACATCTATGACCGTACCGGCCTCAATAACTAAACAATTGTGAAGAAATTAAGGTAACAAAATAAATGTTAGTGGCATTTTCTATTGTCAAGTATAAGGATGAGATTTTTTGTGACGTGATTCCTATGCACGCATGTCACATCCTATTGGGCAGACCATGGCAGTACGATCGACGAGTCACATATGACGGTTTCACCAATTGATACTCTTTTACCATAAAAAAGTAACCTATATCACTTGTACCATTGATTTGAAAACAAGTTCTTGAAGACTAATTAAAGATGCAAAAAACGAGTGAAAAGAGATAAAAAAATGAGAAAGGCAAAAATGTAAAAGAAAGTGAAAGGAAAAATGAGAGAGTTGCAACATTGATGTGTGAGAGAGAACAAAAATACAATTTCATTGGAAAGAAAAAAAGTGAGATCAAGAGAGCTTTACTTTCACAACAGCCCCTTATAGTACTTATGTATAAAGAGCCCTTTTTGTGTACTAATGATCTTACTGGATCTTTGCCAAGCAATATTATGTTTCTTTTGCAGGAATTCGAGGATATCTTTCCTGAGGAGATGCCCTCTGGTTTACCTCAAATTCGAGGAATTGAACATCAAATTGATTTTATATCCGATGCAACAATTCCAAACCAACCAGCCTATAAAAGTAATTTCAAGGAGACGAAGGAACTTCAACAAGAAGTTAACGAGCTAATGGAGAAAGAGTATGTTAGAGAAAGCATAAGTTCTTGTGCGATTTCGGTGCTATTAGCGTCTAAGAAAGATGGGACATGGAGAATGTATATTGATTGCCGAGTTGTCAACAATATTACAGTAAAATATCGACATCCCATTGGTCGATTAGATGATATGTTAGATGAATTGCATGATCTTGTGTGTTTTCTAAAATTGGATACCATCAAATTAAGATGAAAGAAGGGGATTAGTGGAAAAATACATTTGAAATAAAATATGATTTATATGAATTGTTAGTTATGCCTTTTAGGCTAACTAATGCACCTAGTACTTTTATGAGACTTATGAACCATGTTTTGCGTGCTTTCATTGGCATAATCATAATAGTATATTTTGATGATATCTTGATTTATGGTAAAAACTTGGATGATCATATTGAACATATAAAATTTGTTTTAGAGATTTTAAGGAAATAAAAACTATTTGCTAATTTTAATAAATGTATATTTTGCATGGATAAGCTTGTATTTCTTGGTCTTGTTGTAAGTACTAAGGGATTGATGTCGATAAGGAGAAGGTGAAAGCAATTCAAGAATGGCCAATGCTTATTTCGACAAATCAAGTAAAAAGCTTTTATGGATTGGCCAGTTTTTATCAGTAATTTGTTTGAGATTTTAGTAGCATAATTGCACCCTTAACTGAAGTCATCAAGAAGAATGTTCCATTCAAGTGGAGAAAAGAGCAAGAAAAGACATTCAAACTCATCAAAGAAAATTGACTAATGCACCTTTACTCGTTTACCTAACTTTTCCAAAATATTTGAAATTGAGTGTGATGCTTCAGGTATAGGAATCGAAGGTGTACTAATGCAAGAAGGAAAACCAATTGCATACTTTAGTGAAAAACTAAATTGGGCAGCTTTAAACTATCCCACTTAAGTCAAAGAATTGTATGCATTGGTTTGAACTCTAGAAACTTGGCAGCATTACCTTTAGTCCAAAGAGTTTGTGATTCATACAGATCATGAATCTTTTAAAACATTTAAAGGTGCAGCACAAATTAAATAGATGTCATGCAAAATCAGTGAAGTTCATTGAACATTTCCTTAAGTGATCAAATATAAATAAGGCAAAGAAAATATAGTTGCTGATGCACTATCATGCAGGTACGCTTTGCTTTTAACCCTTGATGCTAAATTGTTTAGATTTGAGTACAATAAAGAGTTGTATGCAACGGATTTTAATTTTTGTGACTTGTTTAAAAATTGCACTAAGAGAGCATGTGGGAAGTTCTATTTGTATGATAGTTTCTGATTTCGAGAAAATAAATTGTGGCTTCCGTATTAATCTTTACGTAAGTTACTTGTTCAAGAAGTACATGGTGGTGGTTTGATGGGTCACTTTAACGTAGTTAAGAATTTAGACATATTGCATGAGCATTTCTTTTGGCCGCACATGAAACGTGACGTAACAAAGGTTTGTGAAAAATGCATTACTTGTAGACAAGCTAACTCTAGGCAACAACTACATGAATTGTATACACCACTTTCTATTCTTAGTGCATATTGGGTTGATATTTCTATGGATTTTGTTTTGGGATTTGATAAAACCAATATTTGTTCTAATATTTTATTATGTTTATGTCCTGTATTCATGTATTTTATCTTAAAATTTTATTACTTTGACCTTCTTTTTATTACTTGTAGGAATTATTGTAGAAAGCCCAAAAACAAACTCAAGATGCTGGAAGGCCCGTATTTGCTTAATATAGTCCGTATTTTCTAACATAACTTTATCCTTAATACTCGTATTTGGGTGATACAAAATAATTTGAAAATTAAACATAATGATTTACAACCCTACATTTCAAAAAGAAAGTAAATGTTGAAGTTTAAGGGTCAAAATTCTAGCTGAAAAGAAGACAACTGGAAGACAGACTTTTCTTGGCATATGGGAGTGAATTTTGAATAAGTTGTTGACAAAATGAGTAAAAGGGAGAACTTTGAAGGTGTTGCTGGGTCGAGAACGAATTGGAGAAGGATTTGATGAAAAAGAGGGTTTTCTAAAGAGTGAGTTTTCCATTGGAGGGGGAGGATTGCTAAATTTAAGAGGAGAACATTCCTGTTAAGCAGAATTATCATCTTTTTAAAAAATTGGTGGTGAACCTTCAAAAAGTAAAGCTTTCTTTAAGTTTATTTATTTTTCAAATATATTTAGAACCTTTCTAATTAGATTAATATATTTGAATTTAAGAATGGACGTGTAAACATATTTTGGGAGTTTGGCTTTGCTATTGAAATGGTATTGAATATTTTATGAAATGTGATTAATTAGAAGTTGAGATTATTTCTTATTTATTGATCTGTATTTTTTTTATTATTTGTTATGGATTTGCTATCTATTATTTGTGATTGAAATGAATTTAAGAATTAAGGTGTTAAAAACATTATCTTACCTTAATTAAACTTTTTTGAACAAGTATTTAAATTAAATCTATTGAGTTGGTTTAATTTAAATGATTAAATGATTTTCTTTTAACAATACAATTAATTAAGTAGAAGCTTCATATTAAGGATATATTTAATTAATTGTAAGTGAGAATTACCATGATCATTGGAATTCTCTACCTTTAGTGAAAAAATCAATAATTTAAAATATATAATGGTTGTTTAATTCACCTAATATTTACCAAATTAGATAACTAGCCAAATCCCATATAATTTCATTGAATTCAACCGAATTTTATAAATTTCAAATTCTTGTAATTTCGCTATTTAATCACTTCAATTGGAATAATATAAAATTGTTATTTGATTACATTAGAGTATTTATAATTTTATATTTGCTTAAATTAGTAATTAACAAGAAACAATAAGGATTTAAACCATTACAATTTCAGGAGAGATCGACTTCGAAGTGAATTATCGTCAACTATTAACCATTCGTATACTTGCGAGCATTTAAAATTTGCACATCAAGATTAGCTAGGACAAAGAGGGGGAGAGTGATAAATTAATATTTGTCCTAATATTTTATTATGTTTATGTCCTTTATTCATGTATTTTATCTTAGAATTTTATTACTTTGAGCTTCTTTTTATTACTTGTAGGAATTATTGTAAAAAGTGATGTGCAAATTTTAAATACTCGCAAGTGCCTGAATTGTTAATAGCTAACGATAAGTTTACTCTAAGGTCGATCTCTTGCAGAATTGTAATGGTTTAAATCTTTATTGTTTCATATTAATTACTAACTTAAACAAACATAAAATTGTAAATACTCTAATGTAATCAAATGACAAATTCAAATTATTTCAATTAAAGTGATTAAATAGATAAATTATAAGAACTTGAAATCTATAAAATTCTGTTGAATTTAATGAAATTAGATGGGGTTTGGTTAGTTATCTAATCTGGTATTGAAATATAAGGTGAATTAAACAACCATTATGTATTTTAAATTATTGGTTTTTCAACTAAAGTTAGAGAACTCCAATGATCATGATATTCTTACTTACAATTAATTAAATATATCCTTGATATGAGGCTTCTACTTAATCAATTGTATTATTACAAGGAAATTATTTAACCATTTAAATCAAACCAACTCCATGGATTCAATTTAAATACTTGTTCAAAAGAGCTTAATTAAGGTAAGATGATTTTTCTAACACCTTAATTCTCAAATTAATTTCAATCACAAATAATAGATAGCAAATCCATAACAATTAGTGAAAATTATACAGATCAATGAACAATAAATAATCTCAACCTCTAATTAATCACATTTCACAAAATATTCAACGCCATTTCAATAGCAAAGCCAAGCTCCCAAAATATGTTTACACTTGCATTCTTAAATTTAAATTTATGAATTTAATTACAAATGTTCTAAATATATTTGAAAAATAAACAAACTAAAAAAAAGCATCCCTTTTTGAAGGTTCACCATCAAGTTTTTGAAGAAGATGATAACTCTGCCCAGAAAAAATGTCCTTTTCAATCTAGCAATCCTCTCCCTTCAATAGAAAACTTACTCTTTAGAAAACCCCTATTCTTCATCAAATTCTTTCCCAATTTGTTCTTAGCCCCCAATAGTACCTCCAAAGTCATTCCTCTTACTCATTTTGTCAACAATTAATTCAAAATTCACTCTCACATGTCAAGGAAAGTCTGTCTCTCAGTTGTCTTCTTTCCAGCTGGAGTTTTGACCCCCAAAACTTCAACATTTATTTTCTTTTTGAAATGTAAGATTGTAAATCATTATGTCAGTTTTTAAATTATTTTGTATCACCCAAATATTTGTCCTAATATTTTGTTATATTTATGTCCTTTATTCATGTATTTTATCTTAGAATTTTATTGCTTTAAACTTTTTTTTTATTACTTGTAGGAATTATTGTAGAAAGCCTAAAAACAAACTCACGATGCTGGAAGGCCCGTATTTACTTAACATAATCCGTATTTTCTAGTATAAGTTTTTCCTTAATATTCATATTTGGCTGATACAAAATAGTTTGAAAACTAGACATAATGATTTTGATGCAAATACGGATGCACACAAGAGCAATGATCCAATTCAACTACCTAATGGTCCCGTTACAAGAGCAAGAATGAAGAAATTCGAAGATGCATTAAATGGGATGATTCAAGGTTTGTGGGATGATCTTGCAACAATTCAAGAGTGTAAAAAAGAGTCAAATATCAAGCTTGGACTTCAAGACAATAATCAGAGCTTGGTAACATTGACACAAATACAAGAAGGCAAAACCTAAAGATTAAAACTTCTACAGAATTCAACTTCTCAAATTTGTATAAGGCCATATTCGAATGATGTCTCAAGGCTAAGCAAGCATGTTCAAGTCTTTTAATTGCAGTTCGAATCAAATCGTCATCATGATGCAAGTTTCGGATTCCATGTGTCAGTTTGGGCTAAGTTACTATTCAAGCCCATTAGCTATTTTAGTCTTATTTATAAACATATATTTATAGTTTGTTATGTGTTTGGGCTGTTAACGCTAATTATTAAGCCCAAATTTAGTTTATTTTATTTTAAGTTAGAATAAGTTTAATTTTGTGGCCAAACACTCCAATTAGAGTTACTTATCTCTTATACCCTTATATATTTAGCCACATGCTCCCATGGAGGATGAATTACTTTTTCGAATGAAATTAAGTTGAGAGTGTTTTCTCTTGTTTTGATTCTTGCTTGAATCAAGGTTCTTACAATCAAAACTAATTACTTTGAGGGTATTTATTCTAAGTTTCTATTTCATAAGTTGAAATTGGGTTGCAGACTTGGGTGAATATGATTTAGCTTTCCAAGATGTTGCTTCCATGCGTAAAGATATTGGGTCTCAAGTTTAATATACTCGGGGTTCGTATCAGATTTACAACTGTACATTTCAAAAGGAAAGCAAATGTTGAATTTTAAGGGTCAAAATTTCTGCTGGAAGGAAGACAGTTGGAAGACAGACTTTTCTTGACATGTGAGAGTGAATTTTGAATAAGTTGTTGACAAAATGAGTCAAAAAGAAGACTTTGGAGGTGCTATTGGGTGGGAGAACGAATTAGGGAAGGATTTGATGAAAAAGTGAGTTTTCTAAAGAGGGCGTTTTCCATTGGAAGGACAAAATTGATGGATCGAAGAGGAGGACATTTTTGCTAGGCAGAATTATCATCTTTTTCAAAAATATGGTGGTAAACCTTCAAAAAGGGAAGCTTTCTTTAAATTTGTTTATTTTTCAAATATGTTTAGAACTTTTGTAATTAAATTCATAGATTTGAATTTAAGAATGAAAGTGTAAATATATTTTGGGAGTTTGACTTTTCTATTGAAATGGTATTGAATATTGTGTGAAATACGATTAATTAGAGGTTGAGATTATTTCTTGTTCATTGATCTGTATAATTTTGATTATTTGTTATGAATTTTCTATCTATGATTTGTGATTGAAATTAATTTAAGAATTAAGGTGTTAGAAACATCATCTTACCTTAATTAAGCTTTTTTGAATAAGTATTTAAATTGAATCCATTGAGTTGATTTGATTTAAATGGTTAAATGATTTCCTTACAACAATACAATTAATTAAGTAGAAGCCTCATATCAAGAATATATTTAATTAATTGTAAGTGAGAATTACCATAATTATTGGAATTCTCTAGCTTTAGTGGAAAAACCAATAATTTAAATTACATAATGGTTATTTGATTCACCAATATTTCAATATCAGATTAGATAACTAGCCAAATTCCATCTAATTTCATTGAATTCAACAGAATTTTGTAGATTTTAAGTTCTTGTAATTTAGCTATTTAATCACTTCAATTAGAATAACCTGAAATTATTATTTGATTGCATTAGAGTATTTACGATTTTATGTTTACTTAAATTAGTAATTAACAGGAAACAATAAAGATTTAAAACATTACAATTCTACGAGAGATCGACTTCGGAGTGAACTTATCGTTAGTTATTAACGATTTGTGCACTTGCAAGCATTTAAAATTTGCACTTCAAGTTTTGGTGTCGTTGCTGGGTAATTGTTGTTTAAATTTACATTTGTTTTCTTTGTTGCTTTTTTTTTTGTTTGTTTTAAGTGTTTCATTTATTGCTATTTTATTTTGTTTCTTTGTAACTTAATTATTTTTTTTTCTTTCATTAGGTACATGCACGGTGACAATTCCCTAAAGAGAGATTTTGGGGAAAAAAAAGGGATAATTTCCTAAAAATCAGGAGAACTTGAGACAATTAGTTGAAGAACATCAATTACGTACTTAGCAAGAAGAAGAAATTGTTGAGGAAACAGCAAGCATGGAGCCCCAAACAATAGAAGTAGCCAAAAGACAAAGGGTGATGAAGGAGTATGCAAGGCCGATCGTTAGCACTTGTACATCTTGCATATAATTGGAGGATGCTGCACGAAATTATAAGATAAAAAACATACATTATTCCATGTTGCCTTCTTTTTATGAAATTCCTAATGAAAACCCATTGATTTTTATTAGAGACTTTTATGCGACAGTGCAAACTTTTCCTTTGCAAGGATTAATCAAGGATCAACTTTGGATGAGGTGTTTTCCTTATACGCTGAAAGATAGAGCTAAAGCTTAGTTGATGACTCTTCTACCAAGATTTTTAACTACATGGGAAGCAGTTTACAACAAATTCATGGGAAAATTCTACTCTCACCAAAAGACTATCTAGTTAAGGACAAAAATTGCTACCTTTTCTGAAATAGAGGGAGAGCCTTTCCATGAAGCATGGGATAGATTCAAGATGCTTCTTATCCAATGTCCTCACCATCATTTTCTGCTGTAGTTACAAAACCAATTTCAATACACGGTTGATAATGCCGCCGGAGCCATGGGAGAAAAGACTGCAAAAGAGATATGTGAGCTATATGAAATGTTGGGTGCTAATTCGCAGCAAAAGAGTGCAAGAGGAAGGAGAGTTGGGGTGCATGATTTAAGCTCCAACAATGAAATGGCAATGCAACTTGCTGAATTGACTAAGCAAGTCAAACTCCTTACGACTAATAACCAGCCAACTCATAAGGTATGTGAAATTTATGGTATTTATGGGCATAATGCTAACACTTGTTCTTTGTCTTGTAATTCTTACATAGGCAGTGAACAAGAACAAGCTAATTTGATAGAATCTTAACAACCTAGGCCAAGACATGATCCTTTTGCGAACACATATAACCTTGGTTGGAGAAATCATCCAAATTTCTCTTGGGAGACTAATAACAATCCAACATATGCTCAAAACTCAAGGCCAATTCAATATCAAATCCAAGTCATGCCACTTGAACAACCTAGAAGACCAACATTGGAGGAGAGTTTGAATACCTTCATTCAAGTCAGTAAAGAAAACCACGAGAGATATAGTCAAAGGTTGGATTCTTTAGAAGCATCTATAAAAAGGGTAGAAATGCAAGTTGGGCAATTTGCAGAACACATGCAACAACATCAAAAAGGAAAACTACCTAGCCAACCTGAGCAAGCACAAGCTGTTACAGTCTTACGAAGTGGTAAAATTATTAACAAACATTTTGATAATGAAAATTCTAATAATTTACCACTTGATGCAGAAAATGGGGAGCAAGAGGTTTTCAAAGAAGAACAAGCTAAAAATCCCCAACTTTCTAAGCATTCCGAGAAGAGCAAAGAAAAAGATTCAGCTTCTACTCCGTCGCTCCATAAGGCAACCAAGCCTTATAGGCCTCCAATTCCTTATCGATTCCGAGATTTTTGAGATGCTTTCTAAGGTTAATATTAACTTATCTCTTTTGGATGTTATTAAGAATATACCATCGTATACAAAATTTTTCAAGGAACTCAACACTAAAAGAGAAGATATGAGAAGAATGAAAGAGTCATGGTCTCAGAAGTTGCTAGTGCAGTGCTTCAACAAAATTTGCTTCCAAAATTGAAAGATCCTGAAAAGTTTCAACATACACATAAACATGGGAGACAAGAAGATAGCTAAAACTATGCTAGACTTAGAAGCAAGTATTAATCTAATGCCATACTACATATACTTGCAACTAGGTTTAGGGAAGCTTAAGTCTACAACTATGACCCTTCAACTTGCGGATAGGTGAGTTAAATATCCAAAAGGAATAATTGAGGATTTGTTGGTGCAAGTAGACAAGCTTATTGTACTAGTGGACTTTGTGGTTTTGGAGATGGAAGGAACACCTCAAAGGACAAAAAGCGTATAATTCTTCTTGATAGACTATTCATGGCAACAACTAAGACAATTATTGATGTCCAAAATGGGAGGTTATCGAGGACGGTCTGGGGAGAATCTGTCCAATTTAAAGTGTTTGATTCTTTATCAATTCCTTCTATTTTTACTAAAGATGAGTGCTCTTTTATAGCACTTATTTGCAGGAAGAAATGGAGAATAAGCTTGAAGTTACACTTGTTGGTGAGAGAGTAGAAAAAATACTTGAAGAAGAGACTAAGGGATAACATGAGATGCTAGATAAAGCCAAACCAATTTCAAAAAAACCTAGCAAACCCTTAAAGCTATCAAAATCTTTACCAAGGACAGAAATCACTCCACCTAAAATTGAGCTTAAAGAATTGTCTAAACATCTTAAATATATATTTTTTTGGGAGAGGAGGATACATACCCTCTAATCATTTCATCTACTTTTACCCAAACCCAAGAAGAGAGAGTTGAAAGAGAGCTTTGCCGACTTAGGAAAGCTATAGGATGGAGTATAAGTGACATTAAAGGCATTAATCCTGCAATGTGCATGCATAAAATTATTTTAGAGGATAATGCCAAACTTGTGAGAGAAGCCCAAAGGAGATTAAATCCTAATTTACAAGAGGTAGTCAAGAAAGAGGTTTTAAAACTCTTAGATGCAGGATTCATTTACCCAATTTTCGATAGTAAATGGGTTAGTCCGGTTCATATTATGCCAAAAAAAATCAGGCGTTATAGTGGTGAAGAATGAAAATAATGAGTTGGTACCTATTAGGACAACTACCGGGTAGAGAATGTGCATTGATTATAGAAAGTTGAATTCAGCTACAAAGAAAGATCATTTTCCACTTCCATTTATTGATATGATGTTGGAAAGATTGGCAGGGCATACTTTTTATTGTTTTCTTGATGGTCTTTTAGGTTATTATCAAGTGCCGATTGCACCGGAGGATCAAGAGAAGACAACATTCACTTGCTCATTTAGAACTTTTGTCTTTAAAAGGATGCCATTCGTTTATGCAACGCTCCTGCAACATTCCAAAGATGTATAATGTCAATTTTTTCAGATATAGTGGAGAAATTCATTGAGGTATTTATGAATGATTTTTCAGTTTTTGGAACTTCATTTCATGACTGTCTTTATAACTTGACTTTGGTTCTTGAGAGATGCATTGAGTGTAATTTGACACTTAGTTGGGAAAAAAGTCATTTTATGGTGCAACAAGGCATCGTGCTAGGGCATGTTATTTCTAGTAGAGACATTAAAGTTGATAAGGCGAAAATTGATTTGATTGTTAAATTACCACCACCTACTTCAGTTAAGGGAGTTAGGAGTTTCTTAAGACATGCAGGTTTTTATAGACAATTTATTAAAGATTTCTCTAAAATAAGTCGTCAATTATATAATTTGTTGTCTAAAGATGTTCCTTTTGATTTTAATGATGATTGCCTTGCCGCCTTTAATTCGTTGAAAGAAAATTTAACATCAGCCCCTATTATCATGGCACCTAATTAGTTGTTACCTTTCGAGATTATGTGTGATGCATCCGATTATGTTATAGGGGCTATTTTGGGGCAGAGGGTAGAGAAGCGTTTGTATGTTATTTATTATGCTAGTAGAACACTCAATGATGCTCAACTAAATTATTCCACCACTGAAAAAGAGTTTTTGGTTGTTGTATTTGCATTAGACAAATTTAGGTCATACTTGGTGGGATCTAAAATTATTATGCATTCGGATCATGCGGCATAGAAATATTTATTAACAAAACCAAATGTGAAGCCAAGACTGATTCGGTGGGTGTTGTTTTTGCAAGAATTTGATCTAGAAATAAAGTAGTGAGAATGTTATTCCTGATCATCTTTCTAGGTTACTTTCAGATTTTGACACATATGAACACAAAGAAAAACAACCGATTGTTGAAACTTTTCCTCATGAACACTTGTTTTCTTTAGGTCATGAACCATAATATGCTGATATTGTCAATTATCTTACTTGTGATGTGTTGCGGCCTAACCTCACTTTTCAGGAAAAAAAGAGATTTTTTTTTTTTGCAAACATTATTTTGGGATGAGCCATATTTGTTCAAACTTTGTCAAGATCAAATCATTCGTCGATGTGTGCCCAAAGATGAACATGAGAGTGTTCTAACTTTTTACCATGAGCTGTATTGCAGAGGTCATTTCGATGATAAGAAAACAGCACTCAAGGTATTGCAATTTGGTTTTTATTGGCCAACTCTCTTCAAAGATGCTCATAAATTTTGTTTGTGTTGTGATAAATGTTAAAGGAGCAGTAACATTAGCAAGAGAAATGAGATGCCTTTAGCAAACAATCTTGTTGTTGAGCTTTTTGATGTATGTGGGATTGATTTCATGGGACCTTTTCCATCTTCGTTTGGTTTTCAGTATATATTAATTGCAGTTGATTATGTCTCCAAGTGGGTTGAAGCTATACCAACCCGAACTAACGATGCTAATTGTGTTGTGAATATTTTGAAAGATATGATATTTAGCAGGTTTAGGACACCAAGGGCCATAATTAGTGATGTAAGAAGTCATTTTTGTAACAAACTCTTTGATGGGTTATTGAAGAAGTATAACATTACACATAAGGTGACAATTCTATACCATTCACAAACTTCGAGCTAAGTTGAGGTTAGCAATCGCCAAGTCAAGAGAATTTTGGAAAGGATAGTACAACCTTCAAGGAACGATTGGGCGGCTAAGTTGAATGATGTATTGTGGATATATTGCACAGCGTACAAGACACCTATTGGCATGAGCCCATATCGATTGATTTTTGGCAAGGCATGCCACTTACCTGTATAGAGCTTGAGCACAAGACATATTGGGCAATTAAGGAGCTGAACATGGACATAAAAATGGCAAGAGAGAAGTGTTTACTTCAACTTAATGAGTTAGAAGAGATTCGGGATAAAGTCTATGATAATGCAAAAATTTACAAAGAACATACTAAGTGTTATCATGACAAAAGCCTAATTCATAAATCCCTTTACTCTAGAATGAATGTTCTTTTATTTAACTCTCGTCTTAAATTGTTTTTAGGAAAGTTAAAGTCAAAATAGTGTGGACCGTTTCCAATAGTCCAAGTCTTTTCTCATGGAGTGGTAGAATTGTTAAATTCAAAGACTCAAACAACATTTAAAGTAAATGGACATTGTGTAAAGCCTTGTTTAGAAGGAGTCTAGAACAAGAGAGAGGTTGAATGCATTGAATTGTTCAACCCTCAACAAGAAACGGCATCATCTAGCTAATAAGTTAAAGAAAGCGCTTAGTGGGAGGCAACTCATTTATATTTGGTAGTATCTTATCCTTTTCTTTTTTTTTTTTTTCTGTTTAATTTTCTTTATTTATCTCATTAATACTTTTCTAACTTCAATTATATTTTAAATATTTAGGACAATGTTTAATATAGGTTTGGGGGTGTGGTTTTAGTGTGTTTGAAAGATTTTAAGTGTGTTTTAATATTTGTATTTGTATTTGTTTTGAACTATATAGTTATAAAAACTAAAAAATTTTTTAAAAAAAAGTTTTAAAAAAATTTTTTTGAATTTTTTTTCTCTCTATTTTGAATCTTTGTGAGTATTTCTTTATATGAGACTAACATGCAATTTGTACATGACTAATTAGAATTGATGAGATATTAAGAGAAATCATGATTTTTTTGTTATTATTATTTATTTTAATTACGTTTCATTGTTTATTCTTTTACTACATATGCACTTATGCCATGATCGATTTGAATCTTAATTTGATGAAATCACATGATTAGAGGATGATGTGCAAGATAGTGTAGACTCGTAAAATCCTAATTATGATGAGATTTTGAGCCATGGAGCTTCTATTCTAAGTGTTTATCACTACTCTATATTTTCTTGTCATCTTTTCCTTCAAATAATCTCATTATACTTTGTTTTGGTTACTTAACTTGATTATTCATACTTTGATTGTAATACTGATTATATGATACATGAGAAGTGATTTTAGGCCTCATTTGAATCGTTTGCGCCTTTCTCGCCTACCAAATGTATATTCTTCCTTGGTAACTATTTTGAGTCTCAATATGTTCTTTTTCTTTCTTAAAACCAATCACAATCAAACCCAATAACCAAGTATCCAATATCCTTATCTTTATTTTGTTCTTTGATCCATAAATAAGTTAATTGCATATGTGCCTTATAATAGGTTTAGGGGTTGTTATTTCTTAAAGTATTGTTTAGTGTTATAATGTTTTATCAATGTGTTGCACTAAGAAAAAAAAAAGGGAGAAATGCTAAGGTTGATTATGAAAGTGCAGTAAAAAAAATGGGGCTGCAAAATGAAATTTGAGATTGAAAAAAAAAGGGAAAATAAAAAAAGAAGTGAATGTAAATGAGTGGTTGCAGAATATGAAAGAAAATTGAAAAATGAGAATTTGATGATAGATGCACATATTATTGAGTTCTTATGGCTTTATTTTATGTTTTATCTACCAATTCTTATCCTCACCTTACCCAATAACCTCATTACAACTCAAAAAGAAAAATCCTATGTTGATCTTGTGTATCATATGATTAGTTTGCATTTATTGTTAGGAAAATTAAGTTGTTAGCATTCCGTTCATGAGATCAACATCATTACATCAGAAATAGCGTATTCTTTGTTTTGTATGTGAGCTTTGTTTTTCATTAAAAATTTAAGCTTGATGCTTGTCTCACATATAATTTAGTGATAACCACAATTTCGAGTGCATTTCTTTCAGAGTGACCACTTTTGTGAAGTTTAGAGTTGAAACATCAATGCATGCTATATTCTGATAATGTGAAGGATAACAAGAGAGATGATAATTGATCTATGGCTATCACACACTACACATGAGGATAACTTCTTAAAATTGTTAGTAATTGGATAAGTCATTGATTGACCCTATATCTTGTTGCATTTTTTTGAAGCCATTAACATTTTGAGGAATCATCTCTAGAAAGGAATTTTCACATATATGTTGAGTCTTTTATTTTTATTTTACTTTTGCTCGAGGACTAGCAAAGTCTAGGTTTGGGGGAATTTGATAAATCAATATTTGTCCTAATATTTTATTATGTTTATATCCTTTATTCATGTATTTTATCTTAGAATTTTATTACTTTGAGATTTTTTTTTTTATTACTCGTAGGAATTATTGTAGAAAATCCAAAAAGAAACCCAAGATGCTGGAAGGCCCGTAGTTGCTCAACATAATCCGTATTTTCTAACATAACTTTATCCTCAATACTCATATTTGGGTGATACAAAATAATTCGAAAACTAGATATAATGATTTACAACCTTACATTTCAAAAAGAAAACAAATGTTGAAGTTTAAGGGTCAAAATTCCAACTGGAAAGAAGACAACTGGAAGACAGACTATCCTTGATATGTGGGAGTAAATTTTGAATAAGTTGTTGACAAAATAAGTAAAAGAGAGAACTTTGGAGTGCTGTTGGGTGGAGAACGAATTGGGGAAAGATTTGATGAAAAAGTAGGTTTTCTAAAGAGGGAGTTTTCCATTGGAGGGGCAAGATTGCTGGATTGAAGAGAAGGACATTCTTACTGGGCAAAATTATCATCTTCTTCAAAAACTTGGTGGTGAAAGTTGAATTTGCTTATAATTGTTGTGTTTATTCTGCCACTAAATTTTCACCTTTTGAAATTGTCTATGGTTTAAATTCACTACCTTTTTTTGATTTAACTCCTTTACCTATGAGTGAGCGCATTAATTTAGATAGTAAGAAGAAAGTTGATTTCATTAAGCAGATTTATGAGAAAGCAAGACAAACACATAGAACAACAAACGGAACAATATGCCAACCAACCTAATAAGGGATGCAAGAAGGTTATCTTTAAACCAGGAGATAATCTTTCGTTACATATGAGGAAGGATCATTTTCCCGAGCAAAAATGTTCTAAACTTCTACCAAGGGAAGATGGCCATTTTCGAGTATTGGAATGCATTAATGATAACGCCTACAAACTTGAACTATCAGGTTGGTATGGGTTAGTACAAGCCTTAATATTTCTAACTTATTTTCTTTTCATGTAGGTAGCGATTTGAGGACAAATTTTTTTCAAGAGGTAGAGAATGATGCAAACTAAGTTGCGGAACCACACAAAAAAAAGGAGAAACTCACACATAAGACTGGAAACACTCAATTGCAGCATTTATATGATTCGCAAAGCGTGCCAAGTGGACAGATTACAAGAGCTAGAGCTAAGACTTTACAAAGTGCCTTAAATGAACTAATTAAAAAGATGTGTGATTCAAATGCAATTCAAGATACACGTCTTGAAGAATCAGGCTCAGTAAACATCATTCAAGCAATCGAGATTCAAGAAGATTAATATGGAAATGTTCAAAAATTATAATCCATTTGTATAATTTTTAAGAATTTTAAAATGATGTAATCACTTACATTATACACGTACGACGTCATTGCTTATATCATATACATATGATGTCATTCTTATATTTTTATGTTTGAAATTTATAGTTTTAAAAGTTATAAAGTTTATATTTAGTTTATCAAATTGTTAGGTAAGATTGTTCGCCTAACCTTTGACATTTTCACTTTGTATTTGCCTATAAAAAAGCTTTCATGTTTTAAAGGAAAGAAGTAATTTTGAGTGTTAAATTATTTCTTACAAGTTCTTGTTCTTGAACTCTTCAATTTTAATTTCTTGTGGCATTCAAAACAACCAAACTTATCATCTAAATTATTAAGTATTTTCTTAAGGATTCTTGGTGTGGCATTTGAGTAATCATAGTCTTGGTTCTTATCTAAATAGGTATCAAGTCAAGACTCAATAAACTTGCGTTATAGGAAATTCTTGGGTTTTGTTACTACATTCGGTGTTGGGTTTCGTCACATTGTTGGTGAGATTTATATCAAGGTCATTGGTAGAAAAGTAAATATCCTTGTATATAAGTACAAGTAGTTGCTGCCTTGCAATCATGACATTCTCAACCTCATTTTTTTCAGCAAATGCACTCATTCCCTTACTTCTCTCTCTCTTTTGCACACTTTTCTCTCTAATTTTTCTCTCGGCCTCACTATTTTTACTTGCATTTTTCCTCTCTATTTCATTTGCTCTCTTTGCTTTTGCTTGTTCACTTTCCTTATTTTTTTTTCCTATAGCTCACACATTTGTTCTTCTCTCATTTTGCACTCTTTTGCTATCCCAATTTGACCTTCATAAGCTTGTAAAGTTTTGAGAAAGGTTAGTACAACAGTTCAGTTATTCATTATAAAAGAATAACTATTTTTATACCTATCATGTATAACCTTCTGATCAAACTGCCGTGGTCAGCCAAGTAATATATGACCAGCTTGCATTGGTGTCACATCTCATAGAACTTTATCCTCATACTTGCCAATTGAAAAAGAAATTAAAACTTGCTTGCTTACCCTCACTTCTCCACATTCAACTTTAACATAAGAACAATTCTCCAATGATGGCATCTCATCTTCACTTGAACTAGCACTTTCTATTTCTCCATTTTCCAATATAATCATAACTCTTTTGTTTGGGCATTGAGAAGTAATATGCCCAAATACTTGGCACTTAAAATACTTAATCTCATGTGACTTAAAAGAAGTTTTAATTTTAGTTTTACCTTCAGAAGCAACAACAAAATCCTTTTGCTTTCATTCTTCTTTTTTTTTTAAGGTAGCTTGGTTGTACTTCCAATTAGATTTCCATGAAGAACTAGAAACCAATCTAGATATGAATCTTTTTTATTTGATTTGCTTTTCTACTTTAATGACTTTGTGCAATAGCTCCTCCATCTCTATATAGTGCTGTAAATCAACCACCTCAGCAATCTCCTTGTTTAAGCCGCCAACAAATCTTGTCATTGTTGCTTATCAATCTTCTTCTATGTTTGTTCTAATCATGGCTATCTCCATCTCCTTGTAATAGTACTCATGGAACCTTGAACCAGCCCTTATAACTTTCTATGCAAATCTCTATAGTAATGGTTAGGTATAAATCTCTTATGCATTACCAATTTCATCGCTTCCCGTTACCGAATTGGCCTCTCTCCATTCCTACGCCTATTGATCACAAATTGATCCCACCATATGCTTGCATAATCTGTGAACTCTACTGCTACTAGTTTTACTTTCTTCTCCTCCGAGTAATTGTGGCAATCAAATACGTGTTCAACCTTTCTTTCCCACTCCAAGTATAATTCAAGATCATTCTTTCCATGAAAGGTCGGAATCTTCATTTTTATGCTACCCAAATTGCTATCTGTTTTTGAAATGACTTTCTTGCCTCGTTTAGAATTTGGTTCCTGAAAATCCGAGTCATCTTCCTCTTCCTCCTCAAACAAATGTCTTTTAGTGGTTTTAGATATCGATGGGGATTGTAATTTATCCAATCTAGTATTCAACTTTCTAAATTGTTCGTGAACAACTTTTATGAACATTTTCATGTCAACTTCTTGTGGTTCTCTTTCACTACTCATGTTTATAACCTACAAAACTTGTTGTAAATTAAAGAAATTTATCTCTATCACACTCTCTCGCGTGGTTGCACTCAAATCAAATTGTTATCACTCGTGTTTCACACTAATTTGATGATGGTCTTACCACTCTCTCCTTTTACCACTCAAGCCAGCTCCCTTTATGTTCTTAAAGAATCAAAATCAATAAACCTCAAGAGCAATCAGTTAAATGGTGGCAAATTTCAAAATCAGAACATTAAAGACTTAGTTGAGGTAAACAGCAACGGAAAAAAAAATTAAAAGAGCCAAGAAAATAAGAAAACTTCAAAAGAAAGTAAAAAAACATGTAAAAGAAATCACTAGAATGCAATGAATTGAAGAGCGAAGCTAAAAAGACACAAGTATGTAATTGAACTCGAATAGGATAAATAAAATATAGAGTACAAAATTAAATTAATTTACCCACAGGAATTCTTATTTGATAAGGATTACTACTGTTTAAGAAAAAAGAATCCTAACTTGAAAAGAAATATATAGTTAGCTTTGAATTAGTCAGTTAGTCAATTCTAAAAAAGAAAAATAGGTTATATTATAACTTATTTGTTAGGAATATGATATTGCGGTTCAAGAAATTCTTTTATACTGAAAAAAAAGATTAAAATTTGCAATCTAACTCCCTTTTTTTTTCTTTTTGCTTTTTTTTCCTTTTTTTTTTAATTTTTCTTTTAACTGGATCTTTCTTTTCAATCTCTTTCTTCTTCTTTTTTTCTTTTTCCACCAAACTAAACATACAAGACAGAATTGAAACTATTTAAAACACAAAGAAAACAAAAAAAATTCAAGGAAGCTATGCAAAGACAACACAAGAATCGAACAAAAGTCAAAGAAAAATACAAAATAAGCATAAGTGAAGGATAAGAAACAAGTTTCTAGAGCCAAAGTTATGATACCCATTAGACAATTTGCTCTAGGAACTCTCGAATCAGTTGTTATGCGCACCTCAGGAACTAGAAAACAAGTTGTATATAATCAGATTAGAACTTTAAGGAAAGAAATCCTCAAAATTTCAATTTTAAAGACGCCACAAAGGTTGACCACTCTCCTTTGATAAGTTATGATATTATTTCGTTTTGAGACGGCTTACACGTATTGTTACTAATCATTGAGTGAGGATCAACAAAGTACATTTTATTTTGAGAACGCTGAAGTTTCAAATGTTCCATTTCTGGGGTCGAAAATGTTAAACAGGAAGCAGACTCAAAGAACGACTTCGTATCGAGACGAGCCACACGTATTGCTATTCAGCATTACGTGAGGATAAACACGGTGTGTTTTATTTCGAAAATAGAGAAGATGAAAATGTACGAAATTTTAAATGGGAAATAGACTTAAAAGACGAGTTTGTTTTGAGATGGGTTACACGTACTATTACACACATCGCGTGACGATCAACATAGTATATTTTATTTTGAAAACGAAGAAGTTGAAAATGTAAGATTTTCGGGGCCGAAATTGTTATATGGGAAACAAACTCAAAAAACGACTTCATATTGAGACGGTCCACACGTATTGCTACTCACCATCACATAAGGATCCTCACGGTATATTTTATTTCAAAAACGGAGTGGTTGCAGATAGACAATTTTCAGGGCCAGAATTGTCAAACAGAAAACAGACTCAAAACACGACTTCGTTTCGAGTTGATCTACCCATTTTGCTACTCACCATCACATGAGGATGAACAAGGTATATTTTCTTGTGAAAATGGATAAGCTAAAAATGCACAATTTTCGGGGCTAAAATTATCAAATGGGAAAATGACTTTGTATCGAAATGGGTCACACATATTGTTACTCACCATCATGTGAGGATCGTCACGGTACATTTTATTTAGAAAAAGGAGAAGTTGAAAATATACGATTTTCAAGGCCGAAATTGTCAAACGGGAAATGGACTTGAAAAACGACTTCAATTTGAGACAGCCTACACATATTGTTACACAACAACACATGATGATCAACACGGTACATTTTATTTTGAAAACGGAGAAGTTTAAAATGTTCGATTTTCGGGTCCAAAATTGCCAAATGGGAAGCAGACTCCAAAGTTGACTTCGTTTGGAGACGGTCCACACATATTGCCACTCAGCATCGCATAAGGATCATCACCATGTTTTTTATTTCAAAAACAGAGAAGTTTAAAATGTACGATTTTCGGGACTAGAATTGTGAAATGTGAAGCAGACTCGAAAAACGATTTCGTTTTGAGACGGGCCACACGTATTGCAACTCACCATCACGTGAAGATCAATACGATGTATTTTATTTCAAAAATTGAGAAGTTGAAAATAAAATTTTTTTGAGGCTGTAATTGTCAAATGGTAAACGGATTCAAAAAATGACTTCGTATTGAGACGGGCCACATATATTGCTACTCACCACATGCATTGCACAATTTTTAGGGTCGAAATTATTAAACGAGAAGCAAACTTGAAAAACGGCTGAAAATACACGATTTTCGGGGCCAGAATTGTCAAACGTGAAGCAGACTCAAAGAACTAGTTCATTTTGAGATGTGCCACAAGTATTGCTGCTCACCATTACATGAGGATTAACATGGTGCATTTTATTTTGAAAACAGAGAAGTTAAAAATGCACGATATTCGAGACTGGATTAGTCAAACGGGAAATGGACTCGAAAAATCACTGCATACGAGACGGGTCACACATATTGCTACTTCCATCGTGTAAGAATCATCACGGTATATTTTATTTTGAAAACGGAGAAGTTGAAAATGCACAATTATCAGGGACGGAATTGTTAAACGAGAAGCAGACTCGCGAAATGATGTCATATTCAAACGGGCCACAACTCACCATCACGTGAAGATCAACACGGTGCATTTTATTTTGGAAAAGGACAAGCTGAAAATGCACAATTATTGAGGCTGAAATTGACACAGGCCACACATATTGTTACTCACCATCACGTGAGAATCGACAAGATGCATTTTATTTTGAAAAAGGAGAAGTTGAAAATGTACAATTTTCAGGCTAGAATTGTTAAACGTGAAACGGATTCAAAAAATCACTTCGTATCGAGACCAGCCACAAGTATTACTACTCACCATTGCGTTAGAATCCTCAAGATGGAGAAATTAGAAATGCACGATTTTTGGGTTAGGAATTGTCAAACGTGAAGCAAACTCTAAAAATGACTTTATTTTGGGACGTGCCACACGTATTGCTACTCACCATTGTGTGAGGATTAAAATAGAGAAGTAAAAAATGCACGATTTTTGGAGCCAAAATTGTCAAACGAGAAATGGACTCGAAAAATTACTTCGTGTTGAGACGGACCACATGTGTTGCTGCTCCTATCGCGTTAGGATCATCACGGTGTATTTTATTTTGAAAACAGAAAAGTTGATAATGCACAATTTTCTGGGATAGAATTGTCAAACGAGAAGCAGACTCGAGAAACGACTTCATATTCAGATGGGCCACACATATTGCTACTCACCATTACGTGAAGATCAATATAGTGTATTTTATTTCAGAAATGGAGAGCTGAAAATATATAATTTTCGCGGCCGGAATTGTCAAATGGGAAACGGACTTGAAAAATGACTTCGTATCGAGACGGGTAACACATATTGCCGCACACCATCGCATATGAATCATTATGGTGCATTTTATTTCAAAAATGGAGAGTTGAAAATATACAATTTTTGGGGTTGAATTGTCAAATGGGAAACGGACTCAAAAAATGACTCCGTATCGAGACGGGTAACACGTATTGCTACACACCATCACATATAGATCATTATGGTGCATTTTATTTTAAAAACGGATAAGTTGAAAAATGCACGATTTTCGAGACCAAAATTGAAATCGGAAAATGACTTCATATGAAAATAGGGCACAGGTATTGCTACTCTGCATCATGTGAGAATCAACATAATATATTTTATTTCAAAAATGGACAAGTTCAAATTATACGATTTTCGGGGCTAGAATTGTCAAACGAGAAACGGACTTGAAAAATGACTTCATATCGAGACGGGCCACACGGATTGCTTATGTGCAAATTTCAAATACTCGCAAGTGCACGAATCGTTAATAGCTGATGATAAGTTCACTTCGAGGTCGATTTCTCGCAGAATTATAATGGTTTAAATCTTTATTGTTTCTTGTTAATTACTAATTTAAGCAAACATAAAATCGTAAAATACTCTAATGCAATCAAATGATAAATTCAGATTATTCCAATTGAAGTGATTGAAAAGCTAAATTACAAAAACTTAAAATCAATAAAATTTTGTTGAATTCAATAAAATTAGATGAGATTTGGCTAGTAATCTAATCTGATATTGAAATATTAGCTGAATTAAACAACCATTATGTAATTTAGATTATTGGTTTTTTTCACTAAAGCTAGAGAATTCCAATGATTATGGTAATTCTCACTTATAATTAATTAAATATATTCTTGATATGAGACTTCTACTTAATTAATTGTATTGTTATAAGGAAATTATTTAACCATTTAAATCAAACCAACTCAATGGATTCAATTTAAATACTTGTTTAAAAATGCTTAATTAAGATAAGATGATGTTTATAACACCTTAATTCTCAAATTAATTTCAATAACAAATAATAGATAGCAAATCCACAACAAATAATCAAAATTATACAGATCAATGAACAAGAAATAATCTCAACCTCTAATTAAGCACATTTCACAAAATATTCAATACTATTTCAATAGCAAAGTCAAACTCTCAAAATATGTTTACCCTTTCATTCTTAAATTCAAATCTATAAATCTAATTAAAAAAGTTCTAAACATATTTTAAAAATAAACAAACTTAAAGAAAGCTTCCCTTTTTGAAGGTTCACCACCAAATTTTGAAGAAATTTTGAAGAAAATGATAATTCTGTCCAACAAAAATGTCCTCCACTTCAATCCAGCAATTTTGCCCTTGCAATGGAAAACTTCCTCTTTAGAAAATCCTCTTTTTTATCAAATCCTTCCCCAATTCGTTCTCTACCCAGCAGCACCTCCAAAGTCCTCCGTTTTACTCATTTTGTCCACAACTTATTCAAAATTCACTCTCACATGTCAACAAAAGTCTGTCTTTCAGTTATTTTCTTTCTAGCTGGAATTTTGACCTTTAAAACTTCGACATTTGTTTTCTTTTTGAAATATGATTGTAAATCATTATGTCTAGTTTTCAAATTATTTTGTATCACCCAAATACGAGTATTGAAAATAAAGTTATGCTAGAAAATACGGACTATATTTAGCAAATACAGGCCTTGCAGCATTTTAAGTTTATTTTTGAGCTTTTTATAATAATTCTTACAAGTAATAAAAAGAAGCTCAAAGTAACAAAATTCTAAAATATAATATATTAATAAAGGACATAAGCATAATCAAATATTAAAATAAATATTGATTTATCAAATTCCTCAAAATCTAGACTTTGCTAGTCCTAGATAAATCAATATTTGTTCTAATATTTTATTATTTTATGTCCTTTATTCATATATTTTATCTTAAGATTTTATTACTTTGAGATTCTTTTTATCACTTGTAGGAATTATTGTAAAAAGCGCAAAAATAAACTCAAGATGCTGCAAGGCCCGCATTTGTGAATATAAGAAAATAAATGTTGAAGTTTTGAGGGTCAAAACTCCAGCTAGACAGAAGACAATTGAGAGACAGACTTTTTTTGACATGTGGGAGTTAATTTTTAATTAGTTGTTGACAAAATGAGTAAGAGGGATGACTTTGGAGGTGATGGTAGGGCTAAGAATGAATTGGAGAAGAATTTGATGAATAATAAGGTTTTATAAAGAGTAAGTTTTTCATTGAAGGGAGAGAATTGCTTGATTGAAGAGAAGGACATTCTTGCTGGGCTGAATTATCATCTTCTTCAAAATTTGGTGGTAAACCTTCAAAAAAGAAAGATTTCTTTAAGTTTGTTTATTTTTCAAATATGTTTAAAACTTTTGTAATTAGATTCATATATTTCAATTTAAGAATGGAAGTGTAAACATATTTTGGGAGTTTGGCTTTGCTATTGAAATGGTACTGAATATTTGTGAAATATGATTAATTAAAAGGTTGAGATTATTTCTTGTTTATTGATCTGTATAATTTTGATTATTTGTTGTGGATTTGCTATCTATTATTTGTGATTGAAATTAATTTGAGAATTAAGGTGTTAGAAACATCATCTTACCTTAATTAAGCTCTTTTGAACAAGCCTTTAAATTGAATCCATTGAGTTACTTTGATTTAAATGTTTAAATGATTTTCTTGTAATAATACAATTAATTAAGTAAAAATCTCATATCAAGGATATATTTGATTAATTGTAAGTGAGAATTACAATGATCATTGGAATTCTCTATCTTTAGTAGAAAAACCAATAATTTAAAATACATAATGGTTGTTTAATTTACCTTATATTTCAATACTAGATTAGATAACTAACCAAACCCCTTCTAATTTCATTGAATTCAATAGAATTTTATACATTTCAAGTTCTTGTAATTTAGCTATTTAACCACTTCAATTGAAATAATCTGAATTTCTTATTTGATTGCATTATAATATTTATGATTTTATGTTTACTTAATTTAGTAATTAACAGGAAACAATAGAAATTTAAACCATTACAATTTCGCGAGAAATTGATCTCGGAGTAAATTTATCGTTAGCTATTAACGATTCGTACACTTGGGAGTATTTAAAATTTGCACATCAATCCTCGAGCAAAACTAAAATAAAAATAAAATTAAAAGACTCAATATACATGTGAAATTTCCTTTCTAGAGATGATTCCTCAAAATGTTAATGGCTTCAAAAGAATGCAACAAGATATAGAGTCAATCAATAACTTATTCAATTGCTAACAATTTTTCAGAAGTTATTCTCATGTATAGTGTGTGATAGCCATAGATCAATTATCATCTCTCTTGTCATCCTTCACATTATTAGAATATAGCATGCATTGATGTTTTAACTCCAAACTTCACAAAGGTGGTCACTCTAAAAAAAATGCACTTGAAATTTAGGTTATCACTAAATTATATGTGAGACAACCATCAAACTTAGATTTTTAATGAAAAACAAAGCTCACATATAAAACAAAGAATACGCTATTTCTAATTTAATGATGTTGATCTCATGAACGGAATGCTGATAACTTGATTTTTCTGACAATGAATGCAAATTAATCATATGATACACAAGATCAACATAGGGCTTTTCTTTTTGGGTTATAATGAGGCTATTGGATAAGGTGAGGATAAGAATTGGTGGATAAAAGATAAAAAAAAGCCATAAGAACTTAATAATATGTGCACCTATCATCAAATTCTCATTTTTCAGTTTTCTTTCATATTCTGCAACCACTCATTTACATTCACTTCTTTTTTTATTTTCCTTTTTTTTTTCAATCCAAATTTCATTTTGCAGCCCCATTATTTTTTTTACTGCACTTTCATAATCAACCTTAGCATTTCTCCCTTTTTTTTTCCTTAGTGTAACACATTGATAAAACATTGTAACACCAAGCACTACTTCAAGAAATAATAACCACCAAACCTATTACAAGGCACATATCCAATGAACTCATTTATGGGCCAAAGAATAGAATAAAGATAAGGATATTGGATATTTGGCTATTGAGTTTGATTGTGATTGGTTTCAAGAAAGAAAAAGAACATATTGAGGCTCAAAATGGTTACTAAGGAAGAATATACATTAGGTAGGCAAGAAAGGCGTGATAAATCAATATTTGTCCTAGTATTTTGTTATATTTATATCCTTTATTCATGTATTTTATCTTAAAATTTTATTACTTTGAGCTTCTTTTTATTATTTGTAAGAATTATTGTAGAAAACTCAAAAATAAACCCAAGATGCTGGAAGGCCCGTATTTGCTGAATATAGTTCGTATTTTCTAGCATAACTTTGTCCTCAATACTCATGTTTGGGTGATCAAAATAATTTGAAAACTAGACATAATTATTTACAACTCTACATTTCAAAAAGAAAGTAAATATTCAAGTTTTAAGGTCAAAACTCCAACTGGAAAGAAGACAATTGGGGAGGCAGACTTTTCTTGACATGTGGGAGTGAATTTTGAATAAGTTGTTGACAAAATGAGTAAGAAGAGGACTTTTGAAGAGGCTGCTGTGCTGAGAACGAATTGGGGAAGAATTTGATGAATAATAAGGTTTTCAAAAAGAGGGAGTTTTCCATTGAAGGGGGAGGATTGCTGGATTGAAGAGGATATTCTTGCTGGGCAGAATTATCATCTTCTTCAAAAATTTGGTGGTGAACCTTCAAAAAAAGGAAGCTTTCTTTTAGTTTGTTTATTTTTCCAATATGTTTAGAACTTTTGTAATTAAATTCATAGATTTGAATTTAAGAATGGAAGTGTAAACATATTTTACGAGTTTGGCTTTGCTATTGAAATAGTATTGAATATTTTGTGAAATGTGATTAATTTGAAGGTTGAGATTATTTCTTGTTCATTGATCTGTATAATTTTGATTATTTGTTGTGGATTTGCTATTTATTATTTGTGATTGAAATTAATTTGAGAATTAAGGTGTTAGAAATATCATCTTACCTTAATTAAGCTCTTTTGAATAAGTATTTAAATTGAATCCATTGAATTGATTTGATTTAAATGGTTAAATGATTTCCTTGTAATAACACAATTAATTCAGCCTCATATCAAGGATATATTTAATTAATTGTAAGTGAGAATTACCATGATCATTGGAATTCTCTAGCTTTAGTGGAAAAACCAATTATCTAAAATACATAATGGTTGTTTAATTCACCTTATATTTCAATATCAGATTAGATAACTAGCCAAATCCCATCTAATTTAATTGAATTCAACAGAATTTTATAAATTTCAAGTTCTTGTAATTTAGCTATTTAATCACTTCAATTGAAAATTTTGAAATTATTATTTAATTGCATTAGAGTATTTACGATTTTATATTTGCTTAAATCAGTAATTAACAGAAAATAATAAGGATTTAAATCATTGCAATTTCGTGAAAGATCGACCTTGGGTAAACTTATTGATGCAAATGAAGTTGTGTAATCACGTAAAGAAGAGGAGAACCTCAGACATAAGGTTGCAGACACTCAATTACAGCATTTATATGATTCGTTAAACGTGCCGAATGGACCGATTATAAGAGCTAGAGCCAAGACATTGGAAAGTGCCTTAAATGGACTAATTAAAAAGATATGTGATTTAAATACAATTCAAGATACACGTCTTGAAAAATTAGGCTCAGTGAACATCATTCAAGCGATCGGAGTCCAAGAAGACTAATATGAAAATGTTCAAAAATTATATTCCATTTATGTAATTTTAAGAATCTTAAAATGATGTAATCACTTACATCCTACACATTCGACGTCATTGCTTACATTTTAATGTTTGAAATTTGTAGGTTTTAAAAGTCATAAATATTGAATTTATTTTGTCAAATTGTTAGGTAGGATTGATAGCCTAACTTTTGACATTTTCCTTTTGTATTTTGCCTATAAAAAGGCTTTCATTTCTTGAAATGAAACAAGCAATTTGAGTGTTAAGTTATTTCTTATAAGTTCTTGTTCTTGAACTCTTCAAGTTTAATTTTTTATGGCGTTTAAAACAACCAAACTTATCATCTAAATTTTTAAATGTTTTCTTAAGGGTCTTGGTGTGGCGTTTGAGTAAATCATAATCTTGATTCTTATCTAGATAGGTATCGGGTCAAAACTCAATAAACTTGCGTCTTGGGGTTCTTTACTATATTGGTTTTGGGTTTCGTCACACTATTGGCGAGGTTCGTATCAATGAATAACCAAGTTAATTAACCAAAATAAACTATAATGAGATTATTTAAAAGAAAAGATGACAAGAAATATAGAGTAGTGATAAACACTCAGAATAAAAGCTCCATGGCTCAAAATCTCACAATTAGGGATCTATGAGTCTACACTATCTTGCACACATGCTCTAATCATGTGATATCATCAAATCAAGATTCAAATCGATCATGGCATAAAGTGCATATGTAGTAAAAGAATAAAAAATGAAACGTAGTTCAAAAAAATGATAATAATAATAAAATCATGATTTTTCTTAATATCTCATCAATTCTAATTAGCCATGTACAAATTGCATACTAGTCTCATGTGAAGAAATCATCACAAAGATTCAAAATAGAAAGAAAAAGGAAAATTGAAATTTTTTTTTAAACTTTTTTTTAAACTTTTTAGTTTTATAACTATATAGTTTAAAACGAATACAAATATTAAAGCACACTTAAAATTTTTCAAACACTCTAAAACTCCACCCCCAAACCTATATTAAATATTGTTCTCAATGTTTAAAATATAGTTTAAGTTAGGAAAGCATTAATGAGACAAATAAAAAAAAATTAAACAAAAAAAAGAAAAGGATAAGATACTACCAAACATGAATGGGCTGCCTCCCAACAAGCGCTTTCTTTAACGTCTTAGCAAGATATTGTCTTGTTTTGTTGAGGGTTGAACAATTCAATGCATTCAATCTCTCTCTTATTCTAGACTCCTTCTAAATAAGGCTTTACACGATGTCCATTTACTTTAAATATTGTTTCAGTCTTTAGATTTAACAATTCTATCGCTCCATAAGGAAAGACTTGGATTATTGGAAACGGTCCACACCATTTTGATTTCAACTTTCCTGAAAATATTTTAAGATGAGTTAAACAAAAGAACATTCATTTTAGGATAAAGAGATTTATGAATTAGACCTTTGTCATGATAACGCTTAGTGCGTTCTTTGTAAATTTTTGCATTCTCATAGGCTTCATCCCGAATCTTTTCTAACTCATTAAATTAAAGTAAATGTTTCTCTCTTGCCATTTTCATGTCCATGTTCAGCTCCTTAATTGCCCAATATGCTTTGTGCTCAAGCTTTACGAGTAAGTGGCATACCTTTCCAAAAATCAATCGATATGGGCTCATGCCAATAGGTGTCTTGTACACTGTGCGATATGTCATAATGCATCATTCAACTTAGCCGCCCAATCTTTCCTTGAAGGTTATACTGTCCTTTTTAAAATTCTCTTGATTTGGCGATTGCTAACCTCAACTTGGCCCGAAGTTTGTGGATGGTATGGAGTTGCTACCTTATATGTAATTTTATGCTTCTTCAATAACCTGTCAAAAAGTTTGTTATAAAAATGACTTCCTTTATCAGTGATTATGGCCCTTGGTGTCCCAAACCTGCTAAATATCATGTCTTTTAAAAATTTCACAACACAATTAGCATCATTAGTTCGGGTTGGTATAGCCTCAACCCACTTGGACACATAATCAACTGCAATGTACTGAAAACCAAATAAAGATGGAAAAGGTCCCATGAAATCAATCCCCTATACATCAAAAAGTTCAATAACAAGATTGTTTGCTAAAGGCATCTCATTTCTTTTGCTAATGTTACCACTCTTTTGACATTTATCACAATGTAAATAAAAATTATGAGCATTTTTGAAGAGAGTTGGCCAATAAAAATCAGATTACAACACCTTGAAGGATAAGATCTGATTCAAATTGCAAATAAAAGATTTGAACATGCTTGCCTAGCCTTGAGCCATCATTCGAATATGGCCTTATACAAATTTGAGAATTCAAATTCCATAGAAGCTTTAATCTTCAAGTTTTGCCTTCTTATACTTGTGTCAATGTTACCAAGTTCTGATTATTATATTGAAGTTCAAGCTTGATATTTGACTCTTTCTTGCAATCCTGAATTATTGCAAGATCATCCCACAAACCTTGAATCATTGCATTCAATGCATCTTTGAATCTTCATTCTTGCTCTTGTAAAGCGACTATTAGGTAGCTGAATTGAATCATTACTCTTGTGTGCATTCGTGTTTGCATCATTCTCTCGCTCCTCAAGATGATTCATTCACGAATCTTGACCATCTACATCAAAAGGAGAAAGATTAGCCACATTAAAAGTTACATTCACAGTATACTTACCAGGAACATCCAATTTGTAGGCATTATCATTGATTTTCTCAACAACTTGAAAGGGACCATCTCCTCTTGGATGAAGCTTTGACATCCTTTGAGTTGGAAACCTTTCCTTTCGCATATGTACCCAAACCCAATCACCAAGCTCGAATACAACGCGCTGTCGTCCTTTGTTTACTAGGCTTGTAATTTGTTGATTCTTCTTTTCAATGTTCTTGCGCACATCTGCATGTAATTTTCTCACCAATTCTGCCTTCATTTTCCTATCTAAGCTAGTTCTTTCATCACAAGGTAAAGGAACTAAATTCAAAGGAGTTAGTGGGTTAAAGTCATAAACAATTTGAAACTGTAAAAAAGTAGTAGTAGGATGCACAACTCTACTCTTCAAATTCTTTCGGACAATAGCACACAACAATGTTCTCAAAGTCCTATTTACAACTTCTGTTTGACCATCAGTTTGTGGGTGACAAGTAGTAGAAAATAATAATTTAGTACCAAATTTACTCCACAAAACTTTCCAAAAATGACTTAGAAACTTCACACCTCTATCACTAACAATAGTTTTTGGAATGCCATACAAACGCACTACTTCTTTAAAGAACAAATTTGGAATGTTAGTGGCATCATTAGTCCTTTTCACTAGAAATATTAGAATAAAATGTGACATTTTGGAAAACTTATCAACCATTACAAAAATAAAATCTTTCCCCTTTTTCGATCCAGGTAAACTCAAAACAAAATTCATGAAAATATTAGTCCTAGGTTCATTACAAACAGGTACAAAGAGTATACAAACCTTGATTTAAAACTTTAAATTTAGCTTGTTTGCACACAACACATCTATCACAAACTCTTTGCACATCTTTTTTCATTTTAGGCCAATAAAAGTGTTCATCTAAAGTGTCTAAAGTTTTTGTTGCCAAAATGTCCCATTAAACCACCCCCATGAGACTATTTTACAAGCAATTCTCTCAGAAAACAAATAGGTATGCACAATTTATTTTCTTTAAACAAAAACCCATCCATTCTAAAGAACTTATCATATGCAGCTTTCTCACATCTATTCTAAAGAACTTATCATCATCATAAAGAGTTTTAATATGTTCAAATCCAAGCATTCTTGCATCTAAAGCATTAAATAAAGTATATCACCTTGAAAGTGCATCAGTCACAACATTGTCTTTACCTTACTTGTATTTAATCACATAAGGAAAAGTCTCAATAAATTCGACCCATTTGACATGTCGTTTGTTTAACTTACCTTGCCCTTTAATGAACTTCAAAGATTGATGGTTAGTATGAATAACAAATTCCTTAGGCCATAAGTAATGCTGTCAGTTTTTCGAAGCTCTAACCAAAGCATAAGTTTTTTGTTGTAAGTAGGATAATTTAATGAGGCGCCATGGAGCTTTTCACTAAAGTAGGCAATGGGCCTCTTTTCCTGCATAAGAACAGCCTCAATGCCCAATTCTAATGCATCACATTTAAGTTCAGAAGTATTAGTAAAGTTAGGTAAAGCAAGAATGGGTGTCTTACAAAGCTTATCTTTCAATAAAGTAAATGCATGCTCTTGTTCTTTGTCCCACTTAAAACTACAATTCTTTTTAATTACCTCTATAAGGGGTGCCGCAATGGTGCTAAAATCTTTCACAAACCGTTTATAAAAACTAGTCAATCTATGAAAACTTCTTACCTCACTTACCGATTTAGGAGTAGGCCAATTTTTTATAGCACTTACCTTCTCTTCATCAACTTCAACACCTTGAACACTTACCACAAAACCTAAAAACACAATTCGATCTAAACAAAAAGAACACTTTTTAAGGTTAACATATAACTTTTCTTTTCTCAAAATATCAAGTACAGCCTTTAAATGTTCTACGTGTTCATTTAAATTTTTGGAATACACAAGGATATCATCAAAATATACAACAACAAATTTTCCAATTAAATCTTTCAAAACATGGTTCATAATTCTCATGAAAGTACTAGGCGCATTAGTTAAGTCAAAAGGCATAACTAACCATTCATACAAGCCATATTTTATTTTGAATGCAGTTTTCCACTCATCGCCCTCTCTCATGCGAATTTGATGATATCCACTTTTCAAATCAATTTTGCTAAAGATAGTAGAACCATGCAATTTATCAAGCATATCATCTTATCTACGAATCAGATGGCGATACTTTATTGTAATGTTATTAATTGCACGACAATCAATACACATACGCCAAGAGCCATCTTTCTTAGGCACCAACAGAATAGGAACAGCACATGAACTCATACTTTCTCTAGCATATATCCCTTGGTTAACAACTCCTTAACTTGCCTTTGAAGCTCCTTTATCTTCTCGAGATTACTCCTATAGCCTGGTTTATTTGGAATTGAAGCTCCGGGAATGAAATCGATATGATGCTTGATACCCTAATGGGTGGCAATTCATTGGGTATCTCCTTAGGAAAAATATCTTCCTAAGCCTGTAAAGAGAAACAAATGCAGTAGGCAAAGAAGTATTAAGGTCATTAGTGTTTAAATTCTTTGTACATAAGTAGAAGTATACTTTTGTTGGAAAACCAAGCCTCCCTAATATAACTCTTTTTTTTGTATAAAAGCTCACTTGTTTCTTTTTCCTCCACTCTCTTTCCCTCATTTGAATTATGCCCCTCTCCATTCAAACTCAATTTTTTTTCTTTTTCATTATTTTTGCCACTCTTTTCTTTTGAAAACTTATGCTTTTTTGTTACACCTTCACTCACTGTTTTCTCCTCACTCTTGTTTTCTCTTTGACTTTGCATTCTTTTAAGCTCACCCTCATATATTTCTTTAGGTGAAAGTGGTACCAGAGTAATTTTCTTCCCATGCTTCTCAAAAGTGTAATGATTTGTGAAACCATTATGCAACACCCTTCTGTCAAATTGCCAAGGGTGTCCCAAAAAGAGATGACCAGCGTGCATGGGCACTACATCAAACAACAACTCATCTCTATACTTGCCTATTTTGAAGGCAACAAGAACTTGCTTCGTCACCCTAATTTCCCCATAACCATTAAGCCACTTCAACTTGTAAGGATGTGAATGTTTTAAAGTAGGTAACCCCAACTTCTCTACAAGAGTTATACTAGCAAAATCAGTTACACTGCCACCATCAATTATCACATCACAAACCCTATCATTTAAAAGACACCTAGTATGGAAGAGATTCTCTCTTTGATCACATTCTTCCTGTTGAAATTGCATATTCAAAACTCTTCTTGATACAAGAGCCTTACCACTTTCAGTCATAGTAAATTGCTCATCCCCTTCTTCATCACTTGCATCTTTAAGAGGTGGCATCATCTCTTGTTCATTCTCCTCTTCACTGGCCGAGCAGTACTCTCCCTCAAGCATGAATATGGTTCTTTGATTTGGGCAATCTCGCTTGTAATGTCCTACACGTTGACACTTAAAACATTTAATATTTCTTGTGTTAGTAGTAAAATCAAGCTTTGACATGGGAGTGTCTGAATATCAAGAGCAAAACTTAAGTGCCAATAAGTTCAAGAAGATTACCCTAATTTACTAAGTTGTGAAGACACTATCAGAAGGGTAATTTCAGAATTTAAACTGTATTTACTAAAGTCATATTCAGAAAAAGGTTGATGCTGCTGAAAGTTGAAGAAGTAAACTTTCTACAGAATTTTACGGTTTAGCATTTGAAGCTCTCTAAAGAAACTTATGGTAACTTCTTCATAACATGTTAATTTTCAAGGCAAAATCTGGATTCAGGAATTTTAGAGATTTTTTATCTTAAATTCAATGTGTTTTGTTTCATTTATAGATGATAGAAGGATTTGTTGAATTGTAATTCAAAGTCTCTTTGTTTAAAGACAACCTTCTTGCGTCTCTTATTGGCTTGCTTGACATATTGTTTCGTTCGTTATTCTATGTGTTGCCTTGATTTCTCATAAATCTGTTTAATGAAATCAGATTTCTTCTTGTCATCTAAATTAACGCATTCATTCACAGGTAAAGGAGTTAAATCCAAAGGAATTAGTGGATTAAAACCATAAACAATTTCAAAAGGTGAAAACTTAGTGACAGAATGAACACAACGATTATAAGCAAATTCAATATGCGGCAAGTAATCTTCGCAAATTTTCAGATTATTTTGTATGATAGTATGCAACAAAGTAGATAATGTCCTTTTTACTACTTCGATTTGACTATCTGTTTGTGGGTGACAAGTAGTAGAAAATAATAATTTAGTTCCCAACTTTCCCCACAATGTCTTCTAAAAGTAACTTAAAAACTTTTCGTCTCGATCTGAGATAATAGTTTTGGGCATTCTATGCAACCTAACAACTTTCTTGAAAAACAAATCAGCTATATGTGATGCATCATCAGTTTTATGACATGCAATAAAGTATGCCATCTTAGAAAACCTATCAACAACCACAAAAACTGAGTCTCTCCCCTTCTTTGTCCTAAATAATCTCAAAACAAAATTCATAAAAATATTGACCCAAGGTACACTAGGAATAGGAAATTATGTATACAATCCATGTGGTTGTTGCCTAAACTTAGTTTGCCTACAAGTAATACATCTTGCACAAACCCTTTCTACGTCACGTTTTATGTGGGACCATACAATTCTTTGCCGTAAAGATGAATATGGAACACACAATTTATTTTCTCGAAATAGAAAACCATCATGCAAATAGAACTTCCCACATACTCCCTTAGTGCAATTCTTAAACAAGTCACAAAAATTACAGTCGGTTACATACAACCCTTAATGTACTCAAATCCAAACAATTTAGCATTAAGAGTTGAAAGTAAAGTGTACCTGCGTGATAGTACATCAGCAACTATATTTTCTTTGCCTTGTTTGTATTTGATCACATAAGAAAATGTCTCAATGAACTCCACCCATTTGGTATGATGTCTGCTTAATTTGTGTTGCGCCTTTAAATATTTCAAGGATTCATGATCCGTATGAATCACAAACTTTTTGGGCCAAAGGTAATATTGTCAAGTTTCTAGAGTTTGAACTAATACATACAATTCTTTGCTGTAAGTGGGATAATTTAAAATCGCGTCATTTAGTTTATCACTAGAGTACTCTATCGGTCTTCCTTCTTGCATTAGTATGCCTCTGATTCTGTACCTGAAGCATCACACTCTATCTCAAATGTTTTAGTAAAGTTAGGTAAAACAAGTAAAGGTGCATTAGTCAATTTTTCTTTGATAAGCTTGAATGCCTTTTCTTGCTCTTTTCCCCACTAGAACGAAACATTCTTCTTGATGACTTCGGTTAAGGGTGCAGCTATGCTACTAAAATCTCGAACAAAGTGCCGATAAAAACTGGTCAATTTATAAAAGCTTCTTACTTGATTCGTCAAAGTAGGCGTTGGGCATTCTTGAATTGCCTTCACCTTCTCCTCATCGATCTCAATCCCTTAAGCACTTGCAACAAAACCAAGAAACACAAATTTATTCATGCAAAATATACATTTCTTAAAATTAGCAAATAACCTTTCTTTCCTTAAAACTGATAAAACAAGTTTTAAATGTTCAACATGATCATTCAAAATTTGGCTATAAATTAAGATATCATCAAAATAAACTATTACGAATTTGCCAATGAAAGTACGCAAAACATGGTTCATAAGTCTCATAAAAGTATTAGGTGCATTAGTTAACCCAAAAGGCATAACTAACCATTCATACAAACCATATTTTGTTTTAAATACAGTTTTCCACTCATCTCCTTTTTTCATCCTAATTTGATGGTATCCACTTTTTAGATCAATTTTAGAAAACACACAAGATCCATGCAATTCATCTAACATATCATCTAATCGAGGAATGAGATGTCGATACTTTACCGTAATATTGTTGACAGCTTGACAATCAACACACATCCTCTATGTCCCATCTTTCTTAGGAACTAGTAGCACCAGAACCGCACAAGAACTCATGCTTTCTCTAACATACCCTTTCTCCATCAGCTCATTAACTTGTTGTTGAAATTCTTTTGTCTCCTCGGGATTACTTCTATAAGCTGGTCGGTTTGGAATTGTTGCACCGGGGACAAAATCAATTTGATGTTCAATTCTTCGAATTGGAAGTAAACTAGGGGGCACCTTTTCAGGAAAGACATCCTCGAATTCCTGCACAAGAAACATAACATTGCTCAGTAAGGATCCAGCAAAATCGTCAGTACACAAAAAGGCCTCCTTGTACATAAGTACTATAAGGGGTTGTATGTGAAAGTAAAACTCTCTTGATCTCACTTTTTTAGGCAATAAAATTGTATTTTTCCTCTCTCTCACACATCAACGTTGCAACTCTCTCATTTTTCCTCTCACTCTCTTTCACATTTTTGCCTTTCTCCTTTTTTTTTTCTTTTCACTCGCTTTTGCATCTTTAATTGGTCTTCGAGAACTTGTTTTGGAGTCCATAGTACAAGTGATATAGGTTACTTTTTGATGGTAAAAGAATATCTATTGGTGAAACCGTCATGTATGACTCGTCGATCGTACTGCCATGGTCTGTCCAATAGGATGTGACAAGCGTGCATATGAATCACATCACAAAGAACCCATCCTCATACTTGCCAAGAGAAAATGCCACCAACACTTGTTTTGTTATTTTGATTTCTCCACAGTTGTTTAGCCATTGAAGCCTGTACGGTCGTGGATGTTTCATGGTAGGTAAAGACAATTTCTCCACTAATTCGGTGCTGGCCACGTTGGTGCAACTTCCTCCATCAATTATAACATTGTAAATTTTGTTGTTGACGAAACACCGAGTATGAAACAAGTTTTCCCACTGATCATTTTCTGCCTTAACTTGTGCGCTAAGAGTCGTCTGGCTACTAATAATTCTCCTTCTGTAGCATATTGCCTTTTGTAGTTATCTTTAACAGATGGCATGTCTTCTATTTTGTCTTCTTCTTCTCCTTCTGACTCAATCTTCCCTTGAGCATTGATCACCATTACCCTTTTATTTGGGCATTGGCTAGCTATATGACCCCTACCTTGACATCTAAAACACTTAATGTCACGATTTCTAAAAGCGGTGGATTCAATGTTACCTTGTTTTTGCTGCAAAACTTGTTTGGCATTCTTAAAAGCTTTGAAATTAGTCTTTATTAATGGAAATTCCTGCCATTTAGGAGTTGATCTCCATGATTTTGTAGCAGTCGTGCTTGCTCCTCTCATAACCACGCTTGTTCGCTTCAATTGTTGCTCAAATTTGATGGCTTGGTGTACCATATCTGTCAACTCTATATAATGTTGCATTTCCACCATGTCTACGATCTCACGATTTAAACCATGTAAGAATCTAGCCATGGTAGCTTCTCTATCCTCCTTTACATTTGCTCGGATCATAGCAATCTCCATCTCTTTGTAGTATTCATCTACGCTTTTAGATCTTTGAGTTAAACGTTGTAATTTGTTGAATAACTCCTGATGGTAGTAGCTTGGAATGAAATGTCTTCTCATTATTGTCTTCATCTCGTCCCACGTTTCAATAGGATGTTCTTGATTTCTTCTCCTATCCTTTAACAATTGACCACACCAAATAATAGCATAATCAGTAAATTCAATGGCCGCAAGTTTTACCTTTTTGATTTTGGAGTAGTTGTGACAATAAAAAACTATCTCTATTTTCTTCTTCCACTCCAAATAAGCTTCGAGATCGTTTCTACCTTGAAATGGTAGAATTTTTACCTTAATACTTCCTAAATTATCATCCAACTTAGGTCTACCCAACCTAGCTTCTCTATTCCCATAACCATGCAAATTCCTGCCCTGGTTCATTGGTGATTCATCTAACTCCTTATCATTCTCAACATTACCCCATTGTACCCTTGGTTGCACTTGCCTAAGTGGTTGTCTAATGGAAGAGCTTTGATGTTGCCCTCTTGATGTCTCTTCTTACAACGTATCCATTCTTTTATGGATTGGTTGTAACTCAGCCCTCATCATTCATCTCATCTCCCCCAATAATGCCTGCAATTGTAGGTTCGGGGTGGTTGGTTGTTGTACCCCCACGATTGAATTTTCTTTTTGATTGTGACACATATTTAAAATCTGTAAAATAAAGTTATAAACCTCACAGGCACTCCTTCACGTGTTTTTACTCACTCTCGTGTTTGAGCACTCAAATGGTTTTGTACTCGCACACTCTTAATCAAAATTTCAGTGGCAATTTTAAGATGAGAAGCAACCAAAACAAATCACAAGATTCAATAAGCAATTCTTAAGAAATTGATGCAAGCAATGAAAATATTGAATCAAGAATAAAGAATATTAGGCCAATATTACAAGAAATTATGAATATAATAGATAACAACATTCTCTTTTTTTTGCTTTGTTTCCCTTTTTCTTTTTTTTTTTTTAGGAAGTAAAAATGAAAATATGAACTCAAAATAAATTTAAGGAAGTAAAACATAAAATTCGAATTTGGACCAATTAAGGAGGAATTTGGCCACAACATATATTATTTTTGTATTTTTTTTTTTTGAATTGTAATTTAAGAAGTAAAGGAATAATAATGAGGTAGAGGATAACTTAAACTTGCCTTGGAACCAAAACTCTGATACCAAATGATACGAACCTCGCCAATAGTGTGACAAAACCCAACACTGATTGTAGTAAAGAACTCCAAGATTTTCTCAAAATATAAGTTTATTGAGCCTTGACTCAATACTATTTAGATAAGAACCAAGACTGTGATTTACTCAAACGCCGCACCAAGACCCTTACGAAAACACTTAAAAATGTAGATGATAATAAGTTTGGTTGTTTTGAACGCCACAAGAATTAAACTTGAAGAGTTCAAGAACAAGAACTTATAAGAAGTAACTTAACACTCAAATTGCTTGTTTCATTTCAAGAAATGAAAGTCTTTTTATAGGTAAATACAAAGGGGAAATGTCAAAAGTTAGGTTATCAATCTTACTTAACAATTTGACAAAATAAATTCAAACTTTATGACTTTTAAAACCTATAAATTTCAAACATGAAAACTTAAGCAATGACGTCATATATATATGACGTAAGAAATGAGGTCGAATGTGTATAATGTAAGTGATTACATCATTTTAAGATTCTCAAAATTACATAAATGGATTATAATTTTTAAACATTTTCATATTAGTCTTTTTGGACTCCGGTTGCTTAAATGATGTTCACTGAGTCTAATTTTTCAAGACGTGCATCTTGAATTGTATTTGAATCACACATTTTTTTAATTAGTCCATTTAAGACACTTTCCAATGTCTTGGCTCTAGCTCTTGTAATCGGTCCACCCGACACACTTGGCGAATCATATAGATGTTATAATTAAGTGTCTCCAACCTTATGTCTGAGGTTCTCCTCTTGTTTACATGGTTGCACAACTTCGTTTGCATCATGAAGCAAGTCTTCTTGCTCCATATATGGTTACAATTCAACCACATTAGAAATCTCCTTGTTCAAACCATTGAGGAATCTTGCCATTGTAGCTTCATTATCTTCCTCTACATTTATTCTTATCATTGCTACCTCCATCTTGTAGTATTCCTCAATACTCTTTGACCCTTGAGTGAGATTTGAAGTCGATTGTACAATTCTTTATAGTAGTAGGTTGGTACAAATCTCTTGCTCATGATGGATTTCAAATCTCTCCACTCTTCAGTGGGCCTTTCCCTATTTCTCCTTCGCTTTTGCTTAGTATCATCCCACCAAGTTATAGCATAAGCTTCGAAAACAGCAAGGGCAAGCTTCAACTTCTTGGATTCAATGTAGTTATTACAATCAAACACTAATTCAATCTTTGTTTCCCAATCCAAGTATGCCTCAGGATCCATTCTTCCATAAAATGATGGAATTTTTAGTTTGACCCCACTATTGTTATTATTGTTGCTGTTTCTTGCCCTCGGTCTCACCTCTTCTTCCTCTCCATTATCATCAAGCGATTCACTGTTATTAAAGCCATAATCTAATTTAGCTCTTCTTGGTACTCGCCTAGCTTATATGGTTGGATTAGGAGCATTAGGTGGCTGCCCCCTTTTGGTTGAAACCTTCAACCTCTCCATTCTATCAACCAACTCTCCATATTTTCTATCCATGGCTTGCAACAACTCAATTAAGGCTTGAAATCGATCTATCTCACCTTGTGAATTTCTTGCTTGTCCACTCATCCTATAAGACAAGGTTAGGAAAGTAAAAGAATAATTTTCTCACTTCACTCCCTCACGTGTTTCACTCAAGTAATGTTGTCATTTAAGTTCACTCGTGTTTCACATTTAATTTATGACTTTTCTTTAGATGAGCTCATACTAAACTTTTTTCCACTCTAATTCTCTTATTAAGAATAGTTGCAAAAATCAAAATTTATACAAACTTACTAAATACAATGAAAAGTAAAATAAAATCAAGGTAAATTAAAATTAAAGAGGACCTAAATACTTATAACAGAAAAAAAATGAAATTAGAAAAAACTATAACCTGGAAATTGGAAATTCAGAAGCAAAACAAAGTAATTACCCCAAACCAATTTAGATAGGCAACAAATTAGGAAGGCACAAAGATTAGGAAATAGATTTTAGAAATGATAAAGGAAATATTAAGAGGACAAAAAAAAATTAGTACAGGAATAGGAAAGTCAACCAAAAATTATGCAAAGATTAGGAAGCAAATCCTAGCTTGTTTTGGAATGTAGGCTTGATTTGGTCAAATTCCTTGAAACAATCTGATTTTTCTTTTTATTCTCCTTATTTTCGTTCAACACCTGCCCCTTCTTTTTTTTTTTTTGTCCTTTCTAAACTAAAAATTAGATTGTACTATATGCTTAGCCCACATAGTATTAATTGCCAAATTTTATTTTTCTTCCTTCTTTTTCTTCTCTAAGCCAAATGCTTTGCTTTTCTTTCTTTTTTTTTTAATTTTTTTTTACCTCCAAACATGTAAGAATGACCAAACAAAAAAATAAATAGAAAGAAATACAAAAGAAATGAATAGACAAAGACTAAATCAATCAAATTGGAGGTTGATACAACCCAAACTTGACTTATTATGAATTAAAAGGAAACACTCTTTTTGATATAATAGACACAAAATGAAAACAAATGGAATTAAAACAAACATACTCAGAAACTAAAGAAACAAAATAGACAAATTTAAGAAATGATAAAACCTGATTTAAAGCCGTAGCTTTGATACCAAACTTATACGAACTTTGAGTATATTAAACTTGAAACCTAATATCTTTACGTATGAAAACAACTCCTTGGAAAGTTAAATTAGATTTACCCAAGTCCGTGACACAATTTCAACTTTTGAAATAGAATCTTCGAATAAATACCCTTAAAGTAATTAACTTTAATTATAAGAACCTTGATTCAAGCAAGAATCAAAACAAGAGAAATACTCTCAATTTTATTTCATTCAAAGAATAATGATGTTTTCATGAGAGCATGTGGCTAAATATATAAGGGTATAAGAAATAAGTAACCATAAATAGAGTGTTTGGCCACAACTAAACTTATTCTAACTTAAATTAAAACAAATTGAATTTGGGCTTAATAATTAACATTAACAGCTCAAACACACAACAAATTAAATAACATATATTTATGAATAAAACTAAGATAGATAATGGGCTTGAGCAGCAACTTAGCCCACAAGACGCATGGAATCCGAAACTTTTATCATGATGAAGATCTAATTCGAATTGCAAATAAAAGACTTGAACATACTTGCCTAGCCTTGAGACATCATTCGAATATGGCTTTTAATTTAAGAATTCAAATTTCATAGAAGCTTTAATTTTCAAGTTTTGTCTTCTTGTACTTGTGTCAGTGTCACCAAACTCTGATTATTATATTGAAGTCCAAACTTGATATTTGACTCTTTCTTACACTCCTAAATTATTGCAAGATCATCCCACAAGCCTTGAATCATCCCATTTTATGTATCCTTGAATTTCTTCATTCTTACTCTTATAAGGGACCATTAAGTAGCAGAATAGGATCATTGCTCTTTAGTGCATCCGTATTTGTATCACTTCTCCTGGCCATGTTTCTTCGCTTCAATTGTTGATCAACGTTGATGGCTTGGTGTATCATATTTGTCAACTCTACATAATGTTACATCTCCACCACGTCTGCTGATACGAATCTCGCCAATATCGTGATGAAACCCAACATCGAATGTAGTAAAGAATTTCAAATTTTCCCAAGACGCAAGTTTATAGAGTCTTAACCCGATACCTATTTAGATAAGAACCAAAACTATAATTTACTCAAACGCTACACCAAGAATCCTTAAGAAAACACTTAAGAATTTAGATGATAAGTTTGGTTGTTTTGAACGCCATAACAAATTAAACTTAAAGAACTCAAGAACAAGAACTTATAAGAAATAATTTAACGCTCAAAATTGCTTGTCCCATTTCAAGAAATGAAAGCCCTTTTATAGGCAAATATAAAGGGAAAATGTCAAAAGTTAGGTTATCAATCTTACCTAACAATTTGACAAAATAAATTTAAACTTTATGACTTTTAAAACTTATAAATTTCAAACATGAAAACGTAAACAATGATGTCATATATATAGGGCGTAAGTAATGATATAAGTGATTACATCATTTTAAGATTTTTAAAATTACATAAATGGACTATAATTTTTGAACAGTTTCATATTAATTTTCTTGGATTTCGATCGCTTGAATGATGTTCACTGAGCCTAATTTTTCAAGACGTGTATCTTAAATTATATTTGAATCACACATCTTTTTAATTAGTCCATTTAAGGCATTTTCTAATGTCTTGGCTCTAACTCTTGTAATCGATCCACTCGGCACGTTTAGCGAATCATATAGATGTTGTAATTGAGTGTCTCCAACCTTATTTCTGAAGTTCTCCTCTTATTTACGTGGTTGCACAACTTTATTTACATCATTCTCCCCCTCTTGAAAAGGATTTGTCATCAATCGCTACCTACATCAAAAGAAAATAAGTCAGAAACATTAAAGGTCTAGTTATGCTACTAAAATCTCGAACAAAGTGCTGATAAAAACTGGCAAATCCATGAAAGTTTCTTACTTGATTCGTTGAAGTAGGCGTTGGCCATTCTTGAATTGCCTTCACCTTCTCCTCATCGACCTCAATCCCTTTAGCACTTACAACAAAACCAAGAAACACAAGCTTATCCGTGCAGAATGTATATTTCTTAAAATTAGCAAATAGCCTTTTCTTTCCTTAAAACCTCTAAAACAAGTTTTAAATGTTCAACATGATGATTTAAGTTTTTGCTATAAATCAAGATATCGTCAAAATAGACTACTACGAATTTTGCCAATGAAAGCATGCAAAACATGGTTCATAAGTCTCATGAAAGTATTAGGTGCATTAGTTAACCCAAAAGGCATAACTAATCATTCATACAAACCATATTTTGTTTTAAATACAATTTTCCACTCATTTCCTTCTTTCATCCTAATTTGATGGTATCCACTTTTAAGATCAATTTTAGAAAACACACAAAATCCATGTAATTCATCTAACATATCATCTAATCGAGGAATGAGATATTGATACTTTACCATAATATTGTTGACAGCTCGGCAATCAACACACATCCTCCATGTCCCATTTTTCTTAGGCACTAGTAGCACCAGAACCGCACAAGGACTCATGCTTTCTCTAACATACCCTTTCTCCATCAGCTCATTAACTTATCGTTGAAGTTCCTTTGTCTCCTTGGGATTATTTCTATAAGCTGGTTGGTTCGGAATTGTTGCACTGGGTAGAAAATCAATTTGATGTTCAATTCCTTGAATTGGAGATAAACCAGGGGGCACCTCTTCAAAAAAGACATCTTCGAATTCCTGCAAAAAAAACATAACATTGCTCGGCAAAGATCCGACAAAATCGTCAATACATAAAAAGGCCTCCTTGTACATAAGTACTAGAAGGGACTGTTATGAAAATACAGTTCTCTTGATCTCATTTTTTTTTGCAATAAAATTATATTTTTCCTCTTTCTCACACATTAACGTTGCAACTCTCTCATTTTTCCTCTCACTCTCTTTCACATTTTTGCCTTTCTCGTTTTCTTTTTTCTTTTCACTCACTTTTTGCATCTTTAATTGGTCTTTGAGAACTTGTTTTGGAGTCAATGGTACAAGTGATATAGATTACCTTTTGGTAGTAAAAGAGTATCTATTGGTGAAACCGTCATGTGTGACTCGTCGATCGTATTGCCATGGTCTGTCCAATAGGATGTGACAAGAGTGCATAGTAATCACGTCACAAAGGACCTTATCCTCATACTTGCCAATAGAAAATGCCACCAACACTTGTTTTGTTATCTTGATTTCTCCACAATTGTTTAGCCATTGAAGCCAGTACGGTCGTGGATGTTTCATGGTAGGTAAAGACAATTTCTCCACTAATTTGGTGCTGGCCACGTTGGTACAACTTCCTCCCTTAATTATAACGCTGCAAACTTTGTTGTTGACGAAATACCGAGTATGAAACAAGTTTTTCCGCTGATCATTTTCTGCCTTAACTTGTGCGTTAAGAGCTCGTCTTGCTACTAATAATTCTCTTTTTGCAGTATATTGCCCTTCGTAGTTATCTTCAAGAGATGACATGTCTTCTATTTCGTCTTCTTCTTCCCCTTCCGACTCAATCTCCCCTTAAACATTGATCACCATTATCCTTTTATTTGGGCATTGGCTAGCTATATGACCACTGCCTTGACATTTAAAACACTTAATGTTACGATTTCTAGTAACAGTGGATTCAATGTTACTTTGTTTTTGCGGCACAACTTGTTAGCATCCTTAGAAGCTTCGGAATTAGTCTTTATTAATGGAAATTCTTGCCGTTTAGGAGTTGATCTTCATGAGTTTGTAGCAGTCGTGCTTGCTACTCTCCTAGCCCTGCTTCTTCGCTTCAATTGTTACTCAACTTTGATGGCTTGGTGTACCATATCTGTCAACTCAACATAATGTTGCATTTCTACCACGTCTGTGATCTCACAATTTAAACCATGTAAGAATCTAGCCATGGTAGCTTCTCTATCCTCCTCTAAATTTGTTCGGATCATAGCAATCTCCATCTCTTTGTAGTATTCATCTACGCTTTTAAATCCTTGAGTTAGACGCTGCAATTCATTGAACAACTCCCGATGGTAGTAGCTTGGAATGAAACGTCTTCTTATTATTATCCTTATCTCATCCCACATTTCAACAGCATGTTCTTAATTTCTTCTCCTATCCTTTAACAATTGATCACACCAAATAATAACATAATCAGTAAATTCAATGGCCGCAAATTTTACATTTTTGATCTCGGAGTAGTTGTGACAATCGAAAACTATCTCTATTTTCTTCTCCCACTCTAAATAAGCTTCAAGATCGTTTCTACCTTGAAACTGTGGAATTTTTACCTTAATACTTCCTAAATCATCATCCAACTTAGGTCTATCCAACCTAGCTTCTTTATTCCCATAACCATGCAAATTCCTGCCTCAATTCATTGGTGATTCATCTAACTCCTCATCATTCTCAACATTACACCATTGTACCCTTGGTTGCACTTGCCTAGGTGGTTTGTCTAATGGAAGAGTTTTGATATTGCCCTCTTGATGTCTCTTCTTCCAACCTATCCATCCTCTCATGGATTGGCTCTAACTCAGCCCTCATCATCTGTCTTATCTCGCCCCAATAACACCTGCAATTGTAGGTTCAGGGCGATTTTAAAATCTATAAAACAAAGCTAGAAACCTCACAAGCACTCCCTCACGTGTTTCACTCAGTCTCGTGTTTGAGCACTCAAATGTTCTTACACTCTTAATCAAAATTTCAGTGGCAATTTTAAGATGAGAAGCAACCAAGACAAATCACAAGATTCAATAAGTAACTCCTAAGAAATTGATGCAAGCAATGGCAATATTGGATCAAGAATAAGAAATATCAGGCCAATACTACAAGAAATTATGAATATAATAGATAACAATAATTCTCTTTTTTTTTTTTTTTTTTCTTTTTTTTTAAGAAGTAGAAATGAAAATATGAACTCAAAATAAATTGAAGGAAATAAAATACAAAATTGGAATTTGGACCAAATCAAGGAGGAATTTGGCCATAATATATATATTTTTTTGTATTTCTTCTTTTTTTTTCAGAATTCTAATTGAAAAAGGAACAACAAAGATATAAAGGATAATTCAAACTTGCTTGGAACCAAAGCTCTGATACCAAATGATACGAACCTCGCCAATAGTGTGACGAAACGCAACATCGACTGTAGTAAAGAACCCCAAGATTTTCCCAAAACGCAAGTTTATTGAGTTTTGACCCAATACCTATCTAGATAAGAATCAAGACTATGATTTACTCAAACGCCACACCAAGAATCTTTAAGAAAAACGCTTAAAAATTTAGATGATAAGTTTGGTTGTTTTGAACGCCACAAGAAATTAAACTTGAAGAGCTCAATAATAAGAACTTGTAAGAAATAATTTAACACTCAAATTGCTTGTTTCATTTCAAGAAATGAAAGCTTTTTTATAGGCAAATACAAAGGGGAAATGTCAAAAGTTAGGTTATCAATCTTACCTAACAATTTGACAAAATAAATTTAAACTTTATGACTTTTAAAACTTATAAGTTTCAAACATGAAAACGTAAGTAATGATGTCATATATATATGACGTAAGGAATAACGTCAAATGTGTATGATGTAAGTGATTACATCATTTTAAGATTCTTAAAATTACATAAATTGACTATAATTTTCGAACATTTTCCTATTAGTTTTCTTGGACTCCGGTCGCTTGAATAATGTTCACTGAGCCTAATTCTTCAAGACATGTATCTTGAATTGTATTTGAATCACACATCTTTTTAATTAGTCCATTTAAAACACTTTCCAATGTCTTGACTTTAGCTCTTGTAATCGGTTCACTCGGCACACTTAGCGAATCATATAGATGCTGTAATTGAGTGTCTCCAACCTTATGTCTGAAGTTCTCCTCTTGTTTACGTGGTTGCACAACTTCGTTTGCATCAGATTGGTTCTAGCTCAACTCTCATCATCCGTCTCATCTCCCCCAATAACGCTTGCAATTGTAGGTTCGGGGTGGTTATTAGTTATAGCCGCAAGGTTGAATTTTCTTCTTGACTATGAGACATACTTAAAATCTGCAAAACAAAATTAGAAATCTCACAAGCACTCTCTCGTGTGTTTTTACTCACTCTCGTGTTTGAGGACTTGAGCACTCAAATGTTCTCACACTCACACACTTTTAATCAAAATTTAAGTGACAATTTAAGATGAGAAGTAACCAAAAATAAATCACAAGATTCAATAAGCAATTTTTAAGAAATGATACAAGCAATGATAATATTAGATCAAGAGTAAGGGATATTAGGTCAATACTACAAGAAATTATGAATATAATAGATAACAACAATTTTTTTTTTAATTTCTTTTTTTTTTGCTTTATTTTTTTATATAGGAATTAGAAATAAAAATATGAACTTAAAATATATTGAAGGAAGTAAAATATAAAATTTAAATTTGGACTAGTCAAAGAGGAATTTGGCCACAATATTATTTTTTTAAAATTCTAATTAAAAAAGTAAAGGAACAGTAAAGATGTAAAGGATAATTTAAACTTGCCTTAAAACTAAAGCTCTAATACCAAATGATACGAACCTCGCCAATAATGTGACGAAACCCAACATCTAATGTAGTAACGAACCTCAAGACTTCCCCAACATGCAAGTTTATTGAACTTGACCCGATACCTATCTAAATATGAATCAAAATTATGATTACTCAAACGCCACAGTAAGAATCCTTAAAAAAACACTTAAGAATGTAAATGATAAGTTTCGTTGTTTTTGGACGCCGTAAGAAATTAAACTTTAAAAGTTCAACAACAAGAATTTGTAAGGATTAATTTAAAACTCAATTAGCTTGTTGCATTTCAAAAATGAAAGCTTTTTTAAGAGCAAATAAAAAAGGAAAATGTCAAAAATTAGGTCAATAATCCTATCTAACAATTTGACAAATTAAATACAAATTTTTTGACTTTTAAAACTATAAATTTCAAATATGAAAACGTAAGCAATGATGTCTAATACAAACGAAATTGTGCAACCACGTAAACAAGAGGAAAACCTCAGACACAAGATTGGAGACACTCAATTACAGCATCAATATGATTCGCTATGCGTGCCGGTGGACCGCTTACAAGAGTTAGAGGCAAGACATTGGAAAGTGCCTTAAATGGACTAATTAAAAAGATGTGTGATTCAAATACAATTCAAGATACACGTTTTGAAGAATTAGGCTCAATGAACATCATTTAAGCGACCGAAATTCAAGAAGACTAATATGTAAATGTTCGAAAATTATAGTCAATTTATGTAATTTTAAGAATCTTAAAATGATGTAATCACTTACATCATACACATTCAACGTCATTGCTTACGTTATAAATATATGATGTCATTACTTACGTTTTCATGTTTGAAATTTATAGGTTTTAAAAGTCATAAAGTTTGAATTTATTTTGTCAAATTGATAGGTAAGATTGATAACCTAACTTTTGACATTTTTTCTTTGTATTTGCCTATAAAAAGATTTTCATTTCTTGAAATGAGACAAGCAATTTTGAGTGTTAAATTATTTCTTATAAGTTCTTGTTCTTGATCTCTTCAAGTTTAATTTCTTGTGGCGTTCAAAACAATCAAACTTATCATCTAAATTCTTAAGTGTTTTCTTAAGAATTCTTGGTGTGGCGTTTGAGTAAATCATAGTCTTGGTTCTTATCTAGATAGGTATCGGGTCAAGGCTCTATAAACTTGCGTCTTGAGAAAATCTTGAGGTTCTTTACTACATTCAGTGTTAAGTTTTGTCATGATATTGGCCAGGTCCGTATCATTTGGTATTAGAACTTTGGTTCCAAAGCAAATTTAAATTATCCTTTATATCTTTGTTGTTCCTTTACTTCTTCAATTAGAATTCTGAAAAAAAAAAAGAAATACAAAAAAAATATATATATATTTTGGCCAAATTCCTCCTTGATTGGTCCAAATTTCAATTTTGTGTTTTATTTCCTTCATTTTTTTTGAGTTCATATTTTCATTTCTACTTCCTAAAAAAAAAAAAAAAAGAAATAAAGCAAGAAAAAAAAGAAAAAAAAGGAGAGAATTGTTGTTATCTATTATATTCATAATTTCTTATAGTATTGACCTAATATCGCTTATTCTTGATTCAATATTGTCATTGCTTGCATCAATTTCTTAAGAATTGCTTATTGAATCTTGTGATTTGTTTTGGTTCCTTCTCATCTTAAATTGCCACTGAAATTTTGATTAAAAGTGTGCGAGTGTGAGAACATTTGAGTGCTCAAACACGAGAGTAAGTGAAAACACGTGAGGGAGTGCTTGTGAGGTTTCTAACTTTGTTTTACAGATTTTAAATATGCCTCACAATCAAGAAGAAAATTCAACCGCGGGAGTACAATAATCAACCACCCCGAACCTTCAATTGCAGGCATTATTGGGGGAGATGAGATGGATGATGAGGTCTGAGTTAGAACCAATCCATGAGAGGATGGATAGGTTGGAAGAAGAGACATCAAAAGGGCAACATCAAAGCTCTTCCATTAGACAACCACCTAAGCAACTGCAACCAAGGGTACAATAGGGTAATGTTGAGGATGATAAGGAGTTAGATGAATCAACAATGAATCGGAGCAGGAATTTACATGGTTATGGGAATAGAGAAGCTAGGTTGGGAAGACCTAAGTTGGATGATGATTTAGGAAGTATTAAGGTGAAAATTCCACCGTTCCTAGGTAGAAACGATCCTGAAGCTTATTTAGAGTGGGAGAAGAAAATAGAGATTGTTTTCGATTGTCACAACTACTTCGATATCAAAAAGGTAGAATTTGCGGTCATTGAATTTACTGATTATGCTATTATTTAGTGGGATCAATTGTTGAAGGATAAGAGAAGAAATCAAGAACGTTCTGTTGAAACGTGGGACGAGATGAAGACACTACCATCGGGAGTTGTTCAACAAATTACAGCGTTTAACTCAAGGATCTAAAAGCGTAGATGAATATTACAAAAGAGATGGAGGTTGCTATGATCCGAGCAAATTTAGAGGAGGATAGAGAAGCTACCATGGCTAGATTCTTACATGGTTTAAATCGTGAGATCGCAGATGTGGTGGAAATGTAACGTTATGTAGAGTTGACACATATGGTACATTAAGCCATTAAAGTGTTGGTGGCATTTTCTATTGGCAAGTATGAGGATGAGGTCCTTTATAACGTGATTCCTATACACGCTTGTCACATCTTATTGGGCAGATCATGGTAGTACGATCGACGAGTCACATATGACAGTTTTACCAATAGATACTCTTTTACCATCAAAAGGCAACCTATATCACTTATACCATTAACTTCAAAACATGTTCTTGAAGATCAATTAAAAATGCAAAAAGTGAGTGAAAAGAAAAAAGAAAATAAGAAAGGTAAAAATGTGAAAGCGAGTGAGAGTAAAAATGAGAGAGTTGCAACGTTGATATGTGAGAGAGAGGAAAAATACAATTTTATTGCAAAAAAAATGAGATCAAGAGAGCTTTACTTTCACAACAGTCCCTTATCGTACTTATGTACAAGGAGACCTTTTTGTGTACTGATGATTTTTCCGGATCCTCGCCGAGCAATGTTATGTTTTTTTTGCAGGAATTCGAAAATGTCTTTTCTGAAGAGGTGCCAACTGGTTTACCTCCAATTCAAGGAATTGAACATCAAATTGATTTTCTACCAGGTGCAACAATTCTGAACTGACCAGATTATAGAAGTAATCCCGAGGAGACAAAGGAACTTCAATGATAAGTTAATGAGCTGATGGAGAAAGGGTATGTTATAGAAAGCATGAGTCCTGGTGCGGTTTCGGTGCTACTAGTGCCTAAGAAAGATGGGACATGGAGGATGTGTGTTTAGATGATATGTTAGATAAATTGCATGGATCTTGTATATTTTCTAAAATTGATCTTAAAAGTAGATACCATCAAATTAGGATGAAAGAAGGGAATAAGTGAAAAACTGCATTTAAAATAAAATATGATTTGTATGAATGGTTAGTTTTGCCTTTTGGGTTAACTAATGCACCTAACACTTTCATGAGACTTATAAACCATGTTTCGCGTGCTTTCATTAGTAAATTCATAGTAGTCTAATTTGATGATTTCTTGATTTATAGCCAAAACTTGAATGATCATGTTGAATATTTAAAACTTGTTTTAGCGGTTTTAAGGAAAAAAAGGCTATTTGCTAATTTCATAATACGTACATTTTGCACGGATAAACTTGTGTTTCCTGGTTTTGTTGTAAGCGCTAAAGGGATTGAGGTCGATGAGGAGAAGGTGAAGGCAATTCAAGAATGGCCAACGCTTACTTCGACGAATCAAGTAAGAAACTTTAACGAATTGGCCAATTTTTATCGGTACTTTGTTTGAGATTTTAGTAGCATAGCTAGACCCTTAACCGAAGTCATCAAGAAGAATGTTCCATCCAAGTGAGGAAAAGAGCAAGAAAAGGCATTTAAACTTATCAAAGAAAAATTGACTAATGCACCTTTACTTGTTTTACATAACTTTATTAAAACATTTGAGATAGAGTGTGATGCTTCACGTACAGGAATCGGACGCGTATTAATGCAAGAAGGAAGACCAATTGCGTACTTTAGTGAGAAACTAAATGGCATGACTTTAAACTATCCCACTTATGACAAAGAATTGTATGTATTGGTTCGAACTCTAGAAACTTGGCAGCATTACCTTTAACCCAAAGATTTTATGATTTATACGGATCATGAATTCTTGAAACATTTAACGGCATAACACAAATTAAGCAGACGTCATGCCAAATGAGTGGAGTTCATTAAGGCATTTCCTTATATGATCAAATACAAATAAGGCAAAGAAAATATAGTTGCTGATGCACTATCACGCAGGTACACTTTACTTTCAACTCTTGATGCTAAATTGCTTGGATTTGAGTACATTAAGGAATTGTATGTAATGGACTCTAATTTTTGTGACTTGTTTAAGAATTGCACTAAAGGAGCATATGGGAAGTTCTATTTGCATGATGGTTTCCTATTTCGAGAAAATAAATTATGTGTTCTATATTCATCCTTGCATGAGTTACTTGTTCGAGAAGCACGCGGTGGTGGTTTGATGGGTCACTTTGGCATAGCTAAGACTTTACAAATATTGCATGAATATTTCTTTTGGCCGCACATGAAACGCGACGTAGAAAGGGTTTGTGTGAGATGCATTACTTGTAGGCAAGCTAAGTCTAGGCAATAACCACATAGATTGTATACACCACTTCCTATTCCTAGTGTACCTTGAGTCGATATTTTTATGAATTTTGTTTTGCGATTACCTAGGACAAAGAGGGGGAGAGACTCAATTTTTGTCGTTGTCGATAAATTTTCTAAGATGGCACACTTTATTGCATGTCATAAAACTGATGATGCATCATATATAGCTTATTTGTTTTTCAATGAAATTCTTAGGTTGCATGGAATGCTCAAGATTATTGTCTCAGATCGAAATGCAAAGTTCTTAAGTTACTTTTGGAAGACATTGTGGGAAAGTTGGGAACTAAATTATTATTTTCTACTATTTGTCACCCACAAATAGATGGTCAAACCGACGTAGTAAATAGGACATTGTCTACTTTGTTGCGCATTATCATACAAAAGAATCTGAAAACTTGGGAAGATTGCTTGCCGCATGTTGAATTTGCTTACAATCGTTGTGTTCATTCTGCCACTAAGTTTTTACCTTTTAAAATTGTTTATGATTTTAATCCACTAACTCCTTTGGATTTAACTCCTTTACCTATGAATAAGCGCGTTAATTTAGATGGCAAGAAGAAATCTGATTTCATTAAGCAGATTCATGAGAAAGCAAGGCAACACATAGAACAATGAACGAAATAATATGCCAAGCAAAACAATAAGGGATGCAAGAAGGTTGTCTTTAAAGTAGGAGATTTGGTTTGGTTACATATGAGGAAGAAGCGTTTTCCTGAGCAAAGACATTCTAAACTTCTACCAAGGGGAGATGGCCCATTTCGAGTAGTAGAACGCATCAATTACAATGTCTACAAACTTGAACGACCAGGCGCGTATGGGGTTAGTATAACACTTAATGTTTCTGACTTATCTCCTTTTAATGTAGGTAGCGATTTGAGGACAAATCCTTTTCAAAAGGGGGAGAATGATGCAAACGAAGTTGTGCAACCACTTAAACAAGAGGAGAACCTCAGACATAAGGTTGGAGACACTCAATTACAATATCTATATGATTTGCTAAGCGTGCCGAGTGGACCGATTACAAGAGTTAGAGCCAAGACGTTGGAAAGTGTCTTAAATGGACTAATTACGAAGATGTGTTATTCAAATACAATTCAAGATACACGTCTTGAAGAATTAGGCTCAGTGAACATCATCAAAGCGACCGAAGTTCAAGAAAACTAATATAAAAATGTTCGAAAATTATAATCCATTTATGTAATAATAAGAATCTTAAAATGATGTAATCACTTACATCATACACATTCGACGTCATTCCTTACGTTATATATATATGACGTTATTGTTTACGTTTTCATGTTTGAAATTTATACGTTTTAAAAGTCATAAAGTTTGAATTTATTTTGTTAAATTGATAGGTAAGATTGATAACCTAACTTTTGACATTTTTTCTTTGTATTTGCTTAAAAAAAGGTTTTCATTTCTTGAAATGAGACAAGCAATTTTGAGTGTTAAATTATTTCTTATAAGTTCTTGTTCTTGAGCTCTTCAAGTTTAATTTCTTGTGGAGTTCAAAATAATCAAACTTATCATTTAGATTTTTAAGCGTTTTCTTAAGGATTCTTGGTGTGGCGTTTGAGTAAATTATAGTTTTGATTCTTATCTAAATAGGTATCGGGTCAAGACTTTATAAACTTGCGTTTTGGGGAAATCTTGGGGTTCTTTACTACATTCGATGTTGGGTTTTGTTATGATATTAGCCAGGTTCATATCAATGTCATATATATATGACATAAGCAATGACGTCGTACGTGTATGAAGTAAGTGATTACATCATTTTAAAATTGTTAAAAATTACACAAATAGACTATAATTTTCAAATATTTTTATATTAGTCTTCTTGGACTCTGATCGCTTGAATGATGTTCACTTAACCTAATTTTTCAAAACGTATATTTTGAATTGTATTTGAATCACATATCTTATTAATTGCCACTCACCATTGCGTAGGGATCATCACGGTGCATTTTATTTTGAAAACGGAGAAGTTGAAAATGTATGATTTTCCGGGTTAGAATTGTAAAACAGGAAGCAAACTCAAAAAACGATTTCATTTCAAGATGATCCACCCGTATTGCTACTCACTATCACGTGAGAATCAAGATAGTGCATTTTATTTTAAAAATGAATAAGTTGAAAATGCACGATTTTCAATTTAGTATTAAAGCTAAAGGTTCCATGGCTACTCGTCGTTGTTAAGGTCCTTCAAACACACAAGCTAATCCTCGTGATGCTCTAATGGAAGAAATGAGGAGGTAAATCCAGCACCTTCAACAACGGTTGGAGGATTTGAAAATCAAGAGAGAAGTCAGTAGCATATAGAACTTGTCCATGAAGCTCTTAATGAAGAAGAAGAGAGCTTAAATCCTTTTCACCATGTTTAATACGAACCTCGCCAATAATGTGACGAAACCCAACACCGAATGTAGTAAAGAACCCCAAGATTTTTCCAAGACACAAGTTTATTGAGTCTTAACCCGATACCTATCTAGATAAGAAGCAAGATTATGAATTATTCAAACGCCACATCAAGAATCCTTAAAAAAACACTTAAGAATCGAGATGATAAGTTTGGTTGTTTTCTAACGCCACAAGAAATTAAACTTTAAAGAATTCAAGAACAAAAACTTATAAGAAATAACTTAACAGTCAAAATTGCTTGTGTCATTCTAAGAAATAAAAGCCTTTTTATAGGCAAATATAAAGGGAAAAAATCAAAAGTTAGGCTAACAATTCTACCTAACAATTTGACAAAATAAATACAAACTTTATGATTTTTAAAATCTACAAATTTTAAACATGAAAAAGTAAGCAATGATGTCATATATATATAACGTAAGCAATGACGTCGAATGTGTATGATGTAAGTAATTACATCATTTTAAGATTCTTAAAATTACACAAATCGACTATAATTTTTGAATATTTTCATATTAGTCTTCTTGGACTCCGATCGCTTAAATGATGTTTACTGAACCCCTAATTCTTTTAGACGTGTATCTTGAATTGTATTTGAATAACACATCTTTTTTAATTAGTCCATTTAAGGCACTTTCCAATGTCTTGGTTCTAACTCTTATAATCGGTCCACTCAGCACGCTCAGCGAATTATATATATGCTGCAATTGAGTGTCTCCAACCTTATGTCTATGGTTCTTCTCTTGTTTACGTGGTTGCATAACTTCGTTTGCATCAATGTTCCAAGTTGTTTGTTAAGTGGCCGCAGCACTCCCCCACACCTAAGAGAATTAGGAAACTTTCACATTGAAAAAGATTTCAATATGAAAGTTGATATTCCAGATTTCGAAGGAAGAATGCAACCGGAAGAATTTGTTGATTGGCTTCACACCATTTGAAGAAGTGCGCATTCTTTACTAACAGCCTAGCCTTTTTCGGCTATGTTGTATCTAAAGAAGGCATTAAGACGGACTCCAGTAAGGTAGAAGCAATCCTTAACTGGCCAATGCCTAAGTCTTTGCATGAGATTTGGAGTTTTTATGGCCTTGCATCTTTTTATTGACGTTTTATTAAAGGAGAAGCTGAAAATGCATGAATTTCGCAGCCGAAATTACCAATCCGGAAACGGACTTGAAAAATTACTCTATATCGAGACAGACCACATGTATTACTATTCACCATCAAGTGAAAATCATTATGGTGCATTTTATTTCGAAAAAGGAGAAGTTAAAAATATATGATTTTTGGGACGAAAATTGTCAAATGGAAAACAGACTTGAAAAACGACTTCATATCAAGACGAGTCACACGTATTGTTATTCACAATCACGTAAGGATCACCACAGTGCATTTTATTTCGAAAATAGAGAAGTTGAAAATGCATGATTTTCGGGGCTAAAATTGCCAAACGGGAAGCAAACTAGAAAAACAACTTCGTTTTCAGGCGGCCCATACGAATTGCTACTTACTATTGCATGAGGATCAACACGGTGCATTTTATTTGAGAAAATGGAGAAGTTGAAAATGTACAATTTTCTGGGCCAGAATTGTCAAACGAGAAGCAGACTCAAAAAACAACTTCGTTTCAAGATGATCCTCACATATTGCTACTCACCATCGCATGAGGATAAATAAGGTGCATTTCATTTCAAAAACAGAGACATTAAAAATGCACGATTTTTGAGGCTAGAATCGTCAATCGGGAAGTAGACTTAAAAAATGATTTCGTATTGAGACGATTCACACATATTGCTACTCACCATCACATGAGAATCCTCACAGTGCATTTGGAGGAGCGTTGCATAAATCGAACAGCATCCTCCTAAAGGCAAATATTCCAAATGGGTAAGTAAATGTTGTTTTCTCTTGATCCTTTGGTGTAATCAACACTTGATAATAACCTGAAAGACCATCAAGAAAACAATAAAAATCATGCCCTGCCAATCTTTCCAACATCATATCAATAAATGGAAGTGGAAAATGATCTTTCTTTGGAGTTGAATTCAACTTTCTATAATAAATGCACATTCTCCACCCGATAGTCATCCTAGTTGGCACTAACTCATTATTTTCATTCCTCACCACTGTAATGCCTGATTTTTTTGGTACAACATGAACCGGACTAACCCATTTACTATCAAAAATTAGGTAAATGACTCCTGCATCTAAGAGTTTTAAAACCTCTTTCTTAACTACCTCTTGTAAATTAGGATTTAATCTCCTTTGGGCTTCTCTCACAGGTTTGGCATTATCCTCTAAAATAATTTTATGCATGCACATTGTACGACTAATGCCTTTAATGTCACTTATACTCCATCCTATAGCTTTCCTAAGTCGACTAAGCTCTCTTACAACTCTCTCTTCTTGGGTTTGGTTCAAAGTAGATAAAATGATTACAGGGTATGTATCTTCCTCTCGTACAAATATGTATTTAAGATGTTTAGGCAATTCTTTAAGCTCAATTTTAAGTGGAGTGATTTCTGCTCTTGGTAAGGATTTTGGTAGCTCTAAGGGTTTGCTAGGTTCTTCTGAAATTCTTTTAGTTTTATCTAGCATGTCATGGTATCCCTTAGTCTCTGCTTTGAGTGTTTTCTTCTACTCTCTCACCAACAAGTGCAACTTTAAGCTTATCCTCTATTTCTTCCTGCAAATAATTGATATAAACAAGTGAGTCTATACAATCAATAAAAGAGTACTCATCTTTTGTAGAAATAGAAGAAATTGATAAAGAATCAAACACTTTAAATTGGACAGTTTCTCCCAAGACTGTCATTGATAACCTCTCATTTTGAACATTAATAATTGTCTTGGTGGTTACCATGAATGGTCCACCAAGAAGAATTGTATGCTTTTTGCCCTTTGAGGGTGTTCCTTCCATCTCCAGAACCACAAAGTCCACCGGTACAATGAGCTTGTCTACTTGCACCAACAAATTCTCAATTATTCCCTTTGGATAGTTAACTGACCTATCCGCAAGTTGAAGGGTCATAGTTGTAGGCTTAAGCTTCCCTAAACCTAGTTGCAAATATATGAAGTATGACATTAGATTAATACTTACTCGTAAGTCTAGCATCGCTTTAGCTATCTTCTTGTCTCCCATAGTTATATTTGTATTGAAACTTCCAGGATCTTTCAATTTTGAAGGCAAATTTTGTTGAAGCATTGCACTAGCAACTTCTAAGACCATGACTTTCTTATTCTTCTCATATCTTCTCTTTTTGGTGTTGAGTTTCTTGAAAAATTTTGCATATGATGGTATATTCCTAATAGCTTCCAAAAGAGATAATTTAATATCAACCTTAAAAAGCATCTCAAAAATCTCAGAAAATTGTTTATCTTGCTTATTTTGTCTTAAACGGTGCGGATAAGAAATTGGAGGCCTATAAGGCTCAGTTGCCTTGTGGAGGGATGGAGCAGAAGCTGAATCCTTCTCTTCACTCTTCTCAGAATGCTTAGAAGGTTGGGGATCTTTAGCTTATTCTTCTTTGGAAACTTCTTGCTCCCCATCAAATGGTAAATCATTAGAATTTTCATTATCAAAATCTTTTTTACCGCTTCGTAAGACTGTAACAGCTTTCGCTTGCTCGGGTTGGCTAGGTAGCTTTCCTTTTTGATGTCCTTGCATGTGTTCTACAAGTTGCCCCACTTGCATTTCTACCCTCTTCATAGATGCTTCTAAGGAATCCAACCTTTGACTATGTCTCTCATGGTTTTCTTTACTAACTTGAATTAAGGAGTTCAAGCTCTCCTCCAATGTTGGTCTTCTAGGTTGTTCAAGTGGCATGGCTTGGATTTGATGTTGAATTGGCCTTAAGTTTTGAGTATATGTTGGATTGTTATTAGTCTTTCAAGAGAAAATCATATGTTGAATTGGCCGTGCATGTACCTAATAAAAGAAAAAAAAATTAAGCTACAAAAAACAAAATAAAATAGCAATAAATGAAACACTCAGAACAAATAAAAAAAATAACAACAAAGAAAACAAATATAGAATTTAAACACCAATTCCCCGGTAAAGGCGTCAAAAAATTTGATATGCAAATTTTAAATACTCACAAGTGCACGAATCATTAATAGTTCATGCAAGGTCGATCTCTCGCAGAATTATAATAGTTTAGATCTTTATTGTTTCCTATTAATTATTAACTTAAGCAAACATAAAATCGTAAATACTTTAATGCAATCAAATGACAAATTCAGATTATTTCAATTGAAGTGATTAAATAGCTAAATTACAGGAACTTGAAATCTATAAAATTTTGTTGAGTTCAATAAAATTAGATGGGATTTGGCTAGTTATTTAATCTGGTATTGAAATATAAGATGAATTAAACAATCATTATATATTTTAAATTATTGGTCTTTGCACTAAAGCTAGAGGATTCCAATGTTTATGGTAATTCTCATTTATAATTAATCAAATATATCCTTAATATGAGGCTTCTACTTAATTAATTATATTATTACAAGGAAATCATTTAACCATTTAAATTAAACCAACTCAACAGATTCAATTTAAATACTTGTTCAAAAGAGCTTAATTAAGGTAAGATGATGTTTCTAATACCTTAATTCTCAAACTAATTTCAATCACAAATAATAGATAGCAAATCTACAACAAATAATCAAACAGATCAATGAACAAGAAATAATTTTAACCTTTTAATTAATCATATTTCACAAAATATTCAGTACCATTTCAATAGTAATTGTTAAACTCCCAAAATATGTTTACATTTCCATTCTTAAATTCAAATATATGAATCTAATTACAAAAGTTTCAAACATATTTGAAAAATAAAAAAACTTAAAGAAAGCTTTCCTTTTTGAAGGTTCATCACTAAGTTTTGAAGAAGATGATAATTCAGCCCAGCAAGAATGTCCTCTCTTCAATTCAGCAATCCTCTCCCTCGAAAATAAAAAACTCACTCTTTAGAAAACTCTATTATTGCTCAAATTCTTCTCCCCAATTTGTTCTCAACCCCAGCAGCCCTCGAAAGTCCTCCCTCTTACTCATTTTATCAACAACTTATTCAAAATTTATTTTCACATATCAAGAAAAGTCTATCTCCCAGTTGTTTTCTTTTCAGCTGAAGTTTTGACCCTCAAAACTTCAACATTTGGTTTTTTTTTGAAATGCAGGGTTGTAAATCATTATGTCTAGTTTTCAAATTATTTTATATCACCCAAATAAGAGTATTAAGAACAAAATTATGCTAAAAAATACGGATTATGTTAAGCAAATACGGGTCTTCCAGCATCTTGGGTTTGTTTTTAGGCTTTTTACAATAATTCCTACAAGTAATAAAAAGAAACTCAAAGCAATAAAATTTTAAGATAAAATACATGAATAAAGGATATAAATATAACAAAAAACTAGGACAAAATTGGATAATATTGCGACGGATCACACGTATTGCCACTCACCATTGAGTGGTGATCATAACGGTGTATTTTATTTCGAAAAAGGAGAATTTGAAAATATACTATTTTCGGGGTCGGAATTGTCAAACGCGAAACGAAGTCGAAAAACGACTTCGTATCGAGACGGGCGACACGTATTGCTACTCACTATCGCGTAAGAATCTTTATGGTGCATTGTATTTTGAAAACGGAGAAGTTGAAAATGTACTATTTTTCAGGCTGCAATTGTCAAATGGGAAGCAGACTCAAAAACCTATTTCGTTTCGAGATGATCCACTCGTACTGCTACTCATCATCGCTTGAGAATCAATACATCGCATTTTATTTTAAAAATGGAGAAGTTTAGAATCAATACATCGCATTTTATTTTAAAAATGGAGAAGTTTAAAATGCATGATTTTCGAGGTTGAAATCGTTAAACAGGAAGCAGACTCGAAAAACGATTTTGTATCGTGACAGGTCACACATATTGCTACTCACCATCGTGTGAGGATTCTCACGGGGCATTTTATTCAAAAAATTGAGAAGTTGTGATACGAACCTCGAGTATATTAAACTTGAGACCCAATATCTTTACGCATGGAAACAACCTCTTGTAAAGCTAAATCAGATTCACCCAAGTCTACAACCCAATTTCAACTTGTGAAATAGAACCTTAGAATAAATACCTTCAAAGTAATTAGCTTTGATTGTAAGAACCTTGATTCAAGCAAGAATCAAAATAAGAGAAAACACTCTCAATTTAATTTCATTCGAAAAAGTAATTCATCTTCACTAGCCGAATAATACTCTCCCTCAAGCATGAATATGGTTCTTTGATTTGGGCAATCCCGCTTGTAATGTCCTACACCTTGACATTTAAAACATTTAATATTTCTGGTGTTAGTAGTAGAATCAAGCTTACCCTTGTCTTTGCTTGAGTTGGATGTTTTGGGAAACTCTTTGGATTCAATTTTAGGCTTGGATGACGAAGCTTTATCATCTTTTCTCCAATTTGATTTGAATGAAGAAGTATAGAAGGAAAACTGACTTGTACGACCTCTCTTTTTCAGTTGCTTCTCAACCTTCAATGCAAGGTGAAGCAAGTCTTCTAGCTCCATATATGGCTGCAATTCAACCACATTAGAAATCTCCTTGTTCAAACCATTGAGAAATCTTGCCATTGTAGCTTCATTATCTTCCTCTACATTTGCTCTTATCATTGCTACCTCCATCTCCATATAATATTCCTCAACACTCTTAGACCCTTGACTGAGATTTTGAAGTCGATTATACAATTCTCTATAGTAGTAGCTTGGTACAAATCTCTTGCGCATGATGGATTTTAGATCTCTCCACTCTTCAATGGGCCTTTCCCTATTTCTCCTTCGCTTTTGCTTAGTATTATCCCACCAAGTAATAGCATAAGCTTCAAAAACAGCCATGGCAAGCTTCAACTTCTTGGATTCAGTGTAGTCATTGCAATCAAACACTAATTCAATCTTCGTTTCCCAATCCAAGTATGCCTCAGAATCCATTCTTCCATAAAATAGTGGAATTTTCAGTTTGACCCCACTGTTGCTATTGTTATTGTTTCTTACCCTCGATCTCATCTGTTCTTCCTCTCCATTGTCATCAAGTGATTCACTATCATTAAAGCTATCATCTAATTGAGCTTTTCTCGAAACTCGCCTAGTTTGCATGGTTGGATTAGGAGCATTAGGTGGCTGCCCTCTTGTGGCTGAAACCTCCAGCCTCTCCATTCTATCAACCAACTCTCCATATTTTCTATCCATGGCTTACAACAACTCAATTAAGGCTTGAAATCGATCTATCTCACCTTGTGGATTTCTTGCTTATCCACTCATCCTGCAAGACAGTTAGTAAAGCAAAAGAATAATTTCCTCACTTCACTCCCTCAAGTGTTTCACTCAAGTAATATTATCACTCAAGTTCGCTCGTGTTTCACACTTAATTTATGGCTTTTCTCTAGATAAGCTCACACTAAGCCTTTTTTCACTCTAATTCTCTTATTAAGATTAGTTGCAAAAATCAAAATTTATACAAACTTACTAAATACAATGAAAAGTAAAATAAAACTAATTTATATAGGCAACAAATTGGGAAAGCACAAGGACTAGGAAAAATGATAAAAGAAATATTAAGACCAAAGAAAAAAAAGAATTCAGTACAGGAATAAGAAAGTCAACCAAAAATTATGGAAAGATTAGGAAGCAAATCCTATCTTATTTTGGAATGTAGGCTTGATCTAGTCAAACTCCTTGAAGTAATCTGATTTTTTCTTTTTATTCTCCTTATTTTCGTTCAACACCTGCCCCTTTTTTTTTTTCTCTCTTGGCCAAATGCTCTTCTTTTCTCTTTTTTTTTTGTTTAATTTTTTTTTTACTTCCAAACACGTAGGAGTGACCAAACAAAAATAAATAAAAAGAGACACAAAAGAAACGAATTAGACAAAGACTAAATGAACTGAATTGGAGATTGATATAACCCAAACTTGACTTGCTGTGAATTGAAAGGAAACCTTCTTCTTGTTTTTTTTTTTTTTATATAATAGACACAAAAAATGAAAATAAATGGAATTGAAGCAAAATAGACTCAGAAACTAAAGAAACAAATAGACAAATTTGAAAGACGATATAACCTGATTTAGAGCCGTAGCTTTGATACCAAACTGATACGAACCCCCAGTATATTAAACTTGAGACCCAATATCTTTACGCATGGAAGCAACCTCTTGGAAAGCTAAATCAGATTCACCCAAGTCTACAACCCAATTTCAACTTGTGAAATAGAACCTTAGAATAAATACCTTCAAAGTAATTAGCTTTGATTGTAAGAACCTTGATTAAAGCAAGAATCAAAATAAGAGAAAACACTCTTAATTTAATTTCATTCGAAAAAGTAATTCCTCTTCACTGGCCGAATAATACTCTCCCTCAAGCATGAATATGGTTCTTTGATTTGGGCAATCCCGCTTGTAATGTCCTACACCTTGACATTTAAAACATTTAATATTTTTGGTGTTAGTAGTAGAATCAAGCTTACCCTTGTCTTTGCTTGAGTTGGATGTTTTGGGAAACTCTTTGGATTCAATTTTAGGCTTGGATGACGAAACTTTATCATCTTTTCTCCAATTTGATTTGAATGAAGAAGTATAGGAGGAAAACTGACTTGTACGACCTCTCTTTTTCAGTTGCTTCTCAACCTTCAATGCAAGGTGAAGCAAGTCTTCTAGCTCCATATATGGCTGCAATTCAACCACATTAGAAATCTCCTTGTTCAAACCATTGAGAAATCTTGCCATTGTAGCTTCATTATCTTCCTCTACATTTGCTCTTGTCAAGTTGAAAATATACGATTTTCAAGGTCGGAATTGTCAAAGAGAAAGTAGACTCGAAAAATGACTCGTTTTGAGACAGGCCACATGTATTGCTACTCACCATCATGTGAATATCAACACCGTATATTTTATTTTGAAAATGGAGAAGTTGAAAATATACGATTTTTGGGACCGGAATTGTCAAACATGAAACGGATTTGAAAAACAATTTTGTATCGAGACGGACCAAACGTATTGCTACTCACCATTGAGTGAGGATCATGAAGGTGTATTTTATTTATAAAAATAGAGGTTGAAAATATACGATTTTGAAGGCCGGAATTTTCAAAAAGAAAGTAGACTCGAAAAACTACTTTGTTTTGAGACAAGTGACACGTATTGCTACTTACAATCGCGTGAAGATTAAGACGGTACATTTCATTTCGAAAACAGAGAAGTTAAAAATTTACGATTTTCAAAAATGAACATGTTGTGAAGAAGTTATCATAACTTTCTTTAGAGAACTCCAAATGCTAAACCGTAAAATTCTATAAAAAGCTTACTTCTTCAACTTTTTAATGGCACTAGCCTCATTCTGAAATATTACTTGAATGAATACAGTTTAAATTTTGAAATTACCCTTCTAACAGTATTTTCATAACTTAGTAAATTAGGGTAATCTTCTTGAACATATTGGCACTTAAGTTCTACTCTTGATGTTTGGACACTCTTGTGTCAATCTCCCCTGGTTGAAGAAGACTCATCCTTGAGTCTATATTGTTGTGATCCTCATAGTATGGAGATAAATCCAAAATGTTAAATGTAGATGAAACCCCATAATTTTCTGGCAACTCGATCTTATAAGCATTTTCTCCAATTCGTTGCAATACCTTAAATGATCCATCAGCTTTAGGCTTGAGTTTAGCATATTTTCTAGGTGGAAAACGTGCTTTTTGAAGATGTATCCAAACCAAATCTCCTTCCTTGAACTCAACATGCTTGCAATGTTTGTTTGCAGAAAGTCGATACTTCTCATTTTGTTTCATGAAGCTTTTTGATACTCTTAACTCTTGCTTCAGCATCTCCACTAAAGTATTGATGAATTGGAAGTGGAGCTGAATCCATTAGGCTGATAGGATTTTGGCCATAAACTACATCAAAAGGACTTTGATCGGTAGATTGGCTAGTTGATCGATTATAAGCAAATTCAATTTGAGTCAAAATAACATCCCATTGTCTGATATTCTTACCAACATAACTTTGTAAGAGATTTCCCAAACTCCAATTTGTCACTTTTGTTTGACTATCAGTTTGAGGATGATGAGAAGAGCTAAAATTGAGACTAGTGCCAAGTTTGCTCCATAGCGTTTGCCGAAAGTGACTCAAAAACTTGGAATCTTGATCAGAAACAATGGTTTTTAGAATACCATGCAGCTTCACTACCTCTGTAAAATACAAATCAGCCACATTAGAGGCATCTGCTGTTTTGTTGCATGGAATAAAATGAGCCATTTTAGAAAACCTATCCACTACGACCATGACAGAATCTTTATTTCTTTGAGTTCTTGGTATCCCAAAAATAAAATCTAAACTAACATTTTCCCATGGAGTGTTAGGCACTGGTAATGGAGTATACAATACCCGTATTTTGTCCATGACGTTTTGCAACATGGCAGATCTTACACCTTTCCACATGCTTCATCACATCGCATCCCACCTTTGGCCAAAAAACTCTTATCTTTCAAGAGAGCAAGTGTTTTATCTCTACCAAAGTGACCTCCAACATAACTGTCATGAGCTTCCATAATAATAGACTCTCTTAAAGAACACCGAGGAATGCACAAACAATTACTTTTAAAGAGATAAGCCTCTTGCCGCAAGAATTGCTTGTAAGGATAACTTTCACATTCTGCCCATATCTTGCCAAAGTCTGGATCACTTGCATATAATTCCTTCATGACTTCAAAGCCTATGACTTTCACTTGTATTGAGAATAGTAAGGAATGTTTTCAGCTAAGTGCATCAGCTACAACATTTTGAACTCCAGATTTGTGCTTGATGGTGAAGTTGAAAGATTGAAGATATTCAACCGATCCAACATGTCTTTGATTTAGCTTCTGTTAGCTATTGATGAATTTCAAGGCCTCATGATCTGAATAGAGAACAAATGGTTTTGAAAGAAGATATTGACTCCAATGAGCCAAAGAGCGACAGATTGCATACAATTTCTTATCGTAAGTAGAATATTTCTTGCGAGATTCATTTAGTTTCTCACTTAAGAAAGCAATTGTTTTGTTTCCTTGGCTCAAAACACCACCAATTCTAGTATTTGATGCATCACATTCAACTTTGAACACTTAGTTAAAATCTGGAAGTGAAAGAATAGGTGCTTGAGTTACCTTACTTTTGATAGTGTCAAAGCTCCTTTGTGCTTCTTCTGTCGACTTGAAAGCTTCTCCCTTAAGACACTCAGTAATTGGAGCAATAATTGTGCTAAATCCTTTAATAAAACGCCGATAGAATGATGCAAGGCCATGAAAACTTCGAATATCATGCATAGACTTAGGCGTTGGCTAGTTGAGGATTGCTTTTACCTTGTTGGAATCCATCTTGATGCCTTCTTTAGATGCAACATAGCCCAAAAAGACTAGGCTGTTAGTAAAGAATTCACACTTCTTCAAATTAGCAAAGCCAATATTGAGTTTTAAAAGCAGTTTTCCATTCATCTCCAAGCCGCATTCTTATTTGACGATAGCCAATCTAAAGATCAATCTTTGAAAAGATTTTAGCCCCATGAAGTTGGTCTAAAAGATCATCTAGGCATGGAATTGGAAAGCGATAATCAACTGTTATCTTATTTACTGCTCTACTATCAATGCACATATGTCACGATCCACCTTTTTTTGGTACTAAAAGTACAAGAACAGTACAAGGACTCTTACTTTCTCGAACCAATCCCTTTGCAATCAGCTCATAAACTTGTCTTTGTAACTCTTTATGCTCTTTTGGACTCATTCGATAAGCCGCCTTCTTTAGTAGAACAGCTTCTGGTACAAGATCAATGCAATGTTGAATGTCTCTCTGATAAATTAATATTTTTCCTAATATTTTGTTATGTTTATGTCCTTTATTCATGTATTTTATCTTAAAATTTTATTACTTTGAGCTTCTTTTTATTATTTGTAGGAATTATTGTAGAAAATCCAAAAACAAACCCAAGATGCTAGAAGGCCCATATTTGCTGAACATAGTCCATATTTTCTAGCATAACGTTGTCCTCAATACTCGTATTTGAGTGATACAAAATAATTTGAAAACTAAACATAACGATTTACAACTCTACATTTCAAAAAGAAAGCAAATATTAAAGTTTTAAGGGTCAAAACTCCAGCTGGAAAGAAAATAATTGGGGAGACAGACTTTCCTTGACATGTGGGAGTGAATTTTGAATAAGTTGTTGACAAAATGAGTAAGACGAGGACTTTTGAAGAGGCTGCTGTGCTGAGAACAAATTGGGGAAGAATTTGATGAATAATAGGGTTTTCAAAAAGAGGGAGTTTTCCATTGAAGAGGGAGGATTGCTGGATTGAAGAGGACATTTTTGCTGGGCAGAATTACATCTTTTTCAAAAGCTTGGTGGTGAACCTTAAAAAAAAGGAAAGCTTTCTTTTAGTTTGTTTATTTTTCAAATATGTTTAGAATTTTTATAATTAGATTCATAGATTTGAATTTAAGAATGGAAGTGTAAACATATTTTGGAGTTTGGTTTTGTTATTGGATTTGAATTAATTTGAAGGTTGAGATTATTTTTTGTTCATTGATCTGTATAATTTTGATTATTTGTTGTGGATTTGCTATTTATTATTTGTAATTGAAATTAATTTGAGAATTAAGGTGTTAGAAACATCATCTTACCTTAATTAAGCTCTTTTGAACAAGTATTTAAATTGAATCCATTGAATTGGTTTGATTTAAATGGTTAAATGATTTCCTTGTAACAATACAATTAATTAAGTAGAAGCCTTATATCAAGATTATATTTAATTAATTGTAAGTGAAAATTACCATGATTATTGGAATTCTCTAACTTTAGTGAAAAAACCAATAATCTAAAATATATAATGGTTGTTTAATTCACCTTATATTTCAATACTAGATTAGATAACTAGCCAAACGCCATCTAATTTCATTGAATTCAACAGAATTTTATAGATTTCAAGTTCTTGTAATTTAGCTATTTAATCACTTCAATTGAAATAATTTGAAATTATCATTTAATTGCATTAGAGTATTTACGATTTTATGTTTGCTTAAATTAGTAATTTACAAAAAATAATAAGGATTTAAACCATTACAATTCCGCGAGAGATCGACCTTGGGTAAGCTTATCGTTAGCTATTAATGATTCATGCAATTGCGAGTATTTAAAATTTGCACATCAAGTTTTTGGCGTCGTTGCCGGAGAATTGGTGTTTAAATTCTATATTTGTTTTTTTTGTTGTTATTTTTTTTATTTGTTTTGAGTGTTTCATTTATTGCTATTTTATTTTGTTTCTTTATAGCTTAATTTTTTTTTTGATTTTCTTTCATTAGGTACATGCATGGTAACAATTGCCCAAGGGGAGATCTTTGAGAGAAAAGGGATAATATCTTAAGAATAAGGGAAAACTTAAGACAACTAGTTGAAGGACATCAATTATGTACTGAATAAGAAGAAAAAATTGTTGCGGAAACAGCAAGCATGGAGTCCCAAACAACGGAAGTAGCTGAAAGACAAAGGGTGATGAAGGAGTATCCAAGGCCGATCATTAGCACTTCTACATCTTGCATGAGGATGCTGCACGAAATTATGAGACAAAAAACATACATTATTCCATGTTACCTTCTTTTTATGAAATTCCTAACGAAGACCCTTTGATTTTCATTAGGGACTTTTATGCGACAGTGCAAACTTTTTTTTTGCAAGGATTAACCGAGGATCAACTTAAGATGAGGTGTTTTCCCTATACACTGAAAGATAGAGCTAAAGCTTGGTTAATGACTCTTCCACCAACATTTTTAACTACATGCGAAGCGGTTTACAACAAATTCATGGGAAAATTCTACTCTTACCAAAAGACCACTGAGTTAAAAACTAAAATTACTACCTTTTCTTAAATGAAGGGAGAGCTTTTCCATGAAGCATGGGATAGATTCAAAATGCTTCTAATCCAATGTCCTCACCATCATTTTCCACTGCAGCTACAAAATCAAATTTTCTATGATGGATTGATGCAGCAATGTCAATACATGGTTGATAATGCCGCCGGTGAGCCATGGGAGAAAAGACCACAGAAGAGACATATGAGTTATATGAAATGTTGGGTGCTAATTCGCTGTAAAAAAGTGCAAGACGAAGGAGAGTTGAGGTGCATGATTTAAGCTCCAATAATGAAATGGTAATGCAACTTGCTGAATTGACTAAGCAAGTCAAACTCCTTACGACCAATAACCAGCCAACTCATAAGGTATGTGGAATTTGTGGTATTTATGGGCATAATGCTAACACTTGTTCTTTGTCTTGTGATTCTTACATAGGTGGTGAACAAGAACAAGCTAATTTGATGGAGTCTTACCAACTTAAGCCAAGACATGATCCTTTTGCAAACACATATAACCCAGGTTGGAGAAATCATCCGGATTTCTCTTGGAAAACTGATAACAATCCAACATATGCTCAAAACTCAAGGCCAATTCAACATCAAATTCAAGCCATGCCACCTGATCAACCTAGAAGACCAACATTGGAGGAGAGCTTGAACACCTTCATTCAAGTCAGTGAAGAAAACCATGAGAGACATAATCAAAGGTTGGATTCCTTAGTAGCATCTATGAAGAGGGTAGAAATGCAAGTTGGACAACTTACAGAACACATGCAAGGACATCAAAAAGGAAAGCTGCCTAGCCAACCCGAGCAAGTAAAAGCTGTTATAGTCCTACGAATTGGTAAAATTATTAACAAACATTTTGATAATGAAAATTCTAATGATTTACCACTTGATGCAGAAAATGGGGAGTAAGAAGTTTCCAAAGAAGAACAAGCTAAAGATCCCCAACCTTCTAAGTATTCCGAGAAGAGCGAAGAGAAGAATTCAGCTTCTACTCTATCCCTCCATAAGGCAACCAAGACTTATAGGCCTCCAATTCCTTATCCGCATCGTTTAAGAGAAAATAAGAAAGATAAACAATTTTTTGAGATTTTTGAGATGCTTTCTAAGATTGATATTAACTTACCTCTTTTGGATGTTATTAGGAATGTACCATCATATGCAAAATTTTTCAAGGAACTCAACACCAAAAAGTGAAGATATGAGAAGAATGAGAAAGTCATGGTCTCAGAAGTTGCTAGTGCAATGTGATACGAACCCCGAGTATATTAAACTTGAAATTTTTCAAGGAACTCAACACCAAAAAGTGAAGATATGAGAAGAATGAGAAAGTCATGGTCTCAGAAGTTGCTAGTGCAATGTGATACGAACCCCGAGTATATTAAACTTGAGACCCAATATCTTTACGCATGGAAGCAACCTCTTGGAAAGCTAAATCAGATTCACCCAAATCTGCAACCCAATTTCAACTTGTGAAATAAAACCTTAGAATAAATACCCTCAAAGTAATTAGCTTTGATTGTAAGAACCTTGATTCAAGCAAGAATCAAAACAAGAGAAAACACTCTCAATTTAATTTCATTCGAAAAAGTAATTCCCCCTCCATGGGAGCATGTGGCTGAATATATAAGGGTACAAGAGATAAGTAACCCTAATTGGAGTGTTTAGTCACAAAATTAAACTTATTCTAACTTAAAATAAAATAAACTGAATTTGGGCTTAATAATTAGAGTTAACAGCCCAAACACATAACAAACTATAAATATATGTTTATAAATAAGACTAAAATAGGTAATGGGCTTGAACAGCAACTTAGCCCAAACTTACACATGGAATCCGAAACTTGCATCATGATGACGATATGATTTGAACTGCAATTAAAAGACTTGAACATGCTTGCTGAGCCTTGAGACATCATTCGAATATGGCCTTATACAAATTTGAGAAGTTGAATTTCGTAGAAGCTTTAATCTTTAGGTTTTGCCTTCTTGTATTTGTGTCAATGTTACCAAGCTCTGATTATTGTCTTGAAGTCCAAACTTGATATTTGACTCTTTCTTACACTCTTGAATTGTTGCAAGATCATCCCACAAACCTTGAATCATCCCATTCAATGCATCTTTGAATTTCTTTATTCTTGCTCTTGTAACGGGACCATTAGGTAGCTGAATTGGATCATTGCTCTTGTGTGCACCCGTATTTGCATCATTCCCTCGCTCCTAAAGATGATTCATCCACAAATCTTCACCATCTATATCAAAAGGAGAAAGCTCAGCCACATTAAAAGTTGCATTCACTGTATACTCACCAGGAAGATCCAATTTGTAGGCATTATCATTGATCTTCTCAACAACTTGAAAGGGACCATCTCCTCTTGGATGTAGCTTTGACTTCCTTTGAGTTGGAAACCTTTCCTTTCGCATATGTACCCAAACCCAATCACCAGACTCGAATACAATGCGCCTTCGTCCTTTGTTTACTTGGTTTGTAATTTGTTGATTCTTCTTTTCAATGTTCTTGCACACATCTGCATGTAGTTTTCTCACCAATTCTGCCTTCGTTTTCCCACCTAAGCTAATTCTTTCATCACAAGGTAAAGGAACTAAATCCAAAGGGGTTAGTGGGTTAAAGCCATAAACAATTTCAAACAGTGAAAAACCAGTAGTAGAATGCACAACTCTATTATATGCGAATTCAACAAATGGAATGCACTCTTCCCAATTCTTCAAATTCTTTTGGATAATAGCACGCAACATAGTTCCTAAAGTCCTATTCACAACTTCTGCTTGACCATCAATTTGTGGGTGACAAGTAGTAGAATATAACAATTTCGTACCCAATTTACTCCACAAAACTTTCCAAAAATGACTTAGAAACTTCACATCTCTATCACTAACAACAGTTTTTGGAATGCCATGCAAATGCACTACTTCCCTAAAGAACAGAATTGCAATTTAGTGGCATCATCAGTTTTATTACAAGGTATAAAGTGTGACATTTTGGAAAACCTATCAACCACTACAAAAATAGAATCTTTCCCCTTTTTCGATCTAGGTAAACCTAAAACAAAATCCATGAAAATATTAGTCCAAGGTTCACTAGAAACAGGTAAAGGAGTATACAAACCTTGATTTAAAACTTTGGATTTAGCTTGTTTACACACAACACATCTATCACAAACTCTTTGCACATCATTTTTCATTTTAGGCCAATAGAAGTGTTCATCTAAAGTGTTTAAAGTTTTTGTAATGCCAAAATGTCCCATTAAACCACCCCCATAAGACTCTTTTACAAGCAATTCTCTCAAAGAACAAATAGGTATGCACAATTTATTTTCTTTAAACAAAAACCCATCCATTCTATAAAACTTACCATATGCAGCTTTCTCACATACTTTGAAAATGCTAGAAAAGTCAGTATCATCATCATAAAGAGTTTTAATATGCTCAAATCCAAGCATTCTTGCATTTAAAGCATTAAGTAAAGTATACCTCCGTGAAAGTGCATTAGCCACAACATTGTCTTTACCTTGCTTGTATTTAATCACATAAGGAAAACCCTCAATAAATTAGACCCATTTGGCATGTCGTTTGCTCAACTTACCTTGACTTTTAATGAACTTCAAAGATTGATGGTCAGTATGAATAACAAATTCCTTAGGCCACGAGAAATGCTGCCAGTTTTCCAAAGCTCTAACCAAAGCATAAAGCTCTTCGTCGTAAGTAGGATAATTCAATGAGGTGCCGTGGAGCTTTTCACTAAAATAGGCAATTGGCCTCTTTTCCTGCATAAGAACAGCCCCAATGCCCAATCCTGATGCATCACATTCAAGTTCAAAAGTATTAGCAAAGTTAGGCAAAGCAAGAATGGGTGCCTTACAAAGCTTATCTTTCAATAAAGTAAATGCATGCTCTTGTTCTTTGTCCCACTTAAAAGTACAATTCTTTTTAATTACCTCTGTAAGGGGTGCCGCAATGGTGCTAAAATCTTTTACAAACCGTCTATAAAAACTAGCCAATTCATGAAAACTTCTTACCTCACTTACCGATTTAGGAATAGGCCAATTTTTTATAGCACTTACCTTCTCTTCATCAACTTCAATGCCTTGAGCACTTACCACGAAACCTAAAAACACAATTCGATCTAAACAAAAAGAACACTTTTTAATGTTAGCATATAATTTTCTTTCCTCAAAATATCAAGTACAGCCCTTAAATGTTCCACGTGTTCATTCAAATTTTTGGAATACACAAGGATATCATCAAAGTATACAACAACAAATTGTTCAATTAAATCTTTCAAAACATGGTTCATAAGGCTCATGAAAGTACTAGGTGTATTAGTTACACCAAAAGGCATAACTAACCATTCATACAGACCATATTTTGTTTTGAATGTAGTTTTCCACTCATCACCCTCTCTTATGCGAATTTGATGATACCCACTTTTCAAATCAATTTTACTAAAGATAGTAGAACCATATAATTCATCAAGCATATCATCTAGCCTAGGAATAGAATGGCGATACTTTACTGTAATGTTATTAATTGCACTACAATCAACACACATACGCCAAGAGCCATCTTTCTTAGGTACCAACAGAACAGGAATAGCACATGGACTCATACTTTCTCTAACATATCCCTTGGTTAACAACTCCTCAACTTGCCTTTGAAGCTCTTTTGTCTCCTCGGAATTACTCCTATACACTGGTTTATTTGGAATTGAAGCTTCAGGAATAAAATCGATCTGATGCTCGATACCCCTAATGGGCGGCAATTCATTGGGTACCTCCTCGGGAAAAACATCTTCATAAGCCTGTAAAAGAGAAACAAATGCAGTAGGCAAAGAAGTATTAAGGTCATTAGTGTTTAAGTAAAGTTCCTTGTACATATACAAGTATACTTTTGTTGGAAAACCAAGCCGCCCTAATATCACTCCTTTTTGCATAAAAGTTCACTTGTTTCCTTTTACACTCAATTGTTTCTTTTTCCTCCACTCTTTTTCCCTCATTTGAATTCTGCCTCTCTCCATTCAAACTCATTTTTTTTTCTTTCTCATTATTTTTGCCACTCTTTTCTTTCACAAACCCTATCCTTTACAAGACACCTAGTATAGAAGAGATTCTCTCTTTGATCACATTCTTCCTGTTGGACTTGCATATTCAAAACCTTCTTGATACAAGAGCCTTACCACTTTCTGCCATAGTAAATTGATCATCCCCTTCTTCATCACTTGCATCTTCAAGAGTTGGCATCGTCTCTTGTTCATTCTCCTCTTCACTGGCCGAATAGTATTCTCCCTCAAGCATGAATATGGTTCTTTGATTTGGGCAATCCCGCTTGTAATGTCCTACATCTTGACATTTAAAACATTTAATATTTCTGGTGTTAGTAGTAAATCAAGCTTACCCTTGTCTTTGCTTGAGTTGGATGTTTTGGGAAACTCTTTGGATTCAATTTTAGGCTTGGATGACGAAGCTTTATCATCTTTTCTCCAATTTGATTTGAATGAAGAAGTATAGGAGGAAAACTGACTTGTACGACCTCTCTTTTTTAGTTGCTTCTCAACCTTCAATGCAAGGTGAAGCAAGTCTTCTAGCTCCATATATGGCTGCAATTCAACCACATTAGAAATGTCCTTGTTCAAACCATTGAGGAATCTTGCCATTGTAGCTTCATTATCTTCCTCTACATTTGCTCTTATCATTGCTACCTCCATCTCCTTGTAATATTCCTTAACACTCTTAAACCCTTGACTGAGATTTTGAAGTCGATTATACAATTCTCTATAGTAGTAGCTTGGTACAAATCTCTTGTGCATGATGGATTTTAGATCTCTCCACTCTTCAATGGGCCTTTCCCTATTTCTCCTTCGCTTTTGCTTAGTATCATCCCACCAAGTAATAGCATAAGCTTCAAAAACAGCCACGGCAAGCTTCAACTTCTTCGATTCACTGTAGTCATTGCAATCAAACACTAATTCAATCTTTGTTTCCTAATCCAAGTATGCTTCAGAATCCATTCTTCCATAAAATGGTGGAATTTTCAGTTTGACCCCACTGTTGCTATTGTTATTGTTTCTTACCCTTGGTCTCACCTCTTCTTCCTCTCCACTGTCATCAAGCGATTCACTATCATTAAAGCTATCATCTAATTGAGCTCTTCTCGGAACTCACCTAGTTTGCATGGTTGGATTAGGAGCAGTAGGTGGCTGCCCTCTTATGGCTGAAACCTCCAGCCTCTCCGTTCTGTCAACCAACTCTCCATATTTTCTATCCATGGCTTGCAACAACTCGGTTAAGGCTTGGAATCGATCTATCTCACCTTGTGAATTTCTTGCTTGTCCACTCATCCTGCTAGACAGTTAGTAAAGCAAAAGAATAATTTTCTCACTTCACTCCCTCACGTGTTTCACTCAAATAATGTTATCACTCAAGTTCGCTTGTGTTTCACACTTAATTTATGGCTTTTCTCTAGATAAGCTCACACTAAGCCTTTTTTCACTCTAATTCTCTTATTAAGATTAGTTGCAAAAATTGAAATTTATACAAACTTACTAAATACAATGAAAAGTAAAATAAAACTAATTTAGATAGGCAACAAATTGGGAAAGCACAAAGACTAGGAAATAGATTTTAGAAATGATAAAGGAAATATTAAGACCAAAGAAAAAAAGAATTCAATACAGGAATAAGAAAGTCAACCAAAAATTATGGAAAGATTAGGAAGCAAACCCTATCTTATTTTGGAATGTAGGCTTGATTTGGTCGAACTCCTTAAAGTAATCTGATTTTTTTTTTTATTTTGCTTATTTTCGTTCAACACCTGCCCCCCCCCTTTTTTTTTCTTCTCTTGGCCAAATGCTCTGCTTTTCTCTTCTTTTTTTTTAATTTTTTTTTTACTTCCAAACACTTAGGAGTGACTAAACAAAAATAAATAAAAGAGACACAAAAGAAACGAATTAGACAAAGACTAAATCAACCGAATTGGAGATTGATATAACCCAAACTTGACTTGCTGTGAATTGAAAGGAAACCCTCTTCTTTTTTTTTTTGATATAATAGACACAAAAAAATGAAAATAAATGGAATTGAAGCAAAACAGACTCAGAAATTAAAGAAACAAGAAATCAAACTGACACATGGAATCCGAAACTTACATTATGATGATGATCTGATTCGAACTACAATTAAAAGACTTGAACATGCTTGCTTAGCCTTGAGACATCATTCGAATATGGCCTTATACAAATTTGAGAAGTTGAATTCCGTAGAAGCTTTAATCTTTAGGTTTTGCCTTCTTGTATTTGTGTCAATGTTACCAAGCTCTGATTATTGTCTTGAAGTCTAAGCTTGATATTTGACTCTTTCTTACACTCTTGAATTGTTGCAAGATCATCCCACAAACCTTGAATCATCCCATTCAATGCATCTTTGAATTTCTTCATTCTTGCTCTTGTAACGGGACCATTAGGTAGCTGAATTGGATCATTGCTCTTGTGTGCATCCGTATTTGCATCAGTTACCTTTATTTCTCCACAATTGTTTAGCCATTGAAGTCGGTACGGTCGTGGATGTTTCATGACAGGTAAAGACAACTTCTCCACTAATTCGATGCTCGCCACGTTGGTGCAACTTCCTCCATCAATTATAACGCTACAAACTTTGTTGTTAACGAAACACCGAGTATGAAACAAGTTTTCCCGCTGATCATTTTCTGCCTTAACTTGTGCGCTAAGAGCTCGTCTTACTACTAATAATTCTCCTTATGCAGCATATTGCCCTTCGTAGTTATTTTCAAGAGATGGCGTATCTTATATTTCATCTTCTTCTTCTCCTTCCGACTCAATCTCCTCTTGAGTATTAATCACTATTACCCTTTTATTTGGGCATTGGCTAGCTATATGACCTCTGCCTTGACATTTAAAACACTTAATGTCACGATTTGTTGAAGTTGTGGATTCAATATTACCTTATTTTTGCTGCACAACTTGTTTAGCATCCTTAGAAGCTTCGGAATTATACTCTATTAATGGAAATTCCTGCCATTTAGGAGTTAATCTCCATAAGTTTGTAGCAGTCGTGCTTGCTCCTCTCCTAGCCATGTTTCTTCGCTTCGATTGTTGCTCAACTTTATGGCTTGATCATATCTGCCAACTCTACATAATGTTGCATTTCTACCACCTCTGTGGTCTCACGATTTAAACTATGTAAGAATCTAGCCATGGTAGCTTCTCTATCCTCTTCTACATTTGCTCGGATCATAGCAACCTCTATCTCTTTGTAGTATTCATCTACACTTTTAGATCCTTGAGTTAGACGCTGCAAGTTGTTGAACAACTCCCGATGGTAATAGCTTGGAATGAAACGTCTTCTCATTATTATTTTTATCTCGTCCCACGTTTCAACAGGACGTTCTTGATTTCTTCTCTTATTCTTCAACAATTGATCCCACCAAATAATAGCATAATCAGTAAATTCATGGCTGCAAGTTTTACCTTTTTGATTTCGGAATAATTGTGACAATCGAAAACTATTTTTATTTTCTTCTTCCACTCTAAATAAGCTTTAGAATCGTTTCTACCTTAGAACGGTGGAATTTTTATCGTAATACTTCCTAAATCATCATCCAACTTAGGTCTACCCAACCTAACTTCTCTATTCTCATAACTATGCAAAACAAAGTTAGAAACCTCACAAGCACTCCCTCACGTGTTTTCACTTACTCTCGTGTTTGAGCACTCAAATGTTCTCACACTTGCACACTCTTAATCAAAATTTCAGTGGCAATTTTAAGATGAGAAGCAACCAAAACAAATCACAAGATTCAATAAGCAATTCTTAAGAAATTATGCAAGCAATGACAATATTGGATCAAGAATAAGGAATATTAAGCCAGTACTACAAGAAATTATGAATATAATAGATAACAACAATTCTCTCTCTCTCTTTTCTTATTTCTCTTTTTTTTGCTTTATTTCTTTTTTTTAGGAAGTAAAAATGAAAATATGAACTAAAAATAAATTGAAGGAAATAAAATACAAAAATGGAATTTGGACCAATCAAGAAGGAATTTGGCCACAATATATATAATTTTTTTTGTATTTCTTTTTTTTTTTTTAGAATTCTAATTGAAGAAGTAAAGGAACAACAAAGATGTAAAGGATAATTTAAACTTGCCTTGAAATTAAAGCTCTGATACCAAATGATATGAACCTCGCCAATAGTGTGACAAAAGCCAATGCCGAATGTAGTAAAGAACCCCAAGATTTTCCCAAGATGCAAGTTTATTAAGTCTTGACCTGATACCTATCTAGATAAAAACCAAAACTACGATTTACTCAAACGCCACAACAATTTTTAAGAAAACACTTAAAAATCTGGATGATAAGTTTGGTTGTTTTGAATGTCACAAGAAATTAAACTTGAAGAGTTCAAGAACAAGAACTTGTAAGAAATAACTTAACACTCAAATTGCTTGTCTCATTTCAAGAAATGAAAGCCTTTTTATAGGCAAATACAAAAGGAAAATATCAAAAGTTAGGTTATCAATTTTACCTAACAATTTGACATAATAAATTCAAACTTTATGACTTTTAAAACCTACAAATTTCAAACATGAAGACGTAAGCAATAACGTCGAATGTGAATGATGTAAGTGATTACATCATTTTAAATTCTTAAAATTACATAAATGGACTATAATTTTTGAGCATTTTCATATTAATCTTCTTGGACTCCGATCACTTGAATGATGTTCATTGAGCCTAATTTTTCAAGACGTGTATTTTCAATTGTATTTGAATCACACATCTTTGTAATTAGTCTATTTAAGACACTTTCCAATGTCTTGGCTCTAGCTCTTGTAATCGGTCCACTCGGCACGCTTAGCGAATCATATAGATGTTGTAATTGAGTGTCTCCAACCTTATGTCTGAGACTCCCCTCTTGTTTACGTGGTTGCACAATTTCGTTTGCATCACTTCATGATCTGCGGTGGTTCATTCCCATCTTCATTTTCCTCAAACACAACTAGAACATAAACTTCATTTCCTAAATTCAACTCCTTTCGACATTCCGATATGACAAGCAAATTGTTTCCCTCCCCTTTTACAGGTTTAGGAATATTTTCCATCTTCAATGAACCCGAAACTATCTTTGTTCCATCTTTAACAAAAGTATCATATTGCCAAGGTCTTACCAAAAAGTAAATGACAAGCATCCATGGGCACAACATCACACCAAACTTCATCCATATATTTTCTTCCAATTGAAAACGAAGCAAAACAACGTTTATTTACCTTTATCTCACTGCCCTTTCGAAGCCAAGAAAGTTTGTATGGTTGAAGATGTTCTCCACCATTTTAGTAGACAGCACATTCTCAAAGCTGCCACCATCAATGATGACATTACAAACCTTGCCATTAAAAGTACATCTTGTGGGAAAAATGTTCTTTCACAACCAATTTTCTCCTTCAAATGCAATGCTCAAACTTCACCGAATAACAAGGGATTCGCCATAATGAACATATGCAACATCATCTTCTTCTACTTCTTTTGGAACTTCAGCATCAAATTGTGGACCTCCCTCAATTTCTTCATCAGCATCTTCTTCAACTAGTGTGATAATTTTGCGATTAGGACATTCGGAAGCAATATGCCCAACAACTTGAAATTTGAAGCATCGTTGAGAATTCGTGCTTGGTTGCTGCTTAAATCCCACATCATTCTTGGCAGGAATCTTGGTTGTTGATTTCACGGTAGAAGTATTTTTGGAAATGGAGGTGTTCCCATGATTGGAAGTAATGTCACAGGCTGAAAAACGAGTCCCACTCCCTCGTGCTTCTCTTTGTTGCTTCTCCACCTTTAGAGCCAGTCTGTACACATCATTGTAGCTCTAATAAGATTACAATTGGACTATATTTTCAATTTCTAATCTCAATCCTCCTAAATAACGAGCAATTGTTTGTTCTTCTGGCTCAACAATATCACACTTCAACATAAAGTGATCAAATTCAGCATTATATTCTTCCACAAACAGATCTTTTTGCTTGAAATTGTGAAAATTTAAGAAAATATCTTGTCCATAATTTTCCGGTAAGTATTTTTGCTTGAGTTTCCTCTTCATCTTTTCCCAAGTGACAATTTTACCTCTTCCTTCACGTACTCTTTGTCTCTTCAGATTTTCCCACTATAAAGATGCATGCTTCTTTAATTTGATGGCAACAAACTTCACCTTCATATGCTCAGGAACATCCTTGAACTCAAAGATTCGTTCAATGGTGTAGAGCCAATCAACAAATTCTTCTGACTGCATCCTTCCTTCGAAATCTAGAATATCAACTTTTATATTGAAATCTTTTTCAAAATGAAAGTTTCGAAATTTTCTTGGGTGTGGGGGAGTGCTGCTGCCACTTGACAAACGACTTGGAAAATGATGAAAAGAATTTAAGCCCTCTTCTTCTTCACTAAGAGCTTCATGGACAGGTTCTATGTACTACTGAATTCTTTTTTGATTTTAAAATGCCTCCAATCATTGTTGAAGTTGCTGGATTTGCCTCCTCGTTACTGCCATTAGAGCATCACGAGGATCAACTTGTGTCTTTGAAGGACCTTTCTCAAATTATTTTTGGCAACGACGGGTAGCCATGGAACCTTGAGCTCTGATATCAAATTGATACCGAAAAATGGAGGTATATGGGAAAATTAATGTTTGCTAAGGAAAAAATAGAATATTAAGCTCTATTCCTAATATTAACAACAAAGGGATACAGAAACACTACCCTAAAATTATTATTAAAAGTTTATAAAGTTTCAAAGAAAACACTCACTACTTTATGAAAAATTCTCCAAAAGATACAAAGTATAAAATACAAGAATTTTATTAAACTTAACTCAAAACAACTTGATTCCAATACTATAAGCTTAAAGCCTTTATATAGGCTCTTACCAAGAAAGAAATGTCAAAGATTAGGCCAACAACTCTTAGGAATTTCAATGTTTAGGCCAACAACCATTACCTAACTTTAACAAGTTAATACAAACATTTAAAATTCTTTGAAAATAACTAAAACAATTAAGATTTTGAATTACAACTCACTAAATCCTTCTATCATCTAGAAATTAAATAAAACAGATTGAATTTAAACTAAAAAATCTTTGAATTCTGTGCATCCTGATTCTGCTTTGAAAATGAACATGTTATGAAGAAGTTATCATAACATTGGTTGAGGATCAATACGGTGCATTTAATTTTAAAAATGGAAAAGTTGTAAATGCACGATTTTCAGGGCCAAAATCGTCAAAAGGGAAGCAAACTAGAAAAACGATTTTATATCAACATAGGCCACACGTATTGTTACTCACCATCATGTGTGGATTCTCTCACGGTGTATTTGATTTAAAAAATGGAGAAGTTGAAAATGTACGATTTTCGGGGCCGGAATTGTCAAATGAAAAGCGGACTCGAGAAACAACTTCGTATTGAGACGGGCCACATATATTGCTACTCACCATTACGTAAATATCAACATGGCGCATTTTATTTCGAAAATGGAAAAGTTTGTTACAATATACGATTTTTGGAGCTGGAATCATCAAACAAGAAAGCAGACTCGAAAAACGATTTTGCATCGAGACGGACTGCAGGTTTTGCTACTTACTGATGAATGTTTAAAAGTGTAGGTTTATTAAGAGAAATATTATGATTTACACTTAATAATGTCCTTCTATTCCCCAATAATGAAGCATATTCCTTTATATTGAATTGTAAAACATGAATTGGACTAAATAGTTGGTTTTGCGCAGGTTTTGTATAATGAGCGTATCTTTCAATCCAAATCATCAATTGATACGATTCTTGGGCTAGACAAACATAAAATCATCATTTCACAACTTTGTAAGCCAAAGGTTGGACCAGTTCGAGCAATTAATGGGACGAAATTGGGCTTCAACAGAACTCAAGCGCATCTTTGAACCAGCCCAATATGCTTCCGTATTTGGGCCGTATCTCCCTAAATATGTAACGAAAAATCACATAGTTGGATGATCTAGAAAGCTGAGAAAGGGATCTAAATTGTTTATGTTTTATACTTTCTCAAATTTCAACTGGTCGGTTGCCAAAAGGAGCTATCATTCTAGAAGGGAGGTGGAGAAATGCGACTTGAACATCTCTGCCTATTTTCAACACAACTCAGGGTCTAAAATATAAATAAGAGCAAAATATGAACCATTAGAAAGATGAGTCATCCACCTACAACTTTGAAGAAGGATGCTTTATGAAATTCGGTGGTTTTCATGATCAAAAATATGTTGGAAGTTGGTAAAGCGTGATTAATTAAAAATTGACCAAATTATGTTCACACATGTGGAATGTCTTTTGTTTTACCTATATAAAGGAAGACGTGGAAGTGAGTAGGGAGATCAGTTTTTTGTTTTTCCATTTCTATTTTATTGTTGTAATTTGAATTTCAATGATGTATTTCTAATTTTGGAATTAGGGGTAAGGGTGAACTTTTGATGATTTTATAGTTTTGTTCTTTGATCATTTATTTGTTCTTCATTGTTAATCTTTTTATTGATTGAGTACTATATTTTGCAAGTGATTTTGAATTGTTAGAAACCTTGATTCATTGTTAACAAATGGTACATTGAATACTTGGATATCTTCTATATATCAAGAGTAAGACAACTTCTAGTTTTTCACCATCAACTAAAAGGTAAGTCTTTTAATTTCTTTGTGCTTAAATGTTTTGTTTTCATCATCCAATTAAGATCACTTCTTTTGATTCTTAATTGTATTTTTCTTTAAAAAAAAGGATCAAGAATAAGTTCTATACAAATCATTAAAATGGATCCCTAATGCCCTAATATATAATAATATAGAATTTAAATTTGACAATAAGCAAATTCACTCCATTGGAATATTTGGATTTGTAATATTTAGACCTTTGGACTTGTAGACTTAATATAACATATTCCCTGTGGACCGACACTCGGACTTCCGAACTTTATTACTTGAGACAACCTATACTTGGGAGTTACAACCTTTAAGTTGTAGCAAGTTTTTGGCGCCGTTGCCGGGGAATACGGTTTGTATAAAGTTTACTAGTTCTTGTTTAATTTTCTTTTACTAACTTTAACCTCTAACTCTAACTCTAACTCTAACTTCAACTTCAATATATATTTTTTTAACTTACTTGTTGTTATTTATTTTATTGAGAGGCTCAGCCGCCCATTTATATTTATATTATGGTTGGTTCTACACATACCACCTAATTTTTGTTCATGGTAAGCTTTGCCACCTTTCTTAATTTTTTTTATTACGTATTGTGTTGTTATTTTCATTTACAATAATTTTATTAAGAGGAAGGTTATACCACCTCTTTTCTTTTCTTTTCTTTTTTTTTTTTTTATTTGTTTTATTGTGCTAACATTTTATTGTATTGTGTTTTATTATTATTATTATTATTTTTATGCTTGGATGGTATCGTGATCCTCATTCTCATTGATTGGTGAAAGGTAATTCTGAAACCTCCTTTGAAAATTTGTTTGATTCATCTTCAAACTTACACACAACTAACACTATGGCTGAAAATGAAAGTATTCATAGAAAAAATGAAAATCATCATGTTCGAACTATGCGTGAATATTTGTAACCTTCTCGAAATTCATCTCCTTCATGCTTTATTTTTCCACTTAATGCAAATAACTTCAGATTTAAGCCCGGTATGATTCCTTTACTTCCTAATTTCCATGGCTTAGAGTCTGAGAGTCCTTATTTACATTTGAAAGAATTTGAGGAAGTATGTGCCACATTTATGGATCAAACATGTAGTGAAAAAATAATTAAGCTAAAATTGTTTCCTTTTTCTTTAAAAGATAAAGCAAAAACATGGCTTAATTCATTAAGACCTAGATCTATAGGCACATGGCAAGAAATGCAAACCAAGTTTTTAAAGCAATTTTTTCCAATATATAAAACGAATGCTTTCAAGAGACAAATTCAAAATTTTTGTCAAAAAGGAAATGAAACATATTTTCAATGTTTGGAAAGATTTAAAGACTTGTTGAATTCATGCCCACACTATGGTTTTGAAAAATGGCATACAATAAGTTTCTTTTACGAAGGGTTAACACCAGAGACAAAACAATTTGTTGAAACAATGTGCAATGGTGAATTTTTAGACAAAGACCCAGAAGAAGCTTTAGAGTATTTAGATCATTTAACTGAGAACTCTCAATCCTGGCAAACCACTAGTTCCTCTGAAAATTCAATTAGATCTAATATGACTAGTTCTAGTGGGGGTAAATATAATTTGAGTCAAGAAAATGATCTAAGTGCTAGAATTACAAATTTAACGAGAAAAATTGAAGCCATGGAATTAAGGAAAGTTAAAGAGGTCAAATCTGTGCATAATGATGAAATTTGTGAAATTTGTGAAGTCATGGGACATTCCACTCAAGATTGTCCAAATATTCCTATTTTTAAAGAAGTGTGCATGACCAAGCAAATTCTATGAATTCCTTCAAAAAGCCTTTTTCCTCTAATTCTCCATATTCTGAAACATACAATCCTGATAGAGAAATCACCCAAATTTTAGTTGGAGAAATGATAATCATGCCCATCCACCACCTCAAAGACCTTCAAATTTTCCATCATACCATTCACCACATTTGAAAACTCTTGAGGAAACATTGCAAACATTCATGCAAGGGCAAACAAGCATAAACAATCAAACATCACAAGCCATTGATGATATCAAGAATACACTTTCAACATTGACCTCAACTTTGCGCAGTCAAGAGAAAGGTAAATTTCCTGCTCAACCACAGCTAATTCCAGCAGGTCAATTTCATGTAAGTGATTCTAGCTCAAATGGCACACAGCACGAGAATGCCAACTTTATCACTACTCTCCGAAATGGTAAGGTCATTGATAAAACCATTTCTTTGAAAGAGATTGAACCTAAAGAACCATCAAAATTAGTGAGTGAGGAAAATAATGTTGAACCTAAGATATGTGATGTTAAAAAATGTCCTATCCCTGCTCCTTTTCTTCAAAAATTGCAACCAATTCAAAAGTTGAACCAAAATTCTGAAATTTTTGAACTTTTTAAGCAAGTCAAAATTAACATTCCTTTATTAGATGCAATTAAGCAAGTTCCTTTGTATGCCAAAATTTTGAAAGATTTATGCACTGTTAAAAGGAAACTTAATGTTCAAAAGAAAGCATTTTTAACTGAGAATGTTAGTTCGATTATTCAACAAAACACTCCACCAAAATATAAAGATCCTGGTTGTCCCATCATTTATTGTGTAATTGGAAATTTTAGGATAAACCATGCTTTACTTGATCTTGGTGCAAGTGTTAATTTGTTGCCATATTCAGTATATGAGCAATTAGGTTTAGGTGAGCTTAAACCTACTTTTACAACACTTCAACTTGCTGATCGTTCTATGAAAATACCACGAGGAATACTTGAGGATTTGTTAGTCCAAGTAGATAAATTTTACTTTCTGTAGATTTTATTGTCTTAGACACACAATCTGTTTCTAACTCAAGCACCCAAATTCCTGTCATATTAGGACGTCCATTTCTTACTACATCTAATGCAATAATCAATTGTAGAAATGGAGTTCTAAAATTATCCTTTGGAAACATGACATTGGAAATGAATGTGTTTAATATTTGCAAGCAACCTAGTGAAAATAATGACATGCATGAAGTTAGTTATATCGAGGAACTCGTTCATGACTACTTTAATGTTTCATCTTTTTCTGATCCATTGGATGCTTGTTTAAATGGTTGCAATGATTTCAATTTTGATGAAAATTTTGAAGTATCTCATATTTATTCTCTTTTAAAATCTTCTCAGGTTTTGAAAGTTAATGGATGGAGACTAAAATTTGAAGACTTACCTCAACGAGCTGATAAACCGATGCCATCGAGTGTTCAACCACCAAAACTTGAATTGAAACCATTACCATCTGACCTCAAGTATGCTTTCTTAGGTGCTAATGAAACTTTTCCGGTGATAATTTCTTCTAAACTCAGTGCTCTTCAAGAATGTAAGTTGCTCGAAATTCTAAGATTGCATAAATATGCCTTAGGATGGACAATAGCTGACATAAAAGGAATTAGTCCTTTGATTTGCACACATAAGATATATTTGGAAGATAATGCCAAATCATCTAGACAAATGCAACGTAGGCTGAATCCTAATATGAAAGAGGTATGGGTAAGTCCTACACAAGTTGTACCTAAGAAATCTGGAGTTACTGTAGTCAAAAATGAATTAATTCCAACTAGAACAATTACTAGCTGGAGAATGTGCATTGACTATAGGAAACTCAATTCAATGACTAGGAAAGACCATTTCCCGTTACCATTCATGGATCAAATGTTAGAAAGGGTAGCTGGACATGCATTTTATTGTTTCCTAGATGGGTATTCTGGGTATAACCAAATTGAAATTGCACCTGAAGACCAAGAAAAGACCACTTTCACTTGTCCATTTGGAACTTTTGCATATAGAAGGATGCCATTTGGATTGTGTAATGCACCAGCTACATTTCAAAGATGCATGCTTAGTATTTTTAGTGATATGGTTGAACGATTTCTTGAAATTTTCATGGATGATTTTTCTGTGTTTGGTGATTCATTTGATGATTGTTTATCTAACTTGGAAAAAGTTTTGATTAGGTGTGAAGAAAAGAATCTTCTGCTTAATTGGAAAAAATGTCATTTCATGGTCACAAATGATATTGTACTTGGTCACATTGTCTCATCAAAAGGGATTGAAGTAGATAAATCTAAAATTGAATTAATTGCCAATTTACCTGTTCCTAAGTCTGTTAAAGATGTTAGATCATTTTTAGGACATGCTGGTTTTTATAGAAGATTTATCAAAGACTTTAGTGTCATATCAAGACCATTGTGCAATCTCTTATTAAAAGATGCTCTCTTTGAGTGGACTGAGTCATGTCAAGAAGCTTTTGTCAAACTTAAAACCATGCTAACATCTGGTCCTATCATGCAGCCTCCAAATTGGACTTTACCTTTTGAAATCATGTGCGATGCTAGCGATTATGCTGTTGGAGCTGTTTTATGACAACGAAAGGACAAGAAACCGTATGTGATTTACAATGCTAGTAAAACCTTAAATAGTGCTCAAATGAATTATTCTACCACTGAAAAGGAATTACTTGTAGTAGTATTTGCATTGGATAAATTTTGATCTTATCTTGTTGGCTCACCCATTGTGATTTATAGTGATCATGCAGCATTAAAATATCTTCTTTCAAAAAAGGATGCTAAATCTAGATTGATTAGGTGGATTCTACTACTTCAAGAATTTGATCTCACAATTCAAGACAAAGAGGGAGTACAAAATGTGATTGCCGATCACTTGTCAAGACTCATGTTTGAAGAATCGACTAAGACAACGCCGATTAATGATAATTTCTCTGATGAGCAACTTTTCAATGTTTCTATTTTACCTTGGTTTGCTGATATTGTCAATTTTCTTGTTATAGGTCAAATGCCAAATCATTGGAATGCTCAAGATAAAAAGAAATTTTTAAAGGAGTTACTTTCCCGGTCAAGTGGCGGATAACAGTACTCCGTGACTCTTCAAGTCGGTTCTTTCAGTTGCCCAAAATTACTGATACTCTTTTTTTCTCTCACTTCTTTTTCTATTCTTTTCTTTCATTATAGATGTCATTCTTTCTAGATTGCAAACATATTTTCCTTCTTTTCCTAAAGATGTTCTACGAAAAATGTATCAAGCTAGGTATGCAAGATTAAGAATGCTTGTGCAAAAAGGTATTCCTGAAGATGTGCGATGGATAATTGAAGCAAAGGTACGTTTAACAGGTGAGTTTTCTGATTCATTTGTTTCACGCATGCCTGGTTTAGGTAAGAGCTCTTTTGCAAAGAAACGAAAGCGAAAAGGTTACAAGTGTGTCACAATTGTGCACGTTCAACCTGTAACAAGCGATGTCGTTCTCTAGGCATGGTGTCTACTAATAGAGAAGAAAAAATTAAATTCATCAAGGATGGACTGAGTAAGGAGTCTTTAGATAACATCTTATTGACTCTTGAGACGCATCCTAGTGGATATGTGCAACGTGAAATTCTCAATTTGTATACATTATTTCAAAAAGAACGTGATCGTTATAGTCTTGGGAATCTGACTTTAAAAGACCCTGTTTGCCAATTTGTAAGAAAATTGGATGGGAAGCCAATCCTCGACCCATAGAGGGCGTTTAAGTCATTACTGGATGTAAAACCAGAGGAAGATGTGAGCCACAATCACAACTATCTATAAATATTTACTTTTAGCTGTCATTGTTGAAATTTTTATGTTTTAGATTCCTATATTAGCTGTTATCTTTGACATTTTTACATTTTTAAATTTTAACTTTTATGACAACAGCTGGCTTACCTCTATTGGTTTCATTAATGCATTCTCTTTAAGTTGTATAAATGCAGGACCTCACTTCTTTATTTTCATAAGAAATTTGAATCACTGACAAGGGTAAAAGACTGCAAAAAAAAATGAAAGGAGCTTCTGCTCATCAAATTAAAACTATTTTTATTTTTTGTGGGTCAAGTTCTGGGAAAGGTGAAGAGTTTGTAAAAGCAGCAGACAACCTGGGTCGAGTTTTAGCTAAGCGAAAATTTAACCTAGTGTATGGAGGAGATAGCCTTGGGTTAATGGGGTAGCCTTTAAGTTACGAGAAATTGACTTGAAAAATGACTTTGTATCGAGACGGACCACATGTTATCACTACTACCATCGAGTGAATATTCAAAAGATATTTTTTATTTCGAAAATAGAGAAGTAGAAAATAAGCGATTTTCGGGGCTGGAATTGTCAAACGGGAAACTAACTTGAAAATGATTTTGTATTAAGACGGACCACATGTATTGTCTCTCACTGTCATGTAAGGATCATCATTGTACATCTCATTTCGAAAATGAAGAAGTTGGAAATGCACGATTTTCGGGGCCAGAATTGTCAAAGAGGAAACGAACTTGAAAAACGAATCTGTACCGAGACGAACCACAAGTATTGCTACTCACCATCATGAGAGGATCATCACGGTGTATTTTATTTAGAAAACGAAGAAGTTGAAAATATACGATTTTCGAGGCCGAAATTGTAAAACGGGAAATGGACTCAAAAAATGACTTCGTATCGAGACGGACCACATGTATTGCGACTCACCATCGCGTGAGGATTCTCACGGTGCAATAGTTGGAAAATATAGAACTTGAAAAAGCACGATTTTCGGGGTTGGAATTGCCAAATGGAAAATTGACTTGAAAAATGACTTTGTATCGAAACGGACCACATGTATCACTACTTACCATCGAGTGAATATTGAAAAAGTGTTTTTTATTTCGAAAATAGAGAAGTAGAAAATAAGCGATTTTCGGGGCTGGAATTGTCAAACGAGAAACTAACTCGAAAACGATTTAGTATTGATACGGACTACACGTATTACCTCTCACTATTATGTGAGGATCATCACTGTATATCTCATTTCAAAAATGGAGAAGTTGGAAATACACAATTTTCGGGGCCAGAATTGTCAAACAGGAAATGAACTCGAAAAACGAATCTATACCAAGACAAACCACAAGTATTGCTACTCACCATCATGTGAGGATCATCACGGTGTATTTTATTTAGAAATGAAGAAGTTGAAAATATATGATTTTCGAGGCCAAAATTGTAAAACAGGAAACGGACTCGAAAAACGACTTCGTATCGAGATGAACTACATGTATTGCTACTCACCATCATGTGAAGATTCTCATAGTATATTTTATTTCAAAAATGGAGAAGTTGAAAGTTCACGATTTTCGGGGCCGAAATTGTCCAACGTGAAGCAGACTCGAGAAATGACTTCATATTGAGATAGGCTATGCATATTGCTATTCATCATCACGTGAATATCAACATGGTGTATTTTATTTAGAAAATGTAGAAGTTAAAAATATACAATTTTCGGGGCAGGAATTGTCAAACAGGAAGCAGACTCGAAAAATGACTTCGTATTGTCACGGACCACACGTATTGCTGCTCATCATCATGACATGGGAGTGTCCAAACATTTAAAGCAAAACTTAAGTGCCAATAAGTTCAAGAAGATTATCCTAATTTACTAAGTTGTGAAAACACTGTCAGAGGGGCAATTTCAAAATTTAAACTATATTCACTAAAGTAATATTTCAGAAAGAGGTTGGTGCCACAGGAAAGTTGAAAAAGTAAACTTTTTATAGAATTTTATGGTTTTGGCATTCGAAGTTCTCTAGAGAAATTTATGATAACTTCTTCACAATATGTTCATTTTCAAGGCAAATCTGGATAAACGAATTTTAGAGATTTTTTAGCATAAATTCAATGTGTTTTGTTTAATTTTTAGATGATAGAAGGATTTGGTGAGTTGTAATTTAAAGTCTTAGCTATTTTAGTTTATTTTCAAAGAGTTTTAAATATTTGCATAAGTTTGTCAAAATTAGGTAATGGTTATTGACCTAACCATTGAAATTTTTAGTAATTGTTGGTCTAATCTTTGACATTTTTTTCCATGTAAGAGCCTATTTAAAGGCTTTAAGTATGTAGTATTGAGATCAAGTTTTTTTAAGTTGAGTTTAATAAAAGTTCTTGTGTTTTATACAAATGAAGTTGTTCAACTACTTAAACAAGAGGAGAACCTCAGACATAAGGTTGGAGACACTCAATTACAGCATCTATATGATTCGCTAAGTGTGCCAAGTGAACTGATTACAAAAGCTAGAGTTAAGACATTGGAAAGTGCCTTAAATGAACTAATTACAAAGATGTGTGATTCAAATACAATTGAAGATATAAGTCTTGAAGAATTAGGCTCAGTGAACATCATTCAAGTGATCAGAGTCCAAGAAGACTAATATGAAAATGTTCAAAAATTATAGCCTATTTATATGATTAAAAGAATCTTAAAATGATGTAATCACTTACATCATATACATTCGACGGCATTACTTACGTCATATATATATATATATATATGATGTCATTGCTTATATTTTCATGTTTGAAATTTGTAGGTTTTAAAAGTCATAAAGTTCGAATTTATTTTGTCAAATTGTTAGGTAGGATTAATAGCCTAACTTTTGACATTTTTCCTTTGTATGTGCCTATAAAAAGGCTTTCATTTTTTGAAATGAAACAAGCAATTTGAGTATTAAGTTATTTCTTACAAGTTCTTGTTCTTGAACTCTTCAAATTTAATTTCTTGTGGTGTTCAAAACAACCAAACTTATCATTTAGATTTTTAAGTGTTTTCTTAAGGGTCATGGTGTGGCATTTGAGTAAATTATAATCTTAATTCTTATCTAGATAAGTATCGGGTCAATTGAATTCAAATAGGATGAATAAAATATAGAGTACAAAATTAAATTAATTTAACCACAGGAATTCTTATTTGATAAGGATTACTATTGTTTAAGAAAAAGGAATCCTCATATCAGAAAATGGAGGTGTATGGGAAAATTAATGTGTTGTCTTTGCATTCAAACTAAACACATAAGATGGAACTGAATCTATTCAAAACACAAAGAAGATGAAAAGAATTCAATGAAGCTATGCAAAGACAACACAAGAATCGAACAAAATATAATAAGTTAACATGAAAATGTTCATCAAGATTGTTAACGAACGATACAAACGAAATTGTGTAACCACGTAAACAAGAGGAGAACCTCAGACATAAGGTTGGAGACACTCAATTATAGCATTTATATGATTCGCTAAGCGTGTCGAGTGGACCGATTACAAGAGCTAGAGCCAAGACATTGGAAAGTGTTTTAAATGAACTAATTATGAAGATGTATGATTCAAATACAATTCAAGATACACATCTTGAAGAATTAGGCTCAGTGAACATCATTCAAGCGATCGGAGTCTAAGAAGACTAAGATGAAAATGTTCGAAAATTATAAACCATTTATATAATTTTAAGAATTTAAAATGATGTAATCACTTATATCATACACATTCAACGTCATTGCTTACGTCATATATATATAACGTCATTGCTTACCTTTTCATGTTTGAAATTTGTAGGTTTTAAAAGTCATAAAGCTTGAATTTATTTTGTCAAATTGTTAAGTAAGATTGATAACCTAACTTTTGACATTTTCCTTTTGTATTTGCCTATAAAAAGGCTTTCATTTCTTGAAATGAGATAACCAATTTGAGTGTTAAGTTATTTCTTACAAGTTTTTGTTCTTGAACTCTTCAAGTTTAATTTCTTATGGTGTTCAAAATAACCAAACTTATCATCTAGATTTTAAGTGTTTTCTTAAGGGTCTTTGTATGGCGTTTGAGTAAATCATAGTCTTGGTTCTTATCTAGATAGGTATCGGGTCAAGACTCAATAAACTTACGTCTTGAGAAAATCTTGGGGTTCTGTACTACATTTGGTGTTGAGTTTCGTCACACTATTGGCGAGAATCGTATCATTTGGTATCAGAGCTTTGGTTCTAAGGTAAGTTTAAATTATCCTTTACATCTTTGTTATTCCTTTACTTCTTCAATTAGAACTTTGAAAAAAAAAAAGAAATACAAAAAAATATATATTGTGGCCAAATTCCTCCTTGATTGGTCCAAATTCCAATTTTGTATTTTATTTCCTTCAATTTATTTTGAATTCATATTTTCATTTCTATTTCCTTAAAAAAAAAGAAAAACAAAAATAAAGCAAAAAAAAAGAGAAATAAAAAAAAAGAGAGAGAATTGTTGTTATCTATTATATTTATAATTTCTAGTAGTATTGGCCAAATATTCCTTATTTTTGATCTTATATTCATAATTTCTACGCCAAAGTAACCCATTAAACCTCCACTATGTGCTTCTCGAACAAGTAACTCACGCAAAAATGAATATCGAACACACAATTTATTTTCTCGAAATAGGAAACCATCATGCAAATAGAACTTCCCACATGCTCCCTTAGTGCAATTCTTAAACAAGTCATAAAAATTAGACTCTATTACATACAACTCCTTAATGTACTCAAATCTAAGCAATTTAGCATTAAGAGTTGAAAGTAAAGTGTACCTGCGTGATAGTGCATCAGCAACTACATTGTCTATGCCTTGTTTGTATTTGATCACATAAGGAAATGTCTCAATGAACTCCAGCTATTTGGCATGATGTTTGCTTAATTTGTGTTGCGCCTTTAAATATTTCAAGGATTCATGATCCGTATGAATCACAAACTCTTTGGGCCAAAGGTAATGTTGCCAAGTTTCTAGAGTTCGAACCAATGCATACAATTCTTTATCGTAAGTGGGATAATTTAAAGTCGCGCCATTTAGTTTCTCACTAAAGTACGCAATCAGTCTTCCTTCTTACATTAGTACGCATCTGATCCTGTACCTGAAGCATCACACTCTATCTCAAATATTTTAGTAAAGTTAGGTAAAACAAGTAAAGGTGCATTAGTCAATTTTTCTTTGATAAATTTGAATGCCTTTTCTTGCTGTTTTTCCCACTTGAATGGAATATTCTTCTTGATGACTTCGGTTAAGGGTGCAGCTATGCTACTAAAATCTCGAACAAAGCGCCGATAAAAACTGGCCAATCCATGAAAGCTTCTTACTTGATTTGTCGAAGTAGGCATTGGCCATTCTCAAATTGCCTTCACCTTCTCCTCATCGACCTCAATCCCTTTAGCACTTACAACAAAATTAAGAAACACAAGCTTATCCGTGCAAAATGTACATTTCTTAAAATTAGCAAATAGCCTTTCTTTTCTTAAAACCGCTAAAATAAGTTTTAGATGTTCAACATGATCATTCAAGTTTTGGCTATAAATCAAGATATCATCAAAATAGACTACTACGAATTTGCCAATGAAAGCACGCAAAACATGGTTCATAAGTCTCATGAAAGTATTAGGTGCAGTAGTTAACCCAAAAGGCATAACTAACCATTTATACAAACCATATTTTGTTTTAAATGCAGTTTTCCACTCATTCCCTTCTTTCATCCTAATTTGATGGTATTCACTCTTAAGATCAATTTTAGAAAACATACAAGATCCATGCAATTCATCTAACATATCATCTAATCGAGAAATGGGATGTCGATACTTTACCGTAATATTGTTGACAGTTCGAATCAACACACATTCTCGATGTCCCATTTTTCTTAGGCACTAGTAGCACCGGAACCGTATGAGGACTCATGTTTTCTCTAACATACCCTTTCTCCATCAGCTCATTAACTCGTTGTTGAAGTTCTTTTGTCTCCTCGAGATTACTTCTATAAGCTGGTCGGTTTGGAATTGTTGCACCGTGATGCAAATACGGATGCACACAAGAGCAATGATCCAATTCAGGTACTTAATGGTCCCGTTACCAAAGCAAGAATGAAGAAATTCAAAGATGCATTGAATGGGATGATTCAAGGTTTATGGGATGATCTTGCAACAATTCAAGAGTGTAAGAAAGAGTCAAATATCAAGCTTGGACTTCAAGACAATAATCAGAGTTTGGTAACATTGACACAAATACAAGAAGGCAAAACCTAAAGATTAAAGCTTATACGGAATTCAACTTCTCAAATTTGTATAAGGCCATATTCGAATGATGTCTCAAGTTTAATATACTCGGAGTTCGTATCAGTTTGGTATCAGAGCTACGGCTCTAAATCAGGTTATATCGTCTTTCAAATTTGTCTATTTGTTTCTTTAGTTTCTAAGTCTGTTTTGCTTCAATTCTATTTATTTTCATTTTTTTGTGTCTATTATATCAAAAAAAAAAAAAAGAGGGTTTCCTTTCAATTCATAGCAAGTCAAGTTTGGGTTATATCAATCTCCAATTCGGTTGATTTAGTCTTTGTCTAATTCGTTTTTTTTGTCTCTTTTTATTTATTTTTGTTTGGTCACTTCTACGTGTTTGGAAGTTAAAAAAAAAATTAAAAGAAAAGAAGAGAAAAGCAGAGCATTTAGCCAAGAGAAGGAAAAAAAAAGGGGGGGGGGTGCAGGTGTTGAACGAAAAATAAGGAGAATAAAAAGAAAAATCAGATTACTTCAAGGAGTTTGACCAAATCAAGCCTACATTCCAAAATAAGATAGGATTTGCTTCCTAATCTTTCCATAATTTTTGGTTGACTTTCTTATTCTGTACTGAATTTTTTTTTTCTTTGGTCTTAATATTTCCTTTGTCATTTCTAAAAATCTATTTCCTAGTCCTTGTGCTTTCCCAATTTGTTGCCTATCTAAATTAGTTTTATTTTACTTTTCATTGTATTTAGTAAGTTTGTATAAATTTTGATTTTTGCAACTAATCTTAATAAGAGAATTAGAGTGAACAAAGGCTTAGTGTAAGCTTATTTAGAGAAAAGGCATAAATTAAATGTGAAACACGAGCGAACTTAAGTGATAACATTACTTGAGTAAAACACGTGAGGGAGTGAAGTGAGGAAATTATTCTTTTGCTTTACTAACTGTCTTGCAGGATGAGTGGACAAGCAAGAAATCCACAAGGTGAGATAGATCGATTCCAAGCTTTAACCGAGTTGTTGCAAGCTATGGATAGAAAATATGGAGAGTTGGTTGATAGAATGGAGAGGCTGGAGGTTTCAGCCACAAGAGGGCAGTCGCCTAATGCTCCTAATCCAACCATGCAAACTAGGCGAGTTCCGAGAAGAGCTCAATTAGATGATAGTTTTAATGATAGTGAATCGCTTGATGACAATGGAGAGGAAGAAGAGGTGAGACCGAGGGTAAGAAACAATAACAATAGCAACAATGGGGTTAAACTGAAAATTCCACCATTTTATGGAAGAATGGATTTTGAGGCATACTTGGATTGGGAAACGAAGATTGAATTAGTGTTTGATTGCAATGACTACACTGAATCCAAAATTTGAAGCTTGTCGTGGCTGTTATTGAAGCTTATGCTATTAATTGGTGGGATGATACTAAGCAAAAGCGAAGGAGAAATAGGGAAAGGCCCATTGAAGAGTGGAGAAATCTAAAATCCATCATGCACAAGAGATTTGTACCAAGCTACTACTATAGAGAATTGTATAATCGACTTCAAAATCTCACTCAAGGGTCTAAGAGTGTTGAGGAATATTACAAGGAGATGGAGGTAGCAATGATAAGAGCAAATGTAGAGGAAGATAATGAAGCTACAATGGCAAGATTTCTCAATGGTTTGAACAAGGAGATTTCTAATGTGGTTGAATTGCAGCCATATAAAGGAGCTAGAAGACTTGCTTCACCTTGCATTGAAGGTTGAGAAGTAACTGAAAAAGAGAGGTCGTACAAGTCAGTTTTCCTCCTATACTTCTTCATTCAAATCAAATTGGAGAAAAGATGATAAAGCTTCATCATCCAAGCCTAAAATTGAATTTAAAGAGTTTCCCAAAACATCAAACTCAAGCAAAGACAAGGGGAAGCTTGATTCTACTACTAACACCAGAAATATTAAATGTTTTAAATGTCAAGGTGTAGGACATTACAAGCGGGATTGCCCAAATCAAAGAACCATATTCATGCTTGAGGGAGTGTACTATTCGGCCAGTGAAGAGGAGAATGAACAAGAGACAATGCCAACTCTTAAAGATGTAAGTGATGAAGAAGGGGATGATCAATTTACTATGACAGAAAGTGGTAAGGCTCTTGTATCAAGAAGAGTTTTGAATATGCACGTCCAACAAGAAGAATGTGATCAAAGAGAGAATCTCTTCTATACTAGATGTCTTGTAAAGGATAGGGTTTGTGATGTGATAATTGATGGTGGCAGTGTAACTAATGTTGCTAGTACTACTCTTGTAGAAAAGTTGGGGTTACCTACTTTAAAACATCCACATCCTTACAAGTTGAAGTGGCTTAATGATTGTGGGGAAATTAGGGTGACAAAGCAAGTTCTTGTTACCTTCAAAATAGGCAAGTATAGAGATGAGTTGTTGTTTGATATAGTGCCCATGCATGCTGGTCATCTCTTGTTGGGACGCCCTTGGCAATTTGACAGAAGGGTGTTACATAATGGTTTTACAAATCATTATATTTTTGAGAAGGACGGGAAGAAAATTACTCTTGTACCACTTTCACCTAAAGAAGTTTAGAAAGGTGAGCTTAGAAGAATGCAAAGTCAGAGAAAAAACAAGAGTGAGAAGAAAAGAATGAATGAAGGTGTAACAAAGGAGGGTGAGTTTTCAAAAGAAAAGAGTGGAAAAAATAATGAGAAAGAAAAAAAAATGAGTTCGAATGGAGAGGGGCAGAATTCAAATGAGGGAAAAAGAGTGGAGGAAAAAGAAACAATTGAGTGTAAAAAGAAACAAGTGAGCTTTTATGCAAAAAGGAGTGATATTAGGGCGGCTTGGTTTTCCAACAAAAGTATACTTGGACTTATGTACAAGGAACTTTACTTAAACACTAATGACCTCAATACTTCTTTGCCTACTGCATTTATTTCTCTTTTACAGGCTTATAAGGATGTTTTTCCCGAGGAGGTACCCAATGAATTGCCGCCCATTAGGGGTATCGAGCATCAGATCGATTTTATTCCTGAAACTTCAATTCCAAATAAACCAGCCTATAAGAGTAATCCCGAGGAGACAAAAGAGCTTCAAAGGCAAGTTAAGGAGTTGTTAACTAAGGGATATGTTAGAGAAAGTATGAGTCCATGTGCTATTCCTGTTCTGTTGGTACCTAAGAAAGATGGCTCTTGGCGTATGTGTGTTGATTGTCGTGCAATTAATAACATTACAGTAAAGTATCGCCATCCTATTCCTAGGTTAGATGATATGCTTGATGAATTATATGGTTCTACTATCTTTAGCAAAATTGATTTGAAAAGTGGGTATCATCAAATTCACATGAGAGAGGGTGATGAGTGGAAAACTGCATTCAAAACAAAATATGGTCTGTATGAATGGTTAGTTATGCCTTTTGGTTTAACTAATGCACCTAGTACTTTCATGAGGCTTATGAACCATGTTTTGAAAGATTTAATTGGAAAATTTGTTGTTGTGTACTTTGATGATATCCTTGTGTATTCCAAAAATTCGAATGAACACGTAGAACATTTAAGGGCTGTACTTGATATTTTGAGGAAAGAAAAGTTATGTGCTAACGTTAAAAAGTGTTCTTTTTGTTTAGATATAATTGTGTTTTTAAGTTTCATGGTAAGTGCTCAAGGCATTGAATTTGATGAAGAGAAGGTAAGTGCTATAAAAAATTGGCCTATTCCTAAGTGAGGTAAGAAGTTTTCATGGATTGGCTAGTTTTTATAGACGGTTTGTAAAAGATTTTAGCACCATTGCGGCACCCCTTACAGAGATAATTAAAAAGAATTGTACTTTTAAGTGGGACAAAGAACAATTATCCTACTTACGACAAAGAGCTTTATGCTTTGGTTAGAGCTTTGCAAAACTGGCAGCATTTCTTGTGGCCTAAGGAATTTGTTATTCATACTGACCATCAATCTTTGAAGTTCATTAAAAGTTAAGGTAAGTTGAACAAACGACATGCCAAATGGGTCGAATTTATTGAGACTTTTCCTTATGTGATTAAATACAAGTAAGGTAAAGACAATGTTGTGGCTGATGCACTTTCACGGAGGTATACTTTATTTAATGCTTTACATGCAAGAATGCTTGGATTTGAACATATTAAAACTCTTTATGATGATGATACTGACTTTTCTAGCATTTTCAAAGTATGTAAGAAAGCTGCATATGGTAAGTTTTATAGAATGGATGAGTTTTTGTTTAAAGAAAATAAATTGTGCATACCTATTTATTCTTTGAGAGAATTGCTTGTAAAAGAGTCTCATGGGGTGGTTTAATGGGACATTTTGGCATTACAAAAACTTTAGACACTTTAGATGAACACTTCTATTGGCCTAAAATGAAAAATGATGTGCAAAGAGTTTGTAATAGATGTGTTGTGTGCAAACAAGCTAAATCCAAAGTTTTAAATCAAGGTTTGTATACTCCTTTACCTGTTTCTAGTGAATCTTGGACTAATATTTTCATGGATTTTGTTTTGGTTTACCTAGATCGAAAAAAGGGGAAAGATTCTATATTTGAAGTGGTTGATAGGTTTTCCAAAATGTCACACTTTATTTCCATGGATTTTGTTTTGAGTTTACCTAGATCGAAAAAAGGGAAAGATTCTATTTTTGTAGTGGTTGATAGGTTTTCCAAAATGTCACACTTTATACCTTATAATAAAACTGATGATGCCACTAATATTGCAAATCTGTTCTTTAGGGAAGTAGTGCGTTTGCATGGCATTCCAAAAACTATTGTTAGTGATAGAGATGTGAAGTTTCTAAGTCATTTTTGGAAAGTTTTGTGAAGTAAATTGGGTACGAAATTGTTATATTCTACTACTTGTCACCCACAAACTGATGGTCAAACAGAAGTTGTGAATAGGACTTTGGAAACTTTGTTATGTACTATTATCGAAAAGAATTTGAAGAATTGGGAAGAGTGCATTCCATTTGTTGAATTCGCATATAATAGAGTTGTGCATTCTACTACTGGTTTTTCACCGTTTGAAATTGTTTATGGCTTTAACCCACTAACCCCTTTGAATTTAGTTCCTTTACCTTGTGATGAAAGAACTAGCTTAGATGGGAAAATGAAGGCAGAATTGGTGAGAAAACTACATGCAGATGTGAGCAAGAACATTGAAAAGAAGAATCAACAAATTACAAACCAAGTAAACAAAGGACGAAGGCGCGTTGTATTCGAGCCTAGTGATTGGGTTTGGGTACATATGCGAAAGGAAAGGTTTCCAACTCAAAAGAAGTCAAAGCTACATCCAAGAGGAGATGGTCCCTTTCAAGTTGTTGAGAAGATCAATGATAATGCCTACAAATTGGATCTTCCTGGTGAGTATACTGTGAATGCAACTTTTAATGTGGCTGATCTTTCTCTTTTTGATGTAGATGGTGAAGATTCGTGGACGAATCATCTTGAGGAGTGAGGGAATGATGCAAATATGGATGCACACAAGAGCAATGATCCAATTCAGGTACTTAATGGTCCCGTTACCAAAGCAAGAATGAAGAAATTCAAAGATGCATTGAATGGGATGATTCAAGGTTTATGGGATGATCTTGCAACAATTCAAGAGTGTAAGAAAGAGTCAAATATCAAGCTTGGACTTCAAGACAATAATCAGAGCTTGGTAACATTGACACAAATACAAGAAGGCAAAACCTAAAGATTAAAACTTCTACGGAATTCAACTTCTCAAATTTGTATAAGGCCATATTCGAATGATGTCTCAAGTTTAATATACTCGGGGTTCGTATCACACCGGGTACAAAATCAATTTGATGTTTAATTCCTCAAATTTGAAGTAAACTAAGGGGCACCTCTTCAGGAAAGACATCCTCAAATTCCTGTAAAAGAAACATAACATTGCTCGGCAAGGATCTAGCAAAATCGTCAGTACACAAAAAGGCCTCCTTGTACATAAATACTATAAGGAGTTGTTGTGAAAGTAAAGCTCTCTTGATCTCACTTTTTTTTGCAATAAAATTGTATTTCTCCTCTCTCTCACACATCAACGTTGCAACTCTCTCATTTTTTCTCTTAATCTCTTTCACATTTTTGCCTTTCTCGTTTTCTTTTTTCTTTTCACTTACTTTATGCATCTTTAATTGGTTTTCGAGAACTTGTTTTGGAGTCAATGGTACAAGTGATATAGGTTGCTTTTTGATGGTAAAAGAGTATTTATTGGTGAGACTGTCATGTGTGACTCATCGATCGTACTGCTATGGTCTACTCAATAGGATGTGACAAGCGTGCATAGGAATCACGTCACAAAGGACCTCATCCTCATACTTGCCAATAGAAAATGCCACCAACACTTGTTTTGTTACTTTGATTTCTCCACAATTGTTTAGCCATTGAAGCCACGTTTTATGGTAGGTAAAGACAATTTCTCCACTAATTCGGTGCTGGCCACGTTGGTGCAACTTCGTTCATCAATTATAATGCTGCAAACTTTGTTGTTGACGAAACACCGAGTATGAAACAAGTTTTCCCGCTGATCATTTTCTGCCTTAACTTGTGCACTAAGAGCTCATCTGGTTACTAATAATTCTCCTTCTACAGCATATTGCCCTTCGTAGTTATCTTCAAGAGATGGCATATCTTCTATTTCGTCTTCTTCTTCTCCTTCCGACTTAATCTCCCCTTTAACATTGATCACCATTACCCTTTTATTTGGGCATTGGCTAGCTATATGACCTCTGCCTTGACATTTAAAACACTTAATGTCATGATTTCTAGAAGCGGTGCATTCAATGCTACCTTATTTTTGCGGCACAACTTGTTTAGCATCCTTAGAAGCTTCGGAATTAGTCTTTGTTAATGGAAATTCCTGCCTTTTAGGAGTTGATCTCCATAAGTTTGTAGTAGTCATGCTTGTCCTCTCCTGGCCATGCTTCTTCGCTTCAATTGTTGCTCAACTTTGATGGCTTGGTGTACCATATCTGTCAACTCTACATAATGTTGCATTTCCACCACGTCTGCGATCTTACGATTTAAACCATGTAAGAATTTAGCCATGGTAGCTTCTCTTTGTAGTATTCATCTACGCTTTTAGATCATTAAGTTAGACGCTGTAATTTGTTGAACAACTCCCGATGGTAGTAGTTTGGAATGAAACGTCTTCTCATTATTGTCTTCATCTCGTCCCACGTTTCAACAGGATATTCTTGATTTCTTCTCCTATCCTTCAACAATTTATCCCACCAAATAATAGCATAATCAGTAAATTCAATGGCCGCAAGTTTTACCTTTTTGATCTCAGAATAGTTGTGACAATCGAAAACCATCTCTATTTTCTTCTCCCACTCTAAATAAGCTTCAGGATCATTTCTACCTTGGAACGGTGAAATTTTTACCTTAATACTTCCTAAATCATCATCCAACTTAAGTCTACCCAACCTAACTTCTCTATTCCCATAACCATGCAAATTCCTGCCCCGGTTCATTGGTGATTCATCTAACTCCTCATCATTCTCAACATTACTCCATTGTACCCTTGGTTGCACTTGCCTAGGTGGTTGTCTAATGGAAGAGCTTTGATGTTGCCCTCTTGATGTCTCTTCTTCCAACCTATCCATCCTCTCATGGATTGGTTCTAACTCAGACCTCATCATCCATCTCATCTCCCCCAATAATGCCTGCAATTGAAGGTTCGGGGTGGTTGATTATTGTACTCCCGCGGTTGAATTTTCTTCTTGATTGTGAGGCATATTTAAAATCTGTAAAACAAAGTTAGAAACCTCACAAGCACTCCCTCACGTGTTTTCATTCACTCTCGTATTTGAGCACTCAAATGTTCTCACACTCGCACACTCTTAATCAAAATGTCAGTGGCAATTTTAAGATGAGAAGCAACTAAAACAAATCACAAGATTCAATAAGTAATTCTTAAGAAATTGATGCAAGCAATGACAATATTGAATCAAGAATAAGAAATTATGAATATAATAGATAACAGCAATTCTCTTTTTTTTTTTTTGCTTTGTTTTCCTTTTTTTTTTTTTTGTAAGAAGTAGAAATGAAAATATGAACTCAAAATAAATTGAAGGAAGTAAAATACAAAATTGGAATTTGGACCAATCAAGGAGGAATTTGGCCACAATATATATTTTTTTTGTATTTTTTTTCAGAATTGTAATTTAAGAAGTAAAGGAACAATAAAGAGGTAGAGGATAACTTAAACTTGCCTTGGAACTAAAGCTCTGATACCAAATGATACGAACCTCACCAATAGTGTGACGAAATCTAACACTGAATATAGTAAAGAACCCCAAGATTTTCCCAAGACGTAAGTTTATTGAGCCTTGACCCAATACCTATCTAGATAAGAACCAAAATTATGATTTACTCAAATGCCACACCAAGACCCTTAAGAAAACACTTAAAAATTTAGATGATAAGTTTGGTTGTTTTGAACGCCATAAAAAATTAAACTTGAAGAGTTCAAGAAGAAGAACTTGTAAGAAATAACTTAACACTCAAATTGCTTGTTTCATTTCAAGAAATGAAAGACTTTTTATAGGCAAATACAAAGGCGAAATGTCAAAAGTTAGGTTATCAATCTTACCTAACAACTTGACAAAATAAATTCAAACTTTATGACTTTTAAAACCTATAAATTTCAAACATGAAAATGTAAGCAATGATGTCATATATATATGACATAAGCAATGACGTCGAATGTGTATGATGTAAGTGATTACATCATTTTAAAATTTTCAAAATTACATAAATGGACTATAATTTTCAAACATTTTCATATTAGTCTTCTTGGACTCCGGTTACTTGAATGATGTTCACTGAGCCTAATTCTTCAAGACGTATGTCTTGAATTATATTTGAATCACACATCTTTTTAATTAGTCCATTTAAGGCACTTTCCAATGTCTTGGCTGTAGCTCTTGTAATCGGTCTACTCGGCACGCTTAGCGAATCATATAGATGCTGTAATTGAGTGTCTCCAACCTTATGTTTGAGGTTCTCCTCTTGTTTACATGGTTGCACAACTTTGTTTGCATCACTTTTACCATCAAAAAGCAACCTATATCACTTATACCATTGACTTCAAAATAAGTTATCGAAAACCAATTAAAGATACAAAAAATGAGTGAAAAGAAAAAAGAAAATGAGAAAGGCAAAAATTTGAAAGAGAGTGAGAGAAAAAATGAGAGAGTTGCAACGTTGATGTATGAGAGAGAGGAAAAATACAATTTTATTACAAATAAAAGTGAGATCAAGAGAGCTTTTATTTTCACAACAGCCCCTTATAGTACTTATGTACAAAGAAGCCTTTTTGTGTACTGAAGATTTTGCCGAATCCTTTTCGAGTAATGTTATGTTTCTTTTGTAGGAATTTGAGAATGTCTTTCTTGAAGAGGTGCCTTCTGGTTTACCTCCATTCGAGGAATTGAACATCAAATTGATTTTATACCCGGTGCAACAATTCCGAATCGACCAGCTTATAGAAGTAATCCCGAGGAGACAAAAGAACTTCAACGGCAAGTTAATGAGCTGATGAAGAAGGGTATGTTAGAGAAAGCATGAGTCCTTGTGCGGTTTCGGTGCTACTAGTACCTAAGAAAGATGGGACATGGAGGATGTGTGTTGATTGCCGAGTTGTCAACAATATTATGGTAAAGTATCGACATCCCATTCCTCGATTAGATGATATGTTTAAGTTGTATGGATCTTGTGTGTTTTTTTAAATTGATCTTAAGAGTGGATACCATCAAATTAGGATGAAAGAAGGGAATGAGTGAAAAATTGCATTTAAAACAAAATATGGTTTGTATGAATAGTTAGTTATGCCTTTTGGGTTAACTAATGCACCTAATACTTTCATGAGACTTATGAACCATGTTTTGTGTGCTTTCATTGGCAAATTCGTAGTAGTCTATTTGGATGATATTTTGATTTATAGCCAAAACTTGAATGATCATGTTGAACATTTAAAACTTGTTTTAGCAGTTTGAAGGAAAGAAAGGCTATTTGCTAATTTTAAGAAATGTACATTTTGCACGGATAAACTTGTATTTCTTGGTTTTGTTGTAAGTGTTAAAGGGATTGAGGTCGATGAGGAGAAAGTGAAGGCAATTGAAGAATGGGCAACGCCTATTTCGATGAATCAAGTAAGAAGCTTTCATAAATTGGCCAGTTTTTATCGGCGCTTTGTTCGAGATTTTAGTAGCATAGCTACACCCTTAACCGAAGTCATCAAGAAGATGTTCTATTCAAGTGGGGAAAAGAGCAAGAAAAGGCATTCAAACTTATCAAAGAAAAATTGACTAATACACATTTACTTCTTTTACCTAACTTTACTAAAACATTTGAGATAGAGTGTGATGCTTTAGGTACAAGAATCGGAGGCGTACTAATGCAAGAAGGAAAACTGATTGCATACTTTAGTGAGAAACTAAATGGCGCGGCTTTAAACTATTCCACTTACAACAAATAATTGTATGCATTGGTTCGAACTCTAGAAACTTAGCAACATTACCTTTGGCCTAAAGAGTTTGTGGTTCATACGAATCATGAATCCTTGAAACATTTAAATGCGCATCACAAATTAAGCAGAAGTCATGCCAAATGGATGGAGTTCATTGAGACATTTCCTTATGTGATCAAATACAAACAATGCAAAGAAAATATAGTTGCTGATGCACTATCACGCAGGTACAATTTACTTTCAACTCTTAATGCTAAATTGCTTAAAAGCATGAGAAGATTGCTTACCGCATGTTGAATTTGCTTATAATTGTTGTGTTTATTCTGCAACTAAGTTTTCACCTTTTAAAATTGTCTATGGTTTTAATCCACTAACTCCTTTGGATTTAACTCCTTTACCTATAAATGAGCATGTTAATTTAGATGGCAAGAAGAAAGCTACTTTCATTAAGCAGATTCATGAGAAAGCAAAGCAACACATAAAACAACGAACAAAACAATATGCCAAGCAAGCCAATAAGGGACGCAAGAAGATTGTCTTTAAATCAAGAGATTTGGTTTGGTTACATATGAGGAAGGAGCGTTTTTTTCCTGAGCAAAGACGTTCTAAACTTCTACTAAGGGAAGATGGCCCATTTCGAGTAGTAGAATGCATCAATGACAATGCCTACAAACTTGAACTACAAGGCGAGTATGGGGTTAGTACAACATTTAATGTTTCTGACTTATCTCCTTTTGATGTAGGTAACGATTTGAGGACAAATCCATTTCAAAAAAGAGAGAATGATGTAAACAAAGTTGTGCAACCACATAAACAAGAGGAGAACCTCAGACATAAGGTTGGAGACACTCAATTATAGCATCTATATGATTCGCTAAGCGTGCTGAGTGGACCGATTACAAGAGCTAGAGCCAAGACATTGGAAAGTGTCTTAAATGGACTAATTACGAAGATGTATGATTCAAATACAATTCAAGATACACGTCTTAACGAATTAAGCTTAGTGAACATCATTCAAGCGATCGGAATTCAAGGAAACTAACATGAAAATATTCAAAAATTATATTCCATTTATATAATTTTAAGAATTTAAAATGATGTAATCACTTACATCATACACATTCGACGTCATTGCTTACGCCATATATATATAACGTCATTGATTGCATTTTCCTGTTTGAAATTTGTAAGTTTTAAAAGTCATAAAGTTTGAATTTATTTTGTTAAATTATTTAAGTAAGATTGATAACCTAACTTTTGACATTTTCCTTTTGTATTTGCCTATAAAAAGGCTTTCATTTCTTGAAATGAGACAAACAATTTGAGTATTAAGTTATTTCTTACAAGTTCTTATTCTTGAACTCTTCAAGTTTAATTTCTTGCGGCATTCAAAATAACCAAACTTATGATCTAGATTTTTAAGTGTTTTTTTAAGGGTTTTGGTGTGGCGTTTGAGTAAATCATAACACTATTGGCGGGGTTCGTATCAACGAATAATTTAAAAAGTTAAATACTAGACTGGATGAATTGTAATACTCATCTATATGTAAAACCACTAGAAGACGTGTGTTTAAGGAGGAAGAGGAAGATGACTCCTGTTTGGAAGAATTAAGTTCTAAACGAGGCAAAAAAACTGTTTAAAAAAGATATAACAAATTTGAGCAGCATAAAAATAAAGATTCTGACTTTTCAAGAAAAGAATGATCCCGAAATATATTTTGAGTGAGAAAAAAAGGTTGAACACATATTTTATTGTCATAATTACTTTGAGGAGAAGAAAGTAAAACTAGCAGTTATAGAGTTCACAGATTATGCAAGCATATGGTAAGATCAATTGGTAATCAATAGGCGTAGGAATGAAGAGAGTTCAATTCAATCATGGGAAGAGATGAGATTGGTAATGTGCAAGAGATTTATACCCAACTTGATGCAAATGAAATTGCGCAACCACATAAACAATAGGAGAAACTCACACATAAGGCTGGAGACACTCAATTGCAACATTTATATGATTCGCTAAGTATGTTAAATGAACCAATTAAAAGAGCTAAAGCCAAGACATTGCAAAGTGTTTTAAATGGACTAATTAAAAAGATGTGTGATTCAAATACAATTCAAGATACATGTTTTGAAGAATTAGACTCAGTGAACATTATTCAAGCGATCAGAGTCCAAGAAGACTAATATGGAAATGTTTGAAAATTATAATCCATTTGTGTAATTTTTAAAAATCTTAAAATGATGTAATCACTTACATCATACACGTACGACGTCATTGCTTACATTTTCATGTTTGAAATTTGTAGTTTTAAAAGTCATAAAGTTTGTATTTAATTTATCAAATTGTTAGGTAGGATTGTTGGCCTAACTTTTGATATTTTCTCTTTGTATTTGCCTATAAAAAGGCTTTCATTTTTTAAATGAAATAAACAATTTTGAGTGTTAAGTTATTTCTTACAAGTTTTTGTTCTTGAACTCTTTAAGTTTAATTTCTTGTGGCGTTAAAAAACAACCAAACTTATCATCTAAATTCCTAAGTGTTTTTCTTAAGAATTCTTGATGTGGCGTTTGGTTCTTATCTAGATAGGTATCGGGTCAAAACTCAATAAACTTGTATTTTAGGGAAATTTTGGAGTTTTTTACTATATTCGGTGTTAGGTTTCGTCACATTATTGACGAGATTCGTATCATTTGGTATCAGATCTTCGGTTCCAAGGCAAGTTTAAGTTATCCTTTACTTCTTCAATTAGAATTATGAAAAAAAATACAAAAAAAAATTATTGTGGCCAAATTCCTCCTTCACTGGTCCAAATTCAAATTTTGTGTTTTACTTTCTTCAATATATTTTGAGTTCATATTTTTATTTCTAGTTCCTAAAAGAAAATAAAACAAAAAGAAAAAGAAAAAGAAAAAAAGAAAAAGAAAAAGAAAAAGAAAAAAAAAAAGAGAATTGTTGTTATCCATTATATTCATAATTTCTTGCAATATTAACCTAATATTCGTTATTCTTGATCCAATATTATCATTGTTCGCATCAATTTCTTCAAAATTGCTCATTGAATCTTGTGATTTGTTTTGGTTGCTTCTTATCTTAAATTGCCACTTAAATTTATATTAAGAGTGTGCAAGTGTAAGGACATTTGAGTGTTCAAATACAAAAGTAAGTGAAAACACGTGAGGGAGTGCTTGTGAGGTTTATAACTTTGTTTTGCAGATTTCAAATATGTCTCACAATCAAGAAGAAAATTCAACATCGGGGGTACAACTACTAACCACCCCGAACCTACAATTGCAAGCGTTATTAGGAGAGATGAGATGGATGATGAGGGCTGAGTTAAAACCAATCCATGAAATGATGAATAGGTTGGAAGAAGAGACATCAAGAGGGCAATATCAAAGCTCTTCCATTAGACAACCACCTAAGCAAGTGCAACCGAGGGTACAATGGGGTAATGTTAAGGATGATGAGGAGTTTGATGAATAACCAATGAACCGGGGCAGAAAATTGCGTGGTTATGGGAATAGAGAAGCTAGATTGGGTAGATCTAAGTTGTTAGATAATGATTTAGGAAGCATTAAGGTGAAAATTCCACCGTTCCAAGGAAGAAACGATCCTGAAGCTTATTTAGATTAGGAGAGGAGAATAGAGATGGTTTTTGATTGTCACAACTACTCCGAGATCAAAAAGGTAAAACTTGCGACAATTGAATTTACTGATTATTCTATTATTTAGTGGGATCAATTGTTGAAGGATATAAGAAGAAATCAAGAACGTCTTGTTGAGATGTGGGACGAGATGAAGAGAATAATGAGAAGACTCTCCATTCCAAGCTATTACTATCAGGAGTTGTTCAGCCTCTAACTCAAGATTCTAAAAGCATAGATGAATACTACAAAAAGATAGAGGTTGCTATGAGTTGAGCAAATGTAGAGGAGGATAGAGAAGCTATCATAGTTAGGTTCTTACATGGTTTAAATCGTGAGATTGCAAACGTGGTGGAGATGCAACATTATGTAGAGTTGACAGATATGGTATACCAAGCCATCAAAGTTAAGTAACAATTAAAGCGAAGAAACACAACTAGGAGAGGAGTAAGCACAACTGCTACAAACTCATGGAGATCAACCCCTAAACGGGAGGAATTTCCATCAACAAAGTCTAAGTCTGAAGCCTCTAAGGATGTCAAACAATTTGTGCCACAAAAACAATGTAACATTGAATCCACCGCTTCTAGACATTATGACATTAAGTGTTTTAAATGTCAAGGTAGGGGTCATATAGCTAGTTAATGCCCAAATAAAAGGGTAATGATGATCAATGCTCAAGGGGAGATTGAATTGGAAGGAGAAGAAGAAGACGAAATAGAAGGCATGCCATCTCTTGAAGACAACTATGAAGGGCAATATGCTGCGGAAGGAGAATTATTAGTGGCAAGACGAGCTCTTAGCGCACAGGTTAAGGAAGAAGAAAATGATCAGCGGGAGAACTTATTTCATACCCGATGTTTCGTCAACAACAAAGTTTGCAGCGTTATAATTGATGGAGCAAGTTGCACCAACGTGGGCAGCACTAAATTAATGGAGAAATTATTGTTACCTACAATGAAACATTCATGACCGTATCGGCTTCAACGGCTAAACAATTATGGAGAGATCGAGGTAACAAAACAAGTGTTGGTGGCATTTTCTATTAGTAAGTATGAGGATGAGGTCTTTTGTGACATGATTCTTATGCACGCATGTCACATCCTATTGGGCAAACCATGGCAGTACGATTGACAAGTCACACGTGACAGTTTCATTAATAAATATTTTTTTATCATCAAAAGGTAACCTATATCACTTGTACCATTGACTGCAAAACAAGTTCTAGAAAACTAGTTAAAGATACAAAAAGCGAGTGAAAAGAGAAAAGAAAACAAAAAAGCCAAAAATGTGAAAGAGAGTGAGAGGAAAAACGAGAGAATTGCAACATTGATGTGTAAGAGAAAGGAAAAATACAATTTCAATGTAAAAAAAAATGAAATTAAGAGAGCTTTACTTTCATAACAGCCCCTTATAGTATTTATGTACAAAGAAGTCTTTTTGTGTACTAACAATCTTACTGGATCTTTGCCGAGCAATGTTATATTTTTTTTACAGGAATTCGTGGATGTCTTTCCTAAAGAGCTATCCTCTGGTTTACCTCTAATTTGAGAAATTGAGCATTAAATTGATTTTATACCTGGTGCAACAATTCTGAACTGACTAGCCTATAGAAGTAATTCCGAGGAGACGAAAGAACTTCAACGACAAGTTAACGAGCTAATGGATAAAGGGTATGTTAGAGAAAGCATGAGTCCTTGTGCGGTTCCGATGTTATTAGTACGTAAGAAAGATGGGACATCGAGAATGTGTGTTGATTGCCGAGCTTTCGACAATATTACGATAAAGTATCGACATCCCATTCCTCGATTAGATGATGTGTTAGATGAATTGCATAAACCTTGTGTGTTTTCTAAAATTGATCTTAAGAGTGAATACCATCAAATAAGAATGAAAGAAGGGGATGAGTGGAAAACTGTATTTAAAACAAAATATGGTTTGTATGAATGGTTAGTTATGCCTTTTGGGTTAACTAATGCACCTAATACTTTCACGAGACTTATGAACCATGTTTTGCATGCTTTCATTTGCAAATTCGTAGTAGTCTATTTTGATGATATCTTGATTTATAGTAAAAACTTGGGCGATAATGTTGAACATTTAAAACTTGTTTTAAATGTTTTAAGGAAAGAAAGACTATTTGCTAATTTTAAGAAATGTATATTTTTCACGGATAAACTTGTGTTTCTTAGTTTTGTTGTAAGTGCTAAAGGGATTGAGGTCGATGAGGAGAAGGTGAATGCAATTCAAGAATGGCCAATGCCTACTTCGACAAATCAAGTAAGAAGATTTCATGGATTAGCCAGTTTTTATCGGCACTTTGTTTGAGATTTTAGTAGCATAACTGCACCCTTAACCGAAGTCATCAAGAAGAATGTTCCATTCAAGTGGAGAAAAGAGCAAGAAAAGGCATTTAAACTCATCAAAGAAAAATTGACTAATACACCTTTACTTGTTTTACCTAACTTTACTAAAACATTTGAGATTGAGTGTGATGCTTCAGGTAGAGGAATCGGAGGTGTACTAATACAAGAAGAAAGACTGATCGCATACTTTAGTGAGAAACTAAATGGGGCGATTTTAAACTATCCTACTTACGACAAAGAATTGTATGCATTGGTTTGAACTCTAAAAACTTGGCAGCATTACCTTTGGCCCAAAGAGTTTGTGATTCATACAGATCATGAATCTTTGAAACATTTAAAAACGCAACACAAATTAAGCAAATGTCATGGCAAATGGGTGGAATTCATTGAGACATTTCCTTATGTGATCAAATACAAATAAGGAAAAGAAAATATAGTTGCTGATGCACTATCATGCAGGTATGCTTTACTTTCAACCCTTAATACTAAACTGCTTGTATCTAAGTACATTAAGGAGTTGTATGTAACGGATTCTAATTTTTATGAGTTGTTTAAGAATTGCACTAAGAGAGCATGTGGAAGTTCTATGTGCATGATGGTTTTCTATTTCGAGAAAATAAATTGTGTGTTCCATATTCATCCTTGTGTGAGTTACTTGTTCGAGAAGCACACAATAGTGGTTTGATGAGTCATTTTGGCATAGCTAAGATTTTACACATATTGCATGAGCATTTTTTTTTGCCGCACATGAAATGTGACGTAGAAAGGGTTTGTGTGAGATGCATTACCTGTAGGTAAGGTAAGTCTAGGCAACAACCACATGAATTGTATACACCACTTCTTATTTCTAGTGCACCTTGAGTCGATATTTCTATGAATTTTATTTGAAATTACCTAGGACAAAGAGGGGAAGAGACTCAATTTTTGTGGTTGTTGATAGGTTTTCTAGGATGGCACACTTTATTGCATGTTATAAAACTGATGATGCATCACATATAGCTGATTTGTTTTTCAAGGAGCTTGTTAGGTTGCACGGAATGCTCAAAACTAGTGTCTCAGATCGAGACGCAAAGTTCTTAAGTTATTTTTGGAAGACATTCTGGGGAAAGTTGAGAACTAAATTATTATTTTCTAATACTTGTCACCCACAAACAGATGGTCAAACCAAAGTAGTAAATAGGACATTGTCTACTTTTGATGCAAATACGGATGCACACAAGAGCAATGATCTAATTCAGCTACCTAATAGTCCCATTACAAGAGCAAGAATGAAGAAATTTAAGGATGCATTGAATAGGATGATTCAAGGCTTGTAGGATGATCTTGCAACAATTCAGGAGTGAAAGAAAGAGTCAAATATCAAGCTTGAACTTCAAGAAAAATAATCAGAGCTTGGTAACATTGACACAAGTAAAGAAGGCAAAACTTGAAGATTAAAGCTTCTATGGAATTCGAATTCTCAAAGCTGTGCAAGGCCATATTCGAATAATATCTCAAGGCTAAGCAAGCATGTTCAAGTCTTTTATTTGCAATTCGAATTAGATCTTCATCATGATGAAAGTTTCAGATTCCATGCGCCATTTAGGCTATGTTGTTGCTCAAGCCCATTATCTATCTTAGTATTATTTATAAACATATGTTATTTAGTTTGTTATGTGTTTAGGCTGTTAATGTTAATTATTAAGCCCAAATTCAGTTTGTTTTAATTTATATTAGAATTAATATAGTCTTGTGGCCAAACACTTTATTTAGAGTTACTTATATCTTGTACCTTTATATATTCAACCACATGCTCCTATGGAAACATTATTACTCTTTGAATGAAAAAAAAATAGAGTGTTTCTCATGTTTTGATTCTTTCTTGAATCAAGATTCTTACAATCAAAGCTAATTACTTTGAAGGAATTTTATTCTAAGGTTTTATTTCACAAGTTGAAATTGGTTGCAGACTTGGGTAAATCTGATTTACCTTTCCAAGAGGCTGTTCAATGCGTAAAGATATTGGGGTATTAAGTTTAATATACTCAAGGTTCGTATCAACTTTATTCCGTACTATCATACAAAAAAACCTAAAAGTTAGGAAGATTGTTTGCCGCATGTTGAATTTGCTTATAATCGTTATGTTCATTCTGCCATTAAGTTTTCACCTTTTAAAATTATCGTTATGCAAGAAACAACAATCTCAGGGCATATCATAGAATCAGAGATTGGAGACTTAGGAGAGTCTTTATTTTTCAACTAAGGGAGATTGACACGGGAGTGTCTGAACATTAAGAGCAGAATTTAAGAATCAATAAGTTCAAGAAGATTACTCTAATTTACTAAGTTATGAAGACACTGGCAGAGAGGTGATTTCGGAAAGAGGTTGGTACCACTAGAAAGTTGAAGAAGTAAGCTTTTTATAAAATTTTATGGTTTAGCATTTAGAGTTCTTTAGAGAAAATTATGATAACTTCTTCACAACATGTTCATTTTCAAGGCAAAATCTAGATGCACGAATTTTAGAGATTTTTTTAGCTTAAATTCAATATGTTTTGTTTAATTTCTAGATGATAGAAGGATGTGGTGAGTTGAATCTCAAAGTCTTAGCTATTTTGGTTTGTTTTCAAAGAATTTTAAATATTTGTATTCATTTGTCAAAGTTAGGTAATGGTTGTTGGCCTAACCATTGAAATTTTTAGGGGTTGTTGGCCTAATCTTTGACATTTTTTTCCTTGTAAAAACCTATATAAAGGCTTCAAGCATGTAGTATTGAAATCAAGTTGTTTTGAGTTGAGTTAAATAACATTTTTATGTTTTATACTCTGTATCTCTTGGAGAATTTTTCATAAAGTGGTGAGTGTATTCTTTTGAAGCTCTACAATCTTTAATAACAAATTTAGGGTGGTATTTCTGTATCCCTTTGTTGTTAATATTAGAAATAGAGCTTAGTATTCTATTTTTCCTTACCAAACATTAATTTTCCCACATACCTCCATTTTTCGGTATTAATTTGGTTTGGATACATCTTCGAAAAGCACGTTTTTCACCTGAAAAATATGCTAAACTCAAGCCTAAAGCTGATGGACCATTTAAGATATTGCAACAAATTGGAGAAAATGCTTACAAGATCGAGTTGCCAGAAATTTATGGGGTTTCATCTACATTCAACATTTCGGATTTATCTCCATACTATGAGGATCACAACAACATAGACTCAAGAATGAGTCTTCTTCAAGTAGGGGAAATTGACACGGGAGTGTCCGAACATCAAGAGCAGAACTTAAGTACCAATAAGTTCAAGAAGATTATCCTAATTTACTAAGTTATGAAGACACTGTCAGAGGGGTGATTTCGAAATTGAAACTGTATTCACTGAAGTAATATTTCTGAATGAACCTGGTGCCACTGAAAAGTTGAAGAAGTAAGCTTTCTATAGAATTTTATGGTTTAATATTTGAAGTTTTCTAGAGAAAGTTATGATAAGTTCACAACATATTCATTTTCTAGGCAAAATCTGGATGCACGAATTTTAGAGATTTTTTTGCTTAAATTCAATGTGTTTTGTTTAATTTCTAGATGATAAAAGGATTTGGTGAGTTGTAATTCAAAGTCTTAGCTATTTTGGTTTATTTTTAAAGAATTTTAAATATTTGTATTGATTTGTCAAAATTAGGTAATGGTTGTTGGCCTAACCATTGAAATTTTTATGGGTTGTTGGCCTAATTTTTGACATTTCTTTCCTTGTAAAAGCCTATATAAAGGCTTCAAGCATTTAGTATTGAAATCAAGTTGTTTTGAGTTGAGTTTAATTATAATTCGTGTGTTTTATACTCTGTATCTCTTGAAAAATTTTCATAGAGTAATGAGTATTCTTTTGAGTTCTACAACCTTTGGTAGCAAATTAGGATGATGTTTTTGTATTCCTTTTATTGTAAATTTTAGGAGGAGAGCTTATTTCAACTCTTATTTAGTTAAAAACATAAATTTCTATACAAACCTCCATTTTCCGATATCAAATCCTAACTTAAAAAGAAATATACAGTTAGTTTTAAATTAGTCAACTAGTCAATTCCAAAAAATAAAAGGAAAAGAGATTATATTATGACTTACTTGATTAGGAATATGATCTTGCGGTTCAAGAAATTCTTTTTACTTATTTGACTAGGAATATGATCTTAAAGTTCAAGAAATTTCTTTTATACAAAGTATTAAAATTTGCAATCTAACTCTTTTTTTTTAATTATTTTTTTCGCTTTTTTTTTTTCAATTGGTTCTTTCTTTCAATTTTTCTCTTTTCTTTTTTCACCAAACTAAACATACAAGATGGAACTAAATCTATTCAAAAGACAAAGAAGACGAAAAAAATTGAAGGAAGCTATGCAAAGACAACACAAGATCGAACAAAAGTCAAAGAAAAACACAGAACAAAGATAAGTAAAGGATAAGTAACCTGTTTCTAGAGCCAAAACTCTGATACCAAATGATAAGAACCCACTAAACGATCTACTCTATGAACTCTTAAATCAATTATTATGCGCACCCTAAGAATTAGAAAATAAGTTGTAGATGATCAAATTTTAAGAAAATAAATCTTAAATTTTCAATTTTGAAAACGCCACAAAGATTGATCACTTCTTTGATAAGTCAGGGTATTGTATTCTATCAAGAACACACGAAAGCAAAGCTACGTTGCTCAAAATATTTCAATGTTATTCATGATGTGATGTTTCTTCATTTACATACTAGTAGCCTTTATATAGGCATGTAAACATCATTTCAAAATTAAGTAGGAAAAGAAATTCTAACGTAAATAGGAAAAGAAACACCAAGTAAAAGAGAAAACTAAAATTCTAGTCTAATTAGGAAATATAACAATCGTAAATAAAGTAGGAAACTAATTTTATGTAATGTAAACAATCTAAACCAAAGTAAGAATCTTTAAAGCCTTAATTTTTCCATATGGTATTAGGATTTAGTAGCGCATGACTATTCTTCTTGTTGCACATAAAGGTAAGTAATTATCTTTGGTGAGGCTTTGGAAACTTTTATAACAGTTTTAGAATCTTGTATAATAGATTCTTTATCATGCACTTTCATGATTAAACCTTGTAAAACCTATTTCATCCTCTTTGTCCTTAACCTAGTCATTGGACCATCGATTCTTCATAAAGGATTTTGAAAATATTTGCAAATATTATCTTGAACTATTTGGCTAGCATCCCGATCTCCATTACCGTTTTCCGTTTGACAATATTGGTCCTGAAAATCGTACATTTTCAACTTGTCATGTACATCATCAGTTCCAAAGTGATAATCTTTACAGATCATGCAGCTATTTGTCATTTGTTTGCAAAGAAGGATGCTAAACCATAATTGATTCAATCAATCCTTTTATTACAAGAATTTGATTTGGAGATTCGAGATAAGAGAGGAAGCAAGAATGTAGTAGTTGATCATCTTTCTAGGCTCGAGTTCTAAGAGGACAAATGCAAGAGTCCAATGTAAATGAATAATCATCACATTATTAATAATATTGAGAAAATTTGAACAAGTGTAACTTTGCTTTCTTGTGTTCTTGGTAGAATACAATATTCTAACTTATTAAAAGAGTAATCAACTTTTGTGGCATCTTTAAGATTGAAATTTTAAAGATTTATTTTCTTAAGTTCTAATGTGATCATGTACCACTTGTTTTCTAGTTTGTGGGGTGCACATAATAATTGATTCGAGAGGTTTTAGAGCAGGTCATCTAGTGGGTTCTTATCATTTAGTATCAAAGTTTTGACTTTAGAAACAGGTTATTTATCCTTTACTTATCTTTGTTTTGTATTTTTCTTTGAATTTTGTTCGATTCTTGTGTTGTCTTTGCATAGCTTCATTGAATTCTTTTCATCTTCTTTGTGTTTTGAATAGATTCAGTTCCATCTTATGTGTTTAGTTTGGTAAAAAAAGAGAGAGAGAGAGAGAGAGAGATTGAAAGAAAGATCCAATTAAAAAAAATTAAAAAAATTAAAAGAGGAAGCAAAAAAATAATAAAAAAAAGAGTAGTTAGATTGCAAATTTTAATCTTTTGTACAAAAGAAATTTCTTAAATTGCAAGATCATATTCCTAGTCAAATAAGTCATAATATAATCTCTTTTTCTTTTTTTTTTTATTGAAATTGACCAATTGACTAATTCAAAGCTAGCTATATATTCTTTTTCAAGTTAGGATTCTTTTTTCTTAAATAGTAGTAATCATTATCAAATAAGAATTCCTATGGCTAAATTAAATTAATTTCGAACTCTATATTTTATTTATCTTATTCGACTTCAATTGCGCACTTGTGTCTTTTCAGCTTTGTTCTTCAATTCATTGCATTCTAGTGATGTCTTTTACATGGTTTTTACTTCCTTTTGAAGTTTTCTTATTTTCTTGACTCTTTTATTTTTCTTTCTTGTTGTTGTTTGCCTCAACTAAGTCTTTAATGTTCTGATTTTGAGATTTGCCACCATTTAACCGATTGCTCCTAAAATTTGTTGATTTTGATTATTTAAGAACATAAAGGGGACTTGGGTAGTAAAAGGAGAGAGTGGTGAGACTATCATGAAATTAGTGTGAAACACGAGTGATAACAATACGATTTGAGTACAAACACATGAAGGAGTGTGAGAGAAATAAATTTCTTTAATTTGTAACAAGTTTTCTAGGTCATAAACATGAGTAGTGAAGGAAAACTACAAGAAGTTGACATGAAATTGTTCATAAAGATTGTTAACGAATGATACAAATGAAGTTATGCAACCACGTAAACAAGAGGAGAACCTTAGACATAAGGTTGGAGATACTCAATTACAGCATCTATATGATTCACTAAGCGTGCCGAGTGGACCGATTACAAGAGCTAGAGCTAAGACATTGAAAAGTGTTTTAAATAGACTAATTACGAAGATGTGTGATTCAAATACAATTCAAGATACACGTCTTGAAAACTTAGGCTCAGTGAATATCATTCAAACGATTAGAGTCTAAGAAGACTAATATGAAAATGTTCGAAAATTATAGACCATTTATGTAATTTTAAGAATTTAAAATGATGCAATCACTTACATCATACACATTCGACTCATTGCTTACGTAATATATATATATAACGTAATTGCTTATGTTTTCATGTTTGAAATTTGTAGGTTTTAAAAGTCATAAAGTTTAAATTTATTTTGTCAAATTGTTAGGTAAGATTGATAACATAACTTTTGACATTTCCCTTTTGTATTTTCCTATAAAAAGGCTTTCATTTCTTGAAATGAGACCAGCAATTTGAGTGTTAAGTTATTTCTTACAAGTTCTTATTCTTGAACTCTTCAATTTTAATTTTTTATGGCGTTCAAAACAACCAAACTTATCATCTAGAATTTTAAGTGTTTTCTTAAGGGTCTTGGTGAGGTTTGAGTAAATCATAGTCTTGATTCTTATCTAGATAGGTATCGAGTTAAGACTCAATAAACTTGTATCTTGGGGAAATCTTGAGGTTTTTCACTACAGTCGGTGTTGGGTTTCGAGACACTATTGGTGAAGTTTGTATTATTTGGTATCAGAACTTTGGTTCCAAGGCAAGTTTAAATTATCCTTTACGTCTTTGTTGTTCCTTTACTTCTTCAATTAGAACTCTAAAACAAAAAAAAAAATACAAAAAATATATATATATTGTGGCCAAATTCCTCCTTGATTGGTCCAAATTCCAATTTTGTATTTTACTTCCTTCAATTTATTTTGAGTTCATATTTTCATTTCTACTTCCTAAAAAAAAAAATGCAAGAAAGCAAAAAAAAATAGAGAAATAAAAAAAAGAGAGAGAGAATTGTTGTTATCTATTATATTCATAATTTCTTGTAATATTAGCCTAATATTCCTTATTCTTGATCCAATATTGTCATTGCTTGCATCAATTTTTTAAGAATTACTTATTGAATCTTGTGATTTGTTTTAATTACTTCTCATCTTAAAATTGCCACTAAAATTTTGATTAAGAGTGTGCGAGTGTGAGAACATTTGAGTGCTCAAACACGAGAGTGAGTGAAATTACGTGAGGGAGTGCTTGTGAGGTTTCTAACTTTGTTTTGCATATTTTAAATATGTCTCACATTCAAGAAGAAAATTCAACTTCGGGGGTATAACAACCAATCACCCCGAACCTACAATTGCAGGCATTATTGGGGAAGATAAGACGAATGATGAGGGCTGAGTTAGAACCAATCTGTGAGAGGATAGATAGGTTGGAAGAAGAGACATCAAGAGGGCAACATCAAAGCTCTTCCATTAGACAACCACCTAGGCAAGTGAAACCAATGGTATAATAGGGTAATATTGAGAATAATGAGGAGTTAGATGAATCACCAATGAACCGGGGCAGGAATTTGCATGGTTATGGGAATAGAGAAGCTAGGTTGGGTAGACCTAAGTTGGATGATGATTCAAGAAGTATTAAGGTAAAAATTCCACCGTTCCAAGGTAAAAACAATCCTGAAGCTTATTTAGAGTGGGAGAAGAAAATAGAGATGGTTTTCGATTGTCACAACTACTCCGAGATCAAAAAGGTAAAACTTGTGGCCATTGAATTTACTAATTATGCTATTATTTGGTGGGATCAATTGTTGAAGGATAGGAGAAGAAATCAAGAACGTCCTGTTGAGATATGGGACGAGATGAAGATAATAATGAGAAGACGTTTCATTCCAAGCTACTACTATCGAGAGTTGTTTAGCGTCTAACTCACGGATCTAAAAGTATAGATGAATACTACAAAGAGATAGAGGTTGCTATGATCCGATCAAATGTAGAGGAGGATAGAGAAGCTATCATGGCTAGGTTCTTACATGGTTTAAATCGTAAGATCGCAGACGTGGTGGAGATGCAACATTAAGGGTCTTGGTGTGACGTTTGAGTAAATCATAGTCTTGATTCTTATCTAGATAGGTATCGGGTCAAGGCTCAATAAACTTGCGTTTTTGGAAAATTTTGGGATTCTTTACTACATTCGGTATTGGGTTTTGTCAATAATTTAAAAAGTTAAATACTAGATTGGTTGAATTGTAATCCGCATCTATTTGTAAAACCACTAGAAGACGTGTGTTTGAGAAGGAAAAGGAAGATGACTCGAATTTGGAAGAATTAAGTTCTAAACGAGGCAAGAAAACAGTTTAAAAGATATAACAAATTTGAGCAGCATAAAAATAAAGATTCTGACTTTTCAAGGAAAGAATGTGATACAAACCTCGCCAATATCGTAACGAAACCCAACACTGAATATAGTAAAAAACCCCAAAATTTCTCCAAGACACAAGTTTATAGAGCCTTGGCCTGATACCTATCTAGATAAGAACCAAAACTACGATTTACTTAAATGCCACACCAAGAATCCTTAAGAAAATACTTAAGAATTTAGATGATAAGTTTGGTTGTTTTGAACGCCACAAGAAATTAAACTTGAGAAGCTCAAGAACAAGAACTTATAAGAAATAATTTAACACTCACAATTGCTTGATTCATTTCAAGAAATAAAAGCCTTTTTATAGGCAAATACAAAAGGAAAATATCAAAAGTTTGGCTATCAATCCTATCTAACAATTTGACAAAAATAAATTCAAACCTTATGACTCTTAAAACCTACAAATTTCAGACATGAAAAGGTAAGCAATGACGTCATATATAAATGACTTAAGCAATAACGTCGAATGTATATGATGTAAGTGATTACATCATTTTAAGATTCTTAAAATTACATAAATGAACTATAATTTTTGAACATTTTCATATTAGTCTTCTTGGACTACGATCGCTTGAATGATGTTCACTGAGCCTAATTCTTCAAGACATGTATCTTGAGTTATATTTAAATCACACATCTTTTTAATTAGTCCATTTAAGGCACTTTTCAATGTCTTGGCTCTAGCTCTTATAATCGGTCCACTCGGCACGCTTAGTGAATCATATAAATGCTGTAATTGAGTGTCTCCAACCTATGTTTGAGGTTCTCCTCTTGTTTACATGATTGCACAACTTCGTTTGCATCATTCTCCCCCTCTTGAAAAGGATTTGTCCTCAAATCACGATCTACATCAAAAGGAGATAAGTCAGAAACATTAAAGGTTGTGCTAACCCTATACTCGTCTGATAGTTCAAGTTTGTAGGCATTGTCATTGGTGCGTTCTACTACTCGATATGGGCCATTTCCCCTTGGTAGAAGTTTAGAACGTCTTTGCTCAAGAAAACGCTACTTCCTCGTATGTAACCAAACCAAATCTCTTGGTTTAAAGACAACCTTTTTGCGTCCCTTATTGGCTTGCTTGGCATATTGTTTCATTTGTTGTTCTATATGTTGCCTTGCTTTCTCATGAATCTGCTTAATGAAATCAGATTTCTTCTTGCCATCTAAATTAATGCGCTCATTCATAGGTAAAGGAGTTAAATCTAAAGGAGTTAGTAGATTAAAATCATAAATAATTTCAAAAGGTAAAAACTTAGTGGTAGAATAAACACAACGATTATAAGCAAATTCAATATGCGGCAAGCAATCTTCCCAAGTTTTTAGATTCTTTTGTATGATAGTACGTAACAAAGTAGACAATGTCCTATTTACTACTTCGGTTTGACCATCTGTTTGTGGGTGACAAGTAGTAGAAAATAATAATTTAGTTCCCAATTTTTCCCACAACGTCTTCCAAAAGTAACTTAAGAACTTTGCATTTCGATTTAAGACAATAGTCTTGCGCATTCCATGCAACCTAACAACTTCCTTGAAAAACATATCAGCTATATGTGATGCATCATCAGTTTTATGACATGTAATAAAGTGTGTCATCTTAAAAAATCTATCGACAACGATAAAAACTGAGTCTCTTTCCCTCTTTGTCCTAGGTAATTCCAAAACAAAATCCATAGAAATATCGACCCAAAGTACACTAGGAATAGGAATTGGTGTATACAATCCATGTGATTGTTGCCTAGACTTAGCTTGCCTACAAGTAATGCATCTCGCACAAACCCTTTCCACGTCACGTTTCATGTGTGGCCAAAAGAAATGTTCATGCAATATGTGTAAAGTCTTAGCTACGCCAAAGTGACCCATCAAACCACTACCGTGTGCTTCTCGAACAAGTAATTCGCGCAAGGATGAATGTGGAACACACAATTTATTTTCTCGAAATAAGAAACCATCATGCAAATAGAACTTCACACATGCTCCCTTAGTGCAATTCTTAAACAAGTCATAAAAATTAGAGTCCATTACATACACCTCCTTAATGTACTCAAATCCAAGCAATTTAGCATCAAGAGTTGAAAGTAAAGCGTACTTGCGTGATAGTGCATCAGCAACTATATTTTCTTTGCCTTGTTTGTATTTGATCACATAAGGAAATGTCTCAATGAACTCCACCCATTTGGCATGACGTTTGTTTAATTTGTGCTGCACTTTTAAATGTTTTAAGAATTTATAATCCGTATGAATCACAAACTCTTTGGGCTAAAGGTAATGCTGCCAAGTTTCTAGAGTTCGAACCAACGCATACAATTCTTTGTCGTAAGTGGGATAGTTTAAAGCCGCGCCATTTAATTTCTCACTAAAGCACGCAATCGGTCTTCTTTCTTGCATTAGTACGCCTCCAATCCCTGTACCTGAAGCATCACACTCTATCTCAAATGTTTTAGTAAAGTTAGATAAAACAAGTAAAGGTGCATTAGTCAATTTTTCTTTGATAAGTTTGAATGCCTTTTCTTGCTCTTTTCCCCACTTGAATGGAACATTCTTCTTCATGACTTTGGTTAAGGGCGCAACTACGCTGCCAAATTCTCGAACAAAGCGCTGACAAAAACTGCCCAATCCATGAAATCTTCTTACCTGATTCGTTGAAATAGGCGCTGGTCATTCTTGAATTGCCTTCACCTTCTCCTCATCAACCCCAATCTCTTTAGCATTTATAGCAAAACCAAGAGACACAAGCTTATCCGTGTAAAATGTACATTTCTTAAAATTAGCAAATAGCCTTTCTGATACGAACCCCGAGTATATTAAACTTGAGACCCAATATCTTTATGCATGGAAGCAATCTCTTGGAAAGCTAAATCAGATTCACCCAAGTTTACAACCCAATTTCAACTTGTGAAATAGAACCTTAGAATAAATACCCTCAAAGTAATTAGCTTTGATTGTAAGAACCTTGATTCAAGCAAGAATCAAAACAAGAGAAAACACTCTCAACTTAATTTCATTCGAAAAAGTAATTCATCCTCCATGGGAGCATGTGGCTGAATATATAAGGGTACAAGAGATAAGTAACCCTAATTGGAGTGTTTGGCCACAAAATTAAACTTATTCTAACTTAAAATAAAATAAACTAAATTTGGGCTTAATAATTAGCGTTAATAGCCCAAACACATAACAAATAAGACTAAAATAGATAATGGGTTTGAACAGCAACTTAGCCCAAACTGACACATGGAATCCGAAACTTGCATCATGATGACGATTTGATTCAAACTGCAATTAAAAGACTTGAACATGTTTGCTTAGCCTTGAGACATCATTCGAATATGGCCTTATACAAATTTGAGAAGTTGAATTCCATAAAAGCTTTAATCTTTAGGTTTTGCCTTCTTGTATTTGTGTCAATGTTACCAAGCTCTGATTATTGTCTTAAAGTCCAAGCTTGATATTTGACTCTTTCTTACACTCTTGAATTGTTGCAAGATCATCCCACAAACCTTGAATCATCCCATTCAATGCATCTTTGAATTTCTTCATTCTTGCTCTTGTAACGGGACCATTAGGCAGTTGAATTGGATCATTGCTCTTGTGTGCATCCGTATTTGCATCACTTTCTTTCCTTAAAACCTCTAAAATAAGTTTTAAATGTTCAATATGATCATTCAAGTTTTTGCTATTAATCAAGATATCGTTAAAATAGACTATTACGAATTTGCCAATAAAAGCACGCAAAACATGGTTCATAAGTCTCATGAAAGTACTAGGTGCATTAGTTAACCCAAAAGGCATAACTAACCATTCATAAAAACCATATTTTGTTTTAAACGCAGTTTTCCAATCATCCCCTTCTTTCATCCTAATTTGATGGTATTCACTCTTAAGATCAATTTTAGAAAACACACAAGATCCATGCAATTCATCTAACATATCATTTAATCGAGGAATGAGATGTCGATACTTTATCGTAATATTGTTGACAGCTCGGCACTCAACATACATCCTCCATGTCCCATCTTTCTTAGGCACATCCTCTATGTCGATACTTTACCCTTTCTCTATCAGCTCATAAACTTGTCGTTGAAGTTCTTTTGTTTCCTCGGGATTGCTTCTATAAGCTGCTCGGTTTGGAATTGTTGCACCGGGTATAAAATCAATTTGATGTTTAATTCCTCGAATTGGAGGTAAACCAGGGGGCACGTCTTTAGGAAAGACATTTTCGAATTCCTGCAAAAGAAACATAACATTGCTCGTCAAAGATCCAGCAAAATTGTCAGTACACAAAAATGCCTCATTGTACATAAGTACTATAAGGGGCTGTTGTGAAAGTAAAGCTCTCTTAATCTCACTTTTTTTTGCAATAAAATTGTATTTTTCCTCTCTCTCACACATTAACGTTGCAACTCTATCATTTTCACTCTCTTTCACATTTTTGCCTCTCTCATTTTCTTTTTTCTTTTCACTCGCTTTTTACATATTTAATTGGTCTTCGAGAATTTGTTTTGGAGTCAATGGTACAAGTGATATGGGTTGCCTTTTGATGGTAAAAGAGTATCTATTGTAAAACCGTTGTGTGTGACTCGTCGATTGTACTGCCATGGTCTGCCCAATAGGATGTGACATGCATGCACAGGAATCATGTCACAAAGGACCTCATTCTCATACTTGCCAATAGAGAATGCCACCAACACTTGTTTTATTACCTTGATTTCTCCACAATTGTTTAGCCATTAAGGCCGGTACGGTCGTGGATGTTTCATGGTAGGTAACGACAATTTCTCCACTAATTCGGTGCTGGCCACGTTGGTGCAACTTCCTCCATCAATTATAACGCTGCAAACTTTGTTGTTAACGAAACATCGAGTATGAAACAAGTTCTCCCGCTGATCATTTTCTTCTTCCTTAATCTGTGCATGCAAAGCTCGTCTTGCCACTAATAATTCTCCTTCCGCAGCATATTGCCCTTCGTAGTTATCTTCATGAGATGGCATGTCTTTTATTTCATCTTCTTCTTCTTCTTCCGACTCAATCTCCCTTTGAGCATTGATCACCATTATCCTTTTATTTGGGTATTTGCTAGCTATATGACCCCTGTCTTGACATTTAAAATACTTAATATCACGATTTCTAGAAGCGGTGGGTTCAATATTACCTTGTTTTTGCGATACAACTTGTTTAGCATCTTTAGAAGCTTCGGAATTAGATTTTATTAATGGAAATTCCTACCGTTGAGGAGTTGATCTCCATGAGTTTGTAGTAGTCGTACTTGCTCCTCTCCTAGCCATGTTTCTTCGCTTCAATTGTTGCTCAACTTTGATGGCTTGGTGTACCATATCTGTCAACTCTACATAATGTTGCATCTCTACTACGTTTGCGATCTCACGATTTAAACCATGTAAGAATCTAGCCATGGTAGCTTCTCTATCCTCCTCTACATTTGCTCAGATCATAGTAACTTCCATCTCTTTGTAGTATTCATCAACGTTTTTAGATCCTTGAGTGAGACGTTGCAATTTGTTAAACAACTCCCGATGGTAGTAGCTTGGAATGAAATGTCTTCTCATTATTGTCTTCATCTTATCCCACGTTTCAACAAGACGTTCTTGATTTCTTCTCCTATCCTTCAACAATTGATCCCACCAAATAATAGCATAATCAGTAAATTCAATGGCCGCAAGTTTTACCTTTTTGATCTCGGAGTAGTTGTGACAATCGAAAACCATCTCTATTTTCTTCTCCCACTCTAAATAAGTTTCAAGATCATTTCTACTTCAGAATAGTGGAATTTTCACCTTAATACTTTCTAAATCATCATCCAACTTAGGTCTACCTAACCTAACTTCTCTATTCCCATAACCATGCGAATAACTGCCCCGATTCATTGGTGATTCATCTAACTCCTCATCATCCTCAACATTACCCCATTGTACCCTTGGTTGCACTTGCCTAGGTGGTTGTCTAATGGAAGAGCGTTGATGTTGCCCTCTTGATGTCTCTTCTTCCAACCTAGCCATCCTCTCATGGATTGCTTCTAACTCCACCTTCATCATCCGTCTCATCTCCTCCAATAACACTTGCAATTGTAGGTTCGAGGTGCTTGGTTGTTGTACCCCTGAGGTTGAATTTTCTCCTTGATTGTGAGACATATTTAAAATCTGTAAAACAAAATTAGAAACCTCACAAGCACTCCCTCACGTGTTTTCACTCACTCTCGTGTTTGAGCACTTAAATGTTCTGACACTCGCACTCTCTTAATCAAAATTTCAGTGGCAATTTTAAGATAAGAAACAACTAAAACAAATTACAAGATTCAATAAGCAATTCTTAAGAAATTGATGCAAGCAATGACAATATTGGATCAATAATAAGATATTAGGCCAATACTACAAGAAATTATGGATATAATAGATAACAACAATTCTCTCTTTTTTTTCTCTTTTTTTTTACTTTATTTCTTTTTTTTTAGGAAGTAGAAATGAAAATATGAACTCAAAATAAATTGAAGGAAATAAAATACAAAATTGAAATTTGGACCAATCAAGGAGGAATTTGGCCACAATATATATATTTTTTTGTATTTCTTTTTTTTTTCAGAATTCTAATTGAAGAAGTAAAGGAATAACAAAGATATAAAGGATAATTTAAACTTGCCTTGGAACCAATGCTCTGATATCAAATGATACAAACCTCGCCAATATCGTGACGAAACCCAATACCGACTATAGTAAAGAACCCCAAGATTTTCCCAAAACGCAAGTTTATAGAGTTTTGACCCGATACCTATCTAGATAAGAACCAATACTAAGATTTACTTAAACACCACACCAAGAATCTTTAAGAAAATACTTAAGAATTTAGATGATAAGTTTGGTTGTTTTGAACGCCACAAGAAATTAAACTTGAAGAGCTCAAGAATAAGAACTTATAAGAAATAATTTAACAAGCAAAATTACTTGATTCATTTCAAGAAATGAAAGCCTTTTTATAGGCAAATACAAAAAAGAAAATGTCAAAAGTTAGGCTATCAATTTTACGTAACAATTTGACAAAAATAAATTCAAACCTTATGACTTTTAAAACCTACAAATTTTTCAAACAAAAATGTAAGCAATGATGTTATATATATATATGACGTAAGCAATGATGTCGCATGTGTATGATATAAATGATTATATCATTTTAAGATTCTTAAAATTACATAAATTGATTATAATTTTTGAACATTTTCATATTAGTCTTCTTGGATTCCGATCGCTTGAATGATGTTCACTGAGCCTAATTCTTCAAGACGTGTATCTTGAATTATATTTGAATCACACATCTTTTTAATTAGTCCATTTAAGGCACTTTCCAATGTCTTGGCTCTAGCTTTTGTAATCAGTCCACTCGGCATGCTTAGCGAATCATATAAATGCTGTAATTAAGTGTCTCCAACCTTATGTTTGAGGTTCTCCTCTTGTTTACTTGATTACACAACTTCGTTTGCATCAAAATGATCCCAAAATATATTTTGAGTGGGAAAGAAAGGCTGAACACATATTTTATTATCATAATTACTTTGAGGAGAAGAAGGTAAAACTACCAGTTATAGAGTTCACAGATTATGCAAGCATATGGTAGGATCAATTGGTAATCAATAGGCATAGGAATGCAGAGCGTTCAATTTGGTCATGGGAAGAGATGAAATTGGTAATGTGCAAGAGATTTATACCCAACTTGATGCAAACAAAATTGCGCAACCACGTAAACAAGAGGAGAAACTCAGACATAAGGCTGGAGACACTCAATTGCAGCATTTATATGATTCGCTAAGTGTGCCAAATGGACCGATTACAAGAGTTAAAGCCAAGACATTGCAAAGTACCTTAAATGAACTAATTAAAAAGATGTGTAATTCAAATATAATTCAAGATACATGTCTTGAAGAATTAGGCTCAGTAAACATTATTCAAGCGATCAGAGTCCAAGAAGACGAATATGGAAATGTTTGAAAATTATAATCCATTTGTATAATTTTTAAGAATCTTAAAATGCTGTAATCACTTACATCATACACGTACGACGTCATTGCTTATATTTTCATGTTTAAAATTTGTAGTTTTAAAAGTCATAAAGTTTGTATTTAACTTATCAAATTGTTAGGTAAAATTGTTTGCCTAATTTTTGACATTTTTTCTTTGTATTTGCCTATAAAAAGGCTTTCATTTTTTAAATGAAACAAGCAATTTTGAGTGTTAAGTTATTTCTTACAAGTTTTTATTCTTGAACTCTTTAAGTTTAATTTCTTGTGGCGATCAAAAACAACCAAACTTTTCATCTAGATTCCTAAGTGTCTTTCTTAAGAATTCTTGGTGTGGCGTTTGGTTCTTATTTAGATAGGTATTCGGTCAAAACTCAATAAACTTGCATTTTGGGGAAATCTTGGAGTTCTTTACTACATTTGGTGTTAAATTTTGTCACATTATTGATGAGGTACGTATCATTTGTTATCAGATCTTTGGTTCCAAGGCAAGTTTAAGTTATCCTTTACTTCTTCAATTAGAATTATGAAAAAAAAATACAAAAAAAAAATTATTGTGGCCAAATTCCTCCTTGACTGGTCCAAATTCGAATTTTGTATTTTACTTTCTTCAATATATTTTGAGTTCATATTTTTATTTCTAGTTCCTAAAAGAAAATAAAGCAAAAAAAAAAGAAAAAAAAAAAAAAAAGAGAATTGTTGTTATCCATTTTATTCATAATTTCTTATAGTATTAACCTAATATTTCTTATTCTTGATCCAATATTGTTATTGTTTGCATCAATTTCTTAAAAATTGCTCATTGAATCTTGTGATCTGTTTTGGTTGCTTCTTATCTTAAATTGTCACTTAAATTTTGATTAAGAGTGTGCAAGTGTGAGGACATTTGAGTGCTCAAACACAAGAGTGAGTGAAAACACGTGAGGGAGTGCTTGTGAGGTTTATAACTTTGTTTTGCAGATTTCAAATATGTCTCACAATTAAGAAGAAAATTCAACATCAGGGGTACAACTATCAACCACCCCGAACCTACAATTGCAAGCGTTATTGGGAGAGATGAGATGGATGACAAGGGCTGAGTTAAAACCAATCCATGAAAGGATGGATAGGTTGGAAAGAAGAGACATCAAGAGGGCAACATCAAAGCTCTTCCATTAGACAACCACCTAGGCAAGTGCAACCGAGGGTACAATGGTTAATGTTGAGGATGATGAGGAGTTCGATGAATGACCAATGAACCAGGGCAGAAATTTGCGTGGTTATGGGAATAGAGAAGCTAGATTGGGTAGACTTAAGTTGTTGGACAATGATTTAGGAAGTATTAAGGTGAAAATTCCACCATTCCAAGGAAGAAACGATCCTAAAGCTTATTTAGATTAGGAGAAGAGAATAAAGATAGTTTTTTATTGTCACAACTACTCCGAAATCAAAAAGGTAAAACTTGCGGTAATTGAATTTACTGATTATGCTATTATTTGGTGGGATCAATTGTTGAAGGATAGGAGAAGGAATCAAGAATGTCCTGTTGAGACGTAGGACGAGATGAAAATAATACTGAGAAGACATTTCATTCCAAGCTACTACTATCGGGAGTTGTTCAGCGTCTAACTCAAGGATCTAAAAGCATAGATGAATACTACAAAGAGATAAAGGTTGCTATGATCCGAGCAAATGTAGAGGAGGATAGAAAAGCTATCATGGCTAGGTTCTTACATGGTTTAAATCGTAAGATCACAGATGTGGTGGAAATGCAACATTATGTAGAGTTGACAGATATAGTACACCAAGCCATCAAAGTTAAGTAACAATTGAAGCGAAAAAACATAGCTAGGAGAGGAGTAAGCATAACTGCTACAAACTCATGGAGATCAACCCCTAAACGAGAAGAATTTCCATCAACAAAGTCTAAGTCCAAAGCCTCTAAGGATGTCAAACAATTTGTGCCGCAAAAACAATGTAACATTGAATCCACTGCTTCTAGAAATCGTGACATTAAGTGTTTTAAATGTCAAGGTAAGGGTTATATAGCTAGTTAATGCCCAAATAAAAGGGTAATAGTAATCAATGCTCAAGGGGAGATTGAATCAGAAAGAGAAAAAGAAGACGAAATAGAAGGCATGCCACTTCTTGAACACAACTACGAAGGGCAATGCGCTGCGGAAGGAGAATTATTAGTGGCAATATGAGCTTTTAGCGTACAGGTTAAGGAAGAAGAAAATGATCAGCAGGAGAACTTATTTCATACTCGGTGTTTCATCAACAACAAAGTTTGTAGTGTTATAATTGGAGCAAGTTACACCAACGTGGTCAACACCGAATTAGTGAAAAAATTGTTGTTACCTACCATGAAACATCTACGATCATACCGGCTTCAATGGCTAAACAATTGTAGAGAAATTAAGGTAACAAAACAAGTGTTGGTGGCATTTTCTATTGGCAAGTATAAGGATGAGGTCCTTTGTGACGTGATTCTTATGTACACATGTCACATCCTATTGGGCAGACCATGGCAGTACGATTGACGAGTCACACATGATGGTTTCACCAATAAAGGCTGTGCAAGGCCATATTCGAATGATGTCTCAAGACTAAGCAAGCATGTTCAACTCTTTTATTTGTAATTCGAATCAGATCTTCATCATGATGAAAATTTTGGATTTCATGCGCCATTGGGCTAAGTTGTTGCTCAAACCCATTATCTATCTTAGTATTATTTATAAACATATGTTATTTAGTTTGTTATGTGTTTAGGCTGTTAATATTAATTATTAAGCCCAAATTCAGTTTGTTTTAATTTAAATTAGAATAAATATAGTCTTGTGGCCAAACACTTCATTTAGGGTTAATTAAATCTTGTACCTTTATATATTTAGCCACATGCTCCCATGGAAACATCATTACTCTTTGAATAAAAAAAAAAATAGAGTGTTTCTCTTGTTTTGATTCTTTCTTGAGTCAAGATTCTTACAATCAAAACTAATTACTTTGAGGGTATTTTATTTTAAGGTTTTATTTCACAAGTTGAAATTGGATTGCAGACTTGGGTAAATCTGATTTATCTTTCCAAGAGGTTGCTTTCATGCGTAAAGATATTGGGGTCTCAAGTTTAATATACTCAAGGTTCGTATCAACTTTGTTACGTACTATCATACAAAAAAACCTAAAAGTTGGGAAGATTGTTTGCCGCATGTTGAATTTGTTTATAATCGTTATGTTCATTCTACCACTAAGTTTTCACCTTTTAAAATTGTCTATGGTTTCAATCCACTAACTTCTTTGAATTTAACTCTACCTATGAGTGAGTGCGTTAATTTAGATGGCAAGAAGAAAGCTGATTTTATTAAGCAAATTCATGAGAAAGCAAGGCCACACATAGAACAATGAACGAAACAATATGCCAAGCAAGCCAATAAGGGATGCAAGAAGGTTGTCTTTGAACCTAAAGATTAGGTTTGGTTACATATGAGGAAGGAGCGTTTTACTAAACAAAAATGTTCTAAACTTCTACCAAGGGGAATTGGCCCATTTCGCGTAGTGGAACGCATGAATGACAATGCCTACAAACTTGAACTATCAGGTGAGTATGGGGTTAGTGCAAACTTTAATATTTCTGACTTATCTCTTTAATGTGGAAATGTTCAAGCGATCGGAGTCTAAGAAGACTAAAATGGAAATGTTCAAAAATTATAGTCCATTTGTGTAATTTTTAAGAATTTTAAAATGATATAATCACTTACATCATACACGTACGACGTCATTGCTTATGTCACATATATATGACGTCATTACTTATGTTTTCATGTTTGAAATTTATAGTTTTTTAAAAGTAATAAAATTTGCATTTAATTTGTCAAATTGTTAAGTAGGATTGTTGGCTTAACTTTTGACATTTTCCTTTTGTATTTGCCTATAAAAAGCTTTCATTTTTTAAATGAAACAAGCAATTTTGAGTATTAAGTTATTTCTTACAAGTTCTTATTCTTGAACTCTTCAAATCTAATTTCTTGTGGCATTCAAAAATAATCAAACTTATCATCTAGATTCCTAAGTATTTTTCTTAAGGATTCTTAGTGTGGCGTTTAAGTAATCATAGTCTTGATTCTTATCTAGATAGGTATCGGGTCAAAACTCAATAAACTTACGTCTTGGGGTTCTTTACTACATTCGGTGTTGGGTTTCGTCATATTATTGGCGAGGTTCGCATCATAACTATTACTATAGAGATTTGCATAAAAAGTTGCAAGGGTTGGTTCAAGGTTCCATGAGTGTAGAGGACTATTACAGGGAGATGGAGATAGTTATGATTAGAGCAAACATAGAAAAAGATCGAGAAGCAACAATGGCAAGATTTGTTGGTGGTTTAAACAAGGAGATTGCTGATGTTGTTGATTTATAACACTATGTGGAGATGGAGGAGCTATTGCACAAAGCCATTAAAGTGGAAAAACAAATCAAATAAAAAAGGTTCAGATTTAGATCGGTTTTTAGGTCTTTATAGAAATCTTATTAGAAGCACAATCAAGCTACCTTAAAATAAAAGAAGTACGAAAGCAAAAGGATTCTGTTGTTGTTTCTAAAGACAAAATTGAAACTGAAACTTATTTTAAGTCACATGAAGTTTAGTATTTTAGGTACTAAGGATTTGGGCATATTGCTTCTTAATGCCTAAACAAAAGATGGTATTCTGTCGCAGGCACCAAAAGTAAAACTTAAACTCCTAAATAAGATACATTTAGTGGTGTGAATAAGGATCGTTCCTACGGAGAGTATCTAGTCTAGTTTTATAACTATGTGAACAAGGATTGTTTAGGGGGGGGGTGTGGAGATGTAGGGCTGTTGAATATAAAGAAAATAATTAAGGAACAATTCAAATGTGAAAATCAATCAAAAGAACAAAACTTGGTCTAAGTCAACATCCATCATCGATATTTTATAACTAATCATCAATATTAAAATATATCAATTTACGCTTTGAATATTCATTGTTGAAGCTATCTTTCATATCTCTTCTTAGTCGTAGTCGATTAGAAAATAAGCGATCTAATCAACTCTAACTACTAAATAACCTAAGAAAAGTCCTAAAGGTTTCATTTAGTAGTAGTTTTAAGAATTAGAGAGACTAATTAATCTAAACAACACAAGCACAAGCGGTTGCATTTAGTTTAGTTGAACATTCTTCCTAAGATCTAACAATTTTTGACGCAATAAATCATTAATTCTAGTTGCTTCACAAATCAGAAGAATCAAACAATTACAATTTGATATCTGGCATGGCAGTAGATTGCAACGAATAATAAACTAATAGGCCTCCTAGTAATTAAATGAGATAATCATGAAAATAGGCGCAAAAGAACATTCGTTACTCAAGCATAAATTAAACAATAAGAATCAAATTAAATCTCATAATTTTATTAATTTTGAGACTTCCGTTTCCTTTGACCAATTATAAAAGTTTAATCACGTAGGGCCTTGATGACAATTCGAAAGAAAAATTAAAGAAGAGAATAGAGAGAAAGGTACCCATCTCATGATTTCTCCTTGCTTTAATACACATTAATTCACCTACTAGAATTCTACCAAATCTCCTGAAATAACAATATTCAAATTTGACTAATCAAGGAAAAATATTAAAAACAAAAATAAAATCTTAATGTAAATAGGAGGGTGGTGATTTTAGCTCTAATTTTCGTGTACCAGATTTGAAAACTTTTAAAAATAAACTGCATTAAATCCGTGTATTGAAATTGTGAGCTAAGGAACATTCCAGAGCGTCAACCACACAGAGGTAGCAACTTCAAGCCCAAATTCGTCCTTGATGCAGCCAGAATCTCCCAAAACTCAAAACATGAAAGTTGTAGATCCTTTTCTTAATGTTCTACGGCATCTTGAATCATCTCAATTCAAGCTTGGATTAAGGGAGAAAAATATGTCATTCTGTATTCTAATCAAATTCTCCCACACTTAACTCTTACTCGTCCTCAGCCAAAACTCAAATTCACTTTCTCAAAGATAGTAAGGTTGCAACGCCATCAACAAAGAACAACCAAGCTCTTCAAAACTCACAGCACACCAAGAACAAATATTCTTAAACAATTTACAATTACTTAGCAAGCATTTTCACTTGAAGATGGAATAAACTAAATAAGTAGACCCTCACAAAAATAAACACTCGACTCTCATGTGTTTGTAGGGTAAGTTTTGCCCTTAAATTCATTCCAATGGAAATGATCTACCTTAAGCTTGCATATCTGATACCGGAAAATGGAGGTTTGTGTAGGGATTTACGCTTTTAACTAAATAAGGGTTGAAATAAGCTCTCCGCCTAAGGTTTACAACAAAAGGGATATAGAAACACCACCCTAATTTGCTAACCAAAGGTTGTAGAACTCAAAAGAATACACTCACCACTCTATGGAAAATTCTTCAAGAGATAGAGAGTATAAAATACAAGAATTTTATTAAACTCAACTCAAAACAACTTTTTTTCAATACTACAAGTTGAAAGCCTTTATATAGGCTCTTACAAGGAAAGAAATGTCAAAGATTAGGTTAACAACTCTTAGAGATTTCAATGGTTAGGCTAACAACTATTACCTAATTTTGACAAAAGAATACAAACATTTAAAATTCTTTGAAAATAACCAAAACAGCTAAAACTTTGAATTACAACTCACCAAATCCTTCTATCATCTAGAAATTAAACAAAACAAATTGAATTTAAGCTAAAAAATCCTTTGAATTCCATGCATCCTGATTCTGCTTTGAAAATGAACATGTTGTGAAAAAATTATCATAACTTTCACTAGAGAACTCTAAATGCTAAACCGTAAAATTCTATAGAAAGCTTACTTCTTCAGCTTTCTAGTGGCACCAACCTCATTTTGAAATATTACTTCAGTGAATACAGTTTATTTTCCGAAATTACCCCTCTGACAGTGTCTTCATAACTTAGTAAATTAGGGTAATCTTCTTAAACATATTGGCACTGAAGTTGTGCTCTTAATGTTCGGACACTCTTGTGTCAATATCTTCTCATTCTCCACCACCAAGATCACAAGCATAACATGAATCATAAGGACTTTTCAAGGGTTGTAACGGGGTTTAGGATCAAGGTGGGAAATATTTGGGAATTTGGTTCAAAAGCCGTTAAAACTAGTGGAGCAAAAATAAATCAACTCAAGCTCAAATGTACAAGACACGTAAAACCAATCACTCCATTCAGCAACTTCTTCAATTTGGCTGCAAAGCATTTAAACCATGAGAAACTCTTGCATTGAAAAAGAGACCGATCAAATGAACACTTTTCTTCCTCCACAAGAAACAATGCTTCGCAATGCTAGCTTCCACCTTTGTATATATCATGTATAAACAAACCCCTCTCTTAGAATTTTAGGAGGGATTATGAACATGGATAGTTTGTAACATCAAAAGCAATTTCCTCCATCACCCTTTTCTTTGTTTTTTTAAACAATAAAACTCACAAATTGAGAATGAAAACATGTTTCATTTCACCAGTAATAGCATAACATAAATCTAGACAACCCCACATTTATTTCTTGCACACCCATATATGTCATAATGATGAACAACGCTCCATTAGCTCTACAGATTGGATGAAGACATTATTTTTCAAGTTTAAAATTTGTAATGTGGGCTCTCAAAGACAAAAGCCAATAAAGCTCAAAGGGGTTGAACAAAGGGAAAAATAATAATTACAAGGTAGGTTATTTCACTTAAGTAGCTTAAAACAAAAAGGGACCTCAATCATAATCATGCATGCATGTGTCGATATGACCTCAAAGAGAATCAAGGCAAGTTCTAGAGAAACAAATCCATGGAAGAATATCTCACAGGAAAGAAAATAATGAAATTGATATGCATGTGTCATTCTAAAGGCTCAAAATCTCATGAGCTTTTGTCTACTAAATTTAGTCACTACCATTCTCAAGGAAAATAACTAGACTAACTAATTTTAAGTTGGAAGATTACTTATTCAATCATGTTATGAATTTTTTTTCAAGCTTAATTCATCTTGCTCATGACATAGACAACCAAAATTCTTTGACAACAACAAAAACAAAGAGCAATAACTCTCTTTTTTTTTTAAAAAAGAAAATTAAAACACAACCTAAATCCCCTCCCCCACACTTAAAACTTACATTGTCCCCAATGCAAGGTGAAATGCAAAGAAAAGGTAAAAATAACCAAAATATAAATGCGAAAAGAAGAAGAAAAAGAAAAAGGAACTCCCTTTGGGTTGCCTCCCAAGTAGCACTTTTCTTTATGATAGTTAGCTCGACTTAATGCTCCCTTTATCAATCAGTATAAATCGGATCTTCAAGGTCCAATTGTGCCACATTCTCTACTTGTACACCTTCATAGAAAGGCTTAAGTCTATGGCCATTCACCTTGAATACTTTAGAAGTTGCTAAACTTCGAATTTCAATTGCACCATAAGGAAAAACATTAGTAACAACAAAAAGTCCAATCCATGAGAACGCAACTCAACCAGAAACAAACAAAGACGTGAATGGTAGAGAAAGACTTTTTGACCAACTTTAAATTCCTTCCTAGGGATCATCTTGTCATGAAAAGCCTTCATTCTTTCCTTGTAAATCCTTGCACTGTCATAGGCATCATTTTGAATTTCCTCTAACTCTTGTAGTTTCAACTTTTTGTGTTCTCCATTATCATCCATTTTTATGTTGAAATGCTTGATTGCCCAATGAGCCTTGTGTTCTAGCTCAACTAGAAGGTGGTATGGTTTTCCAAACACTAACCGATAAGGTGACATACCAATAGGCGTCTTATTTGCAGTTCTATACGCCCACAAGGCATCATCCAAGTGCAAACTCCAATCTTTTCTACTTGGATTGGCCGTGTTTTCAAGGATGGACTTGATCTCTCGATTGGACACTTCCGCTTGTCCACTAGTTTGCGGATGATAAGCAGTTGACATCTTGTGAGTCACATGGTATTTTCTCAGCAAAGCGTCCACAGTTCAATTGCAAATGTGAGTGCCTCGATCACTTATTAGAGCTCTTGGAATTCCAAACCTAAAGAATATGTTAGACTTGATAAAATTTGTAACAATTTTAGAATCATTAGTCCTGGTAGCTTTAGCTTAAATCCATTTTAAGACATAATCAACAACAAGTAAAATATAAACATAGCTGAAAGGTATAGGGAACGGTCCCATGAAATCAATGCCTCAAACATCAAATATTTCGCAAAATAGTATAGGGGTTTGTGGCATCTCATTCTTTTGAGAGATATTACCTGTATTTTGGCAGTGATCGCATGACCTATGCTACAACTTAAAGGTTGTAACTCCCAAATATAGGTTGTCTCAAGTAATAAAGTTCGGAAGTCTGAGTGTCAGTCCACAGGGAATATGTTATATTAAGTCTACAAGTCCAAAGGTCTAAACATTACAAATCCGAATATTCCAATGGAGTGAATTTGCTTATTGTCAAATTTAAATTCTATATTATTACATATTAGGGCATTAGGGATCCATTTTAATGATTTGTATAGAACTTATTCTTGATCCTTTTTTTTAAAGAAAAATACAATTAAGAATCAAAAGTAGTGATCTTAATTGGATGATGAAAACAAAACATTTAAGCACAAAGAAATCAAAAGACTTACCTTTTAGTTGATGGTGAAAAACTATAAGTTGCCTTACTCTTGATATGTAAAAAATATCCAAGTATTCAATGTACCATTTGTTAACAATGAATCAAGGTTTCTAACAATTCAAAATCACTTGCAAAATATAGTACTCAATCAATAAAAAGATTAACAATGAAGAACAAAACAAAGGATCAAAGAACAAAACTATAAAATCATCAAAAGTTCACCCTTAGCCCTAATTACGAAATTGGAAATACATCATTGAAATTCAAATTACAACAATAAAATAGAAATGGAAAAACAAAACTGATCTCCCTCCTCACTTCCACGTCTTCCTTTATATAGGTAAAACAAAAGACATTCCACATGTGTGAACATAATTTGGTCAATTTCTAATTAATCACGCTCTACCAACTTTTAACATATCTTTGACTATGAAAACCACCGAATTTCGTAAAGCATCCTTCTTCAAAGTTGTAGGTGGATGACTCATCCTTCTAATGGTCCATATCTCGCTCTTATTTCTATTTTAGACCATGAGTTGTGCTGAAAATAGCCAGAGATATTCAAGTCACATTTCTCCACCGCCCTTCTAGAATGATAGCTCTTTGTGGTAACCGACCAGTTGAAATTTAAGAAAGTACAAAACATAAACAATTTAGATCCCTTTCTCAGCTTTCTAGGTCATCCAACCATGTAATTTTTCGTTACATATTTAGGGAGATACTGCCCAAATACGGAAGCATATTGGGCTGCTTCAAAGATGCGCTTGAGTTCTGTTGAAGCCCAATTTCGTCCCATTAATTGCTCGAACTGGTCCAACCTTTGGCTTACAATGAAATGATGAGTTTATGTTTGTCTGGCCCAAGAATCGTATCAATTGATAATTTAGATTGAAAGATACGCTCATTATACGAAACCTGCGCAAAACTAACTATTTAGTCCAATTCATGTTTTACAATTCAATATAAAGGAATATGCTTCATTATTGGGGAATAGAAGGACATTATTAAGTGTAAATCATAATATTTCTCTTGATAAACCTACACTTTTAAACATTCATCACCCCCCAACCAGCTTATTACTAGTCCCTAGTAATATAAGCAATATTATTTAGAGTTGATTTATAGAATTTACATTCAAAGTAAAAATCATTCTTTTCTTTTTCATCTTCTCAAAATAAACAAACTCTCACTTAAAAATTTACTATATATGTGCCCAATACTCATTAGTCGAATTATTAATAAACCTTCTTTTTGTGCTTTTATAACTAATACATATTATGGGACTTAATTAGAATCAAACAACATTGGTTCTAAATTTTGTCAAGGTAAACATCTTTGGGCAAAGATTATTTCTATCTCCATTTTTTTTTTTTTTTTGTGCATAACCTAACCCATGTAGCGAGCTTTGGGCCAATAACTCCCAAACCAGTTGGCCTTAGGGTATTAGGTATTAAAACACCCCTACGTGTTTAATTACTCGAGTTAAGACTATGAACTTATTCATATCAAAACTTTACCGTTTTACGCAAACATTCACTGCTGATTAGGCAAGAAGCCCGGTTACTAAGTAAAAGTTTTGATTAGAATTCTTATTTATTTATTTTGTTTTTAACTTTTTTATTATTATTATTATTATTTTTTTTTGGAGATTTTTTTTTTGAACCCTTAGTTGCTACTTTAGACAAAATTAAAGAGCTCAAATATTGTAAAATTTCAATATGTCATCCACAATCATGTATCAAAGTGTGTGTGTGAAAGATGGTTTATAAATATTTTACTGATTGAGTATTTGAGCATAATTTATTATGTGATGATGATGTGAGAGTTTGTATATTTGATCAATTCAAAAGAAAGTGAATGATAAATTCTTTGTTATGAAATTCAAAAATCAAAACAAATGATCATGCATACCTACTAAGATATGTCTCAGGAGTAAGATTACTCCTTACTCTACCATCCTTACAAATTATGAATATAATAATTTTTTTTTTAGTTGTATATAAAAAAAAATGGTTACTTATGTCGACTACACTCCCCCCAACCAGATTGCAACATTGTCCCCAATGTTTAAAAGTAAAGAGGTACAGTATAGAGAATATTACCTGAGATAGTAGTTATCGAAACACAAGTAAAACTTGAAACAAACTTAAGCAAAAATAACGAAAAAATAACAAAATGCAATGAGTAAAAAAAAAAAGAGAGATAAGAAAAGTTACAAATGAAGCGACAAATCCAACTTTCGCTTTTTACTGCTTTCACTTGACCATTCTAATCGTGCCATTGTTGGATCTGGTTCATAGACAAAATTCTGCAACTGATTGATCAAGTCATTAGCAGTCAGAGCAGAAATGAGGAGTTTGCGAGCCATCTGTAAAATAAAATTTTGTTCTACAGCATGATCAAGAAAAGACAATAACTTGTTAAAGAAACCATTAACATTTAACAATCCTATGGGTTTTTGATGAACGATGAGTTGTGCCCAAGATGTAATTTGAAAAATTTCTTTTAACGTCCCAAAATCACCTGGTAACGCAATAAAAGCATCCACAGAATCAAGCATTTTAGCAATTCTTTCATGCATTGTTGAGACCATTAGTTCTTCTCCAATTGTTTTGCCAGTTATGTTACCTGCAGATAAAGCCTTTGTTATGATACCTATGACTTCACTTCCTCCTATATGTGTGGCAGTAAATACACACCCTATTAACCCAAGGCTACCTCCTCCATACACTAGGTTAAATTTTCGCTCAGCTAAAACTCGACCCAGGTTGTCTGCTACTTTTACAAACTCTTCACCTTTCCCAGAACTTGACCCACAAAAAACACAAATAGTTTTAATTTAATAAGCAGAAGCTCCTTTCATTTTTTTTTTTTTGCAGTCTTTTACCCCCGTCAGTGATTCAAATTTCTTATGAAAATAAAGAAGTGAGGTCCTCCATTTATACAACTTAAAGAGAATGCATTAATGAAACCAATAGAGGTAAGCCAGCTGTTGTCATAAAAGTTAAAATTTAAAAATTTAAAAATGTCAATGATAACAGCTAATATAGGAATCTAAAACATAAAAAATTTCAACAATGACAGCTAAAAGTAAATATTTATAGATAGTTGTGACTGTGGCTCACATCTTCCTCTGGTTTTACGTCCAGTAACGGCTTAAACGCCTAGGCATGCGTGAAACAAATGAATCAGAAAACTCACCTGCTAAACGTACCTTTGCTTCAATTATCCATCGCACATCTTCAGGAATCCCTTTTTGCATAAGCATTCTTAATCTTGCACACCTAGCTTGGTACATTTTTCGTAGAACATCTTTAGGAAAAGAAGGAAAATATGTTTGCAATTTAGAAAGAATGACATCCATAATGAAAGAAAAGAATAGAAAAAGAGGTGAGAGAAAAAAAAAAGAGTATTAGTAATTTTGGGCAACTGAAAGAACCGACTTGAAGAGTCACGGAGTACCGTTATCCGCCACTTGACCGGGAAAGTAACTCCTTTAAAAATTTCTTTTTATCTTGAGCATTCTAATGATTTGGCATTTGACCTATAACAAGAAAATTGACAATATCTGCAAACCAAGGTAAAATAGAAACATTGAAAAGTTGCTCATTAGGGAAATTGTCATTAATCGGTGTTGTCTTAGTCGATTCTTCAAACATAAGTCTTGACAAATGATCAGCAACCATATTTTGTACGCCCTTTTTATCTTGAATTGTGAGATCAAATTCCTGAAGTAGTAGAATCCACCTAATCAATCTAGGTTTAGCATTCTTTTTTGAAAGAAGATATTTTAATGCTGCATGATCACTAAAAATCACAATGGGTGAGCCAACAAGATAAGATCGAAATTTATCCAATGCAAATACTACTGCAAGTAATTCCTTTTCAGTGGTAGAATAATTCATTTGAGCACTATTTAAGGTTTTACTAGCATAGTAAATCACATAGGGTTTCTTGTCCTTTCGTTGTCCTAAAACAGCTCTAACAGCATAATCGCTAGCATCGCACATGATTTCAAAAGGTAAAGTCCAATTTGGAGGCTGCATGATAGGAGCATCTGTTAGCATGGTTTTATGTTTGACAAAAGCTTCTTGACATGACTCAGTCCACTCAAAGAGAGCATCTTTTAATAAGAGATTGCACAATGGTCTTGATATGACACTAAAGTCTTTGATAAATCTTCTATAAAAACCAGCATGTCCTAAAAATGATCTAACATCTTTAATAGACTTAGGAATAGGTAAATTGGCAATTAATTCAATTTTATATTTATCTACTTCAATTCCTTTTGATGAGATAATGTGACCAAGCACAATACCATTTGTGACCATGAAATGACATTTTTCCCAATTAAGCACAAGATTCTTTTCTTTACACCCAATCAAAACTTTTTCCAAGTTAGATAAACAATCATCAAATGAATCACCAAACATAGAAAAATCATTCATGAAAATTTCAAGAAATCGTTCAACCATATCACTAAAAATACTAAGCATGCATCTTTGAAATGTAGCTGGTGCATTACACAATCCAAATGGCATCCTTTTATATGCAAAAGTTCCAAATGGACAAGTGAAAGTGGTCTTTTCTTGGTCTTCAGGTGCAATTTCAATTTGGTTATACCCAGAATACCCATCTAGAAAACGATAAAATGTATGTCCAGCTACCCTTTCTAACATTTGATCCATGAATGGTAACGGGAAATGGTCTTTCCTAGTCATTGAATTGAGTTTCCTATAGTCAATGCACATTCTCCAGCTAGTAATTGTTCTAGTTGGAATTAATTCATTATTTTCATTTTTGACTACAGTAACTCCAGATTTCTTAGGTACAACTTGTGTAGGACTTACCCATGTGCTATCAGAAATAGGATAAATGATCCCTACATCTAAAAGCTTGAGAACTTCATTTCTCACTACCTCTTTTATATTAGGATTCAGCCTACGTTGCATTTGTCTAGATGATTTGGCATTATCTTCCAAATATATCTTACGTGCGCAATTCAAAGGACTAATTCCTTTTATGTCAGCTATTGTCCATCCTAAGGCATATTTATGCAATCTTAGAATTTCGAGCAACTTACATTCTTGAAGAGCACTGAGTTTAGAAGAAATTATCACCGGAAAAGTTTCATTAGCACCCAAGAAAGCATACTTGAGGTCAGATGGTAATGGTTTCAACTCAAGTTTTGGTGGTTGAACACTCGATGGCGTCGGTTTATCAGCTCGTTGAGGTAAGTCTTCAAATTTTGGTCTCCATCCATTAATTTCCAAGACCTGAGAAGATTTTAAAAGAGAATAAATATGAGATACTTCAAAATTTTCATCAAAATTGAAATCATTGCAACCATTTAAACAAGCATCCAAGGGATCAGAAAAAGATGAAACATTAAAGTAGTCATGAACGAGTTCCTCGATATAACTAACTTCATGCATGTCATTATTTTCACTAGGTTGCTTGCAAATATTAAACACATTTCCAATGTCATGTTTCCAAAGGATAATTTTAGAACTCCATTTCTACAATTGATTATTGCATTAGATGTAGCAAGAAATGGACGTCCTAATATGACAGGAATTTGGGTGCTTGAGCTAGAAACAGGTTGTGTGTCTAAGACAATAAAATCTACAGGAAAGTAAAATTTATCTACTTGGACTAACACATCCTCAAGTATTCCTCGTGGTATTTTCACAGAACGATCAGCAAGTTGAAGTGTTGTAGAAGTAGGTTTAAGCTCACCTAAACCTAATTGCTCATACACTGAATATGGCAACAAATTAACACTTGCACCAAGATCAAGTAAAGCATGGTTTATCCTAAAGTTTCCAATTACACAAGAAATGGTGGGACAACCAGGATCATTATATTTTGGTGGAGTGTTTTGTTGAATAATCGAACTAACATTCTCAGTTAAAAATGCTTTCTTTTGAACATTAAGCTTCCTTTTAACAGTGCATAAATCTTTCAAAAATTTGGCATAAGAAGGAATTTGCTTAATTGCATCTAACAAAGGGATGTTAATTTTGACTTGCTTAAAAAGTTCAAAATTTTCAGAATTTTGGTTCAACTTTTGAATTGGTTGCAATCTTTGAGGAAAAGGAGAAGGGATTGGGCATTTTTTAACATCGCCCATCTTAAGTTCAACATTATTTTCCTCACTCACTAATTTTGATGGTTCTTTAGGTTCAATCTCTTTCAAAGAAATGGTTTTATCAATGACCTTACCACTTCGGAGAGTAGTGATAGAGTTAGCATTCTCGTGCTGTGTGCCATTTGAGTTAGAATCACTTACATGAAATTGACCCGCTGGATTTGGTTGTGGTTGAGCAGGAAATTTACCTTTCTCTTGACTGTGCAAAGCTGAGGTCAATGTTGAAAGTGTATTCTTGATATCATCAATGGCTTGTGATGTTTGATTGTTTATGCTTGTTTGCCCTTGCATGAATGTTTGCAATGTTTCCTCAAGAGTTTTCGAATGTGGTGAATGGTATGATGGAAAATTTGAAGGTCTTTGAGGTGGTGGATGAGGATGATTATCATTTCTCCAACTAAAATTTGGGTGATTTCTCCATCCAGGATTGTATGTTTCAAAATATGGAGAATTAGAGGAAAAAGGCTTTTTGAAGGAATTCATAGAATTTGTTTGGTCATGCAACACTTCTTTAAAAATAGGAATATTTGGACAATCCCGAGTGGAATGTCCCATGACTTCACAAATTTCACAAATTTCATCATTATGCACAGATTTGACCTCTTTAACTTTCCTTAATTCCATGGCTTCAATCTTTCTCGTTAAATTTGTAATTCTAGCACTTAGATCATTTTCTTGACTCAAATTATATTTACCCCCACTAGAACTAGCCATGTTAGATCTAATTGAATTTTCAGAGGAACTAGTGGTTTGCCAGGATTGAGAGTTCTCAGCTAAATGATCTAAATACTCTAAAGCTTCTTCTGGGTCTTTGCCTAAAAATTCACCATTACACATTGTTTCAACAAATTGTTTTGTCTCTGGTGTTAACCCTTCGTAAAAGAAACTTATCGTACGCCATTTTTCAAAACCATGGTGTGGGCATCAATTCAACAAGTCTTTAAATCTTTCCAAATATTGAAAATAGGTTTCATTTCCTTTTTGACAAAAATTTTGAATTTGTCTCTTGAAAGCATTCGTTTTATGTATTGGAAAAAATTGCTTTAAAAACTTGGTTTGCATTTCTTGCCATGTGCCTATAGATCTAGATCTTAATGAATTAAGCCATGTTTTTGCTTTATCTTTTAAAGAAAAAGGAAACAATTTTAGCTTAATTATTTTTTCACTACATGTTTGATCCATAAATGTGGCACATACTTCCTCAAATTCTTTCAAATGTAAATAAGGACTCTCAGACTCTAAGCCATGGAAATTAGGAAGTAAAGGAATCATACCAGGCTTAAATCTGAAGTTATTTGCATTAAGCGGAAAAATAAAGCATGAAGGAGATGAATTTCGAGGAGGTTGCAAATATTCATGCATAGTTCAAACATGATGATTTTCATTTTCTCCATGTATACTTTCATTTTCAGCCATAGTGTTAGTTGTGTGTGAATTTGAAGATGAATCAAACAAATTTTCAAAGGAGGTTTCAGAATTATCTTTCACCAATCGATGAGAATGAGGATCACGATACCATCCAAGCATAAAAATAACAATAATAATAATAATAAAACACAATACAATAAAATGTTAGCACAATAAAACAAATAAAAAAAGAAAAGAGGTGGTATAACCTTTCTCTCAATAAAATTATTGTAAATGAAAATAACAACACATATCCAAGTATGTGTTACTCTTGATATCCAATTATTATAAAGTTGCCTTACTCTTGATATGTAGAAAATATCCAAGTATTCAATGTACCATTTGTTAACAATGAATCAAGGTTTCTAACAATTCAAAACCACTTGCAAAATATAGTACTCAATCAATAAAAAGATTAACAATGAAGAACAAAACTATAAAATCATCAAAAGTTCACCCTTAACCCTAATTACGAAATTAGAAATACATCATTAAAATTCAAATTACAACAATAAAATAGAAATGGAAAAACAAAACTAATCTCCCTCCTCACTTCCACGTTTTCCTTTATATAGGTAAAACAAAAGACATTCCATATGTGTGAACATAATTTGGTCAATTTCTAATTAATCACGCTTTACCAACTTCCAACATATCTTTGACCATGAAAACCACCGAATTTCGTAAAGCATCTGATCAATAAAAGTAAAGGCAAGTGGTCCTTGCGAGTTATAGCATTTAATTTTCTATAATCTATACAAACCCACCACCTATTCTGAACACAGGTAGGAACTAATTCATCATTTTGATTTTTCACAATAGTTATTCAGTCTTTTTCGGAGCCACTTGAATTGGGCTAACCCAATTGCTATCTGAAATAGGATAAATCACTCTAACTTCAAGAAGTTTGATGATCTCTTTCTTCACTACGTCCATCATAGGTGGGTTCAATCTTCTCTGTGGTTGACAGGAAGGTTTTGCTTCCTCTTTAAGTAAGATACGATGCATGCATGTAAACAGGCTAATTCATTTAATATCTGTAATTGTCCAACCAATAGCTGTCTTATGCTCTTTAGGAACTTGCACAAGGTTTTCTTCTTGCATTGCACTAAGTTTACTAGAGAAGATCACAGGTAATGTTCCTCTGTCTCCAAGGAACACGTACTTAAGGTGACTAGGGAGAAGCTTCAAATCTGAAATAGGGGCCTACAAAATAAAGGGTAAAGGTCTCTTGTTAGGAATTGGTAACGTAATATTAAGATCGTTACCTGACCGTTGCAACTTCGGAAAATCATTCAACATTGCAATAGTTTCTTACAAATTAGTACTTAAGGCCAACTCCTTGTTCTTTTTCTCAAGATTCTCACTAATGGCAACTTCTAATCTATCTTTTCCTTCATGTTCAAAGACTTCTTGTGCTAAAGAATAAATCACACCAATAGAATAAACAAGATTATCATCAATAGGATATTTCTTGGCATCATAAATATTAAACTCAACAATTTCACTATTAAATTCCATGGCAAGTGTGCCACTATGAACATCTATCTTAGTCTTGGATGTCTTTAAGAATGGTCTTCCTAACAAAATAGGAGTGGTTTGATCATCATTCTCTATATCAAGCGCATAGATATCAACAGGAAAAATCAAATCATTAACTTGCACAAGAACATCCTCAACGACATCTTTAGGATAGGCATTAGATCAATCAACCAATTGAATCGCAACACCAGTTTTATTCAAAAGTCCAAGTTTCAAAAAAACATATATAGAATATGGCATAACATTGATAAAAGCTCCTCAATCTAACATGGCCTTCTCAAATCTAGTGTTACCTATTATACAAGGGATAGAGGGGATGCCTTTATTGGAATCTCAACCTCTTTACCACTTCTCCAAATGATTGCATTTGCATTTTCTCCTGAATTTACTACCTTTTGAGAAGGTAATTTCCCAGAAGTTTGCACCTCTAGCCGACTAATTGCAATTGCCATCTGACTTATTTGATTGTCCAAACTTAGAATACTGGCCCTAGTCTTTTGCTGAAATAGTTTCATCTCCTGTTAAAATTGCAAAGTATTAGTGGCAAGAAACTTGACAATATCTTCTAAAGACATACCAGAATTAGAAGTTTGGCCTGGTTGTTGTCTAAGATTGGGGTTATCCCTTCATCTGGGATTATACGTGCTCAAATAGGGATCATACTTCCTTTGCGGTTGTCCAAGAAAATCACTCGCAGCATTCACTTGTTCAATGGGCTCCTCTTGAAGAGTTGGGCATATATTAGTTGGATGCCCTTTTATTGAACAAATCCCACAAACCTTCACCGTTTGCATATTACCTACAGCCATTTGACGAACAAGAGAAGTCAGAATCGCAATTTGTTGTTCAAGGGAGGAAATACTTAATCATTAACATACTTTGATAGAGGGTCAAGCATAGTGCCAAATTGTTGAGAGTTGGCTGCCATATTTGCAATCAAGTTTCTTGTGTCCTAGGGAGTTTTATCCACCAAAGCTCCTCTACTAGCAGCATCAATCATATTCCTATCAGTGGGTAAAAGGCCCTCATAAAAATATTGAATAAGTAGCTACTTGCTAATTTGATGATGGGGGCAACTTGCACATAATTTCTTGAAACGTTCCCAATATTCATGTAGAGACTCTCCGTTGTACTGCCTTACACCACAAATTTCTTTTCAATTATTGGCCGCCCTCGAAGCTGGGAAATATTTCTCCAAAAACAACCTTTTCATCTCATTCCATGTGGTAATTGCTACAACTTAAAGGTTGTAACTCCCAAGTATAGGTTGTCTCAAGTAATAAAGTTCGGAAGTCCGAGTGTCGGTCCACAGGGAATATGTTATATTAAGTCTACAAGTCCAAAGGTCTAAATATTACAAATCCGAATATTCCAATGGAGTGAATTTGCTTATTATATTATTATATATTAGGGCATTAGGGATCCATTTTAATGATTTGTATAGAACTTATTCTTGATCCTTTTTTTTTAAAGAAAAATACAATTAAGAATCAAAAGAACTGATCTTAATTGGATGATGAAAACAAAACATTTAAGCACAATGAAATCAAAAGACTTACCTTTTAGTTGATGGTGAAAAACTATAAGTTGCCTTACTCTTGATATGTAGAAAATATCCAAGTATTCAATGTACCATTTGTTAACAATGAATCAAGGTTTCTAACAATTCAAAATCACTTGCAAAATACAGTACTCAATCAATAAAAAGATTAACAATGAAGAACAAAACAAAGGATCAAAGAACAAAACTATAAAATCATCAAAAGTTCACCCTTAGCCCTAATTACGAAATTAGAAATACATCATTGAAATTCAAATTACAACAATAAAATAGAAATGGAAAACAAAACTGATCTCCCTCCTCACTTCCATGTCTCCTTTTATATAGGTAAAACAAAAGACATTCCACATGTGTGAACATAATTTGGTCAATTTCTAATTAATCACGCTTTACCAACTTCCAACATATTTTTGACCATGAAAATCACCGAATTTCGTAAAGTATCCTTCTTCAAAGTTGTAGGTGGATGACTCATCTTTCTAATGGTCTATATCTCGCTCTTATTTCTATTTTAGACCATGAGTTGTGCTGAAAATAGGCAGAAATGTTCAAGTCACATTTTTTCACCGCCCTTCTAGAATGATAGCTCTTTTTGGTAACCTACCAGTTAAAATTTGAGAAGTACAAAACATAAACAATTTAGATCCCTTTCTCAGCTTTCTAGATCACCCAACCACGTAATTTTTCGTTACATATTTAGGGAGATACGGCCCAAATACGGAAGCATGTTGGGCTGGTTCAAAGATGCGCTTGAGTTCTGTTAAAGCCCAATTTCGTCCCACTAATTGCTCGAACTGGTCCAACCTTTGGCTTACAAAGTTTTGAAATGATGAGTTTATGTTTGTCTAGCCGAAGAATCGTATCAATTGATAATTTGGATTGAAAAATACGCTCATTATACGAAAGTTGCGCAAAATCAACTATTTAGTCCAATTCATGTTTTACAATTCAATATAAAGGAATATGCTTCATTATTGGGGAATAGAAGGACATTATTAAGTGTAAATCATAATATTTCTCTTGATAAACCTACACTTTTAAACATTCATCACACCCACCAACCAGCTTATTACTAGTCCCTAGTAATATAAGCAATATCATTTATAGTTGATTTATAGAATTTACATTCAAAGTAAAAATCATTCTTTTCCTTTTCATCTTCTCAAAATAAACAAACTCTCACTTAAAAATTTACTATATATGTGCCAAATACTCATCAGTTGAATTAATAAACCTTCTTTTTTTTTTTTTTACAACTAATACATGTTATGGGACTTAATTAGAATCAAACAACATTGGTTCTAAATTTTGTCAAGGTAAACATCTTTGGGCAAAGATTATTTCTATCTCCATTTATTTATTTTTTTTTTGTGCATAACCTAACCCATGTAGCGAGCTTTGGGCCAATAACTCCCAGACCAGTTGGTCTTAGGGTATTAGGTATTAAAACACCCCTACGGGCTTAATTACTCGAGTTAAGGCTATGAACTTATTCATATCAAAATTTTACCGTTTTACGCGAACATTCACTGCTGATTAGGTAAGAAGCCTGGTTACTAAGTAAAAGTTTTGATTAGAATTCTTATTTATTTATTTTGTTTTTAACTTTTTTTTTTTTTTTTTATATATTTTTTTTTTTTTGGAGATTTTTTTTTTGAACCCTTAGTTGCTACCTTTGACAAAATTAAAGAGCTCAAATATTGTAAAATTTCAATATGTCATCCACAATCATGTATTAAAGTGTGTGTGTGATAGATGGTTTATAAATATTTTACTGAATGAGTATTTGAGCATAATTTATTATGTGATGATGATGTGAGAATTTGTATATTTGATCAACTCAAAAGAAAGTGAATGATAAATTCTTTGTTATGAAATTCAAAAATCAAAACAAATGATAGTGCATACCTACTAAGATGTGTCTCAGGAGTAAGATTACTCCTTACTCTACCATCCATACAAATTATGAATCTAATAATTTTTTTTTTAGTTGTATATAAAAAAAAATGGTTACTTATGTCAACTACACTCCCCCCAACCTGATTGCAACATTGTCCCCAATGTTTAAATGTAAAGAGGTACAGTATGGAGAATATTATCTGAGATAGTAGTTATTGAAACACAAGTAAAACCTGAAACAAACTTAAGCAAAAATAACGAAAAAAAATAACAAAATGCAATGAGTAGAAAAAAAGAGATAAGAAAAGTTACAAATGAAACGACAAATCCAGCTTTCGCTTTTTACTGCTTTCACTTGACCATTCTAATCGTGCCATTGTTGGATCTGGTTCATAGACAAAGTTCTGCAACTGATTGATCAAGTCAATAGCAATCGGAGCAGAAATGAGGAGTTTGTGAGCCATCTGTGAAATAAAATTCTGTTCTACAGCATGATCAAGAAAAGACAACAACTTGTTAAAGAAACCATTAACATTTAACAATCCTATGGGTTTTTGATGAACGGTGAGTTCTGCCCAAGATGCAATTTGAAAAATTTCTTCTAAGGTCCCAAAACCATCTGGTAAGGCAATAAAAACATCTGCAGAATGAAGCATTGTAGCAATTCTTTCATGCATTGTTGAGACCATTAGTTCTTCTCCAATTGTTTTGCCAGTTATGTTACCTGCAGATAAAGCCTTCGGTATGATACCTATGACTTCACTTCCTCCTATATGTGCGGCAGTTGACACACACCCTATTAACCCAAGGCTACCTCCTCCATACACTAGGTTAAATTTTCGCTCAGCTAAAACTCGACCCAGGTTGTCTGCTGCTTTTACAAACTCTTCACCTTTCCCAGAACTTGACCCACAAAAAACACAAATAGTTTTAATTTAATAAGCAGAAGCTCCTTTCATTTTTTTTTTTTGCAGTTTTTTTACCCTCGTCAGTGATTCAAATTTCTTATGAAAATAAAGAAGTGAGGTCCTGCATTTATACAACTTAAAGAGAATGCATTAATGAAACCAATAGAGGTAAGCCAGCTGTTGTCATAAAAGTTAAAATTTAAAAATGTAAAAATGTCAAAGATAACAGCTAATATAGGAATCTAAAACATAAAAAATTTCAACAATGACAGCTAAAAGTAAATATTTATAGATAGTTGTGACTGTGGCTCACATCTTCCTCTGGTTTTACGTCTAGTAACGGCTTAAACGCCCTCTATGGGTCGAGGATTGGCTTCATTATTGGGGAATAGAAGGACATTATTAAGTGTAAATCATAATATTTCTCTTGATAAACCTACACTTTTAAACATTCATCAGTAATACTCCCAGAAGGTAGATAATAGAGCCAATCATTAGCTAAGTCCATCAAAGAAAATGAAAAAGCTCTTCATTTAATTTGCTCTTCAGTCACCCCTGTGGGTTTCATACTCCTGCATACCACATGAAGCTCCTTTAGATGCTTGTGACGATCTTCACCTGCAAGGCCACAAAAAGTGGACAGGAGATGTATTAGTCTAGATTTTAACTCATAAGTAGTAGTAGCATCTAAAGTATGGAAAGTTATGCATAAGGGTTGCTAATTCAAATCCACGAAAAGTGGGCAGGAGATGTATTAGGCTAGATTTTAACTCAAAAGTAGTAGTAGCATCTAAAGTAGGGAAATTTATGCATGAGGGTTGCTGATTCAAATCAAGGGCAACAAGCTCTTTCAAAGTTCGATTACCAGCCATAAATTCCTCCTCTTCTAAATTAGAATTGCTAGCAAATATGGAATCAGGAGCTAAATTTTTCACTTCAGAATTTCTCCGAGCTTCTCTCCTTAACCTGCACAAAGTTTTCTCTATTTCTCAATTATACTACAAATCACCTTGATTAGAAGATCGAGTTATAATCATAAACAATCAAGGAAACTCTAATAAACTATTAAAAAAAAAAGACAAAGTAAATCAGGAAAAATCTATAGTAATGGAAATAAATAAAAAATTCTACCCTAAAACACAATCAAAGTGATATTTTCTTCTCTTTTTTTTTTAAGAATAAAATAAGGATCACAAATAGCATGAAAGTCAACTAAAAAACTTCCTGGCAACGGCGCCAAAATTTGGTATGTTGTTGCAAACAACCAAAAGTAAAATTTTAAACTCTTAAACAAGATACATATAGTGGTGCGAGTAATGATCGTTCCTACAGAAAGTATCTAGCCTAATTTTATACCTATGTGAACAAGGATTTGGGGGGGTGTTTGAATATAAAGAAAACGGTTTTAAGAAAACAACTAAGGAAAAATTCAAATTGAAATATCAAAATCAATCAAAAGAACAAAACTTGGTCTAAGTCAACATCCACCATCGAAATTTTACAATTGATATCAATATTAAAATATATCAATTTACACTTTGAATATTCACTGTTGGAGCTATTTTTCCTATCTCTTTTTAGTCGTAATCAATTAGAAAATAAATGATCTAATCAACCCTCACTACTAAATAACCCAAAAAAAGTCCTAAAGGTTTAATTTAGTAGCAGCTTTAAGAATTAGAGAGATCAATAAATGTAAACAACGAAGCATAAGCAGTTGCATTTAGTTTAGTTGAACATTCTTTCTAAGATCTAATAATTTCTGACGCAACAAATCATTAAATCCTAATTGCTTCACAAATCAGAGGAATCAAACAATTACGGATTTGATATCTGGCCTGACAGTAGATTGCAACAAATAATAAACTAGTAGGCCTCCTAGTAATTAAACTAGACAATCATGAAAATAGTCGCAGAAGAATATTCATTACTCGAGCATAAATTAAACGATAAGAATTAAATTAAATCTCACAGTTTTATTAATTCTAAGACTTCCGTTTCCTTCGAGAAGAGAGAGAGGGGTGCCCGTGTACCAGATCTGAAATATTAAAAACAAATATGACTAATTAAGGAAAAATATTAAAAACAAAATAAAATCTTAATGTAAATAAGAGGGTCGTGATTTTAGCTATAATTTCCGTATATCAAATCTAAAAACTTTCAAAAATAAATCGCATTAAATTTGTGTATTAGAATTGTGGGCTAAGGAACATTCTAGAGCGCTAATTACACAGATGTAGCAACTTCGAGCCCAAATTCATCCTTTATGCAACCAAAATCTGTCAAAACTCAAAACATGAAAGTTGTAGATCCTTTTCTTATTGTTGTATAGCATCTTGAATCATCTCAATTTGACTTGGATGAGAAAGTTATTCTCAGATTACAAAGCGATGTCGAAACTATCCAAAATCTTGCAATTAGCTTCGTTTCGTACTTAATGTCTTCATTTACATCCTAAATTTAAATATGAGAATAATGAGTACATTTAAGAACTAAATAAGTATAAAGAACTAAAAAATTAAGGGAGAAATATATGGCATTCTACATTTTATCAAAAGAGTTATGATTGTGTTGGAGAATGGAGAAATAGAAAGTGCTAGCTTAGGTGAGGATGAGATGCTACCATTGGAGAATTGTTCTGATGTTGAAGTTGAGGAACTTGTGCATAGAGATTTTGTTGGTTACAAGGAGAGCCCTAAATATACAGTTTAAGGATGATGTTGATGAGGAGCAATGTGAGCATACTTTTTACACAAGATGCCATGTGAACAATGAGGTATCTACTACGGTCATTGATAGTGAAAGTTGTACTAATGTTGCTAGTATTTTGTTGGTAGATAAGCTGAATTTGGATACCATAAAGTATCCTAAACTATACAAATTGCAATGGCTGAATGAATGTGGAGAAGTAAGGGTGACCAAGTAAGCTCTAGTTTCCTTTTCAATCGGCAAGTATAAGGATGAAGTTCTGTGTGATATGGCTCCAATGCATGCTGGTCATATATTGCTTGGCCGATCATGACAGTTTGATCAGAAGGTTACACATGATGGGTATAAAAATCATTATTCTTTTATAATGAATAATCGACCTATTGTATTAACCCCTCTCAAACCTTTGCAAACTTATGAAAATCAAATTAGGATAGGAAGAGAGTGCAAAATGAGAAAAGAACAAATGTGTGAGCAAGAGGAAAAGAAAAAGAAAGAAAGTGAACAACCAAAAGCAAAGAGAACAAGTGAAATTGAGAGGAAAAGTGCAAGTAGAAAAAGTGAGGTCGAGAGAAAAATTAGAGAGAAAAGTAAGGGAATGAGTGTATTTGTTGAAAAAAATAAGGTTAAGAGTATCATAATTGCAAGGCAGCAACTACTTGTACTTATGTACAAGGATATTTATTTTTCTACCAATGACCTTAACCTCTCTTTGCCTAATGCTGTTGTATCTTTATTATAGGAGTTTGCGGACCTATTTCCTGAGGAGATTTCCCATAGATTACCTCCCTTAAGAAGTATTAAGCATCAAATAGACTTCATATTCGGTTCTACCATACCAAATAGACTTGTTTATAGAGCAAATCTCGAGGAAATGAAGGAGATCCAAAGGCAAGCAAAATCTAGAGTTAAATCACATGGCTTGTATACCTTTTTACTAGTGTCTACCCAACCTTGGATTAATATTTTTATGAATTTTGTTTTAGGGTTACCAAAGTCTCAAAGTGGTAAGAATAGCACATTCGTTGTTGTTGATAGGTTTAGTAAAATTGCTTATTTCATTGCATGTTCTAAAACTAATGATGTAACACATATTGCTGACTTATTCTTTAAAAAAGTTGTTCGTTTGCATGGTTTGCTTGACAATAGTCAGTGACAGAGATGTTAAGATCTTAAGTCATTTTTGGAATAAATTAGGAATTAAACTCTTGCTTTCTACTATTGCACATCCGCAAATGGATGATCAAACTGAAGTAGTTAATAGGATACTCACTATTTTATTGCGTGCTATCATTTAAAAAAACTTAAAGCAATGGGAGAAATGTTTGCCACATATTGAGTTTGCATATAATAGGTCTGTTCATTCTACTACTTGTTTTTCACCTTTTAAAATTGTTTATGAATTTAATCCTTTAACTCCTGTGGATATTTTACTTTTGCCCACTAATGAACATGCTAATCTTGATGGTAACAAAAAAACAGATTTTGTGAAGGATATACATGCCAAAGTTCGAGCTAATATTGAAAAGAAGAATGAGTAATTCGCTAAGCAAGCTAATAAGGGGTGTTTAAAGGTTGTTTTTGAACCTGGAGATTGGGTTTGGGTGCATACGTGTAAGGAGAGTTTTTGACACAAAAGAAATCGAAAATACAGCTTAGAAGAGATGAACTATTTCAAGTCTTGGAGAGAATCAATGATAATGCCTACAAACTAGATTTACCAGACAACTATGGTAATGTTAGTGCGACTTTTAATATTGCTGATCTATCTTTATTTGATGTACGTGATTCGAGGACGAATTCTTTCGAGGGAGGGAATAATGGAGATCGAGGCGTTAGCCAAATGGTTCAAGCTAATATTCTTAAATATTTTCAAGATCTTTTGCAAGAAATCAGTGGTCCAATGATTAGGGTGAGCAGAAAAGTGGATGAAAGAGACTTTACAAGACTTAATCATAGAAGTGCATGACAAAAAGACTATTTTAGAAGATTCTGAGGCTGTTCTAAAAGTTTTAAAAGCCTCACAAAAAATAATTACTTTTCTTTATGTGAAAGAATAAGAATAGCCCTGCACTACTAAATCCTAATGTCACATGGAAAAATTAGAGTTTTAAAGATTCCTTATTTGGTTTACATTATTTACTTTATATAGAATTAGTTTCTGAATTTTTTTAGAAATGGTATGTTTCCTAATTAGATTAGGATTTTATTTTTCTATTTTATTTGGGGTTTCTATTCCTATTTATGCTCGGATTTCTATTCTTACTTAATTTTAAAAACTGATGTTTTTATACCTATATAAAAGTTACTACTATGTAAACGAATAATCATCACATCATTAATAATATTGAAATATTTTGAGTAAGTGTAACTTTGCTTTCTTGTGTTCTTGGTAGAATACAATATCCTGACTTATTAAAGAAATGATCAACCTTTGTGTTCTTGTGCGCATAACAATTGATTTAAGAGTTCTTAGAACAGGTCATCTAATGGGTTCTTATCACTATTACTAATCTAAATAAGGGATGATGGGTGGAGTATGGATTGTAAGCCAAGCTCTTATCGAGTAATTGAGTTTTGTGCCTAAGCAAGCATGGAGAGTCCGCATCAAAAGATAGAGCAAGGTTGAAAAAAAAAGAAGAAAAAAATGAAAATGCAAGTCAAGCTCTACCGAGTAAGTGGGCCTCGTGCCTAGAAAGTATGGAGAGCTCGCATCAAAAGGTAGGGTAAGGCTAAAAAAAGAAAATTTTTGATGAATCTATGCAAGCAAATAAGTTTGGGAGTGCATGGGTGAATGTTAAAAAATTGAAAATTAAGTGATGCTTGAAGATTGAATATGAGATTTGAGCATGACTCTTTAGAATGATTAATATGTTAGGGTGTTTGAGCTACTTTTGATATCTATATTTGATACCGGAAAAATTGAGATTTATGTGGGGATTTAGGTTTTTACTAAATAAGGGTTGAAATAAGCTTTCCTTCTAAGGTTCACAACAAAAGAGATATAGAAACACCATCCTAAGTCGTTGCCAAAGGTTGTAGAACTGAAAAGAATACTCACTATTTTATGGAAATCCTTTATAAGAGATATTGAGTATATAATACCACATTTTTATTTAACTCAACTCAAAATAACTTGATTTTAATGCTACATACTTGAAACTTTACATAGACTTTTACAAGGAAAGAAATGTCAAAGGTTAGGCCAACAACCATTAGAAATTTCAATAGTTAGGTCAACAACTATTACCTAACTTTGATAAAAGAATACAAACACTTAAAATTCTTTGAAAATAAACCAAAACAGCTAAGACTTTGAATTACAACTCACCAAATCCTTCTATCTTTCAGAAATTTAAATTAAAACACATTGAATTTAAGTTAAAAAATCTTTAAAATTCGTGCATCCAAATTCTACCTTGAAAATAAACATGTTGTGAAAAAGTTATCATAACTTTCTTTAGAGAACTCCAAATGCTAAAACATAAAATTTTATAAAATATTTATTTCTTCAACTTTCCAATGGTGTCAAGCACTTTTTAAAATATTACCTTAATGAATATAGATTAAATTCTAAAATTACCCTTCTGACAATATCTTTACAACTTAGTAAATTAGAGTAATAATTTTGAACTTACTGGCACTTAAGTTCTGTCCTTGATGTTTGGACACTCCCGTGTCAATCTCCCCTAGTTGAAAAAGACTCATCCTTAAGTCTATATTGTTGTAATCCTCATAATATAAAGATAAATTCGAAACGTTGAATGTAGATGAAACACCATAATTTTCTAGTAACTTCAATCTTTTAAGCATTTTCTCCAATTTGTTGTAATACCTTAAATGGTCCATCAGCTTTAGCTTGAGTTTACTATATTTTCCAAGTGGAAAATGTGTTTTCCAAAGATGTATCCAAACCAAATCTCCTTCCTTGGACTCGACATGCTTGCGATGTTTGTTTGCAGAAAGTCGATACTTCTCATTTTGTTTCAGAATTCTATCATGAACATGCACATGAAGGTTTTTGATACTCTTAGCTCTTTCTTCAGCATCTCCACTAAAGTATTGATGAATTAGAAGTGGAGCTAAATCCATTGGACTAATAGGAATTTTGCCATAAACTACCTCAAAAGGACTTTGACTAGTAGATTAGCTAGGCGAGTACCAAGAAGAGCTCAATTTGATGATGGCTTTAATGATAGTGAATCGCTTGATGATAATAGAGAGGAAGAGGAGGTGAGACTGAGGGCAAGAAATAACAACAGTAATAACAATAGTGGGGTGGTCAAACTGAAAATTCCATCATTTTATGGAAGAATAGATCCTGAGGCATATTTGGATTGGGAAATGAAGATTGAATTAGTGTTTGATTGCAATGACTACACTTAATCCAAGAAGTTGAATTGTCGTTGCTATTTTCGAAGCTTATGTTATTACTTGGTGGGATGATACTAACCAAAAGCGAAGGAGAAATGGGCAAAGGCCCATTGAAGAGTGGAGAGATCTGAAATCTATCATGCGTAAGAGATTTTTACCAAGCTACTACTATGAAAATTGTACAATCGACTTCAAAATCTCACTCAAGGGTTTAAGAGTGTTAAGGAATGCTATAAGGAGATGCAAATAGCAATGATAAGAGCAAATGTAGAGGAAGATAATGAAGCTACAATGGCAAGATTCCTCAATGGTTTGAAAAAGAAGATTTCTAATGTGGTTGAATTGCAACCATATATGGAACTAGAACACTTGCTTCACCTTGCATTGAAGGTTGAGAAGCAATTGAAAAAAAGAGGTCGTATAAGTTAATTTTCCTCCTATACTTCTTCATTCAAATCAAATCGGAGGAAAGATGATAAGGTTTAATCATGCAAGCCTAAAATCAAATCCAAAGAGTTTCCCAAAACATCTAACCCAAGCAAAGACAAGGGTAAGCTTGATTCTACTACTAACACAAGAAATATTAAATGTTTTAAGTGTTAAGGTGTAAGACATTACAAGCGGGATTGCCCAAATCAAAGAACCATATTCGTGCTTGAGGGAGAGTACTATTCGGCCAGTGAAGAGGAGAATGAACAAGAGACGATACCACCTCTTGAAGATGCAAGTGATGAAGAAAGGGATGAGCAATTTACTATGGCTGAAAGTGGTAAGGCTCTTGTATCAAGAAGAGTTTTGAATATGCAAGTCCAACAGGAAAAATGTGATCAAAGAGAGAATCTTTTCCATACTAGGTGTCTTGTAAATGATAGGGTTTGTGATATGATAATTGATGGTGGCAGTGTAACTAATGTTGCTAGTACTACTTTTGTAAAAAAGTTGGGGTTACTTACTTTAAAACATTCACATCCTTACAAGTTGAAGTGGCTCAATGATTGTGGGGAAGTTAGGGTGACAAAGTAAGTTCTTGTTGTCTTCAAAATAGGTAAGTATAGAGATGAGTTGTTGTTTGATGTAGTGCCCATACATGCTGGTCATCTCTTGTTAGGACGCCCTTGACAATTTAATAGAAGGGTATTGCATAATAGTTTCACAAATCATTACACTTTTGAGAAAAATGGAAAGAAAATTTCTCTTGTACTACTTTCACCTAAAAAAGTTTATGAGGGTGAGTTTAGAAGAATGTAAAGTCAAAGAGAAAACAAGAGTGAGGAGAAAAGAGTAAGTGAAGGTGTAACAAAAAAAGAGTGAGTTTTCAAAAGAAAAGAGTGGCAAAAATAGTGAGAAAGAAAAAAAAAGTGAGCTCAAATGGAGAGGGGCAGAATTTAAATAAGGGAAAAAGAGTATAGGGAAAAGAAATAATTGAGTGTAAAAAGAAACAAGTGAGCTTTTATGCAAAAAGGAGTGATATTAAGGAGGCTTGGTTTTCAAACAAAAGTATACTTGTACTTATGTACATAGAACTCTACTTAAACACTATTAACCTTAATACTTCTTTGCCTAATACATTTGTTTATTTTTTACAGGCTTATGAAGATGTTTTTCCAGAGGAGATACCCAATGAATTGCCACCCATTAGAGGTATCGAGCATCAGATCGATTTTATTCCTAAAGCTTCAATTCCAAATAAATCAGCCTATAGGAGTAATCCCAAGGAGACAAAGGAGCCTCAAAGGCAAGTTGAGGAGTTGTTAACCAAGGGATATGTTAAAGAAAGTATGAGTCCATGTGCTGTTCCTATTCTGTTGGTATTTAAGAAAGATGGCTCTTGGCTTATGTGTATTGATTGTCATGTAATTAATAACATTACGGTAAAGTATCGCCATCCTATTCCTAAGTTAGATGATATGCTTGATGAATTGCATGGTTCTACTATTTTAGCAAAATTTTGATTTGAAAAGTGGATATCATCAAATTCGCATAAGAGAGAGCGATGAGTGGAAAACTGCATTCAAAACAAAATATGGCTTGTATAAATGGTTAGTTATGCCTTTTGACTTAATTAATATACCCAGTACTTTCATGAGACTTATGAATCATGTTTTGAAAGATTTAGTTGGAAAATTTGTTGGTGTATACTTTGATGATATCCTTGTGTATTCTAAAAATTTGAATGAACATGTAGAATATTTAAGGGCTGTACTTGATATTTTTAGAAAAGAAAAGTTGTATGCTAACCTTAAAAAGTGTTCTTTTTGTTTAGATCGAATTGTGTTTTTAGGTTTCATAGTAACTGTCAAGGTGTTGAAGTTGATGAAGAGAAGGTAAGTGCTATTAAAAATTGGCTTACTCCTAAATCAGTAAGTAAGGTAAGAAGCTTTCATGGATTGGCTAATTTTTATAGACACTTTGTAAAAGATTTTAGCACTGTTGTGGCACCCCTTACAGAGGTAATTAGAAAGAATTGTATTTTTAAGTGGGACAAAGAATAAGAGCATGCATTTATTTTATTAAAAGATAAGCTTTGTAAGGTACCCATTCTTATTTTGCCTAACTTCGTTAATACATTTGAACTTGAATGTGATGCATTAGGATTGGGCATTGGAGCTGTTCTTATGCAGGAAAAAAGCCCAATTGCCTACTTTAGTGAAAAGCTCCATGGTGCCTCATTGAATTATCCTACTTACGACAAAGAACTTTATGCTTTGGTTAGAGCTTTGGAAAACTGGCAGCATTACTTATGGCCTAAGGAATTTGTTATTCATACTGATCATTAATCTTTGAAGTTCATAAAAGGGCAAGGTAAGTTGAACAAACGATACGCCAAATGGGTCAAATTTATTGAGACTTTTCCTTATATGATTAAATAAAAGTAAGGTAAAACAATGTTGTGGCCGATGCACTTTCAAGGAGGTATACTTTACTTAATGCTTTAGATGCAAAAATGCTTGGATTTGAACATATTAAAACTCCTTATGATGATGATACTGACTTTTCTAGTATTTTCAACGCATGTGAAAAAGCTGCATACGGTAAGTTCTATAAAATGGATGGTTTTTGTTTAAGGAAAATAAATTGTGCAAACCTATTTGTTCTCTGCGAGAATTGCTTGTAAAAGAGTCTCATGAGGGTGGTTTAATGGGACATTTTGGCATTACAAAAATTTTAGACACTTTAGATGAACACTTCTATTGGCCTAAAATGAAAAAAAATGTGCAAAGAGTTTGTGATAGTTGTGTTATGTGCAAACAAACTAAATCTAAAGTTTTGAATCAAGATTTGTATACTCCTTTACCTGTTTCTAGTGAATCTTAGACTAATATTTTCATAAATTTTATTTTGGGTTTATCTAAATTGAAAAAGGGGAAAGATTCTATTTTTGTAGTGGTTGATAAGTTTCCAAGATGTCACATTTTATACCTTGTAATAAAACTAATGATGGCACTAACATTGCAAATCTGTTCTTTAGGAAAGTAGTGCGTTTGCATGGCATTCCAAAAACTATTGTTAACGATAGAGATGTAAAGTTTCTAAGTCATTTTTGGAAAGTTTTGTAGAGTAAATCGAGTACTAAATTGTTATTTTCTACTACTTGTCACCCACAAACTGATGGTCAAACAGAAGTTGTGAATAGGATTTTGGGAACTTTGTTGCGTGCTATTGTCCAAAAGAATTTGAAGAATTGGGAAGAGTGCATTCCATTTTTGAATTCGCATATAATAGAGTTGTGCATTCTACCACTGGTTTTTCACCTTTTGAAATTATTTATGGCTTTAACCTATTAACCCCTTTGGATTTAGTTCCTTTACCTTCTGATGAAAAAACTAGCTTAGATGGGAAAATGAAGGTAGAATTAGTGAGAAAACTACATGCAGATGTGCGCAAAAACATTGAAAAGAATAATCAATAAATTACAAGCGAAGTAAACAAAGGATGAAGGCGCATTGTATTCGAACCTGGTGATTAGGTTTGGATACATATGCGAAAAGAAAGGTTTCCAACTCAAAAGGAAGTCAAAGCTTCATCCAAGAGAAGATGGTCCTTTTCAAGTTGTTGAGAAAATCAATGATAATGCCTACAAATTAAATCTTCCTGATGAGTATACTGTAAATGCAACTTTTAATGTGGCTGATCTTTCTCCTTTTGTTGTAGATAGTGAAGCTTCGTAGACGAATCATCTTGAGGAGCGAGGGAATTATGCAAATACGGATGCACACAAGAGCAACGATCCAATTCAGCTACCTAGTGGTCCCATTATAAGAGCAAGAATGAAGAAATTCAAGGATGTATTGAATGAGATGATTTAAGGCTTACGGGATGATCTTGCAACAATTCATGAGTGTAAGAAAGAGTCAAATATCAAATTTGGACTTCAAGACAATAATTAAAGTTTGGTAACATTGACACAAGTACAAAAAGGCAAAACTTGAAGATTAAAGTTTTTATGGAATTCGAATTCTCAAATATGTACGAAGCCATATTCGAATGGTGTCTCAAGGCTAAGTAAGTATATTCAAGTCTTTTATTTACAATTCAAATCAGATCTTCATTATAATGAAAGTTTCGAATTCCATGCGCCTTTTGGGCTAAGTTGCTGCACGAGCCCATTATCTATCTTAATCTTATTTATAAACATGTGTTATTTAGTTTGTTATGTGTTTGGGCTGTTAATGTTAATTATAAGCCCAAATTCAGTTTGTTTTAATTTAAGTTAGAATAAGTTTATTTTTGTGGTCAAATACTCCATTTAAAAAAAAAGAAATACAAAAAAATATATATTGTGGCCAAATTCCTCCTTGATTGGTCCAAATTCCAATTTTGTATTTTACTTCCTTCAATTTATTTTGAATTCATATTTTCATTTCTATTTCCTAAAAAAAAAGAAAAAGAAATAAAGCAAAAAAAAAGAGAAATAAAAAAAAGAGAGAGAATTGTTGTTATCTATTATATTTATAATTTCTAGTAGTATTGGCCTAATATTCCTTATTTTTGATCTTATATTCATAATTTCTATGCCAAAGTAACCCATTAAACCTCCACTATGTGCTTCTCAAACAAGTAACTCACGCAAAAATGAATATCGAACACACAATTTATTTTCTCGAAATAGGAAACCATCATGCAAATAGAACTTCCCACATGCTCCCTCAGTGCAATTCTTAAACAAGTCACAAAAATTAGAGTCTATTACATACAACTCCTTAATGTACTCAAATCCAAGCAATTTAGCATTAAGAGTTGAAAGTAAAGTGTACTTGCGTGATAGTGCATCAGCAACTACATTGTCTATGCCTTGTTTGTATTTGATCACATAAGGAAATGTCTTAATGAACTCCACCTATTTGGCATGATGTCTGCTTAATTTGTGTTGCGCCTTTAAATGTTTCAAGGATTCATGATCCGTATGAATCACAAACTCTTTGGGCCAAAGGTAATGTTGCCAAGTTTCTAGAGTTCGAACCAATGCATACAATTCTTTATCGTAAGTGGGATAATTTAAAGCCACGCCATTTAGTTTTTCACTAAAGTACGTAATCGGTCTTCCTTCTTGCATTAGTACGCATCTGATCCTGTACCTGAAGCATCACACTCTATCTCAAATATTTTATTAAAGTTAGGTAAAACAAGTAAAGGTGCATTAGTCAATTTTTCTTTGATAAATTTGAATGCCTTTTCTTGCTCTTTTTCCCACTTGAATGGAATATTCTTCTTGATGACTTCGGTTAAGGGTGCAGCTATGCTACTAAAATCTCGAACAAAGCGCCGATAAATGCTGGCCAATCCATAAAAGCTTCTTACTTGATTCGTTGAAGTAGGCATGGGCCATTCTTAAATTGCCTTCACCTTCTCCTCATCGACCTCAATCCCTTTAGCACTTACAACAAAATCAAGAAACATAAGCTTATCCGTGCAAAATGTACATTTCTTAAAATTAGCAAATAACTTTTCTTTTCTTAAAACCACTAAAATAAGTTTTAGATGTTCAACATGATCATTCAAGTTTTAGCTATAAATCAAGATATCATCAAAATAGACTACTACAAATTTGCCAATGAAAGCACGCAAAACATGGTTCATAAGTCTCACGAAAGTATGAAGGTGCAGTTGTTAACCCAAAAGGCATAACTAACCATTCATACAAACCATATTTTGTTTTAAATGCAGTTTTTCACTCATTCCCTTCTTTCATCCTAATTTGATGGTATTCACTCTTAAGATCAATTTTAGAAAACACACAAGATCCATGCAATTCATCTAACATATCATCTAATCGAGGAATGGGATGTTGATACTTTACCGTAATATTGTTGACAGTTCGGCAATCAACACACATTCTCGATGTCCCATCTTTCTTAGGCACTAGTAACACCGGAACCGTACAAGGACTCATGCTTTCTCTAACATACCCTTTCTCCATCAGCTCATTAACTCGTTATTGAAGTTCTTTTGTCTCCTCGAGATTACTTTTATAAGCTGGTCGGTTTGGAATTGTTGCACCGTGATGCAAATACGGAAGCACACAAGAGCAATGATCCAATTCAACTACTTAATGGTCCCGTTACAAAAACAAGAATGAAGAAATTCAAAGATGCATTGAATGGGATGATTCAAGGTTTGTGGGATGATCTTGCAACAATTCAAGAGTGTAAGAAAGAGTCAAATATCAAGCTTGGACTTCAAGACAATAATCAGAGCTTGGTAACATTGACACAAATACAAAAAGGCAAAACCTAAAGATTAAAGCTTATACGGAATTCAACTTCTCAAATTTGTATAAGGCCATATTCGAATGATGTCTCAAGTTTAATATACTCGGAGTTCGTATCAGTTTGGTATCAGAGCTATGGCTCTAAATCAGGTTATATCGTCTTTCAAATTTGTCTATTTGTTTCTTTAGTTTCTGAGTCTGTTTTGCTTCAATTCTATTTATTTTCATTTTTTGTGTCTATTATATCAAAAAAAAAAAAACGAGAAGAGGGTTTCCTTTCAATTCACAGCAAGTCAAGTTTGGGTTATATCAATCTCCAATTCGGTTGATTTAATCTTTGTCTAATTCGTTTCTTTTGTGTCTCTTTTTATTTATTTTTGTTTGGTCACTCCTACGCGTTTGGAAGTTAAAAAAAAATTAAAAGAAAAGAAGAGAAAAGCAGAGCATTTAGCCAAGAGAAGGAAAAAAAAAAGGGGGGGCCAGGTGTTGAACGAAAAATAAGGAGAATAAAAAGAAAAATCAGATTACTTTAAGGAGTTTGATCAAATCAAACCTACATTCCAAAATAAGATATGATTTGCTTCCTAATCTTTTCATAATTTTTGGTTGACTTTCTTATTCTGTACTGAATTTTTTTTTTTTTCTTTGGTCTTAATATTTCCTTTATCATTTCTAAAAATCTATTTCCTAGTCCTTGTGCTTTCCCAATTTGTTGCCTATCTAAATTAGTTTTATTTTACTTTTCATTGTATTTAGTAAGTTTGTATAAATTTTGATTTTTGCAACTAATCTTAATAAGAGAATTAGGGGAAAAAAGGCTTAGTGTAAGCTTATTTAGAGAAAAGCCATAAATTAAGTATGAAACACGAGCGAACTTGAGTGATAACATTACTTGAATAAAACACGTGAGGGAGTGAAGTGAGGAAATTATTCTTTTGCTTTACTAACTGTCTTGCAGGATAAGTGGACAAGCAAGAAATCCACAAGGTGAGATAGATCGATTCCAAGCTTTAACCGAGTTGTTGCAAGCCATGGATAGAAAATATGGAGAGTTGGTTGATAGAATGGAGAGGCTGGAGGTTTCAGCCACAAGAGGGCAGCCACTTAATACTCCTAATCCAACCATGCAAACTAGGCGAGTTCGGAGAAGAGCTCAATTAGATGATAGCTTTAATGATAGTGAATCGCTTGATGACAATAGAGAGGAAGAAGAGGTGAGACCGAGGGTAAGAAACAATAACAATAACAACAGTGGGGTTAAACTGAAAATTCCACCATTTTATGGAAGAATGGATTTTGAGGCATACTTGGATTAGGAAACGAAGATTGAATTAGTGTTTGATTGCAATGACTACACTGAATCCAAAAAGTTGAAGCTTGTCGTGGCTGTTATTGAAGCTTATGCTATTACTTGGTGGGATGATACTAAGTAAAAGCGAAGGAGAAATAGGGAAAGGCCTATTGAAGAGTGGAGAAATCTAAAATCCATCATGCGCAAGAGATTTGTACCAAACTACTAATATAGAGAATTGTATAATCGACTTCAAAATCTCACTCAAGGGTCTAAGAGTGTTGAGGAATACTACAAGGAGATGGAGGTAGCAATGATAAGAGCAAATGTAGAAGAAGATAATGAAGCTACAATGGCAAGATTCCTCAATGGTTTGAATAGGGAAATTTCTAATGTGGTTGAATTGTAGCCATATATGGAGCTAGAAGATTTGCTTCACCTTGCATTGAAGGTTGAGAAGCAATTGAAAAAGAGAGGTCGTACAAGTCAGTTTTCCTCCTATACTTCTTCATTCAAATCAAATTGGAGAAAAGATGATAAAGCTTCATCATCCAAGCCTAAAATTGAATCCAAAGAGTTTCCCAAAACATTCAACTCAAGCAAAGACAAGGGGAAGCTTGATTCTACTACTAACACCAGAAATATTAAATATTTTAAATGTCAAGGTGTAGGACATTACAAGCGGGATTGCCCAAATCAAAGAACCATATTCATGCTTGAGGGAGAGTACTATTCGGCCAGTGAAGAGGAGAATGAACAAGAGACGATGCCAACTCTTGAAGATGCAAGTGATGAAGAAGGGGATGATCAATTTACTATGGCAGAAAGTGGTAAGGCTCTTGTATCAAGAAGAGTTTTGAATATGCACGTCCAACAGGAAGAATGTGATCAAAGAGAGAATCTCTTCCATACTAGGTGTCTTGTAAAGGATAGGGTTTGTGATGTGATAATTGATGGTGGCAGTGTAACTAATGTTGCTAGTACTACTCTTGTAGAAAAGTTGGGGTTACCTACTTTAAAACATCCACATCCTTACAAGTTGAAGTGGCTTAATGATTGTGGGGAAATTAGGATGACAAAACAAGTTCTTGTTGCCTTCAAAATAGGCAAGTATAGAGATGAGTTGTTGTTTGATATAGTGCCCATGCATGCTGGTCATCTCTTGTTAGGACGCCCTTGGCAATTTGACAGAAGGGTGTTACATAATGGTTTTACAAATCATTATACTTTTGAGAAGGACAGGAAGAAAATTACTCTTGTACCACTTTCACCTAAAGAAGTTTATGAAGGTGAGCTTAGAAGAATGCAAAGTCAGAGAGAAAACAAGAGTGAGAAGAAAAGAATAAGTGAAGGTGTAACAAAGAAGGGTGAGTTTTCAAAAGAAAAGAGTGGCAAAAATAATGAGAAAGAAAAAAAAAAAAATGAGTTCGAATGGAGAGGGGCAGAATTCAAATGAGGGAAAAAGAGTGGAGGAAAAAGAAATAATTGAGTGTAAAAAGAAACAAGTGAGCTTTTATGCAAAAAGGAGTGATATTAGGGCGGCTTGGTTTTCCAACAAAAGTATACTTGTACTTATGTACAAAGAACTTTACTTAAACACTAATGACCTTTGTTTAGATCGAATTGTGTTTTTAAGTTTCATGGTAAGTGCTCAAGGCATTGAAGTTGATGAAGAGAAGGTAAGTGCTATAAAAAAATTGGCCTATTCCTAAATCGATAAGTGAGGTAAGAAGTTTTCATGGATTGGCTAGTTTTTATAGACAGTTATTTTAGCACCATTGCGACACCCCTTACAGAGATAATTAAAAAGAATTGTACTTTTAAGTGGGACAAAGAACAAGAGCATGTATTTACTTTATTGAAAGATAAGCTTTGTAAGGCACCCATTCTTGCCTTGCCTAACTTTGCTAATACTTTTGAACTTGAATGTAATGCATCAGGATTGGGCATTGGGGCTGTTTTTATGCAGGAAAAGAGGCCAAGTGCCTATTTTAGTGAAAAGCTCTATGGCGCCTCATTGAATTATCCTACTTACGACAAAGAGCTTTATGCTTTGGTTAGAGCTTTGGAAAACTGGCAGCATTGCTTGTGGCCTAAGGAATTTGTTATTCATACTGACCATCAATCTTTGAAGTTCATTAAAAGTCAAGATAAGTTGAACAAACGACATACCAAATGGGTCGAATTTATTGAGACTTTTCCTTATGTGATTAAATACAAGTAAGGTAAAGACAATGTTGTGGCTGATGCACTTTCACGGAGGTATACTTTATTTAATGCTTTAGATGCAAGAATGCTTGGATTTGAACATATTAAAACTCTTTATGATGATGATACTGACTTTTCTAGTATTTTCAAAGTATGTGAGAAAGCTGTATATGGTAACTTTTATAGAATGGATGGGTTTTTGTTTAAAGAAAATAAATTGTGCATACTTATTTGTTCTTTGAGAGAATTGCTTGTAAAAGAGTCTCATGGGGGTGGTTTAATGGGACATTTTGGCATTACAAAAACTTTAGACACTTTAGATGAACACTTCTATTGGCCTAAAATGAAAAATGATGTGCAAAGAGTTTGTGATAGATGTGTTGTGTGCAAACAAGCTAAATCCAAAGTTTTAAATCAAGGTTTGTATACTCCTTTACATGTTTCTAGTGAATCTTGGACTAATATTTCCATGGATTTTGTTTTGGGTTTACCTAGATCGAAAAAGGGGAAAGATTCTATATTTGAAGTGGTTGATAGGTTTTCCAAAATGTCACACTTTATTTCCATGGATTTTGTTTTGGGTTTACCTAGATCGAAAAAAGGGAAAGATTCTATTTTTGTAGTGGTTGATAGGTTTTCCAAAATGTCACACTTTATACCTTATAATAAAACTGATGATGCCACTAATATTGCAAATCTGTTCTTTAAGGAAGTAGTGCGTTTGCATGGCATTCCAAAAACTATTGTTAGTGATAGAGATGTGAAGTTTTTAAGTCATTTTTGGAAAGTTTTGTGCAGTAAATTGGGTACGAAATTGTTATATTCTACTACTTGTCACCCACAAACTGATGGTCAAACAGAAGTTGTGAATAGAACTTTGGAAACTTTGTTACGTGCTATTATCGAAAAGAATTTGAAGAATTGGGAAAAGTGCATTCCATTTGTTGAATTCGCATATAATAGAGTTGTGCATTCTACTACTGGTTTTTCACCGTTTGAAATTGTTTATAGCTTTAACCCACTAACCCCTTTGGATTTAGTTCCTTTACCTTGTGATGAAAGAACTAGCTTAGATGGGAAAACGAAGGCAGAATTAGTGAGAAAACTACATGCAGATGTGCGCAAGAACATTGAAAAGAAGAATCAACAAATTACAAACCAAGTAAACAAAGGACGAAGGCCCGTTGTATTCGAGCCTGGTGATTGGGTTTGGGTACATATGCGAAAGGAAAGGTTTCCAACTCAAAGGAAGTCAATGATAATGCCTACAAATTAGATTTTCCTGGTGAGTATACTGTGAATACAACTTTTAATGTGGCTGATCTTTCTCCTTTTGATGTAGATGGTGAAGATTCGTGGACGAATCATCTTGAGGAGTGAAGGAATGATGCAAATATGGATGCACACAAGAGCAATGATCCAATTCAGCTACCTAATGGTCCCGTTACAAAAGCAAGAATGAAGAAATTCAAATATGCATTGAATGGGATGATTCAAGGTTTGTGAGATGATCTTGCAACAATTCAAGAGTGTAAGAAAGAGTCAAATATCAAGCTTAGACTTCAAGATAATAATCAGAGCTTGGTAACATTGACACAAATACAAGAAGGCAAAACCTAAAGATTAAAGCTTCTACGGAATTCAACTTCTCAAATTTGTATAAGGCCATATTCGAATGATGTCTCAAGTTTAATATACTCGGGGTTCGTATCACACCGGGTACAAAATCAATTTGATGTTCAATTCCTCAAATTTGAGGTAAACTAGGGGGCACCTCTTCAGGAAAGACATCCTCAAATTCTTGTAAAAGAAACATAACATTGCTTGGCAAGGATCTGGCAAAATCGTCAGTACACAAAAAGGCCTCCTTGTACATAAGTACTATAAGGAGTTCTTGTGAAAGTAAAGCTCTCTTGATCTCACTTTTTTTTGCAATAAAATTGTATTTCTCCTCTCTCACACACATCAACGTTGCAACTCTCTCATTTTTTCTCTTACTCTCTTTCACATTTTTGCCTTTCTCGTTTTCTTTTTTCTTTTCACTTACTTTATGCATCTTTAATTGGTTTTCGAGAACTTGTTTTGGAGTCAATGGTACAAGTGATATAGGTTGCTTTTTGATGGTAAAAGAGTATTTATTGGTGAAACTGTCATGTGTGACTCATCGATCGTACTGCTATGGTCTACTCAATAGGATGTGACAAGCGTGCATAGGAATCACGTCACAAAGGACCTCATCCTCATACTTGCCAAAAGAAAATGCCACCAACACTTGTTTTATTACTTTGATTTCTCCACAATTGTTTAGCCATTGAAGCCAGTACGATCGTGGATGTTTCATGGTAGGTAAAGACAATTTCTCCACTAATTCGGTGCTGGCCACGTTGGTGCAACTTCCTCCATCAATTATAATGCCGCAAACTTTGTTGTTGATGAAACACCGAGTATGAAACAAGTTTTCCCGTTGATCATTTTCTGCCTTAACTTGTGCGCTAAGAGCTCATCTGGTTACTAATAATTCTCCTTCTACAGCATATTGCCCTTCGTAGTTATCTTCAAGAGATGGCATATCTTCTATTTCATCTTCTTCTTCTCCTTCCGACTTAATCTCTCCTTTAACATTGATCACCATTACCCTTTTATTTGGGCATTGGCTAGCTATATGACCTCTGCCTTGACATTTAAAACACTTAATGTCATGATTTCTAGAAGCGGTGGATTCAATGCTACCTTATTTTTGCGGCACAACTTGTTTAGCATCCTTAGAAGCTTCGGAATTAGTCTTTGTTAATGGAAATTCCTGCCTTTTAGGAGTTGATCTCCATGAGTTTGTAGCAGTCATGCTTGCTCTTCTCCTGGCCATGCTTCTTCGCTTCAATTGTTGCTCAACTTTGATGGCTTGGTGTACCATATCTGTCAACTCTACATAATGTTGCATTTCCATCACATCTGCGATCTTACGATTTAAACCATGTAAGAATTTAGCCATGGTAGCTTCTCTTTGTAGTATTCATCTACGCTTTTAGATCATTGAGTTAGACGCTGCAATTTGTTGAACAACTTCCGATGGTAGTAGTTTGGAATGAAACGTCTTCTCATTATTGTCTTCATCTCGTCCCACGTTTCAACAAGATATTCTTGATTTCTTCTCCTATCCTTCAACAATTTATTCCACAAATAATAGCATAATCAGTAAATTCAATGACTGCAAGTTTTACCTTTTTGATCTCAGAGTAGTTGTGACAATCGAAAACCATCTCTATTTTCTTCTCCCACTCTAAATAAGCCTCAGGATCGTTTCTACCTTGGAACGGTGAAATTTTTACCTTAATACTTCCTAAATCATCATCCAACTTAAGTCTACCCAACCTAACTTCTCTATTCCCATAACCATGCAAATTCCTGCCCCGGTTCATTGGTGATTCATCTAACTCCTCATCATTCTCAACATTACTCCATTGTACCCTTGGTTGCACTTGCCTAGGTGGTTGTCTAATGGAAGAGCTTTGATGTTGCCCTCTTGATGTCTCTTCTTCCAACCTATCCATCCTCTCATGGATTGGTTCTAACTCAGACCTCATCATCCGTCTCATCTCCCCCAATAATGCCTGCAATTGAAGGTTCGGGGTGGTTGGTTGTTGTACTCCCGCGGTTGAATTTTCTTTTTGATTGTGAGGCATATTTAAAATCTGTAAAACAAAGTTAGAAACCTCACAAGCACTCCCTCACGTGTTTTCACTCACTCTCGTATTTAAGCACTCAAATGTTCTCACACTCGCACACTCTTAATCAAAATGTCAGTGGCAATTTTAAGATGAGAAGCAACTAAAACAAATCACAAGATTCAATAAGTAATTCTTAAGAAATTGATGCAAGCAATGACAATATTCAATCAAGAATAAGAAATTATGAATATAATAGATAACAGCAATTCTCTTTTTTTTTTTTTTTTTTGCTTTGTTCTCCTTTTTTTTTTAAGAAGTAGAAATGAAAATATGAACTCAAAATAAATTAAAGGAAGTAAAATACAAAATTCGAATTTGGACCAATCAAGGAGGAATTTGGCCATATTTTTTTTTTCAGAATTGTAATTTAAGAAGTAAAGGAACAATAAAGAGGTAGAGGATAACTTAAACTTTCCTTGAAACTAAAGCTCTGATATCAAATGATACGAACCTCGCCAATAGTGTGACGAAATCCAACACTGAATATAGTAAAGAACCCCAAGATTTTTCCAAGACGTAAGTTTATTGAGTTTTGACCCAATACCTATCTAGATAAGAACCAAAATTATGATTTACTCAAATACCACACCAAGACCCTTAAGAAAACACTTAAAAATTTAGATGATAAATTTGGTTGTTTTGAACGCCATAAAAAATTAAACTTGAAGAGTTCAAGAAGAAGAACTTGCAAGAAATAACTTAACACTCAAATTGCTTGTTTCATTTCAAGAAATGAAAGCCTTTTTATAGGCAAATACAAAGGGGAAATGTCAAAAGTTAGGTTATCAATCTTACCTAATAATTTGACAAAATAAATTCAAACTTTATGACTTTTAAAACCTATAAATTTCAAACATAAAAACGTAAGCAATGATGTCATATATATATGACATAAGCAATGACGTCGAATGTGTATCATGTAAGTGATTACATCATTTTAAAATTTTCAAAATTACATGAATGGACTATAATTTTCAAACATTTTCATATTAGTCTTCTTGGACTCCGGTTACTTGAATGATGTTCACTGAGCCTAATTCTTCAAGACGTATGTTTTGAATTATATTTGAATCACACATCTTTTTAATTAGTCCATTTAAGGCACTTTCCAATGTCTTGGCTGTAGCTCTTGTAATCAGTCTACTCGGCACGCTTAGCGAATCATATAGATGCTGTAATTGAGTGTCTCCAACCTTATGTCTGAGGTTCTCCTCTTGTTTACATGGTTGCACAACTTCGTTTGCATCACTTTTACCATCAAAAAGCAACCTATATCACTTATACCATTGACTTCAAAATAAGTTATCGAAAACCAATTAAAGATACAAAAAACGAGTGAAAAGAAAAAAGAAAATGAGAAAGGCAAAAATGTAAAAGAGAGTGAGAGGAAAAATGAGAGAGTTGCAACGTTGATGTATGAGAGAGAGGAAAAATACAATTTTATTACAAAAAAAAGTGAGATCAAGAGAGCTTTTATTTTCACAACAGCCCCTTATAGTACTTATGTACAAGGAAGTCTTTTTGTGTATTGACGATTTTGCTGGATCCTTTTCGAGTAACGTTATGTTTCTTTTGTAGGAATTCGAGAATGTCTTTCTTGAAGAGGTGCCCCTTGGTTTACCTCCATTCGAGGAATTGAACATCAAATTGATTTTATACCTGGTGCAACAATTCCGAATCGACCAGCTTATAGAAGTAATCCTGAGGAGACAAAAGAACTTCAACGACAAGTTAATGAGCTGATGAAGAAAGGGTATGTTAGAGAAAGCATGAGTCCTTGTGCGGTTCCGGTGCTACTAGTACCTAAGAAAGATGGGACATGGAGGATGTGTGTTGATTGCCGAGCTGTCAACAATATTATGGTAAAGTATCGACATCCCATTCCTCGATTAGATGATATGTTTGAGTTGCATGGATCTTGTGTGTTTTTTAAAATTGATCTTAAGAGTGGATACTATCAAATTAGGATGAAAGAAGGGAATGAGTGAAAAATTGCATTTAAAACAAAATATGGTTTGTATGAATAGTTAGTTATGCCTTTTGGGTTAACTAATGCACCTAATATTTTCATGAGACCTATGAACCATGTTTTGTGTGCTTTCATTGGCAAATTCGTAGTAGTCTATTTTGATGATATCTTGATTTATAGCCAAAACTTGAATGATCATGTTGAACATTTAAAACTTGTTTTAGCGGTTTTAAGGAAAGAAAGGCTATTTTCTAATTTTAAGAAATGTACATTTTGCACGGATAAACTTGTGTTTCTTGGTTTTGTTGTAAGTGTTAAAGGGATTGAGGTCGATGAGGAGAAAGTGAAGGCAATTCAAGAATGGGCAACGCCTATTTCAACGAATCAAGTAAGAAGCTTTCATAAATTGGCCAGTTTTTATCGGCGCTTTGTTCGAGATTTTAGTAGCATAGCTACACCCTTAACCGAAGTCATCAAGAAGATGTTCTATTCAAGTGGGGAAAAGAGCAAGAAAAGACATTCAAACTTATTAAAGAAAAATTGACTAATACACATTTACTTGTTTTACCTAACTTTATTATTAAAACATTTGAGATAGAGTGTGATGCTTTAGGTACAAGAATCGGAGGTGTACTAATGCAAAAAAGAAAACCGATTGCGTACTTTAGTGAGAAACCTAATGGCGCGGCTTTAAACTATTCCACTTACAACAAAGAATTGTATGCATTGGTTCGAACTCTAGAAACTTGGCAACATTACCTTTGGCCTAAAGAGTTTGTGGTTCATACGAATCATGAATCCTTGAAACATTTAAATGTGCATCACAAATTAAGCAGAAGTCATGCCAAATGGATGGAGTTCATTGAGACATTTCCTTATGTGATCAAATACAAACAATGCAAAGAAAATATAGTTGCTGATGCATTATCACGCAGGTACAATTTACTTTCAACTCTTAATGCTAAATTGCTTAAAAGCATGAGAAGATTGCTCGCCGCATGTTGAATTTGCTTATAATCGTTGTGTTTATTCTGCAACTAAGTTTTCACTTTTTGAAATTGTCTATGGTTTTAATCCACTAACTCCTTTGGATTTAACTCCTTTACCTATGAATGAGCATGTTAATTTAGATGGCAAGAAGAAAGCTACTTTCATTAAGCAGATTCATGAGAAAGCAAAGCAACACATAAAACAACGAACAAAACAATATGCCAAGCAAGCCAATAAGGGATGCAAGAAGATTGTCTTTAAATCAAGAGATTTGGTTTGGTTACATATGAGGAAGGAGCGTTTTTTTCCTAAGCAAAGACGTTCTAAACTTCTACTAAGGGAAGATGGCCCATTTTGAGTAGTAGAATGCATCAATGACAATGCCTACAAACTTGAACTATAAGGCGAGTATGGGGTTAGTACAACATTTAATGTTTCTGACTTATCTCCTTTTAATGTAGGTAACGATTTGAGGACAAATCCATTTCAAAAAAGAGAGAATGATGTAAACAAAGTTGTGCAACCACGTAAATAAGAGAAGAACCTCAGACATAAGGTTGGAAACACTCAATTATAGCATCTATATGATTCGCTAAGCGTGCTAAGTGGACCGATTACAAAAGCTAGAGCTAAGACATTGGAAAGTGTCTTAAATGGACTAATTACGAAGATGTGTGATTCAAATACAATTCAAGATATACGTCTTAAAGAATTAAGCTTAGTGAACATCATTCAAGCGATCGGAGTTCAAGAAGACTAACATGAAAATGTTCAAAAATTATATTCCATTTATATAATTTTAAGAATTTAAAATGATGTAATCACTTACATCATACACATTCGACGTCATTGCTTATGCCATATATATATAACGTCATTGATTACGTTTTCATGTTTGAAATTTGTAAGTTTTAAAAGTCATAAAGTTTGAATTTATTTTGTTAAATTATTTAAGTAAGATTGATAACCTAACTTTTGACATTTTCCTTTTGTATTTGCCTATAAAAAGACTTTCATTTCTTGAAATGAGACAAACAATTTGAGTATTAAGTTATTTCTTACAAATTCTTGTTCTTAAACTATTTCAAATTTAATTTCTTGCGGCATTCAAAATAACCAAACTTATCATCTAGATTTTTAAGTGTTTTTTTAAGGGTTTTGGTGTGGCGTTTGAGTAAATCATCACACTATTGGCGGGGTTCGTATCAACGAATAATTTAAAAAGTTAAATACTAGACTGGATGAATTGTAATCCTCATTTATATGTAAAACCACTAGAAGACGTGTGTTTGAGGAGGAAGAGGAAGATGACTCGAATTTGGAAGAATTAAGTTCTAAACGAGGCAAGAAAACTGTTTAAAAAAGATATAACAAATTTGAGCAGCATAAAAATAAAGATTCTGACTTTTCAAGAAAAGAATGATCCCGAAATATATTTTGAGTGAGAAAGAAAGGTTGAACACATATTTTATTGTCATAATTACTTTGAGGAGAAGAAAGTAAAACTAGCAGTTATAGAGTTCACAGATTATGCAAGCATATGGTAGGATCAATTGGTAATCAATAGGCGTAGGAATGAAGAGAGTTCAATTCAAACATGGGAAGAGATGAGATTGGTAATGTGCAAGAGATTTACACCCAACTTGATGCAAATGAAATTACGCAACCACATAAACAATAGGAGAAACTCACACATAAGGCTAGAGACACTCAATTGCAGCATTTATATGATTCGCTAAGTGTGTTAAATGAACCAATTACAAGAGCTAAAGCCAAGACATTGCAAAGTGCTTTAAATGGACTAATTAAAAAGATGTGTGATTCAAATACAATTCAAGATACATGTTTTGAAGAATTAGATTCAGTGAACATTATTCAAGCGATCAGAGTCCAAGAAGACTAATATGGAAATGTTTGAAAATTATAATCCATTTGTGTAATTTTTAAGAATCTTAAAATGATGTAATCACTTACATCATACACGTACGACGTCATTGTTTACATTTTCATGTTTGAAATTTGTAGTTTTAAAAGTCATAAAGTTTGTATTTAATTTATCAAATTGTTAGGTATGATTGTTGGCCTAACTTTTGATATTTTCTCTTTGTATTTGCCTATAAAAAGGCTTTCATTTTTTAAATGAAACAAACAATTTTGAGTGTTAAGTTATTTCTTACAAGTTTTTGTTCTTGAACTCTTTAAGTTTAATTTCTTGTGGCGTTAAAAAACAACCAAACTTATCATCTAAATTCCTAAGTGTTTTTCTTAAGAATTCTTGATGTGGCATTTGGTTCTTATCTAGATAGGTATCGGGTCAAAACTCAATAAACTTGTATTTTAGGGAAATTTTGGAGTTCTTTACTATATTCGGTGTTAGGTTTTATCACATTATTGATGAGATTCGTATCATTTGGTATCAGATCTTCGGTTCCAAGGCAAGTTTAAGTTATCCTTTACTTCTTCAATTAGAATTATGAAAAAAATACAAAAAAAAATTATTGTGGCCAAATTCCTCCTTCACTGGTCCAAATTCAAATTTTGTGCTTACTTTCTTCAATATATTTTGAGTTCATATTTTTATTTCTAGTTCCTAAAAGAAAATAAAACAAAAAGAAAAAGAAAAAGAAAAAAAGAAAAAAAAAAAGAAAAAGAAAAAGAAAAAAAAAGAGAATTGTTGTTATCCATTATATTCATAATTTCTTGTAATATTAACCTAATATTCCTTATTCTTGATCCAATATTATCATTGTTCGCATCAATTTCTTAAAAATTGCTCATTGAATCTTGTGATTTGTTTTGGTTGCTTCTTGTCTTAAATTGCCACTTAAATTTATATTAAGAGTGTCCAAGTGTGAAGACATTTGAGTGCTCAAACACAAAAGTAAGTGAAAACACGTGAGGGAGTGCTTGTGAGGTTTATAACTTTGTTTTGCAGATTTCAAATATGTCTCACAATCAAGAAGAAAATTCAACATCGGGGGTACAACTACCAACCACCCCGAACCTACAATTGCAAGCGTTATTAGGAGAGATGAGATGGATGATGAGGGCTGAGTTAAAACCAATCCATGAAAGGATGGATAGGTTGGAAGAAGAGACATCAAGAGGGCAATATCAAAGCTCTTCCATTAGACAACCACCTAAGCAAGTGCAACCGAGGGTACAATGGGGTAATGTTAAGGATGATGAGGAGTTCGATGAATAACCAATGAACCGGGGCAGAGAATTGCGTGGTTATGGGAATAGAGAAGCTAGATTGGGTAGATTTAAGTTGTTAGATAATGATTTAGGAAGCATTAAGGTGAAAATTCCACCATTCCAAGAAAGAAACAATCTTGAAGCTTATTTAGATTAGGAGAAAAGAATAGAGATGATTTTTGATTGTCACAACTACTTCGAGATCAAAAAGGTAAAACTTGCGACAATTGAATTTACTGATTATCCTATTATTTGGTGGGATCAATTGTTGAAGGATAGAAGAAGAAATCAAGAACGTCTTGTTAAAACGTGGGACGAGATGAAGAGAATAATGAGAAGACGCTCCATTCCAAGCTATTACTATCGGGAGTTGTTCAGCCTCTAACTCAAGAATCTAAAAGCGTAGATGAATACTACAAAAAGATAGAGGTTGCTATGAGTTGAGCAAATGTAGAGGAGGATAGAGAAGCTATCATGGTTAGGTTCTTACATGGTTTAAATCGTAAGATCGCAGACATGGTGGAGATGCAACATTATGTAGAGTTGACAGATATGGTATACCAAGCCATCAAAGTTAAGTAACAATTAAAGCGAAGAAACACAACTAGGAGAGGAGTAAGCACAACTGCTACAAACTCATAGAGATCAACCCCTAAACGGGAGGAATTTCCATCAACAAAGTCTAAGTCTGAAGCCTCTAAGGATGTCAAACAATTTGTGCCACAAAAACAATGTAACATTGAATCCACCGCTTCTAGAAATCGTGACATTAAGTGTTTTAAATGTCAAGGTAGGGGTCATATAGCTAGTTAATGCCCAAATAAAAGGGTAATGATGATCAATGCTCAAGGGGAGATTGAATTGGAAGGAGAAGAAGAAGACGAAATATAAGGCATGCCATCTCTTGAAGACAACTATGAAGGGCAATATGCTGCGGAAGGAGAATTATTAGTGGCAAGACGAGCTCTTAGCGCACAGGTTAAGGAAGAAGAAAATGATCAGCAGGAGAACTTATTTCATACCTGATGTTTCGTCAACAACAAAGTTTGCAGCGTTATAATTGATGGAGCAAGTTGCACCAATGTGGGCAGCACCAAATTAGTGGAGAAATTGTTGTTACCTACAATGAAACATTCACGACCGTATCGGCTTCAATGGCTAAACAATTATGGAGAGATCAAGGTAACAAAACAAGTGTTGGTGGCATTTTCTATTGGCAAGTATGAGGATGAGGTCTTTTGTGACATGATTCTTATACACGTATGTCACATCCTATTGGGCAGACCATGGCAGTACGATTGACAAGTCACACGTGACAGTTTCATCAATAAATATTTTTTTATCATCAAAAGGTAACCTATATCACTTGTACCATTGACTGCAAAACAAGTTCTAGAAAACTAGTTAAAGATACAAAAAGTGAGTGAAAAGAGAAAAGAAAACAAAAAAGCCAAAAATGTGAAAGAGAGTGAGAGGAAAAATGAGAGAATTGCAACATTGATGTGTAAGAGAAAGGAAAAATACAATTTCATTGTAAAAAAAAGTGAGATTAAGAGAGCTTTACTTTCATAACAGCCCCTTATAGTATTTATGTACAAAGAAGTCTTTTTGTGTACTAACAATCTTACCGGATCTTTGTCGAGCAATGTTATGTTTTTTTTTACAGGATTTCGTGGATGTCTTTCCTGAAGAGCTATCCTCTGGTTTACCTCTAATTCGAGAAATTGAGCACTAAATTGATTTTATACCTGGTGCAACAATTCTGAACTGACTAGCTTATAGAAGTAATCCTGAGGAGACGAAAGAACTTCAACGACAAGTTAACGAGCTAATGGATAAAGGGTATGTTAGAGAAAGCATGAGTTCTTGTGCGGTTCTGATGTTATTAATGCGTAAGAAAGATGGGACATCGAGAATTTGTGTTGATTGCCGAGCTATCAACAATATTACGGTAAAGTATCGACATCCCATTCCTCGATTAGATGATGTGTTAGATGAATTGCATAGACCTTTTGTGTTTTCTAAAATTGATCTTAAGAGTAAATACCATCAAATAAGAATGAAAGAAGGGGATGAGCGGAAAACTGTATTTAAAATAAAATATGGTTTGTATGAATGGTTAGTTATGCCTTTTGGGTTAACTAATGCACCTAGTACTTTCACGAGACTTATGAACCATGTTTTGCATGCTTTCATTTGCAAATTCGTAGTAGTCTATTTTGATGATATCTTGATTTATAGTAAAAACTTGGGCGATAATATTGAACATTTAAAACTTGTTTTAAATGTTTTAAGGAAAGAAAGACTATTTGCTAATTTTAAGAAATGTATATTTTGCACGGATAAACTTGTGTTTCTTAGTTTTGTTGTAAGTGCTAAAGGGATTGAGGTCGATGAGGAGAAGGTGAACGTAATTCAAGATGGCCAATGCCTACTTCGACAAATCAAGTAAGAAGATTTCATGAATTAGCCAGTTTTTATCGGCACTTTGTTCGAGATTTTAGTAGCATAACTGCACCCTTAACCGAAGTCATCAAGAAGAATGTTCCATTCAAGTGGAGAAAAGAGCAAGAAAAGGCATTCAAACTCATCAAAGAAAAATTGACTCATACACCTTTACTTGTTTTACCTAACTTTACTAAAACATTTGAGATTGAGTGTGATGCTTCAGGTAGAGGAATCGGAGGTGTACTAATACAAGAAGAAAGACTAATCGCATACTTTAGTGAGAAACTAAATGGGGCGGTTTTAAACTATCCTACTTACGACAAAGAATTGTATGCATTTGTTTGAATTCTAGAAACTTCGCAGCATTACCTTTGGCCCAAAGAGTTTGTGATTCATATGGATCATGAATCTTTGAAACATTTAAAAACTCAACACAAATTAAGCAAATGTCATGGCAAATGGGTGGAATTCATTGAGACATTTCCTTATGTGATCAAATACAAATAAGGAAAAGAAAATATAGTTGTTGATACACTATCATGCAGGTATGCTTTACTTTCAACCCTTAATATTAAACTGCTTGTATTTGAGTACATTAAGGAGTTGTATGTAACAGATTCTAATTTTTATGACTTGTTTAAGAATTGCACTAAGGGAGCATGTGGAAGTTCTATGTGCATGATGGTTTCCTATTTCGAGAAAATAAATTGTGTTTTCCATATTCATCCTTGTGTGAGTTACTTGTTCGAGAAGCACACAATAGTGGTTTGATGAGTCATTTTGGCATAGCTAAGATTTTACACGTATTGCATGAGCATTTTTTTTGGCCGCACATGAAATGTGACGTAGAAAGGGTTTGTGTGAGATGCATTACCTGTAGGTAAGATAAGTCTAGGCAACAACCACATGAATTGTATACACCACTTCTTATTCCTAGTGCACCTTGAGTCGATATTTTTATGAATTTTGTTTGAAATTACCTAGGACAAAGAGGGGGAGAGACTCAATTTTTGTGGTTGTTGATAGGTTTTCTAGGATGGCACACTTTATTGCATGTTATAAAACTGATGATGCATCACATATACCTGATTTGTTTTTCAAGGAGCTTGTTAGGTTGCACGGAATGCCCAAAACTATTGTCTCAGATCGAAACGCAAAGTTCTTAAGTTATTTTTGGAAGACATTGTGGGGAAAGTTGAGAACTAAATTATTATTTTCTAATACTTGTCACCCACAAACAGATGGTCAAACCGAAGTAGTAAATAGGACATTGTCTACTTTTGATGCAAATACGGATGCACACAAGAGCAATGATCTAATTCAGCTACCTAGTAGTCCCGTTACAAGAGGAAGAATGAAGAAATTCAAGGATGCATAGAATAGGATGATTCAAGGCTTGTGGGATGATCTTGCAACAATTCAGGAGTGCAAGAAAGAGTCAAATATCAAGCTTGAACGTCAAGAAAAATAATCAGAGCTTGGTAACATTGACACAAGTAAAGAAGGCAAAACTTGAAGATTAAAGCTTCTATAGAATTCGAATTCTCAAAGCTGTGCAAGGCCATATTCGAATAATATCTCAAGGCTAAGCAAGCATGTTCAAGTCTTTTATTTGCAATTCGAATCAGATCTTCATCATGATGAAAGTTTCGGATTCCATGCGCCATTTAGGCTATGTTGTTGCTCAAGCCCATTATCTATCTTAGTATTATTTATAAACATATGTTATTTAGTTTGTTATGTGTTTAGGCTGTTAATGTTAATTATTAAGCCCTAATTCAGTTTGTTTTAATTTAAATTAGAATTAATATAGTCTTGTGGCCAAACACTTTATTTAGAGTTACTTATATCTTGTACCTTTATATATTCAACCACATGCTCCTATGGAAACATTATTACTCTTTGAATGAAAAAAAAATAGAGTGTTTCTCATGTTTTGATTCTTTCTTGAATCAAGGTTCTTACAATCAAAACTAATTACTTTGAAGGAATTTTATTCTAAGGTTTTATTTCACAAGTTGAAATTGAGTTGCAGACTTGGGTAAATCTGATTTACCTTTCCAAGAGGTTGCTTTAATGCGTAAAGATATTGGGGTATTAAGTTTAATATACTCAAAGTTCATATCAACTTTATTCCGTACTATCATACAAAAAAACCTAAAAGTTGGGAAGATTGTTTGCCGCATGTTGAATTTGCTTATAATCGTTATGTTCATTCTGCCATTAAGTTTTCACCTTTTAAAATTATCTATAATTTTAATCCACTAATTTCTTTGAATTTAACTCTACCTATGAGTGAGTGCGTTAATTTAGATGATAAGAAGAAAGCTGATTTCATTAAGCAAATTTATGAGAAAGTAAGGCAACATATAGAACAACGAACGAAACAATATGCCAAGCAAGTCAATAAGGGACTCAAGAAGGTGTCTTTAAACCTGAAGATTATGTTTGGTTACATATGAGGAAGAAGCATTTTTCCGAGCAAAAACGTTCTAAACTTCTACGAAGGGAAATTGGCCCATTTCGAGTAGTGGAACACATCAATGACAATGCCTATAAACTTAAACTACCAAGTGAGTATGAGGTTAGTACAAGCTTTAATATTTTTGACTTATCTCCTTAATGTGGAAATGTTCAAGCAATCGGAGTTCAAGAAGACTAAAATGAAAATGTTCAAAAATTATAGTCTATTTTTGTAATTTTTAAGAATCTTAAAATGATGTAATCACTTATATTATGCACGTACAACGTCATTGCTTATGTCATATATATATGACGCCATTGCTTACGTTTTCATGTTTGAAATTTGTAGTTTTAAAAGTCATAAAGTTTGTATTTAATTTGTCAAATCGTTAAGTAGGAATGTGGGCTTAACTTTTGACATTTTCCTTTTGTATTTGCCTATAAAAAGCTTTCATTTTTGAAATGAAACAAGCAATTTTGAGTATTAAGTTATTTCTTACAAGTTCTTATTTTTGAACTCTTCAAGTCTAATTTCTTGTGGCATTCAAAAACAATCAAACTTATCATCTAGATTCCTAAGTTTTTTTTTTTAAGGATTCTTAGTGTGCCGTTTGAGTAATCATAATCTTGGTTTTTATCTAGATAGGTATCGGGTCAAAACTCAATAAACTTGTGTCTTGGGTTCTTTACTACATTCGGTGTTGGGTTTCGTCACATTATTGGTAAGGTTCATATCATAACTATTACTATAGAGATTTGCATAAAAAGTTGCAAGGGTTGGTTCAAGGTTCCATGAGTGTAGAGGATTATTACAGGGAGGTGGAGATAGTTATGATTAGAGCAAACATAGAAAAAGATTGAGAAGCAACAATGGCAAGATTTGTTGGTGGCTTAAACAAAGAGATTGCTGATGTGGTTGATTTATAACACTATATGGAGATGGAGTAGCTATTGCACAAAGCCATTAAAATGGAAAAACAAATCAAATAAAAAAGGTTCAGATTTAGATCGGTTTTTAGTTCTTCATAGAAATCTTATTGGAAGCACAATCAAGCTACTTTGAAATAAAAGAAAAAGGAAAGCAAAAGGATTCTGTTGTTGTTTCTAAAGGCAAAATCGAAACTGAAACTTATTTTAAGTCACATGAAGTTTAGTATTTTAGGTACTAAGGATTTGGGCATATTGCTTCTTAATGCCTAAACAAAAGATGGTATGCTGTCGCAGGCACCAAAAGTAAAACCTAAATTCCTAAATAAAATACATTTAGTAGTGTGAATAAGGATCGTTCCTACGGAGAGTATCTAGTCTAGTTTTATGACTACGTGAACAAGGATTGTTTGGGGGGGGGGAGGGGGGGGATATAAAGAAAACAGTTAAGGAACAATTCAAATATGAAAATTAATCAAAAAAACAAAACTTGGTCTAAGTTGACATCCATCATCTATATTTTATAATTGATCATCAATATTAAAATATATCAATTTACGCTTTGAATATTCACTGTTGAAGCTATTTTTCATATCTCTTCTTAGTCGTAATCAATTAAAAAATAAGCGATCTAATCAACTCTAAGTACTAAATAACCCAAGAAAAGTCCTAAAGGTTTCATTTAGTAGCAGTTTTAAGAATTAGAGAGACTAATTAATCTAAACAGCACAAGCACAAGCAGTTGCATTTAGTTTAGTTGAACATTCTTCCTAAGATCTAACAATTTTTTATGGAACAAATCATTAAATTCTAGTTGCTTCACAAATCAGAGGAATCAAACAATTACGATTTGATATCTGGTATGGTAGTAGATTGCAACGAATAATAAACTAGTAAGCCTCCTAGTAATTAAATGAGACAATCACGAAAATAGGCGCAAAAGAACATTCATTACTCAAGCATAAATGAAACAATAAGAATCAAATTAAATCTCACAATTTTATTAATTCCGAGACTTCCGTTTCCTTTGACCAATTATAAAAGTTTAATCACGTAGGGCCTTGATGACAACTTGAAAGAAAAATTAGAGAAGAGAAGGGAGAAAAGGGTGCCCATCTCCTGATTTCTCCTCGCTTTTAATACACATTAATTCACCTACTAGAATTCTACCAAATCTCCTAAAATAATAATATTCAAATTTGACTAATTAAGGAAAAATATTAAAAACAAAATAAAATCTTAATGTAAATAGGAGGGAGGTGATTTCAGCTTTAATTTTCGTGTACTAGATTTGAAAACTTCTAAAAATAAACTGCATTAAATCCATGTATTGAAATTGTGAGCTAAGGAACATTCCAGAGCGTCAACCACAAAGAGGTAGCAACTTCAAGCCCAAATTCGTCCTTGATCCAGCCAAAATCTCTCAAAACTCAAAACATGAAAGTTGTATATCCTTTTGTTAATGTTCTACGGTGTCTTGAATCATCTCAATTCAAGGTTGGATTAAGGGAGAAAATATGGCATTCTGCATTCTAATCAAATTCTCCCATACTTAACTCTTGCTCGTCCTCAGGCAAAACTCAAATTCACTTTCTCAAAGATAGTAAGGTTGCAACGCCATCAACAAAGAACAACCAAGCTCTTCAAAACTCACAACACACCAAGAACAAATGTTCTTAAACAATTTACAATTACTTAGCAAGCATTTTCACTTGAAGATGGAATAAACTAAATAAGTAGACCCTCACGAAAATAAACACTCGACTCTCATGTGTTTGTAGGGTAAGTTTTTCCCTCAAATTCATTCCAATGGAAATGATCTACCTTAAGCTTGCATATCTGATACCAGAAAATGGAGGTTTGTGTAAGGATTTACATTTGTTACTAAATAAGGATTGAAATAAGCTCTCCGCCTAAGGTTTACAACAAAAGGGATACAGAAACACCACCCTAATTTGCTAACCAAAGGTTGTAGAACTCAAAAGAACACACTCACCACTCTATGAAAAATTCTCCAAGAGATACAGAGTATAAAACACAAGAATTTTATTAAACTCAACTCAAAACAACTGTTTTCCAATACTACAAGCTCAAAACCTTTATATAGGCTCTTACAAGGAAAGAAATGTCAAAGATTAGGCTAACAATCCTTAAAAATTTCAACGGTTAGGCCAACAACCATTACCTAACTTTGACAAATAAATAAAAACATTTAAAATTCTTTGAAAATAACCAAAACAGCTAAGACTTTGAATTACAACTCACCAACTCCTTCTATCATTTAAAAATTAAACAAAACAAATTAAATTTAAGCTAAAAAATCCTTTGAATTCCGTGCATCCTGATTCTGCTTTGAAAATAAACTTGTTGTGAAGAAATTATCATAACTTTTTCTAGAGAACTTTAAATGCTAAACCGTAAAATTCTATAGAAAGCTTACTTCAGTGAATACAGTTTAAATTTTGAAATTACCCCTCTGACAGTGTCTTCATAACTTAGTAAATTAGGGTAATCTTCTTGAACATATTGGCATTTAAGTTCTGCTTTTGATGTTCGGACACTCTCGTATCAATATCTTCTCATTCTCCACCACCAAGATCACAAGCATAACATGAATCGTAAGGACTTTTCAAGGGTTGTAACAGGGTTTAGGATCAAGGTAGGAAATATTTGGGATATGGTTCAAAAGCCGTTAAAACTAGTGGAGCAAAAATAAATCAACTCAAGCTCAAATGTACAAGACATGTAAAACCAATCACTCCCTTCAGCAACTTCTTCGATTTGGCTGCAAAGCATTTAAACCATGAGAAACTCTTGCATTGAAAAAGGGACTGATCAAATGAACACTTTTCTTCCTCCACAAGAAACAATGCTTTGCAACGCTAGCTTCCACCTTTGTATATATCATGTATAAACAGACCCTTTTCTTAGAATTTTAGGAGGAATTATGAACATAGATAGTTTGTAACATCAAAAGCAATTTCCTCCATCACCCTTTTATTTGTTTTTTTAAATAATAAAAGTCACAAATTGAGAATGAAAACATGTTTCATTTCACCAGTAATAGCCATAACACAAATCTAGACAACCCCACACTTATTTCTTGCACACCCATATATGTCATAATGATGAACAATGCTCCACTAGCTCTACGGATTGGATGAAGACATTATTTTTCAGGTTTAAAATTTGTAATGTGGGCTCTCAAAGACAAAAAGCCAATAAAGCTCAAAGGGGTTCAACAAAGGGAAAAATAATAATTACAAGGTAGGTTATTTGACTTAAGTAGCTTAAAACAAAAGGGGGCCTTAATCATAATCATGCATGCATGTGTCGATATGAACTCATAGAGAATCAAGGCAAGTTCTAGAGAACCAATTCCATGGAAGAATATCTCACAGGAAAGAAAATAATGAAACTGATATGGATGTGTCATTTTAAAGGCTCAAAATCTCATGAGCTTTTGTCTACTAAATTTAGTAACTACCATTCTCAAGGAAAATAACTAGACTAACTAATTTTAAGTTGGAAGATTACTTATTCAATCATGTTATGAATTTTTTTTCAAGCTTAATTCATCTTGCTCATGACATATACAACCAAAATTCTTTGAAAACAACAAAAACAAAGAGCAATAACTTTCTTTTTTTTAAAAAAAAAAATTAAAACACAAACTAAATCCCCTCCCCCACACTTAAAACTTACATTGTCCCCAATGCAAGGTGAAATGCAAAGAAAAGGCAAAAATAACCAAAATATAAATGCGAAAAGAAGAAGAAAAAGAAAAGGAACTCCCTTTGGTTTGCCTCCCAAGTAGCGCTTTTTTTTATGACAGTTAACTCGACTTAATGCTCCCTTTATCAATCAGTATAAATTGGATCTTCAAGGTCCAATTGTGCCACATTCTCTACTTGTACACCTTCATAGAAAGGCTTAAGTCTATGGCCATTCACCTTGAACACTTTGGAAGTTGCTAAACTTCGAATTTCAACTGCACCATAAAGAAAAACATTAGTAACAACAAAAGGTCCAATCCCATGAGAACGCAACTCAACCGAAAACAAACAAAGACGTGAATGGTAGAGAAAGACTTTTTGAGCAACTTTAAATTCCTTCCTAGAGATCATCTTGTCATGAAAAGCCTTCATTTTTTCCTTGTAAATCCTTGCACTCTCATGGGCATTATTTTGAATTTCCTCTAACTCTTATAGTTTCAACTTTTTGTGTTCTCCATTATCATCCATTTTTATGTTGAAACGCTTGATTGCCCAATGAGCCTTGTGTTCTAGCTCAACTAAAAGGTGGCATGGTTTTCCAAACACTAGCCGATAAGGTGACATACCAATGACCGTCTTATATGCAGTTTTATAGGCCCATAAGGCATCATCCAAGTGCAAACTCCAATCTTTTCTACTTGGATTGGCCGTGCTTTCAATGATGGACTTGATCTCTCGATTGGACACTATCGCCTGTCCACTAGTTTGCGGATGATAGGCAGTTGACACCTTGTGAGTCACATGGTAATTTCTCAGCAAAGCGTCCATAGTTCAATTGCAAGAGTGAGTGCCTCGATCACTCATTAGAGCTCTTGGAATTCCAAACCTAAAGAATATGTTAGCCTTGATAAAATTTGTAACAATTTTAGAATCATTAGTCCTGGTAGCTTTAGCTTTAATCCATTTTGAGACATAATCAACAACAAGCAAAATATAAACATAGCTGAAAGGTATAGGGAACGGTCTCATGAAATCAATGCCTCAAACATCAAATATTTCGCAAAATAGTATAGAGGTTTGTGGCATCTCATTCTTTTGAGATATGTTACCTATATTTTGGCAGTGATCACATGACTTACAAAAAGAGTTGAATCTCAGAATAAAGACGGCCAATAGAAACCACATTCTAGCACTTTTCTTGCTGTCTTCTTAGCTCCAAAGTGACCTCCACAAGCATAAGAATGGTGAAAGGTAAGAATAACAATAATTTCGTTTTCAGGAATGCACGTTCTTATCACTTGATTTGCACAATGCTGCCATAAGTATGGGTCATCCCACACATAGACAAACCGAAAATTTCGTTTGGCATCACTCTTGATCTTATCTCTTTGAGCCTTAGACAAACCAACATATTAGTAACCAAATAAATTACAATAGTTGAATACCAAGGTAATGTCATGCTTGCGGAGAACAATTGCTTAGGTAATGTTTCCTATAGAGAAAATTCATCCTCCACATGAACTAAATGACTCAAATGATCTGCGTTGCAATTTTTTGTCCCTCTTTTGTCTTTGATCTCCAAGTCAAATTCGCTCAAGAGAATTATCCATCTTATTAATCTTAGTTTTGCCTTTTTCTTTGTTACCAAATAACGAAGAGCTGCATGATCAGAGTAAACAATGACTTTAGTACCAAGCAAGTAAAATTAAAACTTTTCTAAAGCAAAAACAACAGCTAAAATTTCTTTCTCATTAGTAGAATAATTTCTTTGGGCATCATTCAAAGTCCTTGAAGCATAATAAATGGCAAAAGATGCTTTTCCAATTCTTTGACTCAAAACAGCGCCTACTGCATAATCATTTGCATTGCACATTATCTCGAAAAAAAGGTTCCAGTCAGAGGGCTGGAAAACTAGGGTAAAAGTTATAGTTCCTTTAGCTTATCAAATGCCTTTTTACATGCCTCATTGAATTCAAAAGCCACATCCTTTTATAGCAACTTGCATAGGGGTGCTATTTTGGAGAAGTCCTTGATGACTCTTCGGTAAAAACTTGCATGTCCAAGAAAAGAACGAACTTCCCACACACTAGTGAGGTACATTAGTGAGGTATACTTTACAAGTATACTTTTGTTGGAAAACCAAGCCGCCCTAATATCACTCTTGTTTGCAAAAAAGCTCACTTGTTTCTTTTTACACTCTATTGTTTCTTTTTCCTCCACTCTTTTTCCCTCATTTGAATTCTGCCCCTTTCCATTCGAACTCACTTTTTTTTCTTTCTCATTATTTTTGCCACTCTTTTCTTTTGAAAACTCACCCTCCTTTGTTATACCTTCACTCATTCTTTTCTTCTCACTCTTGTTTTCTCTCTGACTTTGCATTCTTCTAAGCTCACCTTCATAAACTTCATTAGGTGAAAGTGGTACAAGAGTAATTTTCTTCCCGTCCTTCTCAAAAGTATAATGATTTGTAAAACCATTATGTAACACCCTTCTGTCAAATTGCCAAGGGCGTCCCAACAAGAGATGACCAGCATGCATGGGCACTACATCAAACAACAACTCATCTCTATACTTGCCTATTTTGAAGGCAACAAGAACTTGCTTTGTCACCCTAATTTCCCCACAATCATTAAGCCATTTCAACTTGTAAGGATGTGGATGTTTTAAAGTAGGTAACCCCAACTTTTCTACAAGAGTAGTACTAGCAATATTAGTTACACTGCCACCATCAATTATCACATCACAAACCATATCCTTTACAAGATACCTAGTATGGAAGAGATTATCTCTTTGATCACATTCTTCCTGTTGGACTTGCATATTCAAAACTCTTCTTGGTACAAGAGCCTTACCACTTTCTGCCATAGTAAATTGATCATCCCCTTCTTCATCACTTGCATCTTCAAAAGTTGGCATCGTCTCTTGTTCATTCTTCTCTTCACTGGCCGAATAGTACTCTCCCTCAAGCATGAATATGGTTCTTTGATTTGGGCAATCCCACTTGTAATGTCCGACACCTTGACATTTAAAACATTTAATATTTCTGGTGTTAGTAGTAGAATCAAGCTTACCCTTGTCTTTGCTTGAGTTGGATGTTTTGGGAAACTCTTTGGATTCAATTTTAGGCTTGGATGATGAAGCTTTATCATCTTTTCTCCAATTTGATTTGAATAAAGAAGTATAGGAGGAAAACTGACTTGTACGACCTCTCTTTTTCAGTTGCTTCTCCACCTTCAATGCAAGGTGAAGCAAGTCTTCTAGCTCCATATATGGCTGCAATTCAACCACATTAGAAATCTCCTTGTTCAAACCATTGAGGAATCTTGCCATTGTAGCTTCATTATCTTCCTCTACATTTGCTCTTATCATTGCTACCTCCATCTCCTTGTAGTATTCCTCAACACTCTTAAACCCTTAAGTGAGATTTTGAAGTCGATTATACAATTCTCTATAGTAGTAGTTTGGTACAAATCTCTTGCGCATGATAGATTTTAGATCTCTCCACTCTTCAATGGGCCTTTCCCTATTTCTCCTTCGCTTTTGCTTAGTATCATCCCACCAAGTAATAGCATAAGCTTCAAAAATAGCTACGGCAAACTTCAACTTCTTGGATTCAGTGTACTCATTGTAATCAAACACTAATTCAATCTTCGTTTCCCAATCCAAGTATGCCTTATAATCCATTCTTCCATAAAATGGTGAAATTTTCAGTTTGACCCCACTGTTGCTATTGTTATTGTTTCTTACCCTTGGTCTCACCTCTTCTTCCTCTCCATTGTCATCAAGCGATTCACTATCATTAAAGCTTTCATCTAATTGAGCTCTTCTCGAAACTCACCTAGTTTGCATGGTTGGATTAGGAGCATTAGGTGGCTGCCCTCTTGTGGCTGAAACCTCCAGCCTCTCCATTCTATCAACCAACTCTCCATATTTTCTATCCATGACTTGCAACAACTCGGTTAAGGCTTGGAATCGATCTATCTCACCTTGTGAATTTCTTGCTTGTCCACTCATCCTGCAAGATAGTTAGTAAAGCAAAAGAATAATTTCCTCACTTCACTCCCTCACGTGTTTCACTCAAGTAATGTTATCACTCAAGCTCGCTCGTGTTTCACACTTAATTTATGGTTTTTCTCTAGATAAGCTCACACTAAGCTTTTTTTCACTCTAATTCTCTTATTAAGATTAGTTGCAAAAATCAAAATTTATACAAACTTACTAAATACAATGAAAAGTAAAATAAAACTAATTTAGATAGGCAACAAATTGGGAAAGCACAAGGACTAGGAAATAGATTTTAGAAATGATAAAGGAAATATTAAGACCAAAAAAAAAAATTCAGTACAGGAATAAGAAAGTCAACCAAGAATTATGGAAAGATTAGGAAGCAAATCCTACCTTATTTTTGAATGTAGGCTTGATTTGGTCAAATTCCTTGAAGTAATCTGATTTTTCTTTTTATTCTCCTTATTTTCGTTCAACACCTGCCCCTTTTTTTTTTTCTCTCTTGGCCAAATGCTCTGCTTTTCTCTTTTTTTTTTGTTTAATTTTTTTTTTTTTACTTCCAAACACGTAGGAGTGACCAAACAAAAATAAATAAAAAGAGACACAAAGAAACGAATTAGACAAAGACTAAATGAACTGAATTGGAGATTGATATAACCCAAACTTGACTTGCTGTGAATTGAAAGGAAACCTTCTTCTTGTTTTTTTTTTTTGATATAATAGACACAAAAAATGAAAATAAATGGAATTGAAGCAAAACAGACTCAGAAACTAAAGAAACAAATAGACAAATTTGAAAGATGATATAACCTGATTTAGAGCCGTAGCTCTGATACCAAACTGATACGAACTCTGAGTATATTAAACTTGAGACTCAATATCTTTATGCATAGAAGCAACCTCTTGGAAAGTTAAATCAGATTCACCCAAGTATGCAACTCAATTTTAACTTGTGAAATAGAACCTTAGAATAAATACCCTCAAAGTAATTTAGCTTTAATTGTAAGAACCTTGATTCAAGCAAGAATTAAAACAAGAGAAAATATTCTCAATTTAATTTCATTCGAAAAAGTAATTCATCCTCCATGTGAACATGTGGTTGAATATATAAGGGTACAAGAGATAAGTAACCCTAATTGGAGTCTTTGGTCACAAAATTAAACTTATTCTAACTTAAAATAAAATAAACTGAATTTAGACTTAATAATTAGCATTAATAGCCCAAACATGTAACAAACTATAAATATATGTTTATAAATAAGACTAAAATAGCTAATGGGCTTGAACAGCAACTTAGCCCAAACTGACACATGGAATCCGAAACTTGCATTATGATGACGATCTGATTCGAACTGCAATTAAAAGACTTGAACATGGTTGCTTAGCCTTGAGACATCATTCGAATATGGCTTTATACAAATTTGAAAAGTTGAATTCCGTAGAAGCTTTAATCTTTAGGTTTTGCCTTCTTGTATTTGTGTCAATGTTACAAAGCTCTGATTATTGTCTTAAAGTCCAAGCTTGATATTTGACTCTTTATTACATTGTTGAATTGTTGCAAGATCATCCCACAAACCTTAAATCATCGCATTCAATGCATCTTTGAATTTCTTCATTCTTGCTCTTGTAACGGGACCATTAGGTAGCTGAATTGGATCATTGCTCTTGTGTGCATCCATATTTGCATCATAGGCTATCAATCCTAACTAACAATTTGACAAAATAAATTCAAACTTTATGACTTTTAAAACCTACAAATTTCAAACATGAAAACATAAGCAATGACGTCATATATATATGATGTAAGCAATGACGTCAAATGTGTATGATGTAAGTGATTATATCATTTTAAAATTCCTAAAATTACATAAATGGATTATAATTTTTGAATATTTTCATATTAGTCTTCTTGTTTGACAATTTCATGTTTGACAATTTCAATGCCAAAAATCGCACATTTTAGCTTCTCTGTTTTCGAAATAAAATACATCATATTGATCCTTATGTGATAGTGAGTAGCAATACGTATGGCCTGTCTCAAAATGAAGTCATTTTTTTAGTCGGCTTCCTGTTTGACAATTCCGACCAGAAAATTGTACATTTTCAACTTGTTTGTTTATGAAATAAAATGCACAGTAATGATTCTCATATGATGTTATATAATAATACGTGTGGCCCGTCTCGAAACGAAGTCATTTTTTGAGTCTTTTTTCCGGTTTGAGAATTCCGACCTTAAAAATCGTACATTATTAATTTTTCCGTTTACGAAATAAAATGTATCGTGATGATCCTCATGCGATGCAGTGTAACAATAGCTGTATCCAGTCTCGAAGTGCAGTTGTTTTTAAGTCTGTTTACCGTTTGACAATTTCCGCTCCGAAAATTGTACATTTTCAACTTCTCTGTTTATAAAATAAAATTCATCGTGATGATCTCCACATGATTGTGAGTAGCAATATGTGTGGCCCATTTCCACACGAAGTCATTTTTTGAGCTTGCTTCCCATTTGACAATTGTGAACTCAAAAATCGTATATTTTCAACTTTTTTGTTTTTGAAATAAAATGCACTCTGTTAATCCTCACATGATGGTGAGTGGCAATATGTGTGGACCATCTCGAAACAAAATCATTTTTTCAGTATGTTTCTTATTTGGAAATTTTGACTCCGAAAATCGCACATCTTCAACTTCTCCGTTTTCAAAATAAAATGCACCTTGTTGATCCTCACGCAATGGTGAGTAGCAATACGTATGACCCTTCTCAAAACGAATTCGTTTTTCTAGTCTGCTTCCCATTTGACAATTCCAGCCCTGAAAATTGTACATTTTCAACTTCTCCGTTTTTGAAATAAAATGCTCCGTGTTGATTCTCATGCAATGGTGAGTAGCAATACATGTGGTGCGTCTCAAAACAAAATCGTTTTTCGAATTTGTTTTATAAGAATCGACTAGACGACTTGCTCTAAGAACTCTTGAATCAATTATTATGCGCACCCCAGGAATTAGAAAATAAGTTGTAAATGATCAGATTAGAACTTAAGAAAATAATATTTCAAAATTCCAATCTTGAAGACGCCACAAAGGTTGATCACTCCTTTGATAAGTGAAGATATTGTATTCTACCAAAAACACATAAATGCAAAGTTACGCTTGCTCAAAATATCTCAATATTATTTATGATGTGATGTTTCTTCGTTTACACAGCAGTAGCCTTTATATAGGCATGTAAACATCATTTCAAAATTAAGTAGGAAAAGAAATTCTAACATAAATAGGAAAAAAACCCCAAATAAAAGAGAAAACTAAAATCCTAATTTAACTAGAAAACATAACAATCCTAAATAAAGTAGGAAATTAATTTTATGTAAAGTAAACAATTTAAACCAATAAAGAATCTTTAAAGTCTTAATTTTCCTATGTGGCATTTGGATTTAGTAGCGCAAGGCTATTCTTCTTCTTGAATATAAAAGTAAGTGATTATCTTTGGTGAGGTTTTGGAAACTTCTAAAACAGTCTTAGAATCTTGTATAATAGATTCTTTGTTATGCACTTCTATGATTAAACTTGTAAATTCTCTTTCTTCCTCTTTGTCTTTGACCTAGTTATTGGACCACCGATTCCTTGCAAAGAATCTTGAAAATATTTGGAAATGTTATCTTGAACAATTTAGCTAGCATTCCCGATCTCCATTATTCCATCCTTCCTAAAAAAGATTCATCCTTGAATCGCCCACATCAAATAAAGATAAATCAGCAACATTAAAAGTCACACTAACACTACCATAGTTGTTTGGTAAATTTAGTTTGTAGGCGTTATTATTGATTCCTTTTAAAACTTGAAATGGTCCATCTCCTCTAGGCTGTAATTTCAATTTTCTTTGTGTAGGAAACCTCTTCTTATGCATGTGCAGCCAAACTCAATCTTCAGGTTCAAAAACAATCTTCAAACAAAATGTGCCTTTTTCTTACCATCAAAATTAACATGTTCATTAGTAGGCAAAGGTAAAATATCCACAAGAGTTAAAAGATTAAAGTCATAAATAATTTTAAAAAGCGAAAAAGAAGTAATAGAATGAACAGACCTATAATATGCAAACTCAATATATAGCAAAAACTTCTCCCATTGTTTTAAGTTCTTTTAAATGATCGCACGCAACAAAGTAGTGAGTGTCCTATTAACTACTTTAGTTTGACCATCTGTTTGCGGATAGGTAACAGTAGAGAACAAGAGTTTAGTTTCTAATTTATTTCATAAAGTGCGGCAAAAATAACTTAAGAACTTAACATCTTTATCACTAACTACTGTCTTAGAAAAATCATGCAAATGAACAACTTTTTTAAAGAATAAGTCAGCAACATGTGTTGCAGCAATGGCTTTAAAACATGCAATAATGAGTCATTTTACTAAACCTATCAACAACAACGAATATGCTGTCCCTACCACTTTGAGACCTTAGTAAACTTAAAATAAAATTTATAAAAGTGTCAATTCAAGGTTGGGTAAGCACTAGTAAAGGGGTATACAAGCCATGCAGTTTAACTTTGAATTTTGCTTGCCTACATGTAGTGCACTTATCACAAATAGATTGTACAACATACTTCATATTAGGCCAATAAAAATGCTCACACAATATGTCTAAAGTCTTTTTCACACCACTTCATCAATATTTTAGTGGAGATGCTGAAAAAAGAGCTAAGAGTTTCAAGAAGCTTCATAAGCAAGTTTGTGACAAAATTCTAAAACAAAATGAAAATTATCGACTTTCTGCAAACAAATATCGCAAGCATGTCGAGTTCAAGGAAAGAGATTTGTTTTGGATACATATCCGAAAAGCACGTTTTCCACCTAAAAAATATGCTAAACTTAAGCTTAAAGCTGATGGACCATTTAAGGTATTGCAACGAATTGAAAAAAATACTTATAAGGTTGAATTTCCAAAAAGTTATGGTGTTTCATTTACATTCAATATTTCGGATTTATCTCCATAGTATGAGGATCACAACAATATAGACTCAAGGATGAGTCTTTTTCAACCAGGGAAGATTGACACGGGAGTGTCCGAATATCAAGAGCAGAATTTAAATGCCAATAAATTCAAAATTATTACTTTAATTTACTAAGTTGTGAAGACACTATTAGAGGGGTAATTTTGAAATTTGATTTGTATTCAATGAGGTAATATTTTAGAAAGTGCTAACTCCATTGGAAAGTTGAAGAAGTAAACTTTTTATAAAATTTTACTGTTTAACATTTGAAGTTCTCTAAAGAAAGTTATGATAATTTCTTTACAACATGTTCATTTTCAAGGCAGAATCTAGATGCAGGGATTTTAAAGATTTTTTAAATTAAATTCAATGTGTTTTGTTTAATTTCTAGATGATAAAAAGATTTGGTGAATTATAATTCAAAGCCTTAGCTGTTTTGGTTTTTTATCAAAGAATTTTAAATGTTTGTATTCATTTGTCAAAATTAGATAAATAAAAAAAAAGAGTTGTTTTGAGTTGGGTTAATTAAAATTTTGGTATTTTATACTCTATATCTTTTGTGGAGAATTTACATAGAGTGATGAGTATTCTTTTCAGTTTTACAACCTTTGACAGCAACTTAAAGTGGTGTTTCTGTATCCCTTTTGTTGTGAACCTTAAGAGTAGAGTTTATTTCAACCCTTATTTAGTAAAAAAATCTAAATCTCCACACAAACTTGCATTTTCCAGTATCAATATTTATACTTGATCACATACGAAAATATTTCTATGAACTTTAGCTACTTTGCATGCCTTTTATTAAGCTTACCTTGGGATTTCAAGAACTTTAAGTTCTTATGATCAGAGTGAATGACAAATTCCCTTGGCCACAAGTAATGCGTTATTTTGTTAATGGCTTGACGATCCACACACATATGCCACATTGACAGGAATTAAACATGGGCTAAGATTCTTCCTTACAAAACCCATTTTCACCAACTCATCTACTTGCCTTTGTATCTCCTTTATTTCCTCAGGATTAACTCTATAAGCAAGTCTATTTAGTATGGAGGAATTGGGTGCGAAGTCTATTTGATGCTCAATACCTCTTAAGGGAGGTAATCATGGGAAATCTCCTCGGGGAATATATCCGTAAACTCTTGTAATAAAGGAACAACAGTACTAGGTAAAGAGGGGTTAAGGTCATTAGTAGAAAAGTAAATATCCTTGTACATAAGTACAAGTATTTGCTTCCTTGCAATGACGATACTCTTAACCTCATTCTTTTTAGCAAATACACTTATTCCCTTACTTTTCTCTCTAATTTTCCTCTCGACCTCACTCTTTTCACTTGCGCTTTTCCTCTCAAGTTCACTTGCTCTCTTTGCCTTTACTTGTTCATTTTCCGTCTTTTTCTTTTCCTTTAGCTCACACATTTGGTTTTTTCTCATTTTACACTCTTTTGCTATCCTAATTTGATATTCATAAGCTTGCAAAGGTTTGAAAAGGGTTAGTACAACAGTTCAATTATTCATTACAAAAGAATAACGATTTTTATACCTATCATGTGTAACCTTTTGATCAAACTGTCATGGTTGGCCAAGCAATATATAACCAGTTTGCATTGGTGCCATATCATATAGAACCTCATACTCATACTTGCCAATTGAAAAGAAAACTAGAACTTGCTTGGCTTCACTTCTCCACATTCATTTAGCCATTGCAATTTGTACAGTTTAGGATGCTTTATGGTATGCAAATTCAGCTTATCTACCAACAAGGTATTAGCAATATTAGTACAACTTTCACTATCAATAATTATAGCACATACCTTATCCTTCGCATGACATCTTGTGTGAAAAATATGTTCACGTTGCTCTTCATCAACATCATCCTTAGGCTGTATACTTAGGACTCTCCTTGTAACCAACAAATCACCATACACGGGTTCTTCAACTTCAACATTAGAACAATTCTCCAATGATGGCATCTCATCCTTACTTGAGCTAGCACTTTTTATTTCTCCATTTTCCAACACAATCATAACTCTTTTTTTTGGGCATTGAGAAGTATTATGCCCAAATCCTTAACACCTAAAACACTTAACCTCACGTGACTTAAAAGTTTTAGTTTCAGTTTTACCTTTAGAAACAACAACAAAATCCTTTTGCTTCCCTTCTTCTTTTTTTTTTAATGTAGCTTGATTATGCTTGCAATAAGATTTCTATGAAGAACTAGAAACCAATCTAGATCTGAACCTTTTTTATTTGATTTGCTTTTCTACTTTAATTACTTTGTGCAATAGCTCCTCCATCTCTACATAGTGTTGTAAATCAACCATATCAGCAATCTCTTTCTTTAAGCCACCAACAAATCTTGCCATTGTTACTTCTCGGTCTTCTTCTATGTTTGCTCTAATCATAGCTATCTCCATCTCTTTGTAGGAGTCTTCTACACTCATAAAACCTTGAACTAGCCCTTGCAACTTTCTATGCAAATCTCTATAGTGATGGTTAGGTATAAATCTCTTGCGCATTACCAATTTCATCTCTTGCCATGACTAAATTGGCCTTTCTCCATTCTTGCACCTATTGATCACCAACTGATCCCACCATATGTTTATATAATCTGTGAACTCTACGACTGTTAGTTTTACTTTCTTCTCCTCGGAGTAATTATGGCAATTAAATATGTGTTCAACCTTTTTTTCCCACTCCAAGTATAGTTCGGGATCATTCTTTCTTTGAAAGGTTAGAATCTTCATTTTTATGCTGCCCAAATTGCTATCTCTTTTTGAAACGGCTTTCTTGCCTTGTTTAGAACTTGATTCCTCTAAATTCTAGTCATCTTCCTCTTCCTCCTCAAACACACGTCTTCTAGTAGTTTTAAATATAAATGGGGACTAAAATTCATCCAGTCGAGTATTCAACTTTCTAAATTATTTGTTAATAGCCTTTATGAATATTTTCATGTCAATTTCTTGTGATTCTCCTTCACTACTCATGTTTATAACCTGCAAAACTTGTTATAAATTAAAGAAATTTATTTCTCTCACATGCCCTCACATGTTTGCATTCAAATTAGATTGTTATCACTCGTGTTTCACATTAATTTGATGATAGTCTCACCACTCTCTCATTTTACTACTCAAACCAGCCCCCTTTATGTTCTTAAATAATTAAAATCAACAAATCTAAGGAGTAATCGGTTAAATGGTGGAAAATCTCAAAATCAGAACGTTAAAAACTTAGTTAAGGCAAACTGCAACGAGAAAGAAAATTAAAAGAGTCAAGAAAATAAGAAAACTTCAAAAGGAAGTAAAATACTTGTTATAAATTAAAGAAATTTATTTCTCTCACACACCCTCACGTGTTTGCACTCAAATCAGATTGTTATCACTCGTGTTTCACACTAATTTGATGATGGTCTCACCACTCTCTCCTTTTACTACTCAAACCAGCTCCCTTTATATTCTTAAATAATCAAAACCAACAAATCTCAGGAGCAATCAGTTAAATGGTGAAAAATCTCAAAATCAGAACGTTAAAAACTTAATTGAGGCAAATGGCAACAAGAAAGAAAATTAAAAGAGTCAAGAAAATAAGAAAACTTCAAAAGAAAGTAAAAAATATGTAAAAAAAATTCATTAGAATGCAATGAATTGAAGAGTAAAGCTAAAAAGACATAAGTGCGCAATTGAACTCAAATAGGATAAATAAAATATAGAGTACAAAATTGAATTAATTTAACCACAGGAATTCTTATTTGATAAGGATTACTATTGTTTAAGAAAAAGGAATCTTGATACCGGAAAATGAAGGTATGTGGGAAAATTAATGTTTGCTAAGGAAAAATAGAATACTAAGCTCTATTTCTAATATTAACAAAAAAGGTATACAGAAACGCCATCATAAAATTGTTATTAAAGATTGCAGAGCTTCAAAGGAACACACTCACCACTCTATGGGAAATTTTTCAAGAGATACAGAGTATAAAACACACGAATTTTAATTAAACTCAACTCAAAACAACTTGATTCCAATACTATAAGCTTAAAGCCTTTATATAGGCTTTTACAAGGAAAGAAATGTCAAAAATTAGGCCAACAACCCTTAGAAATTTTAATAGTTAGGCCAACAACCATTACCTAACTTTGACAAATGAATACAAATATTTAAAATTCTTTGAAAATAAACCAAAATAGCTAAGACTTTGAATTACAACTCACCAAATCCTTCTATCATCTAGAAATTAAATAAAACATATTGAATTTAAGCTAAAAAATCTCTAAAATTCGTGCATCCAGATTTTACCTAGAAAATGAATATATTGTGAAAAAGTTATCAAATACTAAATCATAAAATTCTATAAAAAGCTTACTTCTTCAACTTTTCAGTGGCACCAAGTTGATTCAGAAATATTACTTCAGTGAATACAGTTTAAATTTCGAAATCACTCCTCTGACAGTGTCTTCATAACTTAGTAAATTATGGTAATTTTCTTGAACTTATTGGTACTTAAGTTCTGCTTTTGATGTTCGGACACTCCCGTGTCAATCTCTCTTGGTTGAAAAATAAAGACTCTCCTAAGTCTCCAATCTCTGATTCTATGATATGGCTTGAGATTATTGTTTCTTGCATTTCGGTTCTTCTTCTTTAGATGTTTGAAACTCTATTGTGCTTCACTTGTCCACTTGAACGAGAAAGCTATCAAGCATTGAATGATTGCAGCAATGTTGTTGAAATTTTTGATGAATCTCCGATAATATGCAGTTACTCCATTGAAGCTTTGGATGTCATGAAGTCTAAGTGCAATTTTCTCTGGAACAACATCATAAAACTCTTCAAGAAGATGCTTAACGATCTGCGGTAGTGCATTGCCATCTTCATTTTCTCCCAAAACAAGAAGATCAAAAATATTGCCACTCTTCTTTGCCTTTCTTTTAAACTTGGAAAGAGTAAGAAAAATATTTCCTTTTCCTTTGAAAGGTTTAGTAACATTTTTCATATTGTTGGGATTTAAAACGCTCTTGACACCACCCTTCTTAAAATAATAAGTATTTTTAAAACCATCATACATGTTCTTTCTACCATATCTCCAAGGATATATCTATTTAAATGATAATAATCCATAAGAACAACTTCAAACCAAGTTTCATTTCGATACTTCTCTTCAACAGAAAATGAAATAAAGTAGTGTTTGGTTACCTTACTTTCAACTTCTTCATCTTCTTTCGTATCAAATTCAGTCTCCATTTCATTTTCATGAAATTTTGCTCCTTCAAAGATCCTATGAATAGGTTCTACCTCATCTTCTTCCTCCTCTGTGTAATCATCACACTTTGCTTCCATGTAGCCTTTCTCTTCTTCCGCTTCAATAATGGATTAATGGACAGGTTGCACATCACCTTCTTCCTCTATGTAGTCTTCATATTCTGCCTCCATGTAGTCTTCTCTATCTCCTTCATCAATAAGATTTGCATAGACAGTTTCTTCATATTGCTAAATTCTTTGTAAATTTTCATATGCGTCAAAAAGTTGTTGAATTTGATTGAGTTGTCTTCTCATATCTTCTAATTAAGGATCATGAGGATAAGCTTTGGTGATTGGGGAACTAAACTCAAAAGACTTTAGATAATGACAAGCTGCCATAACTTCATAGGTTGCAGATACTCTCAAGTTTTAAAAGGATCTTTCAGCTCTGATACTAAATTGATATCGGAAAATGGAGGTATGTGGAAAAATTAATGTTTGCTAAGGAAAAATAGAATACTAGGCTCTATTTCTAATATTAACAACAGATACAGAAACACCACCATAAAATTGTTATTAAAGATTGTAGAGCTTCAAAATTACACACTCACCACTTTATGAAAAATTCTCCAAGAGATACAGAGTATAAAACACAAAAAAATTATTTAACTCAACTCAAAGCTACTTGATTTTAATACTACATGCTTGAAGCCTTTATATAGGCTTTTACAAGGAAAGAAATGTTAAATATTAGGCCAACAACCCCTAAAATTTCAATGGTTAGGCCAACAACCATTACCTAACTTTGACAAATGAATACGAATATTTAAAATTCTTTGAAAATAAACCAAAATAGTTAAGACTTTGAATTGCAACTCAGTAAATCCTTCTATCATATAAAAATTAAACAAAACACATTGAATTTAAGATAAAAAATCTCTAAAATTCGTGCATCCAGATTTTACCTAGAAAATGAATATGTTGTGAAAAAATTATCATAACTTTCTCTAGAGAACTTCAAATACTAAACCATAAAATTCTATAGAAAGCTTACTTCTTCAACTTTTCAGTGGCCCCAAGTTGATTCAGAAATATTACTTCAGTGAATACAGTTTAAATTTCGAAATCACCCCTCTGACAGTGTCTTTATAACTTAGTAAATTAGGGTAATCTTCTTGAACTTATTGGTACTTAAGTTTTTCTGCTCTTAATGTTCGGACACTCCCATGTCAATGGAGGTTTGTGTAGGAATTTATGTTTTTAACTAAATAAGGGTTGAAATAAGCTCTCCTCTTAAGGTTTACAACAAAACAGATACAAAAACACCACCCTAATTTGCTGCCAAAGGTTGTAGAACTCAAAAGAATACTCACCACTCTATAGAAATTTTTCAAGAGATATAGAGTATAAAACACACGAATTTTAATTAAACTCAACTCAAAACAACTTGATTCCAATACTATAAGCTTAAAGCCTTTATATAGGCTTTTACAAGGAAAGAAATGTCAAAAATTAGGCCAACAACCCTTAGAAATTTTAATAGTTAGGCCAACAACCATTACCTAACTTTGACAAATGAATGCAAACATTTAAAATTCTTTGAAAATAACCAAAACAGCTAAGACTTTGAATCACACCTCTCTAAATCCTTCTATCATGTAAAAGTTAAACAAAACAAATTGAATTTAAGTTAAAAAATCTTTGAATTCCGTGCATCCTGATTCTGCTTTGAAAATGAACATATTGTGAAAAAGTTATCATAACTTTCTCTAGAGAACTCCAAATGCTAAACCGTAAAATTTTATAGAAAGCTTACTTCTTCAACTTTCTAGTGGTACTAATCTCGTTTTGAAATATTACTTTAGTGAATACAGTTTAAATTCCAAGATTACCCCTCTGGCAGTGTCTTCATAACTTAGTAAATTAGGGTAATCTTCTTGAACATATTAGCACTTAAGTTCTGCTCTTAATATTTAGACACTCCCGTGTCAATCTCCCCTGGTTGAAGAAGACTCATTCTTGAGTCTATATTGTTGTGATCCTCATAGTATGGAAATAAATCTAAAACGTTGAATGTAGATGAAACCCCATAACTTTCTGGCAACTCGATCTTATAAGCATTTTCTCCAATTCGTTGCAATATCTTAAATGGTCCATCAGCTTTAGGCTTGAGTTTAGCATATTTTTCAGGTGAAAAATGTGCTTTTCGAAGATGTTTCCAAACCAAATCTCCTTCCTTGAACTCGACATGCTTGCGGTGTTTGTTTGCAGAAAGTCGATACTTCTCATTTTGTTTCAAAATTCTGTCACGAACTTGCTCGTTAAGCTTTTTGATACTCGTAACTCTTTCTTTAGCATCTCCACTAAAGTGTTGATGAATTGGAAGTAGAGTTAAATCCATTGGGCTGATAAGATTTTTGCTATAAACTACCTCAAAAGGACTTTTAACAGTAGATTGGTTAGTTGATCGATTATAAGCAAATTCAATTTGAGCCAAAATAACATCCCATTGTCTATATTCTTACCAACATAACTTCGTAAGAGATTTCCCAAACTCCGATTTGTCACTTCTGTTTGACCATCAGTTTGAGGATGATGAAAAGAGCTAAAATTAAGACTAGTGCCAAGTTTTCTTCATAGTGTTCGCCAAAAGTGACTCAAAAACTTGGAATCTTGATCAGAAACAATGGTTTTTGGAATACCATGCAGCTTCACTACCTCTTTAAAACACAAATCAGCGACATTATAGGCATCCGCTGTTTTGTTGCATGGAATAAAATGAGCCATTTAAAAAACCTATCCACCACCACCATGACAGAATCTTTATTTCTTTGAGTTCTTGGTAACCCAACAATAAAATCTAGACTAATATCTTCCCATGGAGCATTAGGCACTGGTAATGGAGTATACAAGCCCATATTTTGTCCATGACTTTTTGCAACATGGCAAATCTTAAACCTTTCCACATGCTTCATCACATTGCATCTCATCTTTAGCCAAAAAAACTTATCTTTCAAGAGAGCAAATGTTTTATCTCTACCAAAGTGACCTCCAACACAACTGTCATGAGCTTCTATGATAATAGACTCTCTTAAAGAACACCGAGGAATGCACAAACAATTACCTTTAAAGAGATAGCCCTCTTGCCGCAAGAATTGCTTGTAAGGATGACTTTCACATTCTGCCCATATCTTGCAAAAGTCTAGATCACTTGCATGTAATTCCTTCACGACTTCAAAGCCTATGACTTTCACTTGCATTGAGGATAACAAGGAATGTTTTCGGCTAAGTGCATCAGCTACAACATTTTGAACTCCAGATCTGTGCTTGATGGTGAAGTTGAAAGATTGAAGAAATTCAACCCATCCAGCATGTCTTCGATTTAGCTTCTGTTGGCTGTTGATGAATTTTAAGGCCTCATGATCTGAATAGAGAACAAATTGTTTTGAAAGAAGATATTGACTCTAATGAGCTAAAGAGTGACAGATTGCATACAACTCCTTATCATAAGTAAACTATTTCTTGCGAGATTCATTTAGTTTCTCACTGAAGCAAGCAATTGGTTTGTTTCCTTGGCTCAAAACACCACCAATTCCAGTATTTGATGCATCACATTCAACTTCGAACACTTGGTTAAAATCTGGAAGTGAAAGAATGAGTGTTTGAGTTACCTTGCTTTTGATAGTGTCAAAGTTCCTTTGTGCTTCTTCTGTCCACTTGAAAGCTTCTCCCTTAAGATACTCAGTAATTCGAGCAACAATTGTGCTGAATCCTTTAATAAAACGTCGATAAAATGATGCAAGGCCATGAAAACTTCGAATATCATGCAAAGACTTAGGCGTTGACCAGTTGAGGATTGCTTCTATCTTGTTGAATCCATCTTGATGACTTCTTTAGATACAACATAGCCCACAAAGACTAGGCTGTTAGTAAAGAATTCACACTTCTTCACATTAGCATATAGCTTTTGTTGTCGTAGTGTGTTGAACACTTGACAGAGATGGTTGACATATTGTTCTTCATCCTTGCCATATACAAGAATATCATCAAAGTACATAATAGTGAATTTTCTGATGAAAGACTTGAAAACATGATTCATCAATTGCATAAAAGTACTTGGAACATTAGAGAGACCAAAGGGCATCACCATCCATTCGTAAAGCCCATCTCGAGTTTTAAAAGCAGTTTTCCATTCATCTCCAAGCCGCATTCTGATTTGATGATAACCACTCCAATGATCAATCTTTGAAAAGATTTTAGCCCCATGAAGTTGGTCTAAAAGATCATCTAGGCGTGGAATTGGAAAGCGATAATCAACTGTTATCTTATTTATTGCTCTACTATCAACACACATATGCCACGATCCATCTTTTTTTGGTACTAAAGTGCAGGAACAACATAAGGACTTTTACTTTCTCGAACCAATCCCTTTGCAATCAGCTCATCAACTTGTGTTTGTAACTCTTCATGCTCTTTAGGACTCATTCGATAAGCCACCTTGTTTGGTAGAACAGTTCCTAGTACAAGATCAATGCAATGCTGAATGTCTCTCATTCGAGGAAGTCTGGGTAGGATCTCCTCTAAAACAACATCATGAAACTCTTCAAGAAGTTGCTTCATGATTTGTAGTGGTTCATTGCCATCTTCATTTTCCTCAAACACAATTAGAACATAAACTTCATTCCCTAAATTCAACTCCTTTAGACATTCTGATATGACAAGCAAATTGTTTCCCTCCCTTTTTACAGGTTTAGTAATATTTTCCATCTTCGACGGAGCCAAAACTATCTTTGTTCCATTTTTAACAAAAATATAAGTGTTTTTATACCCATCATGCATAATCTTTTTATCATATTGCCAAGGTCTTCCCAAAAGTAAATGACAAGCATCCATGGGCACAACATCACACCAAACTTCATCCATATATTTTTTTCCAATTGAAAATGAAACAAGACAACGTTTGTTTACCTTTATGTCACTGCCCTTTCGAAGCCAAGAAAGTTTGTATGGTTGAGGATGTTGCTCAGTTTTGAGGCACAACTTCTCCACCATTTCAATAGACATCACATTCTCAAAGCTGCCACCATCAATGATGACGTTAAAAACCTTGCCATTAGAAGTACATCTTGTATGAAAAATGTTCTTTCACAACGAATCTTCTCCTACAAATGCAACGCTTAAATTTTGCTGCATAACAAGGGATTCCCCATAATCAGCATATAAAACATCATCTTTTTCTACTTCTTTTGGAACTTTAGCATCAAATTGTGGACCTCTATCAATTTCTTCATCAACATCTTTTTCAACAAGTGTGATAATTTTGCGATTAGGACATTCAGAAGCAATATGCCCAACACCTTGACATTTGAAGCATCATCGAGAATTTGTGCTTGGTTGCTATTTAGAGCTAGTTCCCACATCATTCTTGGAAGGAATCTTGCTTGTTGATTTCCCGGTAGAAGTATTTCTGGAAACAGAGGTGTTCCCACAATTAGAAGTGATGTCACAGGCTGAAAAACGAGTACCACTCCCTCGTGCTTCTCTTTGTTGCTTCTCCACCTTTAGAGCCAGTCTAGACACATCATTGTAGCTCCAATAAGGTTGCAATTGGAGTATATTTCCAATTTCTGATCTCAATCCTCCTAAATAATGAGCAATTGTTTATTCTTCCGGCTCAACAATATCACACTTCAACATAAGGTAGTCAAATTCAGCGTTATATTCTTCCACAAACAGATCTTTTTGCTTGAAATTGTGAAACTTTAAGAAAATATCTTGCCGATAATTTTCCAGTAAGTATTTTCGCTTGAGTTCCCTCATCATCTTTTCCCAAGTGACAATTTTACCTCTTCTTTCACGTCTTTTTTGTCTCTTAAGATTTTTCAACCATAAAGATGCATGCTTTTTTAGCTTGATGGCAACAAGCTTCACCTTCATATGTTTAGGAACATCCTTGAACTTAAAGATTCGTTCAATGAAGTTTCGAACATCTAAAGAAGAAGAACCGAAATGCAAGAAACAATAATCTCAGGGCATATCATAGAATCAGAGATTGGAGACTTAGGAGAGTCTTTATTTTTCAACTAAGGGAGATTGACACGGGAGTGTCTGAACATCAAGAGCAGAATTTAAGTACCAATAAGTTCAAGAAGATTACTCTAATTTACTAAGTTATGAAAACACTAGCAGAGAGGTGATTTCGGAAAGAGGTTGGTACCACTAGAAAGTTGAAGAAGTAAGCTTTTTTATAAAATTTTATGGTTTAGCATTTAGAGTTCTTTAGAGAAAATTATGATAACTTCTTCACAACATGTTCATTTTCAAGGCAAAATCTGGATGCACGAATTTTAGAGATTTTTTTAGTTTAAATTCAATATGTTTTGTTTAATTTCTAGATGATAGAAGGATGTGGTGAGTTGTAATTCAAAGTCTTAACTATTTTGATTTGTTTTCAAGTAATTTTAAATATTTGTATTCATTTGTCAAAGTTAGGTAATGGTTGTTGGCCTAACCATTGAAATTTTTAGGGGTTGTTGGCCTAATCTTTGACATTTTTTTCCTTGTAAAAACCTATATAAAGGCTTCAAGCATGTAGTATTGAAATCAAGTTGTTTTGAGTTGAGTTAAATAAAATTTTTATGTTTTATACTCTGTATCTCTTGGAGAATTTTTCATAAAGTGGTGAGTGTATTCTTTTGAAGCTCTACAATCTTTAATAACAAATTTAGGGTGGTATTTCTGTATCCCTTTGTTGTTAATATTAGAAATAGAGCTTAGTATTCTATTTTTCCTTACCAAACATTAATTTTCCCACATACCTCCATTTTCCGGTATCAATTTGGTTTGGATACATCTTCGAAAAGCACGTTTTTCACCTGAAAAATATGCTAAACTCAAGCCTAAAGCTGATGGACCATTTAAGATATTGCAACAAATTCGAGAAAATGCTTACAAGATCGAGTTGCTAGAAATTTATGGGGTTTCATCTACGTTCAACATTTCGGATTTATCTCCATACTATGAGGATCACAACAATATAAACTCAAGAATGAGTCTTCTTCAACTAGGGGAAATTGACATGGGAGTGTCCGAACATCAAGAGCAGAACTTAAGTACCAATAAGTTCAAGAAGATTACCCTAATTTACTAAGTTATGAAGACACTGTCAGAGGGGTGATTTCGAAATTTAAACTGTATTCACTGAAGTAATATTTTTGAATGAACCTGATGCCACTGAAAAGTTGAAGAAGTAAGCTTTCTATAGAATTTTATGATTTAATATTTGAAGTTTTCTAGAGAAAGTTATGATAAGTTCACAATATATTCATTTTCTAGGTAAAATCTGGATGCACGAATTTTAGAGATTTTTTTGCTTAAATTCAATGTGTTTTGTTTAATTTTTAGATGATAAAAGGATTTGGTGAGTTGTAATTCAAAGTCTTAGCTATTTTGGTTTATTTTTAAAGAATTTTAAATATTTGTATTGATTTGTCAAAATTAGGTAATGGTTGTTGGCCTAACCATTGAAATTTTTAGGGTTTTTGGCCTAATTTTTGACATTTCTTTCCTTGTAAAAGCCTATATAAAGGCTTCAAGCATTTGGTATTGAAATCAAGTTGTTTTGAGTTGAGTTTAATTATAATTCGTGTGTTTTATACTCTGTATCTCTTGAAAAGTTTTCATAGAGTAATGAATATTCTTTTGAGTTCTACAACCTTTGGCAGCAAATTAGGATGATGTTTTTGTATTCCTTTTATTGTAAATTTTAGGAGGAGAGCTTATTTCAACTCTTATTTAGTTAAAAACATAAATTTCTATACAAACCTCCATTTTTCGGTATCAAATCCTAACTTAAAAAGAAATATACAGTTAGTTTTAAATTAGTCAACTAGTCAATTCCAAAAAATAAAAGGAAAAGAGATTATATTATGACTTATTTGATTAGGAATATGATTTTGCGGTTCAAGAAATTCTTTTTACTTATTTGACTAGGAATATGATTTTAAAGTTCAAGAAATTTCTTTTATACAAAGGATTAAAATTTGCAATCTAACTCTTTTTTTTTTAATTATTTTTTTTCGCTTTTTTTTTTTCAATTGGTTGTTTCTTTCAATTTTTCTCTTTTCTTTTTTCACCAAACTAAACATACAAGATGGAACTAAATCTATTCAAAAGACAAAGAAGACGAAAAAAATTGAAGGAAGCTATGAAAAGACAACACAAGAATCGAACAAAAAGTCAAAGAAAAACACAGAACAAAGATAAGTAAAGGATAAGTAACCTGTTTCTAGAGCCAAAACTCTGATACCAAATGATAAGAACCCACTAAACGATCTACTCTATGAACTCTTAAATCAATTATTATGCGCACCCTAAGAATTAGAAAACAAGTTGTAGATGATCAAATTAAACTTAAGAAAATAAATCTTAAATTTTCAATTTTGAAAACACCACAAAGATTGATCACTTCTTTGATAAGTCAGGGTATTGTATTCTATCAAGAACACATGAAAGCAAAGCTACGCTTGCTCAAAATATTTCAATGTTATTCATGATATGATGTTTCTTCATTTACATACTAGTAGCCTTTATATAGGCATGTAAACATCATTTCAAAATTAAGTAGGAAAAGAAATTCTAACGTAAATAGGAAAAGAAACACCAAGTAAAAGAGAAAACTAAAATTCTAGTCTAATTAGGAAATATAACAATCGTAAATAAAGTAGGAAACTAACTTTATGTAATGTAAACAATCTTTAAAACCTTAATTTTTCCATATGGTATTAGGATTTAGTAGCGCAGGACTATTCTTCTTGTTGCACATAAAGGTAAGTAATTATCATTGGTGAGGCTTTGAAAACTTTTATAACAGTTTTAGAATCTTGTATAATAGATTCTTTATCATGCACTTTCATGATTAAACCTTGTAAAACCTATTTCATCCTCTTTGTCCTTAACCTAGTCATTGGACCATTAATTCTTCACAAAGGATTTTGAAAATATTTGCAAATATTATCTTGAACTATTTGGCTAGCATCCCGATCTCCATTACCATTTTCCGTTTGACAATATTGGTCCCGAAAATTGTACATTTTCAACTTGTCATGTATATCATCAGTTCCAAAGTGATAATCTTTACAGATCATGCAGCTATTTGTCATTTGTTTGCAAAGAAGGATGCTAAACCACAATTGATTCAATCAATCCTTTTATTACAAGAATTTGATTTGGAGATTCGAGATAAGAGAGGAAGCAAGAATGTAGTAGCTGATCATCTTTCTAGGCTCGAGTTCTAAGAGGACAAATGCAAGAGTCCAATGTAAATGAATAATCATCACATTATTAATAATATTGAGAAAATTTGAACAAGTGTAACTTTGCCTTCTTGTGTTCTTGGTAGAATACAATATTCTAACTTATTAAAAGAGTAATCAACTTTTGTGGCATCTTTAAGATTGAAGTTTTAAAGATTTATTTTCTTAAGTTCTAATGTGATCATGTACCACTTGTTTTCTAGTTTGTGGGGTGCACATAATAATTGATTCGAGAGGTTTTAGAGCAGGTCATCTAGTGGGTTCTTATCATTTAGTATCAAAGTTTTGACTTTAGAAACAGGTTATTTATCCTTTACTTATCTTTGTTTTGTATTTTTCTTTGAATTTTGTTCGATTCTTGTGTTGTCTTTGCATAGCTTCATTGAATTCTTTTCATCTTCTTTGTGTTTTGAATAGATTCAGTTCCATCTTATGTGTTTAGTTTGGTAAAAAAAAAAAAGAGAGAGAGAGAGAAATTGAAAGAAAGATCCAATTACAAAAAATTAAAAAAATTAAAAGAGGAAGCAAAAAAATAATAAAAAAAAGAGTAGTTAGATTGCAAATTTTAATCTTTTATACAAAAGAAATTTCTTAAATTGCAAGATCATATTCCTAGTCAAATAAGTCATAATATAATCTCTTTTTCTTTTTTTTTTATTGAAATTGATCAATTGACTAATTCAAAGCTAGCTATATATTCTTTTTCAAGTTAGGATTCTTTTTTCTTAAATAGTAGTAATCATTATCAAATAAGAATTCCTATGGCTAAATTAAATTAATTTTGAACTCTATATTTTATTTATCTTATTCGACTTCAATTGCGCACTTGTGTCTTTTCAACTTTGCTCTTCAATTCCTTGCATTCTAGTGATGTCTTTTACATGGTTTTTACTTCCTTTTGAAGTTTTCTTATTTTCTTGACTCTTTTATTTTTCTTTCTTCTTGTTGTTTGCCTCAACTAAGTCTTTAATGTTCTGATTTTGAGATTTGCCACCATTTAACTGATTGCTCCTAAAATTTGTTGATTTTGATTATTTAAGAACATAAAAGGGACTTGGGTAGTAAAAGGAGAGAGTGGTGAGACTATCATGAAATTAGTGTGAAATACGAGTGATAACAATACGATTTGAGTACAAACACATGAAGGAGTGTGAGAGAAATAAATTTCTTTAATTTGTAACAAGTTTTCTAGGTCATAAACATGAGTAGTGAAGGAGAACTACAAGAAGTTGACATGAAAATGTTCATAAAGATTGTTAACGAATGATGCAAATGAAGTTATGCAACCACGGAAACAAGAGGAGAACCTTAAACATAAGGTTGGAGATACTCAATTACAACATCTATATGATTCGCTAAGCATGCCGAGTGGACCGATTACAAGAGCTAGAGCCAAGACATTGAAAAGTGTTTTAAATGGACTAATTACGAAGATGTGTGATTTAAATACAATTCAAGATACACGTATTGAAAAATTAGGCTCAGTGAACATCATTCAAACGATTAGAGTCTAAGAAGACTAATATGAAAATGTTCAAAAATTATAGACCATTTATGTAATTTTAAGAATTTAAAATGATGCAATCACTTACATCATACACATTTGACTCAACTACTCCGAGATCAAAAAGGTAAAACTTGTGGCCATTGAATTTACTAATTATGCTATTATTTGGTGGGATCAATTGTTGAAGGATAGGAGAAGAAATCAAGAACGTCCTGTTGAGATGTGGGACGAGATGAAGATAATAATGAGAAGACGTTTCATTCCAAGCTACTACTATTGAGAGTTGTTTAGCGTCTAACTCACGGATCTAAAAGTATAGATGAATACTACAAAGAGATAGAGGTTGCTATGATCCGAACAAATGTAGAGGAGGATAGAGAAGCTATCATGGCTAGGTTCTTACATGATTTAAATCGTAAGATCGCAGACGTGGTGGAGATGCAACATTAAGGGTCTTGGTGTGACGTTTGAGTAAATCATAATCTTGATTCTTATCTAGATAGGTATCGGGTCAAAGCTCAATAAACTTGCGTTTTGGGAAAATCTTGGGGTTCTTTACTACATTCGGTATTTGGTTTTGTCACACTATTGGCGAGATTCGTATCAACAAATAATTTAAAAAGTTAAATACTAGATTGGATGAATTGTAATCCGCATCTATATGTAAAACCACTAGAAGACGTGTGTTTGAGAAGGAAGAGGAAGATGACTCGAATTTGGAAGAATTAAGTTCTAAACGAGGCAAGAAAATAGTTTAAAAGATATAACAAATTTGAGCAGCATAAAAATAAAGATTCTGACTTTTCAAGGAAAGAATGTGATACAAACCTCGCCAATATCGTAACGAAACCCAACATTGGATATAGTAAAGAACCCCAAGATTTCTCCAAAACACAAGTTTATAGAGCTTTGGCCTGATACCTATCTAGATAAGAACCAAAACTACGATGTACTTAAACGCCAGACCAAGAATCCTTAAGAAAATACTTAAGAATTTAGATAATAAATTTGGTTGTTTTGAATGCCACAAGAAATTAAACTTGAAAAGTTCAAGAACAAGAACTTATAAGAAATAATTTAACACTCAAAATTGCTTGATTCATTTCAAGAAATAAAAGCCTTTTTATAGGCAAATACAAAAGGAAAATGTCAAAAGTTTGGCTATCAATCCTATCTAACAATTTGACAAAAATAAATTCAAACCTTATGACTTTTAAAATCTACAAATTTCAGACATGAAAAGGTAAGCAATGACGTCATATATATATGACTTAAGCAATGACGTCGAATGTATATGATGTAAGTGATTACATCATTTTAAGATTCTTAAAATTACATAAATGGATTATAATTTTTGAACATTTTCATATTAGTTTTCTTGGACTCCGATCGCTTGAATGATGTTCACTGAGCCTAATTCTTCAAGACGTGTATCTTGAATTATATTTAAATCACACATCTTTTTAATTAGTCCATTTAAGGCACTTTCCAATGTCTTGGCTCTAGCTCTTATAATCGGTCCACTCGGCACGCTTAGTGAATCATATAAATGCTATAATTGAGTGTCTCCAATCTTATGTCTGAGGTTCTCCTCTTGTTTACGTGATTGCACAACTTCGTTTGCATCATTCTCCCCCTCTTGAAAAGGATTTGTCCTCAAATCGCGATCTACATCAAAAGGAGATAAGTTAGAAACATTAAAGGTTGTACTAACCCTATACTCGTTTGATAGTTCAAGTTTGTAGGCATTGTCATTGATGCGTTCCACTACTCGAAATGGGCCATTTCCCCTTGGTAGAAGTTTAGAACGTCTTTGCTCAGGAAAACGCTCCTTCCTCATATGTAACCAAACCAAATCTCTTGGTTTAAAGACAACCTTTTTGCGTCCCTTATTGGCTTGCTTGGCATATTGTTTCATTTGTTGTTCTATATGTTGCCTTGCTTTCTCATGAATCTGCTTAATGAAATCAAATTTCTTCTTGCCATCTAAATTAATGCGCTCATTCATAGGTAAAGGAGTTAAATCTAAAGGAATTAGTGGATTAAAATCATAAATAATTTCAAAAGGTAAAAACTTAGTGGTAGAATAAACACAACGATTATAAGCAAATTCAACATGCGGCAAGCAATCTTCCCAAGTTTTTAGATTCTTTTGTATGATAGTACGTAACAAAGTAGACAATGTCCTATTTACTACTTCGGTTTGACCATCTGTTTGTGGGTGACAAATAGTAGAAAATAATAATTTAGTTCCTAATTTTTCCCACAATGTCTTCCAAAAGTAACTTAAGAACGTTGCGTTTCGATTTAAGACAATAGTCTTGGGCATTCCATGCAACCTAACAACTTCCTTGAAAAACATATCAGCCTATGTGATGCATCATCAGTTTTATGACATGTAATAAAGTGTGCCATTTTAGAAAATCTATCGACAACGACAAAAACTGAGTCTCTTTCCCTCTTTGTCCTAGGTAATTCCAAAACAAAATCCATAGAAATATCGACCCAAAGTACATTAGGAATAGGAATTGGTGTATACAATCCATGTGATTGTTGCCTAGACTTAGCTTGCCTACAAGTAATGCATCTCGCACAAACCCTTTCCACGTCACGTTTCATGTGCGGCCAAAAGAAATGTTCACGCAACATGTGTAAAGTCTTAGCTACGCCAAAGTGACCCATCAAACCACTACTGTGTGCTTCTCAAACAAGTAATTCGCGCAAGGATGAATGTGGAACACACAATTTATTTTCTCGAAATAAGAAACCATCATGCAAATAGAACTTCCCACATGCTCCCTTAGTGCAATTCTTAAACAACTCACAAAAATTAGAGTCCATTACATACACCTCCTTAATGTACTTAAATCCAAGCAATTTAGCATCAAGAGTTGAAAGTAAAGCGTACTTGCGTGATAGTGCATCAGCAACTATATTTTCTTTGCCTTGTTTGTATTTGATCACAGAAGGAAATGTCTCAATGAACTCCACCCATTTGGCATGACGTTTGTTTAATTTGTGCTGCGCCTTTAAATATTTCAAGAATTCATAATCCGTATGAATCACAAACTCTTTGGGCTAAAGGTAATGCTACCAAATTTCTAGAGTTCGAACCAACGCATACAATTCTTTGTTGTAAGTGGGATAGTTTAAGGCCGCGCCATTTAATTTCTCACTAAAGCACGCAATCGGTCTTCTTTCTTGCATTAGTACGCCTCCAATCCCTGTACCTGAAGCATCACACTCTATCTCAAATGTTTTAGTAAAGTTAGATAAAACAAGTAAAGGTGCATTAGTCAATTTTTCTTTGATAAGTTTAAATGCCTTTTCTTGCTCTTTTCCCCACTTGAACGGAACATTCTTCTTCATGACTTTGGTTAAGGGTGCAACTACGCTACCAAATTCTCGAACAAAGCGCTGATAAAAACTGACCAATCCATGAAAGCTTCTTACCTGATTCGTTGAAATAGGCGCTGGGCATTCTTGAATTGCCTTCACCTTTTCGTCATCAACCCCAATCTCTTTAGCATTTATAGCAAAACCAAGAGACATAAGCTTATCCGTGCAAAATGTACATTTCTTAAAATTAGCAAATAGCCTTTCTGATATGAACCCCGAGTATATTAAACTTGAGACCCAATATCTTTACGCATGGAAGCAATCTCTTGGAAAGCTAAATCAGATTCACCCAAGTTTACAACCCAATTTCAACTTGTGAAATAGAACTTTAGAATAAATACCCTCAAAGTAATTAGCTTTGATTGTAAGAACCTTGATTCAAGTAAGAATCAAAACAAAAGAAAACACTCTCAACTTAATTTCATTCGAAAAAGTAATTCATCCTCCATGGGAGCATGTGGCTGAATATATAAGGGTACAAGAGATAAGTAACCCTAATTGGAGTGTTTGGCCACAAAATTAAACTTATTCTAACTTAAAATAAAATAAACTGAATTTGGGCTTAATAATTAGCGTTAACAGCCCAAACACATAACAAATAAGACTAAAATAGCTAATAGGTTTGAATAGCAACTTAGCCCAAACTGACACATGGAATCCGAAATTTGCATCATGATGACGATTTGATTTAAACTGCAATTAAAAGACTTGAACATGCTTGCTTAGCCTTGAGACATCATTCGAATATGGCCTTATATAAATTTGAGAAGTTGAATTCCGTAGAAGCTTTAATCTTTAGGTTTTGCCTTCTTGTATTTGTGTCAATGTTACCAAGCTCTGATTATTGACTTAAAGTCCAAACTTGATATTTGACTCTTTCTTACACTCTTGAATTGTTGTAAGATCATCCCACAAACCTTGAATCATCCCATTCAATGCATCTTTGAATTTCTTCATTCTTGCTCTTGTAACGGGACCATTAGGCAGCTGAATTGGATCATTGCTCTTGTGTGCATCCGTATTTGCATCACTTTCCTTCCTTAAAACCTCTAAAATAAGTTTTAAATGTTCAACATGATCATTTAAGTTTTTGCTATTAATCAAGATATCGTTAAAATAGACTATTACGAATTTGCCAATAAAAGCACACAAAACATGGTTCATAAGTCTCATGAAAGTACTAGGTGCATTAGTTAACCCAAAAGGCATAACTAACCATTCATAAAAACCATATTTTGTTTTAAACGCAGTTTTCCACTCATCCCCTTCTTTCATCCTAATTTGATGGTATTCACTCTTAAGATCAATTTTAGAAAACACACAAGATCCATGCAATTCATCTAACATATCATCTAATCGAAGAATGAGATGTTGATACTTTACCGTAATATTGTTGACAGCTCGGCACTCAACACATATCCTCTATGTCCCATCTTTCTTAGGCATATCCTCCATGTCGATACTTTACCCTTTCTCTATCAGCTCATAAACTTGTCGTTGAAGTTCTTTTGTTTCCTCGGGATTACTTCCATAAGCTGCTCGGTTTGGAATTGTTGCACCAGGTATAAAATCAATTTGATGTTTAATTCCTCGAATTGGAGGTAAACCAGGGGGTACGTCTTCAGGAAAGACATGTTCGAATTCCTGCAAAAGAAACATAACATTGCTAGGCAAGGATCCAGCAAAATTGTCAGTACACAAAAATGCCTCATTGTACATAAGTACTATAAGGGGCTGTTGTGAAAGTAAAGCTCTCTTAATCTCACTTTTTTTTGCAATAAAATTGTATTTTTCCTCTCTCTCACACATTAACGTTGCAACTCTATCATTTTCACTCTCTTTTACATTTTTGCCTCTCTCATTTTCTTTTTTCTTTTCACTCACTTTTTACATCTTTAATTGGTCTTCGAGAATTTGTTTTGGAGTCAATGGTACAAGTGATATGGGTTGCCTTTTGATGGTAAAAGAGTATCTATTAGTAAAACCGTCGTGTGTGACTCGTCGATCGTACTACCATGGTCTGCCCAATAGGATGTGACATACATACACAGGAATCATGTCACAAAGGACCTCATCCTCATACTTGCCAATAGAGAATGCCATCAACACTTGTTTTATTACCTTGATTTCTCCACAATTGTTTAGCCATTACAGCCGGTACGGTCTTGGATGTTTCATGGTAGGTAACGACAACTTCTCCACTAATTCGGTGCTGGCCACGTTGGTGCAACTTCCTCCATCAATTATAACGCTGCAAACTTTGTTGTTAACGAAACATCGAGTATGAAACAAGTTCTCCCGCTGATCATTTTCTTCTTCCTTAATCTGTGCACACAAAGCTCGTCTTGCCACTAATAATTCTCCTTCCGCAGCATATTGCCCTTCGTAGTTATCTTCATGAGATGGCATGTCTTTTATTTCATCTTCTTCGTCTCCTTCCGACTCAATCTCCCTTTAAGCATTGATCACCATTATCCTTTTATTTGGGTATTTGCTAGCTATATGACCCCTGTCTTGACATTTAAAACACTTAATGTCACGATTTCTAGAAGCGGTGGGTTCAATATTACCTTGTTTTTGCGGTACAACTTGTTTAGCATCTTTAGAAGCTTCGGAATTAGATTTTATTAATGGAAATTCCTGCCGTTGAGGAGTTGATCTCCATGAGTTTGTAGTAGTCGTACTTGCTCCTCTCCTAACCATGTTTCTTTGCTTCAATTGTTGCTCAACTTTGATGGCTTGGGGTACCATATCTGTCAACTCTACATAATATTGCATCTCTACCATGTTTGCGATCTCACGATTTAAACCATGTAAGAATCTAGCCATGGTAGCTTCTCTATCCTCCTCTACATTTGCTCGGATCATAGTAACTTCCATCTCTTTGTAGTATTCATCAACATTTTTAGATCCTTGAGTGAGACGTTGCAATTTGTTAAACAACTCCCGATGGTAGTAGCTTGGAATGAAATGTCTTCTCATTATTGTCTTCATCTTGTCCCACGTTTCAACAAGACGTTCTTGATTTCTTCTCCTATCCTTCAACAATTGATCCCACCAAATAATAGTATAATCAGTAAATTCAATGGCCGCAAGTTTTACCTTTTTGATCTCAGAGTAGTTGTGACAATCGAAAACCATCTCTATTTTCTTTTCCCACTCCAAACAAGTTTCAAGATTGTTTCTACCTCGAAACGGTAGAATTTTCACCTTAATACTTTCTAAATCATCATCCAACTTAGGTCTACCTAACCTAACTTCTCTATTCCCATAACCATGCAAATTCCTACCCCGATTCATTGGTGATTCATCTAACTCCTCATCATCCTCAACATTACCCTATTGTACCCTTGGTTGCACTTGCCTAGGTGGTTGTCTAATGGAAGAGCATTGATGTTGCCCTCTTGATGTCTCTTCTTCCAACCTATCCATCCTCTCATGGATTGCTTCTAACTCCACCTTCATCATCCGTCTCATCTCCTCCAATAACGCTTGCAATTGTAGGCTCGAGGTGCTTGGTTGTTGTACCCCTAAGGTTGAATTTTCTTCTTGAATGTGAGACATATTTAAAATCTGTAAAACAAAATTAGAAACCTCACAAGCACTCCCTCACGTGTTTTCACTCACTCTCGTGTTTGAGCACTTAAATGTTCTCACACTCGCACTCTCTTAATCAAAATTTCAGTGGCAATTTTAAGATAAAAAGCAACTAAAACAAATCACAAGATTCAATAAGCAATTCTTAAGAAATTGATGCAAGCAATGACAATATTGGATCAATAATAAGATATTAGGCCAATACTACAAGAAATTATGAATATAATAGATAACAACAATTCTCTCTTTTTTTTTCTCTTTTTTTTTACTTTATTTATTTTTTTTTTTAGGAAGTAGAAATGAAAATATGAACTCAAAATAAATTGAAGGAAATAAAATACAAAATTGAACTTTGGACCAATCAAGGAGGAATTTGGCCACAATATATATATATTTTTTTGTATTTCTTTTTTTTTTTTCAGAATTCTAATTGAAGAAGTAAAGGAATAACAAAGATGTAAAGGATAATTTAAACTTGCCTTGGAACCAATGCTCTGATATCAAATGATACAAACCTCGCCAATATCGTGACGAAACCCAACATCGACTATAGTAAAGAACCCTAAGATTTTCCCAAAATGCAAGTTTATAGAGTCTTGACCCGATACCTATCTAGATAAGAATTAATACTAGGATTTACTCAAACACCACACCAAGAATTCTTAAGAAAATACTTAAGAATTTAGATGATAAGTTTGGTTGTTTTGAACGCCACAAGAAATTAAACTTGAAGAGCTCAAGAATAAGAACTTATAAGAAATAATTTAACACGCAAAATTACTTGATTCATTTCAAGAAATGAAAGCCTTTTTATAGGCAAATACAAAAAAGAAAATGTCAAAAGTTAGGCTATCAATTCTACATAACAATTTGACAAAAATAAATTCAAACCTTATGACTTTTAAAACCTACAAATTTCAAACATGAAAACGTAAGTAATGATGTTAGATATATATGACGTAAGCAATGATGTCGCATGTGTATGATGTAAGTGATTATATCATTTTAAGATTCTTAAAATTATATAAATGGATTATAATTTTTGAACATTTTCATATTAGTCTTCTTGGATTCCGATCACTTGAATGATATTCACTGAGCCTAATTCTTCAAGACGTGTATCTTGAATTGTATTTGAATCACACATCTTTTTAATTAGTCCATTTAAGCACTTTCCAATGTCTTGGCTCTAGCTCTTGTAATCAGTCCACTCGACACGCTTAGCGAATCATATAAATGCTGTAATTGAGTGTCTCCAACCTTATGTCTGAGGTTCTCCTCTTGTTTACTTGATTACACAACTTCATTTGCATCAGAATGATCCCGAAATATATTTTGAGTGGGAAAGAAAGGCTGAACACATATTTTATTATCATAATTACTTTGAGGAGAAGAAAGTAAAACTAGCAGTTATAGAGTTCATAGATTATGCAAGCATATGGTAGGATCAATTGGTAATCAATAGGCATAGGAATGGAGAGCGTTCAATTTGGTCATGGGAAGAGATGAAATTGGTAATGTGCAAGAGATTTATACCCAACTTGATGCAAACGAAATTGCGCAACCATGTAAACAAGAGGAGAAACTCAGACATAAGGCTGGAGACACTCAATTACAGCATTTATATGATTCGCTAAGTGTGCCAAATGGACCGATTACAAGAGCTAAAGCCAAGACATTGCAAAGTACCTTAAATGAACTAATTAAAAAGATGTGTGATTCAAATATAATTCAAGATACATGTCTTGAAGAATTAGGCTCAGTGAACATTATTCAAGCGATCAGAGTCCAAGAAGATGAATATGGAAATGTTTGAAAATTATAATCCATTTGTGTAATTTTTAAGAATCTTAAAATGCTGTAATCACTTACATCATACACGTACGACGTCATTGCTTACATTTTCATGTTTGAAATTTGTAGTTTTAAAAGTTATAAAGTTTGTATTTAACTTATCAAATTGTTAGGTAAAATTGTTAGCCTAATTTTTGACATTTTTTCTTTGTATTTGCCTATAAAAAGGCTTTCATTTTTTAAATGAAACAAGCAATTTTGAGTGTTAAGTTATTTCTTACAAGTTTTTGTTCTTGAACTCTTTAAGTTTAATTTCTTGTGGCGATCATAAACAACCAAACTTTTCATCTAGATTCCTAAGTGTTTTTCTTAAGAATTCTTGGTGTGGCGTTTGGTTCTTATCTAGATAGGTATTTGGTCAAAACTCAATAAACTTGCATTTTGGGGAAATCTTGGAGTTCTTTACTACATTTGGTGTTAAATTTTGTCACATTATTGATGAGGTTCGTATCATTTGTTATCAGATCTTTGGTTCCAAGGCAAGTTTAAGTTATCCTTTACTTCTTCAATTAGAATTATGAAAAAAAAATACAAAAAAAAATTATTGTGGCCAAATTCCTCCTTGACTGGTCCAAATTCGAATTTTGTATTTTACTTTCTTCAATATATTTTGAGTTCGTATTTTTATTTCTAGTTCCTAAAAGAAAATAAAGCCAAAACAAAAAGAAAAAAAAATAAAAAAAAAAAAGAGAATTGTTGTTATCCATTTTATTCATAATTTCTTATAGTATTAACCTAATATTTCTTATTCTTGATCCAATATTGTTATTGTTTGCATCAATTTCTTAAAAATTGCTCATTGAATCTTGTGATTTTTTTTGGTTGCTTCTTATCTTAAATTGTCATTTAAATTTTGATTAAGAGTGTGCGAGTGTGAGGACATTTGATTGCTCAAACACAAGAGTGAGTGAAAACACGTGAGGGAGTGCTTGTGAGATTTATAACTTTGTTTTGCAGATTTCAAATATGTCTCACAATTAAGAAGAAAATTCAACATCAAAGGTACAACTATTAACCACCCCGAACCTACAATTGCAAGCGTTATTGGGAGAGATGAGATGGATGACGAGGGCTGAGTTAAAACCAATCCATGAAAGGATGGATAGGTTGGAAGAAGAGACATCAAGAGGGCAACATCAAAGCTCTTCCATTAGACAACCACCTAGGCAAGTGCAACCGAGGGTACAATGGATTAATGTTGAGGATGATGAGGAGTTCGATGCATGACCAATGAACCGGGGCAGAAATTTGCGTGGTTATGGGAATAGAGAAGCTAGATTGGGTAGATTTAAGTTGTTGGATAATGATTTAGGAAGTATTAAGGTGAAAATTCCACCATTCCAAGGAAAAAACGATCCTAAAGCTTATTTAGATTAGGAGAAGAGAATAAAGATGGTTTTTGATTGTCACAACTACTCCGAAATCAAAAAGGTAAAACTTGCGGTAATTGAATTTACTAATTATGCTATTATTTGGTGGGATCAATTGTTGAAGGATAGGAGAAGAAATCAAGAATGTCCTGTTGAGACGTAGGACGAGATGAAAATAATACTGAGAAGACATTTCATTCCAAGCTACTACTATCGGGAGTTGTTCAGCATCTAACTCAAGGATCTAAAAGCATAGTTGAATACTATAAAGAGATAAAGGTTGCTATGATCCGAGCAAATGTAGAGGAGGATAAAAAAGCTATCATGGCTAGGTTCTTACATGGTTTAAATCGTAAGATCGCAGATGTGGTGGAAATGCAACATTATATAGAGTTGACAGATATAGTACACCAAACCATCAAAGTTAAGTAACAATTGAAGCGAAAAAACATAGCTAGGAGAGGAGTAAGCACAACTGCTACAAACTCATGAAAATCAACCCCTAAACGGGAAGAATTTCCATCAACAAAGTCTAAGTCCGAAGCCTCTGAGGATGTCAAACAATTTGTGCCACAAAAACAATGTAACATTGAATCCACTGCTTCTAGAAATCGTGATATTAAGTGTTTTAAATGTGAAGGTAAGGGTTATATAGCTAGTTAATGCCCAAAAAAAGGGTAATAGTAATTAATGCTCAAGGGGAGATTGAATCAGAAAGAGAAAAAGAAGACGAAATAGAAGGCATGCCACCTCTTGAAGATAACTACGAAGGGCAATGCACTGCGGAAGGAGAATTATTAGTGGCAAGACGAGCTTTTAGCGTACAGGTTAAGGAAGAAGAAAATGATCAATGGGAGAACTTATTTCATACTCGGTGTTTCGTTAACAACAAAGTTTGTAGTGTTATAGTTGGAGCAAGTTACACCAACGTGGCCAGCACCGAATTAGTGGAGAAATTGTTGTTACCTACCATGAAACATCCACGATCGTACCGGCTTCAATGGCTAAACAATTGTGGAGAAATCAAGATAACAAAACAAGTGTTGGTGGCATTTTCTATTGGCAAGTATAAGGATGAGGTCCTTTGTGACGTGATTCTTATGTACACGTCACATCCTATTGGGCAGACCATGGCAGTACAATTGACGAGTCACACATGACGGTTTCACCAATAAATTTTTTTTACCATCAAAAGGTAACCTATATCACTTGTACCATTGATTTCAAAACAAGTTCTCGAAAACTAATTAAAGATACAAAAAGCGAGTGAAAAGAGAAAAGAAAACAAAAAAGCCAACAATGTGAAAGAGAGTGAGAGGAAAAATGAGAGAGTTGCAACATTGATGTGTAAGAGAGAGGAAAAATACAATTTCATTGTAAAAAAAAGTGAGATTAAGAGAGTTTTACTTTCATAACAGCCCCTTATAGTTTTTATGTACAAAGAAGCCTTTTTGTGTACTAACAATCTTGTCGGATCTTTACCGAGCAATGTTATATTTTTTTTACAGGAATTCGTGGATGTCTTTCTTGAGAGGAATTCATGGAATTAGTTTACCTCTAATTCGAGGAATTGAGCATTAAATTGATTTTATACCTGGTGCAACAATTCTGAACTAACTAGCTTATAAAGTAATTTTGAAAAGACGAAGGAACTTTAACGACAAGCTAACGAGCTAATGGATAAAGGGCATGTTACAGAAAGCATGAGTTCTTGTGCTGTTCCAATGCTATTAAGGCCTAAGAAAGATGGGACATCGAGAATGTGTGTTGATTGCCGAGCTGTCACCAATGTTACGGTAAAGTATCGACAGCCCATTCCTCGATTAGATGATGTGTTGATGAATTGCATGAACTTTGTGTGTTTTCTAAAATTAATCTTAAGAGTGGATACTATCAAATTAAGATGAAAGAAGGGGATGAGTGGAAAACTGTATTTAAAACAAAATATGGTTTGTATGAATGGTTAATTATGCCTTTTGGGTTAACTAATGCACCTAGTACTTTCACGAGACTTATGAACCATGTTTTGCGTGCTTTCATTTGCAAATTCGTAGTAGTCTATTTTGATGATATCTTGATTTATAGTAAAAACTTGCGCAATTATGTTGAACATTTAAAACTTGTTTTAAATGTTTTAAGGAAAGAAAGACAATTTGCTAATTTTAAGAAATGTATATTTTGCACGGATAAGTTTGTGTTTCTTAGTTTTATTGTAAGTGCTAAAGGGATTGAGGTCGATGAGGAGAAGGTGAAGGCAATTCAAGAATGGCCAACGCCTACTTAGACAAATCAAGTAAGAAGCTTTCATGGATTAGCCAATTTTTATCGGCGCTTTGTTCGAGATTTTAGTAGCATAGTTGCACCCTTAACCAAAGTTATCAAGAAGAATGTTCCATTCAAGTGGAGAAAAGAGCAAGAAAAGATATTCAAACTCATCAAAGAAAAATTGACTAATACACGTTTATTTGTTTTACCTAACTTTGATAAAACATTTGAGATTGAGTGTGATGTTTCAGGTACAGGAATCGGAGGTGTACTAATGCAAGAAGAAAGACCGATCGCATACTCTAGTGAGAAACTAAATGGGGCGGTTTTAAACTATCCCACTTACAATAAAGAATTGTATGCATTGGTTCAAACTCTAGAAACTTGGCAGCATTACCTTTGGCCCAAAGAGTTTTTGATTCATACAGATCATGAATCTTTGAAACATTTAAAGGCGCAGCACATATTAAGCAAACGTCATGGCAAATGGGTGGAATTCATTGAGATATTTCCTTATGTGATCAAATACAAACAAGGAAAAGAAAATATAGTTACTGATGCACTATCATGTAGGTATGCTTTACTTTCAACCCTTGATGCTAAACTGCTTGGATTTGAGTACATTACGGATTCTAAATTTTATAACTTGTTTAAGAATTGCACTAGGAGAGCATGTGGAAGTTCTATGTGCATGATGATTTTCTATTTCGAGAAAATAAATTGTGTGTTCCATATTCATCCTTGTGTGAGTTACTTGTTCGAGAAGCACACGGTAGTGGTTTGATGGGTCACTTTGGCGTAGATAAGACTTTACACATATTGCATGAACATTTCTTTTGGCCACACATGAAACTTGACGTAGAAAGGGTTTGTGCGAGATGCATTACTTGTAGGCAAGCTAAGTCTAGGCAACAATCACATGGATTGTATACACCACTTCTTATTCCTAGTGTACCTTGAGTCGATATTTTTATAGATTTTGTTTTGAGATTAGCTAGGACAAAGAGGGGGAGAGACTCAATTTTTGTGGTTGTTGATAGATTTTCTAAGATGGCACACTTTATTGCATGTTATAAAATTGATGATGCATCACATATAGCTGATTTGTTTTTCAAGGAGCCTATTAGGTTGCACGGAATGCCCAAAACTATTGTCTCAGATCGAGACGCAAAGTTCTTAAGTTATTTTTGGAAGACTTGTGGGGAAAGTTGAGAACTAAATTATTATTTTTTAATACTTGTCACCCACAAACAGATGGTCAAACTGAAGTGGTAAATAGGACATTGTCTACTTTTGATGCAAATACGGATGCACACAAGAGCAATGATCTAATTCAGCTGCCTAGTAGTCTCATTACAAGAGCAAGAATGAAGAAATTCAAGGATGCATTGAATGGGATGATTTAAGGCTTATGGGATGATCTTGCAACAATTCAGGAGTGCAAGAAAGAGTCAAATATCAAGTTTGGACTTCAAGACAAATAATCAGAGCTTGGTAACATTGACACAAGTAAAGAAGACAAAACTTGAAGATTAAAACTTCTATGGAATTCGAATTCTCAAGGCTGTGCAAGGCCATATTCGAATGATGTCTCAAGACTAAGCAAGCATGTTCAAGTCTTTTATTTGTAATTCGAATCAGATCTTCATCATGATGAAAATTTTGGATTTCATGCGCCATTTTGGCTAAGTTGTTGCTCAAACCCATTATCTATCTTAGTATTATTTATAAACATATGTTGTTTAGTTTGTTATGTGTTTAGGTTGTTAATATTAATTATTAAGCCCAAATTCAGTTTGTTTTAATTTAAATTAGAATAAATATAGTCTTGTGGCCAAACACTTCATTTAGGGTTAATTATATCTTGTACCTTTATATATTCAGCCACATGCTCCCATGGAAACATCATTACTCTTTGAATGAAAAAAAAAAAATAGAGTGTTTCTCTTGTTTTGATTCTTTCTTGAGTCAAAATTCTTACAATCAAAGCTAATTACTTTGAGGGTATTTTATTTTAAGATTTTATTTCACAAGTTGGAATTGGATTGCAGACTTGGGTAAATCTGATTTATCTTTCCAAGAGGTTGCTTCCATGCGTAAAGATATTGGGGTCTCAAGTTTAATATACTCAAGGTTCGTATCAACTTTGTTACGTACTGTCATACAAAAAAACCTAAAAGTTGGGAAGATTGTTTGCCGCATGTTGAATTTGCTTATAATCGTTATGTTCATTCTACCATTAAGTTTTCACCTTTTAAAATTGTCTATGGTTTCAATCCACTAACTTCTTTGAATTTAACTCTACCTATGAGTGAGTGCGTTAATTTAGATGTCAAGAAGAAAGCTGATTTTATTAAGCAAATTCATGAGAAAGCAAGGCCACACATAGAACAACGAACGAAACAATATGCCAAGCAAGCCAATTAATGATGCAAGAAGGTTGTCTTTGAACCTAAAGATTAGGTTTGGTTACATATGAGGAAGGAGCGTTTTACCGAAAAAAAACGTTCTAAACTTCTACCAAGGGGAATTGGCCCATTTCGAGTAGTGGAACGCATGAATGACAATGCCTACAAACTTGAACTATCAGGTGAGTATGGGGTTAGTACAAACTTTAATATTTCTAACTTATCTCTTTAATGTGGAAATGTTCAAGCGATCGAAGTCTAAGAAGACTAAAATAGAAATGTTCAAAAATTATAGTCCATTTGTGTAATTTTTAAGAATTTTAAAATGATATAATCACTTACATCATACACGTACGACGTCATTGCTTATGTCACATATATATGACTTCATTACTTATGTTTTCATGTTTGAAATTTATAGTTTTAAAAGTAATAAAATTTGCATTTAATTTGTCAAATTGTTAAGTAAGATTGTTGGCTTAACTTTTGACATTTTCCTTTTGTATTTGCCTATAAAAAGGCTTTCATTTTTTAAATGAAACAAGCAATTTTGAGTATTAAGTTATTTCTTACAAGTTCTTATTCTTGAACTCTTCAAATCTAATTTCTTGTGGCTTTCAAAAATAATCAAACTTATCATCTAGATTCCTAAGTATTTTTCTTAAGGATTCTTAGTGTGGCGTTTAAGTAATCATAGTCTTGGTTCTTATCTAGATAGGTATCGGGTCAAAACTCAATAAACTTGCATCTTGGGTTCTTTACTACATTCGGTGTTGGGTTTCGTCATATTATTGGTGAGGTTCGTATCATAACTATTACTATAGAGATTTGCATAAAAAGTTGCAAGGGTTGGTTCAAGGTTCCATGAGTGTAGAGGACTATTACAGGGAGATGGAGATAGTTATGATTAGAGCAAACATAGAAAAAGATTGAGAAGCAAAAATGGCAAGATTTGTTGGTGGTTTAAACAAGGAGATTGCTGATGTGGTTGATTTATAACACTATGTGGAGATGGAGGAGCTATTGCACAAAGCCATTAAAGTGGAAAAACAAATCAAATAAAAAAGGTTTAGATTTAGATCGGTTTTTAGTTCTTTATAGAAATCTTATTGGAAGCACAATCAAGCTACCTTAAAATAAAAGAAGTAGGAAAGCAAAAGGATTCTGTTGTTGTTTCTAAAGACAAAATTGAAACTGAAACTTATTTTAAGTCACATGAAGTTTAGTATTTTAGGTACTAAGGATTTGGGCATATTGCTTCTTAATGCCTAAACAAAAGATGGTATGCTGTCGCAGGCACCAAAAGTAAAACTTAAACTCCTAAATAAGATACATTTAGTGGTGCGAATAAGGATCGTTCCTACGGAGAGTATCTAGTCTAGTTTTATAACTACGTGAACAAGGATTGTTTTTGGGGGGGGGGGGGGGGGGGGGGGGGGGGGGTGTGGGAGATGTGGGGCTGTTGAATATAAAGAAAATAATTAAGGAACAATTCAAATGTGAAAATCAATCAAAAGAACAAAACTTGGTCTAAGTCAACATCCATCATCGATATTTTATAACTAATCATCAATATTAAAATATATCAATTTACGCTTTGAATATTCATTGTTGAAGCTATCTTTCATATCTCTTCTTAGTCGTAGTCAATTAGAAAATAAGCGATCTAATCAACTCTAACTACTAAATAACCTAAGAAAAGTCCTAAAGGTTTCATTTAGTAGTAGTTTTAAGAATTAGAGAGACTAATTAATCTAAACAACACAAGCACAAGCGGTTGCATTTAGTTTAGTTGAACATTCTTCCTAAGATCTAACAATTTTTGACGCAATAAATCATTAAATTCTAGTTGCTTCACAAATCAGAAGAATCAAACAATTACGATTTGATATCAGGCATGGCAGTAGATTGCAACGAATAATAAACTAATAGGCCTCCTAGTAATTAAATGAGACAATCATGAAAATAGGCGCAAAAGAATATTCGTTACTCAAGCATAAATTAAACAATAAGAATCAAATTAAATCTCATAATTATAAAAGTTTAATCACGTAGGGCCTTGATGACAGTTCGAAAGAAAAATTAGAGAAGAGAAGAGAGAGAAAGGTGCCCATCTCATGATTTCTCCTTGCTTTAATACACATTAATTCACCTACTAGAATTCTACCAAATCTCCTGAAATAACAATATTCAAATTTGACTAATCAAGGAAAAATATTAAAAACAAAATAAAATCTTAATGTAAATAGGAGGGTGGTGATTTTAGCTCTAATTTTCGTGTACCAAATTTGAAAACTTTTAAAAATAAACTGCATTAAATCTGTGTATTGAAATTGTGAGCTAAGGAACATTCCAGAGCGTCAACCACACAGAGGTAGCAACTTCAAGCCCAAATTCGTCCTTGATACGACCAGAATCTCTCAAAACTCAAAACATGAAAGTTGTAGATCCTTTTCTTAATGTTCTACGGCATCTTGAATCATCTCAATTCAAGCTTGGATTAAGGGAGAAAAATATGGCATTCTGCATTCTAATCAAATTCTCCCATAATTAACTCTTGCTCGTCCTCAGGCAAAACTCAAATTCACTTTCTCAAAGGTAGTAAGGTTGCAACGCCATCAACAAAGAACAACCAAGCTCTTCAAAACTCACAGCACACCAAGAACAAATATTCTTAAACAATTTACAATTACTTAGCAAGCATTTTCACTTGAAGATGGAATAAACTAAATAAGTAGACCCTCACGAAAATAAACACTCGACTCTCATGTGTTTGTAGGGTAAGTTTTGCCCTTAAATTCATTCCAATGGAAATGATCTACCTTAAGCTTGCATATCTGATACCGGAAAATGGAGGTTTGTGTAGGGATTTACGCTTTTAACTAAATAAGGGTTGAAATAAGCTCTCCGCCTAAGGTTTACAACAAAAGGGATATAGAAACACCACCCTAATTTGCTAACCAAAGGTTGTAGAACTCAAAAGAACACACTCACCACTCTATGGAAAATTCTTCAAGAGATAGAGAGTATAAAACACAAGAATTTTATTAAACTCAACTCAAAACAACTTTTTTTCAATACTACAAGTTGAAAGCCTTTATATAGGCTCTTACAAGGAAAGAAATGTCAAAGATTAGGCTAACAACCCTTAGGGATTTCAATGGTCAGGCTAACAAGTATTACCTAATTTTGACAAATGAATACAAACATTTAAAATTCTTTGAAAATAACCAAAACAGCTAAAACTTTGAATTACAACTCACCAAATCCTTCTATCATCTAGAAATTAAACAAAACAAATTGAATTTAAGCTAAAAAATCCTTTGAATTCCATGCATCCTGATTCTGCTTTGAAAATGAACATGTTGTGAAAAAGTTATCATAACTTTCACTAGAGAACTCCAAATGCTAAACCGTAAAATTTTATAGAAAGCTTACTTCTTCAACTTTCTAGTGGCACCAACCTCATTTTGAAATATTACTTCAGTGAATACAGTTTAAATTTTGAAATTACCCCTCTGACAGTGTCTTCATAACTTAGTAAATTAGAGTAATCTTCTTAAACATATTGGCACTGAAGTTGTGCTCTTGATGTTCGGACACTCTTGTGTCAATATCTTCTCATTCTCCACCACCAAGATCACAAGCATAACATGAATCATAAGGACTTTTCAAGGGTTGTAACGGGGTTTAGGATCAAGGTGGGAAATATTTGGGAATTTGGTTCAAAAGCCGTTAAAACTAGTGGAGCAAAAATAAATCAACTCAAGCTCAAATGTACAAGACACGTAAAACCAATCACTCCATTCAGCAACTTCTTCAATTTGGCTGCAAAGCATTTAAACCATGAGAAACTCTTGCATTGAAAAAGAGACCGATCAAATGAACACTTTTCTTCCTCCACAAGAAACAATGCTTCGCAATGCTAGCTTCCACCTTTGTATATATCATGTATAAACAAACCCCTTTCTTAGAATTTTAGGAGGGATTATGGACATGGATAGTTTGTAACATCAAAAGCAATTTCCTCCATCACCCTTTTCTTTGTTTCTTTAAACAATAAAACTCACAAATTGAGAATGAAACCATGTTTCATTTCACCAGTAATAGCATAACATAAATCTAGACAACCCCACATTTATTTCTTGCTCAGGAAAATGCTCCTTCCTTATATGTAACCAAACTAAATCTCCTGATTTAAAGACAACCTTCTTGCGTCCCTTATTGACTTACTTGGCATATTGTTTCGTTTGTTGTTCTATATGTTGCTTTGCTTTCTTATGAATCTGCTTAATGAAATTAGCTTTCTTCTTGTCATCTAAATTAACGCGCTCATTCATAGGTAAAGGAGTTAAATCCAAAAGAGTTAGTGGATTAAAACCATAGACAATTTCAAAAGGTGAAAACTTAGTGGCAGAATGAACACAACGATTATAAGTAAATTCAACATGCGGCAAGCAATCTTCCCAAGTTTTCAAGTTGTTTTGTATGATATTATGCAACAAAGTGGAAAATGTCCTATTTACTACTTCGGTTTGACCATCTGTTTGTGGGTGATAAGTAGTAGAAAATAATAATTCAGTTCCCAACTTTCCCCACAATATCTTCCAAAAGTAACTTAAGAACTTTAAGTCTCGATTTGAGACAATAGTCTTGGGTATTCCATGCAACCTAACAACTTCCTTGAAAAACAAATCAACTATGTGATGCATCATTAATTTTATGACATGCAATAAAGTGTGCCATCTTAGAAAACCTATCGACAACCACAAAAACTGAGTCTCTCCCCCTCTTTATTCTAGGTAATCTCAAAACAAAATTCATAAAAATATCGACCCAAGATATACTAGGAATAGGAAGTGGTGTATACAATTCATGTGGTTGTTGCCTAAACTTAGCTTGCCTACAAGTAATGCATCTCCCATAAACCCTTTCTACGTTACGTTTCATGTGCGGCCAAAAGACATGTTCATGCAATATGTGTAAAGTCTTAACTATGCTAAAGTGACCCATTAAACCTCCACTGTGCACTTCTCGAACAAGTAACTCACGCAAAGATGATTATGGAACACACAATTTATTTTCTTGAAATAGGAAACCACCATGCAAATAGAACTTAGTGCTCCCTTAGTGCAATTCTTAAACAAGTCACAAAAATTAGAGTCCGTTATATACAACTCCTTAATGTACTCAAATCCAAGCAATTTAGCATTAAGAGTTGAAAGTAAAGTGTACTTGCGTAATAGTGCATCAGCAATTATATTTTCGTTGCCTTGTTTGTATTTGATCACATAAGAAAATGTCTTAATGAACTCCACCCATTTGGCATGACGTCTGCTTAATTTGTGCTACGCCTTTAAATGTTTCAAGGATTCATGATCCGAATGAATCACAAACTCTTTAGGCCAAAGGTAATGTTGCCAAGTTTCTAGAGTTCAAACTAATGCATACAATTCTTTATCGTAAGTGGGATAGTTTAAAGCCACGCCATTTAGTTTCTCACTAAAGTATGCAATCGATTTTCCTTCTTGCATTAATACGCCTCCGATTCCTGTACCTGAAGCATCACACTCTATCTCAAATATTTTAGTAAAGTTAGGTAAAACAAGTAAAGGTGCATTAGTCAATTTTTCTTTGATAAGTTTGAATGCCTTTTCTTGCTCTTTTCCTCACTTGAATGGAACATCCTTCTTGATGACTTCGGTTAAGGGTGAAGTTATGCTACTAAAATCTCGAACAAAGCGCCAATTAAAACTGGCCAATCCATGAAAGCTTCTTACGTGATTCGTCGAAATAGGCGTTGGCCATTCTTGAATTACCTTAACCTTCTCCTCATCCACCTCAATCCCTTTAGCACTTACAACAAAACCAAGAAACACAAGCTTATCCGTGCAAAATGTATATTTCTTAAAATTAGCAAATAGCCTTTCTTTCCTTAAAACAACTAAAACAAGTTTTAAATATTTAACATGATCATTCAAGTTTTGCCTATAAATCAAGATATCATCAAAATAAACTACTATGAATTTGCCAATGAAAGCACGTAAAACATGGTTCATAAGTCACATGAAAGTATTAGGTGCATTAGTTAACCTAAAAGGCATAACTAACCATTCATACAAATCATATTTTGTTTTAAATGCAGTTTTCCACTCATCCCCCTCTTTCATCCTAATTTGATGGTATCCCATCTTTCTTAGGCACTAGTAGCACTGGAACCGCACAAGGACTCATGTTTTCTCTAACATACCCTTTCTCCATCAGCTCATTAACTTGTTGTTAAAGTTTCTTTGTCTCCTCGGGATTACTTCTATAAAGTGGTTAGTTCAGAATTGTTGCACCGGGTATAAAATCAATTTGATTTTCAATTCCTCGAATTGGAGGTAAACCAAGGGGCACCTCTTCAAGAAGGACATCTTCGAATTCCTGCAAAAGAAACATAACATTGCTTGGTAAGGATCCGGCAAAATCGTCAGTACACAAAAAGGCCTCCTTGTACATAAGTACTATAAGAGACTGTTGTGAAAGTAAAGCTCTCTTGATCTCACTTTTTTTTGCAATAAAATTATATTTTTCCTTTCTCACACACATCAATGTTGCAACTCTCTCATTTTTCCTCTCACTCTCTTTCACATTTTTGCCTTTCTCATTTTCTTTTTTCTTTTTACTTGCTTTTTCCATCTTTAATTGGTCTTCGAGAACTTGTTTTGGAGTCAATGGTACAAGTGATACAGGTTGCCTTTTGATGGTAAAAGAGTATCTATTGGTGAAACCGTCATGTGTGACTCGTCGATCGTACTGCCATAGTCTGCCCAATAGGATGTGACAAGCGTGCATAGGAATCACGTCACAAAGGACCTTATCCTCATACTTGCCAATAGAAAATGCCACCAACACTTGTTTTGTTACCTTGATTTCTCCATAATTGTTTAGCCATTGAAGCCGGTACGGTCGTGAATGTTTCATGGTAGGTAAAGACAATTTCTCTATTAATTCGGTGCTGGCCACGTCAGTGCAACTTCCTCCATCAATTATAACGTTGCAAACTTTGTTGTTGATGAAACACTAAGTATGAAACAAGTTTTCCTATTGATAATTTTCTACCTTAACTTGTGCGCTAAGAGCTTGTCTTGCTACTAATAATTCTCTTTCCGCAGCATATTGCCCTTCGTAGTTATCTTCAAGAGATGGCATGTCTTCTATTTCGTCTTCTTCGTCTCCTTTCGACTTAATCTCTCTTTGAGCATTGATCACCATTACCCTTTTATTTGGGCATTGGCTAGCTATATGACCCCTGTCTTAATATTTAAAACACTTAATGTCACGATTTCTAGAAGCGGTGGATTCAATGTTACCTTGTTTTTGCAGCACAACTTGTTTAGCATCCTTAGAAGCTTCGGAATTAGTCGTTATTAATGGAAATTCCTACTGTTTAGGAGTTGATCTCCATGAGCTTGTAGCAGTCGTCTTGCTCCTCTCTAACCATGCTTCTTCACTTCAATTGTTGCTCAACTTTGATGGCTTGGTGTACCATATCTGTCAACTGTACATAATGTTGCATTTCCACTACGTCTACGATCACGATTTAAACCATGTAAGAATCTAACCATGATAGCTTCTCTATCCTCTTCTACATTTACTCGGATCATAGCAACCTCCATCTCTTTGTAGTATTCATCTACACTTTTAGATCTTTGAGTTAGAAGTTGTAATTTGTTGAACAACTCCCGATGGTAGTAGCTTGGAATGAAACGTCTTTTCATTATTGTCTTCATCTCATCTCACGTTTCAACAGGATGTTCTTGATTTCTTCTCCTATCCTTCAACAATTGATCCCACCAAATAATAGCATAATCAGTAAATTCAATGGCCACAAGTTTTACCTTTTTGATTTCGGAGTAGTTGTGACAATCGAAAACCATCTCTATTTTCTTTTCCCACTGTAAATAAACTTCAGAATCTTTTCTACCTTGGAATGGTGGAATTTTCACCTTAATACTTCCTAAATCATCATCCAACTTAGGTCTACCCAACCTCGCTTCTTTATTCCCATAACCATGCAAATTCCTGCCTCGGTTTATTGGTGATTCATCTAACTCCTCATTATTCTCAACATTACCCTATTGTACCCTTTG